>CM022301.1:288818546-290114095 GCA_011799875.1 Thinopyrum elongatum
AGTTCTTTTGTTTTTGTTGCTATTTCCAGTAATGCATTGTGTGCATTTTTTGGTTATTCTTACACAGATCGTCACTTGCAATGCGAGATTGGAGTTCAATGAGCTCATTACCGGTGACACTGTGATCTTTGACGCTCCGGGGGGGGGGGGGGGCTACACTATGGAGGTCGAGAAGGGATGAAAGATATCCTAGATTGGAGGAGATGAATGTGATTGCTTCATCGCCCACATGCATCTCATTGGGGTGAATTGATCAGCTTCTCCTTCAGAAGATAAACTCGAAGGATGGTTGTTATCTATGTCAACTCGGAGGACGAAGATGATGAGGACCCACTTGATGAAGCCCTCTATGCCCAAAGAATGAGGCTGAGCGAGGATGAATCGGGCAACCTCTGGTACATACTTCCTCCACGTGATGACTACGTCGGGATGCCATTCATGACCCGCCTGACAAGGATGAATGTTAACCGCCATGTCACATGTCATGGTATGTTACTTAGTGTAGTAATGGGATGATGTATGCTTAGTGTAGAATTTGATGATATGCTTAGTGTAGTAATGTGATGATATATGCTTAGTGTAGAATTTGATGATATGCTTAGTGTAGTAATGTGATGATATATGCGTAGTGTAGAATTTGATGATATGCTTAGTGTAGTAATGTGATGATATATTCTTAGTGTACAATTTGATGATATGCTTAGTGTAGTAATGTGATATGCTTAGTGTAGTAATGTGATATATGCTTAGTGTAGAATTTGATGATATGCTTAATTAATGTAGTAATGTGTGATGCATCATATGCTTACTAGTGTTGTGATATGATTAGTGTAGGATTTGATGATATGTTTAGCGTAGTAATGTGATATGCTTAGTAATGTGATATGCGCTTAGTGTATGATACGTCTCCAACGTATCTATAATTTTTTATTGTTCCATGCTGTTATATTATTAATCTTGGGTGTTTTACATTCATTTACTAGCAACTTTATATCATTTTTGGGACTAACATATTGTCATAGTGCCCAATGCCAGTTGCTATTTTTTGCTTGTTTTTTACTTCACAGAACATCCATATCAAACGAAGTCCACATGCAGTGAAACTTTTTGGAGATTTTTTTCTGCCTAGAAGACACCCAGGAGGCCAAAGAAGTGCACCAGAGGGGGCCTGTGGGGCCCACTAGGCACCAGGGCACGCCAGGGCCCGCAGGCGCACCCTGGTGGGTAGTGGAGCCCACAGGCACCCCCTCCACCGCCTCTCAGCTCTATAAATACTCTAATATTCTAGAAACCCGAGGGGAGTCAACGAAACACAATTCCAGTCACTGCAAGTTCCAGAACCACGAGATCTAATCTAGGGGCCTTTTCCGGCACTTTGCCGGAGGGGTCAACAATCACGGAGGGGTTCTTCATCATCACCCTTGCCCCTCTGATGATGCGTGAGTAGTTTACCACAGACCTACGGGTCCGTAGGTAGTACCTAGATGGCTTCTTCTCTCTTTTTGATCTTCAATATAATGTTCTCCTCGATGTTCTTGGAGATCTATTTGATGTAATGACTTTTTGTGGTGTGTTTGTTGGGATCCGATGAATTGTGAGTTTATGATCAGATCTATCCATGAATATTATTCGAGACTTTGCTGAACTATTTTATGCATGATTGTTATAGCCTCGTATTTCTTCTCCGAAACTTTGGTTTGGTTTGGCCAACTAGATTGATTTTTCTTGCAATGGGAAGAGGTGCTTTGTAATGGGTTCGATCTTGCGGTGCTCAATCTCAGTGATAGAAGGAGACATGACATGCATGTATCATTGCCATTAAGGATAAAAAGATTGGGTATATTCCTACATGAATAGATCTTGTCTACATCATGTCATCGTTCTTATTGCATTACTCCGTTTTCCATGAAATTAATACACTAGATGCATGCTGGATAGCGGTCGATGTGTGGAGTAATAGTAGTAGATGCAGGCAGGAGTCGGTCTACTAATCTTGGACGTGATGCCTATATACATGATCATTGCCTTGGATATAGTCATAATTATTTGCTCTTCTATCGATTGCCCAACAGTAATTTGTTTACCCACCGTATGCTATTTTCTCGAGAGAAGCCACTAGTGAAATCTACGGCCCCCGGGTCTATTTCCTATCATATTATTTTCAGATCTATTCATCCAAAAACCCAAAAATATCTTGCTGCACTTTTTTCTTTCTTTATTTTATTTTGTATTTTTGCTAGATCTATTTATCAAATCTCATACAATTTAATCTATCCCAATACCGAGGAGGGATTGCCAACCCCTCTTATGTTTTGGGTTGCAAGTATTTGTTATTTGTGTGCAGGTGCTGTTTACATAGTGTTGCTTGGTTCTCCTACTGGATTGATAACCTTGGTTTCATAACTGAGGGAAATACTTACCTTTGTTGTGCTGCATCATCCTCTCCTCTTCGGGGAAATACCAACGCAGATACAACCAATCAGTCTAGTAATGTAACATGCTCATTTATCATATATGTTTTTTTTCCAAAAAATACCTAAGAGGCTAATTGAGAGTTGTGGCATCGAGCCGGATGAAGCATGCATTATTGGACTACGCCTTACCACAAGGGGCTCCGTCACCACCTGTGCTTACGCAACGGACATGGACATTCGCACTATCTTCAGCGCCGCGGGGGGAACAACTTCCTTGCTGGCAAGAATCTCCGGGTTGGACAAGCCATCTTAGTCACTATCAGGAACACCCGGCGCCATGACTTGAGGATGATGATCGTCATCGACCTCATTTAAAAGTATGTCAGTGGCAGGGCCGTCGATGCTATATGAACTGCTTATTAGCGCTATCTACTACTGTTTAGCTCGTGTTTGTCAAGAGATGATTGTCATTTTATTAGCGATCTACTATTGTTTGTGAGATTGTCACTTATTAACTCGTAATGTTCTATTAGCTGGTACTGTTCTACTATGTAATGTTCTATATGTGCTTAGTTTTATTGTGAAATGCTAAATGTTACATGGTGGAGGAAAATATATTTTTTGGCCGCACAAAATGTTTGTGGCGTGCAAAGTACATTGCGCGTCGCTAGGTGAGCGATTATAGTGGTTGTGTTGCCCACGTGGCACGCAAGCAACACGTATAATACTGCTGACGTGGGCACCAATGCCACCACTATTTTTTATAACAATGGCACCATATTGGTGGCTTCGGATGTCCATGCCAGCAAGGCCCTTTTTGACATGACATAGCTAGGCTTTTCTGCACTAGTGCACCCACGCTTTTATAAACTGAGGAAGGTGAGCACAAATAGAGCATCTCCATCTTATGATCTATCACCATCAGTGGAAGAGCACAGATCCATAGTGGCCATGAGGAGTTGAAGTGGTGCAGCAGTCGGTCATGGGAACGCCTCGGCGGATGAATCCGCAAGTCCCCAGCCTCCTCCAAACGAGGTGGTTGTTCTATCCAGGGGACCGGGGAGATGGCCTTCCACGAGCACCTTCAATCATTTGCAAGGTTTAGTTGGCCAGGGATTCCTTCCTGAGCAACGCGATCTCTCATGGCTCGCCGCGCAACTGTCGAACAAGATTTTACGGCCTTTGAAATGGAACCTGGTCGTCCATACATCCATCAACTGTAGCGGCATGTCTCTCTCGCTGCATCACTTTGTTCGGGGGATCTTTACCTACTATGGCTTCCAACTCTGATACGTCTCCAATGTATCTATAATTTTTTATTGTTCCACGCTATTATAGTATCAATCTTGGATGTTTTATATGCAATTATATATCATTTTTTGGGACTAACCTATTAACCCGGTGCCAAGTGCCAGTTGATGTTTTTTTGCCTGTTTTTGGCTTTCCAGGAAATCAGTACCAAACAAAGCCCAAATGCTACGAAACTTTTTGACGGTTTTTTTCTGGACAAGAGAGACCCTAGAAGATTCGGGAGGAGACCAGAAGGCAAACGAGGAGACGACAAGGCAACAGGGCACGCCCTGATACCTTGTACGCCCCTCGTAGCTCCGTCCGACCTAATTCCACCTCTATAAATTCTCTAAAATCGGGAAACCAACAGAGAGCCACCCAAAATACTTTTTCCATTGCCGCAAGTATCTGTTCTTCCACGATCCCATCTGGAGGCCTTCTCCGGTACTCTGCCGGAGGGGGAATCAATCATGGAGGGCTTCTACATCAACTTTGATGCCCTTTCGATGATGTGTGAGTGGTTTACCACAGACCTATGGGTCCATAGATAGTAGCTATATGACTTCTTCTCTCTCTTTGATCTTCAATACAATGTTCATCTCGATGTTTTTGGAGTTCTATCTGATGTAATCTTCTTTTTGCGGTGTGTTTGCTGGGATCCGATGAATTGTGGGTTTATGATCAGATTATTCAAGAATATTATTTGAGTCTTCTCTGAACTCTTTTATGCATGATTGTTATAGCTTTGTGTTTCTCTCTGATCTATCCGTTTGGTTTGGCCAACTAGATTGATTTATCTTGCAATGGGAGAGGTGCTATGTAATGGGTTCAATCTTGCCGTGCTCTATATCCCACTGACAAAGTAGGGGACAAGACACATATTTGTATTGTTGACATTAAGGGGAAAATGGAGGGGTTTATTCATATTGGTTGGATTTACTTTGTTCACATCATGTCATCTTTCTTAAGGCGTTACTCCGTTTTCATTAACTTAATACTGTAGACGCATGCTGGATAGCGGTCGATGGGTGGAGTAATAGTAGTAGGTGCAGGCAGGAGTTGGTCTAGTTGTCTCGAATGTGATGCCTATATACATTATCATTGCCTTGAATATCGTCATAACTATGCGCTTTTCTATCAATTGCCCAACAATAATTTGTTTACCCATCGTATGCTTTTTGTTCGAGAGACAAGCCTATAGTGAAAACTATGCCCCCCCTGATACGTCTCCAATGTATCTTTAATTTTTGATTGTTTCATGCTATTATAGTATCAATCCTGGATGTTTTATATGCAATTATATATCATTTTCTGGGACTAACCTATTAACCCAGTACCAAGTGCCAGTTGCTATTTTTTGCCTATTTTGGGTTTTCCAGAAAATCAGTATCAAACGGAGTCCAAACCCTACGAAATTTTTTGAAGATTTTTTTCTGGACATAAGAGACCCTGGAACATTTGGGAGGAGGCCAGAAGGCAAAGGAGTAGGCGACAAGGCACTTGGGCGCGCCCAGGGGGTAGGCACGCCCAAGTATCTTGTGGGGCCCTTGTGGGTTCGTCTGACCTAATTTCACCTCTATAAATTCCCTAAAGTCGGGAAACCACCACAGAGCCACCCAAAATACTTTTTCCGCCGCCGCAAGTCTCTATTCTTGCGAGATCCCATCTGGAGGCCTTTTCCGGCACTCTGCCGGAGGGGGACTCGATCACGAGGGCCTCTACATCAACCTTGCTGCCCTTTAGATGATGTGTGAGTAGTTTGCCACAGACCTACGGGTCCATAGCTAGTAGCTAGATGGCTTCTTCTCTCTTTGATCTTCAATACAATGTTCTCCTCGATGTTCTTGGAGTTCTATCTGATGTAATCTTCTTTTGTGGTGTGTTTGTTGGGATCCGATGAATTGTGGGTTTATGATCAGATTATTAATGAGAAATATTTGAGTCTTTTCTGAATTCTTATAGGCATGATTGTTATAGCTTTGTATTTCTCTCTGATCTATCCTTTGGTCTGGCCAACTAGATTGATTTATCTTGCAATGGGAGAGGTGCTTTGTAATGGGTTCAATCTTGCGGTGATCTATATCCCAGTGACAGAAGGGGACAAGACACGTATTTGTATTGTTGCCATTAAGGGGAAAATGACGGGGTTTATTCATATTGATTGAGTTTACTTTGTCTACATCATGTCATCTTACTTAAGGCGTTACTCCGTTCTTTATGAACTTAATACTCTAGATGCATGCTGATGCAGGCAGGAGTCGATCTACTTGTCTCGGACGTGATGACTATATACATGATCATTGCCTTGAATATCGTCATAACTATGCGTTTTTCTATCAATTTGTAACACCCCCTGTATTGAGCTACAGTGATCCCCCTTTTGATGAGGCCATGTCATCATGATTAATAGTGCATAATCATCATTAGCATCATATTGCATTTCAACTCCTAAGTCAAATTCAAATTTAAATGAAATTGGAATATAAAAGTTGTCCAACATAGAAACTAAAATGTCAGATAAATAACAAATATTCCAGAGGCTATTCTAAAATTGAAACCAACATCATTGGAATTGGATAAGTGACTCGAACAACCTCAAACAGGGGATAAAGATAATGTTTAGTAACCATTTATTAAATCTGAAATAAATATGGAATTATGTTTTGTCCAAACTAATTTTAGGTGTTAAGGAATAATGCACTGGTATTTATGAAATAGGTCACACTTTTTTACAAAAAACATTTGGGGCCTAAACATTTGACAGTGGAGAAAAGAGAATAAAGAAAAGGAAAAAGAAACAGAAAAGGATAAAGGAGCAACCCCCCCCCCCCACGGCCCCAACTGGGCCGAAGCCCAGCCGGCCGGCCCACCTGCGTCGCCCCCTGGCCTATAGGCCCCCGGCCGAACCTAGCCCCCTCCGATCCACATTCTCTCCCCCCCCGGTCGCCCCCCTCCCTCGGCTGGATCGGATCGGGCAATCCCCCGATCCGTCCGCCCCGTCGCCGAGCCGCTCGCCGCCGCCCGGACCCGGCCTCCCCGCCGGCCTGCACCTCGTCTCCGTCGCCGTCGTCGCCGACGACCTCGTCCCCGACGTGCCCTCGCTCGGGCCCGAGCCCAGCGCGTCGCCCCGACGCGCCCGACCGCGCCCGTCTCCGCCTCGTCTCCGACGCCGTCGCGGACCGCCGTCGCCCTTGGACCTCGCCGCCTCGCCGGACTCCACCGACGCCGGCCTCCCCGTCGACCCGTCGTCTCCGGCTCCCACCCGAGCCCCTCCTCGCGCTCGACGCCGACGCCCCGCCTCGACCCCGTCGCCGACCCCCCTCCACGAGCTCGAGCCCGCTGCCCGTCCTGTGAATCTGGTGAGGCCCCAGGCCTCCCCTCCCCTGCCCCGTGCACGCGCACGCGCTCCGGCCCCTGCCTCGCCTCCGCGCGCCCCGCCGAGCACGGCCGCCCGCACGCCGCACGCCGGCGCCGGCCCCCAGCGCTCCTCCCCGCGGCCGCCTCTCCACCGGCCACGGCCGGCGCGCCCCGCTCCGGCCTCTGGCCCTCGCCGCCACCCCCGGCCGGCCACCGCACCCTGGCCTCGGCCAGTGCGTGCGCGCGCGCCCACGCGTGCCTGGCCGCGCCCGCGCGCCCGCCCGCGCCCGTGTGGCCATTCGGGCCACAGACAGGTGGAGCCTAATGCCCCTGACCCACTGACCGAACGGGCCCACGGCCCAGAAACGATTTTAAGAAAATAAAAATAAAAATAAATAATTAAAATAATTAAAATAATTAATTAATTAATTAGTTAATTAATCCTGATTAGGTTAATCTAATTAACTACTTAGTGTTAATTAAACAGTAATTAGTAATTAACTTAATTAACTGCTGACGTCAGCATGATGTCATGCTGACGTCATCAATCACTGTTTCGGATAATGTTGAATTAAATAATTAATTAAAATTTCAGAAATTAATAAAAACTTTAGAAAATCATATCGTTTAAACCGTAACTCCGATGAAAATATTTTATACATGAAACTTGCTCAGAACGACGATACGAACCCGAATACATCCTCCGTATTCCCGTCAGATGCCCGCAGCTATAAGAACGTTGAACAATTAGACCGATTTCGATAAATGAATAGTGTCCAACCCTAATTAAATAAATCCGAATAAATTCCTAAATTAACTAAATCGCTTAGTTAGGCTGTATATCACCCTGGCCCTGCGTTTAGACATGTCCTGCATCCCTGTTGCATCATTGCCGTGTGTTTACTGTTTCTTCCCCCTCTTCTCTTCGGTAGACTACGAGACCGACGCAGCTGCTGGAGCCCCGACCGACTACGTTGTTGACGACCCCTACTTGCCAGAGCAACCAGGCAAGCCCCCCCCTTGATCACCAGATATCGCCTATTCTTCTCTATACTGCTTGCATTAGAGTAGTGTAGCCTGTTACTGCTTTCGGTTAATCCCATTCTGCTGCATAGCCTGTCATTGTTGCTACTGTTGTTGATACCTTACCTGCAATCCTAAATGCCTAGTGTAGGATGCTAGTTTGTCATCAGTGGCCCTACATTCTCGTCTGTCTGCTATGCTACATTATTGGGCCGTGCTCGCCACGGGTGGCGATTGCGGATATGTATACTACTTATTACATGTGACATCAGATGGATACTAAAGTCGGGTCGGCTCGAGGAGCACCCGCAGGTGATTCACGAATGGGGGCTGAAAGGATTGGCCTTCTCGACGGCCCCCTAAGTGACTCTTTGTTGTGGAGCGGCAGGGCAGGTTGTGACCACCTAGGAGAGAGGTGGGCCTGGCCCTGGTCGTCGTCCGCGGTGATCTCATAATAACACGTTTAACGAGATTGGATATTTGATCTGAGTCTGGCCACTGGCCTATACGCACTAACCAACTACGCGGGAGTAGTTATGGGTATCCCGGCGTCGTGGTATCAGCTGAAGCCTTCTTGACGTCAGCGACTGAGCGGCGCGCGCCGTGTTGGACCGCGATAATGTAACCGCCGTGATCGTGTGGGTTGCTAGGTCTGCTCGCGGCCGCGTACGCAACGTGCAGGAGCGCACTGGGCGATGGGCCCAGACCCCAGAGTGCCTAGGATTAGTCCGGCGTGCTGACCTCTCTGTTGAGCCTAGGTGGGGCTGCGACGTGTGGATCTTCCGAGGCCGGGCATGACCCAGGAAAGTGTGTCCGGCCAAAGGGGATCGAGCGTGTTGGGGAATATGTGGTGCACCCCTGCAGGGAAGTTTATCTATTCGAATAGCCGTGTCCCTCGGTAAAAGGACGACCCGGAGTTGTATCCCGACCTCATGACAACTAGAAATGGATACTTAATAAAACACACCCTTACAAGTGACAGATATAACCCGGTGGTCGCTCTCTCGCATGGTGGCGACGAGAGGATCGACGGGTAGGATTATGCTATACGTTGTTTCTTGGTTAACTTCCAACTAATCTCTTCTATTGCTTCAAGATGGAGGCTGCCAGAAGCGTAGTCTTCGACAGGACTAGCTATCCCCCTCTTATTCTGGCATTCTGCAGTTCAGTCCACCGATATTGCCTCTTTACACATATACCATGCATATGTAGTATAGATCCTTGCTTGCGAGTACTTTGGATGAGTACTCACGGTTGCTTTCCCCCTCCTTTCCCCCTTTCCCTTCTTGCTGGTTGTCGCAACCAGATGCTGGAGCCCAGGAGCCAGACGCCACCTACGACGACTACTACCACCAGGGCGGAGCCTACTACTACGTCCAGGACGCCGACGACCAGGAGTAGTTAGGAGGATCCCAGGCAGGAGGCCCTGCGCCTGTTCGATCTGTTGTATCCCTATTTGTGCTAGCCATCTTATGGCACCTTGTTTAACCTATGTCTGTACTCAGATATTGTTGCTTCCGCTGACTCGTCTATGATCGAGCATTTGTATTCGAGCCCTCGTGGCCCCTGGCTTGTATTATGATGCTTGTATGACTTATTTATGTTTTAGAGTTGTGTTGTGATATCTTCCCGTGAGTCCCTGATCTTGATCGTACACGTTTGCGTGCATGATTAGTGTACGATCGAGCCGGGGGCGTCACAAGTTGGTATCAGAGCCGACTGCCTGTAGGAATCCCCCTTTCCAATTCCTTGGCCGAAGTTGAGTCTAGACAAAGAAAACCGTTTTACTAACTTGGCTGTGTGGCTTACGGGCCCACATTGCCAACTGGGTGGTATTAGGATCTTTTATTCCTCGTCTATACTCTGGGACTCTGATCTCTCTTCTACTCAGGTTAAATGAATTTTACTAACGCCGACACTTAGGGTCTCGTGATCACATCCACCGGAGTTCTGAAAATTTCCCCCCTTGCTTCGAGATTGTGGGCCAGGTTCTGCTTACAGGATCCTTTTATCGAGGGCACCCTGTGTTGTCACATGCAGATTCCTCGCCCCACCAGTTTTTCCCGACGTTGATGTAGCCTTTGCTATGTCTCGTTGTGTACTTCCTTACC
This sequence comes from Thinopyrum elongatum, assembly GCA_011799875.1. Lineage (NCBI taxonomy): Eukaryota > Viridiplantae > Streptophyta > Magnoliopsida > Poales > Poaceae > Thinopyrum > Thinopyrum elongatum. The sequence continues at coordinate 288,828,742 of CM022301.1, forward strand.
GCGTGCCTGCGCGCCGCCTAGCATGTCCAGTTTATGAAATTGCGCCGTTATGCTGTCCGCATGTACCTGACTTTGTGTAAGGATATGTATGTCTTAATTGACTACTTTTATGTATTTGATGCACTGCTTAAACTATTGTCGAGTTACATCATGCTTGTCACTAAGCGCTCGCGTTTGCTTTTACTAAACTACCCCCTGTTGTAATTTAGCAGGATGGTTAGACCCGCTGGTCGTGGTCGTGGCCGTGGTGCCAACGATCCACCACCGCCGAACTATATGGCTGGAATGATGCAGCAATTTGAACTGCAACGTCAGTTCATGCAAGGGATCATGGATCAGTTTCCTCGTCCCAATATGAACCAGTATCCAGGCCCAGGGACCCTGCAGGACTTTATGCGCCTCAACCCAACCGTCTACCGCGGCTCAACTCAGCCCCTGGATGCGGATGACTGGCTTCGCGACATCACCTATGAGTTGGAATCTGGTGGCGTTGCCCCTGCAAACTATGTCACCTTCGCCTCCTTCTTTCTCAAGGGCCCCGCTGCTCAATGGTGGGACAGCCACAGGCGCACTCAACCAGCTGGCACAGTCATCACTTGGCCGGATTTCCAAGCTGCTTTCCGTGCCCGTTTCATTCCTCAGGGAATCATGGACCGGAAGAAGCAAGAGTTCCGCAACCTCACCCAGGGCAACAAGACAGTGGAAGCTTATCAGCGGGAGTTTCTGGAATTATCCCGCTATGCTGAAGAAGACATTCCCACTGATGCTCGCCGCCAGGAAAGGTTTCGCGAAGGACTTCAAGCTGACATCAAGCTAGCGCTCCTTGTGCATGAATTTGATAATTTCTCCATCTTGGTGAACAAGGCTATCCAGGTCGAGACTGGTCTGCAGGCACACCAGGGATCTCTTAGGCGCAACCGTGACACTGGTTCATCTTCGAGCCAGCCTGCACAGAAGCGTCGGATCTGGATTCCAAACAGCGTGTACCGTCCAGCTGCACCTGCTCCAAGACGGTCCTATACTGCACCGCGTCTGCCTCCACCACCTAGGCAGCCAGGACTTCCAGCTCCACCACCCCGAGCTCCTGCTCCCAATCCCAATGATAGTCTGTGCTACAAGTGTGGGCAACCAGGTCATTTTTCCAGGAACTGCATACAGAACCAGAACCAACTGGCACTTCCAGCAACTGACCGTAGGAACAATCAGCCTCGCAACAACAATGCCAAGACTTATGGGCGTATTCAGGCCAACCACACCGATTTCAATGAAGCTCAGGACCAGCCTGCCACCGTGATGGGTACTCTCCTTGTTAATTCAGTACCAGCTTCTGTTTTATTTGATTCGGGAGCATCGCATTCATTCATGTCCGAAGAATTTGCATACAAACACGACATTAAATGTGAGGTCATGAACACTGCAATAGTAATACACACCCCCGCGGGTCAATGTCAAACCTCCATGGGTAGCAACGACGTCACCGTTGAAATTGAAGGGCTGGAGTTTCACGCCTCCTGTCATACTAAAGTCTTGTAGTATCGACCTCATTCTCGGAATGGATTGGTTGAAAGCGCATACTGCTTCTATAGTTTGCGCCACGAAGACGTCCATCTTCTACACCCTTCTGATGAAATAATAAGCTACCAGGCTCAAATCATCCAAAATGCCGAGGCGAGGCTTTATGCCTTGAATGCGTTAAACGCATCACCACTTGAAGGCATCGAGAAGAACATTCCAGTTGTTCGCGAATTCCAAGGTGTTTTCCCAGAAGAACTCCCAGGGATACCCCTGCTCGAGCTGTCGAATTTGTCATCGACTTGAAACCAGGCACACTCCTATCGCCAAGGACCCTACAAGATGGCCGCACGCAGAACTCCTTGAACATTAAGGAGGAAATCGACGCTTCACTTCGTAGGGTTTCATTCGCCCAAGTTCCTCTGCTTGGGGAGCACCTTTCTCTTTGTCAGGAAGAAGGATGGATCAAAGATTGGTCCAAGATTACCGTCCATTAACCAAGCAACTATCCAGAACAAATATCCCCTCCTCGGTATAAACGATCTGTATGATCAAATGCGGTTCATCAGTGTTCTCTAAACTCGACTTAAGGTTGGGTTACCACCAGATCCGTGTTCGTGAAGAGATATCCCAAAGACACGCCTTCGTTACTCGATATGGCTCATACGAGTACTTGTCATGTCATTCGGCTTAACCAATGCTCCCGCCACTTCTCCCGCCTGATGAATTATATATTCATGGAATAAATGACAAGTCGTCGTGGTTTACCTGGATGATATCCTAGTATACTCCAAGAACAAAGAGGGAACATGCTGAACATCTTCGACTTGTTCTGGAAAAACTTCGAGAGGCATCAACTATATGCTAAGTTTTCCAAGTGTGAATTCTGGCTCCCGAAGTAACATACCTGGGCATGTCATCTCCAAGGATGGTATTGCCGTCAACCCCGAGCGAGTTCCGGCTATTCTTGATTGGGCTCCTCCAAAGAACGTCAAGCAAGTTCGAAGTTTTCTCGGACTCGCCAGCTATTGCCGTCGATTTGTCGAGAACTTCTCCAAGATCGCCAAGCCCCTGACTAACCTGCTTCAAAAGGCGTCAAGTCGATTGGACGTAAAAGTGTCAGGAAAGTTTCCAGACGCTCAAAGACAAGCGACTTCTGCCACCAGGCTTGCCCCTCCTGATTCCCAGAGGGATTTTGTCATCTATTGTGATGGCATCCCGTCTCAAGGATTAGGCGGTGTCCTAATGCAAGACCGCAGAGTAATGCTTATGCTTCGCGTCAATTGCGTCCGCACGAAGAGAATTACCCAGTACATGACACTCGAGCTTGCTGCCGCTCATCCATGCACTAAAACAGGGCGACATACCTTCTCGGTAATCGTTGCGAGATCTACACCGATCATCAAAGTCTGAAGTAGATCTGTCACTCAGCCAGACCTGAACCTCCGTCAACAGAGATGGATGGAGACCGTAGCGATTTAACTTGGGTATTTCTTATACCCCTGGCAAGGCTAATGTAATGGCCGATGCCTTGAGCCGCAAGTCTTATTGCAGTCACCTCCAGTTTTACGAAGTTCAACCTCGCTTATTGAAGAATTCAGAAAGCGAATCTCACAATTGTTCCTCCTGGAGCACTCGCTTCCCCTCCTGAAGGTTCACAAAATGAACCTCCACGTTGTTTCCCAGGGTTCTCTTAATACCCTGGTTGCTAAACCAGATCTCGTGGACAGCATCAAGACGCTGCAGGGTTATGACTCTCAAGCCCACAAGATTAAGCTATCTCGCCTGAAGGAAGGCCTTCGTTCTTCACTATTGATGATACTGGCACCTGTTCTTTAAAGTCGACTAGTGGTCCCCTCTAAAGGTAACCTGGGGATGACTCAGGAGGTCATGCAAGAAGCTCACGGACACTCCGTTGTCTATTCATCCCTGGCAGTACAAGATGTACCAAGACATCCGTCAAAGATTCTGGTGGTCCAACATGAAGCAAAGACATTGCTCGCTATGTTGCTGAATGTGATGTTTGCCGTCGCGTTCAAAGCGAAATATCAAAGGCCCGCGAGGACTCTGCAAACCAATTGTTGTTCCTGTGAATGGAAATGGGACCATGTTGAAATGGACTTTATCACTGGGTTTCCCAAATCACAGAAAGGCAATGATGCTATTCTTGTCGATTGACCGACTTCCAAAGTTGCACATTTTCTAGCCGGTCAAAGAAAGAGACGATCACTGCTAGTCAGCTCGCAACTCTCTACATGTCCAGAATTGTTTCACTTCACGGTATTCCACTGGTTTAAGTTCAGACCGTGGAGCTTATTCACTTCAAGATTCTGGGCAAGTTTCCAAGAAGCTATGGGACATCATCTGTCTTTCAGCACCGCTTTTCACCCTCGTCTCAAGGACAAGTTGAACGATCGTGAAACCAAGTTCTCGAAGATATGTTCTGAGCTGGGTCATATCCTCGGAAGGAAATGGGAAGAATCTCTCCCATATGCCGAATTCTCTTACAATAACAGCTATCAAGCCAGTCTGAAGAGGCCCCTTCGAAGTATTGTAGGACGAAAGTGCCGAACCCTCTGAATTGGTCAGAAAACTGGGGGAACGTCCACTCTTCGGTCCGGATATTATCCAACTTGCCGAAGATCAAGTTCGCGTTGTCCGCCGAGCATTTGAAAGACTGCTCAGTCACGTCAAAAAAGTCAGTATGACCGCAAACACAAAGATATGGTCTATCAAACCTGGCGAAAAAAGGCTTATCTTCGAGTCACACCGATTGAAAGGTACCACCGATCGGGATCAAGGGCAAGCTAGCTCCTCGCTATATTGGTCTTTCACTGTTCTTGAAGGCGTGGTAGAGTGGCATTCAGTTGGAACTTCCACCGAACCTTTTCAGGTTCACGAATGGTTCCACGTATCACAACTCCGCCGCTGCTTCAAAGACCCTATCCGGGAGTAGATCACGATTGCTTGAACTGCAAACAAGGACCTCTCTTATTAAAGAGCATCGGTCCGCATCTCGTCAAAGCCGTAGGTCGCACATGCCAGAAGGTTATCAAGTTCCTCAAGGTTCAGTGGTACAAACCATTCTGAGGATGAAGCCACTTGGGAACGGAGGATCGTCTTCGCGATGAATACCCCGCTTTGTTTGTTCTACCTCCTAAATCTCGGGACGAGATTTCTTGTAGTGGGAGGAGATTTGTACACACCCCTGTATGAGCTACAGTGATCCCCACTTTTGATGAGGCCATGTCATCATGATTAATAGTGCATAAATCATCATTAGCATCATATTGCATTTCAACTCCTAAGTCAAATTCAAATTAAATGAAATTGGAATATAAAAGTTGTCCAACATAGAAAACTAAAATGTCAGATAAATAAAAAATATTCCAGAGGGCTATTTAAAATTGAAACCAACATCATTGGAATTGGATAAGTGACTCGAACAAACCTCAAACAGGGGATAAAGATAAAGTTTAGTAACCATTTATAAATCTGAAATAAATATGGAATTATGTTTGTCCAAACTAATTTTAGGTGGTTAAGGAATAATGCACTGGTATTTATGAAATAGGTCACACTTTTTACAAAAACCATTTGGGGCCTAAAACATTTGACAGTGGAGAAAAGAGAATAAAAAAAAGAAAAAAAAGAAACAGAAAAGGATAAAGGAGCAACCCCCCCCCCCCCACGGCCAACTGGGCCGAAGCGCCAAGAAGGAAGGAAAAATGGGAGAAATGGTATAAGGCAACGGCCCCGAACCCTAGCCCCCTCCCGATCCCATTCTCTCCCCCCCCACCCCCGGTCGCCCCCCTGCCTCGCTGGATTGGATCGGGGCAATCCCCCGATCCCGTCCGCCCGTCGCCGACGCCGCTCGCCGCGCCGGAGCCCGCGCCTCCCCGCCGGCCTGCACCTCGTCACCGTCGCCGTCGTCGCCCAGACCTCGTCCCGACGTGCCCTCGCTAGGGCCGAGCCCAGCGCGCTCGCCCCGACGCGCCCGACGCGCCCCGTCTCCGCCTCGTCTCCGACACCGTCGCGGACCGCCGTCGCCCTTGGACCTCGCCGGCCTGCCGGAATCCACGACGCCGGCCTCCCCGTGACCCGTCGTCTCCGGCCTCCACCGAGCCCCTACTCGCGCTCGACGCCGACGCCCACTCGACACCCGAAGGACCCCACCTCTCCAGCTCGAAGGACCAGCTGCCCGCTCGAAAGCAGGGCACGGAAAACGGTAAAAAGAAAAGGAAAGGGTCCAAAGAGAAAGCAGATGGTCCCTGCCAAAGGCGAGGCCCGAGAGAGGCCGCCCAAAGAAGAAAGCAAGGAGCACGAAGTAAAAAAAAGAGATACATAAAAGATGGCGTCAAGGACACGGTACAGGCGAGCCCGTCAGGAAAGCTGGACTAGGACCAGAACACACCGCGGACGGCACCATCGCGAACAACTGGCCCGGCCAGTGGGTGAGAGCGGACCACGCGTGCCTGGCCGCGCCCGCGCGCCCGCCCGCGCCGTGTGGCCATTCGGGCCACAGACAGGTGGAGCCTAATGCCCTGACCCACTGAACAGAACGGGCCCACGGACCAGAACGATTGTAAGAAAATAAAAACAAAAAATAAATAATGAAAATAATTGAAAAAAAAATGAATTAGTTAATTAATTCTGATTAGTTAATCTAATTAACTACTTAGTGTATTAAACTGTAATTAGTAATTAACTTAATTAACTGCTGACGTCAGATGATGTCATGCTGAGTATCAATCATGTTTCGGATAATGTTGAATTAAATAATTAATTATAAAATTTCAGAAATTAATAAAAACTTTAGAAAAATCTATCGTTTAAACGTAACTCCGATGAAAATATTGTTAACATGAAACTTGCTCAGAACGACAATACGAACCCGAATACATCCTCCGTTATTCCCGTCAGATGCCCGCAGCAGCTATAAGAAAGTTGAACAATTAGACCGATTTCGATAAATGAATAGTGTCCAACCCTAATTTAAAAATCCGTCAATATAAATTCCTAAATTAAACATCAAATCGCTTGGTTAGAGATTGGCTGTTATATCACCCTGGCCCTGCGTTTAGACATGTCCTGCATCCCTGTTGCATCATTGCGTTTCGAGCCCGCTGCCCCGTCCCTGCGAATCTCGGTGAGGCCCCAGGCCTCCCCCTCCCCTGCCCCGTGCACGCGCACGCGCTCCGGCCCCTGCCTCGCCTCCGCGCGCCCTCGCCGAGCACGCCGCCCGCCCGCACGCCGCACGCCGGCGCCGGCCCCCAGCGCTCCTCCCCGCGGCCGCCTCTCCACCGGCCACGGCCGGCGCGCCCCGCTCCGGCCTCTGGCCCTCGCCGCCACCCCCGGCCGGCCACCGCACCCTGGCCTCGGCCAGTGCGTGCGCGCGCGCCCACGCGTGCCTGGCCGCGCCCGCGCGCCCGCCCGCGCCCGTGTGGCCATTCGGGCCACAGACAGGTGGAGCCTAATGCCCCTGACCCACTGACCGAACGGGCCCACGGCCCAGAAACGATTTTAAGAAAATAAAAATAAAAATAAATAATTAAAATAATTAAAATAATTAATTAATTAATTAGTTAATTAATTCTGATTAGGTTAATCTAATTAACTACTTAGTGTTAATTAAACAGTAATTAGTAATTAACTTAATTAACTGCTGACGTCAGCATGATGTCATGCTGACGTCATCAATCACTGTTTCGGATAATGTTGAATTAAATAATTAATTAAAATTTCAGAAATTAATAAAAACTTTAGAAAATCATATCGTTTAAACCGTAACTCCGATGAAAATATTTTATACATGAAACTTGCTCAGAACGACAATACGAACCCGAATACATCCTCCGTATTCCCGTCAGATGCCCGCAGCTATAAGAACGTTGAACAATTAGACCGATTTCGATAAATGAATAGTGTCCAACCCTAATTAAATAAATCCGAATAAATTCCTAAATTAACTAAATCGCTTAGTTAGGCTGTATATCACCCTGGCCCTGCGTTTAGACATGTCCTGCATCCCTGTTGCATCATTGCCGTGTGTTTACTGTTTCTTCCCCCTCTTCTCTTCGGTAGACTACGAGACCGACGCAGCTGCTGGTGCCCCGACCGACTACGTTGTTGACGACCCCTACTTGCCAGAGCAACCAGGCAAGCCCCCCCCTTGATCACCAGATATCGCCTATTCTTCTCTATACTGCTTGCATTAGAGTAGTGTAGCCTGTTACTGCTTTCGGTTAATCCTATTCTGCTGCATAGCCTGTCACTGTTGCTACATCTGTTGATACCTTACCTGCAATCCTAAATGCCTAGTGTAGGATGCTAGTTTATCATCATTGGCCCTGCATTCTTGTCAGTCTGCCTTGCTATACTATCGGGCCGTGATCACTCGGGAGGTGATCACGGGTTATACTATACCTATTTACATACTATACAAATGGTGACTAAAGTCGGGTCGGCTCGAAGAGTACCCGCGAGTGATTCACGGATTGGGGGCTGAAAGGACCTTTGTCCCAACGGCCCTTTGTGTGGATCTTTGTGGCGGAGCGACAGGGCAGGTTGAGACCACCTAGGAGACAGGTGGGCCAGGCCCTGGTCGGCGTTCGCGTTTACTTCATAATAACACGTTTAACGAGATTGGATATTTGATCTGAGTCTGGCCACTGGCCTATACGCACTAACCAACTACGCGGGAGTAGTTATGGGTATCCCGGCGTCGTGGTATCAGCTGAAGCCTTCTTGATGTCAGCGACCGAGCGGCGCGCGCCGTGTTGGACCGCGCTAACGTAACCGCCGTGATCGTGTGGGTTGCTAGGTCTGCTCGCGGCCGCGTACGCAACGTGCAGGAGCGCACTGGGCGATGGGCCCAGACCCCAGAGTGCCTAGGATTAGTCCGGCGTGCTGACCTCTCTGTTGAGCCTAGGTGGGGCTGCGACGTGTGGATCTTCCGAGGCCGGGCATGACCCAGGAAAGTGTGTCCGGCCAAAGGGGATCGAGCGTGTTGGGGAATATGTGGTGCACCCCTGCAGGGAAGTTTATCTATTCGAATAGCCGTGTCCCTCGGTAAAAGGACGACCCGGAGTTGTATTCCGACCTCATGACAACTAGAAATGGATACTTAATAAAACACACCCTTACAAGTGACAGATATAACCCGGTGGTCGCTCTCTCGCATGGTGGCGATGAGAGGATCGACGGGTAGGATTATGCTATACGTTGTTGCTTGGTTAACTTCCAACTAATCTCTTCTATTGCTTCAAGATGGAGGCTGCCAGAAGCGTAGTCTTCGACAGGACTAGCTATCCCCCTCTTATTCTGGCATTCTGCAGTTCAGTCCACCGATATTGCCTCTTTACACATATACCATGCATATGTAGTATAGATCCTTGCTTGCGAGTACTTTGGATGAGTACTCACGGTTGCTTTCCCCCTCCTTTCCCCCTTTCCCTTCTTGCTGGTTGTCGCAACCAGATGCTGGAGCCCAGGAGCCAGACGCCACCTACGACGACTACTACCACCAGGGCGGAGCCTACTACTACGTCCAGGACGCCGACGACCAGGAGTAGTTAGGAGGATCCCAGGCAGGAGGCCCTGCGCCTGTTCGATCTGTTGTATCCCTGTTTGTGCTAGCCATCTTATGGCACCTTGTTTAACCTATGTCTATACTCAGATATTGTTGCTTCCGCTGACTCGTCTATGATCGAGCATTTGTATTCGAGCCCTCGTGGCCCCTGGCTTGTATTATGATGCTTGTATGACTTATTTATGTTTTAGAGTTGTGTTGTGATATCTTCCCGTGAGTCCCTGATCTTGATCGTACACGTTTGCGTGCATGATTAGTGTACGATCGAGCCGGGGGCGTCACACAATTGCCCAACAGTAATTTGTTCACCCAATGTATGCTTTTTGTTTGAGAGAGAAACCTCTAGTGAATCTATGGCCCCGGGTCTACTTTTATCATATATAAAATCCAAAAATACCTTGCTGCAATTTATTTACCATTCTTTTATTTTGTGTTTTATTTTATCTATCTATCACTACGAGATTTGATCCTTGCACTTAACCGCCAAGGGATTGACAACCCCTTGTTTGTGTTGGGTGCAAGTATTTGCTTTTGTGTGTGTAGGTGCTGCTAACGAGGTTTTGTGTGGTTCTTCTACTGGATTGATAACCTTGGTTCTTAACTGAAGGAAATACTTATCTCTACTGTACTGCATCATCCTCTCCTCTTCGGGAAAATCCCAACGCAGCTCACAAGTAGCAGGAAGAATTCCTGGCGCCGTTGCCGGGGAGACATCACCAAAACCTATCAAGTACGTGCACACAAACTATCATCTACTTATATTTACTTTATTTGCCATTTGCCTCTCATTTTTATCTCCCCCACTTCTAAAACAGTTTTACAAAAACACAAAAATATTTTTGTTTGCCCTTTTTCTTGTTTGCTTGCTTGCTTTTATTGTCTTCATGTCAACACTCAAGAGAACAAAAAAGAAATAAGATGGATCCTCATCCTCTTGCTAATCTTTTTAAAAGATCCAATTATGATGAACCAATTGCTAGTGAGTTGAGTGCACTAGATTATCTTTATGAAGTTTTACTTGAAATTCGTGAATCTGAAAATTGTTATGAAGTGTTAATAGAAGAAATTTATAAAGTGATCCATGATAGCTCCTTGAATGAAAAGCATGATTGCAATGATGTTATTATAAATTCTATTAATGTCAATTGTGTTAATGATATACAAAACCCCAAGCTTGGGGATGATGATTTTGTTACGTCCACTACTCATTGTAATGATCATGATTGGGGTGATGCTTCTTATGATCTTGAAAATTTATTTAAGCCTCATGATGAATGTGAAATTGATAATAATGTTTGCAATAATATTGAAAGTGGGTTTGGAAGAGTGTCAACTTTAGGAAAAAAGAATCCGACATATTTGGAGAGTGTTCAATCTTATGAAATTATTGATAAAAGTGAGTTTGGAGAGGTCATGACTTTAGTTAATGTTAATCGGGGGAGGTGTTTTGGCTCCCGGGTGCATTTGCACCCGGATGAACAGTACCGTGAAAAATATATTAAATGTTTCCAAAAAATTCTGAAATTTTTTGTAGATGATCATGTTGGTGTCGCAAGCATGCTTGACAATTTTCATGCGAAACGGAGCAGCGGTGTTTCGTCGGTGAAAAAACAAATTTTGGGTGACATTTTGGGGTGACATTTGGTCTTTGATTTGTTTTTTTTGTGTAGGCCAAAATGCTTAACATTTTTGTCTCAAAATTTACAGGTAGCATTTGTATGTGACAAAGATGACAAAAAAAAATTGTCTCAATTTTTTTGACATTTGAAAAAAAAAATGGCCCCGGGAGCATATGCACCCGGGAGCCGAATTGCTTTTCCGATGTTAATCCCACTATCTCGAAAGATTGTAAAAAAATTATTCATGTGGATCATAAAGAGAATATTGTTTATGATAGCTATATTGTTGAATTTAAGTAGGATCCTACATGTAATTATTATGACAGAGGAAAATATGGTTGCAGAATTATTATTTTCGAGAGTACGCCAAAGGCGTACCGTATTTTTATAGAAGGAACAAAGCATAATTACAAGAGCTTGTTGGGGGATGCGAACATCGCCACAAGCGAACACTCAACACCAACACCTAAACAATCTAAAGCCTACTCTCCTACAAAACGTTTTAGACCACCCACACCTAAGTCGGCCTCTTTCCACTCCTTTATCTCCTCCAAAATGTGCTTATGCAATTGGACTGCCGACTTGATTTGCTCCGGGCGATTGAAGACTCTAGCATTCCTTTGTTTCGAAAGTGACCAAGCAACCGCGATGACGAATGTGTCGAACCCTCTTCTGTTCGCTCCTTGGAAAGTCTCCCTGGCATGTAGCCACCAATCAAGGAAAGTATCATCTACTTCTCAACGTCTAGCTGTGATATTGAAGTCCGACAAACACCAATGCCAAACGTCCCTCGCGTATCCACATTGGATGTGCATGTGTTCCGCATTGTCTTCCTCTTGGAGGCATGTGTAGCAGGTGGAAGGACTGTCCTGTAACCCATGCCGGGCACGCCTGCTCGGACGTCCAGATTCGATGTTGTACCATCAGCCAAACGTGAAGTTTACACTTGAGAGGTGCCCAGCTTCGCCAGATGCATGCCGCGAATGGAACCCGCTTGTAGAACCCCATGTGATTAACCACAGTGATCACCTTTAGTTAATGCCAAGTCAACAAGTTTAACAGTGCCTAGTCATCATTTGCATCATATTGCATTCCAAACTCCTAATTCAAACTTCAAATTAATTTAAAGTAAAAATAAAAGTTTTTCAAATCCAGGAGCTAAATTGTTCATCATGTTGCAAATAATCTAGAGGCATTTATAAAATTAGCAGCAACATTGTTTGATGTATTTAAGTGACCCTAACAGCCTCAAACAGTGGCTAATAGCAACATTTAACAACATTTTATTTGATCTAAATTAAATATGAAATTATATTTTACCCAAACTAGTTTTTGGTGATAGGTGATAATGCACTGCAATTTATGAGCTAAGTCCCACATTTTTGTAAAGGTCATTTAGTAGCTAAACAATTTGCAAAACAGTAAAACAAAAGAAAAACAGAAAAGAAAAGAAAGAAAAGAAAAAGGCCGCAGCGGCTGGGCCTAAGTGGCTACAGCACAGGCCCAGCCCACCCCGCACCTCCTCCCACCTCCCACACTGCTCACCGCGGCCGCTGTCGAGCACTCCGCACGCGCACGCGCGCACGCACCTGGCCCCCCCTGCTCGGCGCTCAACAACGCGTCGCCGCGCTCGCAGTGGATAAGGCCGAGGCCATCCACTCCTCCTGGACGCCTCCGCCATTCTTCCCCCGCTCTCCCTCGCTCGCTCCCACCTCTCCCGAGCGCTGCCATGGCCGCGCTGCCGTCACCTGCGTAGCCTCGGTCGCCGCCTCGCCTCTTCGTCTCGCCTCGAGCTCCGTCTCGGTCGTCCATGTCTCCCCGTCGAGCCACCCCGACCTCATCTTCCTCCCCGACTCCGTCGTCTTCATCGCCGGATTCCGCCGCCCTCCGACCACCACCGGCTTCACCGGGCCTTCCCAGCAACGGCAGTGAGCCTTTCCCTCTTTCCCCTCACTCCACGCGCTCGATTGCGAGCTCTGGCACCCGCTTCGCCATCGCCCGAACCGCTCCGAAGCCCGCATCATCGCCGGCGTGGCCACGGTGACCAAATGGTCCTGTGCGTGCCACCATTGCGCTCACCGCGTCGCGTAGACCTCGCCTAGCTCCTCGCATCGCTCGCTAGCGCGTTGCCTCGCTGATCCCGAACTCCACCCGAACGTCATCGCCGCCGACGAGGTCGTGCTGCTCATTTTCGGCCACCCCAGCTCCGGCCACCACCACAGATCGACGCGGCTCAGCCTCAGCTTTCGAACGCCGCAAGAATTGCCCGATTTGATGCACCGTAGACGATTTCCAGCCAACTCCGGCGCGGATCCGCCGCTGGAGAGGTCGCCGGGGTCGCTCCGACCGCCGCGCTGACCTGACGCCGGTGGGCTCCGCCTCTGTGCCACTGACTGCGGGCCTCGTGGGCCCCCGTTGACCTGTTGACCCAGTCAACTGCTGACTAGGCTGGCCCTGTGTCTATGACATGTGGGTCCCGCATGGTTAAATGATTTTAAATAAATAGATAATCTGTTAATTAGTTAATTAATTAGTTTAAATACTAATCAGTCACTGACACCTGGAACCCACCCCTCTAATTAGCCTGTTAGTTTAATTTAAACTGCTGTTAGACTAACAGAGACTGACATGTGGGTCCCACTGGACCCATAGGTTAGGTTTGACTCTGGTCAGCCGGGTTTGACCTGCTGACATCACACCTACGTCATGCTGACATCATCATCCACTATTCTGGATAATTCGAATTTATATAAATAATTAAATAATTCAGAAAAATGTTTAAATCTTTAGGAAATCATATAAAATAAACCGTAGCTCCGATCGAAAAACTTTATACATGAAAGTTGATCAGAACGACGAGACAAATCTGAATACGTGGTCCGTTCATCTGTCAGATGCCCCTAGCTACCTGAACATGGAACTTTTAGACTGATTTCGATAAATGAATAGTGCTCAACTTTAATAAAATAAATCCAAATAAATTCATAAATTAACTAAATCATTTAGTTAGGCAGTAGAACACCTCTGCATATCATTTAGGCCTGTCATGCATATTGTTTGCATTTTTGCCATGAATTTATTGTTTCTTTCTCCCTCCTTCACTCTCGATAGACGCCGAGACCGACGTCGACGCAACAGAGTACGACTATGTTCTGGACGAGCAGCCTTCCGACGACCAGCCCCTTTAGACGAGCTTCCAGGGAAAGCCCCACCCCCCCCCTAAACAATCCCGATATAACCCATCTATTCTATCAGGCTTGATGGAGATTTTGCTACTGTAAATGATTGTTCCTATTCTGATGCATAGCCTGCTTTTGTAACCTGCTTATTGCTACCTTACCTGCCTATTTCAACTGCTTAGTATAGGTTGGTTAGTGAACCATCAGTGACCCCACTTTGTCCTTGTTGCCTCTGCTTCATCATCGATGACTCGATCAACGTGATCGACGACCAGAGACCGACACCTCACTTCACCCCCTTTGTTGTACGACTCTGCATAGTTACTATCGAGTGCCGAGGGTGATACCTCGTAACGCACTCCTGATGATAACTCTGTAGTGTAGCTGTTCGGTCGTGGTCATCGAGGGTGATTCCTCCTTAACCACTCCCGATACGACTCTGTCGTGCAACCCCTCAAGTGTGAACCTCGAGGGTGATTCCTCCTACATTCACCTTGTTGATTTCATCGAGTGGAATCCACCGAGGGTGATTCCTCGGGGTTTCCCCCTTGGTGTTATGACCACACGGTTACTTTGACCTTTGTCACAGGCGGGTCGACCCTGATGGGTACCCGCGGGGAAATTCTGCAGTCGGGTTTGCCAGGATGGCACCCGAGAGAGATATTGTGGCGGAGCATCAGAAACTCTGATCGTCTCTGCGAGTTATTAAATACGCCGAACGGATTTGGGTAATTGATCTGAGTTGGCCAATGGCCTATACGCACTGCCACCACGCGGGATAATGGTTTATGGGGCCCTTTACGTCGTACGTTTCTCCCGAAAGCTCATCAGACGTCACAGTTCACCGTGCGGGCTGATTGTTGGGGTTGGGCTGGATACTTCATTGACGAGTTCAGTGTCGCGCCTGCTCCCCGGCCAGTCTCGCAACGCGCAGGAGCGCCCGGGGCGATGGCCCAAGACCCCTGGATGCATAGGTTAGTCCGGCGTGTTGACCTCTCTGTTGAGCCTATGTAGGGCACTGCTTCGTGTCGATCTCCCAAGGCCAGGCATTACCCAGCAAGTGTGTACGGCCAGAGGTGACCGAGCGTGTTGGGTAACAGTAGTGCACCCCTGCAGGGAAGTGATCTATTCGAATAGTCGTGTCCACGGTAACAGGACGCTCAGTTTGGTATCCCGATCTATTACTTGAACTGGATACTTGTTTAATTAATTGAAGCTTCGGGATCGCTTTCTCGCAAGGAGTCGAGGAAGGATCTCTAGGCTTTGCCTCAACATGCTTGCTTAATAAAATGCTTTCTGTACTCTTATAATTGCTGCAAGATGGTGGCTTCGTGAAGATGCTAGTCTTTGATAGGACTAGGTCTTCTCTCTATTCTGGCATTTCTGCAGCCCAGTCCACATATACAGCCTCTCTTTGATAATGTTGCATATGTAGTGTAGATCCTTGCTTGCTGAGTACTTCGGATGAGTACTAACGGTTGCTTTGCTACTTCTTTTCCCCCCATTCCTCTTTTGACATTACCTCAGACGATGGAGCTCCGGAGCCAGATGTCCCCACAGGAGCTTACTACCAGGAGGGTCCAGACGGCACGTACTACTGGATCGAGCCAACCGACCAGGAGTAGGATCGGAGGGTCCCAGGCAGGAGGCATTCGCCTTTCGATCTAGAGTCGTTGTTTGTGCTAGCCTTCTTAAGGCAAACATTGGCTAACTATGTCTGTACCTAGATATTATTTGTATGACTGACTTATGTATTCGGATCCTCGTGATCCCTGGTCTGTAATATTTGAGGATCTTCGTTTATTTGTGTTAGAGTTGTGCTGTGATATCTTCCCGTGAGTCCCTGTGCTTGATCGTGCATGTTTGCGTGTATGATTAGTGCACGATTGAGTCGGGGGCGTCACAAGTTGGTATCAGAGCCGACTGCCTGTAGGAAGCCCCCTTCCAATTCCTTGGTCGAAGTTGAGTCTAGACATCGAAAAACTAATTTACTAACGCCGGCACTTAGGATCTCGTAAATCTCGTCTACCCGGAGAGCTGGATATCTATGCTTAATTCCTTACCATTGATCTGATTAGTCTGATAATCATTTTCCTTTCTATTGTTTTGTTTAACCTTTCTCTCCGAGTTGTATTATACTTCTCATTGTCATTTGACAATCCTGAATTTCCTCTGTTTCAGATGGATCATTTGTTTCCACCACGCCCTGCGATGCAGCTTGTGCTTCGCACTTGGGCTCGTGATGCCCCTGGATTTCCAGCTGTCCTGATCGCCCTCCTGACCAGACTGGGCTACCGCTGGTACCCCGAGTACATGGTCTACAAGAATTACCGCGAGTTCAACCAGGAGCAGTACCATGCTGATGTTCGTATCTATGATCAGCAAGATGACTCAGACACTGAGCTACACCTTTTCCACGGTATCGGCGTGACGATTGAGATGGCAGTCCATGATGCCGCCTACTCTGCTGTCGCACGTCTCCGAGGAGAGTCCAGTGATAGCTTGGATGCCTCTGAGTTCCGATACATTCCGTATGCCCCTGCTGGAGATGCTACTGGATACTACATAGCTATCTGTGCCCCGTACGAGCGTCGTCGATACGACCCGCACGTTCTGGTTTAGTGCACTCAGGCTCTGGATCGCACTATTCGGGCTCTTGTCGTCGAGTTGTTTGCCACTCGAGCACGTCTCTACGATGCTATGACACAGTTGCTACCAGCTGTTCATGCAGGGATACATCCGGAGTACATCCTTTATCCATGTAGGACTCAGATGTATGCTGGTATTGATTGGCCTGCTGTTGGAGGTCACGCACCTCCACGTGGACCTCTTCTTCCAGCTCGAGACCGGATTCTGCATCAGAGTGCACATGGAGTGTAGGATTTTCCTGCGACGGCTATTCGTCGTCCGCACTTGTAGTTACCCCGTTTCAGTGGTTTTCCCCGACGTTGATGTAGCCTTTGCTATGCCTCGTTGTGTACTTCCTTACCGCGTGCCTCCTAGCATGTCTAGCTTTTAAATTTGCGCCGTTATGCTGTCCGCATGTACCCGACTCTGTGTATGGATCTGTATGTCTTAATTGACTACTGTTATGTATCTGTTACACTGCTTGATTATCGTTGAGTTACATCATGCTTGTCGCTAAACACTCACAATTGCTTTTACTAAACTACCCCTCTTGAAACTTAGCAGGATGGTTAGACCAGGTGGTCGTGGCCCTGAACACCCACCACCGCCAGATTATATGGCCGCTATGATGCAACAATTCGAGCTCAACCACCAGTTCATGACTGGGATTATGGCTCAGTTTCCGCATCAAAACAACCAGAACCAGAACCCTGCTGCAATAACTCTGTCGGAATTTGTGCATCTTAACCCCACTCAGTTCTGCAACTCTGATAAGCCACTGGATGCTGATGACTGGATTCACGACATCACTCATGAAATGGAGTCTGCAAATGTCTCCCCTTCCAACTTTGTCACCTTCACGTCCTTTTTCTTAAAGGGTCCCGCTGCTCAATGGTGGGACACCCACAAGCGTACACTGCCTGCTGGAACAGTCATCACTTGGCCTGAGTTCCAGGCTGCTTTTCATGCCCGTTATATTCCTCAAGGAATCATGGACCGGATGAAAACCCAGTTCCGCAACCTCATTCAGGGCAACAAGACTGTCGAAGCCTATCAGCGGGAATTCCTTGACCTGTCCCGCTATGCTGAAGAAGAGATCACCACGGATGCCCGTAGACAAGAGAAGTTTCGTAATGGACTCCACCCAGACATTGAGCTTGCACTTGCTGCTCAAGATTTCAACGACTTTGCTACTCTTGTGAACAAGGCTATTCTGGTGGAGACCACTCAGATGAAGCATAAGGACTCGCAGAAGCGCTATTGTGATGTTGGCTCATCTTCGGGCTCAGCACAGAAGCGTCGAGTCTGGATTCCCAACAACGTGTTCCGTCCAAATGCCCCTGCACCAAGGAACAACTATGCTACTCGACGTCTGCCTCCTCCACCACCGAGGCAGCCAAGAGCTCAAGCTGTTCCACACAATGCTCCTCTTTGTCCTGAAGATGGTCTGTGCTTCAAGTGCCGCAAACCAGGTCACCTTGCTAAGGACTACCGCCAGACTCAGAATCAGTTGGCTTTCCCTCGTACTGGCCGTGGCAATGGTCGTGGCAACAATCAGGCCCGCAACTATAATACTGGGTCTGCTGCTCATGGTTGTGGACACGCTTACAATATCGATATTGAAGAAGTCCAGAATCAACCTGCTACCGTGATGGGTAGAGCATCACATTCATTCATCTCTGGAAAATTTGCATTCATGCATGGCATTCATTATGAGAAGATGCATACTCCGTTAGTCATTAAAACTCCAGGAGGTCATTGTCATGCTGACATGATGGCACCTAATGTTACCGTCGAAATTAAAGGATTGGAATTCCTTGCCTCACCCATCGTCTTGAAATCTTCCACCATAGACCTTATCCTCAGAATGGATTGGTTGAAAGCTCACATTGCTTCGATCAATTGCGCCACAAAAGTTGTACAACTTCTTCACCCCTCCGATGAGATAGTGAACTACAACGCCCGAATTACTCGGAATGCTGAATCTCAGATATATGCTCTGAATGCTTTGAACGCCTCACCTTTGGAGGGAATTGAGAATGTTCCTGTCGTTCAAGATTTTTCGGACGTCTTTCCGGAAGAACTTCTAGGAATACCCCCGGTTAGAGCTGTCGAGTTTGTCATTGACTTGAAGCCTGGCACTACCCCTATTGCGAAGCGTCCTTATAAGATGCCTCCGCACCACCTTCTCGAGCTTAAGGAAGAAATTGACAAGTCACTTAAGAAAGGTTTCATCCGCCTCAGTTCCTCTGCTTGGGGAGCACCTTCACTCTTCGTTAAGAAGAAGGATGGAACTAACCGATTGGTTCAGGATTACCGGCCCATCAACCAAGCCACAATTCAGAATAAATACCCACTGCCCCGGATCAATGATCTTTATGATCAGCTTACTGGATCCTCTGTGTTCTCAAAACTCGACTTGAGGTTGGGTTATCATCAGATCCGTGTCCGCGAAGAGGATATTCCCAAGACTGCATTTGTTACTCGCTATGGCTCTTATGAGTACACTGTCATGTCATTTGGCTTGACAAATGCTCCAGCAACCTTCTCCCGGTTGATGAACTATATCTTCATGGATTACCTCAACAAATTCATCGTGGTTTATTTGGATGATATCCTTATATATTCCAAGAATGAAGAGGAACACGCTGAACATCTTCGGCTTGTATTGGAGAAGCTTCGAGAACACCAGCTTTACGCCAAGTACTCTAAGTGTGAATTCTGGTTATCTGATGTGACCTACCTTGGTCATGTGATTTCCAAGAATGGCATTGCCGTTAACCCAGAACGAGTACAGGCTATTATTGACTGGACTCCCCCGAAGAATGTTAAGCAAGTCAGGAGTTTTCTCGGACTCGCTAGTTATTGCCGTCGGTTCATTGAGAACTTTTCCAAGATTGCCAAGCCACTGACTGACCTGCTCCACAAAGGTGTTAAATTTGAGTGGACAGAAAAATGTCAAGAAAGCTTTCAGACGCTAAAAGATAAGTTGACATCTGCCCCAGTGCTAGCACCCCCGGATACTCGCAAGGATTTCGTGATATACTGTGATGCATCTCGTCAAGGATTAGGATGTGTCCTAATGCAAGAGCGCAAAGTGATTGCTTATGGCTCTCGACAATTGCGTCCTCACGAAGAAAATTATCCAGTGCATGATCTTAAACTTTCTGCGGTTATTTATGCCTTGAAGCTATGGTGACATTACCTTCTCGGTAACCGTTGCGAGATATACACGGATCATCAGAGTTTGAAGTATCTATATACTCAACCCGATCTGAACCTTCGCCAACAAAGATGGCTCAAGACAATAGCCGATTATGATATGAATATCTCATACACCCCTGGCAAGGCTAACATAATGGCCGATGCTTTGAGTCGCAAGGCTTATTGCAACAACCTTATGGTTCAGGAAGCACAACCTGTTCTTTATGAAGAGCTTCGCAAATTGAACCTCCATATTGTTCCACAGGGTTATCTCAATACCCTGGTTGTTGAACCAGATCTTGAGCACAGCATTAAGATTATGCAGAGGTATGACTCTGAAGTAGAAAGGATTGAGCGATACCTCAAAAAAGGAAAGCCGTTGGAATTTCATCTTGATAATGATGGGGTCCTATTCTTCCAACGCCGTCTCTTCGTACCCAAATTCAAGGATGAGAGAGAGCACGTTATGAAAGAAGCTCACGACACTCCTCTGTCAATTCATCCTGGTAGCACAAAGATGTACCGTGACATTTGTCAGAGATACTGGTGGCCTAATATGAAGCGAGACATTGCTCGTTATGTTTCTGAGTGTGACGTTTGCCACCGCATTAAAGCAGAACATCAAAGACCTGCTGGAACTCTGCAACCCCTTGATATTCCTGAATGGAAATAGGACAAGGTCCAAATGGATTTCATTACTGGTTTTCCTAGATCTCAGAAGGGTCATGATGCTATCTTTGTCGTCATTGAACGATTCTCAAAGGTTGCTCACTTTCTGCCAGTCAAGGAGACAATCACTGCTAATCAGTTAGCAGACTTGTATGTTTCCCGAATTGTGTCACTCCACGGTGTTCCGTTGGAGATCAGTTCGGATCGTGGCAGCCTCTTTACCTCCAGATTCTGGGAAAGTTTTCAAGAAGCTATGGGAACTCATCTGTCCTTCAGCACCGCTTTCCACCCTCAGTCTCAGGGTCAAGTCGAACGAGTTAATCAAGTGTTCGAAGATATGCTTCGAGCTTGCGTCATCTCCTTCGGTAAGAAATGGGAGGAATCTCTCCCGTATGCCGAATTCTCTTACAATAATAGCTATCAAGCTAGTCTGAAGATGGCACCGTTTGAAGTTCTTTACGGACGTAAGTGTTGAACCCCTCTAAATTGGTCGAAAACTGGGGAACGATCACTCGTCGGACCGAACATTATCCAACAGGCTGAAGAAAAAGTCCGCATTGTCCAAGAACATCTGAAAACTGCTCAGTCTCATCAAAAGAGCAACTATGACCGAAAGCGCAAGGAAATGCTCTATCAGCCTGGCAAGCAAGCTTACCTTCGTGTCACTCCATTGAAAGGCACTCATCGGTTCCGAATCAAGGGCAAGTTAGCTCCTCGCTACATTGGCCCGTTCCGTATTCTTGCCCCTCAAGGAGAAGTGGCATATCAGTTGCAATTGCCGCCCAATCTTTCTCAAGTGCATGATGTCTTTCATGTATCCCAACTTCGTCGCTGCTTCAAAGATCCTATTCGAGCTGTGGATCATGAAATGCTTGAATTGCGGGAAGATCTGTCTTATCCAGAATATCCCATCCGTATTCTTGATCAAGCTGAATGTCGAACTAGTCAGAAGGCAATTAAATTCCTTAAAGTTCAGTGGTCGAATCATTCTGAAGATGAAGCCACTTGGGAACGCGAGGATCGTCTTCGCGAAGAATACCCCGCTTTCTTTCAGTCTTCCTCTTAATTCTCGGGACGAGAATTCTTGTTAGATGAGGAGAATTGTAACACCCCATGTGATTAACCACAGTGATCACCTTTAGTTAATGCCAAGTCAGCAAGTTTAACAGTGCCTAGTCATCATTTGCATCATATTGCATTCCAAACTCCTAATTCAAACTTCAAATTAATTTAAAGTAAAAATAAAAGTTTTTCAAATCCAGGAGCTAAATTGTTCATCATGTTGCAAATAATCTAGAGGCATTTATAAAATTAGCAGCAACATTGTTTGAAGTATTTAAGTGACCCTAACAGCCTCAAACAGTGGCTAACAGCAACATTTAATAACAGTTTATTTGATCTAAATTAAATATGAAATTATATTTTACCCAAACTAGTTTTTGGTGATAGGTGATAATGCACTGCAATTTATGAGCTAAGTCCCACATTTTGTAAAAGTCATTTAGTAGCTAAACAATTTGCAAAACAGTAAAACAAAAGAAAAACAGAAAAGAAAAGAAAAAGGCCGTAGCGGCTAGGCCTAAGTGGCTACAGCACAGGCCCAGCCCACCCCGCACCTCCTCCCACCTCCCGCACTGCTCACCGCGGCCGCTGTCGAGCACTCCGCACGCGCGCACGCACCCGCCCCCCTGCTCGCCGCTCGACAACGCGTCGCCGCGCTCGCGGTGGATAAGGCCGAGGCCATCCACTCCTCCTGGACGCCTCCGCCATTCTTCCCCCGCTCTCCCTCGCTCGCTCCCACCTCTCTCGAGCGCTGCCATGGCCGCGCCGCCGTCACCTGCGTAGCCTCGGTCGCCGCCTCGCCTCTCCGTCTCGCCTCGAGCTCCGTCTCGGTCGTCCATGTCTCCCTGTCGAGCCACGCGATGCCGGACGCCTCCAGGATCTGCCCCAACCTCATCTTCCTCCCCGACTCCGTCGTCTTCATCGCCGGATTCCGCCGCCCTCCGACCACCACCGGCTTCACCGGGCCTTCCCAGCAACGGCAGTGAGCCTCTCCCTCTTTCCCCTCACTCCATGCGCTCGATTGCGAGCTCTGGCACCCGGTTCGCTGTCGCCCGAACCGCTCCGCCGCCCGCATCGTCGCCGTCGTGGCCACGGTGACCAAATGGTCCCGTGCGTGCCACCATTGCGCTCACCGCGTCGCGTAGACCTCGCCTAGCTCCTCGCATCGCTCGCTAGCGCGTTGCCTCGCCGATCCCGAACTCCACCCGAACGCTGTCGCCACCGATGAGGTCGTGCCGCTCGTTTCCGGCCACCCCAGCTCCGGCCACCACCACAGATCGATGCGGCTCAGCCTCAGCTTTCGAACGCCGCAAGAATCGCCCGATTTGATGCACCGTAGACAATTTCCGGCCAACTCCGACGCGGATCCGCCGCAGGAGAGGTCGCCGGCGTCGCTCTGGCCGCCGCGCTGACCTGGCGCCGGTGGGCTCCGCCTCTGTGCCACTGACTGCGGGCCCCGCGGGCCCCCGTTGACCTGTTGACCCAGTCAACTACTGACTGGGCTGGCCCTGTGTCTATGACATGTGGGTCCCGCCTGGTTAAACAATTTTAAATAAATAGATAATCTGTTAATTAGTTAATTAATTAGTTTAAATACTAATCAGTCACTGACACCTGGGGCCCACCCCTCTAATTAGCCTATTAGTTTAATTTAAGCTGCTGTTAGACTAACAGAGACTGACATGTGGGTCCCACTGGACCCACAGGTCAGGTTTGACTCTGGTTAGCCGGGTTTGACCTGCTGACATCACACCTATGTCATGCTGACATCATCATTCACTATTCTGGATAATTTTAATTTATATAAATAATTAAATAATTCAGAAAATGTTCAAATCTTTAGGAAATCATATAAAACAAACCGTAGCTCCGATCGAAAAACTTTATACATGAAAGTTGATAAGAACGATGAGACGAATCCGAATACGTGGTCCGTTCATTTGTCAGATGCCCCTAGCTACATGAACATGGAACTTTTAGACTGATTTCGATAAATGAATAGTGCTCAACTTTAATAAAATAAATCCAAATAAATTCCTAAATTAACTAAATCATTTAGTTAGGCAGTAGAACACCTCTGCATATCATTTAGGCATGTCATGCATATTGTTTGCATTTTTGCCGTGAATTTATTATTTCTTTCTCCCTCCTTCACCCTCGATAGACGCCGAGACCGACGTCGACGCAGCAGAGTACGACTACGCTCCGGACGAGCAGCCTTCCGACGACCAGCCCCTCTCAGCAGAGCTTCCAGGCAAGCCCCCCCTTGAACAATCCGATATCACCCATTCTATTCTCTCATGCTTGCATTAGATTTTGCTACTGTAAATGATTGTTCCTATTCTGATGCATAGCCTGCTTTTGTAACCTGCTTATTGCTACCTTACCTGCCTATTTCAACTGCTTAGTATAGGTTGGTTAGTGAACCATCAGTGACCCCACTTTGTCCTTGTTGCCTCTGCTTCATCATCGACGACTCGATCAACGTGATCGATGACCAGAGACCGACACCTCACTTCACCCCCTTTGTTGTATGACTCTTCATAGTTACTATCGAGTGCCGAGGGTGATACCTCGTAACGCACTCCTGATGATAACTCTGTAGTGTAGCTGTTCGGTCGTGGTCATCGAGGGTGATTCCTCCTTAACCACTCCCGATACGACTCTGTCGTGCAACCCCTCAAGTGTGAACCTCGAGGGTGATTCCTCCTACGTTCACCTTGCTGATTTCATCGAGTGGAATCCACCGAGGGTGATTCCTCGGGGTTTCCCCCTTGGTGTTATGACCACATGGTTACTTTGACCTTTGTCACAGGCGGGTCGACCCTGATGGGTACCCGCAGGGAAATTCTGCAGTCGGGTTTGCCAGGATGGCACCCGAGAGAGATATTGTGGCGGAGCATCAGAAACTCTAATCGTCTCCGTGAGTTATTAAATACGCCGAACGGATTTGGGTAATTGATCTGAGTTGGCCAATGGCCTATATGCACTGCCACCACGCGGGATAATGTTTTATGGGGCCCTTTACGTCGTACGTTTCTCCCAAAAGCTCATCAGACGTCACAGTTCACCGTGCGGGCTTATTGTTGGGGTTGGGCTTGATACTTCACTGACGAGTTCAGTGTCACGCATGCTCCCCGACCAGTCTCGCAACGCGCAGGAGCGCCCGGGGCGATGGCCCAAGACCCCTGGATGCATAGGTTAGTCCGGCGTGTTGACCTCTCTGCTGAGCCTATGTAGGGCGCTACTTCGTGTCGATCTCCCGAGGCCGGGCATTACCCAGCAAGTGTGTACGGCCAGAGGTGATCGAGCGTGTTGGGTAACAGTAGTGCACCCCTGCAGGGAAGTGATCTATTCGAATAGCCGTGTCCACGGTAACAGGACGCTCAGTTTGGTATCCCGATCTATTACTTGAACTGGATACTTGTTTAATTAATTGAAGCTTCGGGATCACTTTCTCGCAGGGAGTCGAGGAAGGATCTCTAGGCTTTGCCTCAACATGCTTGCTTAATAAAATGCTTTCTATACTCTTCTAATTGCTGCAAGATGGTGGCTTCGTGAAGATGCTAGTCTTCGATAGGACTAGGTCTTCTCTCTATTATGGCATTTCTGCAGCCCAGTCCACATATACAGCCTCTCTTTGATAATGTTGCATATGTAGTGTAGATCCTTGCTTGCTGAGTACTTCGGATGAGTACTCACAGTTGCTTTGCTACTTCTTTTTCCCCCATTCCCCTTTTGACGTTACCTCAGACGATGGAGCTCCGGAGCCAGATGTCCCCACAGGAGCTTACTACCAGGAGGGTCCAGATGGCATGTACTACTGGATCGAGCCAGCCGACCAGGAGTAGGATCGGAGGGTCCTAGGCAGGAGGCCTTCGCCTTTAGATCTAGAGTCATTGTTTGTGCTAGCCTTCTTAAGGCAAACCTTGGCTAACTATGTCTGTACCTAGATATTATTTGTATGACTGACTTATGTATTCGGATCCTCGTGATCCCTGGTCTGTAATATTCGTGGATCTCCGTTTATTTGTGTTAGAGTTGTGTTGTGATATCTTCCCGTGAGTCCCTGTGCTTGATCGTGCATGTTTGCGTGTATGATTAGTGCACGATTGAGTCAGGGGCGTCACACCATTGAATCCCTTGACATAACCTGTCATACACCAATCTGGTAGTGTAATTACCTGACACATCACATGGCCAAGCGAAGATATCTTCTCTATTTGGGTCTTTGTTGACAGTGGCGATCGCCTGATGTAGGTGCAGGAGCTGTATGTGAGCAGTGAAGGTGAGCTCGGCTCTCACATCCGTAGCCCAGGTGGTGCCAACCAAAGCCTGCTGGATGGTGCGCCTATTCCTCGTACGTTTGTCCACACTTTGAACCACCAGTGGGGTGATATCCGAGGCAGCAAATCCATGTATCCATCTGTCCCTCCAGAAAAGGACTCGAGTGTCGTTTCCCACGGTGATCTTGACCAAGCTGTCAAACACCTGTCTGGCTTCCTTATCCATGGTCAAAGGAATACCTTGCCACGGCCTATCCGGGTCAGCTCTTCTCAACCATTCACATCTGACCCTCAAGGCAAGAGCTTGAAGCTGCAAATTCTTCACTCCCAGCCCATCAAAGGCGACAGGTCGACATATGGTGTTCCAGGTAACCAAGCATTGACGTCTCGTGGCTTTATCCTTAGCTGTCCAGAAGAAGGATCTCATCCACTTGTTAAGATCATCGAATACCCATTTAGGTGCATCCGTCACCATGAAGTGGTGAATTGGCCTAGCTGACATGATAGACTTAACCAGAATTAATCTGCCCGGCCTAATGATCAGACCACGTTGCCAAGCAGGAACTACTTTCTTGGCCCGGTCAAGCATCGGTTGCCAGTCATTTTTTTGTGAGTTGATGTACAACTAACTGGAGCCCTAGATACTTGCAGGGGAATTTACCGATATCACATTGTAACATAGCAGCCACCCGGTCCTTGTCCTCGTTACTTCCCCTGATTAAGATGGCCAAAGATTTGCCATAGTTCACCCTCAATCCCGAGGCCTCACCGAAAGCATGGAGAGCACATCTAACAAATCTGAGATCCATCTCCGATGGTCTTGTGAATAGGGAAACATCATCCGCATAGATCGAAAGCCTTTGCATGGTTTTGATTCCCTGAAATGAGGATACCACATGCTCCTCAGCTGCCTTTATCAGAATGGAGGTGAGAGCATCCATTGCAATGATGAAGAGGAGCGGCGAGACCGGATCCCCTTGTCTCATCCCACACTCGTGCACAAAAGCTTTTCCGGGGACTCCGTTGACAATTACTTTGGTTGTAGCCGTGCTCAACAGGATGGAAATCCAAGTAAGCCATTTTGGGCCAAATCCTTTTGCCCGCATGACCTCGAAAAGAAACAACCAGGAGAGGGAGTTGAAAGCTCTCGATATGTCAAGTTTCAGGAACAACCCTGCTTCCCTCCGGTTGTGGATCCTCCTCGCCACTTGCCGGACCAGTAAAAAGTTGTCGTGTAGGTTCCTTTTCTTGATGAATGCCGACTGGTTGGCAGCCACCACTTCTTTCATCCGGTTCCTAGCTCTGTTCGCAAGCATTTTAGTGAACAACTTTGCTGCACTATGCGTCAAGCTAATGGGGCGAAAATCTCCCACCTCTTCAGCGTCTGGCTTTTTGGGAATTAACATGATGTGAGCATGGTTAAGCTTCCCAAATCCTCTGCCATCTCCCACGTACAGTTTAAGTATGACTGCCATAATATCTTGCTTGATGATGGGCCAAGCACATTGATAGAAAGCACCTATAAATCCATCAGGGCCCGGCGCTCAGTCCGATGGCATCTCTTTGATCGTGTTCCAGACCTCCTCCTCAGTGAATATGTCCTCCAACTCATGAAGATCACATGGCTGCACTCCAAGGAAATTTAAATCAAGCGTCGACTCCCTAGCCTTTGCCGTGCCCAGCAGTTGCTTGTAAGCTACCGTGAAAGCGTCCTCCTTATGGCTTTGGTCAGTGATCAGCTCATCCCCGATCCTGATCTGCGGGATGAATTTCTTGGTGCATCTCCCATTAGCCACTAGCTGGAATAGCTTAGTGTTCGCATCGCCTTCCTTTATCCATCGAAGCCTCGATCTCTGCCGTTCAATTGTACGCTCGAGGGACGCGAGCCCAAGCAGCGACAACTTGAGCGCACGTCACAGCTACAACTCTTCCAAAGTGAGCAGTCTCCTTTCCATAGCTCTGTCCAACCATAGGATCACATAGTTAGCAACTGCCATCTGTAACTTGATGTTGCCGATCTTCCTCTGCCCCCAGGCTTGCAGTGTGTGCGCAGTGTTACGAAGCAAGGCATCCAACCGCTTGAATGGGTCAAAGATATCTTCGTTGCAAACCCATGCCTCTCTGACCACATCAAGAAAGCCCTCGACCTTGGTCCAAAAAAAGCTCAAAACAAAATCTCTTCTTTGGACAGAACACCGCCGAGGTGGAGAGCAGTAGTGGCGCGTGATCGGAAACATTCGTGGATAAAGCTTGCAGAAGGCAGTCCGCAAAGTGAAGCTCCCAATCAACCGACACTAAAACCCTGCCGATTTTGGTCATCACCGGAGCGTCTTGTTCATTCAACCATGTGAAGTTTCTGCCATGCATGTAGAGCTCTTTGAGCTCATGTTCATCAACAAACTCTCTAAATTTGCGCATCATACTCCGGTTCAAGTTAGAGTTATTTTTCTCCGAGGCTCTAAGGATCATATTGAAATCCCCAAGGACCATCCACGGCCCCTGGCACACCTCCCTTCTCGCTTTTAATTCTTGCAGAAAGCCTGTTTTGAGCTTGTTTCCCTGTGGCTCGTACACCACTGAAATCCACCATTGAGCTCCATCCTTGTTGTGCACGAGGCCCGTTAGGAAATTAGTATCTAGATGGATGTTGTCGACCTCCATGATCATGGTGTGCCAGGCTAGGAGCACACCTCCTCTAGTCTCAGACGCCGGTAAGTAAGCGAATCCGTCTAAGGATGGTCCCAAACATTGTATAACACAAAAACGGTCAATTACATCTAGTTTGGTCTCTTGCAGACACACCATGTTAACTTTTACCGAGGTCATAAATTCCCTCACATCCTTCCTCTTAGCTGGATCGTTCAGCCCACGAACATTCCAGCATAGAACTTGCGGGTTTAGATCCATGAAAAGATCGCCGCACCCGCCCTCCAAGGCACACTCAATTCGCCTTGATCGCCGTGGAGGTCTCAGCCATCAGCTCACACATAGTGGGGATCTCCTTGCCAAAGAGCTCAACGATGATCTTCACGTGCTGCTCTCTGAGAGGGGAGTCGAACAGCACATTCAGCTCGTCAATGATCACGTCGTCCACCTCCAAGTCTTCCGGTGCTAGTCCCAGAGCTCTCATGAGGACATTTTCGACCGGTGTCGCCTTTCCTTTCTGTGCCACTGGGGCCCGTTTGGCTGCCCGTGTTGTGCGCCGAGGGGTGTACGGCTCTGCATCGGGTCTGAGTGTGGACGCCTGTACTTCCCTAAGGAGAGGTGGCGCAAGCTTCTTCACAAGGCACGAGCAGAACCTCTTCATCCTTTCGTAAGCCGCTGCCTCTTAGGGTGTCATACCTGTATTGCATGTCGCTTGGATGAGTTGCATGTTCGATTCCAAGTCTGGATTTGGCTCTCCAATCTCCGGAGCATACTGAGCTGATGCGTGTTCATCAGGTTCCTCAATCCTGGATTCCAGCATAAGAACCGGAACGATCGGCCTCGGGATCAGAGCTGGTGCCCTCTCACTCTCCTCCTGACCCGTCTTGTCGGCTATCACAACAGCTACCATCGTGGGCCCCGTCTTCTCGCACTCCATCGATAGAACATGAGGGGAGTTCAGTGTGTCGCGGCCCACCGAAGGACCCATCGCGGGGCCAGCCTTATCGCTACCTGCATTCCGAACAGAGGCGGGGCCCAACTTGTCGCTACTCTCCACCGGATCCAAGGCCATGCCAGGATATGGGACGGCAAGCGCAGGCCGCCCCTCCGTGTGGCCACCCACCTCTGGCTCTGGGATCACACACGATTGGTCCAGAAGATCCCCCTCGGTCATCCGCGTGGGCGCTAGAGCGCCCGTTGGTTCCAGCTGCTGTGTCGTCCTGCATGGCCCAGAAGCTTCTCGTGGGTACTTGATTCCATCAGAGGCCACAGCTGTCGGAGCCACCGTTGCCACCACGCTCGCCAGATTCAAACTCGCATTTGGCTCAACATGGGCCGGTCTAGTTTGACCCGATTGCGTGGCAAGGCGGGCGAAAGCAGACTGCCGGACCGACAAGCTATCCTGAACTCTCAGCACGGGCCCACCAGGGCCTTTAACTTTATCAGCAGCCATTGGTGGGATCCTCCAGTCCTCGGGTGCCGGCGAGCTACCGTCGCTGCTGGTGTGCTGCCAGCTGCCACCACGGCCGCTGCTATGGCCCTGAGCATCGCTGCCGCGGGTGTCCATAACTCCAAACTGTCATCGCTGCCGCCTGGTGGTTGCACCACCGCCTCTCTCCATCTCGTCCTCCTCTGGCAAGTCGCTGTGGCCACTATCCGAAGAACCCCCAAGGAAGAATGGCTCGTCGACGTCGGCAAAATCTAGATGAATCGGGATCTTGTATTGCAGCATCTGCGGCTCGAACATGTGGGTGGGTGGCTCCGGCACCGCAAGCCAGCGGCGGGCAGGGATGGTCTCTGGGTCTGCCGTCCAAGCGGATAACTTGAAAGAAGAAAGGTTTGATCGCGAGCTAGTCTCCAGCGCCACTGAATCGACGATGCAAGACGAGCCCAGTAGATCTTCCGTGACGCCACGGTCCCAAGCATGAGGGGGAATCCCTTCCATCTCGATCAACACCTTGTATCTCATCACCGCATGAACTGCCTGAGATTGCCTGTTCCATTGACGGAAGAACAACCTGACTTCGAGATGCTCCAATGTAGGGCTCTGACCCAACCTGTTCCTGTCCTCCTGGCGAGCAAACACAACCAGGAAATCCTCCGGCCGGTAGGCATGGACGATTACGCGATCCGCCGTGATGCCCAGCTTTTCTTCCAGCGTGTTGAGCACAAACCTCAGCGACCCATCTCTATGAGCTCCACCCACGTACGTGACCATGGCATGCTGGAGACACCGCTCCAGATCAGCCATAGCCTCTGAGCGACGAACGACGCACAGCTTCGACAGAGTCATCTCCAAGTTAGCATGCGTCTGAAGCCTGGGCGCTAACAGTAGCGGCCAGACCGGACATGACCCCAAGGGCGCAGCCGGGAGGGGGGGGGGGGGGGGGGGGGGGGGGGGGGCGCCTGGCGAGTCGCGGGAAGGCCCAGCGAGGTCCCGCCGCCGCACCAGAAGCGGAGCCACCCCAGCCCCTAGACGGCGCCGCCCTTCTGGCCACCTTGGCCGCCGCCTCCCGCCTGAGCTCCTCCTCCGGCGACGGGCTGCGCGGATGCTTGCAATCCTTGGCTTCGTGCCCCGGTAGGCTGCACCAGATGGACACGACGTGGTTCGTGCAGTCCCGCCGGAAGTGCCCCTTCTCCAGGCAGCGGAAGCACTTGTCGCGCATCTCCGGCGATATCTCCTTGCGAGTAGGGGAGGGGGCGCGGTGCCACCTCCGGCTGCCCAACGCCACGCCTGCGTTTCCACAGGGTCTTCTGCGACGACGGGGCCTCCTTCCACGGGATCAGGCGCCGATAAGACTCGGCCACCAGCCCCGGGTCTTGCGCTGCCTCCGGATCTGCGTCCGCCATCGATTTCTTTGAAGCAGAGGAGATGCCTAGCCTAGAGACCACCGACTGCTCCCGGGGCGTAACGGCGAAGGTGAAGGAGCGAGGGCTCGTCGACATGGCCGGAGGGGGGAAGGGGAGGGTGGCCGCCGTGGCCGGAGTGGCAGACGGCGGGAGGGTGGACGCCGACGTCGGAATGACGCACGGCGGGGATGGGGAGCGGAGCGCTAGGGGGAGCAGTCCTCGCCTTTGCTAAATCAGCTCTGTTTGTGTTGAAATTATTAATGTTTCCTTCTTTCTATTTGCATATGCCAGAAATTCCTTGCCTTGATAATTTATTTTCCTATAAAATGTCTATGCATAGAAAGTATGTTTGACTTAAATGTGTTGGTCACATGTTTTATGATGCACCCTTTGTACTTCAATTCTTGTCTTTTATGTGAGCATCATTAATATCCCAAGCCTATCTTAATGGCTATAAAGAAAGAGCTTGTTGGGAGACAATCCATTTTTTTTGTTTTTGAGTGTTCACACAATTATGCTACTATTATGGTTGTGTTTTTATGGTTTAATTAGTGTTTGTACTAAGTAAAGCCTTTGGGATGATTTGGTTGATAGTTGATTCGATTCTGTGAAAAAACAGAAACTTTTGCGATCACTCCAGGAATTTTCTAAAATCACTGGAAAATGTTTTGGTCTGAATTTTTTTACAAATGATTGATATACGAATTTCCCACATTTTCCTAATTTTTCAGAATTTGTAGATTTCCAGAAGTATGGTTATTATTCAGATTACTACATACTGTCTTGTTTTAGACACATTCTGTTTTTGTTGCATATATAGTTTGCTTGTTTTGATGAATCTATGGATTGTATCGGGGGGTATAAGTCATGGAGAAGTTGAAATACAGTAGTTATTATGCAATAATATAATATGAATGGGTTCATAATAGTACCTAAAGTTTGTGATTTGGTTTTTATACTAACGGATCTCAC
The DNA here is from genome assembly GCA_011799875.1 of Thinopyrum elongatum. Lineage (NCBI taxonomy): Eukaryota > Viridiplantae > Streptophyta > Magnoliopsida > Poales > Poaceae > Thinopyrum > Thinopyrum elongatum. The sequence continues at coordinate 288,860,960 of CM022301.1, forward strand.
GGACATTTTTGTTGAGTTTTGTTTGCTGAAGTTTTCAAGTTTTGAGTGAGATCTCAATGGATGAAGGAATTGAGAGTGGCAAGAGCCTAAGCTTGGGGATTCCAAAGGCATACCAAGGTAATATTCAAGGATACCCAATCATCTAAGCTTGGGGATGCCCCGGAAGGTATCCCCTCTTTTGTCTACCAACCATCGGTAAATTACTTGGAGCTATATTTTTATTCATCACATGATATGAGTTTTGCTTGGAGCGTCATGTATTATATGAGTCTTTGCTTTGTTTGCTTTTTAGTTTGACACAATCATCATTGCTAGACACACCTTTTGAGAGGGACATGCATTCATTCGTGATTTGTTAGAATACTCTTTGGGCTTCACTTATATCTTTTGAGCTAGGCAGTTGCTCTATTGCTTCACTTATATTTTTTTAGAGCATGGCGGTGGTCATATTTTAAAGAAACAGTTGCACTCTCATCCTTCACTTATATCATTTTGGGAGTCTTATATAAGTAATGGCAATATGCACGGGTTATGAAATTGGTCCTAATATGATAGGTATTCAAGAAGGATATAATAAAAACTTTCATGTAGATCACTGAATATGATAAGTTTGATTCCTTGCAATAGTTTTGCGATATTAAGATGGTAATATGTGGGAGGTACTAGTGAATGATTGTGGTTTAGTAAGAATATTGGTGTTAAGGTTTGTGATTCCCGAAGCATGCATGTATGGTCTCTAGTTATGCTAAGAAGTTGGAGCATGATTTATTATTGATTGTCTTCCTTATGAGTGACGGTCAGGGATGAGCGATGGTCTTTTCCTACCGATCTATCTCTCTAGGGGCATGCGTAGTAGTACTTTTCTTCGAGGGCTAATAAACTTTCACAATAAGTATATGAGTTCTTTTTTTACTAATGTGAGTCCATGGATTATACGCACTCTCACCTTTCCGAAGTTTGCTAGCCTCTTCGGTACCGTGCATTGCCCTTTCTCACCTCGAGAGTTGGTGCAAACTTCGCGGTGCATCCAAACCCCATGATATGATACGCTCTATCACACATAAGCCTCCTTATATCTTCCTCAAAACAGCCACCATACCTACCTATTATGGCATTTTCATAGCCATTCCGAGATATATTGCCATGCAATTTCCACCGTTCCGTTTTTATGACACACATCATCATTGTCATATTGCTTTGCATGATCATATAGGTGACATAGTATTTATGGCTCAACCACCGTTCATCATTTTTTATACATGTTACCCTAGCATCATTGGACATCCTGGTACACTGCCAGAGGCATTCATATAGAGTCATGTTTTGTTCTAGTATCGAGTTGTAAGTAAATAGAAGTGTGATGATCATCATCATTCATTATTAGAGAATTGTTCCGGTGAGGAAATAAAAAAGAGGCCAAAAAGATCCCACAAAAAATGAGAGAAAAAGAGAGAAGGGGCAATGTTACTATCCTTTTTCCACACTTGTGCTTCAAAATAGCACCATGTTTTTCATATAGAGAGTCTCATATGCTTTCATTTTCATATACTAGTGGGAATTTTTCATTATAGAACTTGGCTTGTATATTCCTATGATGGGCTTCCTCAAATGCCCGAGGTCTTCATGAGCAAGAAAGTTGGATGCACACCCACTTAGTTTTTATTTTGAGCTTTCATACATTTATAGCTCTAGTGCATCCGTTGCATGGCAATCCCTACTCCTTGCATTAATATCAATTGATGGGCATATCCATAGCCCGTTGATTAGCCTCGTCGATGTGAGACTATCTTCCTTTTTTGACTTCTCCATATCAATCTCTACCACCGTATTCTATTCCACCCATAGGGCTATATCCATGGCTTGCGCTCATGTATTGCATAAGGGTTGAAAAAGCTGAAGCGCGTTAAAAAGTATGAAGCAATTGCTCGGCTTGTCATCGGGGTTGTGCATGATAAATACTTTGTGTTAAGAAGATGGAGCATGGCAAGACTATATGATTTTGTAGGGATAACTTTCTTTAGCATTTTTATTTTGAAAGGTATGATTGTTTGTTGGTATGCCTGAGTATTGATGTCTTTATATCAAATTATAGACTATTGCTTTGAATCATTTGGATCTTAAATATTCATACCTAATGGAGATTACATGATAGACATGTTAGGTAGCAATCCACATCAAAAATTCTGTTTTTATCATTTACCTACTCGAGGACGAGCATGAATTAAGCTTGGGGATGCTGATACGTCTCCAACGTATCTATAATATTTTTGATTGTTCCATCCTATTATAATATCAATCTTGGATGTTTTATAGGCAACATATATCATTTTTTGGGACTAACCTATTAACCCAGTGCCAAGTGCCAGTTGCTGTTTTTTTGCCTGTTTTTGGTTTTCTAGGAAATCAATACCAAACTAAGTCGAAATGCTACGAAACTTTTTGACGATTTTTTTCTGGACAAGAGAGACCCTAGAAGCTTCGGGAGGAGACCAAAAGGCAAGCGAGGAGATGGCAAGGCAACAGGGCACGTCCTGATGCCTTGTGAGCCCCTCGTGGCTCCGTCTGACCTAATTCCACCTCTATAAATTATCTAAAATCGGGAAACCAACAGAGAGCCACACAAAATACTTTTTCCGCCGCCGCAAGTCTCTGTTCTCCGGTACTCTGGCGGAGGGGGAATCGATCACGGAGGGCTTCTACATCAACCTTGTTGCCCTTCCGATGATGTGTGAGTAGTTTACCACAGACCTACGGGTCCATAGATAGTATCTAGATGGCTTCTTCTCTCTCTTTGATCTTCAATACAATGTTCTCCTCGATGTTCTTGGAGTTCTATCTGATGTAATCTTCTTTTTGCGGTGTGTTTGTTGGGATCCGATGAATTGTGAGTTTATGATCAGATTATTCACGAATATTATTTGAGTGTTCTTTGAACTCTTTTATGCATGATTGTTATAGCTTTGTATTTCTCTCCGATCTATCCCTTTGGTTTGGCCAACTAGGTTGATTTGTCTTGCAATGGGAGAGGTGCTTTGTAGTGGGTTCAATCATGCGGTGCTCTACATCCCATCGACAAAGTAGGGGATAAGACACGTATTTGTATTATTGCCATTAATGGAAAACGACGGGGTTTATTCATATTGGTTGGATTTACTTTGTCTACATCATGTCATCTTGCTTAAGGAGTTACTCCATTTTTATTAACTTAATACTCTAGATGCATGCTGGATAGCGGTCGATGGGTGGAGTAATAGTAGTAGATGCAGGCAGGAGTCGGTCTACTTGTCTCGGACGTGATGCCTATATACATGATCATTGCCTTGAACATTATCATAACTATGCACTTTTCTATCAAGTGCCCAATAATAATTTGTTTACCCACCATATGCTTTTGGTTCGAGAGAGAAGGCTCTAGTGAAAACTATGGCCCCGGGTCGACTTTTATCATACATAAAATCCAAAAATACCTTGCTGCAATTTATTTACCATTATTTTATTTTGTGTTTTAGTTAATCTATCTAGCACTATGAGATTTGATCCTTACAATTAACCGCCGAGGTGGTTGACAACCCCTTGATTGCGTTGGGTGCAAGTATTTACCATTGTGTGTGTAGGTGCTACTAAAGAGGTTTTGCGTGGTTCTCCTACTGGATTGATAACCTTGGTTCTTAATTGAGGGAAATACTTATCTCTAATATACTGCATCGTCCTCTCCTCTTTGAGAAAATCTCAACGCATCTCACAAGTAGCAAACTCCACCATGTCACATCGGATGGGCTTCTACATCTTGCCTGCTTAATCACTCTATGTGAGTCCTTTCTTGGAACAACCCCACATTTTGGCCTCAGGCGTTATTTCTTCGAAGCAAAACCGCATAAGGAGAACAACATGATATTAGACTGTGAAAGAGTTATTCAACCTCACCCGAGCTTCTGATGTCGCGGATGACGGAGTCATGGCAGTGAGACTGGTTTTACGCCCCGGATCTCCCCAAGCCCTACAAGGAGACGGGTTTGCCTGCCTTTACCAATGAACCACCCCAGGAACTACAACCTTGGAGCTGATAACCCACAAGTATAGGGGATCGCAACATTTTTCGAGGGTAGAGTATTCAACCCAAATTTATTGATTCGACACAAGGGGAGCCAAAGAATATTCACGAGTATTAGCAGTTGAGTTGTCAATTCAACCACACTTGAAAGACTTAATATCTGCAGCAAAGTATTTAATAGCAAAGTAGTATGGAAGTAACGGTAACGGTGGCAATAGTAACAGTACCAGTTTTGTAGTGATTGTAACAGCAGTAACTTAGCAAAGATCAGTATGTGAAAAGCTCGTAGGCATTGGATCGGCAATGATAATTGTGTTGGATGATATTCATCATGTAGCAGTTATAACCTAGGGTGACACAAAACTAGCTCCAATTCATCAATATAATGTAGGCATGTATTCTGTATATAGTCATACGTGCTTATGGAAAAGAATTTGCATGACATCTTTTGTCCTACCCTCCCGTGGCAGCGGGGTCCTAATGGAAACTAAGGGATATTAAGGCCTCCTTTTAATAGAGAACCAAAACAAAGCATTAACACTTAGTGAATACATGAACTCATCATACTACGGTAATCACCGGAAAGAATCCCAATTATTGTCACCTTGGGGTATGCGGATCATAACACGTAATAGGTGTCTACAACTTGCAAGATAGGATAAAGAACTCACATATATTCATGAAAACATAATAGGTTCAGATCTGAAATCATGGCACTCGGGCCCTAGTGACAAGCATTAAGCATAGCAAAGTCATAGCAACATCAATCTCAGAACATAGTGGATACTAGAGATCAAACCCTAACAAAACTAACTCGATTACATGATAAATCTCATCCAACCCATCACCGTCCAGCAAGCCTACGATGAAATTACTCACTCCCGGTGGTGAGTGATAACCCACAATTATAGGGGATCAGTTGTAGCCTCTTTCGATAAGTAAGAGTGTCGAACCCAACGAGGAGCTAAAGGTAGAACAAATATTCCCTCAAGTTCTATCGACCACCGATACAACTCTACGCCCGCTTAACATTCGCTTTACCTAGAACAAGTATGAAACAAGAAGTACTTTGTAGGTGTTGTAGGATAGGTTTACAAGATAATAAAGAGCACGTAAATAAAAACTAGGGGCTGTTTAGATAAATAAACAATTAAGTTAGTATAGCGAGTGTGGAAAAGTGGTGTTAGGAGTTGCGGAATTGTCCCTAAGCAATTGACTACGTTACTAGACCGATAGTAAGTTTTATGTGGGAGAGGCCACTGCTAGCATGTCATCCCTTACTTGGAATTCTATGCACTTATGATTGGAACTATTAGCAAGCATCCGCAACTACTAACGTTCATTAAGGTAAAACGCAACCATAGCATTAAGATATATTGGTCCCCCTTCAATCCCGTATGCATCAATTTCTATGCTAGGCTGAAGCTGCTATCACCCTTGCCCTCCAATACATAGTCCTATCAACATACCCTATGGTGTGATCCACACGCGCGCTCATATGATGGGCACCAAAGGGCAGCAACATAACCACAAGCAAATTAGACCAATCATAGCAATTCACCAATCACCGATAGGACAACAAAAATCTACTCAGACATCATAGGATGGCAACACATCATTGGATAATAATATGAAGCATAAAGCACCATGTTCAAGTAGAGGGTACAGCGGGTTGCGGGAGAGTGGACCGCTGTAGATAGATGGGGGAAGGTGATGAGGTGTTGGTGAAGATGACGGAGTTGTTGGAGTAGATCGCCGTCACACGATGATTGGCCCGACGGCGTTTCGGCGCCACCGGGAGAGAGGGGGAGAGAGGCCCCATCCTTCTTCTTCCTTGACCTCCCCCTTAGATGGGAGGAGGGTTTCCCCTCTGGTCCTTGGCCTCCATGGCGGCGGAGGGGCGAGAGTCCCTCCGAGATTGAATCTCTCTCTGTTTCTGCGTTCGCAGATTCTGGCCTTTCACCGTTTCTTAAATTCCCGGAGATCCGTAACTCCGATTGGGCTGAAATTTTAACACGATTTTTATCCAGATATTAGCTTTCTCGCGTCCCAAGAAGGGAACCAACCGCCTTACGGGGTGGCCACAAGCCCCCTGGTCGCGCCCAGGGTAGGGGGCGCCTCTAGGGCTTGTGGGCCCCTCGGGCATCGTCTCACGTTGATTCTTTTTCCCAAAAATCACATATATTCCAAAAAAAATCTCCGTAAGTTTTTATCGCGTTTGGACTTCGTTTGTTATGGATATTCTGCGAAACAAAAAACATGCAATAAACAGGAACTAGCACTGGGCACTGGATTAATATGTTAGTCCCAAAAATAATATAAAAAGTTGCCAAAAGTATATGAAAGTTATAGAATATTGGCATGAAACAATAAAAAATTATAGATACGACGGAGATGTATCAGTGAGCATCATAAAATTGGTGATGGAGGAAGGTTGATGATGAAGATGGCGACAGATTCCCCTCTCCGAAGCCCCGAACGGACTCCAGACCAGCCCTCCCGATGAAGAACAGGAGGTGGCGGCGGCTCCGTATCGTAAAACATGATGAATCCTTCTCTCCGATTTTTTTTCTCCGTGAATAGGTATATATAGAGTTGGAATTAGGGTCGGAGACGGTCCAGGGGGCCCACAAGCCGGGGAGGCACGCCCTGGGAGGGTAGGCGCGCCCCCAGGGCTTGTGGCCTCTGGGTGGCCCCCTCTGGTATCTTTTTACGCCAGTATTTTTTATATATTCCACAAAAATTCTCCGTAAATTTTAAGGTCAATCCGAGAACTTTGATTTCTGCACAAAAATAACACCATGGCAATTCTGCTAAAAACAGCGTCAGTCCGGGTTAGTTCCATTCAAATCATACAAATTAGAGTCCAAAAAAAGGGCAAAAGAGTTTGGAAAAGTAGATACGATGGAGACGTATCAGGAGCTCAGTGACCAAACTCTCATGGAGAACGCAAAGTTGGTGGAGGTTTTCCAGCTCAAGGACGTCGTCTTACGGGGTATGCAGATCCGAAGACCTGGTTGATGAGTGATATTTTTACGCTCATCACAGTGTTGTTAAACCGGATAATCTTGGAAATCCTGAGAAAAACACTTTGATATTGTTACTAGCGATTACTAAACGTGAGAGATCGTGAAATCCTTTGTCTAATTTGTTTCCATAGGAAAAGAGGCCAAACAGGAAGATACATCTTCATTTCAAAGAACAAGGAAAATGGAAAAGGGAGGAAGGAAATTGGAGGCGCAACAAGGCTACAAGAGCGCAAGATGACATGTGGTACGAGCGCATGTGCTCGTTTCAGCTACTGCTCCGGCAGGTCCACCCCAACAACAGTTATAAAGGGCCCCATACCAGAATCACAAATGGAGAGCACAAAACATCGAGGAGAGCGTCCAGAACACCACATAAGCCATCTCCCAACCCTAGCCACCGCTATTTCACATCTCATCACCATAGCCACCGCCATCACAATCACCGCGACATCTCCCCTCCAAGTTAGTCATACTTGTAATAGTGCATCACATCTGGCAACCATTGTAAGACATATTATCAATAAAGCATTCATCTTTATGTCTTCTCTGGTGATTTCTTCTTGTGATCCGATCGTCATGTATGAGCAATTCGGTAAGGCAATGGGTTGAGTCATAGCCTTGCAACCCTATGTATTTGTATGAGGGATCTATGTAATGACTTTGAATAATTGAATGTCATGTATGTGTCCAATTGGTATGGAGTTATCTCTTGTCTCTTCCTTGTTCTTCGACCTTGTAGGTACCTAGGATCTCAGAGTTCGATCAATGAGGAGGCTAGGAGTAGGGAGGATGAGAAACACTATTCTGAACACCAATTACATGAAGGTTTAGTACGGTAGCGTAAAAATAGAATTCAAGATTGGACCGATGGGGAGAAAAGAAAGAACCGTAAGGCTTTGTCACAAATTCAACTCCATTTGCATAATAATATTTTGTAGGAAGTTTTGAGCGAGAAAACAACCGCCTCTCTATGGTAAAGCTGGAAGGGATTGGCATGACAAAAGATCTCACTAGCAAGATGCATATGAAGCAAAAAATATTCATGCACAGGTTACTCAAGGGAGGTAAAATTTTGAATCATATTTTAGAGTTTAAAGAGATTATATCTGATCTAGCTGCAATGGATGTTAAGTATGACGAGGAAGATACGACTTTATTGTTACTATGTTCACTGTCAAGTTCTTATACCAATTTTAGAGACACCATATTATACAGTCGTGATACTCTCACGCTTAATGAAGTTTATGAATCTTTGAACTCTAAGGAGAAGATGAAACTAGTGGTGCCTCATGATGGTTCAAGTTCATCCCAAGCCGAGGGATTATATGTTCGTGGCAGGACCAAAGAGAAGAACTCACATAATGAAAACAAAGGCAAATGTAGGAATGGCTACAGGTGCTAATCGCAATCCGAAGGCAAGAAACAATATTGCAGATATTGCAAGAGAGACAGGCATGACATCTCTGAGTGTTTCAAGTTGCAAAACAAAGAAAAGAGGAACGACACATACAAGCCAAAAGGTAACAAAGAAGGTGAAAATTATGCTAATGTTGCTCGTGATGATAGTTCCGATGGTGCTCTTATTGTTATTGCTGGATGTGCTGAGACCAATGATGATTGGGTACTTGACATTGCATGTACTTTTCATATGTGCTCGCATAGAGATTGATTTACTTACTTTTGATTCTATTACTACTGCTACTGGTTCCGTTTTAGGTTTTGATAATTCACCATGCAAGATTGAAGGCATAGATTCCTTTTGATCAAGATGTCTGAGGGCACAATCAGAACTTTAACTGATTTTTGATATATTCTGAAGATAGACCAAAGGGGTACAAGTATTCAAGTGGAGATAGACCAAAGGTTCTCTTATTGTGATGAAAGGTGACTTAAGTTTGACCAATGATCTTTACTACCTCAAGGTTCTACCGTTTCAGGTAATGCTACTCCGTTTATTTCAAAGAATTTTGATTGTTATGCTGCTAACCTTTGGCATATGCACCTTGGACATATGAGTGAACTTGGTTTGACATAGTTAACTAAGAGAGGTCTTCTTGATGGATATGAAACTGAAAAATTAAAATTTTGTGAGCATTGTATCTTCGGCAAGTACAAGAGGCTGAAGTTCAACACATCGGTTCAAAACTTCCAAATTCTAGTAACGTGTTGGACTAGCCGTAGTACAAATGGCGTGGGGCGCTGCGTTGACGTCAACGTGTATGAGTACTACTTGTTTACTTGTCCTCCAAGAACTTTTATGTATTGCCTCTCATATATACTTCATGTAGTCGCACCTAAAGACGACTAAGGGCTTTGTTCACGACACATCACCAATGGATGCAGACCGAAGAAGACTTTGGCACCCCAAGGACTTGGTTTATCTTTCAATCTCAGTTAAGAGTGTTTATGTACAGGTTTGTGCTATTTAATATATATATTTTTGTCTTTCAAAAAAATAATAAAACCTCAAACACCCAAAATAAACCATACAACATAATAATAATAATTAAATGAAGTAACCAGTCATCAGGAAAACGCCGCTTGGTGTCGCAAGCCACACTGTGGCCACCAGTCTGCCAGAGCACACAACCCCTGGTATCTTTGGAAAATAGACGCGATCACGAGAGGGAAATATTCCGTCCTGGCCTGGCGAGCTGCCACCCACCCTGCACGAGGGATTTCCAAAGCTAGGCCAGCAGGAGGATACCAACATTCCATGAAACTTCTCCATGACATCGACGTCTTCGCATCAGACAAAGAAATTCCCTGCATAACATCTCTCGTGTTTCTTAAACTAATCAGTCATCTGAAAAAACGAGCTAACCGCAATGACAACAGCTGGAATAGGGGGGTTGTTCTCTGGCTTGGACTGCAGACATTCCGGCCTTGAATTATTGTGAGCATATTTGCAGCTGCCGGCCATATGCAACATGCCACCCAGTACATGTACACATGCATGGGAGGGGCAGCTGTAAGTCGTCACCTGCTTTGTGCTTGCTGAATGATGGCTTTGACTATCTAAAATGTAGCTTCTGCCTCCTGAACATGCTTACCTTACATCATCTGGAGATTAAACAAAAAAAAAGGCTCATAAGCTAATGTGAGAATGGTACCAGAAACTGAGGGCCTCTGGGGTTTTAAAAACATAGTAATGTGAAAAACATGGGAATATGATGATATCATTACATTTGGAATTCTGAGATTGAAAACACTAGAATCAGTAGCGGAAGTTGTTTGGTTGCATCACACGAAAAACCACAAGAACTTTATATAGATACTGAGTGCATGCCATGCTTGTCAAGATACAAAGGAATTTTCCAATCAATCTAATGGAATTGTAGAACCTTCTTCGCTTCGCAGGGTCTGAAGAACATAGGGACATGAAAAATGTAGGAATAGGTATCTTGACATTTGGAGTCATACATGAACCAGGAAAAACACATGAACTTTCTGTTGAGATCGCCGTCAAAAACTTTCTATTGAGATATGACACCTAAACTTGCTAGAAATTCTATGGAATCATGGTGTTGGAGAACAGTCAAGAGGAATTTTGGAGGGGTTTCTCCTTTGAATCAAATGGGCTCTAGAAAAACCACCTATGGGTTCGAATCCTACAAAATTGATTTAAAATTCGTCTGAACTAAAGAAGCCATAGTGTAGGAAAATAATCCACACAACTTTTGGAGAATTTATTCCTTTGAAATAAATGGATTCGAAAATTCCGAGTGGATCGGAATCCTACAAAAAATTCTTTGCACCAAGGGCATGCTGATTCCATACCTCTCCCTCCAGGCCTCCAGCATCTTTTTCACCTCTGCTTTCACGTAGGTTTTCGGTTATTCAACTTCTGCTCATACATGACAAAAACATCATTTTGCCTGAAGCAAATGTATATGTTCTTGTGGAAACTTGCCTCCATCAATTTCTCAAATGTATCAGCAACAATAGGTTTGTAGGAAAGAAAACATTGTACACCCTCCTATCCAAAGTAAGTGTCATGGTTTTAGTTCAAATATGAAATAAAACCACGACACTTATCTTGGATCGGAGGGAGTATCAAATATAGCATCTCCAAAGCAACAAAAACGTTAGACTGGTGCTGCCTATTTGGTGCATGGTGCCAACCAAGAGAAACTCACAGTACTGGCTATTAAACAAATACCAAGCACAATGATAGCACACAACAGAATGCCCTCGAAGTTATCATTCTTCGACGAAATATATCATCCTTCCCTGCGCCCAGAAGTGAACTTTGTCTCTTTATTTACAAGCTCGACGTCAAATGATAAATCGGAATATAACATCACCTCCACTATACCACAAACATGCCATTACAAGCATCAGGTCTCCACTTGCTGTCATCCCTTTGGTGAACCAAGCCTAACAGTCCGATAGAAAGCAGTTTACTGCTTTCCTTGAGAATCAGCACACTGAATCCCATGAGCAACACTAGGCATACAACAAACAACAAAGCAAGCGTATATCGGAGCAGAGGGACGTGTTCTATACACTAAATCTTGAGCTAGCTACACCTCTTCCTGCCATCCTATCAACACGGCGGCGGCCAAAGGGCAATCCAAAGAATGATCGAACCACGCCTCCAATCTCTGTCTTGCAGAGTGGGCATACTGCATTTATCTTGAGCCATTTATCGACACATTGCACATGAAACAAATGGTTGCAAGGAAGCTCGCGGAGCTCATCGTCATCTCCGTACTTAGTAAGGCAGATGCAGCAAACCTGCACCAATATTAGAAACTTTGACAGTTATAACCTGTAAATCATGCTGAGAAAGAGCAAATGTGTCCCATATGAGTGTATTAGAAACTGATACGGTAAAGTATTTGGAGAACTTGGGGGGCAGCAATTTGGCGTACACCTAGCTAGAATTTCTTTTGAAAAAAAATAGCAGAACACTTAAAAAATTTATGGTTTTTTTTACAACGAGCATGTCTGTTTGAACCACATGCACATTCTCATGAACAAATAATACGTGTAGAGCTCTGCGCGAAATCAGACAAAGTGGTGGGCCCCAGCTTATTACATGCAGGATGTTACTTGCTGATGCTCTAAGAGGGGACATGCTGTTGAATAAGGAGACAACTTGTGAGTCATGCTGAGAAAGAGAGCAAATGTACCCCAGATGGTGAACATTGGAAATCGATATGGTATGAGTATTTGGAGAGCTAGGCCATGATTTAGTATTGGCCAAATTGCAAAGAGTGGACACACTAACAGATACTCCCCCCGTCCCAAAATAAGTGTCGCTGATTCTAAATCAGTGACACTTATTTTGGGACGGAGGGAGTATTAATCTAGCCACGTGGAGTACATATTGAATAAGGAGATATCAATGCATGGAAGAGGAGTTCACATGCTAGCAAGAAAACTAGAATGATTTGAAGGTTCATGAGAAGAATACGTGGATATAGTAATACAGAGAAAAGTGTTCCTTGAAACCAAGAAGGCAAGAATATCTGTCAAAAGCACTTGAGATCAATCTGTGCTACACATTGAGAATAAAAATTATATTTCGATGAATTGTCTGGTGAAGTAGTGCACAAATATCATGAAAAACAATACCATCTATTGATAAATATTCTAAAGTAAGGTACACACAATGAGTGTTGCAGCATAACACTGAATTGTTTGGTGAAGTAGTTCACAAATATCACGAAAAACAATACCATCTATTGATAAATATTCTAAACTAAGGTACACACAATAAATGTTGCAGCATAACACTTGTGTTGAATGAAGCTATCGTTCCTAAATCATGGAGCATATGAAGCTCAATAGCAAATCCTTGCAGTATTTGTTGAATACCATGACACAGGAAAAGGATGCAGAATACTCACAGCATCTTCAGCAGAAACAACCCTTTCCTTTTTAGTTCCTGGGCCCAGGATGCCACCCTCGCTAAGATTCTCGGAGCTCGAAGCATGATCAAGCACCCAGTTTTTGCTTCGTTTTGGTTTAAATTTGTAGGTTGGCAATGCATCGATTAGCTCTTGAGTAGCTCCTCTACTTTGACCCAAATCCTCTTGGAGGCGCAAAACGGAAATTAAGCATGGAAAGCAGCAGCATATCGCTGCACACATGATGAACGGAATGGCATACCCAACACAACTAAGTGCAAGGAACGCTAAACATAGCCTATAAAGGGGCAGCAAAATCAGTTGGGAGTTCAGCAAAATCAGTTGGGAGTTCAACAAAAATAATGGAATAAACACAGAGCAGTGCAATTACCTATACATATTTGGAGCGTCCTGAGCATCTGACGAAGTGCCACGACCACCAAAAATCCACACATTGCCAACAACAAACCATATAGCAAAGAAACAGTCTACAGCTGTCTTGGAATGATAAGCCAATATGCTAGGCCTATAAGACATAATCACATCAAATAACAGCATTCATTCACTTCAAATTTAACATACAACCAAGTACTATAAGACCCCACATCACCAAGTTCTACAAGTTACTAACCAAATAAGAATACTTTAGACAAGAGTAAAATAGCACCAGTTTAACTCTAGTTAAAGAGGATATGTTATGAACTTAAGATCCACATAGCTGCATACTTCTGTAAAGCACAACACAGAAGGGACCATCATCAAACCAGTCTAGTCAGACATGTGAAGCAGGCATGGTAATATTATGCTATGGCATAGGGAATTGCCCTAGTCCGTGGAACAAATTTCTACTATGTCTTCCTATACTTCCATAAGAAATAAGCAAATGAAAAAGAAAATGAGGATATATGATAACTAAGTTGTAGAATATTTCCTGTATATAGGTATATTTCTAGTTCTTTTTTGGTGAGGCTTTATGTGGTAGTTATATGCTAAAAGATATGAACGCATAATAATCTGCTGTGCCACTATATTCTTTAACTTTGAGGTGATGTGGCACACTAAGATTGACACTGGACATGTCGTTCGAGTGGCATACACTAGTAATTACATTGGTCCATATTAAGTAAAGATATCAGCAAGATTTTGCTCACAAAAGTGAACAGTTCTACAACTATTTGCCATGTGGAATAAAAAACCCATGAAGTTCTCCTTTCCAAATTCACAAATCTTGGAAAGCCATCAAAAGGTGTTTCTTTTGCTGAGTTCTTAGGGCTGACAGGCTTACTGGCAAACCGAAAAAGGAGCATATCCTTGAGAGATAAGCATAGAAAGGGAGAAGTTCTGAAAAGAAGACGTTGAAATCTTTTCACAAAACACTCCTGTCCTGATTTACAGAAATTGTTGTGGTAGCTTTATACAATGCTATACTGTAAAATAAAACTGCACATATATTATCATATCTCTACAAACTGATAACTGCATTTGCTTATTTTAAAGGTTTTGCTTAAGCTTTTATAATTTTATTTAACTCTTATCTCAGATTTGTTTTCACACTGTACATTTTTATATACCTACTACATAATTTTAATAAACAGTGTAAGATCATACAAAACTAAACTAATTGTGTGATGCTCTAAAGGTTGCAATTTCATTCAACTTAACCATTAACTTCTTCCTTTCACCATTTCAGATTTCTGGAAAACACATATAAGACCATAAGATTTAAAATGCATAGGAGTGTGACTGCATAGAAGGATTCCTCGAGATGTAGAAGCTTAGGGAACTCAAAATCAAAATTAACACGGAGTTAAATATCACCTTGGACAAGCAATTGTGATACACCCAAGATGCAAGACAGTACTACTGGTACGCTGATTGCGTCCTTCTGATGAAGATGAAGTCAAAGTAGGATAAGTTGTAGGTGGCTGTTCAGGTTCTTCCTCCGAAGGTCTGTTTCGATGGACATAGCGCCAATATACAAGAGGAAGACTTGCAGTGCAGCCAACTGTATAACCAATTATCCATGCAACTAAAGGGGCATGGGGAAGTTCATGTCTTGACAAGATGAGGATGACAATAGCAGCTGTAATCTGTGCTACATACATGACAAATTCAAACGAGATCCATAAACCAGAATTCCAAAGACTTGTTCCACGACCATAGAAACTATCTCTTCTAGGAAATGATAAATTTCTGGAGCTGTAAGCAGTTGGTGACGTTGATGCTGAAGACAATGGCGATGGCGTTCGCGTGCTTGTTGAAGGCCGATCTTCCTGATGTGGTTCATCCGTATCACTGTGCAGATCTTGATGACTGGTTGATGTTGACGCGGTTTCCCCATGTGCTACATTTATAACATGCTCGTGTGCATCGCAGTTAGCATGCTCCATCAATAACTTGAATTTGAATTTACAGATTTCCGGATTAGCTCTAATCACACAAGAGCAAGCGCATAGTCATCATGGCTAACCATATCTCATTCCCCATATTTTTTGACTAGGGGCTACAAAATGGCCGTGTTTTGGTGAAAATACAGCTGAGCAGAATATTGATTCTCAGTATAATCCACTGAATTTAGTTTGTCAATTAGGATAGCTTCAATTACTTCAAAGAAGATCCCAGTGCCTAGGCTACAAAATTTAAAACAAAGAACCTGTCATGAACCTATTTCAATACATACACAAAGAATTGTAGACTTATAAATGCATTAAGTAGGCGAAAGTATGAGCAGTGGAGGCCACTTGTGAGAAATATAAAGCAGTAAAGCGAAGCATATGAGGCATACAACGAGTCTGCGTATAGCATTTGTTCAAGAATACTATCCTGTTTATTCCATTAGACAGGAATATCATGATGTTTAACAGACCATGGGCATCAGTGCAACACACGAACGTTCCCTAGAAGTCAAAGCGCCTGATGGATTTCAATCTGCATCTTAAGTCGAATTTTGTTTGCCCCGGCCATTTTTTGTACAGCTTGTTGAATAGGTGAATAGGATAGTACGAAAGTATTGAGCAATAAGTTTTTTTATTTTCTGCACAATTAATAAGGACCTGACTCTTTATTCTGAGAGTGATATAATCCTATCAGAGAATATCTACAATTCTGCTCAATATCATTCCTCTCCAACAACAGGGGCGGATCAAGATGGCGTGCCGGGTGGGCGCACCGGCACACCCAAAAATTGTGAAGCTCGGTGCGATTTAACAAATCGCTAGGCGAAACAACCCCATACCTCAAAACCCAATCGCCTCTGGGACGGGGTGGAGACAGCGGGAACACGACGTCCCGGCGAGGGAAGACGGGGACGGCGATGGCGGCGGCGCGCGCGAGAGGCGGGAGGCGGGGGTGGGGGCGGGATTGAGGCGTCGGCGGCGACGCTGAGCTACGGCACGGCGGCAGCTGCAGCGCACGGTCGTCGACTATAGGAGAGAATTTCGCCACGCGGAAGAGGGGGCAGAGCGGGGGTCCCTTTCGCGAGAGCGACTCAGCCCATTTCCTCCGCCTCGCTCCCCTCATCCTCGGTGAATGGTGGATGTCCTGTGCGCTCTTCCGTGCTCCTGGTCCAGTGATCCGGAGAAAGGTGGAGGTTGTTGTCTGCACGGCAATAATGGGTCGGAGACGAGCTGGTCTATGGGACTAGTCTATGCGGGTGGAAAATGGTTCGGGGCTCTCTTCGTGTGGCAAGAAGGTGTCGGTCCGAGCTCTGCTTTTGTTTTACCTTTTTTTCGGGGGGAAACTGAAGTATACTCCGGCACTGTCAGGCTCGTAACCAGAAAACCCGGTGAGGAATCCATCCAGCATTCCGTCGCCTTCAGCGTGCAAGCTTGCTTTGCACAAAGGTGAACCAAAACATTTGCATGTCTTCTTACATGATGAACTACAAACAAATTGAAATTAGAAGCCAGCTCTTCAATATCTAAGAGTAACGGCACTATAACAGAGCGTGAATCAAAGAGCAAAAGTCTTCATCATAAAAAAAAAACAGTTTCCGTCACCAAAAAATCTATGATGCCCTGGCATGGCTTGCACAAGCGCCCAAAAAGGCCGAGGAGGATCTCGAGACCCCCCCTACACCTTCCATATGTGCCTCCACGGAAATACCAACATCAATGCTGATTTTAATCCGCTCAGCATCCGGCGGTCTTCGCCCCTGACCTGGCAGTACGCTTGCATGATCCGCCCGAAGCTCCAACACGTAGGATGCTTCTCTGATCATCTTCATAGACTACATGTTCCATACTCTCCTTGTCATGAGTAATATTGTTCCTCAGCGTTCAGATAGCCCACATAACAATGATGATTTTGGCTCATTCTGAGTCATCGAACAAAGGGTCACAAAGAACATCTTTAGACCAAGTACTTGCATGGAGTTCAGGAAGCTTTATGTGCAGTCATTCCCTTGCTTCCCTCAGAAAAAAAAACTCTTAGCATGCGTGCATTTGATCAATGCATGAAACATGTCCTCGTCTGCATCAAGGAAGACCTTGCATCACACTAATGTCGCAATATCTATGTATTTTAGAGAGCTTTCGGTAGAATACTACGTAACACTCGCCACCAGAACACACACACGTTTGGCACCACTTTCACCTTCCAAAGCCTTGTCCACAACTGTTTGTCTTTCTCTGAAGATTCTGTAACCGTCCCTTCTTCTAGAGTTGAATGCTCATTTCGAATCATAAGAGCGTGGTACGTTGATTTTAGTATAGATTCCTGACTTATGTGCTGGCCGTGTCCAAAAATCATCTCCACCCACTCGCCGCAAAGGAATATTTAGTATAGCATCGGCTTCAGGGGGTATAAAGTTTTGCTTGACCATATCGATCTTCCACGATCCAATATCTGAATCAATCAAATATGAAATTGTGGTCAAAACAGCGGCACCATCCTGCACGGGCAACTTCATTGATAGTGTGCTAGGGATCCATCGGTCGTTCCAAATGGAGATTGAGGTGTCATCGCCATTCCGTTTATCATGCCAACTTCCAAAGCTTCTCTTTTAGCCACCATAGGATGCCAAGTTGCAGACGCGTGTGTGGGTACTATGGCTTGCATGAACTATGTCGAAGGGAAGTACTCACCCTTGAGCACACGAGTATAGAGAGATTCATGGTTTGTGACAAGCCTCCATCCGTGCTTGCCGAGCAAAGCTAGATTAAAAAGCTGATTGGAATGGATTCTATGGTTATAGAAACAATTCGTGAGAGGCGAGAGGCGGGGGCGGGGCGGGATTGAGGCGTCGGCGGTGACGCTGAGGTACGGCACGGCGACAGCTGCAGCGCACGGTCGTAGACTATAGGAGAGAATTTCACCACGCGGAAGAGGGGGCAGAGCAGGGGAACCTTTCGCGAGAGCGACTCAACCCATTTCCTCCGCCTCCCTCCCCTCATCCTCGTTGAATGGTGGATGTCCTGTGCGCTCTTCCGTGCTCCCGGTCCAGCTATTCGGAGAAAAGTAGAAGGGTGTTGTCCCCTGCAATGATTGGTTAGGGACGTGCTGGTCTATGGGGCTAGTCTACGCAGGTGGAAAATGGTTCAACGCTCGTCTCTGCGTGCCAAGAACGTGTCGGTCTGAGCTCTGCTTTTGTTTTACTTCATCATTGCGGCCAAACGTGAGAGCACTCTAGCACAATCGTCATGTATGCGGTCGGCCTATGGAATATGAAGTGCGTTTCGTATACGTACAAGGCTACGAACAGCTTAGAGAGTAACCATAATATGATCTTTTTTTTTCTTTTTTATTGATTGCATCAACTCAATAATCGCACCCTCAGTTTGAAGGACTAAAACGATCTTGTATTTATCTCATTCCTGTCGATGGCCGTTGTAACACCCCTGTGTAATAGCCACTGTGACACTCTGTTAAGTATGCCGAGTCATCTCAATTTGCAGTGCCTAATCACTTTGGTTAAGAATTCAATTCAAACTCTATTATGAAAATCAACTCAAAACTCAAAAGTGAAATATGAAGTTGCTCAAAACTTGTGGGAAAAATGTTCACATTATAGCAAATAATCTAAAAATAATTTCTGTTAAGGAATACAACATCATCATCTACCACACAAGGGCCTAAGTATTTTAACAGAGCCCAATCAGCATTTAAAATGCCCAAATTATTTTTGAATAAATTCAAATGATTTCCAAAAGTGCCCAAACTTTTTGTGGCAGTGTGGGAAATTGCATGCACATGTGTGAGCAAGTTTCACATTTTTGCTAGCTCATTTGAATACTCAAAATAATTCTAAGCTATCTCTGTAAAAAAGGAAAATTCAAAAACAGAAAATAAAATGCAAAGAGGCACTGTGCACTGGGCCTAAGTGCACAGTGCCCCAAAACCGGCCCAGTTGGCCCATCTTCTTCTCTCTCCGTCGTCGTGTCGGCACGCGCCTGGACACGCCGGCGAGCGCCGCTCGAACGGCGACACGGCGAAGGCCACCGACGCCACCGACGCGAGGGGATAAGGACGCAGCCTCGTCCACTCCCCCTGGACTCCTCGCTCACTCCTCACCTCTCTCCCTCGCTCGTTCCTCGCCTCTCCCCTTCTCAGATCCGCCGCCGAGCGCTGCAGCCGCCGCGCCTTGCTGCTCGCCGTGGCCACCGGCGTCCCCGCGAGCCACCATCGTGCCTGGAAGGAGCGCCGTGCTCGACCACGTCGTCTGGCGCTGCCCGTTGAAGCCAGGGACCTCTGCACCGAGCCCCACAGCCTCGTCTTCTTCTTCGGATCACCGGCGCGCCTCCGACGATCCCCGCCGTTCTGCTGCTACTAACCTGTCAAGGGCCACCTTGCGTGCCGCACGGTGAGCTGCTCCTCCTCTCCCCTAGGTCTTCTGCCCTCCTGCGTCGCCGTAGCCGCCGCGTAGCTCGAGCCCGATTGCGCCTCTGCCTGCGCTCGTCGCCGGCGTGCTGCCGGTGACCAAATGGTCACGGGGCCGAGCACGATGTGCTCACCGCATCACGTAGCACCTCCCCAGCTCCTCCACTCACCCCGTAGCGCGCTGCTGCTCCGATTCCGACCTCGCCAGAGACACTTCGCCGCGTACCTCGACGCCGGCGACGATTCCGGCCGGTTCCGGTAGAACCACCACCACCAATAGACGCGGCATTGGACGCTCGTTCGAACCAGCCCAACCCCGCGTCGAATGATCCCCTGTAGAGCATTTCCGGCCAAGTCCGGCGACGCGCCGCCGCGATTTTGGTCGCCGGAGCAACTCCGGTGACGTCGCCGACGTGGCAAGGCCGGGCCCCACCTCAGGGTGGCTGCCAGTGGGCCCTGGGGTTCCCAGTTGACTGGGCTGACCCAGTCAACTGCTGACTGGGCGCCCACTGTGCCGCTGACACGCGGGCCCCACCGCCCTTTTAATTAACTAAAACATTTTATAAATAAAAATAAATTAATTAAGTTAATTAGTCTATGACATGTGGGGCCAGCTGCCTAATTAACTCTAATTAGTTTAGGTTTAAACTTTATTAACCAACAGAGGCTGACATGTGGGACCCACATGTCAGGTTTGACTCTGGTCAGCTCTGTTGACTGCTGACATCACTTCTACGCAATGCTGACGTCATAATTCCTTTTCTGTTAAATAAATAAATTTCAGAAAATGCAAAAATCTTTAAAAATTCGTAGAAAATAAACCGTAGCTCAGATCGAAAAACTTAAAACATGAAAGTTGCTCAGAACGACGAGACGAATCTGATCGTGTCGTCTGTTTCTATGTCGGAACCCCCTACGTAGGAGAACCCATGACTTTCCATCCGTATCCGGTAGATGAATAGTGCTTATACACCGGTTAATAAATCCAACTCTAATCCTATAATAACTAAAATGACCTAGATGCATCCTTAGGCAACTCTGCACTGCATCCTAGGCATGGCATGCTTGTGTTGCATCGATTGCTGTCTATTTACCTGTTTCTTCCCCCTCTTCTCTCTCGGTAGACCCCGACGTCGACGTAGCTCCCGAGGCCGACGCCGCTCAGGAGCCCGACGACGCAGTTGACGATCTTGCCCTTGCCGCCGAGCAACCAGGCAAGCGCCCCCCTTTTTGAGCATTCCGATATCGCCCACTCTCTTCTCTCTTATGCTTGCATTAGAAGTTACTGCTGCTGCTATTATCCTATTTCTGCTGCATAGCCTGATTATTGTAACCTGCTATTGTTACCTACCTGCTATCCTAAACTGTTTAGTATAGTTTGGGTAGAGACCCAGCAGAGACCCCACATTATCCCGACTGCCCCGCTGGATCATCAGAAGACCCGATCAACAGGATCGAAGACCAGGCCCCGACACCGCACATCACTTCCCCTTAGTTGCTCAACACTACTGGGTTACTATCGAGTGCCGAGGGTGATACCTCGTCAGCACTTCTGATGATAACCTTGTAGGTTAGTTAATCGGGCGTGGTCAGCGAGGGTGATTCCTCCTACACCACCCCCAATAACGACGACGTCGTGCAACCTCTCAAGTGTGAACCTCGAGGGTGATTCCTCCTTAGTTCACCTTGACGGTAACATCAGAGGGAATTCCATTGAGGGTGAATCCTTAGGGTTCCCCTTGGTGTTAGACACACGGTTACCATTGTTACTGTGACTTTACATTGAAATATGTTCTAAAGACGGGTCGGCCCTGAGGGGTACCTGCGCGAGCTTAATTGCGAGTGATGTGGAATTGGGTGGACCTGGATGGTGCCCGAGAGTTGAACACGAGGCGTGGCCGGGCATTCTTTGCCCTTGCCTCAAGTCCTCGAGACGGGGCGACTGGGTCACATCTTTCGTGAGTCTCTGCTCGTTACCGCGCGCTTCTAATCCACTAACGGTTTGGATATTTGATCCGAGGGGCCTCTGGCCTGATAGGACTAACCATCACGTGGGCATAGTATGGGCGTTCTGCGTCGTATACTTCAGCCGAAGCTTAATAGACGTCAGCAACTGAGTGGCACACGCTGGGTTGGACTGGTAACGCAACCGCGCTTGTATTAAGGGGTTGCTAGGTCTGCTCACCGGCGGTGTACGCAACGTGCAGGAGCGTCCGGGGCGATGGCCCAAGACCCCTGGGGGCATAGGTTTAGTCCGGCGTGCTGACCTCTCTGTTAGGTATTCGGTCGGGTTGCGGCGTATCGTTTGGCTGAGGCCGGGCATGACCCAGAAAAGTGTGTCCGGCCGGAGTTAATCGAGCGTGGTGGGTAAGTTGGTGCACCCCTGCAAGGAAGAACTAATCTATCGATAGCCTGTCCTACGGTAACGGACACTCGGAGTTGTATCCCGATCGGTACAACTAGAACTGGTGACTTGAGATGAAATGGATAGTATGGCTCTGGGATTGCTTTCTTGCAGGGAGTCGAGGAAGAATCTCTGGGCGAGGTTGATAACATTACTAGTACTTTACATTATGCTAATCTGCACTCTTCTAATGCTGCAAGACCGCTGAAGATGCTTGAAGATGCTAGTCTTCGATGGGACTAGGCATTCCCCTCTATTCTGGCATTTCTGCAGCCCAGTCCACATATACAGCCTTCCTTTGAAAATGTTGCATATGTAGTGTAGATCCTTGCTTGCCGAGTACTTTGGATGAGTACTCACGTTTGCTTTACTTTCTTTTTCTCCCCATATCCATATGTCGCCGCCAGATGACGGAGCCCCTGAGATAGCTGCCCCTGTCAACGACTATGGCTACTACTACTACCCTCCCGGTGAGTACTACTACGAGGAGCCGACTGACGACCAGGAGTAGATTCGGAGGGTCCTAGGCAGGAGGCCTACGCCTTTCGATCGTAGTATTTTTCTTTTGCCCCGCCTTTCTAAAGGCCTATTTGTTTCTCTGTAATATCTGTACCCAGATATCTGATGCTTCCGCTGACGCTTGTATGCCATCGAGCTATGTATTCGAGCCCTCGAGGCCCTGGCTTGTAATATTAAGCTTGTATGACTTTATTTATGTTTTAGAGTTGTGTTGTGATATCTTCAAGTGAGTCCTTAGGCTTGATCGTGCACATTTGCGTGTATGATTAGTGCACGATTAAGCCGGGGTCGTCACAGGTTGGTATCAGAGCCGACTGCCTTTAGGAATCCCCCTATCCAATTCCTTGGCCGAAGTCGAGTCTAGAAACCGAAAACTGTTTTACTAACTTGTCTGTGTGGCTTACGGGCCCACGTTGCCAACTGGATGGTATTAGGATCTTTTATTCCTCGTCTTTACTCTGGGACTCTGATCTCTCTTCTATTCGGGTTTAATAAATTAACTAACGCCGACACTTAGGATCTCGTAAATGTCCACCCGGAGAGCTGGATTTGTGTGCGATTTCCCTATCATTGATCTGATTAGTCTGATAATCATTTTCCTTTCCATTGTTTTGTTTAACCTTTCTCTTCGAGATCTGTTATACTTCTCATCGTCAAATGACAATCCTGAATTTCCTTTATTTCAGATGGATCGTCTGTTTCCACCACGTCCTATGACGCAGCTTGTGCTTCGCACTTGGGCTCGTGATGCCCCTGGGTTCCCAGCTGTTCTGATCGCTCTCTTGACTAGACTGGGCTACCGCTGCTACCCTGAGTACATGGTCTACGAGGTTTACCGCGAGTTCAACCAGGAGCAGTACTATGCTGATGTTCGCATCTATGATCAGCAGGACAACTCAGACACCGAGCTGTACCTTTTCCACGGTATCGGCGCGACGATTGAGATGGCAGTCCATGATGCTGCCTACTCTGCTGTCGCACATCTCTGAGGAGAGCACAACGCTAGTTTGGATGACTCTGAGTTCCGATACATTCCGTATGCCCCGGTTGGAGATGCTACTGGATACTACACATCTACCTGTGCCCCGTACGAGCCTCGTCGCTACGATCCGCGAGTTCTGATTCAGTGTACTCAGGCTCTGGATCGCACTGTTCAGGCTCTGGCCGTCGAGTTGTTTGCCACTCGAGTACGACTCTACGAGGCTATGACACAGTTGCTACCAGCTGTTCATGCAGGGATACATCCAGAGCATATCCTTTACCCGCGCAGGACCGAGATGCCACCAGGGATCGATTGGCCTGCTGTGGGAGGTCACGCACCTGCACGTGGACCTCTTCTTTCAGCTCGAGACCGGGTTCTGCATCAGAGTGCACATGGAGCGCAGGATCCTTCTGCGACGAACGTCCGTCGTCCGCATTTGCAGCTACCCCGTTTCAGTGGTTTTCTCTGACGTTGATGTAGCCTTTGCTATGTCTCATTGTGTACTTCCTTACCGCGTGCCTGCGCGCCGCCTAGTATGTCTAGCTTTTAAATTTGCGCCATTATGCTGCCCGAATGTAACCGACTCTGTATGGATCTGTATGACTTAATGACTGCTAATAAGCATCTGTTGAACTACTTAAATTCCATCGCGTTACATCACGCATGTTGCTAAACACTCGCATTAGCTTCTGCTAAACTACCCTAGTTGAATTTAGCAGGATGGGTGATAACAATCCACCACCGCCGCCACTGCCTGATTATATGGTTGCGATGATGCAACAGTTTGAATTGAACCGTCAGTTCATGCAAGGGGTGATCGATCAGTTCCCCCGACCCAATGCCAACCAGCAGCCAGCTTCAATAACACTGCCAGAGTTTGTCCGACTCAACCCAGTGACATTCCGCAACGCAGTTAATCCGCTGTACGCCGATGACTGGTTGCGTGACATCTTCTATGAGATGGAGTCAGCTGATGTTCCCCCTGTCAGCTATGTCACATTCGCAACTTACTTCTTGAAGGGACCCGCAGCACAATGGTGGGTGACTCACCGATAGACCCTACCTCCTGGAACTGTCATTACCTGGGTGGAGTTCAAGACTGCTTTTCGCGCCCGCTATATTCCTCAAGCAGTTATAGCACGCAAGAAGGCTGAGTTCTGCAACCTTGTTCAAGGCAACAAGACTGTAGAAGTCTATCAGCGAGAGTTCCTTAACTTGTCTCGCTATGCTGAAGAAGACATCCCCACGGATGCTCGTAGACAGGAGAAGTTCCGTGAAGGGCTACACCATGACATTCAGTTAGCCCTGCTCATCCAAGATTTTCCTGACTTCGCCACCTTGGTGAACAAGGCCATCATGGTCGAGACTGGTCTGAAGAAGCACAAGGAAGCGACCAGACGCACTCGTGAAGCGGGCTCATCTTCGGGCTCGTCTTCCCAGAAGCGCCGCATCTGGATTGCACAAAGCATATACCGTCCAACAGCTCCAATGTACAGGCCTGCATATGCTGCACCTCATCTGCCTCCTCCACCACCGAGGCAGCCTCTTCGAGCTCCACCACCTCGAGCTCCTGCACCACGTCTAGACAGTGGACTCTGCTTCAAGTGTGGCCAGCCAGGTCACCATGCCAGAGATTGCACTCAGAATCAGAATCAGCTAGCACTTCCTTCTGCTGGCCGTGGTAATGGCCGTGGAATTCCTCAGCAGCGTAACAACAATGCCAGACCTTCTTATGGGCGTGGGCAGGCCTATCATGTCAACATGAGTGAAGACCCAGACCAACCAGCTACAGTCATGGGTACACTACTTGTTAATTCAGTACCTGCATCTGTTTTATTTGATTCAGGAGCATCGCATTCATTCATGTCAGAACATTTTGCACTCTTGCATGACATTAAATGTGAAACGCTACACCATCCGTTGGTAGTAAACACTCCCGCGGGTCGATGCCAAGCCACCATATTCAGCCCCGAAGTCACTGTTGTGATTGAAGAGAGAAAGTTTCAGGACTTCCCCATAATTCTGAATAATTCCAACATTGATCTTATTCTGGGAATGGATTGGTTGAAGGCTCACTACGCCTCAATCAACTGTGCCACTAAAGTTGTTCATCTTCTTCATCCATCAAATGAGTTGGTGAATTACCGTGCTCATATCACTCAGAACGCCGAGGCTCAGATTTATGCCTTAAATGCGTTGAACGCTTCTCCGCTTGAGGGGATCGAAAACATTCCAGTTGTCTGCGAATTCCAGGATGTTTTTCCAGAAGAACTTCCAGGAATACCCCCTGCTAGAGCTGTCGAGTTTGTCATTGACTTGAAGCCTGGCACCACTCCTATTGCGAAGCGTCCTTACAAGATGCCTCCGCATCACCTTCTCGAGCTTAAGGAAGAAATCGTTAAGTCACTTAAGAAGGGCTTCATCCGTCCTAGTTCCTCTGCCTGGGGAGCACTGTCTCTCTTTGTCAAGAAGAAAGATGGTACGAATAGGTTGGTCCAAGATTATCGTCCTATCAACCAGGCAACCATTTAGAATAAATATCTGCTTCCCCGGATCAATGACTTATATGATCAACTTGCTGGATCTTCGGTATTCTCTAAACTCGACTTGAGGTTGGGTTATCACCAGATCCATGTCCGTGAAGAGGATATTCCGAAGACCGCTTTCGTTACTCGTTATGGCTCCTATGAATACACCGTCATGTCATTCGGCCTAACAAATGCTCCAGCTACGTTCTCCCGGCTGATGAATTATATATTCATGGATTACCTCGACAAGTTCGTCGTGGTATATCTGGATGATATTTTAGTGTATTCGAAGAATAAGGAAGAACATGCCGAACATCTTCGACTTGTTCTGGAGAGACTTCGAGAGCACAAGTTGTATGCCAAGTACTCCAAATGCGAATTCTGGCTTTCTGAAGTGACCTACCTTGGACATGTGATTTCCAAGGACGGTATCGCCGTTAACCCGGAGCGTGTTCAGGCTATTCTTGACTGGACTCCTCCGAAGAATGCTAAGCAAGTGAGAAGTTTTCTCGGCCTTGCAAGTTATTGCCGTCGATTCGTCGAGGACTTTTCCAAGATTGCCAAGCCCCTGACTAATCTGCTCCACAAAGGCGTTAAGTTTGAGTGGACAGACAAGTGTCAGGAGAGTTTCCAGACCCTCAAGGACAAGCTTACTTCTGCTCCAGTGCTTGCTCCTCCCGATTCACGCAAGGACTTTGTGATATATTGTGACGCCTCTCGTCAAGGATTAGGCTGTGTCCTAATGCAAGAGCGTAAAGTAATTGCATACGCCTCGCGACAATTGCGTCTGCATGAAGAAAACTATCCAGTGCATGATCTCGAACTCGCTGCTGTGATCTATGCTTTGAAGCAGTGGCAACATTACCTTCTTGGAAACCGGTGTGAGATTTATACCGATCATCAGAGTCTGAAGTATTTGTTCACTCAACCGGATCTCAATCTCTGTCAACAACGATGGTTGGAAACAATTACGGACTATGACTGTGGTATTTATTATACCCCTGGCAAGGCTAATGTAATGGCTGATGCCTTGAGCTGCAAGTCCTATTGCAATAACCTCATGGTTAAGCAAGCTCAACCCCAACTATATGAAGAATTGCGCAAGTTGAACGTCTGTATCGTTCCGCAGGGTTCTCTTAATAACCTTGTGGTACAGACAGATCTTGAGAAAGCTGTAAAGATTGCGCAAGCCAAAGATGCTGAAATTGATTTGATGAAGAAAGAACTTCACCTTGATAAGTACAGGGATTTCTCGATTGCTGAAGATGGAACCTTATATTTCAGAGATAGAATTGTCGTTCCTCGCTTCGAACTCATGACTGACAAAGTCATGAAGGAGGCTCATGATACCCCGCTGTCCATCCATCCGGGAAGCACCAAGATGTATCGTGATCTTCGTCAAAGGTATTGGTGGTCCAAAATGAAGCAGGACATTGCTCGATATGTTGCTGAATGTGATGTATGCCGTCGCGTGAAGGCAGAACATCAGAAGCCTGCTGGACTTCTTCAACCACTCCCTATTCCTTTGTGGAAGTGGGATAAAGTGCAGATGGATTTCATTACTGGTCTTCCCAAGTCTCAGAAAGGTCACGATGCTATTCTTGTCGTCGTCGACCAACTTTCCAAAGTTGCGCATTTTCTGCCTGTCAAGGAGACTATCACTGCTAGCCAGTTAGCAGAATTGTATATCTCCAGAATCGTTTCACTCCACGGTATTCCGAAGGAGATCAGTTCAGACCGTGGCGGTCTTTTCACTTCCAAATTCTGGGAAAGTTTCCAAGAAGCTATAGGGACTCACATTACCTGGAGTTCAGCATACCATCCTCAATCCCAAGGCCAAGTTGAGCGAGTTAATCAAGTGCTTGAAGATATGCTTCGGGCTTGTGTTATATCATTCGGTAAGAAGTGAGAAGAATCTCTTCCGTTTGCCGAATTCTCTTATAACAACAGTTATCAAGCCAGCTTGAAAATGGCCCCCTTAGAAGTGCTATACGGGCGTAAATGTCGAACCCCTCTGAATTGGTCAGAAACTGGGGAACGACCTCTCGTGGGACCGGACATTATTCAGCACGTCGAAGAACAAGTCAGAATTGTCCGAGAAAAACTCAAGGCGGCTTAGGACCGCCAAAAGAGCAACTATGATCGCAAACGATGGGGTCTGACTTATCAACCAGGTGATCAAGCTTATCTTCGTGTTACACCAATGAAGGGCACTCGTCGTTTCGGAATCAAGGGCAAGCTAGCTCCACGCTATATTGGTCCCTTTCGCATTATTGCCAGACATGGACAAGTGGCATATAAATTGGAGTTGCCGCTGCAATTCTCTCATATCCACGACATCTTTCATGTGTCACAACTTCGTAAATGCTTCAAGGAATCTCCACACTGCGCAGTGGATCACGAGATGCTCGAGTTGCAAGATGATCTTTCTTATAAGGAGCATCCCATCCGCATTCTCGATGAAGCTGAACTTCGAACCCGTCAGAAGACGACCAAGTTCCTGAAAATGCAATGGTTGAATCACACTGAAGATGAGGCCACTTGGGAACGCGAGGATCATCTTCGGGAAGAATATCCCGACCTCTTTCCTTCTACCTCCTAAATTCTCGGGACGAGAATTTCTTTTAGAGGAGAAGAATTTGTAACACCCCTGTGTAATAGCCACTGTGACACTCTATTAAGTATGCCGAGTCATCTCAATTTGCAGTGCCTAATCACTTTGGTTAAGAATTCAATTCAAACTCTATTATGAAAATCAACTCAAAACTCAAAAGTGAAATATGAAGTTGCTCAAAACTTGTGGGAAAAATGTTCACATTATAGCAAATAATCTAAAAATAATTTCTGTTAAGGAACACAACATCATCATCTAGCACAGAAGGGCCTAACTATTTTAACAGAGCCCAATCAGCATTTAAAATGCCCAAATTATTTTTGAATAAATTCAAATGATTTCCAAAAGTGCCCAAACTTTTTGTGGCAGTGTGGGAAATTGCCATGCACATGTGTGAGCAAGTTTCACATTTTTGCTAGCTCATTTGAATACTCAAAATAATTCTAAGCTATCTCTGTAAAAAAGGAAAATTCAAAAACAGAAAATAAAATGCAAAGAGGCACTGTGCGCTGGGCCTAAGTGCACAGTGCCCCGAAACCGGCCCAGTTGGCCCATCTTCTTCTCTCTCCGTCGTCGTGTTGGCACGCGCCTGGACGCGCCGGCGAGCGCCGCTCGAATGGCGACGGCTACCGACGCCACCGACGTGAGGGGATAAGGACGCAGCCTCGTCCACTCCCCCTGGACTCCTCGCTCACTCCTCACCTCTCTCCCTCGCTCGTTCCTCGCCTCTCCCCTTCTCAGATCCGCCGCCGAGCGCTGCAGCCTCCGCGCCTTGCTGCTCGCCGTGGCCACCGGCGTCCCCGCGAGCCACCATCGTGCCTGGAAGGAGCACCGTGCTCGACCACGTCGTCTGGCGCTGCCCGTTGAAGCCAGGGACATCTGCACCGAGCCCCACAGCCTCGTCTTCTTCCTCGGATCACCGGCGCGCCTCCGACGATCCCCGCCGTTCTGCTGCTACTAACCTGTCAAGGGCCACCTTGCGTGCCGCACGGTGAGCTGCTCCTCCTCTCCCCTAGCTCTTCTGCCCTCCTGCGTCGCCGTAGCCGCCACGTAGCTCGAGCCCGATTGCGCCTCTGCCTGCGCTCGTCGCCGGCGTGCTGCTGGTGACCAAATGGTCATGGGGCCGAGCCCGATGTGCTCACCGCATCACGCAACACCTCCCCAGCTCCTCCACTCACCCCGTAGCGCGCTGCTGCTCCGATTCCGACCTCGCCCGAGACACTTCGCCGCGTACCTCGACGCTGGCGACGATTCCGGTAGAACCACCACCACCAATAGACGCGGCATTGGACGCTCGTTCGAACCAGCCCAACCCCGCGTCGAATGATCCCCTGTAGAGCATTTCCGGCCAAGTCCGGCGACGCGCCGCCGCGATTTTGGTCGCCGGAGCAACTCCGGCGACGTCGCCGACATGGCAAGGCCGGGCCCCACCTCAGGGTGACTACTAGTGGGCCCTGGGGGTCCCAGTTGACTGGGCTGACCCAGTCAACTGCTGACTGGGCGCCCACTGTGCCGCTGACACGCCGGCCCCACCGCCCTTTTAATTAACTAAAACATTTTATAAATAAAAATAAATTAATTAAGTTAATTAGTCTATGACATGTGGGGCCAGCTGCCTAATTAACTCTAATTAGTTTAGGTTTAAACTTTATTAACCAACAGAGGCTAACAAGTGGGACCCACATGTCAGGTTTGACTCTGGTCAGCTCTGTTGACTACTGACGTCACTTCTATGCAATGCTGACGTCATAATTCCTTTTCTGTTAAATAAATAAATTTCAGAAAATGCAAAAATCTTTGAAAATTCGTAGAAAATAAACTGTAGCTCAGATCGAAAAACTTAAAACATGAAAGTTGCTCAGAACGACGAGACGAATCTGATCGTGTCGTCTGTTTTTATGTTGGAACCCCCTATGTAGGAGAACCCATGACTTTCCGTCCGTATCCGGTAGATGAATAGTGCTTATACACCGGTTAATAAATCCAACTCTAATCCTATAATAACTAAAATGACCTAGATGCATCCTTAGGCAACTCTGCACTGCATCCTAGGCATGGCATGCTTGTGTTGCATCGATTGCTGTCTATTTACCTGTTTCTTCCCCCTCTTCTCTCTCGGTAGACCCCGACGTCGACGTAGCTCGCGAGGCCGACGCCGCTTAGGAGCCCGATGACGCAGTTGACGATCTTGCCCTTGCCGCCGAGCAACCAGGCAAGCGCCCCCCTTTTTGAGCATTCCGATATCGCCCACTCTCTTCTCTCTTATGCTTGCATTAGAAGTTACTGCTGCTGCTATTATCCTATTTCTGCTGCATAGCCTGATTATTGTAACCTGCTATTGTTACCTACCTGCTATCCTAAACTGTTTAGTATAGTTTGGGTAGAGACCCAGCAGAGACCCCACATTATCCCGACTGCCCCGCTGGATCATCAGAAGACCCGATCAACGGGATCGAAGACCAGGCCCCGACACCGCACATCACTTCCCCTTAGTTGCTCAACACTACTGGGTTACTATCGAGTGCCGAGGGTGATACCTCGTCAGCACTTCTGATGATAACCTTGTAGGTTAGTTAATCGGGCGTGGTCAGCGAGGGTGATTCCTCCTACACCACCCCCAATAACGACGACATCGTGCAACCTCTCAAGTGTGAACCTCGAGGGTGATTCCTCCTTAGTTCACCTTGATGGTAACATCAGAGGGAATTCCATCGAGGGTGAATCCTCAGGGTTCCCCTTGGTGTTAGACACACGGTTACCATTGTTACTGTGACTTTACATTGAAATATGTTCTAAAGACGGGTCGGCCCTGAGGGGTACCTGCGCGAGCTTAATTGCGAGTGATGTGGAATTGGGTGGACCTGGATGGTGCCCGAGAGTTGAACACGAGGCGTGGCCGGGCATTCTTTGCCCTTGCCTCAAGTCCTCGAGACGGGGCGACTGGGTCACATCTTTCGTGAGTCTCTGCTCATTACCGCGCGCTCCTAATCCACTAACGGTTTGGATATTTGATCCGAGGGGCCTCTGGCCTGATAGGACTAACCATCACGTGGGCATAGTATGGGCGTTCTGCGTCGTATACTTCAGCCGAAGCTTAATAGACGTCAGCAACTGAGCGGCACACGCTGGGTTGGACTGGTAACGCAACCGCGCTTGTATTAAGGGGTTGCTAGGTCTGCTCACCGGTGGTGTACGCAACGTGCAGGAGCGTCCGGGGCGATGGCCCAAGACCCCTGGGGGCATAGGTTTAGTCCGGCGTGCTGACCTCTCTGTTAGGTATTCGGTTGGGTTGCGGCGTATCGTTTGGCCGAGGCCGGGCATGACCCAGAAAAGTGTGTCCGGCCGGAGTTAATCAAGCGTGGTGGGTAAGTTGGTGCACCCCTGCAGGGAAGAACTAATCTATCGATAGCCTGTCCTACGGTAATGGACACTCGGAGTTGTATCCTGATTGGTACAACTAGAACTGGTGACTTGAGATGAAATGGATAGTATGGCTTTGGGATTGCTTTCTCGCAGGGAGTCGGGGAAGAATCTCTGGGCGAGGTTGATAACATTACTACTAATTTACATTATGCTAATCTGCACTCTTCTAATGCTACAAGACCGCTGAAGATGCTTGAAGATGCTAGTCTTCGATAGGACTAGGCATTCCCCTCTATTCTGGCATTTCTGCAGCCCAGTCCATATATACAGCCTTCCTTTGAAAATGTTGCATATGTAGTGTAGATCCTTGCTTGTTGAGTACTTCGGATGAGTACTCACATTTGCTTTACTTTCTTTTTCTCCCCATATCCATATGTCGTCGCCAGATGACGGAGCCCCTGAGATAGCTGCCCCTATCGATGACTACGGCTACTACTACTACCCTCCCGGCGAGTACTACTACAAGGAGCCGACCGACGACCAGGAGTAGATTCGGAGGGTCCTAGGCAGGAGGCCTACGCCTTTCGATCGTAGTATTTTTCTTTTTCCCCGCCTTTCTAAAGGCCTATTTGTTTCTCTGTAATATCTGTACCCAGATATCTAATGCTTCCGCTGACGCTTGTATGCCATCGAGCTATGTATTTGAGCCCTCGAGGCCCTGGCTTGTAATATTAAGCTTGTATGACTTTATTTATGTTTTAGAGTTGTGTTGTGATATCTTCAAGTGAGTCCTTAGGCTTGATCGTGCGCATTTGCGTGTATGATTAGTGCACGATTAAGCCGGGGTCGTCACAGCCGTGTGACGGCTTTTTAAAGGTGAGCAAGCCCCAATATTACGTGATTCATCTCGGCGAATCGAATCGTATTGACATTGAGCCGACGCCATCTCATGTGCCCCCGTCCGTTGTGATATCCGCTTGTGCCTCCTTTTAGTGGAGCCAAATGACACCATTCCTCTCAAGCGCCAGCCTCTTCCTAGCGGCGACCTACTCGAATATTTCATCGGGGGCATATGGCTGACACGTAAGCGGCATAGCGCTCATCTCATGCCTCCTTTGAGGCGACAGGGAGCAAGTGATGGCCAATATGAGCTGAGGCCTCTCCTGCCCATATGGGATCTGATTGTAACCATGCTTAGCATCCCAATTCCAGACAACGGGATGTGTTTTGGCATAAGAATCATGTCACTCATTGAGGAGGGTGGAATCCTCCTGTGCGGCCTTCTCCTCTTCGCGGCGATCCCACACCTTCTCATCAACAATACCGACGGCTTCCTCTATTGCTTCTCTCCTCTTCTTATAGGGAAACTAAGTCCAGTCATGGGATGACATAAATGAGAATAATTTGGTGATAGTCTCCGACCTCCTTCACCCCTCATTCTTTGGAAGCAGGATGATATTTGCCGAGTTGAGCCAATGGAAGCTTGATGTTTGGAGGCTACTGAACTGGTGGATCACTCTCATATTGTCGTCGCTAATTATGTGCCAACATTTCTTAAAGAAGCTCCCGGTGAAGCCGTCCGGTCCAGGCGCCTTGTCCCCAGGCATTGCCTTCAATGGTGGCCTTGACCTCCTCCTTGGTGATGTTGTCATCAATGCCATTGAAGTCGACCACTTTAAAAATAAGATTCTCCTGGTCAATGTCCCTTGGCCTAGGTGGACCCGTCCCAAGGCACTCTCAAAGTGATTGTGAATGATTTCCTCATTGATCTTGTGATATGTAATCCACCCATTGTTTCTCTTTGAGCTCATGGATGTGGTTCTTTCTGCGTCTTGCATTGATAGGCACATAGTGAACTTCAAGATTTCATTATGAGCAAATTTACCAAAAAAGGCTTTCGCCCCGCTTTATATATAAAGCAACCACCAGAGCCACAAGGTTCACCAAATATTCACACCGCGCACACACACACACAAAAGTAACAGGCCGACAGAGTACATAGGGTTCTGCTGAGGGCACAGTTCAACAAGCCCTAAACGAAATAAGAAAAGAAAAGCGGCAGCACATGTCTCATGGAGGCTAATCCGGCTCATGGGGTGGTGGAGGGAGCGGCGGCGCCAAGCGGAGAGCCATCGTGCGAAGATCTGCAATGATGATGTTGATGGCGTCTCGATCCTAGGGCCGGCTAAGCGGCCGCCAAAGCTGCAAGTAACCACACATTTTGAAAATAGCGTCAGTAGCATGTCGTAAAGGGACCCGCTGGATCACAAGTTTATTGCGCACAGTCCAGAGAGTCCAAGCAAGGACCCCAATACACAGCCATCTAATTTGGCGGTCACGCTGAGGGGTGGCTGGATTTCCTCAAAGAGGTCGGGGAAGTTGTTGTTGCAC
Source organism: Thinopyrum elongatum (assembly GCA_011799875.1). Taxonomy (NCBI): domain Eukaryota; kingdom Viridiplantae; phylum Streptophyta; class Magnoliopsida; order Poales; family Poaceae; genus Thinopyrum; species Thinopyrum elongatum. The sequence continues at coordinate 288,895,515 of CM022301.1, forward strand.
CAACGACCACCAACCGCTTCACGAAAGCAGCTCCAAAGGAATTGGGCGGACACGCACGTGAAGAAGATGTGATTCCAGTCCTCCACCGTCCTGCTCAGAGGGCATAACCCATCACCAGGGCCATTTCGTTTGAGCACCTCCACGCCCGAATGGACCCGTCTTCGGATCCATTGCCAGAGAAAGATCCTAATCTTCAGTGGCAGTCTCAGCGCCCATATATGGATAAAGGGTGCTGGGGCAGGTGCAGCCGCAATGGCCTGGTATAGGGACTTGGTGGAGAACTGGCCTGAGGGCTCTAAGTGCCAGGAGATGCGATCGTGCGGCTGATCCCCATCTGGGGGGTGGAGCGTGATGCAATCAAGGAGGTCCTGCCAAGCGCCAAGTTCCACAGGCCCAAATGGCCGCTGGAACGTGAGTTGCCCTAAGTCAATAAGGGCCATCTCGACTGAGATCCTAGGCTCCACCGCGATGGCAAACAACTCTGGGAAGCGAGCCGCGAAGGGGTGGTCGCCAGCCCATCGATCAAACCAGAACAAGGTCGCTGAGCCCGAACCTAAATCGATGGAGGTTCCAATACGGAGGACCGGGAGCAACTGAATGATGGACTGCCAGAACTGCGAGCCGCCAGACCGTTGGCAGAAGGCAAGCAGTTGTCCATGGAGGTATTTGTTCGGGATGATGGCGAGCCAAAGGCTGCCTTCTCCATTGGCAATCCGCCACAACCAGTGAGTCAGCAGGGCAATGTTCATGTGTTTAGACGACATGATCCCTAGCCCGCCTTGGTCACGGGGTTTGCAAATGTCTGGCCAACTAACCATGTGGTATTTTTGCTTATCGCCCTCGCCGGCCCAGAAGAAGCGCGCCTGATATTTGGCGATCTCATGATGGAGGGTCTCGTGGAGGATATAGAAGCTCATGATGAACAGAAATAGGCTGGAGAGGGACGAGTTGACGAGCAAATTTACGGTACTTGGTAATCCTCAAAGATGGGCAAAATTACCAATGAAATCTAACCATTCATCTCGGAGGGCAATTTAGTGCTTCTATATTTGTATTGCAGTATCTTTGCCTTATCCCTAATCAATAGCTCTTCACCAAACGACAAGTTCATGATCGATCGAGTACGAAGGAGAATCGCCGCTCGATTAGAGATTAGGTTTCCAAGATTTTATAAAGAGAAAAATATGTTTTTGGTCCCTCAAGTTCCCAAAAAGTACAGACTTGGTCCCTCAAGATTTTTTGGTATACATTTGGTCCCTCAAGTCTCAGAACCGGACAAGTTTGGTCCTAAACCAGATTTTGACCCCGTTGACCGGGTTTGACCGCCACACAACCGCGCGATGAACAGTAAATTCGAGTTTTTTTTTAAATCTTCAAAAAAGTCTGAAATTTTTTGGGGTCCAATATGCTTACATGCGTAAGGTGCGACCAAATTTTCGTGGTCTTTTGACACTCGAGGAGCTCGTGACAAAAAGAACAAAAATATCTGTCTGATGAATAGTAAATTCAAAAAAAAAATCAAAAAATTCTGAAAATTTTTGGGGTCCAATATGGTTACATGCACAAGGTTCGACCAGAATTTGGTGGTGTTTCGAGACTCAAGGAGCTCGTGGCAAAAAAAACAAATTTTCACTCACAAAAAATAGCCAAAAATTGTTTTTTTTTTGCTAGAGCCCGTCCTACGTCATTTCATGACAAAATGTTGGTCGCACCTTGCGCATGTAACCATATTGTACCCCAAAAAATTTCAGAATTTTTTGAATTTTTTTGAATTTTTTTTGAATTTACTATTAATCGGACATATATTTTTGTTCTTTTTGTCACGAGCTCCTCGAGTGTCGAAAGACCACGAAAATTTGGTCGCACCTTACGCATGTAAGCATATTGGACCCCAAAAAATTTCAGATTTTTTTGAAGATTTTTTTTTAAAAAAACTTGAATTTACTGTTCATCGCACGGTTTTGTGGCGGTCAAACCCGGTCAACGAGGTCAAAATCTGGTTTAGGACCAAACTTGTCCGGTTTTGAGACTTGAGGGACCAAATGTATACCAAAAAATCTTGAGGGACCAAGTCTGTACTTTTTGGGAACTTGAGGGACCAAAAACATACTTTTCTCTTTTATAAAACATGAGGTTAGATTTTCCTTGTTGTGGGAAGAGAATTAAAACATTCTTTTGATCACTGGACTAAATGATTTTTTTTTACCAAAGCACATTATAAATTATTTTTAATATATGAAGGTAAACTTTTTATTTACCCCTAAACACATGGTACTCTGTTTGGATTTTTCAGGTTGTATATACTCCTATTTACTTGTGTTGTAGTCTTGTAGAGTACCAGTGAATAACTCAATATCAGCTAGAGCTTAAACTAACTGTAATGAAAGGTTCATATATGTTTCAAGGTACCGTAAAAAGGCTCATTATTTATTATAGTCCATGATGGAGAATACATAGCTTATTACGGCATTCTTTTTATTTACTCGCCCAGCCCCTCTAGTTAGTTACTCCAGATAGGAACGTGCATGAATCCTTGCATGGGTGCTGCCATGCAAGGAACGAGGGACTATTGGACTATATATGTACTGCAAAGCAATCACAGTTGGTATGGTTTCTGCCCAACAACATTCCCGGCGGGCTCGTAGTTGCAGGTGATGAAGACGCCGCGGTTGTTGTTGCAGACGACGCGAGCGCAGCCGATGCTGGTCGAGGCGCGCCACACCACCTGCGTGTAGTGCCCGCAAACCTTCCCCGCCGCGCAGGTGTTGGACCCGTAGTCGTAGTCCTTCTTCTCGTCCACCCACAGCTTCACCGCGTCCGCCGCCTTCCAGTCCGCGCCGGCCGGCCCCCAGAAGATGTTCTCCCCGTACGGCCCGCCCGAGTGCTGGAGCTTGCAGTCGTTGATCCTCTGGTTGGCGTAGCTCTGGGCGAACCCCTGCAGCTTCGTGCTCCAGCTCACAGCGCTCACGCGGACGGCGGCGCGGGCGGCGTTGTGAGGTGAGAGGTAGTCCTGAGGCGAGTTCTGGGCTTGGGAAAGGTTAACCATGGCGGCCGCCATGGCTAGGGCGAGCAGAATGGCCAGCTTGGGCGTCTCTCCCTGGTTCGGTGTCTAGATGGTTTCTACTATGTGCCTGCACTCTAGCTAGCCCATACAGAGGGGGGGTGGTTATAGTGGATTTGTACGAGAAATTTCTGCAGTTTGCCTGGAAAGTCTTGCACCATGGCAAGGAATTTTCTAGCAGTCGAAAAGAATTCGAACAAGACATGCATGAGGCAACTCGATCGAGCCTCTTATTTGGATCTTGTTACGAACAGTGATAGCTAGCCCATTCAACTCATGGTTAATCTACGCTCCTATCCAGAGGGAGAAGCGATGAGGCCGTGAGTGGCTCACGTATGTAACGTACGCATATGGTTCCAGGAGGAGCATGCATACTTGGACTATTCCATTGTTTGCCCTCAAAGTTGATAGACCACGAACGCTGGAGATCGTGTACTGCCGCAACCGCAAGAACGTACGCATTACTGGATTCTTCTATGTGGACGTCACTTTCTGTAGAAAAATGGGACGCGAACTATAACAGCCCGCCCCCCCCCCCCCCCCCCCCCCCCCCCCCCCCCCCACCCCCCCCCCCCCCCCCCCCCCCCCCCCCCCCCCTCTCAACCTTACTAACAGTTGATACAAAATTACGCGGAAGCAACTGTATTGCCTGAGAGTCATGGCCAGGGCCAATTCAGGCATAGTGGAGGCGAACCGATTTTTATTTTTGACCCTGTGACCGTAGAACAATTGTTCTACGGTAAATTTTTATTAAAATAAATATTTACAAATACAACACAAAGGAAACAAATCAACCAATACCAGCTCTACGAAACATCATCAAAATAAAATTACAAGTTCTGTTCTATCCAAAGATTGATCTGCTGCCTTCTTATGTTTAGCTTTGATCTGACAGGCCCAAAGTCCTTCTTTGAGATAATACTTCCAACCCTCAATATGTACTACAACAGCTTTAAAGATCTTATCATTTCTAACACACCAAATACCCTAGCATCATAAGCATAATATCTAGAGCGAACTTTTATGTACAAGTGAGGTGGCAAGTTGAATATCATCAAAAGCATATATACCACTCTTTCTGTTTGGAATGATCTGATCCCAGCAACAGAGGAAAAATGGACAGTTCCAGAAGAGATGAATAGATGTTTCATCAGTCTTATCAGAGCAGAGAACATAATTATAACTGTCAAGGTGCAAAGCCATGCGCTGGAGCATGTTCCTGGTATTATTCTTATCATGCAACAAGAGCCAAAAGAAGATTTTGTGTCTGGGTCTGCATGATGTGGCCCAAATGTCATTAAAGATGTTGTGAGCAGTGTTATCTCCCATAATGTACTTGTACATTCTCATAGAAGAGTAAGATTGAGCCTTTCCTTGTAAAGACCAGTAGTCATGTCCCATAGATAGAGGTCTTTGGTGTAGGTGTTCTTGCAAAGTTTGGAACTGTTGGAATGCTTGCAGAGAGAGTGGTCTGTGGAACAGGTCTTCGGTTTCGAGAGTGTTCAGGGCTTATCGCAAGGATATGTCCCTGTTGATGGCAAATGAGTATAGCTCAGGGAACCTAGATCCTATAGTTTGATTCCACCAACCATCGGTCCAAAAATAAATGGTGTTGCCAGCACCAGGTTTACAGACTGCGAATTGTTTGAAGAAGGGTAGAAGTCTCAGAATAGCTTTCCACCAAAAGGATCCAACCATCCTATTACCAGGAAGAGAGTGTGAATAGTGGGTTTCCCAGATGATGCTGACCCAGGGAGAATCATACTTGTTGAGAAACTTGTGCATGAACTTCATGAGCAAAGCCTTGTTATGAGCAGTGATATCTAGCACTCCTAATCCACATTGAGCCTTGGGTCTACAAATTTTATCCCATGCAATGGGTGCAGTCCCTCTCTCCTATGTGCCAGATTTTCTCCAGGAGCAGTTTTTAAGATAGGAGTTCATATGATTGACCACTGAGACTGGAAGGGTAAGTGTGCTCATGAAGAAAGTGGGCATGCTTGAGAACACAAACTTAATTAGTGTCAGTTTATCTCCTGTAGATAGCAAGGTGGAATAGCCCAAGAGTCTGTTTTCAATCTTTTTGAGCATTGACACAAAATCCTCTAACTTTGGTTTGTTGAGGCTGAGAGGAAGCCCAAGCTAGGTATGGGGAAGGAACCAATCTTTCACCCAAAGAGAGTGAAGAGTTCCTATATTTTATTATCTGGAGTGTTGATGGAAATCATGATGGATTTAGCATAATTTACTTTCAAACCAATGTAGGTTGCAAAGTGTAGAAGGAGATTCTTGATATGGTTGAGTTGACAAACATCAGCAGGGATCACCAGAATAGTGTAATCAACATATTGTGTGATAGGGAAGTCTGGGCAAGAGTGATGTGTAAAAGGGGAAGTGACAAGGGATTTCCTGATGGCCTCATTAAGCATGGACTGGAGCAAGTCAGCAGCAAGTACAAATATTAATTGGGATAGTGGATCACCTTGTCTGACTCCTTTCTTGCATAAGAATTGTTTCCTTGGCACACTGTTGAGTAGAACTGAAGAAAAGCCAGTGCTGTAAATCACTGTGATCCAATGGAGCCATTTGTCTCCAAATCCTCTAGCTTGGAGAATCTCAATAAAGGTATTGTGATTTAACATACCAAATGCCTTTTCAAAATCAAGCTTGAGTAAAATAATTCCCTTCTTAGATTGCTTTACATTGGTGGATGTACTCATAAGACCATGCCAGGCAATCTTGAATGCATCTGTTACTAAGGAAACCATATTGATTTCTATGGACCCGCTTGAGAATCACCTTTTGCAGCATGTTAGCTAGGAGCTTTGTGATGATTTTCAAAGTGTAGTTAAGCAAAGAAATGGGCCTAAAATCACCACGTGTAGCTGCATAATCCTTCTTAGGAATCAGGGTGATGAAGGAGTAGTTGATACACTGAATGTTAATAGTGCCTTGATGGAAGTCCTCAATCAACTTGTAGAAATCAGGTGCCACAACATCCCAGCAACACTTAAGGAATGCAACATTGAAACCATTTAGTCCAGGTGATTTATCAGCAGGCATGTTCTTGATAACCTTATCGATTCCAGTCTTATTAAAAGGGGCCTGTAGATCCTGCAGATCATCATGGTGCCGAACCAGGGTGTGGAGATAAAGGAGGTTGTGAGTGGTGGTGGAAGTGCCCAATCTCTCTTTGAAAGCTCTGTGGAGAATATCAACTTTAGTTTGGTGATCAAAATGCTCATGCCCAACTTCATCTCTAAGCATAGCAATTTGATTATTTCTGTGTTTGATGGTAGCCTTAGCTTGGAAATACTTGGTGTTAGCCTCTCCCACTTTGATCATTCTGATAGTGGCTCTCTGTTTCCAGTAGATTCTATGGTTTTTCAGAACTTTCTCCAAGTGCACTTTGAGTATCAGTCTGCCATTAAATTCAGCTAGGGATAGAGGCCTGAATTTTCCCATGATATCATAACAAAGGATCATGAAATTAGTTTCATTGGTGATTTTCTTCAAATCAGAAAGTGTTCTAGCCCAAACCTTAAGTCCTTTCCTCAGTCTCTTGAATATGGCAGCTATGATCTTAGCACTGTCAGTTTTAGCAATGTCATGTTCCCAAATGGATTTAACCACATCTTGAAATTGTCTATGTTCCAGCCAGAAGTTCTCAAATCTGAAGATTTTAGCTCTGGGGATAGAAGTTCCTATTTTTATCATGATATGAACATGGTCAGAAGTAGTTTTAGCAAGAGGGATAGTAGGGTTGTCTGGGTATGAAAGTGTCCAAGCTTCATATGTAAAACACTAGTCAAGTTTTTCTAGAAGGGGTGCTTCTTGCATGTTGCTCCAAGTGAAGCTTCTGCCCTTCAATGGTATTTCAATCAGAGCCTGGTGATTAATAGCTTCATCGAAGAGGAGCATGTCCTAAATGCTCCCTCCCTCTTTGTTTCTGTTATGGGGATATCTCACATAGTTAAAATCTCACAAGATAAGCCAGCAAGCATCATCATCCATAGGGAAATTGTGAAACAAGTTAATAAAATCTAGTTTGATGTCAGGTTGACATGGGCCATATAAATTAGTCAGGAACCAAGTTCCACCAGATTGGGTAGAAGTAAACTCGATTGAGATGGAGTAATCATTAACATGAAAGAGTTGGCCCTGGAGGCGAAGAGATGACAACCAAAGAATGACATACTCCTTTTATCCAGAATTGCTATAGTGCTAGGTACATCCGTTTGAGCAACAAGTAATTTCGGATGAAGAAAGTAACAAAATTTATTATAGTCCCATATCCAACGTGGATCATGAAATGGACATCACCAAATGCGAGCCGATGTGTCCGAATGTGTTCACGGACAGTCAGAGGGGCGGAGGCCATCCAATCGGAGTCATCAAAATGCCCGTCGCCTTCCACTTTTTCATGTGTAGTGCAAACAATGAAAATAATGAAAGATAAATAGGATGGTGCATCAGTAACTCAAAGATAAATATTCGTATGCAATGATAATTCAAATAAAAATACTACAATCCAAATATAAAGTTTTGCACAAAATAGTACTAAAATTTTGAATTCAATTTATTAAGGCACATGTATTGCCATATGAAACGCCCACAAATGCTCAACTAGATCATTCTGAAGTTGTGTATGAATTGTTGATTGCGAATCAGATGATGCGATTGGATAAATTCCTCAAACATCGTCAGATTCTGCTATAAAAATTGAATAAGATCATCCATGTTTTTGAATTTTTAGACCATGGTGAGCTACTTCACCCTCATCCTCCAAAATCATGGTATGCATGATCACACAAGCTGCCATCACCTTCCATGGTGTCTTTGGATCCCATTGTTTAGCTGGTCCGTGAACAACTACAAACGGGCCTGGAGCACTTCAAATGGCCTCTCCACATTATTTCTAGCACCCTCTTGTCTTCATGATTTTTTTTGTTACGTCTTGGCTCGAAGATGGTCTTCACAAAGTGACGGAGCTAAATCCGGCAGGTCTCGGGGTAGAGGATCCCAAGCTAGACGTCCAGGAACGATGATAACAAGGAAAGATAACTTTTACTCAGGTTTGGGCCTCCGGGGAGATAATACCCTACGTCCTGCTGATACATCCATTTTGCATCATGTTTTTCTACTGTTATTTATGATGTTTTTATGCATAATAATGCTTTTTGGAGTAATTCTAATGCCTTTTCTCTCATAATATGCAAGGTTCACACAAAAAGGGAGAATTTCAGCAATTGGAAATCTGGACCTGAAAAAGCTACGTCAGGCTACCTATTCTGCACAACTCCAAATGAGCTGAAATTTCACGAGGATTTTTTATGGAATAAATAAGAATTATTGGAGCAAATAACTACCAGAGGGGGCCCACCAGGTGGGCACAACCCACCTGGGCGTGCCAGGGAGCCCAGGCGCGCCCTGGTGGGTTGTGCCCTCCTCGGCCCACCTCCGGTGCCCCTCTTCTGGTATATAAGTCATTTTAACCTAGAAAAAATAGAGGGAGGACTTTCAGGACGAAACGCCGCCGTCTCGAGGCGGAACTTGGGCAGGAGCACTTTTGCCTTCCGGCGGAGCGATTCCGTCGGGGGAACTTCCCTCCCGGAGGGGGAAATCATCGTCATCATCATCACCAATAACTCTCCCATCTTGGGGAAGGCAAGCTCCATCAACATCTTCAACAGCACCATCTCCTCTCAAACCCTAGTTCATCTCTTGTGTTCAATCTTTGTACCGGAACTATAGATTGGTACTTGTGGGTGACTAGTAGTGTTGATTACATCTTGTAGTTCATTACTATATGGTTTATTTGGTGGAAGATTATATGTTCAGATCCATTATGCTATTTAATACCCCTATGATCTTGAGCATGATTGTCATTAGTGAGTAGTTAATTTTGTTCTTGAGGTCACGGGAGAAATCTTGTTGCAAGTAATCATGTGAACTTGATATGTGTTCGATATTTTGATGATATGTATGTTGTGATTCCCTTAGTGGTGTCATGTGAACGTCGACTACATGACACTTCACCTTATTAGTGCCTAAGGGAATGCATTGTGGAGTAGTTATTAGATGATGGGTTGCGAGAGTGACAGAAGCTTAAACCCTAGTTTATGCGCTATTCCGTAAGGGACTGATTTGGATTCAAAAGTTTAATGCTATGGTTAGATTTATTCTTAATACTTTTCTCGTAGTTGCGGATGCTTGCGAGGGGGTTAATCATAAGTAGGAGGTTTGTTCAAGTAAGAACAACACCTAAGCACTGGTCCACCCACATATCAAATTATCAAAGTAGCGAACACAAATCAAACCAACATGATGAAAGTGACTAGATGAAATTCCCGTGTACCCTCAAGAACGCTTTGCTTATCATAAGAGACCGTTTTGGCCTGTCCTTTGCCTCAAAAGGATTGGGCTACCTTGCTGCACTTTTGTTACCATTACCGTTACTTGCTCGTTACAAATTATCTTGCTACCAAACTACTCGTTACTTATAATTTCAGTGCTTGCAGACATTACCTTGCTGAAAACCGCTTGTCATTTCCTTCTGCTCCTCGTTGGGTTCAACACTCTTACTTATCAAAAGGACTACGATTGATCCCCTATACTTGTGGGTCATCACCTGCTTGTGTTCATTGCATTGGAGTAAGTACATAGTATAGGTAAATTACCATGAGATTGTATGATGTATAAAGGTGTGTTATCTCTACTAGCCCTCAACCCTGTTTTTATATAAGATACCAGAGGCGTAGGATTACAAGAGTCCTAGTCGACTATATCGGTGAAGAGGAGTCCTTGTCTTGAACGACAATTCTTCTTGATTTTCCTTGTAGATCGCCATGGCCCGCCCAAAGTGGCCCAAGATGGAACCGACTTAGGGGTCCTCAGCCCAGCCCACCAGGCCGGGAGTTGTCATGGTGAGAGACCCACTAGCCAGGACACCTTCACAAAGGTTACCCACGGAGGATAGATACCATCACAAAGATAGTACTCCATGTTGTACACTACTCATTGATGGTATAGTTGCATGTAGGATATTCACTCGCACACAACCTTGCAAATAATGAAGACTATTGCAGCATGTTGATGTCATTGTGAGACCCTAGCATTTGATGAAGAAAGAGTGCCAAGTCAAGAGGTATTGTGATGCAACAGCTTCAAGAAATGATGGTGGAATTTTTATGATGGCCTTGGTAGTGCCCTTGTTAAGCATAAGGCAGTTCTTCCATTCTCGATGCATGCAATTGAGTGATATGATCATACCTGTAAAGCCTCCTGATTCTCCACGTGTCATGAGTCTTATCAAGTCATCTTCATTTGGTTCTCTCAAGTACTCCGCTCCAAACACCTTAAACACCGCAGTAGCAAATCTAACCATGGCCTCTAGGCATGTGCTTTTAGACATCCGGAGGTACTTGTCCCTTGAATCTGTGGCTATGCCATATGTAAGCATTGTCATACCAGTTGTGCGCTTATGGAGACCTAAGAACCTAATGCGGTCAACGACATCCTTCTTCAGCTTGCAGTGGTCATCATAGTCCCTTGCACCTGCATAGAGGCACATGAACAATGGTCGATGCATCTGGAATTGGCGCCAAAAATAGTTTTTGAATAGCACATCGAGGCAATGTAGTCATTGTACAAAGTCATATGCCCTCGTGTCCTATTCCGATTCAACACTTGATTTCCCTTGAACCCTTGAAGTTAAGAACACGCTCCTCCACACGCTCCATTTCTTCAAGAATTATCATCATCATCGTAGTTTCATCCTCATCTTCATCATCATCATCTAGTGAAAATGAATCCATGAACTCGACGTAGAAGTACAACTTGTCTGAGCCCATCATGTTTGCTTCAAAGTGAATGATGAGAAAGTAAAAAAATGCACTATGGCATTTGTTCAAGAACTTGTCGGGCACGGTGTCTGCCATGGAAAACATCCATAGGGGTGTATGGTACCTGGACAGTGACCGGATCTGGGGGAGTACAACGTCGATGTTCGGCAAGGCTTGGGGGACATCAACAGGGGTCCTGTGAGGCTTGGGGGGCTACAACGGCGGTGGTCTGGGAGAGAGAGATAGAGAGAGAGGATGAAGGCATGACCGTGAAAATGCAGGGGCTCCGAGTGGGTTTTGGGTGGGACATGGGTGTCGGAGTTGGGCATGGTAGACGTGCGGTCTTCCTAGAGTTCCCCTTGATTTGGGGGCCGAGCTGTGGGATTTCGGATGTTAGGACTAGTCCGGGCTGATCTTTTGATTCACATTGGATGGATAAAAGCATCCGGACGACCTGGTCTAGACATTTGTGGGCATTTTGGTGATCTGCGCTGGAGATTCCCTAAGCCTTGTCCTTGCATCTATACCCATTTGCTCATTCTGATTTACTTTACAATCACCTAGATAAAAAATGCTCATTTATTTCCCTGCAAAAAAACATGATCATTTGTTGGATTAGATTAGTGATATTTTATCCACTAGGTGCTCCTTGATTGCTTTAGAAACTTAGAGTCATACTACCAAGGTTGGGTCAGAGGCTAACCAAATGGATACATTATTTTCCTCTTCTCACTTACACTACACATGCACAACTCATGATAAATTGAATCTAACTCATAGCACAAGTGCATCATGCCTAATACCAATTAGTGAGGATAAAATAAATATCATGCACACGAGCAAATTCCATCTAAATCAACAATTCTGCTAGTATGTAGATTAATTTGTACAATACAACTCAGCAACACCGAGGAAGCTTCTCGGTCCCATAGACGGGGTGGTGCTAGTGAGTAGTGGCAAGATAATCTCTATTGTGTACTATGACCGAAACTAGTCTTCGGTGGTGGAGGCAAATAAGTTGCCGAAATTTGATTTCGGCCTCGTGAAAATGGGCTACGACGTTGACTTCAATGACATTGATAGGATGCATGAGCACTTATGGGCATCGCCTCAGCCCCGCCCAGCGTGTTAGCAACGAGGGAGCCAACACTAGGAGGAGGTTTTTAGGTTGACCTTTGGAGGGCTTTAAAGCTTGTTAGGATGTGAAATGGCTTGGCAGTGAATGGGAAGGCATGGCAAAATATGTTATTTGAGATCATGAGAAGACCAACAAGCTTCAGAGAAGAATTAACGAAATCGAGCTCGAAAATGAGAGGCTTCAAGAAGATAGATGAACCAGACAAAGATGTAGAAATATCATCTGAACTCGTAGGATAGGATGCTTAGATCAGGTGCTTTACTATATTTAGGGTTGTTCGTTATCATATCACTATGGTTGTTAGCAAATGGTTGATGCTTCTGAGATAGATGTGGCTAAATGCATGTTGGTCATATTTAATTTTAGTGGAAAGAAAATTAATGGGAGCAATTTTGGGGATCCTTTAGAATACAACCAAAAACCCATGATATCTTAAGAGTTAGGTTCGAAAGTAGGTTTTTGGAAGTTAAGTTTTACAACTGAATAGTGTTGTCCAAATTTGTTAGACCCACAGGAGAGAAGAAAAAAGTAAATATCATTGTATGCAATGTGGGCAAAGGACTTTGATGCATGTTCCTTGCACAGAGGTTGGAACCCACTGGGCAACAATCTACGGGTCTTCAGTTTGCACACCGTTCTCGATGAGATCCACACAGTGGTGCATCCCGCACCATTGGGAGGTACAGAGGCGATAATTGGGAGGTGGAAATAAATAGAGGCGGATACTACCATGGTGGAAGAGATGACGTGAAGTACCATGACGAGGTTAATGCCACTGAGTGGAGGGGAGCGGCGACCAGGAGATTGAGAAATAGGGTGAGAAATACCGCCATCTCGTTCAGATCTGGAGAGGGTTAGAGAGTGAGGAGAGTTAGGGTCTATGATACCCAGATTTTGCCAAGCCTCATAGAATAGGGTCACCTTCTATGTTAACCGACATCAACCCAGAATCATTATTTTGATGCCCCACAAAACTTGAATAGCATTACCAAACCATACTACAACATTATAGAGTTGTGTACAAGTAGTCATAGACCAACAGATTCAACACCATCCCCATAACATGGTACAAATACCATCGATGCGTTAAGTGGTAGCAGAAGGTAAATGGGGGTACACGAATATAGAGCAACTCCATAATCCATTGGAAAATCGACTTGGTTACTAACTAGCCCTCGAACGCATCATCTTGTCATCTGCACAAAGAAGAAACATGCTAAAATCCGGCCAAATGAAAAGCCGAGTATTTTGAATGTACTCGCAAGTCAACCATAACCAAGACAAACAAATATGGTTAATCATGAATAATGCACCTAGGTAGTACCCTAAATATGATAGTGCAACAAGACATAATCAAACAAGGTATAGCATGGCACAGTACCAAACATATTAACATCGTGAGCTCCACAATTTTGATAATTGTATGATTCCATTTAAGGACCCAGGTGTCACGCCTAGGAAGCCAGTTGCCCAGGCACGCCCCCTTAGCGTCACGCAAAAGAATACTAAGTGAGTGCGGCGTTTCTGCTCCCGAGCTCATCTGCACCCGCCCTGACGAAAAAAATCAAAACAAATACTAAAAAAATTCAAAAAATTCCAATTTTTTTGTGTGGTAGATAAGTTTATGCGTGAGGTGCGCTTCAAGTTTCAACTCATTTGGACATTTGAGCAACTCTCAGCAAAAAAGACGAACTCAGGGTCTGTAAAAAAGTTTGCGGTTCACACACTGTTCTGACCTAATTTGTTTTTTTTTGCTGAGAGCTGCTTAGATGTCCAAATAAGTTGAAATTTGGAGCGCACCTCACGCACAGACTTGTCTATCACACAAAAAAAATTTGGATTTTTTTGAGTTTTTTTAGTATTTATTTTGATTTTTTTCTGACCAGGTGCAGATGAGCCTGGGCACCGAATTGGGTTTTCGCTACTAATTGTGGTAAACAAATTATATATATATTTCTTTCTACCACACTTTAAGATTCCAACCATATCCTTTCATTTAGCACTTGGATTTTTATTATTTATAACCATATTTATGTAGGAAAATATGGCCTGAAATGCAGGATGAACGGCATGGGGATATGGTGAAACCATTTCCCCTTGACAGGGACACATGTAGATTATTAATTCGTGTTTCAGAATTGCTGACTCGGACTAGGAGTGTTATCTCTACAAATTGATACTCCCTTCATTCACAAATATAAGAAAATGGAGGGAGTATCTTGCTAATCAACTAAGGAAAATTAGCCAGATAGCTAGAAACCCCATGCACCTGGTGATCCAACAACTTGGATTCCAAATTCGAATACATTATTGAAAGCAAGCAAGTTTTTTCTAACACCATTCTTGTGGAGGCAAGCAAGCTTTTTGGGTGTGTTTGGTGTTAGAGGCATTGTCTTAGCATCAGGTTGTAGGCTTGTAGCTAAGAGCAAACTCCGGTATATATTCTTTCTTCTTCTAATCTATAATAACTAAATAGTTTATCCCCACTATCTTATTTCTCTTAACATGCAGCCTATCCACCTCAGCAATCTGCCACATCATCACTGCACTTAGTTATTTTAACATGCACACAACCCATCTCATGCAAACCAGCGCATGCACCCTGCCATGTCATCACACTAAGATGCATTTAATGTTTGCAAGCTGCGCATGCGGACTATCCATGTCAACCCCATCTTCAGTCAGTCCCCCTTATAACATTTGCATGACTCATTATACTTGATTCCCTTGATCATTAAGTTCCTTCTCTGCAACATTTTGTCATCTTCCCGTCCACTTCAGCGATGTTGCCTCCACTATTTTCTCCTACTGCGCAGCCGAGATCGAGTGCATCCACCGAGGGCTACGCAGTAGGAGAAAGATAAGGGTCTAGCAATTAGTTCAATTATTTTTGCTTCCCTTCTCTCTCTGCAAGACTCCCAACCAAGAAGCTACGACTTGCCACTTTGTCAGTGATGGTTTACTTTGCAATCATGAACAGGAGAAATCAGATATACTCGATGGCAGTCATTACCCATTTTGATTTGATCTCTTTCATGAATTATATATTTTATTCTACAACCTTTTTCTTGAGATGTTCTACAGCCGGGTTGGATCGTTATGTGGCATGTGCCGTTGTGGCTCACGAGAAATGCTACACTTACGGACGGATTCTTACTAATTGAAGTTACTGAGCTGTGAAACCTTGATTGGAAATCAGGAGGGGGTGGGACCCGCACTGGAAATCAAGGGGAGAAAGAGATTGGTGGAGAGTAGTCCATAGGTAGTTTCCGTGCCATCTTGCCCCTAAGTATAGAATTATCGGTGACTCACACTCCTACTGTTCTTTCAAAAAAAACTCACACTCCTGCTGCAGTCAACCTTATTCCTGATCTACAGTTCTGCAACAGAAGACGTCTTTTACTTCTTTTTTTCTGCACAACCGGAGGTAATTTCATTCCGTATAGATGAAGTTTGATAGAGTTGCTTGCAAAATTAGTACGGGTTGGCTTCTTTCCAGTAGGGCCATAGTACGATATGCCCCAAATTCTCATGGATAAAATTCTTTCCAGTATGATAGTCATAGTAGACTAAGTTGCAACTTCGCACAGAACTTTATTGAGTTCCCAACCGAACTGACTAATGCATGTAGAATTTCATGTTTAATGATGACGAAGCAACCACGACCTGTAACTTTGTCAAATCTACGTTTTATTGTTTCCTCATTCATCTTTCTTCAGCACTGAAGGAAAACTAGGAAGCAAAGAACAAGATGCTGATGGTGATTAATAGGTTGGAGCTACAAGCTCTTTATGATATGAATGAATACTGACTCCCGAGTATTTTTTTAATTCCCTATCATTATGTGCTGAGAAAGAATTACTGAGTTGACAATTTGACTTAAATAAACAAAGCAACCAATAGTTGCCTCACCAAGTACCCTTCTAAGGTTTCCTTCTCTCCGCGGCGATGGCCAAGGAGATTACCTTTTCTCCCTCCGGATATGGATCAGACCCCGTCAGATTCCGTCTCCAGGAGAGTAGATCGGCAAAGGAGCAGGAGATCGCAACAGGAGGATAGGATGATGGAGAGCGGGAACTCATCTATGTCTAGGGTTAGTGGCGGCGGAGAGAAGGCGGAAGGAAAAGGTGCGGCGACGGTGATGGCTGTGGTGGCGGGGGGCGGCACATCACAACAGGAGGAACCGCTAGATGAGAAACTGAAGTACCTAAATCTCAGGGAAGATGAAGAAGAAGATGTGGTCTTGGAGGAGGATCTGGAAGAGCTAGAAAAGGATGTGGAGTTCATGGCGATAGCCCGAGTACATACTGCGAGAAAATTCAGCCATGGGGCCTTCTATGGAACGATGAGATCTGCATGGAATCTTGCATAGGAAATGGAATTCAGAGCCATAGAAGATAATTTGTTCTCTGTGCAGATCGCATGTCTAGCGGATTGGGAGAGAGTCATGCATGATGGGCCTTGGATATTTCAAAACTGTCCAGTTTTACTTGCTCCTTATGATGGCTAGCCAGAGCCAAATGAGGTGGATCTGAATACCTACCAGGTGTGGGTGAGGGTGATGGGGTTGAAAGAGAAGATGAGGAGTGCGAATATAGCCCAACAATTGGCAACGAAGGCAGGCACTGTTGTAAGAGTTGATGGACGATCTGTTAAGGGCCAAGGTGGAGGAATCAGAGTACGCGTTACTTTGGATGTGCGTAAACCTCTCACTAGATGTGCTAGCTTAACACTGAGGATGAAGAAAGTCTATTTTGATTTTGAGTATGAAAAGATGCCGATGTTCTATGGTGTTTGTGGCTTTGTGGGTCACGTGGCCAAAGAGCATGGGAACGGGGTTCATGACGAAGCTGCACTTATCTATCCCATAACCTTGATTGCGGCAGAATTTAGAAGAGACGAGCAAGGGTGGCAGAGTGGATATAGTGGCAGAGGAGGAAGAGTAGGAAGAACTGAAGAAGAAGGGAGAGGTGGTGCTGCTGCAGCTGCAGAACCTAAAGGTGTAAGGAGGGAGAAAGATGATCTAAGCAGTTTGGCTAGCAGCCCATCAAAACCACCTGGCGTGTACTTGCAAACTTCAAGTGCTCAGAAGAGAAGGCTTGAGTTCACGGAAAAAGGAAAGCATGACTAGTTGTTCTTGACACAGGGGAAGGGAGAGGTGTTGGGAAACGTAGCATGCAATTTTAAAAAAAATTCTACGCTCACGCAAGATCTATCTAGGAGATGCATAGCAACGAGAGGGGGAGAGTGTGTCCACATACCCTCGTAGACCAAAAGCGGAAGCGTTTGATTAACGCGGTTGATGTAGTCAAACGTCTTCTCGTTCCGACCGATCAAGTACCGAACGTACGACACCTCCGAGTTCTGCACACGTTCAGCTCGATGACGTCCCTTGAACTCTTGATCCAGCAAAGTGTCGAGGGAGAGTTCCGTCAGCACGACGGCATGGTGACGGTGATGGTGAAGTAGTCCGTGCAGGGCTTCGCCTAAGCACTACGTGAATATGACCGGAGGAGTAAACCGTGGAGGGGGGCACCGCACACGGCTTGGAACAATTGATGTGTGTTCTAGCGGTGCCCCCCCCCCCCACATATATATAGGTGGGGGAGGGAGAGGGGCAGCAAGGGGCGCCCCAAGTAGGAGTAATCCTACTTGGGCGCCTCCCACAAGTCGGCCTCCCCCCTTCCATAAGTGTCGGAGGGGGAAGGAAAGAGAGGGGGTGAGAGACGGGAAGGGGGAGGCCGAATCCTCCCCTTTCCTTTCTCCCTTCCCCTCCTTCCTTCTCCTCCTATTCGACCTATATGGGGGCGCACCAGCCCACTAGGGGCTGGTCTGTCCCGCCCTTGGCCCAATAAGGCCCATATCTTTGCCGGGGGGTGCCCGGAACCCCTTCCGGTGACCCGATACATACCCGGTACCCCCGGAACACTTTTCGGTGTCCGAATACTATCGTCCTATATATGAATCTTTACCTCTCGACCATTTTGAGACTCCTCGTCATGTCCGTGATCTCATCTGGGACTCCGAACAACATTCGGTCACCAAATCACATAACTCATACAATATAAAATCGTCATCGAACGTTAAGCGTGCGGACCCTACGGGTTCGAGAACTATGTAGACATGACCGAGACACCTCTCCGGTCAATAACCAACAGCGGAACCTGGATGCTCATATTGGTTCCCACATATTCTACGAAGATCTTTATCGGTCGTACCGTAATGACAACATATGTTATTCCCTTTGTCATCGGTATGTTACTTGCCCGAGATTCGATCGTCGGTATCTTCATACCTAGTTAAATCTCATTACCGGCAAGTCTCTTTACTCGTTCCGTAATACATCATCCCGCAACTAAATCATTAGTCACGTTGCTTGTAAGGCTTATTATGATGTGCATTACTGAGAGGGCCCAGAGATACCTCTCCGATACTCGGAGTGACAAATCCTAATCTTGATCTATGCCAACCCAACAAACACCTTCGGAGATACCTGTAGAGCATCTTTATAATCACCCAGTTACATTGTGACGTTTGATAGCAGACAAGGTATTCCTCCGGTATCCGGGAGTTGCATAATCTCATAGTCAAAGGAATATGTATTTGACATGAAGAAAGCAGTAGCAATAAAACTGAACGATCAATATGCTAAGCTAACGGATGGGTATTGTCCATCACATCATTCTCCTAATGATGTGATCCCGTTCGTCAAATGACAACACATGTCTATGGTTAGGAAACTTAACCATCTTTGATTAACGAGCTAGTTTAGTAGAGGCTTACTAGGGACACGGTGTTTTGTCTATGTATCCACACATGTATCAAGTTTCCGGTTAATACAATTCTAGCATGAATAATAAACATTTATCATGATATAAGGAAATATAAAATAACAACTTTATTATTGCCTCTAGGGCATATTTCCTTCAGTCTCCCACTTGCACTAGTCAATAAGCTAGTTCACATCGCCATGTGATTAACACCAATAGTTCACATCGCCATGTGATTAACACCCACAGTTCACATCGTCATGTGACCAACACCTAAAGGGTTTACTAGAGTCAATAATCTAGTTCACATCGCCATGTGATTAACACCCAAAGAGTACTAAGGTGTGATCATGTTTTGCTTGTGAGAGAGGTTTAGTCAACGGGTCTGCTATATTCAGATCCGTATGTATTTTGCAAATTTCTATGTCAACAATGCTCTGCACGGAGCTACTCTAGCTAATTGCTCCCACTTTCAATACGTATCTAGATTGAGACTTAGAATCATCTAGATCAGTGTCAAAGCTTGCATCGACGAAACTCTTTATGACGAACTCTTTGTCACCTCCATAACCGAGAAACATTTCCTTAGTCATCTTAGGTAACTAAGGATAATTTTGACCGCTGTCCAGTGATCTACTCCTGGATCACTATTGTACCCCCTTGCCAAACACATGGCAAGGTACACGATATGTCTGGTACACAGCATGGCATACTTTATAGAACCTATGGCTGAGGCATAGGGAATGACTTTCATTCTCTCTCCATCTTCTGCCGTGGTCGGGTTTTGAGTCTTACTCAACTTCACACCTTACAATACAGGCAAGAACTCCTTCTTTGACTGATCCATTTTGAACTCCTTCAAAATCTTGTCAAGGTATGTACTCATTGGAAAAACTTATCAAGCATCTTGATCTATCTTTATAGATCTTGATGCCTAATATATAAGCAGCTTCACCGAGGTCTTTCATTGAAAAATTCTTATTCAAGTATCCTTTTATGCTATCCAGAAATTCTATTTCATTTCCGATCAACAATATGTCATCCACATATACTATCAGAAATGCTACAGAGCTCCCACTCACTTTCTTGTAAATACAGGCTTCACCATAAGTCTGTATAAAACCATATGCTTTGATCACCTTATCAAAGCGTATATTCCAACTCTGAGATGCTTGCACCAGTCCATAGATGGATCGCTGGAGTTTGCACACTTTGTTAGCACCTTTAGGATCTACAAAACCTTTTGGTTGCATCATATACAACTCTTCTTTAAGAAATCCATTAAGGAATGCAGTTTTGACATCCATTTGCCAGATTTCATAAAATGTGGCAATTGCTAACATGATTCGGACAGACTTAAGCATCTCTACGAGTGAGAAAATCTCATTGTAGTCAACACCTTGAACTTGTCAAAAACCTTTTGTGACAAGTCGAGCTTTGTAGATAGTAACACTACCATCAGCGTCCGTCTTCCTCTTGAAGATCCATTTATTCTTAATGGCTTGCCGATCATCGGGCAAGTCCACCAAAGTCCACACTTTGTTCTCATACATGGATCGTATCTCAGAATTCATGACCTTAAGCCATTTATCGGAATCTGGGCTCATCATAGCTTCTTCATATTTCGTAGGTTCGTCATGGTCTAGTAACATGACTTCCAGAACAGGATTACCGTACCACTCTGGTGCGGAACGTGCTCTGGTTGACCTACGAGGTTCGGTAGTAACTTGATCTGAAGTTTCATGATCATTATCATTAGCTTCCTCTCTAGTTGGTGTAGGCATCACGGGAACGGATTTCACTAATGTGCTACTTTCCAATTCGAGAGAAGGTACAATTACCTCATAAAGTTCTACTTTCCTCCCACTCACTTCTTTCGAGAGAAACTCCTTCTCTAGAAAGTATCCATTCTTAGCAACAAAGATCTTGCCTTCGGATCTATGGTAGAAGGTGTACCCAACAGTTTCTTTTGGGTATCCTATGAAGACGCACTTCTCCGATTGTGGTTTGAGCTTATCAGGCTAAAGCTTTTTCACATAAGCATCGCAACCCCAAACTTTAAGAAACAACAGCTTAGGTTTCTTGCCAAACCACAGTTCATACGGTGTCATCTCAACGGATTTAGACTGTGCCCTATTTAACGTGAATGCAGTTGTCTCTAATGCATAACCCCAAAACGATAGTGGTAAATCGGTAAGAGACATCATAGATCGCACCATATCTAATAAAGTACGGTTACGACATTCGGACACACCATTACGCTGTGGTGTTCCAGGTGGCGTGAGTTGTGAAACTATTCCACATTGTTTTAAATGAAGGCCAAACTCGTAACTCAAATATTCGCCTCCGCGATCAGATCATAGAAACTTTATTTTCTTGTTACGATGATTCTCCACTTTACTCTAAAATTCTTTGAACTTTTCAAATGTTTCAGACTTGTGTTTCATTAAGTAGATATACCCGTGTCTGCTCAAATCATCTGTGAAGGTCAGAAAATAACGATACCCGCCGCGTGCCTCAACACTCATCGGACTGCATACATCGGTATGTATTATTTCCAATAAGTCATTGGCTTGCTCCATTGTTCCGGAGAACGGAGTTTTAGTCATCTTGCCCATGAGGCATGGTTCGCAAGTATCAAATGATTCATAATCAAGTGATTCCAAAAGCCCATCTGCATGGAGTTTCTTCATGCGCTTTACACCAATATGACCTAAACGGCAGTGCCACAAACATGTTGCACTATCATTATCAACTTTGTATCTTTTGGCATCAATATTATGAATATGTGTATCACTACGATCGAGATTCAATAAACCATTTATATTGAGTGTAAGACCATAGAAGGTTTTATTCATGTAAATAGAACAACTATTATTCTTTGAGTTAAATGAATAATCGTATTGCAATAAACATGATCCAATCATATTCATGCTCAACGCAAACACCAAATAACATTTATTTAGGCTCAACATTAATCCCGAAAGTAAAGGGAGTCTGCGATGGTGGTCTTATTAACCTTGGAATCACTTCCAACACACATCGTCACCTCGCCCTTAACTAATCTCTGTTCATTTTGCAACTCCTGTTTCGAGTTACAAATCTTAGTAACTGAACCGGTATCAAATACCCAGGGGCTACTATGAACACTAATAAAGTACACATCAATAACATGTATATCAAATATACCTTTGTTCACTTTGCCATCCTTCTTATCCGCCAAGTTTTTGGGGCAGTTCCGCTTCCAGTGACCATTTTCATTGCAGTAGAAGCACTCAGTTTCAGGCTTAGGTCTAGCTTTGGACTTCTTCACGGGAGTGACAACTTGCTTGTCATTCTTCTTGAAGTTCCCTCTCTTTCCCTTGCCCTTTTCTTGAAACTAGTGGTCTTGATAACCATCAATATTTGATACTCTTTCTTGATTTCTACCTTCGTCGATTTCAGCATCGCGAAGAGCTTGGGGATCGTTTTCGTCATCTCTTGCATATTATAGTTCGTCACGAAGTTCTAGTAGCTTGGTGATAGTGACTAGAGAACTCTGTCAATCACTATCTTATCTGGAAGATTAACTCCCACTTGATTCAAGTGATTGTAGTACCCAAAAGTTCTGAGTACATGCTCACTGGCTGAGCTATTCTCCTCCATCTTGTAGGCAAAGTACTTGTCAGAGGTCTCATACCTCTCGACACGGGCATGAGTCTGAAATACCAATTTCAGCTCTTGGAACATCTCATATGCTCCGTGGCGTTCAAAACTTTTTGAAGTCCCGATTCTAAGCCGTAAAGCATGGTGCACTAAACTATCAAGTAGTCATCATATCGAGCTTTGCCAAACGTTCATAACGTCTGCATCTGCTCCTGCAATAGGTCTGTCACCTAGCGGTGCATCAAGGACATAATTCTTCTGTGCAGCAATGAGGAAAATCCTCAGATCACGGACCCAGTCCGCGTCATTGCTACTATCATCTTTCAACTTAGTTTTCTCTAGGAACATAAAAATATAGGGGAGCAATATCGCGAGCTATTGATCTACATCATAGATATGCAAATACTATCAGGACTAAGTTCATGATAAATTAAGTTCAATTAATCAAATTACTTAAGAACTCCCACTTAGATAGACATCCCTCGAGTCATCTAAATGATCACGTGATCCATATCAACTAAACCATGTCCGATCATCACGTGAGATGGAGTAGTTTTCAATGGTGAACATCTCTATGTTGATCATATCTACTATATGATTCACGTTCGACCTTTCGGTCTCCAGTGTTCCGAGGCCATGTATGTACATGCTAGGCTCGTCAAGTTTAACCCGAGTATTCCTCATGTGCAAAACTGTCTTGCACCCGTTGTATGTGAACGTAGAGCTTATCACACCCGATCATCACGTGGTGTCTCAGCACGATGAACTGTCGCAACGGTGCATACTCAGGGAGAACACTTATACCTTGAAATTTTAGTAAGGGATCATCTTATAATGCTACCGCCATACTAAGCAAAATAAGATGCATAAAAGATAAATATCACATGCAATCAAAATATGTGACATGATATGGCCATCATCATCTCGTGCTTTTGATCTCCATCTCCAAAGCATCGTCATGATCTCCATCGTCACCGGCTCGACACCTTGATCTCCATCTTTGCGTCGTGGTCGTCTCGCCAACTATTGCTTCTACAACTATCGCTAACGCATAGTGATAAAGTAAAGCAATTACATGGCGTTTGCATTTCATACAATAAAGAGACAACCATAAGGCTCCTGCCGGTTGCCGATAACTTTTACAAAACATGATCATCTCATACAACAACGTATATCACATCATGTCTTGACCATATCACATCACAACATGCCCTGCAAAAACAAGTTAGACGTCCTCTACTTTGTTGTTGCAAGTTTTACGTGGCTGCTACGGGCTTCTAGCAAGAACCGTTCTTACCTACGCATCAAAACCACAACGGTGATTTATCAAGTTTGCTATTTTAACCTTCAACAAGGACCGGCCGCAGTCAAATTCGATTCAACTAAAGTAGGAGAAACAGACACCCGCCAGCCACCTTTATGCAAAACTAGTTGCATGTCTGTCGATGGAACCGGTCTCATGAATGTGGTCATGTAAGGTTGGTCCGGGCCGCTTCATCCAACAATACCGCCGAATCAAAATAAGACATTGGTGGTAAGCAGCATGACGATCACTGCCCACAACTCTTTGTGTTCTACTCGTGCATATCATCTACGCATAGACCTGACTCTGATGCCACTGTTGGGAAACGTAGCATGCAATTTCAAAAAAAAATTCTACGCTCACGCAAGATCTATCTAGGAGATGCATAGCAACGAGAGGGGAAGAGTGTGTCCACGTACCCTCGTAGACCGAAAGCGGAAGCGTTTGATTAACGCGGTTGATGTAGTCGAACGTCTTCTCATTCCGACCGATCAAGTACCGAACGTACGGCACCTCCGAGTTCTGCACACGTTCAGCTTGATGACGTCCCTCGAACTCTTGATCCAGCAAAGTGTCGAGGAAGAGTTCCGTCAGCACAACGGCGTGGTGACGGTGATGGTGAAGTAATCCACGCAAGGCTTCGCCTAAGCACTACGTGAATATGACCGGAGGAGTAAACCGTGGAGGGGAGCGCCGCACACGGCTTGGAACAATTGATGTGTGTTCTAGCGGTGCCCCCCCCCCCACATATATATATAGGTGGGAGAGGGAGAGGGGCAGCCCAAGTAGGAGTAATCCTACTTGGGCGCCTCCCACAAGTCGGCCTCCCCCCCTTCCATAAGTGTCGGAGGGGGAAGGAAAGAGAGGGGGTGAGAGAAGGGAAGGGGGAGGCCGAATCCTCCCCTTTCCTTTCTCCCTTCCCCTCCTTCCTTCTCCTCCTATTCGGCCTATATGGGGGCGCACCAGCCCACTAGGGGCTGGTCTGTCCCGCCCTTGGCCCAATAAGGCCCATATCTTTGCGGGGGGGGGGGGGGGGGTGCCCGGAACCCCTTCCGATGACCCGATACGTACCCGGTACCCCCGGAACACTTTCCGGTGTCCGAATACTATCGTCCTATATATGAATCTTTACCTCTCGAACATTTTGAGACTGCTCATCATGTCGTGATCTCATCCGGGACTCCGAACAACATTCGGTCACCAAATCACATAACTCATACAATATAAAATTGTCATCGAACGTTAAGCGTGCGGACCCTACGGGTTCGAGAACTATGTAGATATGACCGAGACACCTCTCCGGTCAATAACCAACAGCGGAACCTGAATGCTCATATTGGTTCCCACATATTCTACGAAGATCTTTATCGGTCGTACCGTAATGACAACATACGTTATTCCCTTTGTCATCGGTATGTTACTTGCCCGAGATTCGATCGTCGGTATCTTCATACCTAGTTCAATCTCGTTACCGGCAAGTCTCTTTACTCGTTCCGTAATACATCATCCCGCAACTAAATCATTAGTCACATTGCTTGCAAGGCTTATTATGATGTGCATTACCGAGAGGGCCCAGAGATACCTCTCCGATACTCGGAGTGACAAATCCTAATCTTGATCTATGCCAACCCAACAAACACCTTCGGAGATACCTGTAGAGCATCTTTATAATCACCCAGTTACGTTGTGACGTTTGATAGCACACAAGGTATTCCTCCGGTATCCAGGAGTTGCATAATCTCATAGTCAAAGGAATATGTATTTGACATGAAGAAAGCAGTAGCAATAAAAGTGAACGATCAATATGCTAAGCTAACGGATGGGTCTTATCCATCACATCATTCTTCTAATGATGTGATCCTGTTCATCAAATGACAACACATGTCTATGGTTAGGAAACTTAACCATCTTTGATTAATGAGCTAGTTTAGTAGAGGCTTACTAGGGACACGGTGTTTTGTCTATGTATCCACACATGTATCAAGTTTCCGGTTAATACAATTCTAGCATGAATAATAAACATTTATCATGATATAAGGAAATATAAAATAATAACTTTATTATTGCCTCTAGGGCATATTTCCTTCAAGAGGATGGAATAAGGTCGGGAGGAGAAACAGGGACGAAAGAAGGGGAGGAAGAGAATGACAACACCTCACAAGACTCAAAGCGGCACAAAGCAGATGAAGCAACATCTATGGACTTGGCAACGTTGGCGGCCTCCCGGCTGGAGGACCGCCAGGCCCAATGATTCTTCTAGGATGGAACTACCACGGGATGCGTCAGTCCCGGGCAGTTAGAGCACTTCTGGAGGTTCAGAGGTGCTATAAACCAGATGTGCTTTTTCTGTCAGAAGCACATTTGTCTGACGCAGGGGCAAAACGGCTGATGAGGAAGCTAGGATTCCAGGAGAGGCTGGTTGACCCGAGTGATGGAAGGGCGGGAGGATTACTGATGATGTGGAAAACTGGAGTGACTGTGACAAAAAATGATGTTACGGGCAACTTCATTGATGTTACAGTTGATGATGGAAGAAAGTGGCGGTGCACGGGATTTTATGGAGAGCCGGCGAAGGAGAATAAATATAAATCATGGGAATATCTCCGTGCGCTGCATCAGAGGATGGATGAGCCATGGATAGTATTCGGTGACTTTAATGAAATTTTATTCACGCACGAAAAGGAAGGAGGAGCACTTAGAGAGCAAAGATGTATGCAAGCATTCAGGGATGTTCTGTCCGAGTGTGAGCTGGAAGATTTGGGTGCCACGGGTGATGCCTACACATGGAGTAGAGGGAAAATAAAGGAAAGGATGGATAGAGCCATATGTAACTCACGGTGGAACCTGCTATTTCCTAATGTGGGTGTCATAAATGGTGAAATGACAAAGTCTGATCATCGCCCTTTGGTGATTGATACTGAATTCTACACAGAGACGAATCGGTCCCCTCGATCAGTGAAGCGGTTTGAGGGGAGATGGCTCAAGGAGGAAACTGTTGAGGAGGTGGTCCGAACGGCATGGCAGCGAGCATCATTGCTAGGCCTAGGACCTTTCAAACAGAAAGTGGACTCAGTACATGAGGAGCTGCATAAATGGGATAGAGAGACCCTCAAAAGGCCACATAAGAGAATGGCAAAACTGAAAAAGGAGTTGGAAGATCTGAGAAGAGGTCCGGCTACAGACGCGGCAATTGATAGACAGAAAGAGATACTGGTGGTCATTGAAAACTTGTTGGAACAGGAAGAGATTGCATGGCTTCAGAGAGGAAGAGCTAACTGGCTGAAGCACGGTGATCGGAACACATATTTTTTTCATATGTATGCTTCGGCTAGAAAGAAGAGGAATATGATCAAGGGTTTGAAAGATGCAAATGGGGTGCTGCAGGAAGGACAACAGGAGATGGCCGAGATTATTAAAACTTATTTCGCTAACTTGTTTTCTTCCCAGGTTGATATCCCTAATGAAGATGTCTTTCGAGATGTGACCCCGAGAGTTACAACGCAAATGAATGAGGCCCTGCTGGCGCCCTTCACGGAGGAGGATGTACACCGTGCTGTCTTCAGTATAGGCGATTTCAAGGCGCCAGGTCCATATGGACTTCACGCTGCTTTTTATAAAAGGTTCTGGAGTATGTTAAAGGATGATCTAGTGAAAGAGGTTCTTGAGGCAATTAACTCACGCACTATCCCAGAGGGGTGGAACAGTACGACTATAGTGTTGATTCCAAAAGTTGATAGCCCTTCAAGCGTCTCACAGTTCAGGACAATTAGTTTGTGTAACATCGTATACAAAATCATCTCCAAAATGCTTGCTAATCGGCTTAAGGTGATACTTCCGGAGGTCATTGGTCCTACTCAGAGCGCTTTTGTCCCTGGAAGATTGATCACTGATAACATACTCATTGCGTATGAGTGTGTGAATACTATCAAGAGGAAGAAAGGTAAGTCTGGTTTATGTGCAGTAAAACTCGATATGCATAAGGCATACGATCGAGTTGAATGGTGCTTTCTCAAGAGAATGATGCAAAGGCTTGGGTTTGCGGAACAGTGGATCGAATTGATCATGGAGTGTGTGTCATCTGTGTGACGCCCCCGGCTTAATCGTGCACTAATCACACACGCAAATGCACACGATCAAGCCTAAGGACTCACTTGAAGATATCACAACACAACTCTAAAACATAAACAAAGTCATACAAGCTTTATATTACAAGCCAGGGGCCTCAAGGGCTCGAATACATAAGCTCGCATACAAGCGTCACCGGAAGCATCAGATATCTGAGTACAGATATAAAAGAAATCACAGATAAGCCTTTAAAAGGCGGGGCAAAAGAAAACACTACGACCGAAAAGGCGCAGGCCTCCTGCCTGGGACCCTCCGATCCTACTCTTGGTCGTCGGCAAGCTCGTAGCAGAAACCACCCTCGGGGTGGTAGTAGTAGTCGTCGGCGGGGGCAGCTGACTCCGGGGCTCCGTCGTCTGGTTGCATCAAAAGGAAAAGGAGAAAAAGAGGAAGCAAAGCAACTGTGAGTACTCATCCAAAGTACTCAGCAAGCAAGGATCTACATTACATATGCAACATTATCAAAGAAAAGGTTGTATATGTGGACTGGGCTGCAGAAATGCTAGAATAGAGAGAAGTCCTAGTCCTATCGAAGACTAGCATCTTCAGCGGTCTTGCAGCATTAGAAGAGTGTAGATTAGTACAGTATAAAGTAGTAGTAGTGATAAGTCTCAACCTCGGCCAGAGATCCTTTCTCGACTCCCTGCCAGAAAGCAATCCTAGAGCCATACTATTCATTTCTCATCTCAACATTATGTGCTAGTTGTATCGATCGGGATACAACTCCGAGCGTCCGTTACCGAGGATCCGGCTATGCATAGATTAGTTCTTCCCTGCAGGGGTGGACCAACTTACCCACCACGCTCGATTAACTCCGGCCGGACACACTTTTCTGGGTCATGCCCGGCCTTGGCCAAACGACACGCCGTAGTCCTACCTAGGCTCAGCAGAGAGGTCCCTGTCGGTCTACATCCTAAGTGCTCAGGGGTCTTGGGCCATCGCCCTGTGCACTCCAGGTCGTTGCGCACACGGTGAAGCCAGGCACCACCTCTGCCTGGATGGCGCCGGTCCGTCTGTGCCGCTATGCTGAACTGGACATCTGACAGAGCTTTCGGAAGAAACGTACGACGCAGAGTGCCCATAACTTATTCCCGCGTGATGGTTAGTGCTATCGGGCAAGAGGCCCACTCAGATCACATATCCAAATCGTTAGTATTTTGGTAGTGCGGTAACGAGCAGAGACTCACGATCGATGTGACCCCGTCGCCCCGTCTCGAGGACTTGCGGCAAGGGCTAAGAATGCCCGGCCATGCCTCGTATTTATCTCTCGGGTACCCTTCAGGTCAACCCGTCTCCACATCACTCGCGGGTACCCCTCAGGGTCGACCCGCCTTTCCAAGTAACAGTTATAAAGTCCAAGTATCCGTGTGTCCATAACATCAGGGAATCCAAGGTATCACCCTCGTTGGGTTCCTACTCGATGTATCCGTCAAGGTGAACTTAGGAGGAGTCACCCTCGAGGTTCACACTTGAGGTGTTGCACGACGACGTCGTTATCAGAAGTGGTGAAGAAGGAATCACCCTCGATGACCATGACCGAATAACTACTCTACAGAGTTAACATCAGAAGTGATATACGAGGTATCACCCTCGGCACTTGATAGTAACGCTGCAGTGACGTACAAGTAAGGGGGGTGATGTGCGGTGCCGGGGCCTGGTTATCGATCACGTTGATCGAGTCTTCTGATAATCCAGCGGGGTAACCAGGACAAGTGGGGTCACTGGGGTCTCTATCCAGCCTATACTAAGCAGTTTAGGTTAAGCAGGTAAGGTATGAATAGCAGGTTACAATAAACAGGCTATGCATCAGAATAGGTAAAGCAGTAGCAGCAGCAATTCTAATGCAAGCACAAGAGAGAAGAGAATAGGCGATATAAGCATGCTCAAAAGGGGTGTGCTTGCCTGGTTGCTCGGCGGCAAAGGCAGATTCATCAGTGGGGTCGTCGAAGAGATACATGGGCTTGATACACCACCACCCAAGGTGGTAGAGGTAAACTCTTTAATGAAATTTGATGAAAAGGATAATCCTTATAATATGCATCCTTGCCAATGCCTTTATGAGTTTAATAATTACATTAGAAAGCAAGATCACTTCAATGAAAATGTTATGAAACAATTGAAATACAACTCTGATATGATTGCTCGCTTGAGTGACTTGTTATTTAGAATCTCCAATGATATTAGAGGTGTAGGAAAACATGCCTCTATGGTTCAAACTCAACTAGAACAAGTTGCTAAATCTCAAAGAGAGTTGCTTGATGAAATGAATAATAATATGAATGATCATGCTATTAGAGTATTAACTAGGGGAGGTAGAATGACTCAGGAACCACTTTATCCTGAGGGTCACCCTAAAAGAATTGAACAAGACTCTCAAAGAATTAACACTGATGCACCTAGTCCTTCTAAAAAGAAAAGGAAAAAAATGATAGGACTTTGCATGCTTCTAGTGAACCTGAGATGGAAAAACCTCCTGATAATAATGATGTTTCTATTTCTGATGCTGAAACTCAATCTGGTAATGAACATTCACCTAGTGATAATGAAAAAGATAATGATGATGTTCATGAAGATACTCAACCAGAAAATGATAAACAACCAGATAATGATGTTGAAATAGAACCAGCTGTTGATCTTGATAACCCACAATCTAAAAATAAAAGATATGATAAAAGAGACTTTGTTGTTAGAAAACATGGAAGAGAAAGAGAACCATGGGTTCAAAAACCCATGCCCTTTCCACCTAAATCAACTAAGAAAAAGGATGATGAAGAATTTGAACGCTTTGCGGAAATGCTTAGGCCAGTCTTTTTGCGCACTCGCTTGACTGATATATTAAAGATGGCCCCTTATGCAAAATATATGAAAGACATCATCACTAATAAGAGAAAAATACCGGAAGCTGAAATCTCCACCATGCTTGCTAATTATTCTTTTAAGGATGGAGTCCCTAAAAAACTTGGAGATCCGGGAATACCAACTATACCTTGCTCCATCAAAAGAAATTATGTCAAAACTGCTTTGTGCGATCTAGGAGCTGGTGTTAGTGTTATGTCTTTCTCTTTGTATAAAAGACTTGATTTGAATAAACTCACACCTACTGAAATATCTTTGCAAATGGCTGACAAATCAATGGCCATACCTATCGGTATTTGTGAGGATGTGCCCGTTGTTGTTGCAAATGTTACTATCTTAACTGACTTTGCTATACTTGAGATGCCCGAGGACGACCACATGTCGATTATCCTTGGTAGACCCTTTTTGAATACTGCAGGGGCTGTTATTGATTGCAATAAAAGGAAGGTCACTTTTCATATCAATCGTAATGAACATACGGTGCACTTTCCGAAGAAACAATTCCAAGTGAATGGTATTAATGTTATTGAAAAATCTCCAACACTCACTATTGGAAGTTTTCAACTACCTCTACCTACTGCCAAAAAGAAATATGAAATGCTTATTGTTGGGGACATGCATATCCCCATTGAGGTAACTTAGTGTTTTACGAAAGTTCTTCGGTTTCATGCTAATCAAAAGTGGTTGTTAATAAGATTTGATCAACCTTATTAATGGATCATTTTTGAGAGGTATGAAGTCGATGAATTTAGTAAGTACATCCTTCTGCTCCCAACTTTTATTTTCTGTTTTTCTTAGTTAAATAAAATAAAATTTCATGTTTTGTCTGTTTTCTAAATTTCTCGTGCAATAAAAAATGACCCAAAATAAAAGTTCTCAGAATACCCTGAAAATTTAATACGATTTTTTTTCTGATTATTTCTGAATTTTAGTGCAAATAACATCAGAGGGGGGGTGCACCAGGTGGGCACAACCCACCTGGGCGCGCCAGCAGCCCCAGGCGCGCCCTGGTGGGTTGTGGTCCCCACGTGGGCCCCCTCACTTATCTCTTTAGCCCATGTCATCACCTACCTCCAAAAAAATCACCATTGCTCTCTCTCTCTCTCTCTCTCTCTCTCTCTCTCTCTCTCTCGTGTTCTTGCTCTCAAACCCGCGGATTTTGATCTTTTTGCTCGAAGCTCCGTTCCCGAAACTGTTTTGGGGGATTGCTACTTGGTATGTGACTCCTCCATTGGTCCAATTAGTTTTTGCTTTAGTGGATTATATTTTGAATAATTAGCTACTCTTGGTGCTGCTGTAGATGAGCTTGCATTTTGATGCCATGCTTAAGTAGTTAGGAGTGGATAATGATTTATCTTGGATGCCAACATGCATTAAAATGATTGTGATGTGGTATGATGATATGGTATCCTCCTCTGAATGTTTCAAGTGGCTTGACTTGGCACATGTTCATGCATGTAGTTGAATCAAAACCAACATAGCCTCTATGATATTTATGTTCATGGTGTTCATATCCTACTCATGCTAGTATCCAATGTTACTTATGCATAATGCATGTTCATGACCGTTTTCGCTCTCTAGCTAGCCGCTTCTCAACCTATTTGCTAGCCTTCGCCTATACTAAGCGGGAAAACTGCTTATGCATCAAAATCCTAAAGCCCAAGTTATTCCAGATGAGTCCACCATATATCTACCTATATGCGGTATTACCCTGCCGTTCTAAGTAAATTTGCATGTGCCACCTCTAAAAACTTCAAATAAACATCTGTTTTTGTGTGCCTGGATTGTTCATAAAGCGACAGGAGGTAGTCGATATCTTCCATGCTAAGCGGGTTATTCTCATGACAAGTGTTTATTCACTCGTCCTTGCACGAGAGGGGCGGTAATAGGGATTCCCAGTCCCGAACTCAAATTGCAAATAATTAAACAAAACTCCCCCAGGAATGATGTTGGTATGGACGGTACCCGTGGATTCGGCTAGCCGTGGAGTGTGTTTGTCGGTGGAGGGGAGTAAACCTTTACTTTTATCGCTTGAGAACCGCCACTAATGTGTTTAGCATGGAAGATATCGATAACTAATGGTCGCGAAGTAAAAAGGAAGGGTGAATTTCTCAAAATTT
This sequence comes from Thinopyrum elongatum, assembly GCA_011799875.1. NCBI lineage: Eukaryota > Viridiplantae > Streptophyta > Magnoliopsida > Poales > Poaceae > Thinopyrum > Thinopyrum elongatum. Next base: position 288,928,374 of record CM022301.1, read on the forward strand.
CATTTATCTCTGTTTTAAAAATCTGAGTTCTCGCACCGCTGCAAATCACTGCTTCCCTCTGTGAAGGGACTATCTATTTAATTTTATGTTGTGTCATCACCTTCTCAAATAAGCGCCAGATCTGAGAGCACTATTGTCATCCTCATGCATTGTGTATAGCTAATGTTGGATGCATCATGACTGGATCTTTTCTACCATGAATTACAATGTTTAGTCGCTGCTTGAACTTTGGAGGTGATCTACATTTATGTTTTGCGGTCTTAGAAAGGGCTAGCGAGATACCACTGTTGTCATATTATATCATGATTGTTTTGACAAAGTGTTGTCATTTGAGATATTTTATTATTGCTCGCTAGTTGCTTATGCCATTGATATGAGTTAAAATAATTTCTAAGAGTTATTGTTGACATGGTTAGTTATAATCTTTTCTGAAAACCTGGGTGCTACTTAAGCTTACTTATGAAAACAAGAACAAAAGAGTTCATAAAAGTTTTTCTTTTTCACTTTCAGTTTATCAACTGAATTGCTTGAGGACAAGCAAAGGTTTAAGCTTGGGGAAGTTGATACGTCTCCGGCGTATCTACTTTTCCTAACGCTTTGCTCTTGTTTTGGACTCTAATTTGCATGATTTGAATGAAACTAACCCGGACTGACGTTGTTTTCAGCAGAACTACCATGGTGTTGTTTTTGTGCAGAAATAAAAGTTCTCGGAATGGAACGAAACTTTTTGGAGAATTTTTATGGAATAAAAGAAAAATACTGGAGCCAAGAACCACCGGAGGGGGGCCCCTGGGTGAGCACAACCCACCAGGGCGCGCCCCCCCTCCAGGCACGCCCAGGTGGGTTGTGCCCACCTGGTGGCCCCGCTGACCCTATCTCCGACGCTATAAAATCTTATTTTTGGAGAAAAAAAATAAGGGAGAAAGAATTACCGCGTTTCACGATACGGAGCCGCCGCCACCTCCTGTTCTTCATCGGGAGGCCAGATCTGGAGTCCGTTTGGGGCTCCGAAGAGGGGGATCTTCGATCTTCGTCATCACCAACCCTTCTCCATCGCCAATTTCATGATGCTCCCCACCGGGAGTGAGTAATTCCTTCGTAGGCTCACTGGTCGGTGAGGAGTTGGATGAGATTCATCACGTAATCGAGTTAGTTTTGTTAGGGCTTGATCCCTAATATCCATTATGTTCTCAGATTGATGTTGTTATGACTTTGCCATGCTTAATGCTTGTCACTTTGGACCCGGGTTCCATGATTTCAAATCTGAACCGTTTATGTTATCACCATTATATCTATGTTCTAGATCCGATCTTGCAAGTCATATTCACCTATTACGTGTTATGATCCGTAAAACCCGGTGTGACAGTAATCGGGATACTTTCCGGTGATGACCGTAGTTTGAGGAGTTCATGTATTCACTATGTGTTAATGCTTTGTTTCGATTCTCTATTAAAAGGAGGCCTTAATATCCCTTAGTTTCCTTATGGACCCCGCTGCCACGGGAGGGTAGGACAAAAGATATCATGCAAGTTCTTTCCATAAGCATGTATGACTATTTACGAAATACATGCTTACATTATATTTATGAACTGGAGCTAGTGCCGTATCGCCCTAGGTTATGACTGTTATATGATGAATATCATCCAACGAATTCACCAATCCAATGCCTACGAGTTTTTCACATATTGTTTCTACTAAGTTACTATTGTTATTGCTGCTGTCACAACTGCTACAAAATCATTACTATCATTGTTACTGTTATTGCTACTGTTACCACTACTATCAAAACTATCATATTACTGTGCTACTGATCATATTGTTGCAGATAATTAATCTCCAGGTGTGGTTGAATTGATAACTCGGCTGCTAATACTTGCAAATATTCTTTGGCTTGGCTCCCCTTATGTCGAATCTATAAATTTGGGTTGAATACTCTACCCTCGAAAACTGTTGCGATCCCCTATACTTGTGGGTTATCATATACCAGGTCCATCTGAGCCTAGGATGAAAACTTGTCCCCCACAAAATACATCTCTATATAACTTGCGACTTTAGGGCATCTCTAATTATCACCCCTACAGCGGACACACTGAACCGCAAAGCGCACCAATCAACCATGTCCCCTAAATGTCCATCTATGCATATGCATGTCGCGGTTGAGAAAAGAGAGGGGATGTCCGAATGTCCGACATGATGACTTTTGGTTGGCTAGACGGATGCCGACCCCCCCCCCCCTCTCCTCCCTCCTCGCCCAAGTTTGCTTCTAGTTTGCCGGAATTTGGACGTCCGAACCTGTTCGCGGACGTTTGAGGGATAGCATTGGATGTCGAAAAGTGTCAAAGACTCCTGCAAGGACGATTTTAGGGTCCGTGTTAAAGCGGGTCCATCGACTTACTAGGCTCCCAGTGTAAAAAAGCGCAATATACCGTGACAGTTGAATTCAAAATAAAAAAGTCCATTTTACTACCCTAAATAAAGTGGGTGGTTCACTTTGCCCCCTGATCTATTTTTCGGCTTCTTTTACCACCCAAACAAACCCAAACCGGACAAAACACCCCCCTGGCTGGTTTTTCTCCACCCACTGCTGATGTGGCACTAGTCAACGGCGGTTTTGACCCGGGTGGGGCCCCCATGTCAAGTGGTGCTGGGATAGAGCTGCCGCTGCACCCGCCGGCGAGCAGAGCAGGGCCAGGCGGGTTCGGCGGGAGGCGGTGGCGCGCGGGGTCGAGGCGGTGGTGGCAACCACCGGCGGTGGGTACTCCAGGCAGGCTCGCGCAGCGGCGGGATGGCGTGGCCGGCGGTGGCGCGCCGACGAGTAGATCAAGGCCAGGCGGGGTTGGCAAGAGGCGGTGGCGCACGGGGTCAAGGCGGTGGTGGCAACCACCGGCGTGGGTGTTGGGGAACGTTGCATGGAAAACAAAAAAATTCTACGCACACGCAAGATCTATCCATGGAGATGCATAGCTACGAGAGGGGGAGAGCATCTACATACCCTTGTAGATCGCTAAGCGGAAGCATTTATCACGCGGTTGATGTAGTCGTACTCTTCGCGGTCCGATCACGATCCAACCGATCTAGTGCCGAACGGACGGCACCTCCGAGTTTAGCGCACGTGCGGCTCGATGACGTCTCCTCCTTCTTGATCCAGCAAGTGGGTGAGAAGAAGTAGATGGGATCACAACCAATACGACGACGTGGTGATGATGGTGGTGGTGGAGCACCGACAGCGCTTCGCTAAGCGTCGCCGGGACGAGGCGGTGGAACTACGGAGTAACGGGAGAGAGAGGGGCGCCAAGGGCTTGGTGTGTCCTCTTGGGGCGCCCCCTCCCCTCTATATATAGGTGGAGGGGCGTGGTAAACAGCCCCTCCAAGCCCTAGGGCGCAGCTAAGGGGGAGTGGACTTGGACTCCAAGTCCAATCCTATTCCTACTAGAACTCCTTCCTTTTTTGCCTTCCCTAGCCACATGGGCTTTTGAGAACTTGGTGCGCCTAGCCCAATAAGGCCAGGGCACCTCCCCGCAGCCCATGCTAGCCCTTGGGTCGTGGTGGACCCACTTGTGGACTTCCGGACCCCTCTGGAATCCTCCGGAACCTTCTGGAAGCTTTCCGGTACAATACCGAAAAAACTGCACCTTTTTCCGGAACCCAAAATATGACTTCCCATATATAAATCTTTACCCCTCGACCATTCCGAGACTCCTCATGATGTCCGGGATCTCATCCGGGACTCCGAACAATATTTGGTTACCACTCATCAAATATCCCAATACTACTCTAGCGTCAACGAACGTTAAGCGTGCGACCCTGCGGGTTCGGGAATTATGTAGTCATGACCGAGACACCTCTCCGGTCAATAACCAATAGCGGGACCTGGATGTCCATATTGATTCCTACATATTCCACGAAGATCTTTTATCGGTTGAACCTTTATGACAACATACGTAATTCCTTTTGTCTGTTGGTATGTTACTTGCCCGAGATTCGATCGTCGGTATCTCTATACCTAGTTCAATCTCGTTACCGGCAAGTCTCTTTACTCGTTCCGTAATACATCATCTTGCAACTAACTCCTTAGTCACTTTGCTTGCAAGCTTCTTGTGATGTGTATTACCGAGAAGGCCTAGAGATACCTCTCCGATACACGGAGTGACAAATCCCAATCTCGATTCACGCCAACTCAACAGACACCTTCGGAGATACCTGTAGAGCATCTTTATGATCACCCAGTTACGTTGTGACGTTTGATGGCACACAAGGTATTCCTCCGGTATCCGGGAGTTGCATGATCTCATGGTCGAAGGAACATGTATTTGACATTAAGAAAGCAGTAGCAATAAACTGAACGATCATATGCTAAGCTAACAGATGGTTCTTGTCCATCACATCATTCTCCTAATGGTGTGATCCCGTTATCAAATGACAACTCATGTCTATGGTTAGGAAACCTTAACCATCTTTGATCAACGAGCTAGTCTAGTAGAGGCTCACTAGGGACACGGTATTTGTTTATGTATCCACACATGTATTTAAGTTTCCGGTCAATACAATTCTAGCATGAATAATAAACATTTATCATGATTAAGGAAATATAATAATAACCATTTTATTATTGCCTCTAGGGCATATTTCCATCAGTGGGTACTCGGGGCGGGCTCGCGCGGCGGTGGGATGGCGTGGCCGGCGGGGTCGGCGAGGCGGCAGCGGCGCGGGGGCGGGGCGATCCGCGGCGGCGTGGGACGGGGCTCCTCTGGCAGGACGCCGGCGCGATGGCGGGGAGAGGGCGGCGGCTCCTGGGCGACGCTGTGAGGGAGGTGGGGCGCGGGTGGCTCGGGTCCGGATCGGCCCAGGGCGAGCTCCTTCGAGCGGCGGCGGATCTGACCTGGAGAGAGAGAGGTGAGAGGTGAGAGAAATCTGACAAGGAGGCCCCACCCAGATCAAAACCGTCGTTGACTAGTGCCACATCAGCAGCGGATGGAGGAAAACCAGCCAGGGGGTGTTTTCTCCGGTTTGAGTTTGTTTGGGGTAAAAGAAGCCAAAAAATAGATCAGGGGTAAAGTGAACCACCCACTTAATTCAGGGTAGTAAAATGGACTTTTTTCAATAAAAAAATCCGTTAAAACAGACTTTGAGGTTCGAGAATTACAGAGAAGCGAAACGTCTCTATGTGAAAATTTGTAAAGCGGCATCCAGCTCAACTCCAACGCGTGGGCCAGCAAGCCAGCCACACCATCGATGGAGGATGTCAAGTTGGAACCCTGTCCTGTTGCCCGTCAAAAAAAAGAACCCTGTCCTGCAGGCTGCTCGTCGAGTTCAGCGGCGCGGCAAGGGTACTGCATTCGCCACACGTAGGATGGGAGGACGCCGGGAGCCTGCAAGTTGGCACGTACGTGGCGTGGCTTGAGGCATCGCTATCCATGCAGATCACGCCCCTCGCCACGTGCCCCAGGTATGCCGCCACATGTCCGAGACTCGATCCACCGTGTTCGTCCACACTCTCACTCACATCGCATCTTATATACCCACAATCCATCTCGGCCAGAAACCCACCGCGCATTTGGTTATCGCATTTCTCAGGTCAGGCTCAGGTTTCGGAGTAGCGAAGCTTTTAAGTGTGCATCTGCCTACAGGCATGGCTGGAGAGCAAGCGCTTCACAGGGGAGGCGTGCACGGAGGCGGCAGCGCCGTCGGGCCGGACTACATGCGGGCCATCCGCGGCGACGACGACTACTACGGCGGGCACGGCCAGGGCCACAACCAGCCGGCGACCGTCACCCTCGCGAAGGGGGTGGCCGCGGCGGCGGCGGCTGGGTCGATGCTGCTCCTGTCGGCCCTGACGCTGACGGGCACGGTGCTGGCGCTGATCGTGGCGACGCCGCTGCTGGTGCTCTTCAGCCCCGTGCTGGTGCCCGCGACCATCGCGGTGACGCTGCTGACGGCCGGGTTCGTGTCGTCGGGGGCGTTCGGCGCGGCGGCGGTGGGGGTGCTGGCGTGGATGTACAAGTACCTGTCGCACGGGGCGTCCTCGCCGCCGGGGGCTGACACGGTGGACCACGCGGGCTCCAAGCTGGACTCCAAGGCGCACGAGGTGAAGAACTGGGCGCAGCATCGCCTCGATCATGCCCGAACGCCGTAGACATGTTGTCATTTCCCCTCCTGTGCGTTACCAGTGTGTGTGTGTGTGGATCGACGCCTCTATGTACGGACGTGCCTGCGAGCGGTGCTACTTACCACCGATGAATAAGTAGCTGCATATCTGCTACTCGTACCCTCTGGAGAGGGAGTTAAGAATAGATCTCTTGTGCTTGTTCTTGTGCTGCCTACTTGCGCTGCTTCGTCTTCACCTGCAAGGACTTCTGATTTGGAGTCCACGTCGTTCGTATTACTGCCTTGAACACTATGATCCTCGATTCCGTCTATGCTGCCGCTCTAATTCCTAAATCCCTCCTCTGTTCTTAAGCTATTTTAACGCCTCATCAATTGCTTGAATCGCACCCTGAAATTGCATGTTATTTGTGCTACCTTCAGCTCTGCCCTTACAAATGCCAGCACCAGTTTGACTCCCTCCACACGTCCGATCTTCACTGGCCCAACTCTGCCAACGTTGTGCTGGCCCAACTCTGCCAACGTTGTGCTTCTGCCCAAGAAAGAGCCAAAATCCTCGCGAAGGTGCTTTCCCTTCGCGCACGCTTTCCCTTCGCGCACCTTCGCCTTGCTCCGCACATGAACAACCTTGTCTCCAACGCCCTTGCTCCGCACATGAACAACCTTGTCTTCAACGCCCAAAGTGCCTTCATCAAGACGAGAAGCATATCATGTGCGTGCGCAACTTTGCCCGCCAGCTTTGTTGCCCGCCAGCTTCATAAGTGCAAGACTCCGTCGCTCCTGTTCAAGCTCGACATTCGAAAGGCTTTTGATTCAGTCAGATGGGAGTATGTACTTGACCTCCTCCGGCGCCATTGATTCCCTTGCAAATTTCGTAACTGGATTGCAGCGCTCCTTTGCACCTCTTCCTCGAGGATCATCCTAAATGGTGAGCGCTCCTTTGCACCTCTTCCTCGAGGATCATCCTAAATGGTGTGCCCGGCCCGCCCATCAACCATGGACAGGGCCTTCGCCAGGGGGACCCAGTTTCACCGTTGCTATTCGTCATCGCCATTGATCCGCTACAACGACTCCTTGACTTGGCTACCCGCAAGAAATTGCTCCATCATATCCGTGGAAGGCGTGTCATGGTGCGTACCTCGCTTTATGCGGATGATGCTGCGGTGTTCATGGCCCCCATAAAGAAAGACATTGACAACTTCTCAACAATTTTACGTGGCTTTGGGGAGATCACCGGGCTATGCACCAACTTTCACAAGAGCTCCGTTGTGCCTATCCGGTGCAATAACCTTAACTTGGGACATATTCTGCAAAGCATGCCAGCCACTACGACGTTCTTCCCTCTACGGTACTTAGGCCTCCCGCTATTCGTCTGGCAGCTGAAGAAGGCGGATTTCCAATTCCTTGAAGACAAGGTGGCGAGCAAATTGGTTGCGTATGAGGGGCAGAACATTACTACCATCGGGCGCACGACTTAAGTAACGTCTGTCATCTCCTCACTTGCGGTCTACTTCATCACCTCCTTGGTTGTCCCTCCGTCCATCTTGCAAAATGTGAACAAGCTGGAGCGTGCTTTCCTGTGGTCTGGGTCGGATAAGACCACGGGAGCAAAGTGCAAGGTAAATTGGAATATAGTGTGCCGCCCTACGGAGTACGGTGGCCTTGGAGTCCTCAACACCGCCAGGTTTGCTCGCGCCTTGCGGCTGAGATGGCCTTGGTTTGAATGGACGGAGCCAAATAAGATGTGGGTCGGTTTGGGCAACCCTTGCGACGAGGCGGACATGTCTTTCTTCTATGCCTCAACCACCATCTCTGTGGGGAATGGGGCGAAAACGCCCTTTTCGGAATCCCTGTGGCTGCATGGAGCCAAACCAAAAGATGTTGCTCCCCTAATTTTCGAGGCCTCCAGGAGGAAAAATTGGAAGGTGCGTGAGGCCCTCAAAAACAATGCTTGGATTCTCAAGATCAACCCCTCCACGACCGTCTCCATCGAGCACATTCGGCAATTCTTCACCCTTTGGATGCTCTTGCACAACTTCCATCTTGATGAGCTTTCCGAGGATTCCATTATATGGAAGCACACGACCGATGGCCGCTACTCCGCCGCCTCCGCATATCAAGCACAATTCCTCGGGCTGGTTCTCTCCCCCTTGGAGCACATGATTTGGAAGGCTTGGGCGCCTCCAAAGGCAAGGTTCTTCGCATGGTTGGCGACCCAAGATAGAATCTGGACGGCGGATAGGCTCGCCAAGCGGGGTTGGCCGAACTGTGGTCTTTGCCCTCTTTGCAAAAGAGAGCAAGAGAGCGGCTCTCATCTTTTCTTCAAGTGTCGTTACACCATCCGCCTTTGGAAGATGGTCATTGAGAAATTTCAGCTTACGCACTTGGACACCTCTTCATGGCATTTGGAGGCTTTCATCAAGACTTGGTGGGAAAATTTGACCGGCACAGGAGTTCCTGACAGAAAGGCGATGGCCTCGATGACTATGCTCGTCTCGTGGACCATCTGGAACGAAAGGAATGCACGAGTCTTCCGGCACAAGTGTGCTCCGCCGGCTATTTTGCTCGCTTCCATTGTCAATGAGGCAAATCTTTGGGTCACTGCCGGGGCAAAGAAATTAGGGGTCATTATTTTGCGCGAGTAATCTCTCATGCCGTGTAAGGGTGCCTATTGTAACAAAACCACTTCTCTGCTTAATTAATATATGAGGCAAATCTTTTGCCTCGGTTTCAAAAAAAAAAAAACAAATGCCAGCACCCCACAAGAACTAATTATACTTGCACTCGAACATATAGTTTTGTATAGCAGTAAACAAGCAATTCTGCCCTGACAGTGGTGTGGAGTTCATTTCTGCCCTTCCGTATCTACCCCACACATGGATCTCAGCGTTAACGGGCGATCCTGCTCTCAGATGAACAGTAAAATGTAAAAGAATTTTTTTTAAAGAAATTTGTTGTACAAACATTATTGAATGTTTCACATGTCTGAATTGTTTAGTTGGGCAAGGGAAAATCGATGCTCTAAAGATGTTACTTTTTAAAACATTTTGGAGCACTGATTTTATCTTTTTGTTTCCTTCAAAGTCATTCCATCATGATTTTTGCATGGTGAACATTCAATAATGTTTGCTAAAGAAACTTTTAACATTTTACTATCATTTTGTGTTGTACTGTTCACCCCAGTGCTTATGCAGCCGAGAGTTTTTTTTTTACCTTTTACTAGTAAAAATGGCCGTGCGTTGCACCGGGCGAAAAATTAAATATAACATGCTCCATCAATCAACTTTATTTTTTGGTTTTCAGTAAAACATGATTTTTTTACTTTGAGAAGGTGTTTTTTAAAAAACCTGAAAATATTTTCAAAAAATGGAATCATTTTTATGGTGATGAACATTTTTTTTGGAATATTATATTTCATTTGTAAATTAATTTGTACTGTTTTTTGGGCTTGGCCCATTGAAAGATTTGTCACACACACAGACACGAACTCGATCTTTCTTCCCGTTCCCCATTCTTCTTCTCTACTATAGTGCCGCCGTCGCCTCCCTTGTCCCCGTCGTTCTTCACGCGCCATTATGCAGCACTTAAAACCAAAAAAATCAATGACAAGCAACTACTCCCTCCGTTCCAAAATATAGTGCTTACTCTATCCCCGTGCTTCAACTTTGATCATAAATTTAACCAACGAGACCGACTGCGACGGGAGCAAAAGTTATACCGTATTCAAAAGAAGTTTTCAATTATATAATTTTTTTCTCCCGCCGCAGTCGGTCTCGTTGGTTAAATACTTAAATTTATGGTCAAAGTTGGACCTCGGGAAGCGCAGGCGCACTATATTTTGGAATGGAGAAAGTATAAAATAACTTTTGATCAAAAAATCAGTGATAAGCAACTATAAAATATTTATTGATCAACACAGTACACGACTCGGTAGTACTTGTGATTTCCACAATATTATCATGTCAGACCCCACATCAAAATTGTACTCCATCACCTCTTATATTGGGCAACCCAAAAAAATGTATATCCTGGTAAGCTCCAAAAGAATTTACATGTGGTGAAGAACTTCTTAAGTGATATCTTAAGTACAAACCAAACTCCAATGTGAATAGAATGAAATCATCTTTGGATTGTACTGGAACATGGATTTGAAACATGCTACATATTAGATGTAATAAAAATTGTGGTCTAAGATATGTAGAAGTGCTCTTACCGGACCAACTACGAAGAGAATTTGCTAGTTGTTCCACATCTAACTTTTTATGAATGTCTGGGTGCCATCCAAAATCAGTAGTTATCTAGTGTATAAAATAATTGGTTAGAAAGGTGATTAAAAAATTAGAATATACAAAAAAGTATATAATGAATATAAAAATGTACCCAAAATCAATTCAAAACACTCAAAAACTGGAGTAGATGTTGACATAGTTGGTGACAGAGGTGATGGCTCCAGAACACCTGATTCGGAATTTTTTTTGTTTTTTGGAAGGTCGGTTATCAAAATCCACTGCAATGTTCAGTTCAGTGGTGTCATCTATTTTCTACAGTCACAACAAAAATAAAAGGTAAACCTCCAACCCTTAGAAGCACTATCGCTGGAATCAGTTGAAACAGAGGTAGTACATCATAGTCAGTTTATAGTTGGGATGTTACTGCATAAATTACCACTTCACCTCACCAGTGACCACCACCTCTAGTCTAGCAGCATCTCTAGAGTACTGGTTTAAAAGAGATGGCTAACCTCCTTGACAACATGGCCCCTGCTTGCTTACTGATGGATCGGATAGACAACCAAATCCTAAGTTTTTTTTTACTTTCACCTCGATGGCCACTGGTTCATTTTCTCTATTTGTATAACCTTGATGTTTTAGTTTACGGGAAGACATACTTTTCTTATATGTGCACACTTTGTTTCTATCCTTTTTGGTTTCCAAGTAACAGAGCACCACCTACACCAGTTTCATTATAGATACGTGTCTAAAGTACTTGCATCCATATGGCTATTTTGGATGCAGAACCAAAAGAAGACATACTCAGTCTAACCCTGTAAACCACATCACAGTTCCGATACATCAAAGGAACAACTTACAAACTATCACGTAACAGCTAACAGACTATCAAATATGAAGAATCCTATTTTTGTTATGGACCGGAACATATCAAGTATATTCTGCACAAATTAATTAGTCCTTGGAACTGGAATCCTTGACCACTTTTGGTTTCTCAATCTGTGATGGAATATAACCAGGACAATAGAAAAAGGACCAAACTAACAGCGTGTATAAGGTGTCAACTCTATTCTTGAGGTCCAATAAGCAGCATGTATAACAAATTATGCAATTTGCATGTGTTCCTAGCAATATCATGTAAATGCAGCGTGTCTCGCATCAATATATCAGGACTGAGAGGGGAAACTTACAATCTGCACGTCAGTGTCATCGAGAGTGATTGCTGGCATGTCTGAGAGCCGAACCTCCTTGGACTCCACCTGAGTTCAATTGGGCACCTCTGGCACCTGCACACACACACGGCAGAGACATGAAACCGGGCCGAATCAAACCAAGCTCACACCGACCTAATTCTACCAGGCTGAGGACCTTCTGTCAGCAATCGGACATCAAATACATGTTGTTGCAGTAGCATGACTAAATAGGAGGTGCGTATCATTTCATTGATAGAACCCCCACATAGCACTCTAACATAGACATTATAAGATAATTCCAAGTTTAGTCTGTACAGTACTCTTAATAACCCCTAAAGAAATACAGTATTCTGCAGACTAACCTGCAACACACGGTTTAGTCTGAAGTGGCAATATTTGCAAAGATTAATGCACGGGCATTTGTTACAATATCAAGCCGAAGTGAACATATGTAGTTTCAGTTTTGCAAGCCATAGAGGGGAAAGAAACTCTTGACATGTTAACGCCATAACACGACATATTTAGCATACTACATACAGATCACCACCATCTTGGCACAACGGAAATTTTTTAGGAGTACGAGTTTCACTATGCAATTCACTGTCGAGGCTAGCGAATGGATGCTAGCAGGAATTCTCTGTTTTATTCTACCACATGCCAAGCCTCCTGACACGTATGCCAAGTGCACCATTATTTTGAGAAAGATGCAAGGTATCACTCTAGCATCATGTCCAAGAATTACTGTAACCAAGTTCAAGCCACCATGTTCAGGTATATGTAGTCAGCAACATGAAATTTCTTGGTTCAATCCTTGGTTAGTAGCACCAATTTTTCAGAAAATATAAACTGAAACAGGGGCTTGTATCGCTGATTAGCTGAAACATAATGCAAAATACATAAAAAACAGAGAAATTAGTTCGTTTAATGCCTCCAGCAAAGTAAAAGTCTGAAGGCAGCATGGCATGATTCTTTAGACGGCTACTGAAACATACGATTAAAAATAAGCCATTAAAGCTTTTGTTTTTGTAAGCTATTATGAAGTAGACATCTGAGCATTTAACTCCGTGTTAGCTATTTGATGCTAATGCGAGCACATATGGCCGAAACTCTTTCTTTTCTGGAATTGTATGGCCAGAAGTTGAGTAATGATGCATACGCCTAAGTGAACCGATGAGTAGATGTAGGTACGCACATGTATCCTTGCATGTCCCAAATTGAAATGTATGCAAGTCACTAGTCTTTTTTTACACATCAATCTAGGCATCTAGGTTCTACATCAGGGTTGCTTGCAAGTTGTAACGAATTTGAGAACTGAAGATTCAATGGGAAGCACGTGAACATACAGAGAACTAAGGGGAAAAACAGAATCTGCAGAGCAATTGGAAGTAGCACCAACTTTTCAGAAAAATAAAACTGAAACTGGGGCTTGTATCGCTGATTAACTTTAAAGGGGAGACATACCTATGGTGTAGCCGCCTCAGGCGATGGACAGCTCGACGGGTGTTCTTCTTCCCCCGGCGAACTCGGCATAGTACGGCTCGACGGATGATTTTCCTCCGCCGGCGACATTGGACGTTCCTCTGGAAGTTGCAATGCGATGGGATTTGATGGAGATTCTGGTCGAGGGACACGGCCTGATGGACGTTCCGGTCGAGGATCCTTCCTTCTTTTATGGTAGCCAAGTCCAATCCGGGTCGGGCACTACATGCTTTTGTGTTGGAGAAGAACACAGACTCCAACTCGATTACATTGGACATTGATTTGTGTTGGAGAAGGACACGGTCTCCAATTCCATCCAAATCACGACACAGAACTGAAGATTCAGAGAACTGAAGCTGGCCTCGCAGTTTTGTAGCGATGTGCGATTCAGGGAACTGAAGCTAGCCTCGCTGTTGTGTAGCTATGTGCCAGCGGGCCGTCCGGCGTCCATCCAAATCACGACACTGAGAACTGAAGCTCGCTGTTGTGTAGCTATGTGCCGTCGGGCCGTTCGGGCGTCCATCCAAATCACGACACTGAACTCAAAATTCAGAGAACTGAAGCTCGCTGTTGTGTGGCTATGTGCCGGCGGGCCGTCCGGGCATCTGGCCGTGGGAGGCACGGATGTGTGCGGTGCGCCGGTGGCTGGAGGCCAGCAGCGTGCTATGCCGTAGCTCTGCCGGTGCCTGCAGTAGCGCGACCATCTCCTCCTCGGCGCGGCGCCCAGCCGCACCAGCTCCACGCCAACACCTCGGCCGTCCACTCCTCGTGCACCACCGACTGCACCAAGCGCGGAAGGTCCAGCGTGACGCCGTCGCCTTCCTACAGGGACTCGTGTGTCGGGGACTTGCCGTTGTCGCCCTCCTGCAGGGATACGTGCATCGGGGACTTGCTGCTGAGGAGCTCCAGCAGGAGCACGCCCAGGGAGTGCCGCCGCGTGTCCACCACCTCCGGGGCGCGGTAGCCGCCGGCGCCCGCATCACGTCCTGCCCCCACGGCGGCCGCCCCTGCCATCCGAGGCGCGTGCTGCTGCTCTGCTCGAGCAGCGCCCCGAAGAGCGGGAACTTGAGGTGGCCCAACAGAACGGCGACCCACCTCTGCTCCTGCCCCTCCGTGCGCCGCATTGGCTCTAGACGTCCGCCGCTGCCGTGCGCAACGAAGAGGAACGGAGAGTGGAGGCGCCGGCAGCAGCCGTGGAGGGCGCTGGGCGCCAATAGGGGGGGCCGAGGAGATCGGAGGCGGAGGAGAGGCCGAGAGTTATAGGGGGGCCGACGAGGCCGGAGGCGGAGGAGAGGCCAAGAGGGCCGGAGGCGGAGGAGAGGCCGAGAGGTACATGGGGGGGGGGCGAGGAGGCCGGAGGCGGAGGAGAGGCCGAGGGCATGGGTGGGAGAGGCCGAGAGAGCCGGCCGGAGGGGAGGCGCGACGGTCGCCGACGAGCCCAGCCTCGTGCTTCTGGATAAGATAGGTGCAGGTTTTTTTTTTTGCAAAACCAGAACGTTTCAGATCCACTTAAAAAAGGATCGCGGGTTCAATTATCAAAAACGGCAGGGACTTGTTTGCAAAAACGTCGCGACAGTGGTGTGGAGTTCATTTCTGCCCTTCCGTATCTACCCCACACATGGATCTCAGCGTTAACGGGCGATCCTGCTCTCAAAAGAACAGTAAAATGTAAAATAAATTTTTAAAAAGAAATTTGTTGTACAAACATTATTGAATGTTTCACATGTCTGAATTGTTTAGTTGGGCAAGGGAAAATCGATGCTCTAAAGATGTTACTCCCTCCGTAAAGAAATATAAGAGCGTTTAGATCACTAAAATAGTGATCTAAACACTCTTATATTTGTTTACAGAGGGAGTACTTTTTAAAACATTTTGAAGCACTGATTTTATCTTTTTGTTTCCTTCAAAGTCATTCCATCATGATTTTTGCATGGTGAACATTCAATAATGTTTGCTAAAGAAACTTTTAACATTTTACTATTTTTTGGTGTTTTACTGTTCATCACAGTGCTATGCAAACGAGAGTTTTTTTTTACCTTTTACTATTGTTTTGTATTTACTGTTCATCCTAGGTGCATGTGCACACGGGTGCAGAACAACACTCACGAATCGCTCTCAACTCTCATCTTAGGTTGTCAACACTGTACAACTTTTCAATCATTTTAACTGTGTAAAATATGTTCCTCACAAAAAATATTTGGCTTGAAGGAATTGTGGAGGAAAAGTACAGGAAAGTAAAACAGAGGAAATTTTTACGGAAAGGGCGTTCGGTCTACAGGAATGGCCTGTTAGTATTTCGGAGGAAAGTTTCAATAGCCTTCGATTTCACGGGAAACAAAACATCTGCCGAGAGCTCTTTTTTGAGCGAAGTCCCGAGGCATAACACAGAAAAAGCTAGTAGAAGCCCACACAACATGGGGTCTTTCTGTCATGCATGCAATTATTAAATTTGGATTGTGCAGCGATTGGTGGGTCCTAAACCTTTTGCATGTTCTGTATTTCCTTTCCTGTGAATCGAACCGCCTAGGTTTGTTGCTTTCTTTTTTATCTCTACTCCTAATGTCTCAGTTGATAGTCTCCGTTCCACGGTTAATTTTCGTCCCACCTCCTCCTCTGGTTATTTTTCGTCCCACCTCTCATCTTTGTCGGTTTTTTTTTGTCCTCATCCTACCTCCCAGGCAACGATGCTGTTGCACCTAACACGCGAAAAAAAAACCAGACCAAAACCAGGTAGCGAGGCCCCTCAAACAAAAAAAAAGCGAACGAAAAATGTAGGGATGTCCCCTCCGACGAAAAAACGGACGAACCGGGAGCGAGGCCCCCTCGCATCCCCACCCACCCGTGCCCCTTCCCCTCCATCTCTTCCTCCCGAGCCCCGACCCCAGGCTAGGGTTCCATACGCCGCCGCCGGTGTCTTACCCCCTCACCACATACGCATCTCTCCTTTCCATCCCCACCTGAGGTCCACAATCGCCGACGTCAAGGTCCGAGAGGAGAGGGCCGCCGCACCGTCTTCCTCCTCCACCGACCTCCGAGGCGCCCTACTCGTGGGACGACGCCGCCGCCGCCGCCTTGCGGAACCCCAGGGCAGGGCAGGGCGTGGTCGCATTGCGGGCAGGGAAGAGCGGCGCCGACGCGTGCGTAGCCAGTTAGCGAGAGAGGAAGGGATTGGCGACGATGACTTCGTGCGAGGACAAGGACTGCCGCCGCCCGGGCCACGGCGACCACGGACGTGGAGTTGCTGAAGCGGTTTTGGCGCAGCGAGAACGATGCGCCGGAGATCCTCCACTTCAAAGCCGCCCTCGTCTCCCGTACCCTATGGCCATTGGTCGTGTCGTCGTTCTTCACAATACTGAATGTTTCTGATTCTTCACAACCTGTGTGGTGAAACCAGGAGGAGACGTTCGATGACTTCACGGATAACAGCATCGACGATCTGGTGGTCTCGCTGTACCAGATGGAGCTCGACCGCACGCTCTTCCTGCTCTGCTCCTACCTATGCCTCCGCCTGCAAAAGGTCAGACTGAATTCAGTCTCTATAGTCTCTACCGCACAGTGGTTCAGTTACTGACCGAAATGTTGCATTAGATAATTACTTGACCTCATTGTGCTGCTGTACGTAGATTGAGAAGTACATGGCGCACATCTTCAATTCTAACGACCTCTTCAGCTGGTTGACGCAGCAGGAGCAGCGATGCGCCAAGAGGTACCTCTCTAATCGATTGGACCGTCTATTTGTTGTTTGTGCTTGTTTTTTTGGATGAAATGACACTCCCTTGTTGGGTTTGATCAGTTGGAACCTTCAAGGAGATAATGGAGAAGCATCTCGAGCAGCCGGTGATGTCGAAGCTTTCCTACGGTTATGATTCGGTAACGAGGCAATCCTCATCGAGCATGGAGGATGACGTGGGTATTCCACCTGGATTTTGCTATCACTTGCAATCCTCATCGAGTTTCTGTAGGGCACTGGTTTCTGCTATCACTTGCAATTATTTCTTTGGTAGTTTTCGGAAGCAGTTCACACCTGGATTTTTCGGAATAATAACACCAGTGAGTTAATTTTTTTTAGGGAAGTGAGTTCATATTGTTACTGAAACGGTTTGTACCTCATCTGGTTTATCTGGTAACTAAGCACATTAGTTAGAAGAGAAGTTAGAGTTGACGGGAGTGGTGCCAAAAGTTTCCACAATAATCCACTGACAGATAAATATATATCTTCTCATTTTTCAGATTTTGTTTTTCAATTCAGTTAAATCTATTAGCTTACTGGTTGTGGTATAACTATTTCTAGAATTTACAATGTGGTTTGCGTGCCTATTGATTTAACTTGATGAGAGAAAAATTAAACCTATGTTATTCAAATTTTAGTGGGTACCGTTCTTGATTTTTGAATGCACTGCCGAGAAGGTAGCTCTAAATAAATCTTCTACGAAATCAGGACATTTTATTGTTAAATTTTGCATTTTTGGAAGCAGATACGATTCATTGTTTTTTCATTTACAACTGCACATGTTCAGTTATGTGTTCATATATGCCGTACAGATTTTTATATATGAAGCAAACAGTTCAAGGTATTTCGGATTGGTAGAGCTTAATCTGTGATGTGTGATGTTTTCTAAGGGCACTGTATATTATATAATTTAAGATATAACTCGTTATAATTCTGTTAAGTCGTACTTATACATCTTACAACCAACATGTGTAGTGATCTCAAGGGCAAGTGCCGCCGCCGGTGGGCCCGGGGGCGCGGCTTCTCCACGGGCACCGACGGGCCCGTTGCATTCTGGTTCAACCCACGGAACGCCGAGGACATCTTCGCCGAGTTCTTCTGCTCGTCCATCCCCTTGGTATGACCGGCGACATGGGAGGCATTGGGAGTGGGGGCAGGGCATGCAATCCGGCGGCATCAGGTTCTCGCCGTCCATTTTTTTCAACGAGTATGCCTTCACCCAGATGTTTTGTGGCGGCAGCGATGGGTACCCCATGATGTTCGGCGGCAGCGGGGGCAGGGCAGTCAAGGGCGCGCCCATCAAGAGGAAGCTGCTATGCTCTTTCGAGGAGCTGTACAAGGGGAGCACAAAGAAGATGAAGATCTCCAAGGAAATCACTGATGCCAGTGGGTGAATACTGTCCTCTCCTTCCATCTGCTTTATACATGTGGTCATTTGTTATTGCTGATTAAGAAGATTCAGGAGCCAGTAGATTCTTCTTGAAGATTGGAGATTGTTTAGTTGGTCCAGATAAAACTTGAGAATTGCAAGCCCTTTTTTGTTCCATCTAACAGTTTAGCTGTAGTATTGATGTGGACAGTTCTTAGGAATTATTAAGCCAACCTTTAGATTTTAGCGTGCTTAGTCATTCAGAATTATTTGGTGTGGTATACACGTGTTGAGAAGATTAATAAACCTAAGAAATGTGCAGTTGACCACTTGGATCCGTCTGATTTGTTTTAGTAGACATTGCTTGCACCCAATTTTTCAGTCATCGTAATATGATGTATGGAACTTGCTTGGTTCACTGCCATTGTTCCTGGTTTACTAAAAACAAATTTTTTTAGAAGTGAATGTCCTTTTTGATTCCATCTAAAAGTTCACCATGTGCTCTTTAAATGGACAGTTTATACGAATTCTTGAGCAGTTAAGATTTTTAGCTTGTAATACAGTCATTCTGAATTATTTAGCATTCAGTCTCATCATGGGGTACATGTGTATTTAAAGAACAAGAGCAACAAATGATTTTGTTATTGCTAAAAAAGATTCAGGAGCGAAGTTGGACTACGTTAAACTTTAGATATTTGCTTAAGTAAACAATTGCAGCCAATCTCTTCTGTTCTGAAAATGATGCCTGAGATTTACTTGATTCAAGCCACCGTTCCTGATGACGATGCAAGTGGTCTGAAGATGGCTTCAACATATTCATCAATGCATTGGCGAATGTGTTTCTAAATTAGACTTAAGCCAGCCACGCAAGTTGCTCGACGCCTTGGCTGAGCTTCTTCTTGAACAATTGGGTAACCCGCCTCTCAAGGCCACTAATTTTGGCTTGTTTGTCCTCTTCAAGCTCGTAGACTAATTAATTTGGTTGATTGTCTGTAGAATTCATAGTGGATAAGAAACCTCAACAATTCCCATTTGTTCACACTGTATCTACAATTTACTACTATATCTGTAGTGCTACTGAAATTTGAATTTTTTAACCAAAAGAAATGCGTGTGAGCGATTCATGGTTATTGTAGGGAGTGCCTATAATATGTGGCTCTAGAGGTGCTGAAGCGGCGAACTGAGCCGAGGCCAGCATAAGGAGTGACAGAGTTATCCTCTACTTTTATTTGTTCATGTTGTCTCCACAAACTGACTTGTGTATGTGTTCATGGATCAGAGACAGCGTGCGCTACCACGAGCACGAGGACATCTGGGCGCGACAGTCAGAGAGCTCGTTGAGAGGCTCGGTAGGATGGAGGGTGTCCCGCTAGCTACCCGCGTCGTTGCCAACGGTGCCATGGGATTTGTGGTGCACATGGTCAAGGAGATGGGTGTGCGGATTCTTGGGCAACCTCAGCTTCGATCAACATGTCAAGACAGGATACGTGCTATTCAAAGGTACATGGGTTAATCACATCTTCTTACAAGGTCATAAAAAATTAAATAGCCTACTGGCTGGATCAGAGATGGTTTTTCACTTTAAATAGCCTGCATGGTACTAAATTCAATATAAATTTTGTAGTTTATCTTGTGAATGTTACCCTAATATTTGACATTATATATTTTTTTCACTTTTTGTTCCTTTGCAGGTCTGAAATGAGAAGAAATAATCAATTACTTTTTCTCTGAAGTTTCCCAATGTAAATCCTTTGTTTTTGAGAAAGAATCAAAGCATGCCAGCTGATGAAGGTAACTGAACCCAACCTAGGCCTTCCTTTTACACTTCTCCTTTGTTAGCAAAATTTTATTTGAATGGTTCGATGTAGCAAAGAGATCTGCAGTGCCATAGTTGATGATAGTATGCATTTGTGTTCAAGTGCTTAGTGCGCCAACATTGATTATTACCTCTGTTGCATAAAAAGTAATGTATTATGCTTTGGACATGATGTTACATGATTGATTAAACTCTATCTGTAAATAAAATATATATATAATAGCCAAGTCCAGTAGCCACCTGTTGGGGAACGTAGTATTTCAAAAAAATTCCTACGATCACGCAAGATCTATCTAGGAGAAGCATAGCAATGAGCGGGCAGAGTGTGTCCACGTACCCTCGTAGACCGAAAGCGGAAGCGTTAAGTAACGCGGTTGATGTAGTCGAACGTCTTCGCGATCCAACCGATCAAGTACCGAACGCACGGCACCTCTGCGATCTGCACACGTTCAGCTCGGTGACGTCCCTCGTACTCTTGATCCAGCTGATGCCGAGGGAGAGTTTCGTCCGCACGACGGCGTGGTGACGGTGATGATGAAGTTACCGACGCAGGGCTTCGCCTAAGCACTATGACAGTATGACCGAGGTGGAAATCTGTGGAGGGGGGCACCGCACACGGCTAAACAATCAACTTGTGTGTCTATGGGGTGTCCCCTTCCTCCGTATATAAAGGAGTGGAGGAGGGGAGGGTCGGCCCTCTCATGGCGCGCCCAAGGGGGGAGTCCTACTCCCGGTGGGAGTAGGATTCCCCTTCCCTAGTTGGAGTAGGAGAGGAAGGAAGGAGGAGAGAGGGAGAAGGAAAGGGGGGCCGGCCCCCCACCCCAATTCGGATTGGGCTTGGGGGGGCGCGCCCCCACCTTGGCTGCCTCCTCCTCTCTCCCACTAAGGCCCAATAAGGCCCATAGACTCCCCGGGGGGTTCCGGTAACCCTCCGGTACTCCGGTAAATGCCCGAACTCACCCGGAACCATTCCGATGTCCAAACATAGTCGTCCAATATATCAATCTTTATGTCTCGACCATTTTGAGACTCCTCGTCATGTCCGTGATCTCATCCGGGACTCTGAACTACCTTCGGTACATCAAAACACATAAACTCATAATACCGATCGTCATCGAACGTTAAGCGTGCGGACCCTACGGGTTCGAGAACTATGTAGACATGACCGAGACTCATCTCCGGTCAATAACCAATAGCGGAACCTGGATGCTCATATTGGCTCCCACATATTCTACGAAGATCTCTATCGGTCAAACCGCATAACAACATACGTTGTTCCCTTTGTCATCGGTATGTTACTTGTCCGAGATTCGATCGTCGGTATCATCATACCTAGTTCAATCTCGTTACCGGCAAGTCTCTTTACTCGTTCCGTAATGCATCATCTCGTAACTAACTCATTAGTCACATTGCTTGCAAGGCTTCATATGATGTGCATTACCGAGAGGGCCCAGAGATACCTCTCCGACAATCGGAGTGACAAATCCTAATCTCGATCTATGCCAACTCAACAAACACCATCGGAGACACCTGTAGAGCATCTTTATAATCACCCAGTTACGTTGTGACGTTTGATAGAACACAAGGTGTTCCTCCGGTATTCGGGAGTTGCATAATCTCATAGTCAGAGGAACATGTATAAGTCATGAAGAAAGCAATAGCAACAAACTAAACGATCATCGTGCTAAGCTAACGGATGGGTCTAGTCAATCACATCATTCTCTAATGATGTGATCCCGTTCATCAAATGACAACTCATGTCTATGGCTAGGAAACTTAACCATCTTTGATTAACGAGCTAGTCAAGTAGAGGCATACTAGTGACACTCTGTTTGTCTATGTATTCACACATGTATTAAGTTTCCTGTTAATACAATTCTAGCATGAATAATAAACATTTATCATGATATAAGGAAATATAAATAACAACTTTATTATTGCCTCTAGGGCATATTTCCTTCAGTCTCCCACTTGCACTAGAGTCAATAATCTAGATTACACAGTAATGATTCTAACACCCATGGAGTCTTGGTGCTGATCATGTTTTGCTCGTGAGAGAGGCTTAGTCAACGGGTCTGCAACATTCAGATCCGTATGTATCTTGCAAATCTCTATGTCTCCCTCCTTGACTTGATCGCGGATGGAATTGAAGCGTCTCTTGATGTGTTTGGTTCTCTTGTGAAATCTGGATTCCTTTGCCAAGGCAATTGCTCCAGTATTGTCACAAAAGATTTTCATTGGACCCGATGCACTAGGTATGACACCTAGATAGGATATGAACTCCTTCATCCAGAATCCTTCATTCGCTGCTTCCGAAGCAGCTATGTACTCCGCTTCACACGTAGATCCCGCCACGACGGTTTGCTTAGAACTGCACCAACTCACAGCTCCACCGTTCAATATAAATACGTATCCGGTTTGTGACTTAGAGTCATCCGGATCAGTGTCAAAACTTGCATCGACGTAACCACTTACGACGAGCTCTTTGTCACCTCCATAAACGAGAAACATATCCTTAGTCCTTTTCAGGTATTTCAGGATGTTCTTGACCGCTATCCAGTGATCCACTCCTGGATTACTTTGGAACCTCCCTGCTAAACTTATAGCAAGGCACACATCAGGTCTAGTACACAGCATTGCATACATGATAGAACCTATGGCTGAGGCATAGGGAATGACTTTCATTTTCTCTCTATCTTCTGCAGTGGTCGGGCATTGAGTCTTACTCAACTTCACACCTTGCAACACAGGCAAGAACCCTTTCTTTGCTTGATCCATTTTGAACTTCTTCAAAACTTTATCAAGGTATGTGCTTTGTGAAAGTCCAATTAAGCGTCTTGATCTATCTCTATAGATCTTGATGCCCAATATATAAGCAGCTTCACCGAGGTCTTTCATTGAAAAACTTTTATTCAAGTATCCTTTTATGCTATCCAGAAATTCTATATCATTTCCAATCAACAATATGTCATCCACATATAATATTAGAAATGCTACAGAGCTCCCACTCACTTTCTTGTAAATACAGGCTTCTCCAAAAGTCTGTACAAAACCATATGCTTTGATCACACTATCAAAACATTTATTCCAACTCTGAGATGCTTGCACCAGTCCATAAATGGATCGCTGGAGCTTGCACACTTTGTTAGCATCCTTTGGATCGATAAAACCTTCGGGTTGCATCATATACAACTCTTCTTCCAGAAATCCATTCAGGAATGCAGTTTTTACATCCATTTGCCAAATTTCATAATCATAAAATGCGGCAATTGCTAACATGATTCGGACGGACTTAAGCATCGCTACGGGTGAGAAGGTCTCATCGTAGTCAACTCCTTGAATTTGTCGAAAACCTTTCGCAACAAGTCGAGCTTTGTAGACAGTAACATTACCGTCAGCGTCAGTCTTCTTCTTGAAGATCCATTTATTCTCTATGGCTTGCCGATCATCAGGCAAGTCAACCAAAGTCCACACTTTGTTCTCATACATGGATCCCATCTCAGATTTCATGGCCTCAAGCCATTTCGCGGAATCTAGGCTCATCATCGCTTCCTGATAGTTCGTAGGTTCGTCATGGTCAAGTAACATGACCTCCAGAACAGGATTACCGTACCACTCTGGTGCGGATCTTACTCTGGTTGACCTACGAGGTTCTGTAGTAACTTGATCTGAAGCTTCATGATCATCATCATTACCTTCCTCACTAATTGGTGTAGGAATCACTGGAACTGATTTTTGTGATAAACTACTTCCCAATTCGAGAGAAGGTACAATTACCTCATCAAGTTCTACTTTCCTCCCACTCACTTCTTTCGAGAGAAACTCCTTCTCTAGAAATTATCCATTCTTAGCAACGAATGTCTTGCCTTCGGATCTGTGATAGAAGGTGTACCCAATAGTTTCCTTTGGGTATCCTATGAAGACACATTTCTCCGATTTGGGTTCAAGCTTATCAGGTTGAAGCTTTTTCACATAAGCATCGCAGCCCCAAACTTTAAGAAACGACAACTTGGGTTTCTTGCCAAACCACAGTTCATAAGGTGTCATCTCAACGGATTTAGATGGTGCCCTATTTAACGTGATTGCAGCCGTCTCTAAAGCATAACCCCAAAACGATAGCGGTAAATCAGTAAGAGACATCATAGATCGCACCATATCTAATAAAGTGCGGTTACGACGTTCGGACACACCATTACGCTGTGGTGTTCCGGGTGGCGTGAGTTGCGAAACTATTCCGCATTGTTTCAAATGAAGACCAAACTCATAACTCAAATATTCTCCTCCATGATCGGATCGCAGAAACTTTATTTTCTTGTTACAATGATTTTCCACTTCATTCTGAAATTCTTTGAACTTTTCAAATGTTTCAGACTTATGTTTCATCAAGTAGATATACCCATATCTGCTCAAATCATCTGTGAAGGTCAGAAAATAACGATACCCGCCGCGAGCCTCAATATTCATCGGACCGCATACATCGGTATGTATTATTTCCAATAAATCTGTTGCTCGCTCCATTGTTCCGGAGAACGGAGTTTTAGTCATCTTGCCCATGAGGCATGGTTCGCAAGTACCAAGTGATTCATAATCAAGTGATTCCAAAAGTCCATCAGTATGGAGTTTCTTCATGCGCTTTACACCAATATGACCCAAACGGCAGTGCCACAAATAAGTTGCACTATCATTATCAACTCTGCATCTTTTGGTTTCAATATTATGAATATGTGTATCACTACTATCGAGATTCAACAAAAATAGACCACTCTTCAAGGGTGCATGACCATAAAAGATATTACTCATATAAATAGAACAACCATTATTCTCATATTTAAATGAATAACCGTCTCGCATCAAACAAGATCCAGATATAATGTTCATGCTTAACGCTGGCACCAAATAACAATTATTCAGGTCTAAAACTAATCCCGAAGGTAGATGTAGAGGTAGCATGCCGACGGCGATCACATCGACTTTGGAACCATTTCCCACACGCATTGTCACCTCGTCCTTAGCCAATCTTCGCTTAATCCGTAGTCCCTGTTTCGAGTTGCAAATATTAGCAACAGAACCAGTATCAAATACCCAGGCACTACTGCGAGCATTAGTAAGGTACACATCAATAACATGTATATCACATATACCTTTGTTCACTTTGCCATCCTTCTTATCCGCCAAATACTTGGGGCAGTTCCGCTTCCAGTGACTAGTCCCTTTGCAGTAGAAGCACTCAGTATCAGGCTTAGGTCCAGACTTGGGCTTCTTCACTTGAGCAGCAACTTGCTTGCCGTTCTTCTTGAAGTTCCCCTTCTTCCCTTTACCCTTTTTCTTGAAACTGGTGGTCTTGTTGACCATCAACACTTGATGCTCCTTTTTGATTTCTACCTCCGCAGCCTTTAGCATTGCGAAGAGCTCGGGAATTGTCTTATCCATCCCTTGCATATTATAGTTCATCACGAAGCTTTTGTAGCTTGGTGGCAGTGATTGAAGAACTCTGTCAATGACACTATCAACCGGAAGATTAACCCCCAGCTGAGTCAAGTGATTATGATACCCAGAAATTTTGAGTATATGCTCACAGACAGAACTATTCTCCTCCATTTTGCAGCTATAGAACTTATTGGAGACTTCATATCTCTCAATCCGGGCATTTGCTTGAAATATTAACTTCAACTCCTGGAACATCTCATATGCTCCATGACGTTCAAAACGTCATTGAAGTCCCAGTTCTAAGCCGTAAAGCATGGCACACTGAACTATCGAGTAGTCATCAGCTTTGCTCTGCCAGACATTCTTAACGTCATCAGTAGCGTCTGCAGCAGGTCTAGCACCTAGCGGTGCTTCCAGGACGTAATTTTTCTGTGCAGCAATGAGGATAATCCTCAAGTTACGGACCTAGTCCGTGTAGTTGCTACCATCATCTTTCAACTTAGCTTTCTCTAGGAACGCATTAAAATTCAAAGGAACAGTAGCACGGGCCATTGATCTACAACAACATAGACATGCAAAATACTATCAGGTACTAAGTTCATGATAAATTAAAGTTCAATTAATCATATTACTTAAGAACTCCCACTTAGATAGACATCCCTCTAATCATCTAAGTGATCACGTGATCCAAATCAACTAAACCATGTCCGATCATCACGTGAGATGGAGTAGTTTTCAATGGTGAACATCACTATGTTGATCATATCTACTATATGATTCACGCTCGACCTTTCGGTCTCAGTGTTCCGAGGCCATATCTGTATATGCTAGGCTCGTCAAGTTTAACCCGAGTATTCTGTGTGTGCAAAACTGGCTTGCACTCGTTGTATGTGAACGTAGAGCTTATCACACCCGATCATCACGTGGTGTCTCGGCACGATGAACTATAGCAACGGTGCATACTCAGGGAGAACACTTGTACCTTGAAATTTAGTGAGAGATCATCTTATAATGCTACCGCCGTACTAAGCAAAATAAGATGCATAAAAAAGGATTAACATCACATGCAATTCAATATGTGACATGATATGGCCATCATCATCTTGTGCTCTTGATCTCCATCATCGAAGCACCATCATGATCTTCATCGTCACCGGCGCTGCAGCTTGATCTCCATCGTCACCGGCGCCCCAGCATGATCTCCATCGAAGCATCATTGTTGTCTTGCCAACTTATTGCTTCTACGACTATCGCTACCGCTTAGTGATAAAGTAAAGCAATTACATAGCGATTGCATTGCATACAATAAAGTGACAACCATATGGTTCCTGCCGGTTGCCGATAACTCTGTTACAAAACATGATCATCTCATACAACAAATTATATCACATCATGTCTTAACCATATCACATCACAGCAAGCCCTGCAAAAACAAGTTAGACGTCCCCTACTTTGTTGTTGCAAGTTTTACGTGGCTGCTACGGGCTGAGCAAGAACCGTTCTTACCTACGCATCAAAACCACAACGATTTTTCGTCAAGTGTGCTGTTTTACCTTCAACAAGGACCGGGCGTAGTGACACTCGATTCAACTAAAGTTGGAGAAACTGACACCCACTAGCCACCTGTGTGCGAAGCACGTCGGTAGAACCAGTCTCGCGTAAGCATACGCGTAATGTCGGTCTGAGACGCTTCATCCAACAATACCGCCGAATCAAAGTATGACATGCTGGTAAGCAGTATGACTATTATCGCCCATAACTCTTTGTGTTCTACTCGTGCATATAACATCTACGCATAGACCTGGCTCGGATGCCACTGTTGGGGAACGTAGTATTTCAAAAAAATTCCTACGATCACGCAAGATCTATCTAGGAGAAGCATAGCAACGAGCGGGGAGAGTGTGTCCATGTACCCTCGTAGACCGAAAGCGGAAGCGTTAAGTAACGCAGTTGATGTAGTCAAACGTCTTCACGATCCAACCGATCAAGTACCGAACGCACGGCACCTCCGCGATCTGCACACGTTCAGCTCGGTGACGTCCCTCGTACTCTTGATCCAGCTGAGGCCGAGGGAGAGTTTCGTCAGCACGATGGCGTGGTGACGGTGATGATGAAGTTACCGACGCAGGGCTTCGCCTAAGCACTACGACAATATAACCGAGGTGGAAATCTGTGGAGGGGGGCACCGCACACGGCTAAACAATCAACTTGTGTGTCTATGGGGTGCCCCCTTCCTCCGTATATAAAGGAGTGGAGGAGGGGAGGGCCGACCCTCTCATGGCGCGCCCAAGGGGGGAGTCCTACTCCCGATGGGAGTAGGATTCCCCCTTCCCTAGTTGGAGTAGGAGAGGAAGGAAGGAGGAGACAGGGAGAAGGAAAGGGGGGCCGGGCCCCCACCCCAATTCGGATTGGGCTTGGGGGGGGGGGGGGGGGGGGGGGGGGGCGCCCCCACCTTGGCTGCCTCCTCCTCTCTCCCACTAAGCCCCAATAAGGCCCATAGACTCCCCAGGGGGTTCAGTAACCCTCTGGTACTCCAGTAAATGCCTGAACTCACCCGAAACCATTCCGATGTCCAAACATAGTTGTCCAATATATCAATATTTATGTCTCGACCATTTCGAGACTCCTCGTCATGTCCGTGATCTCATTCGGGACTCCGAACTACCTTCGGTACATCAAAACACATAAACTCATAATACCGAGCGTCATCAAACGTTAAGCGTGCGGACCCTACGGGTTCGAGAACTATGTAGACATGACTGAGACTCATCTCCAGTCAATAACCAATAGCGGAACCTGGATGCTCATATTGGCTCCCACATATTCTGCGAAGATCTTTATCGGTCAAACCGCATAACAACATACGTTGTTCCCTTTGTCATCGGTATGTTACTTGCCCGAGATTCGATCGTCGGTATCATCATACCTAGTTCAATCTTGTTACCAGCAAGTCTCTTTATTCGTTCCGTAATGCATCATCTCGTAACTAACTCATTAGTTACATTGCTTGCAAGGCTTCATATGATGTGCATTACCGAGAGGGCCCAGAGATACCTCTCCGACAATCGGAGTGACAAATCCTAATCTCGATCTATGCCAACTCAACAAACACCATCGGAGACACCTATAGAGCATCTTTATAATCACCCAGTTACGTTGTGACGTTTGATAGCACACAAGGTGTTCCTCCGGTATTCATGAGTTGCATAATCTCATAGTCAGAGGAACATGTATAAGTCATGAAGAAAGCAATAGCAACAAACTAAACGATCATCGTGCTAAGCTAACAGATGGGTCTAGTCAATCACATCATTCTCTAATGATGTGATCCCGTTCATCAAATGACAACTCATGTCTATGGCTAGGAAACTTAACCATCTTTGATTAACGAGCTAGTCAAGTAGAGGCATACTAGTGACACTCTGTTTGTCTATGTATTCACACATGTATTAAGTTTCCGGTTAATACAATTCTAGCATGAATAATAAACATTTATCATGATATAAGGAAATATAAATAACAACTTTATTATTGCCTCTAGGGCATATTTCCTTCACCACCATTAGCTACTTTGATACAAAATGAGGCAGGTGCAAAGTTGATTAGGTATAGCGACATCTTTAAACATGAAACCTCGAGTACCATCTGCATTTTCGTCGATATATTTTTGGTTATTAGATAAATGGGGAATGATGATATGATTCTGTCAAAAATTAATATTGGTATTGTTAATCTATTTGTATCAAAGAATTTTATAAATCATATACATGCATGTGGAAATAAGAAAACTGTACGTGGAGTGGATGATGGCGCAGCGCGGAATGCTGTGTGCCACAGAAGCATGTATCTTGCCCTTCATTATTCTTTTTAATATTGATGCACTCGACCATAAATCAGAAATTTGCTATAGTCGGAGAAGATATGAAAGGGAGGAAGTGAGGCAAATGGGAGATGCATGTTGGGGAGGGAGGACACTGCTAGAGGAAGGTGTTCATCTCAGGCTCGCAACTGATGCCAAAATTTTCATAATTGGTCATCTCAGGGGAGGGTAGAGAAATAATTTTCATATCATGTGAACCATTATTTATTACCAGGAACTTACCAGATTAAGCTTAGAAGCTTTATCCTCAAATGTATAATCCTTCTGTTTCAATGAAATATATGTTTCCTGCTTATTCTAATAGAGTTCATAGTTAGCGCAGTAGCAAGTATTGGCACCATATGTGGATCTTGACTCACTTGCCAATATGACTGATGGATATTGAGGAAGTGACTTGAAGGCACATTTATGTTGGTGTGACCCTCTCATGCTCTTCAACGATGAGAAGGTGATATCTAACTCTCATTGACTTTCCTTCCACTTGAACCTCTATGTAACAGCAGAACAGAAAGTTTAGCAAAACCTGAAGGTAGGCCTCAGCGTGTAATACTTGGAAGTGAGGACATCCGGCATCTTATAATAGATGATTTTCCCATGATTACCTGAGTAAATGCAGTACACGTATAGCAGGATGTGCTGATCAATTTACATAGGCATAACCAATCTCACGCTACTTTATTACTCTGTATAATCCCCTGCTTGCTCAAGTAGCTCTATAGGATGCCTTTTTTTTCTTCCAGGGTACTTGTTTATTTTGGCTATTCTATCATGATCTCGTACTTACTTGTCTAGCATCTATATGTATTTTTCTCACAAAAAAGCATGTCTATGTATAATATTTTATATAGTAAAATGTATTTCCAAACGAACCATTTACTTTACTTGATGCTCACTAATATTAATAACTACAAATATACCCTTTCCTATACTCTTGTGCTAATTTCTATGTTATTCTACTTTTCTGTAGATTACAGAGGATGCTTAGTTGTTCGAATTTCTCTACAAATAACCAAAACTTTCCTGTTTGCTTTGGCCTGAGAACATGGTCTAGACCATCTCATCTATTGTATATGTACGAAAACTTGGTTCCTTTTTTACTCTATATGGTACTGTAATAAACTGATATTTATCAAATGGTTCTATGGTAGATTACACAAGCTGTTGACTTAAAATGTTGCTCTTGATACATACTCCCTCTGTTCCTAAATATAAGTATTTTCAGAGATTCCAATATAGACTACATACGGTATGTAGTCCATATTGAAATCTCTGAAAAGACTTATATTTAGGAACGGAGGAAGCTATTATGCTTGGTTGTGGAAGAGTGTATCCAACAGGATCCACCTGACTATGGCCAATTGGTGCTTGCACAACACCAGGGAATGATTTTTGGAGACCTGCGTAGTGGTTGGAGATGCATAACTACATGTCTTTCTACTTTGGGCTCGGGCTTGAACCTCTCATTGTGTAAATCGATGTGTGACTGTGGGATCGTTATATCATGTCTCCTCGTACTGCAGTATGCTACATAGAATAGTTAGAAATTGGGCTATACTATATATAGGATTGTATTAGCATTTTATACCACTTTACAACTTTCTTCTCCTATGATCCAGAATCTAAGCTAATTCTTGTTCTCGCCTTCTGATTTATTCACACCACGTTTCAAGAGATAGTGTACAACTCCATAGATGGCAGCAGGCTGATCATGAGTGTGGGTGGAGCTGAAGATGTACCGTAGTAGGTCGTCACCGCACTCCAATTCTGCAAACCGACAGTTTCCATGGAGAGCGAGGCGGTGCAGGGCACTGGTTATTGATTCTCTTTAGGATTTGTCCCAATAAAGTTTGGCCGATTCTCTTCAGGATTTGTCCCAATGAAGTTTGGCCTCGTAGCAACTCACGGGCACATATCTCGACAATATTTTTTAAAGAAAAAATGAGGCGAAAAATCGCATGCTATATATCATTTTCGGATATATATCATGTCGTATATCATGGCAGCAAAAGCACATTTTGCTGGTCGCCCTCAGCTACCATAGTGTGCATTCCTTGGCACCGGGAATCAGCTTGGGATGCCGAGGAGAGGAGGGGGGCGATGCCATGGAGGGAAGAAGAGACAATGGTGAAAGGAAGGTGCGGGCTGAATGACGGGCCGTTGTGGGGAGGCGGCAGTGAGATGCCGTGGAGGGGAGAGATGGCAGCAACGATGATGTGGCGAAGAGAGCAGGCCAGGGTAATGAGATGTGAGTGTGAGCGGTGTGCCATGCGGTGAGAGTCAGAGAGTGAACTTTTTTTTAAGATGGGAAGAAACGGAGAAGTTGTTTCCTTTTCTTAGGGAAAAGCAATTGTTTGCTATGAGGGAAATTAATGTCACATCTTTTTTACATAGCAAAAAATATCACATACTCTAGCAAGTCATTTCTGAAAACCAACAAGTGATTTACTGGTGAGTCTATAGTTTACTAAAATTGGGATGCGACTCACTGTACTAAAAAAACACGATGCCACTCACTCTGACAAAAAAGGTCGCCTGCTTGAAGTGAGCAGATGGCCAATGACTTTTTTGAGGGAAAATGAATATATATTATATATGGGCTTATATGTGTTTATATATATATTCACTTTTATAGAATATAGATAAAAACTGATGGCTTTGGATGATGCTTTCAAAATATCGATTGGAAAAGCTTTATGATGGATGGACTGAAAACTCATCGAGTCTTATACAATTGGAAGAGATGAATACAAATAATTGTTCTTCTTTATATATTTTTTGCACATGATAACACAAAAAGTGTATTTTTATATGTTTATTTTTGTAGAGTATGAGAGTGATGGAGATGTATTATGCAGATGTTCAAAAAGAATCCATCAATAAGGGTGTTGACACGATGTTGTGGAAGGGACTAAAAGTTCACCGAGTTATATACAACAATACATGTATATATATGCAATCAGAACAAACAACTAAAAAGCCCGTGGCAACGCACGGGCATTCTCCTAGTGTCACGAGGTTTCTACTAGCACCTCAACCCTATTCTATAAAGATTTTTGTTTCTTTGTTTTTCAAACATCCATTCCGAACGGGGCCTAAGATTTGACAGGTGACTTTCAGATATTAGAAAAGTAAAGATTAATTTAAATTATTTTTTGAGTAACCAATTTTTTTGATTAATTTAATATTATTTGAGTAAATCTTAAGCTGTGAAATTATTTCGAAGACACATTTTCCATGTAAATTGAGAAAGGACTTGCGTAGGCATTGCATGATAATCTAAATTAAGAAGTCATTAGCGACGTATGGGCTGCTCGCATTGGAAAGGCATTAGCAGCGCACCAACGGCTTGTTCTATTGGTGATAGTAGTCATTTGATGGTTCAGGACTTTGGTGTAATTTTTATTGTTTAGGCATTGCCATGGAGGTCATCACCCGCCTGGACATGGCAATGGATATGAGAGCCCTTTCCCAGCAGGAGCACGACTTACGGCGCCTACTCAAAATGAAGCTACTTGGCCTATGCTCTCTGGAACAAACTATTGCGCGACAACGATCAAGGATTATTTCCCTTCGTGAGAGAGATGCAAACACCAGCTTCTTCCACCAACATGCCTACCACCGGCAGAGTTGAAACATGATCACCACCATCCGGCATGGGGACACAACCGCAAGCGGCCATGACAAGACTGCAAATGAGGTGGATAACTACTATACAAATGTGTTTGCCGGCACACCTTTGAGAGCCCACACCATCGACCTCAGCCTCTTACACATGCCGACCATGCCCATGGAGAGCCTTTCACTATGGAGGAATTGGACAAGATTGTGAAGAACATGCCCATGGACAAGGCGCCGAGACCCGACGGATTTACGGGACGGTTCTATGCATCATGCTGGCATATCATCAAAGATGACCTAATGAACACACTCCAAGCATTCTATCAAGGTGACATGAGGGGCTTGCCAGCCATAAACAAAGCGATAGTGACCCTACTTCCGAAGAAGGATGGTATAGTGGACATTGGAGACTTTAGGCCGGTGAGCCTTGTGCATAGCGCGATAAATATCTTTGACAAGACACTATCAGCCCGGCTTGCAACTGATCTACCTTCCATAGTGGGGAAACACCAAAGCACCTTTGTAAGAGGGCGATCCATCCTAAATTATTTCATGCTAGTGCAATGCATGACACGAAGACTGCATGCCCTGCGAGATCCGGCGATTATGCTTAAGCTTGATATATCCAAGGCGTTTGACTCAGTGCAATGGCCTTTCCTACTCGAAGTTCTCCGTGTGGCCGGGTTTGGGGAGCGTTGGATCACGTGGATATGTGGGTTGTTGGCAAGTACATCAACAAGGATCATGATCAACGGAACACCGGGATGGCCAATATACAATACCATGGGTTTGAGGCTGAGCTGACTAGGGTTTGTGTACTTGTTTTTGTTGATGCCCCTCTCTCTCCAATGCTATTCATTCTGATCATGGAGCCCTTGCATCGCATGTTTGAGCTGGCAACCGTGAGGGGCCTGCTTGCTCCACTTGCAAGAACAGGGCTGCAGCACCGCCTTTCGATGTTTGCCGACGACGTCATGATCTTCCTCAAGACAAATGAAGTTGACCTAAGCATGTGTGCATCATTACTCAGCTTGTTCGGAGAAGCGTCGGGGCTGCGTGTCAACCTTGCCAAGAGCGCGACCTACCCAATAAGGTGCTCTATTGAGACCATGGAGACATGGGAGCGAGTACTTGGCTGCCCGAGAGGAGCCTTTCCATGCAAGTACCTAGGGCTGCCGCTCACCCTGAGGAAGCAATCCCATGTGCAACTGTCAAGCCTAGTGGATCAACTTGCGGCAGCATTACCAAAATGGAAGGCAGCCAAGATGCCGAAGAGTGGAAGAATGCTACTGGTTCAATCCGTGTTATGTGCGATCCCGTTACACGCGATGATGGCATTTGATCTCCCGCAGAAGACAATTGCAGCAATGAGAAAGATCTGTCGCAGCTTCCTATGGTGCTCGGAGGCAAGCTCGTCCGGAGGCCACTGCGCCGTCGCATGGGAGACCGTATGCTCCCCCAAATGGGCGGGTGGACTAGGCATTCCAAACCTAAAGTGGATGAACACCGCCATGCAGGCAAGGTGGCCTTGGTTGCAAAGATCAGACACCTCTCGACCATGGGCTGAATTCGACATCCCAGTGCCGCAAGCATCAAGGCAAATCTTTAACGCGGCAACTCGCTGGATCATAGGTGATGGACAATCGGCACTCTTTTGGGAGGACAGATGGCTTGAAGGGTATAGGATTGTGGAGCTAGCACCAATTACTTACGAGCGAGTCAGGAAAAGAATAAGGAACACATGCACCGTCTCCCAAGCATTGCAGGACGACCATTGGGTTGCTCAAGCGGGCCCGGAGGTAACAGCCGAATCACTACGCGAGTACTTGCAACTATGGACTATAGTTCAAAGAGTGGAGCTTGACCCAACACAGCGAGATAACATCACCTGGTCATGGGAAGCAAATGGGTGCTACTCCATGAGGACGGCCTACGCCGCCAAGTTCTGGGGAAGACAGATCATCCCAACGGCCGAGTTCACTTGGAAATCTAAAGCACCAGCACAATGCCGTTTCTTCACATGGCTTGCAGTTCAGAACAGATGTTGGACGTCCGACCGGTTGGCAAGAAGATGACTCGACCACCAAGACAGCTGCCCACTATGCAACCAAACAGAGGAGAACATTAACCATATCCTACTACAATGTGTCGTGGCGCGAGAGGTGTGGACAGCAATATGCCACCCCTTAGGCAAGCCAGAGTGGATACCCACACCGGATGATGACCTCTCCGCATGGTGTCAAGACAAGGGAGGACAAGGACAGGCTAGGAGGGATGCAAATGCAATCACTATCCTAGTCCTCTGGCAACTATGGAAGCACCGCAACTCTATCATTTTCGACGGGGCCACGCCATCAAAGGATCGAGTTATACTCGCCGTCGTAAGAGAGGGCCGCGTGTGGAAACAAGCGGGTCTACTAAAGGGAGACATGGATATGTTCTTTGCTGAAGTGGAAGGGTGGGCCGCAAGGAGCAGTTAGCCATAGGAAATGAAGGTGGAGGGTGGTGTTAGTGTTCGGAATGTATATATGTAACCTGTAACACTAACGTGGACGAGCTTTTTACCCCGATTCCTTCTTTATAATATAGTACGCACACTCGTGCGTATTCGAGAAAAAAAAGGATGCTTTGTAATTCTTTGATGAACTTTTATAATAGAATCTATGTCTTTTAGTAAAAGAACAGGTTCTAGTTTCTTTCTATATTAATAATTTAATCTTTAACCTTTATAGGAACAAATTTGGACGGAAATAAATTATTAAATTATTAAAATAGTTATTAGGCTGGATGATTTTCGTTAATCAATTTAGCTTGGCCCCCAAATCAAAATCCGGGCTCCACCATGGCACTCAAGAATATATTTGCTTGCACATAGATAAACATGTGATTCCGTCCTACAAGCAGTGCAATCTTTGAATCCATTTCCTTCCTTACAAATTGCGGTATCTTACATGAACCAATTTTCCTTGCACTCAAGTATGTTTAATTGCAAGCAATAAACATGCGATTCTGTCCTAGAAGCGGTCCTACAAGTGTTGCACTCTTCCATTTTCTACAATTTGTGGATTCATTTTGTACTTGAAAATAGTAGTATCCTACTTTAACTATAATTTTCTCATTTGCACTCGTGAATATATTTTTGTGCACAACAATACTGCCCTATATTGTGTTAAAGCATGCAATACATTTTTGTTTGCACAACCATGACCGATGCAATTACAACATTGCCAATGCGCAATTGAATTATTTCTTTCTTTCTGCAATCCTCACGAGTGTCCTTGATTTTACTTAAATGTAGTTGTTGGTAGAAGAGTTGATTTATAGTAGTCTAATAAAAGATTTAGTTTTACAGTTCTGTGCAATGCATCTTTTTATATAGGTGCACGAAACAGGCTTTTGTCCAGTTTTATATATAAACCCACATGGCCGAAGCAATAAAAAAAGTGCATTTTCAGTTTTTATTGATCTATGCAAAAAAAAAATTGAGGGGATGATCTATGCAATTTTGGTTGCACGTAAAGGAGGGAACTATCATTTTTTCGTGAATACGCAAAGCTTGTGTATCATTGCATTGATAGAAGGAGTAGAATAAGAGGAAATCCAATTCGGCTCTTGGGAGAGTATGCTCCTGCCCATCAAAAATATTTTTTGCAGACGTCCAAAAAACTTGAAAAAATAGATGTATTCATTGCCACACTGAAATGCTACCTGCAAATTTTTAGGAGGAAAGATTAAGTATTTTGATTTGTGCAAAAAAAAAGTCAAACGACAAATGTTACACTATTTTTTTTTCACCGACAAAGCACCGTCATCCCGTTTCGCATGAAAATTATCAAGCACACTTATTACACTAGCAAGAAAATCTACAAAAAAATCAGAATTTTAAATTTTATTTACTATTTATTTTGGATTTACTGTTCATTAGGGAGCATGTGCACCCTAGAGCCAAAACGGCCCTCCCTATAGTAAGTACATATAGAGGTACAACACATGACACGAATGTAGATAGGCATGAACATGATGCCCAAAGTAGAGAGACAAGGGATGCTTGGTATGTATAGAGGATACATCACAGCCAAACCTACCAAGCCCGAACCAAGAATGGCAATGCTGAACCAACAAGAACACCAACATCGACAGAGCCAAAATCAGGGACACCACGAGCGAGCAAGATATGAAGGAAATATGCCCTAGAGGCAATAATAAAGTTGTTATTTATATTTCCTTATTCATGATAAAGGTTTATTATTCATGCTAGAATTGTATTGATTGGAAACTGAAATACATGTGTGGATACATAAAGAAATACCGTGTCCCTATTAAGCCTCTACTAGACTAGCTCGTTGATCAAAGATGGTTAAGGTTTCCTAACTATAGACATGTATTGTCATTAGATAACGGGATCACATCATTAGGAGAATGGTGTGATGGACAAGACCCACCCGTTAGCTTAGCATATTGATCATTCAGTTTATTGCTATTGCTTTCTTCATGTCAAATACATATTCCTTCGACTATGAGATTATGCAACTCCCGGATACTGGAGGAATACCTTGTGTGCTATCAAACGTCACAACATAACTGGGTGATCATAAAGATGCTCTACAAGTATTTCTGAAGGTGTTTGTTGAGTTGGCATAGATCGAGATTAGGATTTGTCACTCCAAGTATCGGAGAGGTATCTCTGGGCCCTCTCGGTAATACACATCATAAAGCTTGCAAGCAAATGACTAAGGAATTAGTTACGAGATGATGTATTATGGAACGAGTAAAGAGACTTGCCGGTAACGAGATTGAACTAGGTATAGAGATACTGACGATCGAATCTCGGGCAAGTAACATACCGATGGACAAAGGGAATTACATATGTTGTCATAAGGTTCGACCGATAAAGATCTTCGTAGAATATGTAGGAGCCAATATGGGCATCCAGGTTCCGCTATTGGTTATTGACCGGAGAAGTGTCTCGGTCATGTCTACATAGTTCTCGAACCCGTAGGGTCCGCACGCTTAACGTTCGTTGACGATATAGTGTTATATGAGTTATGTATGTTGGTGACCGAATGTTGTTCGGAGTCCCGGATGAGATCACGGACATAACGAGGAGCTTTAGAATGGTCCGGAAGTAAAGATAGATATATGGGATAATAGTGTTTGGTCTTCGGAAGGGTTCCGGAATTCACTGGAAGGGGTTTCGGATGTTTCCCGAAATGTTTGGGTACGAGAACACTTTATTTGGGCCAAAGGGGAAAGCCCATGAGGGTTTTGGAAAGAGCAAAAGGAAGTTTTGCGAAGACCAGTGGCCAGATGCCAGAGACCCTGGCGTCTGGCCCTGGAGTCCGAGAAGGACTCTTGCCTTTCGGGCAAAACCGACTTTGAGGAGGCTTTTACTCCAAGTTTTGACCCCAGGGATCAACGTATAAATAGAGGGGCAGGGCTAGCACCCAAGACACATCAAGATTCACCAAGCCGTGTGCCGGCAACCCCGTCCCCTCTAGTTTATCCTCCGTCTAGTTTCTGTAGTGCTTGGCGAAGCCCTGCGGAGATCGTTCTTCATCACCAACCATCACCATGCCATCGTGCTGCCAGAACTCATCTACTACTTCGCCTCTCTTGCTGGATCGAGAATGCGAGGATGTCATCGAGCTGAACGTGTGCTGAACACGGAGGTGCCGTACGTTTGGTACTTGATCGGGACGGATCGTGAAGGTGTACGACTACATCAACCGCGTTGATAAACGCTTCCGCTTAGCGATCTTCAAGGGTATGAAGATGCTCTCCCCCTCTCATAGCTATGCATCTCCATGGATAGATCTTCCGTGTGCGTAGATTTTTTTTCCATGCAACGTTTCCCAACAGTGGTATCAGAGCCAGGTCTATGCATAGATGATATGCACGAGTAGAACACAAAGAGTTGTGGGCGGTGATAGTCATACTGCTTACCACCAACGACTTATTTTAATTTGGCGGTATTGTGGGATGAAGCAGCCTGGACCAACCTTACATGTCCACGCACATGAGACCGGTTCCACCGACAGACATGCAACTAGTTTTGCATAAAGGTGGCTGGCGGGTGTCTGTTTCTCCTACTTTAGTTGAATCAAATTTGACTGCGGCCGGTCCTTGAAGAAGGTTAAAACAGCAAACTTGATAAATCACCGTTGTGGTTTTTGCCGTAGGTAAGAACCGTTCTTGCTAGAAGCCCGTAGCAGCCATGTAAAACTTGCAACAACAAAGTAGAGGACGTCAAACTTGGTTTTGCAGGGCATGTTGTGATGTGATATGGTCAAGACATGATGTGATATATGTTATTGTATGAGATGATCATGTTTTGTAAATTTATCAGCAACCGGCAGGAGCCTTATGGTTTTCTCTTTATTGTATGAAATGCAATCGCCATGTAATTGCTTTACTTTATCGCTATGCGTTAGCAATAGTTGTAGAAGCAATAGTTGGCGAGACGACCACGACGCAACGATGGAGATCAAGGTGTCGAGCCGATGACGATGGAGATCATGACGATGCTTTGGAGATGGAGATCAAAAGCACAAGATGATGATGGCCATATCATGTCACATATTTTGATTGCATGTGATGTTTATCTTTTATGCATCTTATTTTGCTTAGAACGGCAGTAGCATTATAAGATGATCCCTTCACTTAATTTCAAGATAAAAGTGTTCTCCCAGAGTATGCATCGTTGCTACAGTTCATTGTTTCGAGACACCACGTGATGATCGGGAGTGATAGACTCTACGTTCACATACAACGGGTGTAAGACAGTTTTGCACATGCAGAATACTTGGGTTAAACTTGACAAGCCTAGCATGTACAGACATGGTCTCGGAACACTTGAGACAGAAAGGTCGAACGTGAATCATAAAGTAGATATAATCAACATAGAGATGTTCACCATTGATGACTACCCCATCTCACGTGATGATAGGACATGGGTTAGTTGATTTGGATCACGTATCACTTAGATAACTTGAGGGATGTTTATTTAAGTGGGAGTTCATTAGTAATTTGATTAATTGAACTTAAATTTATCGTGAACTTAGTCTTAATAGTTTTGCATATCAATGTTGTAGATCAATAGCTCGCGATATAGCTCCCCTATTTTTGATATGTTCCTAGAGAAAAATAAGTTGAAAGATGATAGTAGCAATGATGCGGACTGGGTCCATGATCTGAGGATTATCCTCATTGCTGCATAGAAGAATTATGTCCTTGATGCACCGCTAGGTGACAGACCTATTGCAGGAGCAGATGCAGACGTTATGAACGTTTGACAAGCTCGGTATGATGACTACTTGATAGTTTAGTGCGCCATGCTTTACGGCTTAGAACCGGGACTTCAAAAACGTTTTGAACGCCACGGAGCATATGAGATGTTCCAAGTGTTGAAATTGGTATTTCAGGCTCATGCCCGTGTTGAGAAGTATGAGACCTCTGACAAGTACTTTGCCTACAAGATGGAGGATAATAGCTCAACCAGTGAGCATGTGCTAAGAATGTCTGGGTACTACAATCGCTTGAATCAAGTGGGAGTTTATCTTCCAGATAAGATAGTGATTGACAATGTTCTCTAGTCACTATCACCAAGCTACTAGAACTTCGTGATGAACTATAATATGCAAGGGATGATGAAAATCATTCCCGAGCTCTTCGCGATGCTGAAATCGGCGAAGGTAGAAATCAAGAAAGAGCATCAAGTGTTGATGGTTAACAAGACCACTAGTTTCAAGAAAAAGGGCAAGGGAAAGAAAGGGAACTTCAAGAAGAATGGCAAGCAAGTTGCCACTCCCATGAAGAAGCCCAAAGCTGGACCCAAGCCTGGAACTGAGTGCCTCTACTGCAAAGGAAATGGTCACTAGAAGTGGAACTGCCCCGAATACTTGGCGGATAAGAAGGATGTCAAAGTGAACAAAGGTATATTTGATATACATGTTATTGATGTGTACCTTACTAGTATTCGTAGTAGCCCCTGGGTATTTGATACCGGTTTAGTTGCTAAGATAGTAACTCGAAACAGGAGTTGCAGAATAAACAAAGACTAGTTAAGGGCGAGGTGACGATGTGTGTTGGAAGTGATTCCAAGGTTGATACGATCACCATCGCACACTCCATCTACCTTCGGGATTAGTGTTTAACCTAAATAAATGTTATTTGGTGTTTGCGTTGAGCATGAATAATGATTTGATCATGTTTATTGCAATACAGTTATTCATTTAAGTTAGAGAATAATTGTTGTTCTGTTTACATGAATAAAACCTTCTATGGTCATACACCCAATGTGAATGGTTTATTGAATCTCGATCGTAGTGATACACATATTCATAATATTGATGCCAAAAGATGCAAAGTTGATAATGATAGTGCAACATACTTGTGGCACTGCCATATATGTCGTATTGGTGTAAAGCGCATGCGGATGGACTTTTGGAATCACTTGATTATGAATCATTTGATACTTGCGAACCATGCCTCATGGGCAAGATGACTAAAACTCCGTTCTTCGGAACAATGGAGCGAGCTAATGACTTATTGGAAATAATACGTACCGATGTATGCGGTCCGATGAGTGTTGAAGCACGCGGCGGGTATTGTTATTTTCTCACCTTCACAGATGATTTGAGTAGGTATGGGTATATCTACTTGATGAAACACAAGTCTGAAACATTTGAAAAGTTCAAAGAATTTCAGAGTGAAGTGGAGAATCATCGTAACAAGAAAATAAAGTTTCTATGATCCGATCGCGGAGGCGAATATTTGAGTTACGAATTTGGCCTTCATTTAAAACAATGTGGAATTGTTTCACAACTCACGCCACCTGGAACACCACAGCATAATGGTGTGTCCGAACGTCGTAACCGTACTTTATTAGATATGGTGCGTTCTATGATGTCTCTTACCGATTTACCACTATCATTTTGGGGTTATGCATTAGAGACAGCTGCATTCATGTTAAATAGGGCACCATCTAAATCCATTGAGACGACATCGTATGAACTGTGGTTTGGCGAGAAACCTAAGCTGTCATTTCTTAAAATTTGGGGATGCGACGCTTATGTCAGAAGGCTTCAGCCAGATAAGCTCGAACCCAAATTGGAGAAGTGCGTCTTCATAGGATACCCTAAAGAAACTATTGGGTACACCTTCTACCACAGATCCGAAGGCAAGATCTTTGTTGCTAAGAATGGGTCCTTTCTAGAGAAGGAGTTTCTCTCGAAAGAAGTGAGTGGGAGGAAAGTAGAACTTGATGAGGTAATTGTACCTTCTCTCGAATTGGAAAGTAGCATATCACAGAAAATCGTTCGCGTGATGCCTACACCAACTAGAGAGGAAGCTAATGTTGATGATCATGAAACTTCAGATCAAGTTACTACTGAACTTCGTAGGTCGACCAGAGCACGATCCGCACCAGAGTGGTACGGTAATCTTGTTCTGGAAGTCATGTTACTAGACCAAGGCAAACCTACGAACTATGAAGAAGCTATGATGAGCCCAGATTCCGACAGATGGCTTGAGGCCATGAAATCTGAGATAGGATTCATGTATGGGAACAAAGGGTGAACTTTGGTGGATTTGCCCGATGATTGGCAAAGCCATAGAGAATAAATGGATCTTCAAGAAGAAGACTGACACTGATGGTTATGTTACTGTCTACAAAGCTCGACTTGTCGCAAAAGGTTTTCGACAAGTTCAAAGGGTTGACTACGATGAGACTTTCTCACCCGTAGCGATGCTTAAGTCTATCCGAATCATGTTAGCAATTGCTGCATTTTATGATTATGAAATCTGGCAAATGGACGTCGAAACTGCATTCCTTAATGGATTTCTTAAAGAAGAGTTGTATATGATGCAACCAGAAGGTTTTGTTGGTCCTAAATGTGCTAACAAAGTGTGCAAGCTCCAGCGATCCATCTATGGACTGGTGCAAGCATCTCGGAGTTAGAATATATGCTTTGATGAGGTGATCAAAGCATATGGTTTTATACAGACTTGCGGTGAAGCCTGTATTTACAAGAAAGTGAGTGGGAGCTCTGTAGCATTTCTGATATTATATGTGGATGACATATTATTGATTGGAAATGATATAGAATTTCTGGATAGCATAAAGGATACTTGAATAAGAATTTTTCAGTAAAAATCTTCGATGAAGCTGCTTATATATTAGGCATCAAGATCTATAGGGATAGATCGAGACGCTTAATAGGACTTTCACAAAGCACATACCTTGGCAAAGTTTTGAAGAAATTCAAAATAGATCAGTCAAAGAAAGGGTTCTAGCCTGTGTTGCAAGGTGTGAAGTTGAGTAAAGACTCAAAACCCGACCACGACAGAAGATAGAGAGAGAATGAAAGTCATTCCCTATGCCTCAGCCATAGGTTCTATAAAGTATGCCATGTTGTGTACCAGACCTATTGTGTACCTTGTCATGAGTTTGGCAAGGGGGTACAATAGTGATCCAGGAGTAAGATCACTGGACAGCGGTCAAAATTATCCTTAGTTACCTAAGAGGACTAAGGAGATATTTCTCGGTTATGGAGGTGATAAAGAGTTCGTCGTAAAGGGTTACGTCGATGCAAGCTTTGACGCCGATTCAGATGACTCTGAGTCTCAATCTGGATACATATTGAAAGTGGGAGCCATTAGCTAAAGTAGCTCCATTCTGAGCTTTGTAGACATAGAAATTTGCAAAAATACATACGGATCTGAATGTGACAGACCCGTTGACTAAACTTCTCTCACAAGCAAAACATGATCACACCTTAGTACTCTTTGAGTGTTAATCACATGGCGATGTGAACTAGATTATTGACTCTAGTAAACTCTTTGGGTGTTAGTCACATGGCGATGTGAACTGTGGGTGTTGATCACACGGCGATGAGAACTAGATTATTGACTCTAGTGCAAGTGGGAGACTGAAGGAAATATGCCCTAGAGGCAATAATAAAGTTGTTATTTATATTTCCTTATTCATGATAAAGGTTTATTATTCATGCTAGAATTGTATTGATTGGAAACTGAAATACATGTGTGGATACATAAACAAATACCGTGTCCCTAGTGAGCCTCTACTAGACTAGCTCGTTGATCAAAGATGGTTAAGGTTTCCTAACCATAGACATGTGTTGTCATTTGATAATGGGACCACATCATTAGGAGAAGATGTGATGGACAAGACCCACCCGTTAGCTTAGCATATTGATCATTCAGTTTATTGCTATTGCTTTCTTCATGTCAAATACATATTCCTTCGACTATGAAATTATGCAACTCGCGGATACTGGAGGAATACCTTGTGTGCTATCAAACGTCACAATGTAACTGGGTGATCATAAAGATGCTCTACAGGTATCTCCGAAGGTGTTTGTTGAGTTGGCAAAGATCGAGATTAGGATTTGTCACTCGAAGTATCGGAAAGGTATCTCTGGGCCCTCTCGGTAATACACATCATAAAGCTTGCAAGCAAATGACTAAGGAGTTAGTTACGAGATGATGTATTACGGAACGAGTAAAGAGACTTGCCGGTAACGAGATTGAACTAGGTATAGAGATACCGACGATCGAATCTCGAGGAAGTAACATATCGATGGACAAAGGGAATTACGTATGTTGTCATAAGGTTCGACCGATAAAGATCTTCGTAGAATATGTAGGAGCCAATATGGGCATCCAGGTTCCGCTATTGATTATTGACCGGAGAAGTGTCTCGGTCATGTCTACATAGTTCTCGAACCCGTAGGGTCCGCACGCTTAACGTTCGTTGACGATATAGTATTATATGAGTTATGTATGTTGGTGACCGAATGTTGTTCAGAGTCCCGGATGAGATCACGGACATAACAAGGAGCTCCAGAACTTTTATAATAGAATCTATGTCTTTTAGTAAAAGAATAGGTTCTAGTTTCTTTCTATATTAATAATTTAATCTTTGACCTTTATAGGAACAAATTTGGACGG
This sequence comes from Thinopyrum elongatum, assembly GCA_011799875.1. Lineage (NCBI taxonomy): Eukaryota > Viridiplantae > Streptophyta > Magnoliopsida > Poales > Poaceae > Thinopyrum > Thinopyrum elongatum. The sequence goes on from CM022301.1 coordinate 288,973,187, forward strand.
AAATAAATTATTAAATTATTAAAATAGTTATTAGGCTGGATGATTTTCGTTAATCAATTTAGCTTGGCCCCCAAATCAAAATCCGGGCTCCACCATGGCACTCAAGAATATATTTGCTTGCACATAGATAAACAAGTGATTCCGTCCTACAAGCGGTGCAATCTTTGAATCCATTTCCTTCCTTACAAATTGTGGTATCTTACATGAACCAATTTTCCTTGCACTCAAGTATGTTTAATTGCAAGCAATAAACATGCGATTCTGTCCTAGAAGCGGTCCTACAAGTGTTGCACTCTTCCATTTTCTACAATTTGTGGATTCATTTTGTACTTGAAAATAGTAGTATCCCACTTTAACTATAATTTTCTCATTTGCACTCGTGAATATATTTTTGTGCACAACAATACTGCCCTATATTGTGTTAAAGCATGCAATACATTTTTGTTTGCACAACCATGACTGATGCAATTACAACATTGCCAATGCACAATTGAATTATTTCTTTCTTTCTGCAATCCTCACGAGTGTCCTTGATTTTACTTAAATGTAGTAGTTGGTAGAAGAGTTGATTTATACTAGTCTAATAAAAGATTTAGTTTTACAGTTCTGTGCAATGCATCTTTTTATATAGGTCCACGAAACAGGCTTTTGTCCAGTTTTATATATAAACCCACATGCCGAAACAATAAAAAAAGTGCATTTTCAGTTTTTATTGATCTATGCAAAAAAAAATTGAGGGGATGATCTATGCAATTTTGGTTGCACGTAAAGGAGGGAACTATCATTTTTTCATGAATACGCAAAGCTTGTGTATCATTGCATCGATAGAAGGAGTAGAATAAGAGGAAATCCAATTCGGCTCTTGGGAGAGTATGCTCTTGCCCATCAAAAATATTTTTTGCAGACGTCCAAAAAAATTGAAAAAATAGATGTATTCATTGTCACACTGAAATGCTACCTGCAAATTTTTAGGAGGAAAGATTAAGTATTTTGATTTGTGCAAAAAAAAAGTCAAACGACAAATGTTACACTATTTTTTGTTTTCTTCACCGACAAAGCACCGTCGTCCCGTTTCGCATGAAAATTATCAAGCACACTTATTACACTAGCAAGAAAATCTACAAAAAAATCAGAATTTTAAATTTTATTTACTATTTATTTTGAATTTATTGTTCATTAGGGAGCATATGCACCCCAGAGCCAAAACGGCCCTCCCTATAGTAAGTACATATAGAGGTACAACACATGACACGAACGCAGATAGGCATGAACATGATGCCCAAAGTAGAGAGACAAGGGATGCTTGGTATGTATAGAGGATACATCACAGCCAAACCTACCAAGCCCGAACCAAGAATGGCAATGCAGAACCAACAAGAACACCAACATCGACAGAGCCAAAATCAGGGACACCACGAGCGAGCAAGATATGAAGGAAATATGCCCTAGAGGCAATAATAAAGTTGTTATTAATATTTCATTATTCATGATAAAGATTTATTATTCATGCTAGAATTGTATTGATTGGAAACTGAAATACATGTGTGGATACATAAACAAATACCGTGTCCCTAGTGAGCCTTTACTAGACTAGCTCGTTGATCAAAGATGGTTAAGGTTTCCTAACCATAGACATGTGTTGTCATTTGATAACGGGATCACATCATTAGGAGAATGATGTGATGGACAAGACCCACCCGTTAGCTTAGCATATTGATTGTTCAGTTTATTGCTATTGCTTTCTTCATGTCAAATACATATTCCTTCGACTATGAGATTATGCAACTCCCGGATACCGGAGGAATACCTTGTGTGCTATCAAACGTCACAACGTAACTGGGTGATCATAAAGATGCTCTACAAGTATCTCCGAAGGTGTTTGTTGAGTTGGCATAGATCGAGATTAGGATTTGTCACTCCAAGTATCGGAGAGGTATCTCTGGGCCCACTCAGTAATACACATCATAAAGCTTGCAAGCAAATGACTAAGGAGTTAGTTACGAGATGATGTATTACGGAACGAGTAAAGAGACTTGCCGGTAACGAGATTGAACCAGGTATAGAGATACCGACGATCGAATCTCGGGCAAGTAATGTAACACCCCTATGTAACCTAGCACTACGACTCTCTGTAAAACATGCCAAGTCATCATCTATGTAATGCTTGATCACAGTGTTAGCTCAACTCAATTCAAATTTCTCTCTGGAAAACAATTCAAATTTAAAGTGCAAAATAAAGTGGTTCAAAAATTGCTGGAAAAATGTTCACCTTCTAGCAAATATTCCAAAACCATTTGCTGTTAAGGAATACAACATCATCATCAATTCAAAGTGGGCCTAAGCATTTTAAAACAACACTTTAAATGCCATATTCATTTTTGAAAAATTCAAAAGGATTCCAAAACTCAAACTTTTTGGGGTAGTGCATAATATTCCACTGTATTTTTTTATCCAAGTTTCACATTTATACAAAAGCATTTGGTAGCTCAAATAAATTGCTAAACCCTGCTGTAAAAAGAAAAGGGCTGAAAACTAAAAGAAAAAGGAAAAGGCCACTGTGCACTGGCCTAAGTGCACAGCGCCCCGAACCAGCCCATCAGTCCCATCTCTCTCTCCTCCCTCGCTCTCTCTCCTGTGTGTGTCACCACGCCCGTACGACGCGAGGAGATAAGGACCCGGCCTCGTCCATTCCCCCTGGTCTCCCTCGTCATTCCTTCCCCTCTCCCTCGCTCTCCCTCTCTCGTTTTCACCGACGCCCGAGCGGAGCCGCCGCCGCGCCAGCGAGATCCCGTGGCCACCAGCGCTGCTCCGACCACTCGTGGTGTCCAGAAGATCCGCCGGCGACCGGCTCGTCGTCTGGTGGCCTCAGCGGGAGCTGGGAGGCACCACAGCACGGGTCCTCCTCCGTCTCCTTCTCCGCCAGCCGCCGGTCTTCTCCGACTCCGGCGATGCTCCTGCTGCTCCTAAACTTCCAAGGGCCATCGTGCGTGCCGCTAGGTGAGCCCCTCCTCTTCTCCCCTCGCTCCCCTGGCTCTTGCGCTCGCTAGCCATCAGCTTAGCCATGGCCGAAACCGCCGCCGCCGCAGCACCTCGCCGCCATGGCGATGGTCCCTATCACATCCACCTGAGCACGGTAACGTGCTCCTGGTGCTTCCAGGAGCCCAACGCGCCCGCGCACAGGCTTGCCTGTGCCCCCTAGCCCCTTTTCCATCGAACACCCGAATGCGCCTCCGCCATAGCTCGTCGCCGGCGAGCCTCTGTTGACCAAATGGTCAAGTGGCGCAGATCAACATGCTCGCCTGCACGTGTAGATGCCCTCTGGGCTAGCCAATTGGCCCAAGCGCATTCGCTTTGTCGATTCCATCCCCGACCGATTTCGGCCATTCGCTGCGGTCGTCGCCGCCGTCACCACCGGCCACCTTCGGCCAAACCACCGCCACCAATCGACGCGGAACACTTCACCCGTTCGAACGCAAGTTGTGGCGTGCAAAACGGCGAACCATAGCGCCTTTCCGACGCGCTCCGGCGAGCCCCGCCGCGTTTTTTGTCGCCGGAGCTGTCTCCGGCGCCGTCGCCGACGAGGCCTGGCAAGTGGGCCCCCTGTGCCACTGACGCTGGGCCCCACGAGTCCCCGTTGACTGGTCTGACCAGTCAACATGCTGACTGGGCATCTCTGTGACGCTGACGTGCGGGCCCCACCGCTTAATCCACTAATTGAAACATTTTAGTAATTAAAACTTAATTAGATATACTAATTAGTCAATGACATGTGGGGCCTACTAGCTAAATAACTCGGTTTAGTTAAATTAATCCACTGTTAACCCACAGAGGCTGACATGTGGGTGTTGGGGAACGTAGTATTTCAAAAAAATTCCTACGATCACGCAAGATCTATCTAGGAGAAGCATAGCAACGAGCGGGGGTGTGTCCACATACCCTCGTAGACCGAAAGCGGAAGCGTTTAGTAACGCGGTTGATGTAGTCGAACTTCTTCGCGATCCAACCGATCCAAGTACTGAACGTACGGCACCTTCGCGTTCAGCACACGTTCAGCTCGATGATGTCCCTCGTGCTCTTGATCCAGTTGAGGACGAGGGAGAGTTCCGTCAGCACGACGGCGTGGCGATGGTGTTGATGATGTTACCGGCGCAGGGCTTCGCCTAAGCACTACGACGATATGACCGAGGTGTGTAACTGTGGAGGGGGGCACCGCACACGGCTAAAAGATCAACGTGTGTGTTCTAGGGTGCCCCCCTCCCCACGTATATAAAGGAGGGAGGAGGGGAGGGCCGGGCGGCCCCTAGGGCGCGCCCAAGAGGGGAGTCCTACTAGGACTCCAAGTCCTAGTAGGATTCCACCAAAAGGGAGAGAGGGGAAAGGAAGGAAAGGGAGAGGGAGTAGGAAAGGGGGGCGCCGCCCCCCTTCCCTTGTCCAATTCGGACTGCTAGGGGGGGGGCGGCCTGCCCTGGCTGCCCTCCTCTCTCTCCAACAAGGCCCATGGTGGCCCATTAGTTCCCCCGGGGGGTTCCGGTAACCCCTCTGGCACTCCGGTTTTACCCGAAACTATCCGGAACACTTCCGGTGTCCGAATAACATGTTCCAATATATCAATCTTTATGTCTCGGCCATTTCGAGACTCCTCGTCACGTCCGTGATCTCATCCGGGACTCCGAACAAACTTCGGTCATCAAAAACACATAACTCATAATACAAATCATCATTGAACGTTAAGCGTGCGGACCCTACGGGTTCGAGAACTATGTAGACATGACCGAGACATATCTCCGGTCAATAACCAATAGCGGAACCTGGATGCTCATATTGGCTCCTACATATTCTACGAAGATCTTTATCGGTCAAACCGCATAACAACATATGTTGTTCCCTTTGTCATCGGTATGTTACTTGCCCGAGATTTGAATCGTTGGTATCATCATACCTAGTTCAATCTCATTACCGACAAGTCTCTTTACTTGTTCCGTAATACTTCATCCCGCAACTAACTCATTAGTCACATTGCTTGCAAGGCTTATAGTGATGAGCATTACCGAGAGGGCCCAGAGATACCTCTCCGAAACACGGAGTGACAAATCCTAATCTCGATCTATGCCAACCCAACAAACACCTTTGGAGACACCTGTAGAGCATCTTTATAATCACCCATTTACGTTGTGACGTTTGATAGCACACTAAGTGTTCCTCCGGTATTCGGGAGTTGCATAATCTCATAGTCTGAGGAACATGTATAAGTCATGAAGAAAGCAATAGCAATAAAACTAAACGATCATAGTGCTAAGCTAACGGATGGGTCTTGTCCATCACATCATTCTCCTAATGATGTGATCCCGTTCATCAAATGACAACACATGTCTATGGTCAGGAAACATAACCATCTTTGATAAACAAGCTAGTCAAGTAGAGGCATACTAGGGACACTCTGTTTGTCTATGTATTCACACATGTACTAAGTTTCCGGTTAATACAATTCTAGCATGAATAATAAACATTTATCATGAAATAAGGAAATAAATAATAACTTTATTATTGCCTCTAGGGCATATTTCCTTCAGTGGGTCCCATAGGCCCCACATGCCAGGTTTGACTCTAGTCAGCTCTGTTGACTGCTGACGTCATCCCCCTGTCATGCTGACATCATAATGAATTTCTGTTAATAAAAATAATTCTAGAAAATGTTATAATATTTGAAAATCCATAGAAAATAAACCGTAGCTCGGATCGAAAAACTTTCTACATGAAAGTTGCTCAGAACGACAAGACGAATCCAACCGTGCCATCTGTTTTTGTGTCGGGACCCTCTACGGAGGTGAACCAGTGACTTTTTGCCCATTTCTGGTAGATGAATAGTGCATATACACCGATTAATAATTCCAACTTAAGTCCTAAAATAACTAAAATTGTTAAGACATGTCTTTAGGCAACTCTACACTGCACGTTAGCATAGCATGCTCTGTGTTGCATCTGATTGCTGTGTATTTAATTGTTTCCTCCCCCTCTTCTCTCTTGGTAGATCCCGATACCGAGATAGTCCCCGAGACCGACGCAGCTCCGGAGGTTGACTACACCGTTGACGATCTTGCCTTTGCCGCTGAGCAACCAGGCAAGCACCCCACCTTGAGCATGCCTGTATCACCTATTCTCTTCTTTCTTATGCTTGCATTAGAACTGCTGCTACTACTGCTTTACCTATTCTGATGCATAGCCTGTTTATTGTAACCTGCTATTAATACCTTACCTGCTTATCCTAAACTGCTTAGTATAGGCTGGATAGAGACCCCAGTGACCCCACTTGTCCCAGTTGCCCTGCTGTATCTTCGGAAGACTCGACGACCAGACCCCAGCACCGCACATCACCCCCTAGTTGTACGACACTACAGCGTTACTATCGAGTGACGAGGGTGATACCTCGTTTAGCACTTCTGATGTTAACTCTGTAGAGTAGCTATTTGGACGTGGTCATCGAGGGTGATTCCTCCTTCACCACTCCTGATAACGACGCCATCGTGCAACACCTCAAGTGTGAACCTCGAGGGTGATTCCTCCTAAGTTCACCTTGACGACTACATCAGGTGGAATCCGTCGAGGGTGATTCCTTAGTTTTCCCCCTGGTGTTTGGACACACAGTTACTATGACTTTAACCATAAACCATGATAAAGTCGGGTCGGCCCTGAGGGGTACCCGCGCGAGCATGTGATGCGATTCATGTGTAGTCGGGTGACCAGAGAGAGTACCCGCGAGATAATTACGAGGCGTGGCCGGGCATTCTTAGCCCTTGCCGCAAGTCCTCGAGACGGGGCGACGGGGTCACATCGATTGTGAGTCTCTGCTAGTTATCGCGCGCTCCTAATTCACTAACGGTTTGGATATTTGATCCGAGTGGGCCTCTGGCCCGATAGCACTAACCATCACGTGGGAACATTTATGGGCACCATGCGTCGTATGCATCAGCCGAAGCTTAATGGACGTCAGCGATTGAGCGGCGCGCTGAGTTGGACCGCATAAAGCAACAACCTTGATAGTGTGGGTTGCCAGGTTTGCTCTCAGCCGTGAACGTAACATGCAGGAGTTCCCGGGGCGATGGCCCAAGACCCCTGGGGGCATAGGTTTAGTCCGACGTGCTGACCTCTCTGTTAAGCCTAGGTCAGGTTGCGGCGTATCGTTTGGCCGAGGCCGGGCATGACCCAGTAAAGTGTGTCCGGCCGGAGTTAATCGAGCGTGGTGGGTAAGTTGGTGCACCCCTGCAGGGAAGAACTAATCTATGCATAGCCGATCCTCGGTAACGGACGCTCGGAGTTATATCCCGATCGATACAACTAGAACTGGATACTTGTGATGAGAAATGGATACTAGGGCTCTGAGATCGCTTTCTCGCAGGTAGTCGAGAAAGGATCTCTGGCCGAGGTTGATACTTAATGTTACTACTACTTTATGCTGTACTAATCTACGCTCTTCTAATGTTGCAAGACCGCTGAAGATGCTAGTCTTTGATAGGACTAGGCCTTCTCTCTATTCTGGAATTTCTGCAGCTCAGTCCACATATACAGCCCTTCTTTGATAATGTTGCATATGTAGTGTAGATCCTTGCTTGTTGAGTACTTCGGATGAGTACTCACGGTTGCTTTGCTTCCTCTTTTTCCCCTTTTCCCTTTTGATACAACCAGACGACGGAGCCCCGGAGCCAGCTGCCCTCGCCGACGACTACTACTACCATCCTGAGGGTGGTTACTGCTACGAGCTTGTCGACGACCAGGAGTAGGATCGGAGGGTCCCAGGCAGGAGGCCTGTGCCTTTTTGATCATAGTGTTTCTTTTGCCCCGCCTTATTAAGGCTTATCTGTGTTTTCTTTTATATCTGTACTCAGATATCTGATGCTTCCGCTAACGCTTGTATGCGAGCTTATGTATTCGAGCCCTCGAGGCCCCTGGCTTGTAATATAAAGCTTGTATGACTTTATTTATGTTTTAGAGTTGTGTTGTGATATCTTCAAGTGAGTCCTTAGGCTTGATCGTGCCAATTGCGTGTATGATTAGTGCACGATTAAGCCGGGGGCGTCACAGGTTGGTATCAGAGCCGAATGCCTGTAGGAACCCCCCTTTCCAACTCCTTGGCCGAAGTTGAGTCTAGTCATCCAAAACTGTTTTACTAACTTGGCTGTGTGGCTTACGGGCCCACGTCGCCGATTGTGTGGTATTAGGATCTTTTTATTCCCCTTCCTTACTCTGGGACTCTGATCTCTCTTCTTTTCGGGTTAAATGAATTTTACTAACGCCGACACTTAGGATCTCGTAATTCTTGTCTCCCCGGAGAGCTGGATATCTGTGCTTAATTCCTTATCATTGATCTGATTAGTCTGATAATCATTTTCCTTTCCATTGGTTTGTTTAACCTTTTCTCTCCGAGTGGTATTTTACTTCTCATTGCCATTTGACAATCCTGAATTTCCTCTGTTTTAGATGGATCGTTTGTGTAACATCCCCAGGTTACCCCACTCTGGTTAAGCTACTTAACCTGCCATGTCATCATGATCACTCTAATAAAATTTCATTAGAAAATATTTCAACTTCAAATTCAAATTACAAATGGGAGTCAAATAAATATTTCTTCAAATGGCAAAACTAAAATGTCCATAATGCTGCAAATAATCCTAAGGTAAATATAGAATTGAAACCAACTTCAGATAAATTCCCAGAATGCCCCTGGACATTTACAACAGTAGTCCAGCAGCATTTAAATTTGTCTTTTCAATTCCTAATAATACCTAACCTATTCCTTTTGCCTCCAAAATAATTGTGGCACTGCCTAAAATTATGTTGGATTTATTGGGTCTAGTTCCATATTTTCCCAACAGCAATTGGATGCCTAATTAATTACTTTTCCCTCTCTGGTAATAAATAAAAAGAGAAAACAGAAAAAGGGGAAGTGGCAGAACACTTCCCTGGTAATGGGCCAGCCCAGCCCAACTACCCTCCTTGCCTCGCTGTCGTCTCTCCTGTGGACGACCGCGCCCGCGCCGGTCGCCGCGCGACACCGCGACAGGGAGCAGGGACGCGAGGGGATAAGGCCGCGCCGAGCCGTCCTCCCTGGCCACCTCCTCCATTCGCCCACTCTCCTCCTTCCTCCTCGTCTCTCTCCGCTCGGATCTGAGCGCAACCGAGTTCCACCGCCGCCGTGCTCCTGTCGTCTCCATGGCCACCGGCGTCGTCCTGACCCACTAGGCTGTCCGGGAGGTGCACCGGCCACTCCCTCTTCTTCCTCGACCACCAGCTGGAGACGAGGGGCTCTGCATCGCCGGTGCGCCGTCATCATCTACCTCGGGTCGCCGCCGCCCCGAGCTGTCGATCTGCTTGCCCCTGCGCTCCGAGACCTCGACGAGCCTTTCATGCGCCCCTCGGTGAGCAGCCTCGTCGATCACTTCGCCCCTTGCTCTCTCTCTGTAGCGTAGTTGCCATCCCCGATGAGCTCTGTATCCACCGCCGCCTGTGCTCGTCGCCGGCGCCGTTCCGGCGACCAAACGGCCTTGCACGTGTGTCCGTTCGCTTCAACGCACTGAGTAGGCCTCGCCTAGCCCCTTTTCCCCCTCGCACGCATGCTGCAACGCCAAAACCGAGCTCAACCGAACTCCGGCGCCGCCTCTCGCCGACGTTGGGCTCGCCCCCGACCACCTCCACCCCTACCATGGCTCCCAACCGACGCGGTGCTCGACGCCCGTTCGAATGCGGCCGGAACCACACAAAACGGAGCACCATAGCGAATTTCCGGCGGACTACGGCGAAGTTCCGGCCATCGTCGCCGCTTTCAGCCTCACCGGCGCCGGCGTCCGACGTGGCCACCTGGGGCCCAACCTCAGCGTCACTGACCCGTGGGCCCCAGGGGCCCGGCCGGCCTGTTGACCGGTCAGCTCTGCTGACTGGACCGGCCCAGCAGCTGGCATGTGGACCCCACCTCCACTTAATTAACCTAACTAATTAAACTAATTTAATTAACTTAATAAGTCACTGACATAGGGCCCCACCGTTAATTAAACCCATTTAAATAGGTTAATTAACCTCTGTGTCAATGACACCTGGGCCCCACCATCACTGTTCACTCTTTGACCTGGTCAATGTTGACTGCTGAGTCAGCAGTTGATTGGCCCCACATGTCATTGACTGTGGCTGGCTGAGTCTGTGTAATAAAAGTATTTCACTGTTATAATTCGAATTTAATAATTAATTAAACCCAGAAATTCCAGAAAATCAATAAATCTATAAAAATTAATAACTTTTAAACCGTAGCTCAGATCGAAAAACTTAAAACATGAAAGTTGCTCAGAACGACGAGACGAGTCTGATCATGTCGTCTGTTTCGATGCCGGAACCCCCTACGTAGAAGAACTCATAACTCCGAGCCCGATTTCGGTAGATGAATAGTGCACACACACCGGTTAATAAATCCCAGATTAATTCTAAAAATAACTAAAATGACTTAGAGGCATATTTAGGCAACCCTGCACTGCATCATAGCATCGCACGCACTGTGTTGCATCTGTTTGCATTATATTTACTTGTTTCTTCCCCCCTCTTCTCTTTCGGTAGACCCCGACGTTGCCGTAGATCCTGAGGCAGACGTCACTCCGGAGTACGACTACGTCCCCGACGATCAGGCCCTTGCCGTCGAGCAGACAGGCAAGCACCCCCATTTTGAACATGCCAATATTGCCTATTCTCTTCTCCCTTATGCTTGCATTAGAACTGCTACTGTTACTGTTTTCCTATATCTGTTGCATAGCCTGATTATGGTAACCTGCCTTGCTACCTTGCTGGTTATCCTAGACTGTTTAGAATAGGCTGGGTAGAGACCCGACAGAGACCCCCACTTGATCCCGACTGCCCCGCTGGATATCAGAAGACCCGATCATCGGGATTGAAGACCAGACCCTGGCACCGCACATCACTTCCCCCTTAGTTGCCGACACTACTGGGTTACCGTCGAGTGCCGAGGGTGATACCTCGTCAGCACTTCTGATGATAACCTTGTAGGTTAGTTAATCGGTCGTGGTAAGCGAGGGTGATTCCTCCTACACCACCCCCGATAACAGCGTCGTCGTGCAACTTCTCAAGTGTGGACCTCGAGGGTGAATCCTCCTTCATTCACCTTGATGATAACATCAGTGGGAATTCTATCGAGGGTGATTCCTCAGGGTTCCCTTGGTGTCAGACACACAGATACTGTTGTTGATATGACTTGCACTAAACCATGTTACTAAAGACGGGTCGGCCCAGAGGGGTATCCGCGCGAGCTTAATGCGAAGTGATGTGGAGACGGGTTGACCTGGATGGTGCCCGCGAGATACTACGAGGCGTGGCCGGGCATTCTTAGCCCTTGCCGCAAGTCCTCGAGATGGGGCGACGGGGTCACATCGATCGTGAGTCTCTGCTCGTCTCCGCGCGCTCCTAATCCACTAACGGTTTGGATATTTGATCCGAGGGGCCTCTGGCCTGATAGCACTAACCATCACGTGGCAATAGTATGGGCGTTCTGCGTCGTATACTTCAGCCGAAGCTTAATGGACGTCAGCAACTGATGCGGCACACGCTGGGTTGGACTGGGAACGCAACCACGCTTGTATAAGGGGTTGCTAGGTCTGCTCACCGGCGGTGCACGTAACGTGCAGGAGTTCCCGGGGCGATGGCCCAAGACCCCTGGGGGCATAGGTTAGTCCGGCGTGCCGACCTCTCTGTTAAGTATTTGGTCGGGTTGCGGCGTGTTGCTTAGCCGAGGCCGGGCATGGCCCAGAAAAGTGTGTCCGTCCGGAGTTAAGCGAGAGTGGTGGGTAAGTTGGTGCACCCCTGCAGGGAAGAAACTTCTATCGATAGCCTGTCCTACGGTAACGGACACTCGGAGTTGTATCCCGATCGGTACAACTAGAACATGACCTGAGATGAGAACTGGATAGTACGGCTTTGGGATTGCTTTCTCGCAGGGAGTCGAGGAAGAATCCCCGGCCGAGGTTGATGACATTACTGCTATAATTTACGTTATGTTATTCTGCTCTCTTCTAATGCTGCGAGACCGTTGAAGATGTTGAAGATGCTAGTCTTCGATAGGACTAGGCTTTCCCCCTCTATTCTGGCATTTCTGCAGCCCAGTCCACATATACAGCCGCCTTTGAAAATATTGCATATGTAGTGTAGATCCTTGCTTGCTGAGTACTTCGGATGCTCCTGCTGCTCCTAAACTTCCAAGGGCCATCGTGCGTGCCGCTAGGTGAGCCCCTCCTCTTCTCCCCTCGCTCCCCTGGCTCTTGCGCTCGCTAGCCATCAGCTTAGCCATGGCCGAAACCGCCACCGCCGCCGCAGCACCTCGCCGCCATGGCGATGGTCCCTGTCACGTCCACCTGAGCACGGTAACGTGCTCCTGGTGCTTCCAGGAGCCCAACGCACCCGCGCACAGGCTTCCCTGTGCCCCCTAGCCCCTTTTCCATCGAACACCCGAACGCGCCTCCGCCATAGCTCGTCGCCAGCGAGCCTCTGTTGACCAAATGGTCAAGTGGCGCAGATCAACGTGCTCGCCTGCACGTGTAGATGCCCTCTGGGCTAGCCAATTGGCCCAAGCACATTCGCTTTGTCGATTCCATCCCCGACCGATTCCGGCCGTTCGCTGCGGTCGTCGCCGCCGTCGCCGCCGTCACCACCGGCCACCTTCGGCCAAACCACCGCCACCAATCGACGCGGAACACTTCAGCCGTTCGAACGCAAGTTGTGGCGTGCAAAACGGCGAACCATAGCGCCTTTCCGACGCGCTCCAGCGAGCCCCGCCGCGTTTTTTGTCGCCGGAGCTGTCTCTGCCGCCGTCGCCGACGTGGCCTGGCAAGTGGACCCCCTATGCCACTGACGCTGGGCCCCATGAGTCCCCGTTGACTGGTTTGACCAGTCAACGTGATGACTGGGCGTCTCTGTGACGCTGACGTGCGGGCCCCACCGCTTAATCCACTAATTGAAACATTTTAATAATTAAAACTTAATTAGATATACTAATTAGTCAATGACATGTGGGGCCTACTAGCTAAATAACTCAGTTTAGTTAAATTAATCCACTGTTAACCCACAGAGACTAACATGTGGGTCCCATAGGCCCCACATGTTAGGTTTGACTCTGGTCAGCTCTGTTGACTGCTGACGTCATCCCCCTGTCATGCTGACATCATAATGAATTTCTGTTAATAAAAATAATTCCCGAAAATGTTATAATCTTTGAAAATCCGTAGAAAATAAACCATAGCTCGGATCGAAAAACTTTCTACATGAAAGTTGCTCAGAACGACGAGCCGAATTCAACCGTGCCATCTGTTTCCGTGTTGGGACCCTCTACGGAGGTGAACCCGTGACTTTTTGCCCGTTTCTGATAGATGAATAGTGCATATACACCGATTAATAATTTCGACTTAAATCCGAAAATAACTAAAATTGTTTAGACATGTCTTTAGGCAACCCTGCACTGCACGTTAGCATAGCATGCTCTGTGTTACATCTGATTGCTGTGTATTTAATTGTTTCCTCCCCCTCTTCTCTCTCGGTAGATCCCGGTACCGAGATAGTCCCCGAGACCGATGCAGCTCCGGAGGTTGACTACACCGTTGACGACCTTGCCTTTGCTGCCGAGCAACCAGGCAAGCACCCCCCCTTGAGCATGCCTATATCGCCTATTCTCTTCTTTCTTATGCTTGCATTAGAATTGCTGCCGCTACTGCTTTACCTATTCTGATGCATAGCCTGTTTATTGTAACCTGCTATTGATACCTTACCTGCTTATCCTAAACTGCTTAGTATAGGCTGGATAGAGACCCCAGTGACCCCACTTGTCCCAGTTGCCCTGCTGGATCTTCGGAAGACTCGACGACCAGACCCCAGCACCGCACATCACCCCCTAGTTGTACAACACTACAGCGTTACTATCGAGTGCCGAGGGTGATACCTCGTTTAGCACTTCTGATGTTAACTCTGTAGAGTAGCTATTTGGACGTGGTCATCGAGGGTGATTCCTCCTTCACCACTCCCGATAACGACGCCATCGTGCAACACCTCAAGTGTGAACCTCGAGGGTGATTCCTCCTAAGTTCACCTTGACGACTACATCAGGTGGAATCCGTCGAGGGTGATTCCTCAGTTTTCCCCCTGGTGTTTGGACACACAGTTACTATGACTTTAACCATAAACCATGATAAAGTCGGGTCGGCCCTGAGGGGTACCTACGCGAGCATGTGATGCGATTGATGTGTAGTCGGGTGACCAGAGAGAGTACCCACGAGATAATTACGAGGCATGGCCGGGCATTCTTAGCCCTTGCCGCGAGTCCTCGAGACGGGGCGATGGGGTGACATCGATCGTGAGTCTCTGCTCGTTATCGCGCGCTCCTAATCCACTAACGGTTTGGATATTTGATCCGAGTGGGCCTCTAGCCCGATAGCACTAACCATCACGTGGGAACAGTTATGGGCACTCTGCGTCGTATGCATCAGCCGAAGCTTAATGGACGTCAGCGATTGAGCGGCGCGCGCCGAGTTGGACCGCGTAAAGCAACTGCCTTGATAGTGTTGGTTGCCAGGTCTACTCTCGGCCGTGAACGTAACGTACATGAGTTCCCGGGGCGATGGCCCAAGACTCCTGGGGGCATAGGTTTAGTCCGGCGTGCTGACCTCTCTGTTAAGCCTAGGTCGGGTTGCGGCGTATCGTTTGGCCGAGGCCGGGCATGACCCAGTAAAGTGTGTCCGGCCGGAGTTAATCGAGCGTGGTGGGTAAGTTGGTGCACCCCTGCAGGGAAGAACTAATCTATGCATAGCCGATCCTCGGTAACGGACGCTCGGAGTTGTATCTCGATCGATACAACTAGAACTGGATACTTGTGATGAGAAATGGATACTAGGGCTTTGGGATCGCTTTCTCGCAGGTAGTCGAGAAAGGATCTCTGGCCGAGGTTGATACTTAATGTTACTACTACTTTATGCTGTACTAATCTACGCTCTTCTAATGCTGCAAAACCACAGAAGATGCTAGTCTTCGATAGGATTAGGCCTTCTCTCTGTTCTGGCATTTCTGCAGCCCAGTCCCCATATATAGCCCTTCTTTGTTAATGTTGCATATGTAGTGTAGATCCTTGCTTGCTGAGTACTTCGGATGAGTACTCACGGTTGCTTTGCTTCCTCTTTTTCCCCTTTTCCCTTTTGATGCAACCATACGACAGAGCCCCGGAGCCAGCTGCCCCCGCCGACGACTACTACTACCATCCTGAGGGTGGTTACTACTACGAGCTTGTCGATGACCAGGAGTAGGATCGGAGGGTCCCAGGCAAGAGGCCTGCACCTTTTCGATCGTAGTGTTTCTTTTGCCCCGCCTTATTAAGGCTTATCTGTGTTTTATTTTATATCTGTACTCAGATATCTGATGCTTCCGCTGACGCTTGTATGCGAGCTTATGTATTCGAGCCCTCGAGGCCTTTGGCTTGTAATATAAAGCTAGTATGACTTTATTTATGTTTTAGAGTTGTGTTGTGATATCTTCAAGTGAGTCCTTAGGCTTGATCATGTGCATTTGCGTGTATGATTAGTGCATGATTAAGCCGGGGCGTCACAAGTAACATACCGATGGACAAAGGGAATTACGTATGCTGTCATAAGGTTCGACCGATAAAGATCTTCGTAGAATATGTAGGAGCCAATATGGGCATCCAGGTTCCGCTATTGGTTATTGACCGGAGAAGTGTCTCGGTCATGTCTACATAGTTCTCGAACCCGTAGGGTCCGCACGCTTAACGTTCATTGACGATATAGTGTTATATGAGTTATGTATGTTGGTGACCGAATGTTGTTCGGAGTTCCGGATGAGATCACGAACATAACGAGGAGCTCCGGAATGGTCCGGAAGTAAAGATTGATATATGGGATAATAGTGTTTGGTCTTCGGAAGGGTTCCGGAATTCACCGGAAGGGGTTTCGGATGTTTCCCAAAAAAATTGGGTACGAGAACACTTTATTTGGGCCAAAGGGGAAAGCCCATGAGGATTTTGGAAAGAGCAAAAGGAAGTTTCGCGGAGACCAGAGGCCAGACGCCAGAGACCCTGGCGTCTGGGCCCAGACGCCGGGAACCCTGGCGTCTGGCCCTGGAGTCCGAGAAGGACTCTTGACTTTCGTGCAAAACTGACTTTGAGGAGGCCTTTACTCCAAGTTTCGACCCCAGGGCTCAACATATAAATAGAGGGGCAGGGCTAACACCCAAGACACATCAAGATTCACCAAGCCGTGTGCCGGCAACCCCGTCCCCTCTAGTTTATCCTCCGTCTAGTTTCTGTAGTGCTTGGCGAAGCCCTGCGGAGATTGTTCTTCATCGCCAACCGTCTCCACGCCGTCGTGCTGCCGGAACTCATGTACTACTTCGCCTCTCTTCCTAGATCGAGAAGGCGAGGACGTCATCGAGCTGAACGTGTGCTGAACGCGGAGGTGCCGTACGTTCGGTACTTGATCGGGACGGATCGTGAAGGTGTACGACTACATGAACCACGTTGATAAATGCTTCCGCTTAGCGATCTTCAAGGGTATGAAGATGCTCTCCCCCTCTTGTAGCTATGCATCTCCATGGATAGATCTTGCGTGTGCGTAGAATTTTTTTGTTTTCCATGCAACGTTTCCCAACAAGATAGCGCCTTCAAGAAGAAAGACAACGCCGAGACGCCGTCGCCATGCGGTCCTGACGAACCAGACCTAGGGTTTCCTCCCCCTGAGCTCTAAGAGGGGCATAACCGAAGGCCTTGACAGCGCCTCCAAGAAGGAAATGACATCCGCAGACGCCACCGCTGCCAACACCGGCAAGCCGAGCAGGGATTTCTCCCTGGCCTGAGGCTGAGCAATCCCATAGCCGCCGTGTTTGGAAACGAAGCTCAGAAGATGAGTTGGAGCCACCATGTCGGAAGAGGGTTGGCGGGACTGCACCTGCCGTCGGAGGGTGGCAGCACCTCCAAACCCACGAGGCTTTGAGATGTCCAACTTAGAAGGAGGGAACTATTCGCATGTAGTAGTTGCTTCTGACTAGGCGTGAAATGATGCATGATACTCCCTCCGTTCCTAAATATAAGCATTTTTAGAGATTGCAATATCGACTACATACGAAGAAAAATGAGTGAATCTACACTTTAAACTATGTCTATATACATTCGTATGTAGTCAATATTGAAATCTCAGAAAAGACTTATATTAAGAACGGAGGTAGTAGAACACAAGGAGATGCATCTGATGCCTTGTGCTTGGACTGAAATGCTGAAGCTCTATGTCTACTTCATGATGTCTTATTTCATTAGAGCATCTCCAGCCACGCCCCAACAGGCCCCCAAGGCCCTTTTTTAGCGCCGGCGCCAAAAAAAGGGCCCAGTTGCGCTCCCAGAAGCCCAATTTTCGCCGGTTAGGCCCGATTTTGGAGCCGGCGGTCCCAGGCCGAACCCGGCGCGCTGGGGGCGCCCGGGGGCGCCGGGGCAAGTGTTTTGGGCGCGAAAGCCCGGCAGACCCGCCGAGTCAGTGACCAGCCGCGTCTCGTCTTCCTCATCGCCTCGTTTTCCCGTGGGGAATCAATGCCAAGGCTGCCGCCGGTCAGCCTTCCATTGATTCCTCACGGGCGGCGCAGTGATGGCACGGCGACGCGATGTCCCGCTCCCACGACGCATACGCACACGTCTGCCCCCCCCCCGTCGGCTATAAAAACCATCCCCTCCCTCGCCGGTGGACGCACTCTCCTTCGCCCTCATTCCCTCTCTCGTCGCCGGCGCCCCTCTCTCCCCCGCCTCCAACCATCGCGCGTCTACATCCACTGATGGGAGAACGTTTCCCTGGCGACGATGTGGCAACCAACGGCTTCGGCCGTCGCACCCTGCACGAGTGGGAGGCGTACCTCCTGCATGAGGCCAACTACCCGGCACCGCCTGACATGCGCGTGCCGGGGCGGTGGAGGCTCAGCGCCGGAGGCGTCCCCGTCCCCTCGCAGCCCGACGCCGACCGCTTCCATGGCGAGGTCGATCGCGTTCGGGCCTCCCTGCCGGAGGAGGTGCGCGACCGCCCGGAGTACGCCGCCAACAATCATGCGAGCTGGGCGGCATACTTCCAACGCCGTCACGAGGAGCAGTTCGCCTCCACCAACAACGCGCCGGTGATGGGGCACCACAACACCGACGGCCGCCGCCTGTGGTGGGGCGTCCCCGGGCGGACGCTCCACTACGTCCTCGAGTACCTCGAGGGCGGCAACCAACCGCCGCTCCAGTACCCGGCGGCCCCGGCGCCTGTCCCCCGCCGGAGCGGTGGCATTTGGATGCCGAGGCGCATGGCGGGTGGGTCGTCGTCGTCGTCCTCCTCCTCCCGCTCCACCGGTTCGCCGGCGCGTTGGAGGAAGACGACGACGACCCACCCGCCGTGCGCCTCGGCATCCAAATGCCACCGCTCCATCGAGGGACAGGCGCCGGGGCCACCGGGTACTGGAGCGACGGCTGGTTGCCGCCCTCGAGGTACTCGAGGACCTAGCGGAGCGTCCGCCCGAGGACGCCCCACCACAGGCGGTGGTCGTCGGCGTTGTGGCGCCCCATCACCGGCGCGTTGTTGGTGGAGGCGATCTGCTCCTCGTGACGGCGTTGGAAGTACGCCGCCCAGCTCGCATGATTGTTGGCGGCGTACTCCGGGCTGCTGTGCACCTCCTCCGGCAGGGAGGCCCGAACGCAATCGACCTCGCCATGGAAGCGGTCGGCGTCGGGCTGCGGGGGGGACGGGGACGCCTTCGGCGCTGAGCCTCCACCGCCCCGGCACGCGCATGTCAGGCGGTGCCAGGTAGTTGGCCTCGTGCAGGAGGTACGCCTTCCACTCGTGCAGGGTGCGGCGGCCGAAGCCGTTGGCCACCGCACCGTCGCCGGGGAAACGTTCTCCCATCAGCGGATGTAGACGCGCGGTGGTTGGAGGCGGGGGAGAGAGGGAATGAGGGTGAAGGAGAATGCGTCCACCGGCAAGGGAGGGGGTGGTTTTTATAGCCGCGGGGGAGTGGGGGGAGGGGGGCAGACGTGTGCGTACGCGTCACGGGAGGGGGACGGCACGTCGCCGTGCCATCACTGCGCCGCCCGTGAGGAATCAATGGAAGGCTGACCAGCGACAGCCTTGGCATTGATTCCCCGCGGGAAAACGAGGCGATGAGGAAGACGAGACGCGGCTGGTCGACGGGTCCGCCGGGCTTTCGCGCCAAAAATGCTTGCCCCGGCGCCCCCCCGGCGTCCCTCAGCGCGCCGGGTTCGGCCTGAGACCGCCGGCTTCAAAATCGGGCCTAACCGCGAAAATTGAGATTCTGGGGGCGCGACTGAGCCGTTTTCTTGGCGCCAGCGCTAAAAAAGATCTGGGGGGGGGGCTGTTGGAGGCACGGCTGGAGATGCTCTTGGTCATTTATTAGTCTTGCTTATGCTTTGGTGTGTTTGAACTGAAATTTTGTAGCTCTGCGTTTTCCTTACGGTATGACTTGAATTTCAGAAAACGAAAAAGCAGTGTTAAGAAGTTAAGTTCCGTGGGTGGCAAGTTGCCTTTCCCTCAAAAAGCAATAATATAAGAATAGTTCCGTGGGAGACAGCGGAGACGCGCATGCTCGAATTTGCGCCACTGGGTAACTTTACAAGACCCATTCTGCATTGAGCTAAGAACAACACGTTTCCGCTTGTCACAGAATCAATTTATAAGACCCATTCATTCGTGTCGAGACGAGAGGATCTATTCCCCTCAAGCGAGTTCGGCGTCGATGGCGACCAAGGGAGCGCGTCGCGGCAACGGCAAGCCCAAGAGAGCGCCGAGGCGCGAGCCGATCCCGCCAGGGCCAACGGGGGTGCACCACATCCCCGACCACCTCCTCGAGCTCATCCTCCTGCGCGTAGGCTCCTCCCTCGCCCTCCTCCGCGCCGCCTTCACCTGCAAGCGCTGGCGCCGCATCGTCGCGGCCACCGCCTTCCTCGCCCGGTTCCGCTCCCTCCACGCGGCCCACGTGCCAGGCCACTACCACGTCGTCGACCCCAGCTTCAAGGAGCCGCCGCCCGACGGGAGCAGCAACCATGTCTACGTGCCAGATCCCTCGACGGCCGATGCCATCGACAGACGCCGCCTCGCCCTCGACTTCCTCCCGCAGGGCGACCGCTCGTTGCCCTGGGAGCTCGGGGACAGCCGCGGGGGCCTCCTGCTGCTCTACCGGCGGAATATCGTCTGGCATCGGATGGCCTACAGAACGTGGTACTCGGAGCTCCACTTCTCCGACATGGTCGTCTGCGACCCGCTCACGCGGACGTACCAGACGATCCGCTGCTCGGAGGAGGTTGACTCCCGCCTGTTCCTCGGGGTGTTCCTGCTCGACGGCGTTGCCGTGGACGAGTCTGGTGGCGGCGGCTTCATCGCTATGTCGAATTTTCGGGTGCTCGCCGTGGGCTACGAAAGCCATGATTTCGAGGATGGCCGCGGCACTCCCCGTGCCTCCGTGTTCTCCTCCGGGAGCGAAGGCGGCTGGCAGAGCGCGGCCGAGAACGACGTGTCCATTCCAGAGTATGCCTTGATCAGCTTCGCAGGGCGCGCTCGTTCTTCACTCTACTGGCGCATGGAGCGTGAGGGCGTCGTGCTGATTCTCGATGAGACTACCCTCGAGTTCTCGCTCGTCGAGTTCCCGTGTACGGTCGTGGGCATGCCGGAGGAATCTTCAGCCTTCCGGGTCATTGGCGGCCACGACGGCGCGCTACGCGTTGTCCGCGTGATGGTCAACAATGACCTCACGGTCTTCGCGCAGCTCCAGGGCAGCGGCGAATGGGTGGCCGAGAAGCTCGTAAGGCTACCGGAGGCGACCTGCGGGCAGCCGGGGCGCGAGGAGACGTACTTCCAGCGACCTGCCAAGATCGTATCCGCGAGTACGAGGTACATCCTCGTGACACCACAGGAGGAGACATGGATTGTCTCTGTCGATCTCGAGACGCTGGAGGTGGAGCGGGCGCATGAGAGGAACAGGTACGCCCGTTCGAGATGCCATGGCCACCGGCCTTGCAGGCTTGCCGTGCGGCCGATCGCCGGTGCAGCAGGAGGATATATGCGCCGCCGACGTTCGCCTACGAATTACACGGTATTTGTAACGCACCAACGTGCACGGGCACGTCATAGCGCGCCATGCCGCTGTTTGTTCGTCGCACACCAACGTACATGTAGCGACGTCGCCGTGACGTCTAGCGGCCTCGACTTCTTTTCCTCTCGACTGGAACCCAAGCCGCCAGGGGAGGCCAGCCTTCCAGCGCCGTCCTCCGGCGGCTCTCCTGTGCCGTCGTCGGTGCTCGGGGGGGGGACGACGCTGAATAAAATTTCTTCAGATCCTACTTCGACAAGGCGATCGGTCCTATGGTCGGGGATGAATCTGAAATCCAGTCTGCTCAAGCAAGGATGGTGCGGCGGCGGCGACATCCTCGTGGTGGACCTGTGTCCTTGGGCTCCGTCGTTGCAACGCCATGTGCTCCAGCGCCGGCGTGGAGCTTGGGATGCAGATTATGGTCTGCATCAGCGGCATCTGAAAGATGGTGGATCGTGTGCTGGGTTTGTGGTATGTGGATGGTAGGTATGGTTTCCTCCTCCGACGTCTTAGTCATGTGGGGATGCCATATCTGGAGTTTGATGGCGTGTCCGGAGTGTTGCCCCAGTCTGATTCGTTCAACGGGAATGGTTTCGTCTTTGGTGAGCCACCTTGAAGGTCCGCAAAGCTGCATATCAGCGATGGAGCCCCGTCGAGCTCGGTTGTGGAGGTGATCCGTCATTTTTTTCTTTGGTGGCTGCTCTTGTGGTGCCAGATGCAGGTGACGGGCATTGGTGTCAAGCTCAGAAGTTTCTTCGGTCTTGTTAGTAATTTTACTTCTCGGCTGATGTTCCTTTGTGCAAAGGCTAGCGTTCTGCTATGTATTCAGTTTTGCCAGATCAGTGTGTACGTGACTTGTACTATGATTCTTATGATATAAATATAAGACACGTATTATCATGCAAAAAAAACATACATATAGTGTGTTGATGATTACGCCCGGGGTCACGTGTGTACCGCAGCGCGCTGAGCACATTCTACTAGCGGTACGGAGGCCTGAGAGAACCTAACGAATTTGTTAATTCTCATCCGGAGGGAGGCTTAACAATGTCTCATCGTGCAAACAACTAAGTAATCGAGTCCAACCTCCCCCTCCCATCGCGTCGCTCCCGCGAGCGACTAAGGGGCTAACCCTAGCCGCCGGCACGCGTTCCCCTCCCTCCGTTCCTTCCCCTCGCCGCCGCCTATCCGGGCCGCCGGGCAAAGCCAGGGTGCTGGCGACGGTGGGGCTCTTTCTCCTCCCCGCTCGTGGGGGCTCGGCCCGGGCAGGCGTTCCCAAGTGATGGCGCCGTGGTGCGCGGCTGTGCTCGATGGCAGAGCTGCAGAGCGGCAGGCCGAGGTGTGGAGGGCTGGACATGGCGTGGTTCTGGCGGTGGCGTGCGTCGCCAGGTGTCGGTCAGGTCCTTCTGGATCAGACGTCTGGTCGCTGGCGGCGGGCGCGGGGCGGTGGCAGCGGCCAGGCTCGATCGCTGGCCGCTGGCGCGGGGCGGTGGCAGTGGCCAGGCTCGGTCCCTGGGCGGGGATGCTCTGCATCAGCGTGGTGGTGGCCCTCGCAGCCGCGTGGGGGCTCGACGACGGTGGTTGCGGAGTATCATTGCGGAGCGGGTTGGTGGCAGCGACGGCTGGTTGCGTCCCAGCGTCTGCTCGTCCGCGGGCAGCTCGTGATGGTGCTCCGGGTGGCCCTCTTCTGCAGGTGGTAGCGGTCGACCGGTGCTCATCGTCGTTGGACGGGCAGCTGGGTGTGGACACGTGCGGATCTGGCTGGAGCGATGTGGTAGGACGGCACAGGGGTGTGCGTGTGGGGAGATCTACTGGAGGGATGGGTGCCGCTGACTCGGTTGGGCCGCCCATCGCCGGCGCGGGGGTGCGCTGGCCATGGACGTGGTCCGATTCCGCTTCTCCCATTTCCCAGCCTGGTTCTCTGGGCGCTAGATCGGCCTCAGTCCAGGCAGGCGTTGTCGGCTCTGACGGCGCTTGGGGTTTTGTCGGACGATGCAAGGCCTGTGCTTTTGACGGAGATCTGGAAGCACCCTGTGGTGGGGGGGGGGGGCAGTTCGGATGGTGGGAGTCGTGGGCTTGTGGGCGGAGCTCACAACTTAGGTGTTGGTCGATGGCCATGGGCGTGTGGGCGGCATGGTCTCTGGTGGTCGTGCTATGTCGGTGGTGCGGCAGGTGAGTTGTTGGCCACACCCAGGTCGGAGGAGGAGCATGCGTGACGAGGTGAAAACCTTTTCCGCTCTGGCCAGTCTGACGATGGCGGTGGCCGCGGGTGTCGCCCCCCTGTTAGATAGAGTAAATAGGAGCCTGTTTAAACTTCTATCTCTTCTTCTGCTTTCTCTGTTTAACTCTCCTCTCGATGTAATCCCTCTCTGTCTCTCTCGTTCGACTCCTGGAGTATCCTAGCGATCTCCACAACTTGTAAGCCACGACAACCTCTGAATATATACATCGCAGCCCGAGACCAAAGGGTTCAACACTTCCTCCAATCTTTACATGGTCATCAGAGCCTATCCTCATCGCATCTAGCAACCCGAGAGAAAGCCATTAGCCCGAGAGGAAAACCAATCTAGCCGATGTATTTGTTGTAGATCAAAGCCATGGCAGGCACCGCTGCTTACCCCGCTGCATCCACCGCTACCTCTACCATCTCCACCCTCACACATCCACCATGAGCTCCCTGACTATCCAGTTCGCCGGTTCCACCTATGCATCATCTTCCACCTCCAGCAGCGTCGCTAGCTCACTCGGGTCGCCTTCGTCAGAGAAGCTGACGAGGACGAACTTCCTTCTCTGGAAGGCCATCGTGCTACCCCAGATCAAGGGGGCACAGATGGAGCACTTCCTTGATGCCGCAAACGTGGCGCCCCCTGCCACCATCACCATCACCAAGGATGGGAAGGAAGAGCAGGTCTTCAACTACGCCAGGACGATCTGGTACGCCCAGCAGCAGCAGGTACAAGGTTACCTTATGGGATCTCTATCACGCGAGGTTCTTGTGCAGGTTGTAACTCTCCAGACGTCGGCCGAGGTGTGGAGTGCCATCCACGCCTTCTTCGCTGCGCAAACACAATCGCAGCTCGTCAACACCCGCATCGCCCTTGCAAATCTCCAGAAGGGCAACTTGGGGATGCCCGAGTACCTTGCCAAGATCAAGGCCTTGACAGATGAGATCGCCTGCACCGGGAACGCCCTCTCTGATGGAGAAATCGTCTCCTTCGTGCTGAAGGGCCTGGACCTCGAGTACAACTCGGTGGTCTCGGCTCTCTCTGCCCGCGTCGAGCCAGTCACCGTCACCGAGCTCTACAATCAGCTACTCAGTTCCGAAGCTCACATTAACCTTCTGCAGGGGACGAGCATGCGGCAATCTTCGGTGAACGCGATGACCCATGGCCGCGGCAATGGTGGCCAAGGCCGTGGTCACCAAGGTCAGCAAGGGCGCGGACGCGGCAACATCAGCAACAGTGGGCGTGGGCGCGCCAACAACAATGGTCCACGTCCTTCTGGTAACAACAGCAGCCGACCCCGACCCCGGTGTCAACTTTGCACGAAGCCCGGCCATGAGGTGCTTGATTGTTGGCATAGGAATGACGAGAATTATGTGCCTGAAGAGCACCATGTCCTTGCTGCGCTAAGGGAGCAAGGAGGAGAAGGAGAAACTGTCTGGTATGCTGACTCTAGAGCAACCAATCACATCACTAGTGAACTTGGGAAGCTTGCAACTCGTGAAAGATACTACGGCACTGATCAAGTTCACACCACCGCAAACGGTGGAGGTATGGATATACATCATATTGGTCATGCTTTCACTAATTCGCCTATTTCTAAACGTGATCTTGTTCTAAAAGATGTGCTTCATGTCCCACAAGCCAACAAAAATCTTGCATCTATGTCTCGTTTAATGTCCGATAATAATGTCTTCTTTGAAACTCATCCTGAATATTTTTTCATTAAGGATCGGGCAACGAGGGAGCTCCTCCATCACGGTAGATGCATTGGAGGTCTCTACCCCATCACATCCGGAGCATTTAGTCGAAAGCGTCGTCGTCAAGCTTATTCCATCGTCAAGCCCTCCTTGGCAAGACGGCATCAAAGATTAGGACATCCGTCGTCTATTAAAGTTGAGCAAGTAGTTAATAAAGACAATCTTCCGTTGTCAAGTAGAGAAAATACAGAGTCTATTTGTGAGGCTTGTCAATGTGCCAAAAGTCACCAACTCCCTTATCCTAGATCAAGTAGTGTTTCTCATGCTCCTTTAGAACTTATATTCAGTGATGTATGGGGTCATGCAAGAGATTCGTTTGGAAGAAAAAAAATATTATGTTAGTTTCATTGATGATTATAGTAAGTTTACTTGGATATACTTGCTCAAACACAAATCTGAAGTTTTTGCTATCTTCCAAGAATTCCAAAAGCTTGTTGAATGTCACTTTGATAGAAAAATCCTTGCAGTCCAAAGTGACTTGGGAGGGGAGTATGAAAAACTCAACTCTTTATTTCGCAGTGTGGGCATTGAGCACCATGTATCTTGCCCACATGTGAAGGAAATATGCCCTAGAGGCAATAATAAATTTGTTATTTTATATTTCCTTATTCATGATAAAGGTTTATTATTCATGCTAGAATTGTATTGATCGGAAACCTAAATACATGTGTGAATACATAAACAAACACCGTGTCCCTAGTGAGCCTCTACTTGACTAGCTCGTTGATCAAATATGGTTATGGTTTCCTAACCATGGACATGAGTTGTCATTTGATAACGGGATCACATCATTAGGAGAATGATGTGATGGACAAGACCCATCCGTTAGCATAGCATAATGATCACTCAGTTTTATTGCTATTGCTTTCTTCATGTCAAATACATATTCCTTCGACTATGAGATTATGCAACTCCCGGATACCGGAGGAATGCCTTGTGTGCTATCAAACGTCACAATGTAACTGGGTGATTATAAAGATGCTCTACAGGTATCTCCGAAGGTATTTGTTGAGTTGGCATAGATCGAGATTAGGATTTGTCACTCCGAGTTTCGAAGAGGTATCTCTGGGCCCTCTCGGTAATACACATCATAAGCTTGCAAGCAAACGACTAAGGAGTTGGTCACGAGGTGATGTATTACGGAACGAGTAAAGAGACTTGCTGGTAACGAGATTGAACTAGGTATGTAGATACCGACGATCGAATCTCGGGCAAGTAACATACCGATGGACAAAGAGAATTACGTATGTTGTCATAACGGTTTGACCGAAAAAGATCTTCGTAAAATATGTAGGAGCCAATATGAGCATCCAGGTTCCGCTATTGGTTATTGACCGGAGAGGTGTCTCGGTCATGTCTACATAGTTCTCGAACCCGTAGGGTCCGCACGCTTAACGTTCGTTGACGATATAGTATTATATGAGTTATATGATTTGGTGACCGAATGTTGTTTGGAGTCCCGGATAAGATCACGGACATGACGAGGAGTCTCGAAATGGTCGAGAGGTAAAGATTGATATATAGGACGATGGTATTCGGACACCGGAAGTGTTTCGGGGGTCACCGGGTACTAATCGGGTCACCGAAAGGGGTTCCGGGCACCCCCGGCAAAAGATATGGGCCTTATGGGCCAAGAGGGGAAACACACCAGCCACAAGGGGCTGGTGCGCCCCCCATATGGGCCGGCCAAGGTGGAGAAGGAAAGGGGAAGGAGGAAAGGAAAGAAAGGGAATAGGATTCCCCCTTCCTTCCACCTCCCCCCCCCCTTTTCATTCCCCCTCCGACAAATAAGGCAGGGGGGGGCGCCACTTGGGAGGACCCCGGGCCCAGTTCTTTTGGCCGATTCTCCTATAATCTTGAGAATCAACCCTCTACCCAGCTTCTTCCAAAATCTTGTACTCACATATTTTTTACAATCCTAGCTATTCACATCCTAACTAGCTAGGATTGTAAAAAATATATGGGTTCAAGATTCTGGGAGAAGCTGGGTGGAGGGTCGATTCTCAAGATTATGGGAGAATCGGCCAAAAGAACTGGGCCCAAGTAGGATTTGGCCTACTTGGGGCGCCCTCCTGGCTGCTCCCTCCTCCCCTCCACCTATATATATGTGGGAGGGGGGGCGCCTAGCACAACCAGACAAGATTGTCTTAGCCGTGTGCGGCGCCCCCGTCCACCGTTTACTCCCTCGGTCATATTTTCATGGTGCTTAGGCGAAGCCCTGCGGAGATCACTTCACCATCACAGTCACCACGCCATCATGTTGACGAAACTCATCTACTACTTCGCCCGTCTTGCTGGATCAAGAAGGCGAGGACGTCACTGAGCTGAACATGTGCAGAACGCGGAGGTGACGTGCGTTCGGTACTAGATCGGTTGGAGCACGAAGAAAGTTCGACTACATCAACCGCGTTGTGAAACGCTTCCGCTTACGGTCAACGAGGGTACGTAGACACACTCTCCCCTCTCGTTGCTATGCATCTCCTTGATAGATCTTGCGTGTGCGTAGAATTTTTTTTGTTTTCCATGCATCGTTTCCCAGCAGTGGCATCCGAGCCAGGTCTATGCGTAGATGATATGCACGAGTAGAACACAAAGAGTTGTGGCGGTGATAGTCATACTGCTTACCACCAATGTTGTATTTTGATTCAGCGGTATTGTTGGATGAAGCGGCCCGGACCAACCTTACATGTCCACGCACATGAGACCGGTTCCACCGACTAACATGCAACTAGTTTTGCATAAAGGTGGCTGGCGGGTGTCTGTTTCTCCTACTTTAGTTGAATCGAATTTGACTGCGGCCGGTCCTTGAAGAAGGTTAAACAGCAAACTTGACGAATCACCGTTGTGTTTTTTGCCGTAGGTAAGAACGATTCTTGCTAGAAGCCCGTAGCAGCCACGTAAAACTTGCAACAACAAAGTAGAGGACGTCTAACTTGTTTTTGTAGGGCATGTTGTGATGTGATATGGTCAAGACATGATGTGATATACGTTGTTGTATGAGATGATCATGTTTTGTAAGTTATCGGCAACTGGCAGGAGCCTTATGGTTGTCGCTTTATTGTATGAAATGCAAACGCCATGTAATTGCTTTACTTTATGACTATGCGTTAGCGATAGTTGTAGAAGTAATAGTTGGTGAGACAACCATGACGCAATGATGGAGATCAAGGTGTCGAGCCGGTGATGATGGAGATCATGACGATGCTTTGGAGATGGAGATCAAAAGCATGAGATGATGATGGCCATATCATGTCACATATTTTGATTGCATGTGATGTTTATCTTTTATGCATCTTATTTTGCTTAGTACGACGGTAGCATTATAAGATGATCCCTTCACTAAATTTCAAGGTAAAAGTGTTCTCCCTGAGTATGCACCGTTGCTACAGTTCGTCGTGTTGAGACACCACGTGATGATCGGGTGTGATAGACTCTATGTTCACATACAACGGGTGTAAGACAGTTTTGCACATGCAGAATACTTGGGTTAAACTTGACGAGCCTAGCATGTACAGACATGGCCTCGGAACACTGGAGATCGAAAGATCGAACGTGAATCATATAGTAGATATGATCAACATAGAGATGTTCTCCATTGATGACTACCCCATCTCACGTGATGATCGGACATGGGTTTGTTGATTTGGATCACGTATCACTTAGATGACTTGAGGGATGTCTATTTAAGTGGGAGTTCATTAGTAATTTGATTAATTGAACTTAATTTATCATGAACTTAGTCTTGATAGTTTTTGCATATCTATGTTGTAGATCAATAGCTCGCGTATAGCTCCCCTATTTTATTTTGATATGTTCCTAGAGAAAACTAAGTTGAAAGATGATAGTAGCAATGATGCGGACTGGGTCCGTGATCTGAGGATTATCCTCATTGCTGCACAGAAGAATTATGTCCTTGATGCACCGCTAGGTGACAAACCGATTGCAGGAGCAGATGCAGACGTTATGAACGTTTGGCAAGCTCGATATGATGACTACTTGATAGTTTAGTGCGCCATGCTTTACAGCTTAGAACCGGGACTTCAAAAACGTTTTGAACGCCACGGAGCATATGAGATGTTCCAAAGAGCTGAAATTGGTATTTCAGACTCATGCCCGTGTCGAGAGGTACGAGACCTCTGACAAGTACTTTGCCTACAATGTAACACCCCATGTAACAAGCACTGTGACACTCTGCTAAGTATGCCAAGTCATCTTCATTTGCAGTGCCTAGTCATAGTGGTTAATCAAAACAATTCAAATACTTCTCTGAAAATCAACTCAAACTCAAAGTGCAAACTTAAAGTTACTCAAAACATGTTGGAAAAATGTTCACTTTATAGCAAATAATCAAAAACCATTTGATGTTAAGGAACACAACATCATCATCAATTCAAAATGGCATTAGCATTTAAAACAGTGCCAAAAGGAGCATTTTATATGCCATATTCATTTTTGTAAATTCCAAAAGAATTCCAAAAATGCCCAAACTTTTTGTGGCAGTGCCAGCCATTGCCTAGTAATTGATTTGGCAAGTCACATATTTTACAAAAGACAAATGGACTTAAAAATAAAATGTAACAGAAAAGAATAAAAGAAAACAGAAAAATAAAAGGAAAAGAGGCACTGTGCACTGGGCCTAAGTGCACATCGCCCCGAGTCCAGCCCACCGGCCCAACTCCCCTTCTCTCTCCCCTGCGTGTCAACGTAGCCATGGTCGAGTGCGCGCTCGCCGGTGCGGCGTCGACACCGCGGCACTCGACCGACGCCGTGGCCCGTCGAGGGGATAACGACGAGCCAGGGCATCCCCCTGGCCTCCCCATCCATTCCCTCCTCCTCTCCGTTGCTCTTCCCCTCGTTCCCCATCGTCACCGAACGCCACCACCGCCATGCCTCCGTCGATCTCGTGGCCATAGGCACCACCTCGCTCCGCCGACTTGTCGAGGAGCTCCGCCATCGTCTACTCCATCGACCGGTGGCCTCTGCTGGAGCTGGGGAGCACCGAAGCGCTGGATCCCCCTTGTCCACATCTCCGGCTGCCGTCGATCGTCTTCGTCTCCGGCACCGGCTTCTGCTGCTACTAATCCATCACGGGCCAACGTGCGTGCCGCGAGGTGAACCCCTCTTCCTTCCCCTTTCCTCTGTTCGCCCTCGCAAGCGCACTAGTTGCTTCTTCCGCGGCGCCCCGACGCGCCGCCGCCCGCTCACGTCGCCGGCGTGGCCACGGTGACTCTTCGGTCAAATGCCTATGACCGTTGCACTCACCGCGCCATGTAGGTCGTCCCCAACCCCTCCGTTAGCTCGCTAGCGCACCGTAGTACCTGTTCCATCAAGGTCCCGAACGCGCCTCCGCCTCAGCTCGCCGCCGGCGCCCTTCCGGTGACCAAAAGATCATGGGGCCAAGCCCGTTGTGCTCAGCGCATCACGTAGAGCCTCGCTAGCCTCGCCATTTGCTCATTTGCGCGCTACTGCCCCGATTCCATTGTCGCCCGATTCCGGCCGTCCGCCGACGAGCTCGCCATGCTCGTTTCCGGCCACTCCAGGCTCGGCCACCGCCACCACTCGATGCGGCCGAGCTCAAGCTCTCGAATGAGCCTAGCCGCGCCCTTCCTCGTGCCCTGTAATCATTTTCCGGCGAAGTCCGGTGAGCCCCACCGCTGTTTTGGTCGCCGGAGCTCTCTCCGGTGGCCACCGCCGATGTGGCATACCCGGGGCAACCCCCAGGGTCACTGCCAGTGGGGCCCCTGGTCCCAGTTGAACAGTTGACCTAGTCAACTATGTTGACTAGGCGGTCCCAGTCGCTGACATGCGGGCCCCACCGCGTTTTAATTAACTAAATATTTTTATAAATAAAAGTTAATTAATTAAGTTAATTAGTCACTGACAGGTGGGGTCTAGTAGATAATTAGATTTAGTTTAGCTTAAATTAAACTCTGTTAATAACAGAGGCTGACATGTGGGGCCCACTAGTCAGGTTTGACCTGGTCAGTGCGACTGTTGACTGTTGATGTCATCCCCATGTCATGCTGACGTCATAATTAGTTTCTGTTAATTCAAAATAAATTCAGAAAACTGTTTAAATCTATTAAAATCCGTAGAATTTAAACCGTAGCTCGGATCAAAAAACTTTATACATGAAAGTTGATCAGAACGACGAGACGAATCTAATCGTGTCATCTGTTTCCATGTTGGAACCCCCTACGTAGGAGAATCCGTAACTTTTAGCCCGATTCCGGTATATGAATAGTGAATATTCACCGGTTAATAAATCCCACCTTAATCCTAAGATAACTAAAATGACTTAGACATACTTTAGGCAACCCTGCACTGCATCCTAGGCATAGCATGCTCTGTGTTGCGTTATTTGCTGTGTATTTATTTGTTTCCTCCCCCTCTTCTCTCTCGGTAGACCCCGACGTCGACGTAGCTCCCGAGACCGACGC
The DNA here is from genome assembly GCA_011799875.1 of Thinopyrum elongatum. Classification (NCBI taxonomy): domain Eukaryota; kingdom Viridiplantae; phylum Streptophyta; class Magnoliopsida; order Poales; family Poaceae; genus Thinopyrum; species Thinopyrum elongatum. The sequence continues at coordinate 289,004,756 of CM022301.1, forward strand.
AGCTCCGAAGGTCAACTATGCCCCTGACAACCAGACCCTTGCCGCAGAGCTTCCACGCAAGCACCCCCCTTTTGAGCATATCGATATCGCCTATCCTCTTCTCTCTTATGCTTGCATTAGAAGTTACTGCTGTTGTTGTTATCCTATTTCTGCTGCATAGCCTGTTTATTGTAACCTGCTATTGTTACCTACCTGCTTATCCTAAACTGTTTAGTATAGGTTGGGTAGAGACCCATCAGAGACCCCACTAATCCCGACTGCCCCGCTGGATTAACAGAAGACCCGATCAACGGGATCGAAGACCAGGCCCCGGCACCGCACATCACTTTCCCCTTAGTTGCTCGACACTACTGGGTTACTATCGAGTGCCGAGGGTGATACCTCGTCAGCACTTCTGATGATAACCTTGTAGGTTAGATATTCGGTCGTGGTAAGCGAGGGTGATTCCTCCTACACCAACCCCGATAACGACACTGTCGCGCAACTCCTCAAGAGTGGACCTCGAGGGTGATTCCTCCTTCGTTCACCTTGATGTTTACGTCAGGTGGGAATCCAACGAGGGTGATGCCTCGGATTCCTTCTTGATGTGGTAGCCACACGGATGCCTTTACATTACTGTTGATACTATTTATTCTGGATAAAGACGGGTCGGCCCTGAGGGGTACCCGCACGAGATTATGATGAGAGTGATATGGAGTTGGGTTGACCTGGAAGGTGCCCGTGAGATAACTACGAGGCGTGGCCGGGCATTCTTAGCCCTTCCCACAAGTCCTCGAGACGGGGCGACGGGGTCACATCTTTCATGAGTCTCTGCTCGTTACCGCACTACCAACACACTAACGGTTTGGATATTTGATCTGAGGGGCCTCTGGCCTGATAGCACTAACCATCACGTGGGCATAGTATGGGCGTTCTGCGTCGTATACTTCAGCCGGAGATAAATAGACATCAGCGACGGAGCGGCGCGCGCTGGGTTGGACTAGTAATGCCCTGCACTTGTATAAGGGGGGCTAGGTCTGCTCACCGGCTGCGTTCGCAACGTGCAGGAGTTCCCGGGGCGATGGCCCAAGACCCCTGGGGGCATAGGGTTAGTCCGGCGTGCTGACCTCTCTATTAAGTTTTCGGTCGGGTTGCGGCGTATCGTTTGGTCGAGGCCGGGCATGACCAAGAAAAATGTGTCCGGCCGGAGTTAATCGAGCGTGGTGGGTAAGTTGGTGCACCCCTGCAGGGAAGAAACAATCTATCGATAGCCTGTCCTACGGTAACGGACACTCGGAGTTGTATCCCGATTGGTACAACTAGAACTGGTGGCTTGAGATGATACTGGATAGTATGGCTCTGGGATTGCTTTCTCGCAGGGAGTCGAGGAAGAATCTCTGGGTGAGGTTGATGACATTACTACTACTTTACATTATGTTAATCTGCACTCTTCTAATGCTGCAAGACCGATCAAGATGATGAAGATGCTAGTCTTCGATAGGACTAGGCTTTCTCCTCTATTCTGGCATTTCTGCAGCGCAGTCCACATATACAGCCTTCCTTTGAAAATGTTGCATATGTAGTGTAGATCCTTGCTTGCTGAGTACTTCGGATGAGTACTCATGTTTGCTTTGCTTTCTTTTTCTCCCCATATCCATTTGTCGCAACCAGATGACGGAGCCCCTGAGCCAACTGCCCCCGCCGACGGCTACTACTACTACTACCCTCCCGGCGAGTACTACTACGAGGAGCCGTTCAACGACCAGGAGTAGGTTCGGAGGGTCCTAGGCAGGAGGCCTACGCCTTTCGATCGTAGTGTTTTATTTTACCCCTCCTTCTTAAAGGCCTATCTGTAACTCTGTAATATCTGTACCCAGATATCTGATGCTTCCGCTGACATTTGTATACCATCGAGCTATGTATTCGAACCCTTGAGGCCCTGGCTTGTAATATAAAGCTTGTATGACTTTATTTATGTTTTAGAGTTGTGTTGTGATATCTTCAAGTGAGTCCTTAGGCTTGATCGTGTACATTTGCGTGTATGGTTAGTGCACGATTAAGCCGGGGTCATCACAGGTTGGTATCAGAGCCGACTGCCTATAGGAACCCACCTTTCCAACTCCTTGGCCGAAGTTGAGTCTAGTGGTCCAAAACCGTTTTACTAACTTGGCTATGTGGCTTACGGGCCCACGTTGCCAACTGAGTCTGATAATCAATTTTCTTTCCATTGTTTTGTTTAACCTTTCTCTTCGAGATCTGTTATACTTCTCATTGTCAAATGACAATCCTGAATTTCCTTTATTTCAGATGGATCATCTGTTTCCACCACGTCCTACGACGCAGCTTGTGCTTCGTACTTGGGCTCGTGATGCCCCTGGTTTTCCAGCTGTCCTGATTGCCCTCCTGACTAGACTGGGTTACCACTGGTACCCCGAGTACATGGTCTACGAGGTTTACCGCGAGTTCAACCAGGAGCAGTACTATGCTGATGTTCGTATCTATGATCAGCAGGATGACTCAGACACTGAGCTGTACCTTTTCCACGGCATCGGCGTGACGATTGAGATGGCAGTCCATGATGCCGCCTACTCTGCGGTCGCATGTCTCTGAGGAGAGCTCAGCGTTAGCTTGGATGCCTCTGAGTTTTGATACATTCCGTATGCCCCTGCTGGAGATGCTACTGGATACTACACGGCTATCTGTGCCCCGTACGAGCCTCGGCGCTATGACCCGAAGATTCTGATTCAGTGCACTCAGGCTCTGGATCGCACTGTTCGGGCTCTTGCCGTCAAGTTGTATGCCACTCGAGCACGACTCTACGATGCTATGACGCAGTTGCTACCAGCTGTTCGTGCAGGGATACATTCGGAGCATATCCTTTACCCGTGCAGGACCGAGATGCCACCAGGGATCGATTGGCCTGCTGTGGGAGGTCACACACCTGCACGTGGACCTCTTCTTTTAGTTCGAGACCGGGTTCTGCATCAGAGTGCACATGGAGTGCAGGATCCTTCCGCGACAAACATTCATCGTCCGCACTTGCAGCTACCCCGTTTCAGTGGTTTTCTCTGACGTTGATGTAGCCTTTGCTATGTCTCGTTGTGCACTTCCTTACCGTGTGCCTGCGTGCCGCCTAGCATGTCTAGCTTTTGAATTTATGCCATTATGCTGTCCGATTGTAACTGACTCTGTATGGATCTGTATGTCTGAATGACTACTGTTAAGCATTTGTTACACCACTTAAATTCCATCATGTTACATCATGCTTGTTGCTAAGCACTAGCAATAGCTTCTGCTAAACTACCCCTGTTAAATTTAGCAGGATGGGTGACAACAATCCACCACCGCCGCCACCGCCTGACTATATGGCAGCTATGATGCAACAATTCAAACTCAACCGCCAGTTCATGACTGGGATTATGGATCAATTCCCCCGTCCCAATACCAACCAGTAGCCAGCCTCAATCACACTGCCAGAGTTTGTGCGTCTCAACCCATCGGTATTCCGTAACACAGTTAATCCGCTGGATGCCGATGATTGGCTGCGTGATGTCTTCTATGAGATGGACTTAGCTGATGTTCTCCCTGTCAGCTATGTCACATTCGCGACATACTTCCTGAAGGGACCCGCAGCACAATGGTGGGCAACTCACAGACAGACCTTACCTCCTTTAACTATCATCACCTGGGTGGAATTCAAGGCTGCTTTTCGTGCCCGGTATATTCCTCAAGGGGTTATAGATCGGAAGAAGGCCGAGTTCCGCAGCCTCGTTCAAGGCAACAAGACTATGGAGGTCTACCAGCGAGAGTTCCTTAACTTGTCCCGCTATGCTGAAGAAGACATCCCCACTGATGCTCGTAGGCAGGAGAAGTTCCGTGAAGGGCTACACCATGACATTCAGCTAGCCCTGCTTGTCCAAGACTTTCCTGACTTCGCCACCTTGGTGAACAAGGCTATCATGGTTGAGACTGGTCGAGACTGGTCTGAAGAAGCATAAGGAAGTGACCAGACGCACCCGTGAAGCGGGCTCATCTTCGGGTTCGTCTTCGCAGAAGCGCTGCATCTGGATTCCACAAAGCGTGTACCGTCCGACAGCTCCAGTGTACAGACCTGCTTATGCTGCACCTCGTCTGCCTCCTCCACCACCGAGGCAGCCTCTTCGAGCTCCACCCCCTCGAGCTCCTACACCACGTCCAGACAGTGGACTCTACTTCAAGTGTGGCTAGCCAGGTCATCGTGCCAGAGACTGTTCTCAGAGTCAGAATCAGCTAGCTCTTCCTCCAGCTGGCCGTGGTAATGGCAGTGGAATTCCTCAGCAGCGTAACAACAATGCCAGACCTTCTTATGGTCGTGGGCAGGCCTATCATGTCAACATGAGTGAAGACCCAGACCAACCAGCTACTGTGATGGGTACACTTCCTGTTAACTCAGCACCAGCTTCTGTTTTATTTGATTCAGGAGCATCACATTCTTTTATGTCTGAAGAATTCGCATTCATGCATGGTATTAAATATGATAAGTTGCACCATCCGTTAGCGGTAAATACTCCCGCGGGCCAGTGCCAAGCTTCCCTATTCAGCCCCGAAGTCACTATTGAGATAGAAGGGTTAAAGTTTCAGGCATTTCCCATATTCCTCAAGTCATCTAGCATTGACCTTATATTGGGAATGGATTGGTTGAAGGCTCACTATGCCTCAATCAATTGTGCCACTAAAGTTGTACACCTCCTACATCCATCAAATGAGTTAGGGAATTACCGTGCTCATACCACTCAGAACGCCGAGGCTCAGATTTATGCCTTGAATGCGTTAAACGCTTCTCCGCTTGAGGGGATCGAAAACATTCCAGTCGTCTGTGACTTCCAGGATGTTTTTCCAGAAGAACTTCCAGGAATACCCCCTGCTAGAGCTGTCGAGTTTGTCATCGACTTGAAGCCTGGCACCACTCCTATTGCGAAGCATCCTTATAAGATGCCTCTGCACCACCTTCTCGAGCTTAAGGAAGAAATCGAAAAGTCACTTAAGAAGGGCTTCATCCACCCTAGTTCCTCTGCCTGGGGAGCACCGTCTCTCTTCGTCAAGAAGAAAGATGGTACGAATAGGTTGGTCCAAGATTACCATCCTATCAACCAGGCAACCACTCAGAATAAATATCCGCTTCCTCGAATCAATGATTTATATGATCAACTTGCTGGATCATCGGTGTTTTCTAAACTCGATTTGAGGTTGGGTTATCACCAGATCTGTGTCCACGAAGAGGATATTCCGAAGACTGCCTTCGTTACTCGTTATGGCTCATATGAGTACACGGTCATGTCATTTGGCCTAACAAATGCTCCAGCTACGTTCTCCCGTTTGATGAATTATATCTTCATGGATTACCTCGACAAGTTCGGCGTGGTATATTTGGACGATATTCTGGTATATTCGAAGAACAAGGAAGAACATGTTGAACATCTTCGCCTTGTTCTGGAAAGGCTTCGAGAACACAAATTGTATGGCAAGTACTCCAAATGCGAATTCTGGCTTTCCGAAGTAACCTACCTTGGACATGTGATTTCCAAGGACGGTATTGGCGTTAACCCGGAGCGTGTTCAGGCTATTCTTGACTGGACTCCTCCGAAGAATGCCAAACAAGTTAGAAGTTTTCTCGGCCTTGCAAGTTATTGCCGGCGATTCATCGAGAACTTTTCCAAGATTGCCAAGCACCTGACTAATCTGCTCCACAAAGGCGTTAAGTTTGAGTGGACAGACAAATGTCAAGAGAGTTTCCGGACCCTCAAAGACAAGCTTACTTCTGCTCCAGTGCTTGCTCCTCCCGATTCTCGTAAGGACTTTGTAATTTATTGCAACGCCTCATGTCAAGGATTAGGCTGTGTCCTAATGCAAGAACGAAAGGTAATTGCATATGCCTCGCGACAATTGCGTCCGCATGAAGAAAACTATCCAGTGCATGATCTCGAACTCGCTGCTGTGATATATGCTTTAAAGCAGCGGCGACATTACCTTCTGGGCAACCGGTGTGAGATCTATACCGATCATCAGAATCTGAAGTATTTGTTCACCCAACCGGATCTTAATCTCCGTCAACAGTGATGGTTGGAAACAATCACGGACTATGACTGTGGTATTTCTTATACCCCTGGCAAGGCTAATGTGATGGCTGATGCCTTGAGCTGCAAGTCCTATTGCAACAACCTCATGGTTAAGCAAGCTCAACCCCAGTTATATGAAGAACTGCTCAAGTTGAACCTCTGTATCATTCCGCAGGGTTCTCTTATTAACCTTGTGGTATAGCCAGATCTTGAGAAAGCTGTTAAGGATGTGCAAGCTAAAGATGCCGAGATAGATCTGAAAAAGAAAGAACTTCACCTTGAAAAGTACAGGGATTTCTCGATTGCTGAAGATGGAACCTTGTATTTCAGAGACAGCTTTGTGGTACCTCGATTCAAACTTATGACTGACAAAGTCATGAAGGAGGCACATGATACACCGATGTCTATCCATCCGGGTAGCACCAAGATGTATCGCGATCTCCGTCAAAGATACTGGTGGTCCAGAATGAAGCCGGACATTGCTCGATATGTTGCAGAATGTGATGTTTGCCGTCGCATGAAAGCAGAACATCAGAAGCCTGCTGGAATTCTGCAACCGCTCCCTATTCCTTTGTGGAAATGGGATAAGGTTCAAATGGATTTCATTACTGGTCTTCCCAAGTCTCAGAAGGGTCACGATGCTATTCTTGTCGTCGTCGACCAACTTTCCAAGGTTGCACATTTTCTGCCTGTCAAGGAAACTATCACCGCTAGCCAGCTAGCAGAATTGTATATCTCCAGAATCGTTTCACTCCACGGTATTCTGAAGGTGATCAGTTCGGACCGTGGCGGTCTTTTCACAACCAAGTTCTGGGAATGTTTCCAAGAAGCTATGGGAACTCACATTACCTGGAGTTCAGCTTATCATCCCCAATCCCAAGGCCTAGTCGAGCGAGTAAATCAAGTGCTTGAAGATATGCTTCGGGCTTGTGTTATATCGTTCGGTAAGAAATGGGAAGAATCACTTCCGTTTGCCGAATTCTCTTATAATAACAGCTATCAAGCCAGCTTGAAAATGGCCCCCTTCGAGGTGCTTTACGGATGCAAGTGTCGAACCCCGCTGAATTGGTCAGAAACTGGGGAACGACCACTTGTGGGACCGGACATTATCCAACAAGCTGAAGAACAAGTCCGAATTGTCCGAGAAAATCTCAAGGCGGCTCAGGACCGCCAGAAGAGCAACTATGATCGCAAACGATGGGGCTTGACCTATCAACCAGGTGATCAAGCTTATCTTCGTGTCACTCCTATGAAGGGCACCCGTCGTTTCGGATTCAAGGGCAAGCTAGCTCCACGCTACATCAGCCCCTTTCGCATTGTTGCCAGACGTTGGACAGGTGGCTTATAAATTGGAGTTACCGCCACAATTCTCTCATATCCATGATGTCTTCCACGTGTCGCAACTTCGTAAATACTTCAAGGAATCTCCGCACCGCGCAGTGGATCACGAGATGCTTGAATTGAAAGTTGACTTATCTTATAAGGAGCATCCGATCCGCATCCTTGATGAAGCTGAACGTAGAACTCGTCAGAAGATGACCAAGTTCCTGAAAGTGCAGTGGTCAAATCACACTGAAGATGAAGCCACTTGGGAACTCGAGGATCATCATCGGGAAGAATATCCCGGCCTCTTTCCTTCTACCTCCTAAATTCTCGGGACGAGAATTTCTTTTAGAGGAGGAGAATTTGTAACACCCCATGTAACAAGCACTGTGACACTCTGCTAAGTATGCCAAGTCATCTTCATTTGCAGTGCCTAGTCATAGTGGTTAATCAAAACAATTCAAATACTTCTCTGAAAATCAACTCAAACTCAAAGTGCAAAATTAAAGTTACTCAAAACATGTTGGAAAAATGTTCACTTTATAGCAAATAATCCAAAACCATTTGATGTTAAGGAACACAACATCATCATCAATTCAAAATGGCATTAGCATTTTAAACAGTGCCAAAAGGAGCATTTTATATGCCATATTCATTTTTCTAAATTCCAAAAGAATTCCAAAAACGCCCAAACTTTTTGTGGCAGTGCCAGCCATTGCCTAGTAATTGATTTGGCAAGTCACATATTTTACAAAAGACAAATGGACTTAAAAATAAAATGAAACAGAAAAGAATAAAAGAAAACAGAAAAATAAAAGGAAAAGAGGCACTGTGCACTGGGCCTAAGTGCACAGTTTGCCGAGTCCAGCCCACCGACCCAACTCCCCTTCTCTCTCCCTTGTGTGTCAACGCCGCCGTGGTCGAGCGCGCGCTCGCCGGTGCGGCGTCGACACCGCGGCACTCCACCGACGCCGCGGCCCGTCGTGTAACACCCCTGTGCAATAGCCACTGTGGTTACCTGCTAATAATGCCAAGTCATCTCATTTGCAGTGCCTAGTCATAGTGGTTAATCTCAGCAATTCAAATACTTCTCCGAAAATCAACTTAAATTCAAAAGTGCAAAATAAAATTGCTCAAACACTATGGGAAAAATGTTCACTAAGTAGCAAATATTCCAGAAGCACTTATAAAAATATAAACAATGATAGTTGAATTAGCTAAATGACTCAAACCACATGGAACAGCACCAAAATAGCACTAATTAAATCATTTACAATAATATCAAATTCAAATAAAATCCTACTTTACCCAAACCAGTTTTTGGTGACAAGAAATATTGCATGGTAATATTTGGGCCAAGTCCCACATTTTACAAAATAGCAAAAGCTGCCTAACGATTACAAAACAGAAAATAAATAAAGAAAAAGGCAAAACAGAAAACAAGAAAATAAAACGAGGCACTGTGCACTGGGCCTAAGTGCACAGTGCCCCGAAACCGGCCCAGTTGGCCCATCTTCTTCTCTCTCTGTCGTCGTGTCGGCACGCCCCTGGACGCGCCGACGAGCGCCGCTCGAACGGCGACATGGCGACGGTCACCGACGCCACCGACGCGAGGGGATAAGGACGCGGCTTCGTCCATTCCCCCTGGACCTCCCCACTCACTCTCCCTCTCTCTCCCTCGCCCGTTCCTCGCCGTTCTCCCTTCCAGATCCATCGGCCGAGCGCAGCCGCCGCCGCGCTTCGCTGCTCGCCGTGGCCACCGGCGTCCGCTCCTCCCTCCGAGCTGTCCGCGGGGTTCGCCAAGCTCCGCCATGTCTTCTGGAGCCGTTGGAAGGAGCAGAGGAGATCAGCAACGCCCGGACACGCCGTCTTCTTCCTCGGGACGCCGGCGATCCCGTTCTTCCCCGACGACGTCCTGCAGCTACTAAACCCCCAAGGGCCCTCGTGTGTGCCGCGCGGTGAGCTTCTCCGTCACCTGCTCCCCTCCTTTTGCTTCTCCTCGCGCTGTAGCTAGCTGCTGTCGTGCCCAAGCTCCGTTCGCCGCCGATGAGCTCGTGGCCGTGGCCATGGCCGTTGTCGCGATCGCCCGAGGCCTCCGCCGTGTTCCTGGTGCTCCCAGGATCCCGATGAGCCCGCGCCCAAGCCTCCCCGTGCCTCCTAACGTAGTACCCATCGAGGTCCCGAATGCGCTGCCGCCAAAGCTCGTCGCCGGCCATTTTTCCGGCTACCATTTGGTCCAACGCCGCCACCAAACGACGCGGCATCGAACGCCCGATCGAACGCAACTGGCCGCACTCGAAACGGGCCACTATAGCGCGATTCCGACGCGCTCCAGCGATCTTCCACCGCTGGAGAGGTCGCTGGCATGTTTCCGGCCGCCGCGCTGACCTGGCCACTGGTGGGGCCCGCTCGGTGAGGCTGCCAGTGGGTCCCCTGGCCCCCTTTGACCCCGTTGACCGTGGTCAACACGGGGCACTGTTCACATGCGTCACTGACATGTGGGCCCCCAACTGTTAATTAACCTAATAAATGAATTAATAAATAAAACTAATTAGTTAAACTAATTACTCACTGACAGGAGGGCCCCACCTATTTAATTATCCCTGTTAGTTAGTTTAAATCTCTGTTAAACTAACAGAGACTGACATGTGGGCCCCACTGGACCCACATGTCAGGTTTGACCTGGTCAGCCGACCTGTTGACCTGCTGACATCAGCATTGCATCATGCTGATGTCATAATTTCTTTTTCTGTTAATTTAAATAAAATCCAGAAAATGATTAAATCTTTGAAAATTAATAACTTTTAAACCGTAGCTCCGATCGAAAAACTTTGTACATGAAAGTTGCTCAGAACGACGAGACAAATTTGATCGTGTTGTCTGTTTCCATGTCGGAACCCTCTACGTAGGAGAACCTGCAACTTTTCGTCTGTTTCCGGTAGATGAATAGTGCATACATACCGGTTAATAAATCCAACTTTAATCCTAAAATAACTAATATGACTTAGACATATCTTTAGGCAACCCTGCACTGCATCCTAGCATAGCATGCTCTGTGTTGCATAAATTTGCTGTGTATTTATTTTTTTTCCTCCCCCTCTTCTCTCCCGATAGACCCCGACGTCGACGTAGCTCCCGAGACCGACGCAGCTCCGGAGTACGACTACATCCCTGAAGATCTTGCCCTTGCCGCCGAGCAAATAGGCAAGCACCCCCCTTTTGAGCATTCCGATATCGCCACTCTCTTCTCTCTTATGCTTGCATTAGAAGTTACTGTTGCTGTTGTTGTCCTATATCTGCTGCATAGCCTATTTTATTGTAACCTGTTATTGTTACCTACGTGCTTATCCTAAACTGTTTAGTATAGGTTGGGTAGAGCCCCAGCAGAGACCCCCACTTTATCCCAACTGCCCCGCTGGATTATCAGAAGACCCGATCAACGGGATCGAAGACCAGGCCCCGACACCGCACGTCACTTCCCCTTAGTTGCTCGACACTACTGGGTTACTATCGAGTGCCGAGGGTGATACCTCGTCGGCACTTCTGATGATAACCTTGTAGGTTAGTTAATCGGTCGTGGTCAGCGAGGGTGATTCCTCCTACACCACCCCCGATAACGACGTCGTCATGCAACCTCTCAAGTGTGGACCTCGAGGGTGATTCCTCCTTCGTTCACCTTGGTGGTAACATCAGAGGGAATTCCATCGAGGGTGATTCCTCAGGGTTCCCCTTGGTGTTGGACACACGGTTACCATTGTTACTATGACTTTACACTAAAACATGATACTAAAGACGGGTCGGCCCTGAGGGGTACCCGCGCGAGCTTAATTGCGAGTGATGTGGAGTCGGGTGGACCTGGATGGTGCCCGCGAGATAAATACGAGGCGTGGCCGGGCATTCTTAGCCCCTGCCGTAAGTCCTCGAGACGGGGCGACGGGGTCACATCTTTCGTGAGTCTCTGCTTGTTACCACGTGCTCCTAATCCACTAACGGTTTGGATATTTGATCCGAGGGGCCTCTGGACTGATAGCACTAACCATCATGTGGGCATAGTATGGGCGTTCTGCGTCGTATACATCAGCCGAAGCTCTATAGACATCAGCGAGGAGCGGCCCGCTTTGGATTGGACTGGTTAAGCCAGCGCTTGTATTAAGGAGGCTAGGTCATCTTCCGGAGCGTCCTTGCAACGTGCAGGGTTCCCAGGGCGAAGGCCCAAGACCCCTGGGGGCATAGGTTAGTCCGGCGTGCTGACCTCTCTTTAGAGCCTAGGTCGGGTTGCGGCGTGTTGTTTAGCCGAGGCCGGGCATGACCCAGAAAAGTGTGTCCGGCCGGAGTTAAACGAGCGTGATGGGTAAGTTGGTGCACCCCTGCAGGGAAGAAACAATCTATTGATAGCCTGTCCTACGGTAACGGACGCTCGGAGTTGTATCCCGATCGGTACAACTAGAACTGGTGACTTGAAATGAAATGGATAGTATGGCTCTGGGATTGCTTTCTCGCAGGGAGTCGAGGAAGGATCTCTGGGCGAGGTTGATAACATTACTACTACTTTACATTTTGTTAATCTGCACTCTTCTAATGATGCAAGACCGATGAAGACGCTTGAAGATGCTAGTCTTCGATAGGACTAGGCTTTCCCCCTCTATTCTTGCATTTCTGCAGCCCAGTCCACATAAACAACCCTCCTTTGATAATGTTGCATATGTAGTGTAGATCCTTGCTTGCTGAGTACTTCGGATGAGTACTCACGTTTGCTTTATTTTCTTTTTGTCCCCATATCCAATTGACGCCGCCAGATGACGGAGCCCCTGAGATAGCTGCCCCCGTCGACAACTACGGCTACTACTACTACCCTCCCAGTGAGTACTACTACGAGGAGCCGACCGACGACCAGGATTAGGATTCGGAGGGTCCTAGGCAGGAGGCCTACGCCTTTCGATCATAGTATTTTATTTTACCCCGCCTTTCTAAAGGCTTATCTCTATTTCTGTAATATATCTATACCCAGATATCTGATGCTTCCGCTGACACTTGTATGCCATCGAGCTATGTATTCGAGCCCTCGAGGCCCTGGCTTGTAATATAAAGCTTGTATGACTTTATTTATGTTTTAGAGTTGTGTTGTGATATCTTCAAGTGAGTCCTTAGGCTTGATTGTTTGCATTTGCGTGTATGGTTAGTGCACGATTAAGCCGGGGTCGTCACAGGTTGGTATCAGAGCCGACTGCCTTTAGGAATCCCCCTTTCCAACTCCTTGGCCGAAGTTGAGTCTAGTAACCGAAAACTGTTTTACTAACTTGGCTGTGTGGCTTACGGGCCCACGTCGCCAACTGGGTGGTAATAGGATCTGTTATTCCTCGTCTTTACTCTGGGACTCTGATCTCTCTTCTATTCGGGTTAAATAAATTTACTAACACCGACACTTAGGATCTCGTAAATCCCGTCCACCCGGAGAGCTGGATATCTGTGCGATTTCCCTGTCATTGATCTGATTAGTCTGATAATCATTTCCTTTCCATTTTTTTGTTTAACCTTTCTCTTCAAGATCTGTTATACTTCTTATCGTCGAATGACAATCCTGAACTCCCTTTATTGCAGATGGATCGCCTGTTTCCACCGTGCCCCACGACGCAGCTTGTGCTTCGCACTTGGGCTCGTGATGCCCCTGGGTTTCCAGCTGTTCTGATCGCTCTCTTGACCAGACTGGATTACCGCTGGTACCCTGAGTACATGGTCTACGAGGTTTACCGTGAGTTCAACCAGGAGCAGTACTATGCTGATGTTCATATCTATGATCAGCAGGATGACTCAGACACTGAACTGTACCTTTTCCACGGTATCGGCGTGACGATTGAGATGGCAGTCCATGATGCCGCCTACTCTGCTATCGCATGACTCCGAGGAGAGGACAGCGCTAGCTTGGATGACTCTGAGTTTCGATACATTCTGTATGCCCCTGCTGGAGATGCTACTGGATACTACACAGCTACCTGTGCCCCGTACGACCCTCGTCGCTACGATCTGCGAGTTCTGATTCAGTGTACTCAGGCTCTGGATCGCACTATTTAGGCTCTGGCCGTCGAGTTGTTTGCTACTCGAGTACGACTCTACGAGGCTATGACGCAGTTGCTACTAGCTGTTCGTGCCAGGATACATCCGGAGCATATCCTTTACCCGCGCAGGACCGAGATGCCACCAGGGATCGATTGGCCTGCTGTGGGAGGTCACACACCTGTACGTGGACCTCTTCTTTCAGCTCAAGACCGGGTTCTGCATCAGAGTGCACATGGAGCGCAGGATCCTTCTGCGACGAACGTCCGTCGTCCGCACTTGCAGCGACCCCGTTTCCGTGGTTTTCTCCGACGTTGATGTACCCTTTGCTATGTCTCGTTGTGTACTTCCTTACCACGTGCCTGCGCGCCGCCTAGTATGTCTAGCTTTTGAATTTGCACCGTTATGCTGCCCGAATGTAACCAACTCTATATGGATCTGTATGACTTAATGACTGCTAAAAGCATCTGTTGTACTACTTAAATTCCATCGCATTACATCATGCATGTTGCTAAACACTCGCAATGGCTTCTGCTAAACTACCCCTATTGAATTTAGCAGGATGGTTGATAACAATCTACCACCGCCGCCACCGCGTGACTATTTGGCAGCTATGATGCAATAATTCGAGCTCAATCGGCAGTTTATGACTGGGATTATGAATCAGTTTCCCTGTCCCAATGCCAACCAGCAGCCACCTTCAATTACGCTGCCAGAGTTCGTGCGTCTCAACCCATCGATATTCCGCAACATTGTTAATCCGCTGGATGCCGATGATTGGCTGCGTGACATCTTCTATGAGATGGAGTCAGCTGATGTTCCCCCTGTCAACTATGTCACCTTTGCGACATACTTCCTGAAGGGACCCGCCGCTCAATGGTGGGTGACTCACCGACAGACCCTACCTCCTGGAACTGTCGTCACCTGGGTGGAATTCAAGACTGCTTTTCACGCCTGCTATATTCCTCAAGCAGTTATAGCACGCAAGAAGGCTGAGTTTCGCAACCTTGTTCAAGGCAACAAGACTGTAGAAGTCTATCAGCGAGAGTTCCTTGACTTGTCTCGCTATGCTGAAGAAGACATTCCCACTGATGCTCGTAGACAGGAGAAGTTCTGTGAAGGGCTACACCATGACATTCAACTAGCCCTGCTCGTCCAAGACTATCCTGACTTTGCCACCTTGGTGAATAAGGCTATCATGGTCGAGACTGGTCTGAAGAAGCACAAGGAAGCTACCAGATGCACTCGTGAAGCGGGCTCATCTTCGGGCTCGTCTTCCCAGAAGCGCCGCATCTGGATTCCACAAAGCATGTACCGTCCAATAGCTCCAGTGTACAGGCCTGCTTATGCTGCACCTCGCCTGCCTCCTCCACCACCGAGGCAGCCTCTTCGAGCTCCTCCACCTCGAGCTCCTGCACCATGTCCAGACAGTGGACTCTCCTTCAAGTGTGGCCAGCCAGGTCACCGTGCTAGAGATTGTACTAAGAATCAGAATCAGTTAGCACTTCCTTCTGCTGGCCGTGGTAATGGTCGTGGAATTCCTCAGCAGCATAACAACAATGCCAGACCTTCGTATGGTAGTGGGCAGGCCTATCATGTCAACATGAGTGAAGACCCAGACCAACCAGCTACAGTCATGGGTACACTACTTGTTAATTCAGCACCAGCTTCTATTTTATTTGATTCAGGAGCATCTCATTCATTCATGTCAGAACATTTTGCACGCATGCATGACGTTAAGTGCGAGTACATGAACACACCTTTAGTGGTACATACTCCCGCGGGCGGTTGTCGAACCTCCGTGGTTAGTTATAATGTTTCCATTGAAATCGAAGGGTTGGAGTTCCGCGCGTCTCCCATTATCCTGAAGTCTTCCAAAATTGACCTTATATTGGGAATGGATTGGTTTAAGGCTCATTACACCTCAATCAATTGTGCCACTAAGGTCGTACACCTCCTGCACCCATCAGATGAGATAGTGAATTACCATGCTCACCTCACTCAGAATGCCGAGGCTCAGATTTATACCTTGAATGCGTTGAACGCTTCTCCGCTTGAGGGGATCGAAAACGTTCTAGTTGTCTGCGAATTCCAGGATGTTTTTCCAGAAGAACTTCCAGGAATACCCCCTGCTAGAGCTGTCGAGTTTGTCATTGACTTGAAGCCTGGCACCACTCCTATTGCGAAGCGTCCTTACAAGATGCCACCGCATCACCTTCTTGAGCTTAAGGAAGAAATCGATAAATCACTTAAGAAGGGCTTCATCCGTCCCAGTTCCTCTGCCTGGGGAGCATCGTCTCTCTTTGTCAAGAAGAAAGATGGTACGAATAGGCTGGTCCAAGATTATCGTCCTATCAACCAGGCAACCATTCAGAATAAATAGCCGCTTCCTCGGATCAATGGCTTATATGATCAACTTGCTGGATCATCGGTGTTCTCTAAACTCGACTTGAGGTTGGGCTATCACCAGATCCGTGTCCGTGAAGAGGATATTCCGAAGACCGCCTTCGTTACTCGTTATGGTTCCTACGAGTACACCGTCATGTCATTTGGCTTAACGAATGCTCCCGCTACGTTCTCCCGCCTGATGAATTATATATTCATGGATTACCTCGACAAGTTCGTCGTGGTTTATCTGGATGATATTCTGGTATATTCGAAGAATAAGGAAGAACATGCCGAACATCTTCGCCTTGTTCTGGAGAGGCTTCGAGAACAGAAGTTGTATGCCAAGTACTCCAAATGCGAATTCTGGCTTTCTGAAGTGACCTACCTTGGACATGTGATTTCCAAGGACGGTATTTCCATTAACCCAGAATGTGTTCAGTCTATTCTTGACTGGACTCCTCCGAAGAATGCCAAGCAAGTGAGAAGTTTTCTCGGCCTTGCAAGTTATTGCCGTCGATTCGTCGATAACTTTTCCAAGATTGCCAAGCCCCTGACTAATCTGCTCCACAAAGGCGTTAAGTTTGAGTGGACAGACAAGTGTCAGGAGAGTTTCCAGACCCTCAAGGACAAGCTTACTTCTGCTCTAGTGCTTGCTCCTCCCGATTCACACAAGGACTTTGTGATATATTGTGACGCCTCTCATCAAGGATTAGGCTGTGTCCTAATGCAAGAGCGAAAGGTAATTGCATATGCCTCGCGACAATTCCGTCCGCATGAAGAAAACTATCCAGTGCATGATCTCGAACTCGCTGCTGTGATCTATGCTTTGAAGCAGTGGCGACATTACCTTCTTGGTAACCGATGTGAGATTTATACTGACCATCAAAGCTTGAAGTATTTGTTCACTCAACCGGATCTTAATCTCCGTCAACAATGATGGTTGGAAACAATTACGGACTATGACTATGGTATTTAGTATACTCCTGGCAAGGCTAATGTGATGGTTGATGCCTTGAGCCGCAAGTCCTTTTGCAATAACCTCATGGTTAAGCAAGCTCAACCCCAGCTATATGAAGAATTGCGCAAGTTGAACGTCTGTATCGTTTCGTAGGGTTCTCTTAATAACCTTGTGGTACAGCCAGATCTTGAGAAAGCTGTAAAGATTGCGCAAGCCAAAGATGCCGAAGTAGATCTGATGAAGAAAGAACTTCACCTCGAGAAGTACAGGGATTTCTCAATTGCTGAAGATGGAACCTTGTATTTCAGAGACCGCATTGTGGTACCTCGTTTCGAGCTTATGACAGACAAGGTCATGAAGGAGGCTCATGATACACCACTGTCTATCCATCCGGGTAGCACCAAGATGTATCGCGATCTTCGACAAAGGTACTGGTGGTCTAGAATGAAGCAGGACATTACCCGATATGTTGCTGAATGTGACGTATGTCGTCGCGTGAAAGCAGAACATTAGAAGCCTGCTAGAATTCTTCAACCACTCCCTATTCCTTTGTGGAAGTGGGATAAAGTGCAGATGGATTTCATTACTGGTCTTCCTAAGTCTCAGAAATGTCACGATGCTATTCTTGTCGTCGTCGACCAGCTTTCCAAAGTTGCACATTTTCTGCCTGTCAAGGAGACTATCACTGCTAGCCAGTTAGCAGAATTGTATATCTCCAGAATTGTTTCACTCCACGGAATTCCGAAGGAGATCAGTTCGGACCATGGCGGTCTTTTCACGTCCAAGTTCTGGGAGAGTTTCCAAGAAGCTATGGGAACTCACATTACCTAGAGTTCAGCTTATCATCCTCAATCCTAAGGCCAAGTCGAGCGAGTAAATCAAGTGCTTGAAGATATGCTTCGCGCTTGTGTTATATCATTCGGTAAGAAGTGGGAGGAATCTCTCCCGTATGCCGAATTCTCTTATAACAACAGCTATCAAGCCAGCTTGAAAATGGCCCCCTTCGAAGTGCTTTATGGACGTAAGTGTCGAACCCCTCTGAATTGGTCAGAAACTAGGGAACGATCTCTCGTGGGACCGGACATTATTCAACATGCCGAAGAACAAGTCAGAATTGTCCGAGAAAATCTCAAGGCGGCTCAGGACCGCCAAAAGAGCAACTATGATCGCAAGCGATGGGGTCTGACTTATCAACCAGGTGATCAAGCTTATCTTCGTGTCACTCCTATGAAGGGCACTCGTCGTTTCGGAATCAAGGGCAAGCTAGCTCCTCGCTATATTGGTCCCTTTCGCATTGTTGCCAGACATGGACAGGTGGCATATAAATTGGAGTTACCGCCACAATTCTCTCATATCCATGATGTCTTCCACGTGTCGCAACTTCGTAAATACTTCAAGGAATCTCCGCACCGCGCAGTGGATCACGAGATGCTTGAATTGCAAGTTGACTTATCTTATAAGGAGCATCCGATCCGCATCCTTGATGAAGCTGAACGTAGAACTCGTCAGAAGACGACCAAGTTCCTGAAACTGCAGTGGTCGAATCACACTGAAGATGAAGCCACTTGGGAACGCGAGGATCATCTTCGGGAAGAATATCCCAACCTCTTTCCTTCTACCTCCTAAATTCTCGGGACGAGAATTTCTTTTAGAGGAGGAGAATTTGTAACACCCCTGTGTAATAGCCACTATGGTTACCTGCTAATAATGCCAAGTCATCTCATTTGCAGTGCCTAGTCATAGTGGTTAATCTCAGCAATTCAAATACTTCTCCGAAAATCAACTTAAATTCAGAAGTGCAAAATAAAATTGCTCAAACACTATGGAAAAAATGTTCACTAAGTAGCAAATATTCCAGAAGCACTTATAAAAATATAAACAATGATAGTTGAATTAGCTAAATGACTCAAACCATACGGAACAGCACCAAAATAGCACTAATTAAATCATTTACAATAATATCAAATTCAAATAAAATCCTACTTTACCCAAACCAGTTTTTGGTGACAAGAAATATTGCATGGTAATATTTGGGCCAAGTCCCACATTTTACAAAATAGCAAAAGTGGCCTAACGATTACAAAACAGAAAATAAATAAAGAAAAAGGCAAAACAAAAAACAAGAAAATAAAACGAGGCACTGTGCACTGGGCCTAAGTGCACAGTGCCCCGAAACCGGCCCAGTTGGCCCATCTTCTTCTCTCTCCGTCGTCGTGTCGGCACGCGCCTGGACGCGCCGGCGAGCGCCGCTCGAACGGCGACACGGCGACGGCCACCAACGCCACCGACGCGAGGGGATAAGGACGCGGCTTCGTCCATTCCCCCTGGACCTCCCCCACTCACTCTCCCTCTCTCTCCCTCACCCGTTCCTTGCCGTTCTCCCTTCCAGATCCATCGGCCGAGCGCAGTCGCCGCCGCGCTTCGCTGCTCGCCGTGGCCACCGGCGTCCGCTCCTCCCTCCGAGCTGTCCGCGGGGTTCGCCAAGCTCCGCCACATCTTCTGGAGCCGTTGGAAGGAGCAGAGGAGCTCGGCAACGCCCGGACGCGCTGTCTTCTTCCTCGGGACACCGGCGATCCCCTTCTTCCCCGGCGACGTCCTGCAGCTACTAAACACCCAAGGGCCCTCGTGCGTGCTGCGCGGTGAGCTTCTCCATCACCTGCTCCCCTCCTTTTGCATCTCCTCGTGCCGTAGCTAGCTGCTACCGTGCCCGAGCTCCGTTCGCCGCCGACGAGCTCGTGGTCGTGGCCATGGCCATTGTCACGATCGCCCGAGGCCTCCGCCGTGTTCCTGGTGCTCCCAGGATCCCGATGAGCCCGCGCCCAAGCCTCCCCATGCCTCCTAACGTAGTACCCGACGAGGTCCCGAATGCGCTGCCGCCAAAGCTCGCCGCCGGCCATTTTTTCGGTGACCATTTGGTCCAACGCCGCCACCAAACGACGCGGCATCGAACGCCCGATCGAACGCAAGTGGCCGCACTCGAAACGGGCTACTATAGCGCGATTCCGACGCGCTCCCGCGATCTTCCGTCGCTGGAGAGGTCGCCGGCGTGTTTCCGGCCGCCGCGCTGACCTGGCCACTGGTGGGGCCCGCTCGGTGAGGCTGCCAGTGGGTCCCCTGGCCCCCTTTGACCCCGTTGACCATGGTCAACGCGGGGCACTGTTCACATGTGCCATTGACATGTGGGCCCCCAGCTGTTAATTAACCTAATAAATGAATTAATAAATAAAATTAATTAGTTAAACTAATTACTCACTGACAGGAGGGCCCCACCTATTTAATTATCCCTGTTAGTTAGTTTAAATCTATGTTAAACTAACAGAGACTGACATGTGGGCCCCACTGGACCCACATGTCAGGTTTGACCTGGTCAGCCGACCTGTTGACCTACTGACATCAGCATCGCATCATGCTAATGTCATAATTCCTTTTTCTGTTAATCTAAATAAAATCCAGAAAATGATTAAATCTTTGAAAATTAGTAACTTTTAAACCGTAGCTCCGATCGAAAAACTTTGTACATGAAAGTTGCTCAGAACGACGAGACGAATCTGATCGTGTCATCTGTTTCCATGTCGGAACCCTCTACGTAGGAGAACCCGCAACTTTTCATCCGTTTTCGATAGATGAATAGTGCATACATACCGGTTAATAAATCCAACTTTAATCCTAAAATAACTAATATGACTTAGACATATCTTTAGGCAACCCTGCACTGCATCCTAGCATAGCATGCTCTGTGTTGCATAAATTTGCTTTGTATTTATTTGTTTCCTCCCCCTCTTCTCTCCCGATAGACCCCGACGTCGACGTAGCTCCCGAGACCGACGCAGCTCCGGAGTACGACTACGTCCCTGAAGATCTTGCCCTTGCCGCCGAGCAAACAGGCAAGCACCCCCCTTTTGAGCATTCCGATATCGCCCACTCTCTTCTCTCTTATGCTTGCATTAGAAGTTACTGCTGCTGCTGTTGTCCTATATCTGCTGCATAGCCTATTTTATTGTAACCTGTTATTGTTACCTACCTGCTTATCCTAAACTGTTTAGTATAGGTTGGGTAGAGCCCCAACAGAGACCCCCACTTTATCCTGACTGCCCTGCTGGATTATCAGAAGACCCGATCAACGGGATCGAAGACCAGGCCCCGACACCGCACGTCACTTCCCCTTAGTTGCTCGACACTACTAGGTTACTATCGAGTGCCGAGGGTGATACCTCGTCAGCACTTCTGATGATAACCTTGTAGGTTAGTTAATCGGTTGTGGTCAACGAGGGTGATTCCTCCTACACCACCCCCGATAACGACATCATCGTGCAACCTCTCAAGTGTGGACCTCGAGGGTGATTCCTCCTTCGTTCACCTTGGTGGTAACATCAGAGGGAATTCCATCGAGGGTGATTCCTCAGGGTTCCCCTTGGTGTTGGACACACGATTACCATTGTTACTATGACTTTACACTGAAACATGATACTAAAGACGGGTCGGCCCTGAGGGGTACCCGCGCGAGCTTAATTGCGAGTGATGTGGAGTCAGGTGGACCTGGATGGTGCCGGCGAGATAAATACGAGGCGTGGCCGGGCATTCTTAGCCCCTGCCGTAAGTCCTCGAGACGGGGCGATGGGGTCACATCTTTCGTGAGTCTCTGCTCATTACCGCGCGCTCCTAATCCACTAACGGTTTGGATATTTGATCCGAGGGGCCTCTGTCCTGATAGCACTAAACATCACGTGGGCATAGTATGGGCGTTCTGCGTCGTATACATCAGCCGAAGCTCTATAGACGTCAGCGAGGAGCGGCCCACTTTGGATTGGACTGGTTAAGCCTGCGCTTGTATTAAGGGGGCTAGGTCTGCTTCCGGAGCATCCTTGCAATGTGCAGGGTTCCCAGGGCGAAGGCCCAAGACCCCTGGGGGCATAGGTTAGTCCGGCGTGCTAACCTCTCTTTAGAGCCTAGGTCGGGTTGCGGCGTGTTGTTTAGCCGAGGCCGGGCATGACCCAGAAAAGTGTGTCCGTCGGGGAGTTAAACGAGCGTGATGGGTAAGTTGGTGCACCCCTGCAGGGAAGAAACAATCTATTGATAGCCTGTCCTACGGTAACAGACACTCGGAGTTGTATCCCGATCGGTACAACTAGAACTGGTGACTTGAAATGAAATGGATAGTATGGCTCTGGGATTGCTTTCTCACAGGGAGTCGAGGAAGGATCTCTGGGCGAGGTTGATAACATTACTACTACTTTACATTATGTCAATTTGCACTCTTCTAATGCTGCAAGACCGATGAAGACGCTTGAAGATGCTAGTCTTCGATAGGACTAGGCTTTCCCCCTCTATTCTGGCATTTCTGTAGCCCAGTCCACATAAACAGCCCTCATTTGATAATGTTGCATATGTAGTGTAGATCCTTGCTTGCTGAGTACTTCGGATGAATACTCATGTTTGCTTTATTTTCTTTTTCTCCCCATATCCAATTGACGCCGCCAGATGATGAAGCCCTTGAGATAGCTGCCCCCGTCGACGACTATGGCTACTACTACTACCCTCCCAGCGAGTACTACTACGAGGAGCCGACAGACGACCAAGAGTAGGATTCGGAGGGTCCTAGGCAGGAGGCCTACGCCTTTCGATCGTAGTATTTTATTTTGCCCCGCCTTTCTAAAGGCTTATCTCTATTTCTGTAATATATCTATACCCAGATATCTGATGCTTCCGCTGACACTTGTGTGCCATCGAGCTATGTATTCGAGCCCTCGAGGCCCTGGCTTGTAATATAAAGCTTGTATGACTTTATTTATGTTTTAGGGTTGTGTTGTGATATCTTCAAGTGAGTCCTTTGGCTTGATCGTGTGCATTTGCTTGTATGGTTAGTGCATGATTAAGCCGGGGTCGTCACACGTCGAGGGGATAAGGACGAGCCAGGGCATCCCCCTTGGCCTCCCCATCCATTCCCTCCTCCTCTCCGTTGCTCTCCCCCTCGTTCCCCATCGTCACCGAACGCCACCACCGCCGTGCCTCCGTCGATCTCGTGGCCACATGCACCACCTCGCTCCGCCGACTTGTCGAGGAGCTCCGCCATCGTCTACTCCATCGACCGGTGGCCTCAGCTGGAGCTGGGGAGCACCGAAGCGCTGGATCCCCCTTGTCCACATCTCTGGCTGCCGCCGATCGTCTTCGTCTCCGGCGCCGCCTTCTGCTGCTACTAATCCATCACGGGCCAACGTGCGTGCTGCGAGGTGAACCCCTCTTCCTTCCCCTTTCCTCTGTTCGCCCTCGCAAGCGCGCTAGCTGCTTCTTCCGCGGCGCCCGGACGCGCCGCCGCCTGCTCATGTCGCCGGCGTGGCCACGGTGACTCTTCGGTCAAATGCTTGTGACCGTTGCACTCACCGCACCGCGTTGGTCGTCCCCAACCCCTCCGTTAGCTTGCTAGCTCACCGTAGTACCTGTTCCATCGAGGTCCCGAATGCGCCTCCGCCTCAGCTCGCCGCCGGCGCCCTTCCAGTGACCAAAAGGTCATGGGGCCGAGCCCGTTGTGCTCAGCGCATCGCGTAGAGCCTCGCTAGCCTCGCCATTTGCTCGTTTGCGCGCTATTGCCCCGATTCCATCGTCGCTCGATTCTGGCCGTCCTCCAACGAGCTCGCCACGCTCGTTTCCGGCCACTCCAGGCTCGGCCACCGCCACCACTCGATGCGGCCGAGCTCAAACTCTCGAATGAGCCTAGCCGCGCCCTTCCTCGTGCCCTGTAGTCGTTTTCCGGCGAAGCCCGGCGAGCCCCGCCGCTGTTTTGGTCGCTGGAGCTCTCTCCGGTGGCCACCGCCGACGTGGCATATCCGGGGCTGCCCCCAGGGTCACTGCCAGTGGGGCCCCTGGTCCCAGTTGACCAGTTGACCTGGTCAACTGTGCTGACTGGGCGGTCCCAGTCGCTGACGTGCGGGCCCCACCGCGTTTTAATTAACTAAATGTTTTTATAAATAAAAGTTAATTAGTCACTGACAGGTGGGGTCCAGTAGATAATTAGATTTAGTTTAGCTTAAATTAAACTCTGTTAATAACAGAGGCTGACATGTGGGGCCCACTGGTCAAGTTTGACCTGGTCAGTGCGGCTGTTGACTGCTGATGTCATCCCCACATCATGCTGATGTCATAATTAGTTTATGTTAATTTAAAATAAATTCAGAAAACTGTTTAAATCTTTTAAAATCCGTAGAATTTAAACCGTAGCTCGGATCGAAAAACTTTATACATGAAAGTTGATCAGAACGACGAGACGAATCTGATCGTGTCGTCCGTTTCCATGTCGGAACCCCCTACATAGGAGAACCCGTAACTTTTAGCCCGATTCCGGTATATGAATAGTGCATATTCACCGGTTAATAAATCCCACCTGAATCCTAAAATAACTAAAATGACTTAGACATACTTTAGGCAACCCTGCACTGCATCCTAGGCATAGCATGCTCTGTGTTGCGTTATTTGCTGTGTATTTATTTGTTTCCTCCCCCTCTTCTCTCTCGGTAGACCCCGACGTCGATGTAGCTCCCGAGACCGACGCGGCTCCGGAGGTCGACTACTCCCCTGACGACTAGACCCTTGCCGCAGAGCTTCCAGGCAAGCACCCCCCTTTTGAGCATATCGATATCGACTATTCTCTTCTCTCTTATGCTTGCATTAGAAGTTACTGCTGCTGCTGTTATCCTATTTCTGCTGCATAGCCTGTTTATTGTAACCTGCTATTGTTACCTACCTGCTTATCCTAAACTGTTTAGTATAGGTTGGGTAGAGACCCATCACAGACCCCACTAATCCTGACTGCCCCGCTGAATTAACAGAAGACCCGATCAACGGGATCGAAGACCAGGCCCCGGCACCGCACATCACTTTCCCCTTAGTTGCTCGACACTACTGGGTTACTATCGAGTGCCGAGGGTGATACCTCGTCAGCACTTCTGATGATAACCTTGTAGGTTAGTTATTCGGTCGTGGTCAACGAGGGTGATTCCTCCTACACCAACCCCGATAACGACACCGTCGCGCAACTCCTCAAGAGTGGACCTCGAGGGTGATTCCTCCTTCGTTCACCTTGATGTCTACGTCAGGTGGGAATCCAACGAGGGTGATGCCTCGGATTCCTTCTTGATGTGGTAGCCACACGGATGCCTTTACATTACTGTTGATATTATTTATTCTGGATAAAGACGGGTCGGCCCTGTGGGGTACCCGCACGAGATTATGATGAGAGTGATATGGAGTCGGGTTGACCTGGAAGGTGCCCGTGAGATAACTACGAGGCATGGCCGGGCATTCTTAGCCCTTGCCGCAAGTCCTCGAGACGGGGTGACGGGGTCACATATTTCGTGAGTCTTTGCTCGTTACCGCACTACCAACACACTAACGGTTTGGATATTTGATCCGAGGGGCCTCTGGACTGATAGCACTAACCATCACGTGGGCATAGTATGGGCGTTCTGCGTCGTATACTTCAGCCGAAGCATAATAGACGTCAGGGATTGAGCGGCGCGCGCTGGGTTGGACTGGTAACGCCCTGCACTTGTATAAGGGGGGCTAGGTCTGCTCACCGGCCGCGTTCGCAACCTGCAGGAGTTCCGGGGGCGATGGCCCAAGACCCCTGGGGGCATAGGGTTAGTCCGGCGTGCTGACCTCTCTGTTAAGTTTTCGGTCGGGTTGTGGCGTATCGTTTGGCCGAGGCCAGGCATGACCCAGAAAAATGTGTCCGGCCGGAGTTAATCGAGCGTGGTGGGTAAGTTGGTGCACCCCTGCAGGGAAGAAACAATCTATCGATAGCCTGTCCTACGGTAACGGACACTCGGAGTTGTATCCCGATCGGTACAACTAGAACTTGTGACTTGAGATGATACTGGATAGTATGGCTCTGGGATTGCTTTCTCGCAGGGAGTCGAGGAAGAATCTCTGGGCGAGGTTGATGACATTACTACTACTTTACATTATGTTAATCTGCACTCTTCTAATGCTGCAAGACCGATGAAGATGCTAGTCTTCGATAGGACTAGGCTTTCCCCTCTATTCTGGCATTTCTGCAGCCCAGTCCACATATACAGCCTTCCTTTGAAAATGTTGCATATGTAGTGTAGATCCTTGCTTGCTGAGTACTTCGGATGAGTACTCACGTTTGCTTTGCTTTCTTTTTCTCCCCATATCCATTTGTCGCAACCAGATGACGGAGCCCCTGAGCCAGCTGCCCCCGCCGACAGCTACTACTACTACTACCCTCCCGGCGAGTACTACTATGAGGAGCCGACCGACGACCAGGAGTAGGTTTGGAGGGTCCTAGGCAGGAGGCCTTCGTCTTTCGTTCGTAGTGTTTTATTTTACCCCGCCTTCTTAAAGGCCTATCTATAACTCTGTAATATCTGTACCCAGATATCTGATGCTTCCGCTGACATTTGTATGCCATCGAGCTATGTATTCGAGCCCTCGAGGCCCTGGCTTGTAATATAAAGCTTGGATGACTTTATTTATGTTTTAGAGTTGTGTTGTGATATCTTCAAGTGAGTCCTTAGGCTTGATCGTGTGCATTTGCGTGTATGGTTAGTGCACGATTAAGCTGGGGTCATCACATACAAGATGGAGGAGAATAGCTCAGCCAGTGAGCATGTGCTCAGAATGTCTGGGTACTACAATCGCTTGAATCAAGTGGGAGTTAATCTTCCAGATAAGATAGTGATTGACAAAGTTCTCTAGTCACTATCACCAAGCTACTAGAACTTCGTGATGAACTATAATATGCAAGGGATGACGAAAACGATTCCCGAGCTCTTCGCGATACTGAAATTGGCGAAGGTAGAAATCAAGAAAGAGCATCAAGTGTTGATGGTTGACAAGACCACTAGTTTCAAGAAAAAGGGCGAGGGAAAGAAAGGGAGCTTCAAGAAGAATGGCAAGCAAGTTGTCGCTCCCATGAAGAAGCCCAAAGCTGGGCCCAAGCCTGAAACCGAGTGCTTCTACTGCAAAGGAAATGGTTACTGGAAGCGGAACTGCCCCAAATACTTGGCGGATAAGAAGGATGGCAAAGTGAACAAAGGTATATTTGATATACATGTTATTGATGTGTATTTTAATAGTGTTCATAGTAACCCCTGGGTATTTGATACCGGTTCAGTTGCTAAGATTAGTAACTCGAAACAGGAGTTGCAAAATGAACAGAGACTAGTTAATGACGAGGTGATGATGTGTGTTGGAAGTGATTCCAAGGTTGATAAGATAACCATCGCACACTCCCTCTACCTTTGGGATTAGTGTTGGACCTAAATAAATAAATGTTATTTGGTGTTTGCGTTGAGCATGAATATGATTGGATCATGTTTATTGCGATATGGTTATTCATTTAAGTCACAGAATAATTGTTGTTCTGTTTACATGAATAAAGCCTTCTATGGTCATACATTCAATGTAAATGGTTTATTGAATCTCGATCGTAGTGATACACATATTCATAATATTGATGCCAAAAGATGCAAAGTTGAAAATGATAGTGCAACATATTTGTGGCACTGCCGTTTAGGTCATATTGGTGTAAAGCGCATGAAGAAACTCCATGCAGATGGGCTTTTGGAATCACTTGATTGTGAATCATTTGATACTTGTGAACCATGCCTCATGGGCAAGATGACTAAAACTCCGTTCTCCGGAACAATGGAGCGAGCTAATGACTTATTGGAAATAATACATACCGATGTATACGGTCCGATTAGTGTTGAAGCACGCGGCGGGTATCGTTATTTTCTGACCTTCACGGATGATTTAAGTAGGTATGGATATATCTACTTGATGAAACACAAGTCTGAAACATTTGAAAAGTTCAAAAAATTTCAGAGTGAAGTGTAGAATCATCGTAACAAGAAAATAAAGTTTCTACAATCTGATCACGGAGGCAAATATTTGAGTTACGAGTTTGGCCTTCATTTAAAACAATGTGGAATAGTTTCATAATTCACGCCACCTGGAACACCACAGCGTAATGGTGTGTCCGAACGTCGTAACTGTACTTTATTGGATATGGTGCGTTCTATGATGTCTCTTACCGATTTACCACTATCATTTTGGGGTTATGCATTAGAGACAGTTGCATTCACGTTAAATAGGGCACCGTCTAAATCCGTTGAGACGACACCGTATGAACTGTGGTTTGGCAAGAAACCTAAGCTGTCGTTTCTTAAAATTTGGGGTTACGACACTTATGTCAAAAGGCTTCAGCCTAATAAGCTCAAACCCAAATCGGAGAAGTGCGTCTTCATAGGATACCCTCAGGAAACAATTGGGTACACCCTCTACCACAGATCCAAAGGCAAAATCTTTGTTGCCAAGAATGGAACCTTTCTAGAGAAGGAGTTTCTCTCGAAAGAAGTAAGTGGGAGGAAAGTAGAACTTGATGAGGTAATTGTACCTTCTCTCGAATTGGAAAGTAGCACATCAGAGAAAACCGTTCCTGTGATGCCTACACCAACTAGAGAGGAAACTAATGATGATGATCATGAAACTTCTGATCAAGTTACTACAGAACTTCGTAGGTCAACCAGAACACGATCCGCACCAGAGTGGTACGGGAATCCTGTACTGGAAGTCATGTTACTAGACCAAGGCGAACCTACAAACTATGAAGAAGCTATGATGAGCCCAGATTCCGACAGATGGCTTGAGGCCATGAAATCTGAGATAGGATCCATGTGTGAGAACAAAGTTTGGACTTTGGTGGATTTGCCCGATGATCGGCAAGCAAAGAAAATAAATGGATCTTCAAGAAGAAGACTGACGCTGATGGTAATGTTACTGTCTACAAAGCTCGACTTATTGCAAAAGGTTTTCGACAAGTTCAAGGAGTTGACTACAATGAGACTTTCTCACCCGTAGCGATGCTTAAGTCTGTCCGAATCATGTTAGCAATTGCTGCATTTTATGATTATGAAATCTGGCAAATGGACGTCAAAACTACATTCCTTAATGGATATCTCAAAGAAGAGTTGTATATGATGCAACCAGAAGGTTTTGTCGATCCTAAAGATGCTAACAAAGTGTGCAAGCTCCAGCGATCCATCTATGGACTGGTGCAAGCATCTCGGAGTTGGAATATACGCTTTGATAAGGTGATCAAAGCATATGGTTTTATACAGACTTACGGTGAAGCCTGTATTTACAAGAAAGTGAGTGGGAGCTTTGTAGCATTTCTGATATTATATGTGGATGATATATTGCTGATTGGAAATGATATAGAATTTCTGGATAGCATAAAAGGATACTTGAATAAAAAAAATTCAATAAAAGACCTCAGTGAAGCTGCTTACGTATTGAGCATCAAGATCTATAGGGATAGATCGAGACGCTTAATAGGACTTTCACAAAGCACATACCTTGACAAAGTTTTGAAGGAGTTCAAAATGGATCAGTCAAAGAAAGGGTTCTTGCCTATATTCAAGGTGTGAAATTGAGTAAGACTCAAAGCCCGACCACGGCAGAAGATAGAGAGAGAATGAAAGTCATTCCCTACGCCTCAGCCATATGTTCTATAAAGTATGCCATGTTGTATACTAAACCTGTTGTGTACCTTGCCATGAGTTTGGCAAGGGGGTACAATAGTGATCCAGGAGTACATCACTAGACAGCGGTCAAAATTATCCTTAGAGGACTAAGGAAATATTTCTCGGTTATGGAGGTGATAAAGAGTTCGTCGTAAAGAGTTACGTTGATGCAAGCTTTTACACCGATCCAGATGACTCTGAGTCTCAATCTAGATACGTATTGAGAGTGGGAGCAATTAGCTAGAGTAGCACCATGCAGAGCATTGTAGACATAGAAATTTGCAAATATACATACGGATCTGAATGTGACATACCCGTTGACTAAACTTCTCTCACAAGCAAAACATGATCACACCTTAGTACTCTTTGGGTGTTAATCACATGGCGATGTGAACTAGATTATTGACTCTAGTAAACCCTTTGGGTGTTGGTCACATGACGATGTGAACTATGGGTGTTAATCACATGACGATGTGAACTATGGGTGTTAATCACATGGCGATGTGAACTAGATTATTGACTCTAGTGCAAGTGGGAGACTGAAGGAAATATGCCCTAGAGGCAATAATAAAGTTGTTATTTTATATTTCCTTATTCATGATAAAGGTTTATTGTTCATGCTAAATTGTATTGATCGGAAACCTAAATACATGTGTGAATACATAAACAAACACCGTGTCCCTAGTGAGCCTCTACTTGACTAGCTCGTTGATCAAAAATGGTTATGGTTTCCTAACCATGGACATGAGTTGTCATTTGATATCGGGATCACATCATTAGGAGAATGATGTGGTGGACAAGACCCATCCGTTAGCTTAGCATAATGATCGTTCAGTTTTATTGCTATTGCTTTCTTCATGTCAAATACATATTCCTTCGACTATGAGATTATGCAACTCCCGGATACCGGAGGAATGCCTTGTGTGCTATCAAACGTCACAACGTAAATGGGTGATTATAAAGATGCTCTACAGGTATCTCCGAATGTATTTGTTGAGTTGGCATAGATCGAGATTAGGATTTGTCACTCCGAGTTTCGGAGAGGTATCTCTGGGCCCTCTCGGTAATAAACATCATAAGCTTGCAAGCAAACGACTAAGGAGTTGGTCACGAGGTGATGTATTACGGAACGAGTAAAGAGACTTGCCGGTAACGAGATTGAACTAGGTATGTAGATACCGACGATCGAACCTCGGGCAAGTAACATACCGATGGACAAAGGGAATTACGTATGTTGTCATAACGGTTCGACCGATAAAGATCTTCGTAGAATATGTAGGAGTCAATATGAGCATCTAGGTTCCGCTATTGGTTATTGACTAGAGAGGTGTCTCGGTCATGTCTACATAGTTCTCGAACCCGTAGGGTCCGCACGCTCAACATTCGTTGACGATATAGTATTATATGAGTTATATGATTTGGTGACCGAATGTTGTTCGGAGTCCCGGATAAGATCACGGACATGACGAGGAGTCTCGAAATGGTCGAGAGGTAAAGTTTGATATATAGGACGATGGTATTCGGACACCGGAAGTGTTTCGGGGGTCACCGGGTACTTATCGGGTCACCGGAAGGGTTTCCGGGCACCCCCGGCAAAAGATATGGGCCTTATGGGCCAAGAGGGGAAACACACCAGCCACAAGGGGCTGGTGCACCCCCCATATGGGCCGGCCAAGGTGGAGAATGAAAGGGGAAGGAGGAAAGGAAAGAAAGGGAATAGGATTCCCCCTTCCTTCCACCCCCCCCCCCCCCCCCTTTTTCCTTCCCCCTCCAACAAATAAGGCAGGGGGGCGCGCCACTTGGGAGGACCCCAAGTAGGATTTGGCCTACTTGGAGTGCCCTCCTGGCTGCTCCCTCCTCCCCTCCACCTATATATATGTGGGAGGGGGGTCGCCTAGCACAACCAGACAAGATTGTCTTAGCCGTGTGCGGCGTCCCCGTCCACCGTTTACTCTCTCGGTCATATTTTCGTGGTGCTTAGGCGAAGCCCTGCGGAGATCACTTCACCATCACCGTCACCACGCCGTCGTGCTGACAGAACTCATCTACTACTTCGCCCGTCTTGTTGGATCAACAAGGCGAGGATGTCACCGAGCTGAACATGTGCAAAACGCGGAGGTGCCGTGTGTTCGGTACTAGATCGGTTGGAGCGCGAAGAAAGTTCGACTACATCAACCGCATTGTGAAACGCTTCCGCTTACGGTCTACGAGGGTACGTAGACACACTCTCCCCTCTCGTTGCTATGCATCTCCTTGATAGATCTTGCGTGTGCATAGAATTTGTTTTGTTTTCCATGCATCGTTTCCCAACAACATGCACATCAACAAAACAGTTATGCAGAACGCAAACATCGTCACATTGTTGAAGTAGGACTGTCTCTACTTGCTCATGCTTCTATGCCTCTCAAATATTGGGACGAGGCTTTTATTGCTCCCACATATCTCATCAATCATCTTCCTAGCAAGGTCATTGGAAATTCCACTCCTTTAGAGCACCTGTTTCATCAAAAACCAGATTATAATTCTTTGAAAATCTTTGGGTGTGCTTGTTATCCCAATCTTCGCCCTTATAATCGTCATAAACTTGAGTTTTGATCAACTCAATGTGTTTTCATTGGCTACAGTAACCTTCATAAAGGCTACAAGTGTCTAGATATTTCTACAGGACGAATCTATATTTCTTGTGATCTTGTTTTTGATGAGACTATTTTTCCGTTTTCCAACCTTCATCCAAATGCAGGCGCTCTTCTTCGTGACGAAATTTCACTTCTTTCCGAATCTTTGATCTCTCCTGATCACGGGGGCGAATTAATTGAAGCTGATCATGAGATATGTTCATCTGATTCTGCTAAAAAAACTGCAAAAAAGGCAGTTCCTGGCTGTGATTTTATGTGTGCAGATATGGACGAAGCTGGTGTTGGATCCCGTGTAGATTTGGTGCAGGTGCAACGCGGCAGTCTCGTCAGCGCGGGATCCCAGAGGGATTCCTCGACACCCGCAGCGCAAGCGCCCTTCTCGGCGCCAAGTGGCGACACTGGGCTGGCTACCCGGTTCGTGGCCGACCAAGGGGAGCCCATCAGCCCAGGTGTCCGCGAACCTCCATCCGCCACGCACGAGTGGGCCGATGCCGGTGGCGACCAGCCGACAGATGCAAGGCCCGCCACCAAGTTGCCCTGCCGCACGACCGAGCGGGCGTCACCTAGATCTGCCACGCGGGAGGGTTTGGTTGGCGCTCCGATCGTGAGGCCTGATAGCCACCTCGGATCTGGAGCGATCCCTTTCGGAAGACACGCCTGGATCCTCTGCGACAGAACATAATCACGCATGATCTTCTGCACCCGAAGTGTGTATTTCGGAAAGTGCAAACACAAGAATCTCTGCAACACGAATTTCTTCACAGACTTTTGAAGTTGCTTAGCGCACCACCAGATCACATTCCCGAGTGTTCAAACCCAAAGGATACAAGGATGGTACAATAAGGTATGCTAGCCACAAACGTGCTTTTCTTGCTAGTACCAGTGAACCAGATAATCTGAATGATGCTCTTGAAAATAAAAAATGGAAAGAAGCTATGGATAGTGAATACCAAGCTCTCATGAAAAATAAAACTTGGCATTTAATTCCACCAGGGAAAGGTAAAAATGTGATTGATTGCAAATGGGTCTATAAGATTAAAAGGAAAGCAGATGGAAGCATAGATAGATACAATGCTAGACTAGTTGCAAAGGGTTTTAAACGGAGATTTGGGATTGATCATGAAGATACTTCAGTCATGTTATTAAAGCAGCTACTATCAGACTTGTACTATCTATTGCTATTTCTAGATGTTGGAGTTTACGACAGCTAGATGTTCAGAACGCATTTCTTCATGGTGTTCTTGAGGAAGAAGTGTTCATGAAGCAACCACCAGGGTATGAAAATAAGGGCACACCACATTATATCTGCAAGTTAGATAAAGCTTTGTATGGGTTAAAACAGGCCCCCAGAGCCTGGTACTCAAGGTTGAGCACTGAGTTACAACAACTTGGATTCATCCCATCAAAGGCAGATGCCTCACTTTTCTTCTATAACAAAGGCAACACAACAATATTTGTTCTTGTTTATGTTGATGATATAATTGTTGCTAGTTCCAGTCCAGATGCTACCACATGTCTACTTCGGGATCTTAATATGGAGTTTGCATTGAAGGATTTAGGCAGTCTTCACTATTTCCTTGGCATTGAAGTAAAACAGGTAAAAGATGGAATACTCTTGACACAGGAAAAATATGGTATTAACATTCTCAAAAGAGTTGGACTGGAACACTGCAAGCCTGTACGTAGACCTCTTTCAACCTCGGAAAATCTCACAATTGAGGGAGGAGAGATTCTTGGTCCAGAAGATGCAACAAATTATAGAAGTGTTGTTGGTGCACTATAGTATTTGACTTTGACTCGAACTCGTCCAGATATCTCATACTCAGTTAATAAAGTGTGTCAGTATTTACATGCTCCTAGTACAGTTCATTGGACTGCGGTTAAAAGAATTGTGAGATATCTTAAACATACAATGGGGCTTGGAATCAAGATTACTAAATCACCTTCTATGCTAGTAAGTGCTTATTCAGATGCAGATTGGGCAGGGTGTGCTGATGATAGAAGGTCCACAGGTGGATTTACTGTTTTTCTGGGATCAAATCTTGTGTCATGGAGTGCAAGGAAGCAGGCTACTGTCTCAAGATCCAGCACTGAAGCAGAATATAAAGCTCTAGCAAATGCAACTGCTGAAGTCATGTGGATCCAGACTCCTCTTTATGAGCTAGGAATAAAAGCTCCACAAGCTGCACGGTTATGGTGTGATAATATTGGTGCAACCTATCTTTCAGCGAATCTTGTCTTCCATGCATGAACAAAACACATAGAAGTTGATTTCCACTTTATCAGAGAAAGAGTGGCTCGGAAGCTGCTTGACATCAGATTCATTCCAACTGGAGATCAACATGCTGATGGCTTCACCAAACCACTTACTACGAGGCGACTAAATGAATTCAAGTACGATCTAAACCTAGACAAGGTTACATAGGTTTGGGTTGAGGGAGGATGCTAGATAGAGTAGATAGGAGCCTGTTTAAACTTCTATCTCTTCTTCTGTTTTCTCTGTTTAACTCTCCTCTCGATGTAATCCCTCTCTGTCTCTCTCGTTCGACTCCTGGAGTATCCTAGCGATCTCCACAACTTGTAAGCCACTGCAACCTCTCAATATATACATCGCGGCCCTAGACCAAAGGGTTCAACGCTTCCTCCAATCTTTACACCCCCTTCTTGAAGGATTCGTCGTTGTTGCTCCATTTCCTCGATGTTGCTCTAGGTGAAAACCTTGATCCTTTGGGTCGGGCGGTGACGTGGCGCTGGCGTCGTTCCCTTCATGAAGGCACCGCCGTGGAGCACATGGTACGTCGGCACTAAGTTTCGTCTCTTCGCGGTGCTTGTTCACGGTTGAGAGCTCCTTCGTCTCCATAGTCATGCTTATTGTCCATTTGTTGTTCCACTTGAAGTTGTATGGGGTGGTGTGAATGAACCGAAACACCTTTGTATCTTGCATTGGGTGTGTGTGGCGTCTGATTGTATGCATCGTTTGTATGATGGTTGTTGCTTTATCTATACCTAATAGTAAAGTAGCCATTCCTTCTCACGGTACGTCACGGAAATTACCCCCAAAGTTACAAAAAAATACCCACCAATGCCATCTATAATTTATAAAAACGTTTCACACAGAGGAATCTTCCACCTGGGTCGGCCCATGCAGTAGGGACCACCTATACTGCACTCTACGCGCTGGGAGAAGAGGCAGCGCGCCTGTTTGGGCCGGTAGATGTCCGGGCGCCCTGTTTTTTAAATATATTTTTGTTTTTTCTACTTTAAATAATTTGTGACTTCAATAAAGTTCCGAAAATTAAAACAAATGAGAATTTCGAAACAAAATGTTTAATAAATCATAAACTATTTCTGGATTAAAAAAATGTTCGTAATTTTGTAAAAAATGTTTGCTTATTCAAAAAATGTTTGAAATTTTGAAAAAAAATCGGGAAATAAAAAAAATCACAATTTTTAAAAACGTTTGTGTATTAAAAAATGTTAATGAAATTGAACAAAATTTCGCCAATTCAAAAAATGTTCATCAATGGAAAAATATCCTAAAACTTCAAAAACTGTTCGTGACTTACAAAATAGTTTATTCATTCATAAAATGTTCGCCAAATCAAAAAATGATCATGCATTTGAAAAATGTTTGTCAAAAACTGTTCCAATAATTTCCAAAAAAATGTTCGTCGATTCTCGAAATGTCCATCAACTCAAGAGAATTGTTTAAAAAATGTTCACAATTTTATAAAAATGTTTGCAAATAGTATAAAACTTCATGCATTCAAAAGATGTTCTTGATTTTAGAAATGTTCGAAAATTTGTAAAAGCGTTCACGAACTTGAAAAATGTTCACGATTTTAAATATGTGCACGAGTTTAAAAAAATGATCAGTAATTCAAAATTGTCGATGATTTCACGAAATTGGAGTGATAGTGTATCTCGGTGATGCAACAAAATATCGTCATGGTCATTGGAGATTATAATTTTTTTTCTCCCGTTGCAACACATGGGTCTTTTTGCGAGCCTAATAATAAAGGGGCTGTTGCTTGTTGCGGTACGTCATAGAAATTGCCTCCAATGTTGCAAATATTACCCACCAATAATTGATAAAAAAGTTTCACATAGGGGAATCCCCACCTAGCCCGGCCCATGCAGTAGGGACCTCTTATACTGCGCTCTGCGTGCTGGGAGAAGACACAGCGCGCCCGTTTGGGCCTGCCCATGTCTGGGCAGCCTGTTTTTTAAGTTTTTTTGTGTTTTCCTTTTTTTCCACTTTAGATAATTTGGGACTTTAAAACATTCCTAAAATTGAAAAATTGAGAATTTTGAAATAAAATGTTTAATAAATCACAAAATGTTTGTGGATTCAAAAAACCGTTTGTGATTTTATGAAAAAATGTTTGCTTTTCAAAAATGTTTGAAATTTGGAAAACAAACTTTCAGGAAATCAAAAAATGTTCATGTTTTTTGAAAGAGACCGTGTATTAAAAAATGTTAAAAAAGTTGAACAAAATTTTGCCAATTAAAAAAAACCCATGAATGGAAAAATATCCTAAAATATCAAAAACTGTTCATGACTTATGAAATAGTTTATTCATTCATAAAATGTTCGATGATTCAAAAAATATTCATGCATTTCAAAAAATGTTCGTTAAATAAAATATGTTCATGAATTTAAAAAATTGTTCCACCAGGTTCAAAAACAATGTTCGTTCATTCTAAAAATGTTCACCAATTCAGGAAAATTGTTAAAAAAATGTTCACAGTTTTTTTAAATGTTTGCAAATAGTATAAAATGTTCATGAGTTCAAAAATTTGTAGAAGTGTTCATCACGAGTTTAAGAAATCGTTCATGATATTACGAAATTGAGAGTGATAGTGTATCTCGGTGATGGAGCATAATGTGATTATGGTCATTGAAGATTATGGAATTTTCTCTCCTGTTGCAACGCACGAGCCGTTTTGCTAGTATATAAAATGAGGTGATAGCCTTTTTCGGTAACAATGTCTCATCTAAGTTCTCAACCGTTGGTTGTATATGCTGTAAATCTCGTGCAAACTTTGATCTGTTGTCGCGCGCGTCCCACGGCCTGCTTTCTTCCCTTTTTGTTTTGCTTGTCGGTCCAGTCCAATATCTTCTCGCGTGGGGCGGCCGGTTTCTTTCATTTGTTTTTGTTTTCTGGTCTGCTTTTGACATATCCAGCATCCTTTCAAAGATTCTACCCATTATCCCATACTTATAAAAAAGCTCGTGCATTGCAACGGCAGGAAAACTAACACATGTCTCTAACTCAATAATCATGACTCAAGACTTCATCTGTGTTGCCGTTTATCCTCCTTCCCATCCTCGCTGACAGTGGCCCCAGTGATCACACAATCACAACGCATTTGACTGTGGTCAATCCTAAGGCGTCTCTCTCGGCATATGATGGTAAATCTGCTTTGTTTGCTCTTGCCCGTGCATGCGTGCTTGTAGATGGTTTCTTTCATCTTCAATTTGGTTTGCTGAGGTGTTCATTTTCAATCCGGATCTGCACCAATACAAAAGAATGACAGATCATGCACTATTGATAAAAGGTTGCACCCTAAATAGCATTTTAAAAATAGTTAATAGATAAAATAATATCATATTTAGATTCTACACATTTTTCAAATCAAATTCCATACATAACATGTTAAAATTAGAGTTATGGTTTAAAGGTATGACTATTTTTAAAAACATATGATATGGATTGCAGATTGATTAAACCAAATATGAGGTATTTTCCGCAAATAGCGAACAATTCTCTATCGCCTTCATCGCTGCCCATCCAGTAGATATTGATGGTATTCGTGAACCTGTTTCTGGTTCTTTACGTTATGTAAGCAGTATTATCTCTGGTGCTATTATTCCTACTTCTGCGGTGATCGGACTGCACTTTTATCCAATTTGGGAAGTTGCATTTGTTGATGAGTGGTTATACAATGGTGGTCCTTACGAGCTAATTGTTCTACATTTCATATTTGGTGCAGCTTCTTATATGGGTCGTGAGTAAGAACTTAGCTTTTGTCTTGGATATGCGTCCTTTGATTGTCTTTTACATATTCAGCTCCTATTGCAGCTGCTACTGTTGTTTTCTTGATTTACCCTATTGGTCAAACTTAAACTTGGACCATGGGTTGATTTGAGGAAACGTCAAAGCTCTTTTTTTTCAAGAAAGCGAAATATTTTTTTGGAGGGACTTAAATATGAACTGCGGGTTGATTTCAAGAAAGGGCAGGAATTTTCTGCAAAAAAACGCGACGGATGGGAAGGAATTACCTACTTCCTTCCACAGAAAAATGAATGATCCAGCGCTGGTTTTTTCATTTTCTCGGTCTCTGTAGACTTCCTCTGCTCTCTCTTCCGTCCGTCCCCTGTTCATTACTGAGCGACGCCAAAAAACTGATTATACATTGGTTTCCCAAGAACCAACATTAGCTCATGTTTGCATGCCATGTACTCCCTCTGTTCCATATTATAAGTCGTTTTAGAGAATCCAGTACAAAATTTCGCAGTTAACACATTTTCTGCACTTTTCAAAAGTATCCCCGGTCGAAGAGGGCTCTCTGGCACGCGGTCCCCACTCTCTCTTGCCTCGCCTTCCTGCTCCTCTCCCTGTGCCCGCAGCAAGCGTTCCTCGGCACTGTCGACCTCCTCTTCCTCCTCGCTGCCCTCGCCCTCTTCATCCGCGCCCGCCTCCATCACCAGTCCGCGGCGCTTAGCACCAGGCGGAGACGGAGGAGCCCCTGCTCGTGAAGCCGGCGCCAGGCCGGTCCCGCGGGAGAGGATTCCGCCACAGGCTCGCTCTCGGGGCGTCCTGGACACTTGCCGCCGCGTCGCTCGTGCTGCTCGCGCTCGCGTTCCTGCTCCTCCCCGCGCGCGGCGAGAGCGGGGACGCGTGGGCCATAGTCCAGCGCGCCTTCCTCACGGCGCAGCTCCTCATGCACCCCGCCGCCGCGGGGACCGTCGCAGCGGAGAAGGCAGGGGCGGCACCGGCGCGCCCACCCGCCGCACCTCCGCGTCTTCTGGATCGGCACGGCGATGCTCACCGCGCTCTTCTCTGCCTCAGCGGTCGCGTCTTCTGAACTTCTCTGCCTTCGTGTCTTCTGAATTTCTCTGCCGCAATCGCTTTGCCTGTGTATTTTGGAAGAGGGGTAAAACATGTCATTTTGCTGGTTTTTGGAGCTTGTCGAAAAAAAGCCAAAACGACTTATAATACAGAACGGAGAAAGTAGAACTGGATTGTACGACCATCTTCTTCTCTGTTTTTTTTATTTGGGTTTTGCAGCAGTTTTTTGTTTTGCTTATTCCGTTTTTTGTAAACCCTTTTGATCTTTTTCCACTGTTCCTTCATTTTACAATGTATAACGTCCTTTTGTTTGCTACTCTCTCCTTCTCAAAATATAAGGCGTGATTAACTTTTCACGGTTTTTGATGCACGACTTTGACCACTAATATATATCAAACTATATGGATTGAACATGTATAAATGACATCGTATTTATCTTGCAAAATAATTTTATTTCATATATATATATATACTAATTTTGTAGACATACAATACGTGAAAATCATAGTCAAAGTTGTCCGAGGAAGACCAGAAAAGTCAATCGACGCCTTATATTTTCGGAAGGAGGGGTATCATTTTTGTGTATTCTTTCATAATTAATAAAAAGAGTTACAATAGGTTTTCACCCTAGTGTTTTTGCTCATAAATATATATTCTTTTTTGTATGTTCTTTACAATGAATATCTTAGTCGCAACTACACCGTTTGATCCATAA
Source organism: Thinopyrum elongatum (assembly GCA_011799875.1). Taxonomy (NCBI): domain Eukaryota; kingdom Viridiplantae; phylum Streptophyta; class Magnoliopsida; order Poales; family Poaceae; genus Thinopyrum; species Thinopyrum elongatum. Next base: position 289,044,519 of record CM022301.1, read on the forward strand.
CTTTTTTTATGTGCCGCACACACCTGACCCAATTGCACATCCACCATCGGCATCCCAGCTTTTTTGAACGATCAACTTTTGTAAGTCTAATATCGGACAACAACTTTTTTTTAAATTTGTAACAATTTTTCAAATATGTGAAAAAAAATATTTTTTCCCCGTATTTTTTAAATCGTGAATATTTTTTAATTTGTTAACATTTTCTAAATTTGTACTTTTTTTTAAATTCTTGTTTGTTTTCAATTTTATCTTCGTACTTTAAAATTCTAAACAATCAAATTTGCGGATATTTTTTCAATTTCACTTTTAAAATACATTTTTTTCTTTTAGTAAGAAAGGAATGAATGAACCTTTTTGTTTGTAGTCACTGCAAGAAAATACAAAAATGCCAAACGGAGACCGAGCTCCATGGAGGCCTTTATCTGGAAACTTCAAGTTTCAAAATTTTTAGTTTCAAAAAATTCTGGAAATAAATACACATATACCTAGATACATAATGTACATGTGTGCAAATTTTCAGGTCGAAATACATTAAAATGTGCACTGCACAAAAAAGACAAATTTGGGGCTTTTAAACATATGTACTGTTCATCTTCAAATTTTTGTGCAGCTCGCAATTTAAGGTAATTCATCCTGAAAATTTTCAAACACACACTTTACATCCTTGCATACATGTGTATTTTTTTTCAGAATTTTTTGAACCTAAAATTTATGAATTTTGAATTTTTCAAAATAAAGGGCTCCACGGAGCTCGGTCTCCAAAATGCCCTATTCAAGAAAATATAGCTAGTTGCATGTCCTCCATTTCGCGGCTAATATATCTCTCGTCATTTCTTTTCTCTCCATTTTCCCTTTGTCTTTCATTGAAGCCTACACTTTTTTGTGAGACCTTTTTTTTCTTCGGTTGCGGCATCAGCCCCAACTTGCAACTGGGACAAACCATTTCTTCCCGCTCAGCTGCAAGTCCACCACTAACTCGCAACTGGGTCAAACCCTTTTTTTCTTGAGTTGTAAGTCCACCTTCAACTTGTAACTGGACTCAGTGCTTCTTTTCGTATAGCAACTGACCCCAACTCTTTTTTTGCATCACGTCCACCCTTAACTTGCAACTGCACCGATTCTTTTTCGCCTCAGTTGCAACGCAACCATCGACTCGCAACTAGGAGTTGATTTTTTCCTGGTTGCAAGTCAACCGTCAGCTCGCAACTGCGTCTGGCCCTTTTTTTTATCCCAGTCAAGTCAAGCATGGACACGCAACTGGGACAGCCTTTTTTTATCCCGGTTGTCTACTACAACAAGTTTGGCCCGACTCTGGTGAGGGAGGGGCGATGAGGCCGGCGCGTCTTCCGCCAACTTCAGTGCTTGTAGTCGTCGCTAGGTGGTCTATAGACATGGTCACATTGATATTATATTTGTATTTTTATGTTCTTTGTACTAGCATGACATTAATAGATCGCTAGTTTGCACGCAAAAGAAAGGAATAAAACTTATATAGGTAAAAACAGGCACAAATTTCACTAAATGGGTAAACTGATCAAATTCTTATTAAATGGGATAATTGATGTTCCATGTGTCAAACTACGCGTACGGGTACCCTGCAAAATAAAATAAAAACTACGCATACGGGTAAAAAAATTGACATTGACTCGCTATTGTGTCAAGATTGAAGTAAACTTTATTCTACCTCCCTGCTTTCGGCAAGGCAACTATAAATCATTGTGCAAGGGAAGCAAATGAGTGTGCTCATATTCTTGCTCGTTTTAGTTTTTTGAGGCAGGAATCAGGGGTGTGGTATGATAAACCTCCAGATTTCTTGGTCCCTCTTATTGTAAAGGATATGATTATTAATTAAATAAAGTCGCTAAAGTTCAAAAAAAAACTTTATTCTAGCTCCCTGTGGCGCGGCGCCAGCATTGGCGACCAAGTGTTAAAGTTCCGTGGGAGGCAAGTTGCATGATCTTTAGAAAATGAAGGTTCCGTGAGTGGCACGAATGCATATGCTCCAAGTCGCATCGCTTGAGTGTATTAAACCGTCAACAGCTCGTTTTATGCTGCTCACTGACTCAGTTTATCAGACCCATTCGTGTCTCGAGGATTCATTCCCGTCAGGAAGTGCATCCGAGTTCCGGGTCAATGGCTGGCCGCCGGCGACGACAGCGCCGCAACAACAAGCTCAAGGCAGCGTCGAGGAGCGATATCCCGTCAGGGCCAACGAGCGTCCACCAAATCCCCGACCACCTCCTCGAGCTCGTGCTCCTCCGCGTCGGCTCTTCCGTCGCCCTCGTCCGAGCCGCCTTCACCTGCAAGCGCTGGCGCCGCCTCGTCGCGGACACCGCATTCCTGGCCCGGTTCCGCTCCCTGCACACAGCCCACGTCGCCGGTCACTACCACGTCGTCGACCGGCCCTACCGCGAGAAGCTGCCGCCCGACGGGAACAACCAGGTGTTCGTGCCAGACCCCTCGGCTGCCGACGCCATCGACAGACGCCACTTCTCCCTCGATTTCCTCCCGGAATGCGATGGCTCCTCGTCCTGGGAGCTCGCCGACAGCCGCGGCAGCCTCCTTCTCTTTTACAGGGCGAGAACAGACTGGACGGGGCAGCTTCGCTTCCCGGACCTCGTCGTCTGCGAGCCGCTCTCGCGGCGGTACCAGGGGATCGCCTACCCGCCGGCGATGCGTCTCCACCTGTGCTTCGGCGCGTTCCTGCTCGACGGCAGCGCCGTCGACGAGACGGGTGGCTGCATCGACATGTCAAACTTCCGGGTGATCGTCGCGGTCTACGAATACGTCGCGCATGCCCGTGCCGCACCCCGGGCCTGCGTGTTCTCCTCGGGCGCCGACGGCGGTTGGAGCTTGGGGCAGCGCGCGGCCGGCAGCGGCGGCGTCCCCCTCTCGTGGTTTGGCTTAATCACTTTCGTAGGGCGCACGCGCTGGTCGCTCTACTGGTCGATGGAGCGCGACGGCGTCGTGCTCTCTCTCGACGAGTCCACCCTGGAGTTCTCGCTCGTCATGTTCCCGGATGCCGTCGTGGGGTGGCGGGACGAGTTGTCAACCTTCTGGGTCATCGGAGGCGAAGACGGCGCGGTGCGCGTCGTCCGCATGATCAACAGAGACCTCACGGTCTTTGCGCAGCTCCAGGGCGGCGGCGAGTGGGTGACGGAGAAGGTCGTGAGGCTGCGGCCAGCCCACATTGTGGCGGCCAATGAGAGGTACGTCCTCTTGACGCCGAGGGGAGAGACCTGCCTTTTCTCCGTCGAGCTCGACACGCTGCAGGCGGAGAGCACGCACGAGAGGAACAGGTACGCGGGAGCGGCGTACCCGTGCGAGCTGCCCTGGCCACCGGTCTTGCAGGCCTGCTGTGCTGCCGATGACCGGCGCCGAAGGAGATGCCGCTGATGTATTATGGAAATTTGTGCACGTATATGTGGAAGTTGCTAGTTGTACTTTACGAGCCACCAAATAAACGCGCAGGTCAGTCTAACGAGAACAAGGAATTGTGTGCATTCTTTTTTTTTTTGGCGGGAAAAAATATAAAATATAAAATAAATATCAGATTCGGAATTGTGTGCATTCGTATACGTGGAAGTAGTTGTTCTGTTCCACGAGTCATCATCAACTCATCTTGCTGCTGAAAGTGAAAATAAATATCAGATCGATTGGTAAATCTCAATCAACTATATTCATGAGATCTTAAGTGAAGATCTGTGTTAAAAATTCTTTCAAATTTTCTCTTTCTTCATTTTTACTATCTCCGTTCACAAATGTAAGATGTTTTGAATATTTTAATATGGACTACATATGAAGTGAAATCAGTGAACAAACACATTAAAACATGTCTATATATATATCCGATTCAAAAAATTTAAGAACATCTTATATTTGTGAGCAGAGGGAGCATATGTCCTGTCACTTGACTGATACTTAACGAAGTCTCAGCACACTGAGACCTAGGCACATCCATACCAGATCACACTCGACACAATCCAATTTCTTTTTTTTTAACAGAGTACAGACGTACGCGCTCATACATACACGCATATACTCACCCATATGAACGCAGACACACACACCCTACTCCTATGAGCATCTTCGAGAGACTGAGCCGGCATATCATGTTGAGATTTACGAAGCCACCGTAGGCGCCTCGTCGTCGACGAGAACGTCTCCTCCCGCTGAAAGCACATCGCCAGAAATCCTGAAATAAATCTAGGAATAATGTGAGCACCGGGACTTGAACCCTGGTGGGCTGAAGATACTATTGGAAATATGCCCTAGAGGCAATAATAAATTGGTCATTATCATAATTCCTTATTCCTGATAAAGGTTTATTATTCATGATAGAATTGTAATGACCGAAAACTTAAATACAAGTGTGGATACATAAACAAGTACCGTGTCCCTAGTGAGCATCTACTAGACTAGCTCGTTGATCAAAGATGGTTAAGGTTTTCTAACCATAGCCATATGTTGTCATTTGATAACGGGATCACATCATTAGGAGAATGATGTGATGGACAAGACCCAACCGTAAGCTTAGCAGTTGATCGTATCAGTTTATTGTTATAGCTTTCTTCATGTCAAGTATCTATTTCTAAAACCATGAGATCGTGCAACTCCCTAACACCAGAGGAATACTTAATGTGTATCCAAACGTCACGTCGTAATTGGGTGATCATAAATGTGCTCTATAGGTATCACCGAAGGTGTTTGTTGGGTTGGCACGGATCGAGACTGTGATTTGTCACTCCGTATGACGGAGAGATATCTCTGGCCCTCTCGGCAATACAACATCGTAAAGAGCTTGCAAGCAATGTGGCTAATGAGTTAATCACGAGATCTTGTATGACGGAACGAGTAAAGAGACTTGCCGGTAACGAGATTGAACTAGGTATGGAGTACCGACGATCGAATCTCGGGCAAGTAACATATCGCCGGACAAAGGGAATTGCATACGGGATTAACTGAATCCTTGACGTCGTGGTTCAACCGATAAAAGATCTTCATGGAATATGTAGGAATAAATATGGGCATCCAGGTCCTGCTATTGGTTATTGACCGGAGAGGTGTCTCGGTCATGACTATATGATTCCCGAACCCGCAGGGTCGCACGCTTAACGTTCGTTGACGCTAGAGTAGTATTGCGATATTTGATGATTGCTAACCGAATGTTGTTCGGAATCCCGGATGAGATCCCGGACATCACAAGGAGTCTCGAAATGGTCGAGAGGTAAAGATTTATATATGGGAAGTCATATTTTGGGTTCCGGAAAAAGATGCAGTTTTTTCGGTATTGTACTATGAAGCTTCTAGAAGGTTCTAGAGGGGTCCGGAAGTCCACAAGTGGGTCCACCATGACCCAAGGGCTGGCATGGGCTGAGGGAAGGCGCCCTGTCCTTATTGGGCTAGGCGCACCAAGTCCTCAAAAGCCCATGTGGCTAGGAAAGGGAAAAAAGGGGAGTCGTTGTAGGAATAGGAAAGGACTTGGAGTCCAAGTCCTCTCCCCCTTGGCTGTGCCCTAGGGCTTGGAGGGGCTGTTCCCCACAACCCTCCACCTATATACAGTGGGGAGGGGGCGCCCCAAGAGGACACACCAAGCCCTTGGCGCCCATCGCTCTCCCGTTACTCCGTAGTTCCTTCGTCCTCGTTCTAGTAGCGCTTGGCGAAACCCTGCTGAACTAGCTCCCCCACCACCATCACCACCACGCCGTCGTGCTAGTTGTGATCCCATCTACTTCTCCGCCTTCTCTTGCTGCATCAAGGAGGAGGGGATGTCATCGAGCCGCACGTGTGCTAAACTCGGAGGTGCCATCCGTTCGGCACTAGATCGGCTGGATCGTGATCGGATCGCGAAGAGTACAACTACATCAACCGTGTTATATACGCTTCCGCTTTCGGTCTACGAGGGTATGTAGACACACTCTCTTCTCTCATTGCTATGCTTCTCCTAGATAGATCTTGGGTGTTTGTAGGAATTTTTTTGATTTTCATGCTTCGTTCCCCATCAGTGGCATCATGAGCTAGGTCTATGCGTAGATGTATATGCACGGGTAGAACACAAAAAGTTGTGGGCATTGATGCTCAAATTACTTACCTCTTTTGTCTTATTTGGATTCGGCGGTATTGTGGCATGAAGCGGCTCGGACTAACCTTACATGTCCTCGCACATGAGACCGGTTCCACCGATTAACATGCAACTTGTTTTGCATAAGGTGGCTAGCGGGTGTCTGTCTCTCCTACTTTAGTTGAATCTAATTTGACGAAGGCGATCCTTATAGAAGGTTTAAAGGCAACTTGATTATCACCGTTGTGGCTTTGCGTAGGTAAGAACGGTTCTTGCTAGTTGCCCATAGCAGCCACGTAAAATTTGCAACAACAAAGTAGAGGACGTCTAACTTGTTTTTGTAGGGCATGTTGTGATGTGGTATGGCCAAAACATGATGTGATATAGGTTGACGTATGAGATATTGAGATGATCATGTTTTGTAATAGGTTCACGACTTGCATATCAATGAGTACGGCAACCAGCAGGAGACATAGGGTTGTTTTTAATTTATTAATCGCCATGTAATTGCTTTACTTTATCGCTATGCGTTAGCAATAGTTGTAAAAGCAATAGTTGGTGGAGACGACCACGTGACGGCATGATGATGGAGATCATGGTGTCATGCCAGTGACGATGGAGTTCAAAGGCACGAGATGATAATGGCCATATCATGTCACATATTGATTGCATGTGATGTTTATCCTTTTTATGCATATTATTTTGCTTAGAACGACGGTAGCATTATAAGATGATCCCTTCACTTAATTTCGAGAAATTTTGTTCTCCCTGAGTATGCACCATTGCAAAAGTTCGTCGTTTCGAAGCACCTCGTGATAATCGGGTGCGATAGACTCTACGTTCTCATACAACGGGTGTAAGCCAGTTTTACACATGCAGAATACTTGGGTTAAACTTGACGAGCCTAGCATGTACAGACATGGCCTCGGAACACAGGAGACTGAAAGGTCGAACATGAGTCATATAGTAGATATGATCAACATGAAGATGTTCACCATTGATGACTACCCCATCTCACGTGATGATCGGACATGGGTTAATCTGGATCATGTGTCACTTAGACAACTTGAGGGATGTTGATTTAAGTAGGAGTTCATTAGTAATTTGATTAACTGAACTAAATTATCATGAACTTAGTCTTAATTATCTTTGCAAAATTTGTGTTGTAGATCAATGGCCCGCGTTGTAGTTCCCCTGAATTTTAATGCGTTCCTAGAGAAAGCTAAGTTGAAAGATGATGGAAGCAACTATGCGAACTGGGTCCGTAACTTGAGGATTATACTCATTGCTGCACAAAAGGCTTATGTCCTTGATGCACCGCTAGGTGACGCACCCCCTCCAACGTCGTCAGTGGATGTTGTGAACATCTGGCAGACACGTTCTGATAACTACTCGATAGTTCAGTGCTCCATGCTTTACGGCTTAGAACCGGGGCTCCAAAGACGTTTTGAGCACCACAGAGCATATGAGATGTTCCAGGTGCTGAAATTGGTATTTAAAGCTCATGCCCGGGTCGAGAGGTATGACATCTCTGACAAGTTCTTTAGCTGTAAAATGGAGGAGAATAGTTCTGTTAGTGAGCATATACTCAGAATGTCTGGGTTGCACAACCGCTTGACTCAGTTGGGAGTTAATCTTCCAGATGACTCGGTTATTGACAGAATTCTCCAATCACTGCCACCAAGCTATAAGGACTTTGTGATGAACTATAATATGCAAGGGATGAAGAAAACACTTCCCGAGTTCTTCGCGATGCTTAAGGCCGCGGATGTAGAAATCAAGAAGGGCCATCAAGTGTTGATGGTTAAAAAGACCACTAGTTTCAAGAAGGCCAAGGGAAAGAAAGGGAACTTCAAGAAGAACGGTAAAGCAGTTGTCGCTCCCGTGAAGAAACCCAAGGCTGGACCCAAACCTAGGACTGAGTGCTTCTAGTGCAAGGGGAATGGTTACTGGAAGCGGAACTGCCCGAAGTACTTAGCAGATAAGAAGGCTAGCAATGTCAACAAAGGTATATTTGATATACATGTTATTGATGTGTACCTTACTAGTGCTCGTAGTAGCGCCTGGGTATTTGATACTGGTTCGGTTGATCGTATTTGTAACTGGAAACAGGAGCTGCGAAATAAACGAAGACTGGCTAAGGAAGAGGTGACGATGCGCGTCGGAAATGGCTCCAAGGTTGATGTGATCACCGTCGGCACCCTACCTCTACATCTACCTTCGGGATTAGTTTTAAACCTAAATAATTGTTATTTGGTGCCTACGTTGAGCATGAACATTATATCTGGATCTTGTTTATTGCGAGACGGTTATTCATTTAAGTCAGAGAATAATGGTTGTTCTATTTATATGAGTAATATCATTTAGGGTCATGCACCCCTTGTGAACGGTTTATTCTTGTTGAATCTCGATCGTAGTGATACACATATTCATAATATTGATGCCAAAAGATGCAAAGTTAATAATGATGGTACCACATATTTGTGGCACTGCCGCTTAGGTCATATTGGTGTAAAGCGCATGAAGAAACTCCATGCTGATGGACTTTTGGAATCTCTTGATTATGAATCATTTGAGACATGTGAACCATGCCTCATGGGCAAGATGACTAAAACTCCGTTCTTCGGAACAATGGAGCGAGCTAGTGACTTATTGGAAATAATACATACTGATGTATGCGGTCCGATGAATGTTGAAGCACGCAGTGAATATCGTTATTTTCTTACCTTCACAGATGATTTGAGTAGATGTGGGTATATTTACTTAATGAAACACAAGTCTGAAACATTTGAAAAGTTCAAGGAATTTCAGAGTGAAGTGGAAAATCATCATAACAAGAAAATAAAGTTTCTACGATCTGATCGTGAAGGTGAATATTTGAGTTACGAGTTTCGTATGCATTTAAGACAATGTGGAATTGTTTCACAGCTCATGCCACTTGGAACACCACAACGTAATGGCGTTCCCGAACGTCGTAATCGTACTATATCCGATATGGTGCGTTCTATGATGTCTCTTACCGATTTGCCACTTTCATTTTGGGTTTATGCATTAGAGACATCCGCATTCACTTTAAATAGGGCACCATATAAATCCGTTGAGACGACACCGTATGAGTTATGGTTTGGCAAGAAACCTAAGCTGTCATTTTTTAAAGTTTGGGGATGCGACGCTTATGTCAAGAAGCTTCAGCCTGATAAGCTCGAACCCAAAGCGAAGAAGTGCGTCGTCATAGGATACCCTAAAGAGACCATTGGGTATACCTTCTACCACAAGTCCGAGGGCAAGATCTTTGTTGCCAATAACGGGCCCTTTCTAGAGAAGGAGTTTCTCTCGAAAGAAGTGAGTGGGAGGAAAGTAGAACTTGATGAGGTAATCATACCTTCTCTCAAATTGGAAAGTAGCACATCACAGAAAGCAGTTCCCGTGATGCCTACACCAACTGAAGAGGAAGCTAATGATAATGATCATGAAACTTCAGATCAAGTTACCACTGAACTTCATAGTACGACAAGGGTACGTTCTGCACCAGAGTGGTACGGTAATCCTGTCCTGGAAGTCATGTTGTTAGACAACAGTGAACCTACGAACTATGAAGAAGCTATGATGAGCTTGGATTCCAACAAATGGCTTCAGGCCATGAAATCTGAGATAGGATCCATGTATGAGAACAAAGTATGGACTTTGGTGGGCTTGCCCGATGATCGGCAAGCCATTGAGAATAAATGGATCTTTAAGAAGAAGACAAACGCTGATGGTAATGTCACCGTCTATAAAGCTCGACTTGTCGCAAAGGGTTTCCGACAAGTTCAAGGGGTTGACTACAATGAGACTTTCTCACCCGTAGCGATGCTTAAGTCTGTTAGAATTATGTTAGCAACTGCCGCATTTCATGATTATGAGATCTGGCAAATGGACGGCAAAACGGCATTCCTTAACGGGTTTCTTAAGAAAGAGTTGTATATGATGCAACCAGAAGGTTTTGTCAATCCTAAGGATGCTAACAAAGTATGCAACCTCTAGCGATCCATCTATGGACTGGTGCAAGCATCTCGGAGTTGGAATATACGCTTTGATGCGGTGATCAAAGTTTTTGGTTTTATACAAACTTACGGAGAAGCTTGTATTTACAAGAAAGTGAGGGGGAGCTCTGTAGCATTTCTAATATTATATGTGGATGACATATTGTTGATTGGAAATGATATAGAATTTCTAGAAAGCATAAAAGGATATTTGAACAAGAGTTTTTCAATAAAAGACCTCGAAGGAACTGCTTACATATTGGGCATCAAAATCTATAGAGATAGATCAAGACGCCTAATAGGACTTTAACAAAAACATACCTTGACAAAGTTCTGAAGAAGTTCAAGATGGACCAGTCAAAGAAAGGGTTCTTGCCTGTGTTGCAAGGTGTGAAGTTGAGTGTGACGCCCCCGATTTAATCATACACTAATCATACACGCAAACGTGTACGATCAAGATCAGGGACTCACGGGAAGATATCACAACACAACTCTAAACATAAATTAAAGTCATAAAAGCTTCATATTACAAGCTAGGGGCCTCGAGGGCCCGAATACATAAGCTCGATCATAAACGAGTTAGCAGAAGCAACAATATCTGAGTACAGACATAAGTTAAACAAGTTGTCATAAGATGGCTAGCACAAACAGGGATACATATCGATAAGGCAAGGCCTCCTGCCTGGGAGCCTCCTAACTACTCCTGGTCATCGGCGGCCTGCACGTAGTAGTAGGCACCCTCGGGGTAGCAGTAGTCGTCGTCGGTGGCGTTTGGCTCCTGGGATCCGCCATCTGATCGCAGCAACATGGTATAGAGGGAAAAGAGGTAGCAAAGCAACTGTGAGTACTCATCCAAAGTACTCGCAAGACTGACATCAGATCTACACTACATATGCATCGGTATCAATAAAGGGGTAGTATCTATGGACTAGACTGCAGAATGCCAGAATAAGAGGGGGAGGGGCTAGTCCTATCGAAGGCTACGCTTCTGGTAGACTCCATCTTGAAGCATATAGAAGAGAGTAGCTGGTATAGTAACAAGTAACATCATATAGCATAATCCTACCCGACGATCCTCTCCTCGTCACCCTGTGAGAGAGCGATCACCGGGTTGTATCTAGCACTTATCTGGGTGTTTTTTATTAAGTATCCGGTTTTAGTTGTAAGAGGTCGGAATACAACTCCAAGTCGTCATGTTACCGTGGACACGGCTATTCGAATAGATCAACTTCCCTACAGGGGTGCACCACATTTCCCAACACGCTTGATCACTCTGGCCGGACACATTTTCCTGGGTCATGCCCGGCCTCGGAAGATCAACACGTCGCAGCCCTACCTAGGCTCAACAGAGAGGCAGCACGCCGGTCTACATCCTAAGCGCGCAGAGGTTTGGGCCCATGGCCCTTTGCACTCCTGCACGTTGTGAACGCGGCTGGTGAGCAGACCTAGCCCCCTTATACAAGCGCAGGCATTTGCTACTTCTTGAGCTTGCGTTGGTTTTTCCCTTGAAGAGGAAAGGGTGATGCAGCAAAGTAGAGATAAGTATTTCCCGCACTTAGAGAACCAAGGTATCAATCCAGTAGGAGGTACAAGCAAGTCTCCAATCTATGCACCTGCACAAACAATCAAACACTTGCACCCAACGCGATAAAGGGGTTATCAATCCCTTCACGGTCAATTGCAATGGCGAGATCTGATAGAGATAGATATAAAAGATTACTAAAATGTAAAACAAAATAAAAGTAAATAAATTGCAACAAGGCGTTTTTGGGTTTTTTGGTTTATAGATCTGAAAATATATGATGGAAAATAGACCCGGGGGCCATAGGTTTCACTAGAGGCTTCTCTCCTGGTATGTCTAAATAGCACGAAAATTTGCACGCACCTTGCGCACCTGAGTATCTTTGATCCCTCAAAATTTTATATTTTTTTAATTTTTTTTGCTATTTTTTTCGAGATGGTCAAAGCTGTTTGACCAGACGGTAACGGCGTAGAAGGGCATTTCTATAAGGGCAACTAACGACAGAGGGGAAAATTTGAGCACACATTGAAATTAGGGGCAAATTTGAGTAGTGGGTTCCAGTTAGGGGCAGAAATGGAATTGTCCCATTTGTATATCAATCTTGTGTAAAAAATTCAGAGTTTTTCGTCGCTTCTGTGAATTATTAAAATTCTGCAACTGGACGCAAAAGTTTCTGTTTTTTAGCAAGATCAAATCAACTATCACCGTAAGCCATCCCAAAGGTCTTACTTGGCTCAAACACTAATTAAAACACCAAAACACAATTACTACAAAGGTAATAATGTGTATACTAAAAAAACAGAAAAGAAAAATATTGGGTTGTCTCTCCAACAACCGCTTTTCTTTAAAGCCTTTTAGCTAGGCATTGATAATTTTAATGATGCTCACATAAAAGATAGCAAATTGAAACGAAGAGAGCATCATAAAACATGTGACAAACATATTTAAGTCTTACATACTTCCTATGCATAGAAATTTTATAAGCAAACAAATTATCAAGACAAGCAAAAACTAGCATATGCAAGGAAAAAGAAAGAAACAGTAATAATCTCAACATAACGAGAGGTAATTTAGTGACATGAAAATTTCTACAACCATATTTTCCTCTCTCAGAATAATTACATGTGGGATCATACTCAAGTTCAACAATATAGCTATCACATAACATATTCTCTAGATGATCCACATGCATGCAAAGTTGACACTCTTCCAAGATAGTGGGATTAACATTAACTAAAGTCATGACCTCTCCAAGCCCACTTTTATCAAAAAAATTATAAGATTGATCATACTCCAAAGTAGTGGGATCATTATTACCTAGAGTTGACACTCTTCCAAACCCACTTTCAATATTATTGCAAACATATTCATCATGAGGCTTAAATAAATTTTTAAGATCATAAGAGAAATCACCCCAATCATGATCATTGCAACAAGTAGTGGACATAGCAAAATTAGCATCCCCAAGCTTAGGGTTTTGCATATTATTAGCACAATTGACATTAATAGAATTTATAATAACATCATTGCAATCATGCTTTTCATTCAAGGAGCTATCGTGAATCACTTCATAAATTTCTTCTTTTAACACTTCATCACAATTTTCAGATTCACGAATTTCAAGCAAAACTTCATAAAGATAATCTAGTGCACTCAACTCACTAGCAATAGGTTCATCATAATTGGATCCCTTAAAAAGATTAGCAAGTGGATGAGGATCCATAAACTCTTTGCTTACTATTTTTGAATAAATACACAATTATACCAAGCAAACAGGCAAACAAACCAAGTAAGACATAAGGGCAAACGGAAAGAAGGCAAATATTTTTGTGTTTTTCTGAAAACGCTTTAGAAGTGGGGGAGAGGAAAATGAGAGGCAAAAGGCGAATAATGTAATGCAAGAGATGAGAGTTTATGATGGGTACTTGGTAGGCTTGATGTAGACCTGCCCAGCAACGGCGCCAGAAATTCTTCCTGCTACTTCTTGAGCTTTCGTTGGTTTTTCCCTTGAAGAGGAAAGGGTGATACGGCAAAGTAGAGATAAGTATTTCCCTCAGTTAGAGAACCAAGGTATCAATCCAGTAGGAGGTACAAGCAAGTCTCCAATCTATGCACCTGCACAAACAATCAAACACTTGCACCCAACGCGATAAAGGGGTTGTCAATCCCTTCACGGTCAATTGCAATGGTGAGATCTGATAGAGATAGATATAAAAGATTACTAAAATGTAAAACAAAATAAAAGTAAATAAATTGCAGCAAGGTATTTTTGGTTTTTTGGTTTATAGATCTGAAAATATATGATGGAAAATAGACCCGGGGGCCATAGGTTTCACTATAGGCTTCTCTCTTGAAGGCAAATAATACGGTGGGTGAACAAATTACTGTCGAGCAATTGATAGAAAAGAGCAAAGTTATGACGATATCCAAGGTAATGATTATGCATATAGGCATCACGTCCGTGTTAAGTAGACCAAAACGATTCTGCATCTACTACTATTACTCCACACATCGACCGACTCTTGCCTGCATCTAGAGTATTAAGTTCAAGAGAACAGAGTAACGCATTAAGTAAGATGACATGATGTAGAGGAATAAACTCAAGCAATATGATGAAAACCCCATCTTTTTATCCTTGATGGCAACAATACAATAAGTGCCTCGCTACCCCTACTATGTCACTGGGTGAGGACACCGCAAGATTGAACCCAAAACTAAGCACCTTTCCCATTGCAAGAAATACCAATCTAGTTGGCCAAACCAAACCGATAATTCGAAGAGAAATACAAAGATATCAAATCATGCATATAAGAATTCAGAGAAGATTCAAATAATATTCATAGATAATCTGATCATAAATCCACAATTCATTGGATCTCAACAAACACACCGCAAAAGAATATTACATCGGATAGAACTCCAAGAACATCGAGGAGAACATGGTATTGAAGATCAAAGAGAGAGAAGAAGCCATCTAGCTACTAGCTATGGACCCGTAGGTCTGAGGTAAACTACTCACGCTTCATCGGAAGGGCAATAGGGTTTATGTAGATGCCCTCCGTGATCGAATCCCCCTCCGATAGATCGCCGGAAAAGGCCCCAAGATGGGATCTCACGGGTACAGAAGGTTGCGGCGGCGGAAAAGTATTTTCGTGGATGCCTCTGATGGTTTGGGAATATTTGGGAATTTATAGGCCGAAGAATAGGGTTAGAGAAGCTCCGAGGGACCCACAAGGCAGGGGGCGCCCCCCTGGGGCACTCCCTGCACCCTTGCCGTCGGCTCGGGACTCCTTTGCCCTGGTCTCCAAGTCCTACGTGTGTCTTCTGGTCCAAGAAAAATCATTGTAAAGTTTTATTCCGTTTGGACTCCGTTTGATATTCCTTTTCTGCGAAACTCAAAAACAAGGAAAAAACAGAAACTGGCACTGGGTTCTGGGTTAATAAGTTAGTCCCAAAAATAATATAAAATAGCATATTAATGCATATAAAACATCCAAAACAGATAATATAATAGCATGGAACAATAAAAAATTATAGATACGTTGGAGACGTATCAGCGTTCCAGGCCAACCCGACGTGCGCCACTCAGTCGCTGACATCTGAAGAGCTTCGGCTGATACTACGATGCTGGTTGCCCATATCTTGTCCCGCGTGGCGGTTAGTGCGTATAGGTCAACGACCAACTCAGGTCGAATATCCAAACTCGTTAGGCCTGTTATTAAGACATAACCGCAGACAACGACCAGGGACCAGGCCCACCTCTCTCCTAGGTGTCTCAACCTGCCCTGACGCTCTGCCACAAAGTATCACTCGGGGGTCGTCAGGAACCCAGGCCCACCACTACCTGGATGGAACCACTTGTCCCTTCAGCCCCACATCCGAACAGTAACATAAGTATTGTAATAGTATATAGTATATACCCGTGATCACCTCCCGAAGTGATCACGACCTGATAGTATAGCATGGCAGATAGACAAGTATGTAGGGCCACTGATGGAAATCTAGCATCCTATACTAAGCATTTAGGATTGCAGGTAAAGGTATCAACGGTAGTAGCAAAGACATGATATGCAGCAGTATAGGATCAAACCGATGAAATAGTAACATCTACACTACTCTAATGCAAGCAGTAGAGAGGAGGAGTAGGTGGTATCGGGATGATCAAAGGGGTTTTGCTTGCCTGGAAACTCTGCGGAGAAGGACGGGTCGCCAGGAGTGTAGTCGATGTTAGGAGCAGCGGCATCAGTCTCGAAGTCTAACGGAGAAAAGAGGGGGAAGAAACAATGAATACAATGCAAACAGGCACATGACGATGCATGACATGGCAATAAGCGGTGCTAGGTGTGACCTAATGCAGTACTAGGTGATACTGGCGAAGGGGGGAAACATCCGGGAAAGTATTCCTGGTGTTAGGTATTATCGGAGAGATGAAACGGAGGGGGACGGTTCCATGTTGGCTATGCTAGGGGCACGTGATATGTGAACGAAGTGCGTATTCGTAATCATCATGTTTTTCTGAGCAACTTTCATGTATAAAGTATTTTCATCCGAGTTACGGTTAATTTTATATTAATTTTCAAAGTTTTAATCATTTTCTAAAATTAATTCTGATTCAAAATTAAATGCAAAATTGCTAGGGGTACCCATAAAGTGTACCCAGCATGGTACACTGTGGCTGTCATGTGGGCCAGGGGGACCCAGTTGACCAGTCAAAGTTTGACTAGTCAACAGGGGATGGGACCCCCTGTCATAGAGACATTAGGGTAATTTCCTAATTAAGTCTAAATTAATTATCTTAATTAATTAATAAATTTGATTAATATTATTTATTTATTTATTTATTTATTTTGTTTTCATTCTAATCAGGGGTTGGGGCCTTGAGGTCAGTGGCACAAGGCCAGGGGGCTGGATACACGAGCGCGTGCACAGAGAAGGGGGAGGCCGGCCAGGGGCGCGGCAGCGGCCAAGACGAGCACAACGAGGGAGCGGCGAGGCTCGGGCGGGCAGGCACGGCCGGGGCCAAGCCGCGGCCAGCGGCTGCAGCGGGGCGTGGGCGTGGACGGCGCGGTGGCCAGCGTGGCGGGGCGGCGAGCACGGCGGGGTAGCTGCAGCGGCAGCAGCACGCTGGAGCAAAACGGCGCGGGCGCACGGGCGGCGATCACGGGGCTCCAGGGGCGTGGGCGCGCGCTGGTCGAGCGGCCGGAGAAGCGAGGCCGGTCGGGGCTGTAGCGCGGCTGGGCGGAGCGGCGCGGGCGCGCGGTCGTGGCAGGGTGATGGGGGGACGACTAGAGAGAGGGAGGAGGGGCCAGGGCGCGAGGCGGCGGCCGTGGGGCGGCAGCAACAGGCGCAACTCGCAGGCGGGCGATGGCGAGCGTAAGCGGCGGTGGCGAGCGCAGGCGGGCACGTGGAGGCGCTGGTGCGGGGAGTAGAGCGGGGGCCGCGGCGGGCGTGGTGGCTGGCCGAGCGAGGCCACGCGCGGGAGTGGCTGCAGGGCGTGGCCATGGGCGTCCAGCGTGCGGCGGGAGCGGGGCAGGGGCGCAATGGCCGTAGCGCGGGACGGCCGCGACAGAGAGGGTAGAGGGGAAACGGGGAAGCGCGGGGCCTCACCCTCGCTGAACGGGGGTCGGCGAGGCTCGAGGACGACGGCTTGGGGAGGAGATGAGGACGGGCGAGCGACGACGAGGTCTTCGGGCGGCGATGGGGTGACACGGCGACTGCGACGGCGCAGCCGCGACAGAGCCCAGATCGAGAGGGGGGAGGAGAGGCGTCGGCGGGTTAGGGTTTGGAGGCCATGGGGAGGCCACATAGGAGGGGGTTGCGGCCGATGGCCGCCACGGCATCGATAGCCCCGGCGATGGCTGCCACGCCAACACCCGCCCCTGTAGCAGAAGGGGGAGGCGAGCGGGGGTTGTGCTAGGCCGGTCTGTTGGGCCGGTTGGCCCAGTGGGGGGGTTCATTTTTTTGTTGTTTTTTCCTTTTTGTATTTAATTTCCTTTTACTGTTCTATTTTATCTTCTATTTACTGTAGTTTTATAAAATATAATATTAGTTCCTAAATTAGTAGTTCTGAAAATCCTGCTGCCACATTAATTTTTGCACCGAAATAATATAGTTTAATATTTTTATAAATTATAAAAGGCATTTAATTAACTGTTTAAGCCACTGTTTTAATTATTTTAGTGTATTTAAACATTTTATAAAAAGATGATTTCTCCACCATAATTACCTATGCATTTTTTGTCACAATTAGAACCTTTGAGTTTACATTTGAAAAACTTTTACCGTTTGACTTTATTTTAAATTTGAATCTGAACGGAATTTGAATCAACATGGGATTAGTGACAGTAACAGTGGTGACAAGGCATCATTAGCAGGGGATTACTGTAGCTTAATTATCCGAGCGTTACAATTCTCCTCCACTACTAGAAATCTCGTCCAGAGATTTAGGAGGTAGACAGAAACAGAGCGGGGTATTCATCACGGAGACGATCCTCGCATTCCCAAGTGGCTCCGTCTTCAGAATGATGTGACCACTGGACTTTGACAAACTTGATCGCCTTCTGACGGGTGCGATGTTCAGCTTGGTCGAGTTTGCGAACCGGATGCTCTTTATAAGAGAGGTCCTGTTGCAACTTGAGCATTTCGTGATCCACTGCTCGGATGGGGTCTTTGAAGCAGCGACGGAGCTGTGACACGTGGAAGACATGATGAACCTGAGAAAGGTTCGACGCCAGTTCCAATTGGTATGCCACTTTTCCACGCCTTTCAAGAATAGTGAATGGACCAATATAGCGAGGAGCTAGCTTGCCCATATCCCGAAGCGGTGAGCACCCTCCATCGGTGTGACTCGAAGATAAGCCTTTTCGCCAGGTTGATAGACCATGTCTTTATGATGATGGTCATACTAACTCTTTTGATGTGACTGAGCAGTCTTCAGATTCTCACGAATAACGCGTCCTTGTTCTTCAGCATGTTGGATAATATCTGGACCGAAGAGTGACCGTTCCCCAGTTTCTGACCAATTCAGAGGAGTTCGGCACTTTCGTCCCTATAACACTTTGAAGGGGGCCATCTTCAGACTAGCTTGATAGCTATTATTGTAAGAGAACTCAGCATACGGGAGAGATTCCTCCCATTTCTTGCCGAAGGAAATGACACAAGCTCGAAGCATGTCTTCGAGAACTTGGTTGACTCATTCAACTTGTCCCTGAGACTGAGGGTGAAAAGCGGTGATGAAGGACAGATGAGTCCCCATAGCTTCTTGGAAACTTGCCCAGAATCTTGAAGTGAATAAGCTGCCATGGTCTGAGCTGATTACCAGAATCCTGTGGAGTGAAACAATCCTGGACATATAGAGAGTTGCCAACTAACTAGGAGTGATGGTTTCTTTGACGGCCAGAAAATGTGCAACTTTGGAAAGCCGGTCAATGACGACAAGAATATCATCATTACCCTTCTGCGATTTGGGAAAACCAGTGACGAAGTCCATTTCAACATGGTCCCATTTCTATTCAGGAATAGCGATAGGTTGCAGAGTTCCAACAGGCCTTTGATGTTCTGCTTTGATTTGACGGCAAACGTCACACTCAGCAACATAGCGAGCAATAACTTGCTTCATATTTGACCACTAGAATCTCTGACGAATGTCGTGGTACATCTTGGTACTACCGGGATGAATAGACAGAGGTGTATCATGAGCTTCTTTCATGACCTTCTGAGTCATATCCAGATTTTTCTCCTTATTTGGCACCACTAGGCGGCCTTTGAAGAACAAAGCGCCATCATCAGCAACAGTGAAGAATGAGGGCTTTCCTTCTGCAAGATAGCGTTTAATCCTCTCGACTTCATCGTCACACTTCTGAATTCTTTTGATGGAGTCCACGAGATCTGGTTTAGCAACCAGGGTATTGAGAGAACCCTGGGAAACAACATGGAAGTTCATTTTGCGAAACTCTTCAGGAGGGAGAGCAAGTGCACCAGGAGGAACAATATGGAGGTTCAGCTTTCTGAATTCTTCAACAAGAAGGGGCTGAACTTTTTGAACCTCGAGGTGGTTGCAATATGACTTGCGGCTCAAGGCATCAGCCATTACATTAGCCTTGCCTGGGGTATAGGAAATACCCAAGTCAAAATCTGCTACGGTCTCCATCCATCTCTGCTGACGGAGGTTCAGGTCTGGCTGAGTAAATAGATACTTCAGACTTTGGTGGTCGGTGAAGATCTCGCAACGATTACCGAGGAGGTAATGTCGCCACTGTTTTAGCGCATGTATGACAACAACAAGCTCGAGGTCATGAACCGGGTAGTTCTCCTCGTGAGGGCGCAACTAACGAGAGACATAAGCAATCACTTTGTGCTCTTGCACTAGGACACAACCTAAGCCTTGACGTGAAGCATCGCAGTAAATGACGAAATCCTTTTGAGAATCTGGAGGAGCAAGCACTGGGGTAGAAGTCAGCTTGTCTTTGAGTGCCTGGAAACTTTCCTGACACTTTTCTATCCATTCGAACTTGACGCCCCTGTGAAGCAGACTAGTCAGGGGCTTGGCGATCTTGGAGAAGTTCTCGACGAGTCGACGGCAATAGCTGGCGAGTCCGAGAAAACTTCTGACTTGCTTGACATTCTTCGGAGGAGTCCAATCGAGAATGGCCTGAACTCGCTCGGGGTTGACGGCAATACCATCCTTGGAGATCACATGACCAAGGTAGGTTACATCAGGCAGCCAACATTCACACTTGGAATACTTGGCATTGAGTTGATAGTCTCAAAGCTTTTCTAGAACAAGTCGAAGATGTTCAACATGTTCTTCTTTATTCTTGGAATATACAAGGATATCATCCAGATAAACCACGGTGAACTTGTCGAGGTATTCCATGAATATATAGTTCATCAGATGAGAGAATTTCACCGAAGCATTGGTTAGGCCGAAAGACATGACGGTGTACTTGTATGAACCATATCGAGTAACGAAGGCGGTCTTTGGAATCTCCTCTTCACTAACATGGATCTGGTGGTAACCCATCCTCAAGTCGAGTTTAGTGAAGACCGATGAACCAGCCACTTGATCATACAGATCAATGATCCAAGGAAGTGGATATTTGTTCTGAATTCTACCTTGGTTGATAGGACGATAATCTTGGACCAAATGATTCGTTCCATCCTTCTTCTTGACAAATAAAGAACGTGCTCCCCAAGCAGATGAGCTAGGGCGAATGAATCCACTACGAAGAGATTTATCGATCTCCTCCTAAAGCTCAAGGAGTTCATGCGGCAGCATCTTGTAGGGTCGTTTGGCAATAGGAGTGGTGCCTGGTTTCAAGTCGATGATGAACTCGACAGCCCTAGCAGGGGTATCCCTGGAAGTTTTTCGGGAAAGACATCTTGGAATTCATGAACAACTGGAATATTTTCAATGCCTTCAAGTGGTGATGTGTTCAACGCATTCAAGGCATAAAGTCATGCCTCGGCATTCTGAACTAGACGAGCGTTGTAGCTTACAATTTCATCAGAAGGGTGAAGCAGATGGACGGTCTTAGTGGCGCAAACTATAGAAGCAGTATGCGCTTTCAACCAATCCATCCCCAGAATGAGGCCAATGTTGGAAGACTTGAACATGATGGGCGAGGCGTGAATTTCCTACCCTTCGATTTCAACGATGACATTGGGGCTAACCATGGAGGTTTGACATTGGCCCGCGGGGGTGTGTACCACTAGTGGAGTGTTCATTTCTTCGTATTTAATGCCAAGCGTGAATGCAAAATCTTCTGACATGAAAGAATGCGATGCTCCTGAATCGAATAAAACAGAAGTTGGTACTGAATTAATGAGAAGAGTACCCATCACAGTAGCAGGCTGGTCTTGAGCTTCATTGATATCAACGTGGTTGGCATGAACACGACCATAAGGCCTGGCATTATTGTTGCGGGGCTGATTGTTTCCACGACCAGCTGCAGGAAGTGCCAGTTGGTTCTGGTTTTGGTTGCATTCCCTGGCGCGGTGACCTGGGCGGCCACACCTGAAGCATAGCCCATCATTGGGGTTGGGAGCAGGAGATCGGGGTGGTGCAGCTGGAAGTCTTGGCTGCCTAGGTGGTGGAGGAGGCAGACGCGGTGCAGCATAAGATGTCCTTGGGGCAGATGCAGTTGGATGGTACATGTTGTTTGGACTCCAGATCCGACGCTTCTGCGAGGGCGGGCCTGAAGATGAGCCGATGTCGCGGTTGCGCCTGAGAGATCCCTGGTGTTCTTACAGACCAGTTTCGACCTGGATGGCCTTGTTCACCAAGGTGGCGAAATCAGCAAAGTCATGCACGAGAAGTGCGAGCTTGATGTTAGCTTGAAGTCCGTTGCGGAACTTTTCCTGCCTGCAAGCATCAGTGGCAATGTCTTCTTCAGCATAGCGGGACAATTCTTGGAACTCCCGCTGATAAGCATCCACAGTCTTGTTGGCTTGGGTGAGGTTGCGGAACTCGCGCTTCTTCCTGTCCATGATTCCCTGAGGAATGAAGCGGGCACGGAAGGCAGCTTGGAAATCCGGCCAAGTGATGACCGTTCCAGAAGGTTGGGTATGCCTGTGGCTGTCCCACCATTGTGCAGCTAGACCCTTGAGGAAGAAGGAAGCAAAGGTGACATAGTTGGCAGGGGCAACGTCAGCAGACTCCAACTCATAAGTGATGTCACGGAGCCAGTCATCAGCATCCAGGGCAGAGTTCAGTTGCGATAGATGGTAGGGTTGAGGTGCATGAAGTCCTGCAGAGTTACTGGGGCTGGCTGCTGATTCATATTGGGGTGAGGAAACTGGGCCATCATTCCTTCCATGAATTGACGATTCAGCTCAAACTGTTGGATCATTCCGGCCATGTACTTGGGCGATGGTGGAGCGTTGCCACCACGGCCATGACCAGCGGGTCTAACCATCCTGCTAAAACATAACAGGGGTAGTTTAAGATTGAGTATTTGCAAAGACAAGGAATCATCCATGATGTAATATGCATAATGTATGAGGTACGATGGACGCAACATAGTAGTAGTCATATCTTACAAAAGGGGTCATAACTAGAGTTCAGTACATGGACTAGTGACATCGCAGGCGGCACGTAGGCTCGCGACGAATGCATCTGATACTAATTAGCTAGACTACATCAGTCCCAAAAGGTACTACGGAGGTAGGTGTAGTCTGGTAGCTGGTGGTGACGCGTCGGGAAATCCTCCACGCATGGATCCTGCGGTCCGTGGATACTCCGGTGGAGAACCCGATGCTCAAGTGGAAAAAGGGGACCACGAGCAGGAGTGTAGCCTCCAACCTCAGGCCATCCGACACCACGGGGCATCACGGTCCTGGCTGGGTAGATCACCCTAGGGGGCAGCTGCCCAGATACGACAAAGGGGTGCAACTACGTCAGAGCGTCGCAAAGGTGCACATGGGTGGTATACAACTCGTGGCGAAGACCTCGGTTAGCTCAATCTAGCCCATCAGCATGTCGGACAAAGTTCTGGTGGTAGAAGGGCTCGCAGGTGACGATGGTGTAAGCAGCAGTGTAGTATCCCTGCTCACCCTCATTGGATGCAATAGCATTGATTTTGAAAGGGGAGTCATCCAATGCCCGATACTCTCCATGAAGACGTGTTAAAGCAGCGTAAGCAGCATCGTGGACTGCCATATCGATGGTCACTCCGACAACATGAGCGGTGTGCAGCATAGTAGAGGAGTTATCATCACGAGAATAGATGTAGACGATGGCACGCTACTGCTCCTGGTTAAAATCCTGATACTGCCCGTACACGGTGTACTCACGGTGCCAGCGATAACCCAGGTAGGTCATCATCTCAGCTAGCGCAGCAGGTGATCCAGAGGCTCCAATAGCCATCGTGTGGTGGATGACCTTGATGTCTACTACACAACTTGTTCTTGTAGACTCGTGTTGGGCCTCCAAGCGCATAGTTTTGTAGGACAGTAGCAATTTTTCCCTCAAGTGGATGCCTAAGGTTTATCAACCCGTGGGAGGCGTAGGATGAAGATGGTCTCTCTCAAACAACCCTGCAACTAAATAATAAAAAGTCTCTTGTGTCCCCAACACACCAAATACAATGGTAAATTGTATAGGTGCACTAGTTCGGCGAAGAGATGGTGATACAAGTGTAATATGGATAGTAGATATTGATTTTTGTAACAGTGACAATAAAAACAGCAAGGTAGCAATTGATAAAACGGAGCACAAAAGGTATTGCAATGCTTGAAAATGAGGCCTAGGGTCCGTACTTTCGCTAGTGCAATCTCTCAACAATGCTAATATAATTGGATCATATAACCATCCCTCAACATGCGATGAGGAATCACTCCAAAGTTCCTATCTAGCGGAGAACATAAGAAGAAATTGTTTGTAGGGTACGAAACCACCTCAAAGCTATTCTTTCTGATCAATCTATCCTAGAGTTCGTACTAAAATAACACCAAGCTATTATTTCTGATTGATCTATCAAGAGTTCATACTAAGATAACACCAAATAATTTCAGATTCATAATACTCAATCCAACACAAAGAACCTCAAAGAGTGCCCCAAGATTTCTATCGGAGAAACAAAGACAAGAACATGCATCAACCCCTATGCATAGATTACCCCAATGTCACCTCGGGAATCCGCGAGTTGAGTGCCAAAACATATATCAAGTGAGTCAATATGATACCCCATTGTCACCACGGGTATTCATAGCAAGACATACATAAAGTGTTCTCAAATCCATAAAAGTATTCAATCCGATAAGAACGAAATCTCAAAGGGAAAACTCAATTCACAACAAAATAGAGAGGGGAAAACACCATATGATCCAACTATATTAACAAAGCCCGCGATACATCAAGATCGTGACATCTCAAGAACACGAGAGAGAGAGAGATTAAACACATAGCTACTGGTACAAACCCTCAGCCCCGAGGGTGGACTACTCACGCATCATCGGAGAGGAACAAATGAGGGTGATGAACCCCTCCGTGATGGTGTCTAGATTGGCTCTCATGGTTCTGGAACTTGCGGCGGCTAGAATTGTGTTTCATCGACTCCCGTAGGGTTTCTGGAATATTTGGGAATTTATAGGGCGAAGAGGCGGTGCGGGAGGTCTCCGTGGGGGGCACAACCCCCCTGGGCGCGCCCTGGTGGGTTGTGCTCCCCACGGGCCTCCCCTCTGGTACTTTCTTGGCCCACTGGGTGTCTTCTGGTCCAAAAAAATCTCCAAAAAGTTTCGCTGCATTTGGACTCCGTTTCGTACTGATATTCTATGAAGTAAAAAACAAGCAAAAAACAGCAACTGGCACTGGGCACTGGGCACTATGTCAATAGGTTAGTCCCAAAAATGATATAAAGTTGCTATAAAATGAATATAAAACATTCAAGAATGATAATATAACAACATGGAACAAGCAAAAATTATAGATACGTTGGAGACGTATCAGACCTGTCTCATAGGATCCATCTGAAAGCAAAGATGTTACAAAGGAGTCAAATGATAGTGTGTGTATTATTCGATATACATTTCAAAGGAATAATTGCAGATAATCTAGCTCTCCGGGTAGATGTGATCACGAGAACCTAATGTTAGTCAGTAAATTCATTTAACCCGAATAGAAGATAGATCAGAATCAAAGAATATAGACGAGGAATAAAAGATCCTAATACCACCCAATAGCGACGTGGGCCCGTAAGCCGCACAACCATGTTAGTAAAAGTTTTGCAAACACTAGACTCAACTTCGGCCAAGGAGTTTGAAATGGGGATTCCTACAGGCAGTCGGCTCTGATACCAACTTGTGACGCCCCCGATTCAATCATACACGCAAATGTGTACGATCAAGATCAGGGACTGGTAACCCACAAGTATAGGGGATCGCAACAGTTTCCGGGGGTAGAGTATTCAACCCAAAATTATAGATTCGACACAAGGGGAGCCAAAGAATATTTGTAAGTATTAACAGTAGAGTTGTCAATTCAACCACCCTGGAGATTAAATATCTGCAGCAAAGTGATCAGTAGCACAGCAGTATGATTGTTTGATAGTGACAGCAGTAGTACTAAAAGCAATAGTAACAGTAACAATAGCAGCAGTAATTTTGTAGCAGTTGTAATAGTAGCAGCAATAGTAGTAACTTAGCAAGATCAATATGTGAAAAGCTCGTAGGCATTGGGTCGGTGATTTTGTTGGATGATATTCATCATATAACAGTCATAACCTAGGGCGACACAGAACTAGCTCCAGTTCATAAATATAATGTAGGCATGTATTCCGTAAATAGTCATACATGCTTATGGAAAAGAACTTGCATGACATATTTTGTCCTACCCTCCCATGGCAGGGGGTCCATAAGGAAACTAAGGGATATTAAGGCCACCTTTTAATAGAGAACCGGAACAAAGCATTAACACATAGTGAATACATGAACTCCTCAAACTACGGTAATCACCGGAAAGAATCCCAATTATTGTCACCTTGGGTATACGGATCATAACAAGTAGCAGGTGCATATAACTTGGAAGATCAGATCAAGAACATAGATATAATGGTGAAAACATAAACTGTTAAGATCTGAAATCATGGCACTCGGGCCCTAGTAACAAGCATTAGGCATAGCAAAGTCCTAGCAACATCAATCTCAGAACATAGTGGATACTAGGGATCAAGCCCTAACGAAACTAACTCGATTACATGATAAATCTCATCCAACCCATCACCGTCCAGCAAGCCTACGAAGGAATTACTCACTCTCGACGGTGAGCATCATGAAATTGGTGATGGAGGATGGTTGACGATGACGAAGACCAAAGATCCCCCTCTCCGGAGCCCCGAACAGGCTCCGGATCTGGCCTCCCCATGAAGAACAGGAGGTGGCGGCGGCTCCGTATCGTAAAATGCAATGAAACTTCCTCTCCTATTTTTTCTGGAAAAATAGGATTTTATAGCGTCGGAATTAGGGTCAACGGAGCCTCGTGGGCCCCACTACCCACCAGGGCGCACCAGAGGGGTGTGGCACGCGTGGTGCCTAGTGGGTAGCTGGGCCCCCCTCCAGTGGGTCTTGGTTCCAGTATTTTTTATTTATTCCAAAATAATTCTCCAAAAAATCTCGTCCAATTCCGAGAACTTTTATTTCAGCACAAAAACAACACCATACTAGTTCTGCTGAAAATAGCGTCAGTCCGAGTTAGTTTCATTCAAATCATGCAAATTAGAGTCCAAAACAAGAGCAAAAGTGTTAGGAAAAGTAGATACGATGGAGACGTATCAACTCCCCCAAGCTTAACCCATTGCTTGTCCTCAAGCAATTCAGTTGACAAACTGAAAGTGATAAAGAAAAACTTTTACGAACTCTTTTGTTCTTGTGTCCATATATATGCTTAAATAGCACCCAGGTTTTTAGCAAAGATCATAACTAACCATGCATACGATAACTCTTAGAAATTATATTCACTAGTATCAATGGCATAATCAACTAGCGAGAAATAATAAGATACCTCAAATACCAACACTTTGTTAAAACAATCATGATATAATATGACAATAATGGTATCTCACTAACCCTTCCTGAGACCGCAAAACATAAATGCAGAGCACCTCCAAAGTTCAAGCATTAACTAAACATTGTAATTCATGTTAGAAGAGATCCAGTAATGATGCATTCAACATTAACTATACACAATGCATGAGGATGACAATAGTGCTCTCATGACTGGTGCTTGTTTGGGAAGGTGATGACTCAACATAAAAATAAAATAACATAAAAGTAAATGGATAGTCTCTTCGAAGAGGGAAGCAGGGATTTGCAGAGGTGCCAGAGCTCGAAGTTTAAATCAGAGATAAATATAATTTTGGGAGGCATACCCTTCCTGTCAATGTTATGACTAAGAGTTTTCAATATCTTCCATGCAAAACACATTAGCGGCGGTTCCCAAGCGATAAAAGTAAAGTTTACTCCCCCTCCACCAACAAACACAAGCCATGGCTAGCCGAATCCTTGATAACCCACAAGTATAGGGGATCGCAACAGTTTTCGAGGGTAGAGTATTGAACCCAAATTTATTGATTCGACACAAGGGGAGCCAAAGAATATTCACGAGTATTAGCAGTTGAGTTGTCCATTCAACCATACCTGAAAGACTTAATATCTGCAGCAAAGTATTGAGTAGCAAAGTAGTATGGAAGTAACGGTAACGGTGGCAAAAGTAACAATAGCAGTTTTGTAGTGATTGTAACACCAGTAGCAATGAACGTAACTTAGCAAAGATCACCGTGTGAAAAGCTCGTAGGCAATGGATCGGCAATGATAATTGTGTGGGATAATATTCATCATGTAGCAGTCATAACCTAGGGTGACACAGAACTAGCTCCAATTCATCAATATAATGTAGGCATGTATTCTGTATATAGTCATACGTGCTTATGGAAAATACCTTGCATGACATCTTTTGTCCTACCCTCCCGTGGCAGCGGGGTCCTAATGGAAACTAAGGGATATTAAGGCCTCCTTTTAATAGAGAACCGGACCAAAGCATTAGCACTTAGTGAATACATGAACTCCTCAAACTACGGTAATCACCGGAAAGAATCCCAATTATTGTCACCTTGGGGTATGCGGATCATAACTCGTAATAGGTGCCTACAATTTGCAAGATAGGATCAAGAACTCACATATATTCATGAAAACATAATAGGTTCAGATCTGAAATCATGGCACTCGGGCCCTAGTGACAAGCATTAAGCATAGCAAAGTCATAGCAACATCAATCTCAGAACATAGTGGATACTAGGGATCAAACCCTAACAAAACTAACTCGATTATATGATAAATCCTATCCAACCCATCACCGTCCAGCAAGCCTAAGATGGAATTACACACTCCCGGCAGTGAGCATCATGAAATTGGTGATGGAGGAAGGTTGATGATGATGATGGCGACGAATCCCCCTCTCCGGAGCCCCGGACGGACTCCAGATCGGCCCTTCCGATGAAGAACAGGAGGCGGCGGTGGCTCTGTATCGTAAAACACGATGAATCCTTCTCTATGATTTTTTTCTCCGCGCATACGTACTTATAGAGTTGGAATTAGGGTTGGAGGAGGTTCAAGGGGCCCACAAGCCTGTGATGGCTCGTGTCCGCGTCAGTATTTTCCCCGAAGAGGAAGGGATGATGCAGCACAGCTACGGTAGGTATTTCCCTCAGTGATGAGACCAAGGTTATCGAACCAGTAGGAGAACCACGCAACACTATGTAAACAGTACCTGCACACAAAGAACAAATACTTGCAACCCGACGCGTAAGAGGGGTTGTCAATCCCTCCCGGGTAAAAGATAGATAAATTTGTAGTAGATTGGAGAAATAGATCTCGCGGAAACGCGAAAAAAAAATAACAAAAAAAATTGCAGCAAGGTATTTTTGGGTTTTTGGAATAATAAATCTGAAAATAAAAGAGGCAAATAATAGATCGGAAAGCAAATATGATAAAGAATAGACCCGGGGGCCGTAGATTTCACTAGTGGCTTCTCTCGAGAAAAATAGCATACGGCGAGTAAACAAATTACTGTTGGGCAATTGATAGAACTTCAAATAATTATGACGATATCCAGGCAATGATCATTATATAGGCATCACGTCCAAGATTAGTAGACCGACTCCTGCCTGCATCTACTACTATTACTCCACACATCGACCGCTATCCAGCATGCATCTAGTGTATTAGGTTCATGGAGAAACGGAGTAATGCAATAAGAACGATGACATGATGTAGACAAGATCTATTCATGTAGGAATAGACCCCATCTTGTTATCATTAATAGCAACGATACATACGTGTCATGTCCCTTTCTGTCACTGGGATTGAGCACCGTAAGATCGAACCCATCACAAAGCACCACTTCCCACAGAAGAAAAATTGATCTAGTTGGCCTAACTAAACCAAAGATTCGAATAGGAAATACGAGGCTATAAGCAATCATGCATATAAGAGATCAAAACTCAAATAACTTTCAAGGATAAAATAGATCTGATCATAAACTCAAAGTTCATCAGATCCCAACAAACACACCGCAAAAAGAGTTACATCAAATAGATCTCCAAGAGACCATTGTATTGAGAATCAAAAGAGAGAGAGAGAGAGAGGGAGGGAGAGAGAGGAAGCCATCTAGCTATTGCCTACGGACCCGTAGGTCTACAATGAACTACTCACGCATCATCGGAGAGGCACCAATGAGCATGATAAACCCCTCCGTGATGGTGTCTAGATTGGATCTGGTGGTTCTGGAACTTGCGGCGGCTAGAATTGTGTTTTGTCGACTCCCCTAGGGTTTTTGGATTTTCGGGGTATTTATAGAGCAAAGAAGCGGTGCGGGAGGCCACCGAGGTGGGCACAACCCACCAGGGCGCGCCTGGGCGCCCAGGTGGGTTGTGCCCCCCTCGGGGCACCCCTCTGGTACTTCTTAGACCCAAGTTGTTCCTTCTGGTCCAAAAAATCTCCAAAAAGTTTTGCTGCGTTTGGACTCCGTCTGGTATTGATTTTCTGCGAAGTAAAAAACAAGCAAAAAAACAACAACTGGCACTGGGCACTATGTCAATAGGTTAGTCCCAAAAAATGATATAAAGTTTCTATAAAATGATTGTAAAACATCCAAGAATGATAATATAATAGCATGGAACAAGCAAAAATTATAGATACGTTGGAGACGTATCAGCATCCCCAAGCTTAATTCCTACTCGTCCTCGAGTAGGTAAATGATAAAAAACAGAATTTTTGATGTGGAATGCTGCCTAACATGTTCATCACATTTTTTTTGTAGCATGGACATTTAGAATTTTATACGATTCAAAGCAAAAGTCTAGTTTTGACATGAAGATTTCAATACTCAAGCATGTCAATAAACAACCATGTTTTTCTAAATATCAACACTAAAGCAAGTTATCCCTAGCCCATTATGCTCAATCATTGATCCATTCATGAAACACACTCGCACATTAGCTATACCCAATGCTCAAGTACGATCAGAGTGCCCCTTAGTTGGTGCTTTATAAGAGAAGATGGAAACTCAAATAAAAAAAATTTGCATAAAGTAAATAGAAAGGCCCTTCGCAGAGGGAAGTAGGGATTTGTAGAGGTGCCAGAGCTCAAAGCAAAAAAGATAGAGAGAAAACATTTTTGGTGGCATGCTTTTCCTGTCAACGAAAAGGATTGAGTAGTTCCCAATACTTTCCATGCTAGATATATCATAGGCGGTTCCTAAACAGAAAAAAAAGTATACTCCTTTTTCCACCATACTTTCACATTCCACGGCTAACCATATCACGGGTGCCGTCCATACCAACACTTTCCAAGGAATTTATTATTTGACAACATAAAGTAAATTCATTTTTTATTTCAGGACTGGGCATCCCTAATACCTTTGTCGTACTCTCGTGCAATGACAAGTGAATAAACACTCATCTTGAGAATAACACATCTAGCATGGAAAAATATCAGCCACCCCCTACCGTTTCATGAGCGGTACGAGCACACAAAAAGGAAGTTATTTTGAAAATTAGAGATGGCACATACAAATTTGCTTAGAACGGCAAGAGAATACCGCATATAGGTAGGTATGGTGGACTCATATGGCAAACTGGGTTTAAGGATTTTGGATGCACAAGTAGTAATCCCACTTAGTGCAAGGGAAGGCTAGCAAAAAGATTGAGAAGCATCCAACCAAGAAACGAAAAATCACATAAGCGAGCATTAAGCATAACTAACACCGAATAATGCACCATAAGTAGAATGTAATTTCATTGCATAACTATTGACTTTTGTGCTTGCATAGGGAATCACAAACCTTAACACCAATATTCTTACTAAAGCATAATTACTCACCAACATGACTCACATATTATATCATCATATCGCAAAACTATTACAAAGAATCAAGTTTATTTTGTCCAATGATCTTCATGAAAGTTTTTATTATATCCCTCTTGAATATCTATCACTTTGGGACTAGTTTCATATGTTGCTTTTGATATCTCAAACAAATCTAAGTGAAGAACATGAGAATATAAATTTTCGGCTCTCAAAATAATATAAGTGAAGCATGAGAGAATTTCTTCAAAAAATATTAAAGCACACTGTGCTCAAAGGATATAAGTGAAGCACTAGAGCAATTCCATAGCTCAAAAAATTTAAGTGAAGCACATAGAGCAATTCTAACAAATCATAGCATAATTTTGGCTCTCTCAAATAGGTGTGTCCAGCAAGGATACTTGTGACAAACTAAAAAGCAAAACAAGCAAAGACTCATATAATACAAGACGCTCCAAGCAAAACTCATGATATGTGACGAATAAAAATATAGTTCCAAGTAAAATACCGATGGTTGTTAGAAGAAAGAGGGGATGCCACTCGGGGCACCCCCAAGCTTAGTTGCTTGTTTCTCCTTGAATATTACCTTGGGGTGCCGTGGGCATCCCCAAGCTTAGGCTGTTCTTACTCCTTATTCCTTCATCCATCGTGATCTCACCCCAAAACTTGAAAACTTCAATCACACAAAACTTAACAAAACCTTCGTGAGATCCGTTAGTATAAGAAAACCAATCTTTACTTTAAGTACTATAGAAAACCCATTTTAATTTTGTTATTCCATTATATCTAATGTATTCTAACTTTGCCATGGCTTATACCCCCCGATACAATCCATAGAATCCTCAAAATAAGCACACAACGCAAAGAAAACAGGATCTGTCAAAAACAGAACAGTCTGTAAATATGCGAATTGTTATCATACTTCTGTAACTCCAATTTTTTTTAAAAATTAGGAAAACATAGTAAATTTGTATATAAATCTTGTGTAAAAAAATTAGAATTTTTCGTCGCTTCTGTGAATTTATACAATTATTTTACTGGACGCAAAAGTTTCTGTTTTTCAACAGGATCAAATCAACTATTACCAAAGCTATCCCAAAGGCTTTACTTGGCACAAACACTAACTAAAACATAAAAAACATAATCATAACAGAGGCATAGTTGTGCAAACACTCAAGAAAAGAAAGAAAAAGGCAAAAATAAATTTTATTCATTGGGTTGCCTCCCAACGAGCTCTATCGTTTTATGCCCCAAGCTAGGCATAATATTTCAATGATGCTCACATAAAAGACAAGAGTTGAATCACAAAGAGAGCATCATAAAACTTGTGATAAACAAATTTAAGTCTAACATGCTTCCTATGCATAGGCATTTTATAAGCAAACAAATTATCAAGACAAGCAAAAACTAACGTATGCAAGGAAGAGGAATAAAACATTGACGATCTCAACATAACAAGAGGTATTTTAGTAACATGAAAATTTCTACAACCATATTTTCCTCTTTCATAATAATTACATGTAGGATCATAATAAAATTCAATAATATAGTTATCATATAAAATTTTCTCTTCATGATCCACATGCATAATTTTTTTATAATCTTCCAAGATGGTGGGATTAACATCAATTAAAGCCATGACCTCTCCAAACCCACTTACATAAAAAATGTCATAAGATTGAACACTCTCCAATATGTGGGATTATTTTTACCTAAAGTTGACGCTCTTCCAAACCCACTTTCAATATTATTGCAAATATTATTATCAATATCATATTCATCATGAGGATTAAATAAATTTTCAAGATTATAAGGAGCATCATCACCCCAATCATGATCATTGCAATAAGTAGCGGACATAAAAAAATCATCATCCCCAAGCTTGTAACTTTACATATTATTAGCACAATTGACATTAATATAATTTATAGTAAAATCATTGCAATCATGCTTTTCATTCAAGGAGCTATCATGAATCACTTCATAAATTTCTTCATCACAATTTTTAGATTCACGAATCTCAAGCAAAACTTCATAAAGATAATCTAGTGCACTCAACTCACTAGCAATTGGTTCATCATGATTGGATCTTTTTAAAAGATTAGCAAGTGAATGGGGATCCATATCAATAGATTTTTAGCAAGCGAAGATGCAAGAGTATAGAAGGCACATGGCAACACAAGAAAACAGAAGATCGAACGAGAAAAAGGCAAACGAAAAAGAGGGCGAATAAAAAGGCAATTTTTTGTGAAGTGGGGGAGATGAAAATGAGAGGCAAATGGCAAATAATGTAAATTGCAAGGAGATGGGATTTGTGATTAGGAACCTGATAGATGTTGATGATGTCTCTCCAGCAACGGCGCCAGAAATCCTTTCTTGATGGCTCGTGTCCGCGTCAGTATTTTCCCCGAAGAGGAAGGGATGATGCAGCATAGCTACGGTAGGTATTTCCCTCAGTGATGAGACCAAGGTTATCGAACCAGTAGGAGAACCACGCAACACTATGTAAATGGTACCTGCACACAAAGAACAAATACTTGCAACCCGACGCGTAAGAGGGGTCGTCAATCCCTCCCGGGTAAAAGATAGATAAATTTGTAGTAGATTGGATAAATAGATCTCGCGGAAACGCGAAAAAAAAATAACAAAAAAAATTGCAGCAAGGTATTTTTGGGTTTTTGGAATAATAAATCTGAAAATAAAAGAGGCAAATAATAGATCGGAAAGCAAATATGATAAAGAATAGACCCGGGGGCCGTAGATTTCACTAGTGGCTTCTCTCGAGAAAAATAGCATACGGCGGGTAAACAAATTACTGTTGGGCAATTGATAGAACTTCAAATAATTATGACGATATCCAGGCAATGATCATTATATAGGCATCACGTCCAAGATTAGTAGACCGACTCCTGCCTGCATCTACTACTATTACTCCACACATCGACCGCTATCCAGCATGCATCTAGTGTATTAAGTTCATGGAGAAACGGAGTAATGCAATAAGAACGATGACATGATGTAGACAAGATCTATTCATGTAGGAATAGACCCTATCTTGTTATCATTAATAGCAACGATACATACGTGTCATGTCCCTTTCTGTCACTGGGATTGAGCACCGTAAGATCGAACCCATCACAAAGCACCTCTTCCCATGGCAAGAAAAATCGATCTAGTTGGCCTAACTAAACCAAAGATTCGAAGAAGAAATACAAGGCTATAAGCAATCATGCATATAAGAGATCAAAACTCAAATAATTGTCATGGATAAAATAGATCTGATCATAAACTCAAAATTCATCGGATCCCAACAAACACACCGCAAAAAGAGTTACATCAAATAGATCTCCAAGAGACCACTGTATTGAGAATAAAAAGAGAGAGAGGAAGCCATCTAGCTACTACCTACGGACCCGTAGGTCTACAATGAACTACTCACGCATCATCGGAGAGGCACCAATGAGGATGATGAACCCCTCCGCGATGGTGTCTAGATTGGATCTGGTGGTTCTGGAACTTGTGGTGGCTGGAATTGTGTTTCGTCGACTCCCCTAGGGTTTTTGGATTTTTGGGGTATTTATAGAGCAAAGAGGCGGTGCGGGAGGCCACCAAGGTGGGCACAACCCACCAGGGCGCGCCTGGGGCCCAGGCGCGCCCTGGTGGGTTGTGCCCCCCTGGGGCACCCCTCTGGTACTTCTTCGGCCCAAGTTGTTCCTTCTGGTCCAGAAAAAATCTCCAAAAAGTTTCGCAGCGTTTGGACTCCGTTTGGTATTGATTTTCTGCGAAGTAAAAAACAAGCAAAAAACAACAACTGGCACTGGGCACTATGTCAATAGGTTAGTCCCCAAAAATGATATAAAGTTGCTATAAAATGATTGTAAAACATCCAAGAATGATAATATAATAGCATGCAACAAGCAAAAATTATAGATACGTTGGAGACGTATCAGCCTGCTAGGCGCGCCCCAGGGTGGGGGTGCCCCCAGGGCTTGTGGCCTCTGGGTGGACCCCCTCTGGTTACTTCTTGCACCAGTATTTTTTATATATTCCACAAAAATTCTCCGTAAATTTTCAGGTCAATCCGAGAACTTTGATTTCTGCACAAAAATAACACCATGGCAATTCTGCTGAAAACAGCCACAGTCCGGGTTAGTTCTATTCAAATCATGCAAATTAGAGTCCAAAACAAGGGCAAAAGAGTTTGGAAAAGTAGATACGATGGAAACGTATCAACTCCCCCAAGCTCAACCCATTGCTTGTCCTCAAGCAATTCAGTTGACAAACTGAATGTGACAAAGAAAAACTTTTATAAACTCTGTTTGATCTGGTTGTTGCAAATATGTCTAGCCAATATTCAGGTTTTTAGCAAAGATTATGAACTAACCATATTCACAATAACATTTAGGTCTCACATTTACTCATATCAATAGCATAATCAACTAGCGAGCAATAATAATAAATCTCGGATGACAACACTTTTCCCAAAACAATCATGATACAATATGTCAAAATGCTATCTCGCTAGCCCTTTCTGAGAATTAAACCATAACTTAGCATCACCCTTTAATGAGAAAGGAAACAACTTAAGAATATAGTAATAACGAATTTTTTCTTCATGAGCAAATAGGGTGGCTATATCATTCAATTTAGTAAGATGTGCCACAATAGTTTCAGATTCCTAACCATGGAAAGGATCAGATTCAACCAAAGTAATTAACTCAAGATCGACAGAGAATTCATAATCCTTATCAGTGACAAAGATAGGTGAAGTAGCAAACTTAGGATCATATTGCATTCTAGCATTCAAAGATTTTTCTCTCCACTTGCATAGTAATTTCTTAAGGTCATCTCTATCCTTACAAGCAAGAAAGTCCCTAGCTACCTCTCCATCCATAACGTAACCCTCAAGTATAACAGGCAATTCATATCTAGGAAAGCTAGGTCTAATGGGTGTTTCAAAGTTTTCAGTTTCAATAATTTCATCAGTTTCAGCATTCTCAATATCCTTAGCTCTAGCAAGTTGTTCATCAAGAAATTCACCCGGTGGCACAGTATTATCAAGCAAAGTAGTAGTATCATCATAAGCATCATGCATCGCAGAAGTAGCATCATCAATTACTTGCGACATATCAGAATTAATAGCAGGTGGTGGTGTCGCAATCTTACTCAAAACAGAAGGTGAATCAAGTGCAGAGTGTGATGGCAGTTCCTTACCTCCCCTCGTAGTTGAGGGAAAAATCTTGGTTTTGGTATCTTTCAGATTCTTCATAGTGATAAACAGATATAAATCCCAAGAGACTCAGAGAATATAGCTATGCTCCTCGATGATCCGTCCATTTTGCGTCATGTTTACCTACTATTATTTATAATGTTTTTATGCATAATAATGCTTTTTGGAGTAATTCTAATGCCTTTTCTCTCATAATATGCAAGGTATACACAAAGAGGGAGAATTCCGGCAGCTGGAAATCTGGACCTGAAAAAGCTACGTCAGGCTACCTATTCTGCACAACTCCAAATGAGCTGAAACTTCATGAGGATTTTTTATGGAATAAATAAGAAATACTAGAGTAAATAACTACCAGAGGGGGGCCACCTGGTGAGCACAAGACACCAGGGCGCGCCAGGCCCCCCAGGCGCGCTCTGGTGGGTTGTGCTCAGCCCAGCCCACCTCTGGTGCCTATCTTCTGGTATATAAGTCATTTTGGCCTAGAAAAAAATAGGAGAGGACTTTTGGGACGAAGCGCCGCTGTCTCGAGGCAGAACTTGGGCAGGAGCACTTTTGCCCTCCGGCGGAGCGATTCTGCCGGGGGAACTTCCCTCCCGGAGGGGGAAATCATCGTCATCACCATCACCAACAACTCTCCCATCTTGGGGAGGGCAATCTCCATCAACATCTTCAACAGCACCATCTCCTCTCAAACCCTATTTCATCTCCCATGTTCAATCTTTATACCGAAACTATAGATTGGTACTTGTGGGTGACTAGTAGTGTTGATTACATCTTGTAGTTGATTACTATATGGTTTATTTGGTGGAAGATTATATGTTCAGATCCATTATGCTATTTAATACCCCTCTGATCTTGAGCATGATTATCATTTGTGAGTAGTTACTTTTGTTCTTGAGGTCACGGGAGAAATCATGTTGCAGGTAATCATGTGAACTTGATATGTGTTCGATATTTTGATGATATGTATGTTGTGATTCCCTTAGTGGTGTCATGTGAACGTCGACTACATGAAACTTCACCATATTTGGGCCTAAGGGAATGCATTGTGGAGTAGTTATTAGATGATGGGTTGTGAGAGTGACAGAAGCTTAAACCCTAGTTTATGCGCTATTCCGTAAGGGACCGATTGGATCCAAAAGTTTAATGCTATGTTAGAATTTATTCTTAATACTTTTCTCGTAGTTGCGGATGCTTGCGAG
Organism: Thinopyrum elongatum; assembly: GCA_011799875.1. Lineage (NCBI taxonomy): Eukaryota > Viridiplantae > Streptophyta > Magnoliopsida > Poales > Poaceae > Thinopyrum > Thinopyrum elongatum. The sequence goes on from CM022301.1 coordinate 289,082,413, forward strand.
GGGGTTAATCATAAGTAGGAGGTTTGTTCAAGTAAGAACAGCACCTAAGCACCGGTCCACCCATATACCAAATTATCAAAGTAGCGAACACAAATCGAACCAACATGATGAAAGTGACTAGATGAAATTCCCGTGTACCCTCAAGAACACTTAGCTTATCATAAGAGACCGTTTTGGCCTGTCCTTTGCCTCAAAAGGATTGGGCTACCTTTCTGCACTTTTGTTACTACTATTGTTACTTGCGCGTTACAAATTATCTTGCTATTAAACTACTCGCTACTTACAATTTCAGTGCTTGCAGACATTACCTTACTGAAAACCGCTTGTCATTTCCTTCTGCTCCTCGTTGGGTTCGACACTCTTACTTATCGAAAGGACTATGATTGATCCCCTATACTTGTGGGCCATCAAGGCTCTTTTTTGGCGCTGTTGCCGGGGAGTGAAGCGCTCTTGGTAAGTGGAAATTGGTAAGGAAAAATTATTACTACGTGCTGAAATTTAGTGTCACTTGTTACTATGGAAAGCAATCCTTTGAGGGGTTTGTTCGGGGTATCTTCACCTCGACCAGAACCACAATTAGATGCCCCTCAACCTACTGCACCTACTGAAAATATTGAATATGAAATTCCTTCGGGTATGATAGAACAACTGCTAGCTAATCCTTGTGCAGGAGATGGAACCGAACATCCTGATATGCACTTGATATATGTGGATGAAATTTGTGGATTGTTTAAGCTTGTAGGTTTACCCGGAGATGAAGCTAAGAAGAAGGTTTTCCCTTTATCTTTGAAGGGAAAAGCATTGACATGGTATAGGCTATGTGATGATATTGGATCTTGGAATTGGAATCGGTTGAAATTGGAATTCCATCAAAAATTTATCCTATGCATCTAGTTCATCGTGATCGGAATTATATATATAATTTTTGGCCGCGTGAAAGATAAAGTATCTCTCTAGCTTGGGGGAGGCTTAAGTCAATGTTATATTCATGCCCCAATCATGAGCTCTCAAGAGAAATTATTATTCAGAATTTTTATGGTCGGCTTTCTCGTAATGATCAATCTATGCTCGATACTTCTTGTACCGGTTCCTTTATGAAGAAGACTATTGAATTCCGGTGGGATCTTTTAGAAAGAATTAAACGCAACTCTGAAGATTGGGAACTCGACGAAGGTAAAGAGTTAGGTATTGAGCTTAAGTTTGATTGTGTTAAATCTTTTATGAATACCGATGCTTTTCAAAAGTTTAGCACTAAATATGGACTTGACTCTGAGATAGTAGCCTCCTTTTGTGAATCTTTTGCTACTCATGTTGATCTCCCTAAGGAGAAGTGGTTTAAATCACCCACCTATTAAAGAAGAAATTAAAGAACTGGTAATAGCTAAAGATGAAACAATTATCTACAATGTTGACCCAGTTGTTCCTACTGCTTATATTGAAAAACCACCTTTCCCTGTCAGGATGAAGGAACATGCTAAAGTCTCAACTGTGGTCAATAAAAGTTATATTAGAACACCTAAACCAGCTGAACAAATCAAGGTAGAACCTAGTGTTGCTATGGTTAAGGATCTCTTGGTCGATAATATTGATGGGCATGTTATTTAATTCGTTGGTGAAGCTGCTAGAATTGCCAAACCCGATGGGAAAGATAAACATAGACCCGTTGTTGGCATGCTTGTTGTCTCAGTTAAAATAGGAGATCACTATTATCATGGTTTGTGTGACATAGGTGCTAGCGTAAGTGCTATTCCTTTTACCTTATATCAAGAAATTATGAATGACATAGCACCCGCTGAGATAGAAGACATAGATGTTACTATTAAACTTGCTAATAGAGACACCATCACACCACTTGGGATTGTTAGAGATGTTGAAGTCTTGTGTGGGAAAGTAAAATACCCTACTGATTTTCTTGTTCTTAGTTCCCCACAAGATGACTTTTGTCCCATCATCTTTGGTAGACCTTTCTTGAACACCGTTAATGCTAAAATAGATTGTGAGAAACAAATTGTCGGTGTTAGCTTTGGTGATGAGTCTCATGAGTTTAATTTTTCTAAGTTTAGTAGAAAACCTCATAAGAAATATTTGCCTAGTAAGGATGAAATTATTGGTCTTGCTTCTATTGTTGTACCTCCTACTGATCCTTTAGAGCAATATTTGCTAGATCATGAAAATGATTTGCATATGCATGAAAGAAATGAAATAGATAGAATCTTGTTCAAACAACAACCTCTGCTTAAACATAATCTGCCTATTCAAACTCTAGGAGGTCCTCCTCCACCTAAAGGTGATCCTGTGTTTGAATTAAAACAATTGCCAGACACTTTGAAATATGCTTATCTTGATGAGAAAAAGATATATCCTGTTATTATTAGTGCTAACCTTTCAGAACATGAAGAAGAAAGATTATTGAAAGTTCTAAGGAAGCACTGCTATTGGATATGCTCTTGATGATCTTAAGGGCATTAGTCCCACTCTATGTCAGCACAAAATTAATATGGAACCCGATGCTAAACCCGTTGTTGATCACCAACGTCGGTTAAATCCGAAGATGAAAGAAGTGGTAAGGACGAAAATACTGAAACTCCTGGAAGTAGGTATAATCTATCCTATAGCTGATAGTAGATGGGTAAGTCTTGTTCATTGTGTCCCTAAGAAGGGAGGTATTACTGTTGTTCCTAATGATAAGAATGAACTTATTCCACAAAGAATTATCACAGGCTATAGAATGGTAATTGATTTTAGAAAATTAAACAAAGCAACTAGAAAATATCGTTATCCTTTGCCTTTTATTGATCAAATGCTAGAAATATTATCTAAGCACACACATTTTTGCTTCCTCGATGGATATTCTGGCTTTTCACAAATACCTGTTTCTCAGCCTGATCAAGAAAAGACCACTTTTACTTGTCCTTTTGGAACTTATGCTTATAGACATATGCCTTTTGGTTTATGCAATGCACCTGCTACCTTTCAAAGATGTATGACTGCTATATTCTCTGATTTTTGTGAAAGATTGTTGAGGTTTTCATGGATGACTTTTCTGTTTATGCGAAGTCTTTTGATGATTGTTTAAGCAATCTTGATCGAGTTTTGCAGAGATGTGAGCAAACAAATCTTGTCTTGAATTTGGGAGAAGTGCCACTTTATGGTTAATGAAGGTATTGTTTTGGGCCATAAAATTTCTGAAAGAGGTATTGAGGTGGACAAAGCCAAGGTTGATGCAGTTGAGAAAATGCCATGTCCTAAAGATATCAAAGGTATTCGTAGTTTCCTTGGTCATGCTGGTTTCTATAGGAGATTTATCAAAGACTTTTCTAAAATTTCTAGGCCTCTTACAAACCTTTTGCAAAAGGATATTCCTTTTGTTTTTTATGATGATTGTTTAGAAGCCTTCGAAACACTCAAGAAAGCCTTAATTACTGCACCTATTATTCAACCACCTGATTGGAACTTGCCTTTTGAAATTATGTGTGATGCTAGTGATTATGCTATTGGTGCTGTTCTAGGACAAAGAGTTGATAAGAAACTAAATGTTATCCATTATGCTAGTAAAACTCTAGACAGTGCCCAACGAAATTATGCTACTACCGAAAAAGAATTTTTAGCAGTTGTGTTTGCCTGTGATAAATTTAGATCCTACATTGTTGATTCTAAAGTGACTGTTCACACCGATCATGCTGCTATAAAATATCTTATGGAAAAGAAAGATGCTAAACCTAGACTCATTAGGTGGGTTCTCTTGCTACAAGAATTTGACTTACATATCACTGATAGAAAGGGAGCTGAGAACCCCGTAGCTGATAACCTGTCTAGGCTTGAAAATACTCTTGATGACCCACAACCTATTAATGATAGCTTTCCTGATGAACAGTTAGCTTCGATAAATGTTTCTCATAACACTCCTTGGTATGCTGACTATGCTAATTATATTGTTGCTAAATACATACCACCTAGCTTCACATACTAACAAAAGAAAAAATTCTTCTATGATTTAAGACATTACTTTTGGGATGACCCACATCTTTATAAAGAAGGGGTAGATGGTATTATTAGACGTTGTGTACCTGAGCATGAACAGGAACAAATCCTACGGAAATGTCACTCCGAAGCTTATGGAGGACATCATGTGGGAGACAGAACTGCTCATAAGGTATTGCAATCTGGGTTTTATTGGCCTACTCTCTTCAAGGATGCCCGTAAGTTCGTCTTATCTTGTGATGAATGTAAAAGAATAGGTAATATCGGTAAGCGTCAAGAAATGCCTATGAATTATTCTCTTGCTGTTGAACCATTTGATGTTTGGGGATTTGATTACATGGGACCTTTTCCTTCCTCTAATGGGTATACTCATATTTTGGTTGCTGTTGATTATGTTACTAAGTGGGTAGAAGCTATTCCAACTAGTAGTTCTGATCACAACACCTCTATTAAAATGCTTAAGGAAGTTATTTTCCCAAGGTTTGGAGTCCCTAGATATTTAATGACTGATGGTGGTTCACACTTTATTCATGGTGCTTTCCGTAAAATGCTTGCCAAGTGTGATGTTAACCATAGAATTGCATCACCCTATCATCCTCAGTCTAGTGGTCAAGTTGAACTTAGCAATAGAGAAATAAAATTAATCTTACAAAAGACTGTCAATAGGTCCCGGAAGAATTGGTCTAAGAAATTAGATGATGCACTTTGGGCTTATAGAACAGCATATAAAAATCCTATGGGTATGTCTCCTTATAAAATGGTTTATGGAAAAGCTTGTCATTTGCCTCTTGAGTTAGAACATAAAGCATATTGGGCAATTAAAGAACTTAACTATGATTTCAAACTTGCTGGTGAAAAGAGGTTATTTGATATTAGCTCATTAGATGAATGGATAACCCAAGCTTATGAAAATGCCAAGTTATTTAAAGAAAAAGTTAAAAGATGGCATGATAAAAGAATCCAAAAGCGTGAGTTCAAAGTTGGAGAATATGTTCTTTTGTACAACTCTCATTTCAGATTCTTTGCAGGAAAACTCCTCTCCAAATGGGAAGGACCCTATGTTATCGAGGAGGTTTATCGATCTGGAGTTATCAAAATAAATAATGCCGAAGGTACTAACCCGAAGGTTGTTAATGGGCAACGAATAAAACATTATATCTCAGGTACGCCCATTAATGTTGAAAGTAATGTTATCCAAACCATGACACCGGAAGAACACATAAAAGAAACCTTCCGGAACACTCCAGAATCGTGAAAAACGGGAGGTGTGTCATACGGTAAGTAAACGGACTCCGAAAAAACCGCAAAAATATTTTTTGTCAGTTTTGGAATATTTAGAAAATTAGGAAAATAAGAAACTACCAGGAAGGTGACCCTGGTGGGCACAAGACACCAGGGCGCGCCTGGCGCGCCCAGGTGGGTTGTGCCCACCTCGGGTACCTTCCGGACTCCGTTTTTCTTCCGTTTGCTTGTTTCCCAAGATAAAAAAATCTTTATATACCCCCTGAACCTATTGACTTCTGTATCACGGAGAAATCTCCTGTTTTCTTTTCCTTGCTGTTTTCTGTCAGATCGGTTAAGCCAGGCATCATGTCTTCTTCTTCCTCCAACAATGTGGAAGAGGATGCTTGGTTGATGAAGATCGAGCTGAAGAGGGAAGAGCCAGTTGGAGCCGCAAGGAGGACAAGGGCAAGGAGGCTACCGGAGATCAAACGCCGGTGATCAAGCAAGCACTGCCTGCCGAGGAGGAAGAAGAAGATATCCTTAAACCTTACTATGCTCATCTTACCCCTACTGAGATTGAAGCCTTTCGGATCATTGAAAAGGTTCGTGTGCAAAATAAATATCTCACTCGTGAAAATATTCTGCATCAAGAGCACATCATCTTCCTCCGGAGCATCATCCGTAGATTGGAGAATCTCTTGATCATGAAGGACAGGATCGCTACCACTTCATCACCACCACCTCCTTCTTCATCACCAAAAGAAAATTGAGTATTGGGTATGGGCACTCCCCTTGGCTTCCGCCAAGCTTGGGGGAGGTGCCCCGGTATCGTATCACCTCCACTATCCTTTGCCTTTACTTTTCTTAGTTCGATCCATGGTTATCTTTTGCTTTAGATGAATAAAAGTTTAGTTCGATCCTTTCTTTTTGAGAGTTTTCTTAGTGATCTATCCTTGTAATCGTGTGCGAGATATATAATAAAGTTTAGTTTGAGTTTTACTTTCTTTACTTTCATGTTTCAATAAAAAGAAAGGAAATAAATGAAAAAGATCATATGCTAATCTTATGGTAAGTAATGACATTACACAAGGAAGAGTATAAGTAGAAAATTTTATTGTAGATTGACAAACATAATATTGGTCAATGAAGCAATTCATGAAAGAATTAATAAGGGAAGAGAAGATTCACATGCAAATACACTATCTTGGAAATCTTTTGTGATTGTGAGCACCCATCAAAATATTATATGCCAAAATTGTTGACGTTGGACAAGAAAGACAACGTAATGATTTATGTTTGTTCATATTCACATAGAAGTTATATTGTCATAGATCCTTCAACATGTGGTGCTTGCCCCCTATCTTTGCTAGCCAAAAATTCCGCACCAAGTAGAGATACAATTTGTGCATCCAAAAACCCTTAAACCCAAATCTTGTTTTGAGAGTCCACCATACCTACCTATGGATTGAGTAAGATCCTTCAAGTAAGTTGTCATCGGTACAATAAGGCAATAAAAATTGCTTCTAAAAGTGTTGTATCATTTGGTGTAAGAGAAAATTGAGCGTTGTACGAACTTGTGATGGCGAAGAATAAAAGCGACAGACTGCATAATAAAGGTTGCTATCACAAGGGGCAATATAACGTGACATTCTCTTGCACTAAGGGATTGAGCATACAAACAAAAAGTGCATGGCAACCTCTGCTTCCCTCTGCGAAGGGCCTATCTTTTACTTTTATGTATTTACTTTCATGCAAGAGTCAAAGTTTTTCTCTCTATTCCTTTTTACTTTCTCTTTTGGCAAGCATCATGTGGTGAGGAAAGATCTAAGCACATATATCCAGTTAAATATGGGTAGCATGAGTTATTATTGTTGGCATCACCCTCGAGGTGAATACGTTGGGAGGCGAAACTATAAGCCCCTATCTTTCTATGTGTCCGGTTGAAATGTTTTGCTCATGTGTACGCGGTGAGTGTTAGCAATCATAGAAGACTATATGATGGTTGAGTATGTGGACTTGCCTAAAGGCTCCGATACGTGACCCTTCCTGAAAAGATGATGAATTGTAGTTGCAAAGTTGACTGAGAACATAGTTTGTTGATTTCCAATAAAGTTTATGCTTTATACTTCGATGTTGTGATGAATTGTTACTTATTCATGAGAAGTCTACGATAAAAGTTCTATGATGAAATTTTTATGTTAAAGTTTGTTGCTGTTATAATAAATTACATGATGCTTCTATGTCCGTATTTTGTTTTTACCGACACTTCTCTCTCTAAGCATGTGGACATGTTTTTCGATTTCGGTTTTCGCTTGAGGACAAGCGAGGTCTAAGCTTGGGGGAGTTGATACGTCCATTTTGCATCATGTTTACCTACTGTTATTTATAATGTTTTTATGCATAATAATGCTCTTTGGAGTAATTCTAATGCATTTTCTCTCATAATATGCAAGGTATACACGAAGAGGGAGAATTCTGGCAGCTGGAAATCTGGACCTGAAAAAGCTACGTCAGGCTACCTATTCTGCACAACTCCAAATGAGCTGAAACTTCACGAGGATTTTTTATGGAATAAATAAGAAATACTGGAGAAAATAACTACCGGAGGGGGGCCACCTGGTGAGCACAAGACACCAGGGCGCGCCAGGCCCCCCAGGCGCGCCCTGGTGGGTTGTGCTCAGCCCAGTCCACCTCCGGTGCCCATCTTCTGGTATATAAGTCATTTTGACCTAGAAAAAATTAGGAGAGGACTTTCGGGACGAAGCGCCGCCGTCTCGAGGCGGAACTTGGGCAGGAGCACTTTTGCCCTCCGGCGGAGCGATTCCGCCGGGGGAACTTCCCTCCCGGAGGGGGAAATCATCGTCATCATCATCACCAACAACTCTCCCATCTTGGGGAGGGCAATCTCCATCAACATCTTCAACAGCACCACCTCCTCTCAAACCCTAGTTCATCTCCCGTGTTCAATCTTTATACCGGAACTATAGATTGGTACTTGTGGGTGACTAGTAGTGTTGATTACATCTTGTAGTTGATTACTATATGGTTTTTTTGGTGGAAGATTATATGTTCAGATCCATTATACTATTTAATACCCCTCTGATCTTGAGCATGATTATCATTTGTGAGTAGTTACTTTTGTTCTTGAGGTCACGGGAGAAATCATGTTGCAACTAATCATGTGAACTTGATATGTGTTCGATATTTTGACGATATGTATGTTGTGATTCCCTTAGTGGTGTCATGTGAACGTCGACTACATGGCACTTCACCATATTTGGGCCTAAGGGAATGCATTGTGGAGTAGTTATTAGATGATGGGTTGCGAGAGTGACAGAAGCTTAAACCCTAGTTTATGCGCTATTCCGTAAGGGACCGATTGGATCCAAAAGTTTAATGCGATGGTTAGAATTTATTCTTAATACTTTTCTCGTAGTTGCGGATGCTTGCGAGGGGGTTAATCATAAGTAGGAGGTTTGTTCAAGTAAGAACAGCACCTAAGCACCGGTCCACCCACATACCAAATTATCAAAGTAGTGAACACAAATCGAACCAATATGATGAAAGTGACTAGATGAAATTCCCGTGTACCCTCAAGAACACTTTGCTTATCATAAGAGACCGTTTTGGCCTGTCCTTTGACTCAAAAGGATTGGGCTACCTTGCTGCACTTTTGTTACTACTATTGTTACTTGCGCGTTACAAATTATCTTGCTATTATAATACTCGCTACTTACAATTTCAGTGCTTGCAGACATTACCTTACTGAAAACCGCTTGTCATTTCCTTCTGCTCCTGCTAGGCACGCCCTAGGGGAGGGCGTCCCCAGGGCTTGTGGCCTATAGGTGGACCCCCTCTGGTTACTTCTTGCACCAGTATTTTTTATATATTCCACAAAAATTCTCCGTAAATTTTCAGGTCAATCCGAGAACTTTGATTTATGCACAAAAATAACGCAATGTCAATTCTGCTGAAAACAGCGTCAGTCCGGGTTAGTTCTATTCAAATCATGCAAATTAGAATCCAAAACAAGGGCAAAAGAGTTAGGAAAGTACATACGATGGAGACGTATCAATCCTCGGGTGCCCTCCGTACCAACAACCATCCGGGGGAGTTTTGTTTAATTATTTGTAATTTTTGATTTTGAGACTGGGCATCCCTCTAACCAGCCCCTCTCGTGCAAGAACGAGTGAATAAACACTCATCATGAGAATAACCTGCTTAGCATGGAAGATACTGACCACCCCCTATTGCTCCATGAGCGGTCCGGGCACACAAAACAGATGTTCATTCGAATTTTTAGAGGTGGCACATGCAAATTTACTTGGAACGGCAGGGTAATACCGCATATAGGTAGATATAGTGGACTCATCTGGAATAAATTTGGTTTAAGAGTTTTGATGCACAGGTAGTATTCCCGCTTAGTAGAGGCGAAGACTAGCAATTAGGTTGAGAAGCGACCAGCTAGAGAGTGAAAACGGTCATGATCATGCATTATGAACAATTAACATTGAATACTAGCATGAGTAGGATATAAACACCATGAACATAAATATCATGGAGGCTATGTTGGTTTTGAATCAACTACATGCGTGAACATGTGCCAAGTCAATCCACTTGAAACATTCAGAGGAGGATACCATATCATCATACTACATCACAATCATTTTAATGCATGTTGACACTCAAGATAAATCATTATCCACTCCTAGCTACTTAAGCATGGCATGAGAAACTATAATCTCTAATTGTCATTGCAAGCATGTTTAATCATAATATGCTGAATCATGGATACTAAGTTAAATATATTTACAAAAACAAAAACAAGTTGAGTTCATACCCGCTTTTCCCGCCACAGTCACTTCATCATATATCGTCATTATTGCCTTTCACTTGCATGACCGAAGGATATGAGAATAATAATAGTGCAAGAGTGTCGTGGACTAAGCTGGAATCTGCAACATTTTATTCATAGGAGAAGACAAAATAACATGGGCTCTTTGTTAGATCAACAATAATGCTTATGAGAGCCGCTCAACAATTTCATCGTGGTCTTCTCCTTGGTACGACTCAACAAAAAGAAAAGAATTTCAGAGAAACACACTGAAATATTTTTGGAGTTTTTAGTTTTTTCTTGGAAGAATCAAATTAAGGAAAGAAAAACAAAAACAAAAAAAAACTATTTACACGGGAAAGCTCCCAACAAGCAAAAGAAGAAATGAGAAATCTTTTTGGGTTTTCTTTTAATAGTACAACTAATTAAACTAGAAAGAAAAACCGAAAAGAACTGAGAAATATTTTTGGAATTTCTCAAAGTTTTTCAAACACACAAGAAGAAAGCGAGAAAATAAAACTAACATGGATAATACAATGAAAAAGTGTGTACGCCGACAACTGGAATAAAATGTGTGAACATGAATGTAATGTCGGTGGGAATACGTACTCCCCCAAGCTTAGGCTTTTGGCCTAGCTTAGTAATCATCAACCACGGCCTGGATAATATTCGGAGTGATAGCTCATGGAGGCTCTCAGTGCAGCCTCCTCGGCCTGACAAGCGGCCTCTACCGCCGTGTTGTACTCGCGTGCCTCGCTCTCATAAATGTAGTATCTTCCTTTACTCTGATAATCAAAGAGAGTAGATGCAGGAAAAATAACATGTACAATGGGTTTTTTATCTAACATCAAATTATAGTTATAATTAGTGGCCCTATATTTAATAAACTCATGACGCTGCATGGCCCCAAAGTCTAGGTACTGGGTAGGTACGATAGGATCATTGGGCCAAGGCGACACACCCATCTCCTTAGCTATTCGGGAGGCATAAATCTCGCCATAAAAGTGACCACTATCAGCATTGCGTTGCAACCTCCGTGCAACAATTGCTCCAAGATTATAACATTTTATTCCTATTAGAGAAGTGTGTATGAGGCTCAAGTCTGGGGCATAGAGAGTGCTACAATCTTGTTTGCCCACGATGCATTTGCAATTAAAGAGTGCAAAGTAACGAATTGATGGAAATTGTATACTTTTTATTCTAGCTTGTGACACTCCTCTATTCTCACCACAATAAAGACTAGTTAAAAATATCTCATACTCAGATTTTGGCGGTTCGTCCAGTGAACCCCAATATGGAATTTTGCATGCAACACAGAATTCTTCTAGAGGCATGGTAAAAGCACTATCATAAAGACTAAATGAAACTCTAGAATCACAGGAATGATATTTAAATTTCTTGGTGAATATCTGGGTAAGGTTGAGATGTTGAATACACTTATCTGCGATGAAGGGAGTGAGCTCGGTGTTGTGAACATACTGCTCAAATTCTTCCTTGATACCTGCTCCTATCATGAACTCGTCACACGACGACAAACATGATTTGGTATCCGCACCCCGCATCGAGCATTCACTTGGCTCAACATAGGACCGTCGTATCGAGCTTTCACTCGACGATGCTCCCGAGGACCTCCGTCTCGAAGAACTCCTAAAGAGGTGCATTTTTGTTTGCGAACAATTTCTGAAAAAATTTGCAACACAAAATTTTTGTCAACAAAACTTCACAAGATTGATAGCAACTACTCATATGGATGTCTATAGGCTATATCAAGCATTCAAACTACTTGGAACTCAAAGAATTCAACATGCAAGCACATGTACAGCAGCACCAAGAGTAGCTAATTACTCAAAATATAAACCACTAAAATAAAAACTAATTGGAGCAATGGGGGAGTCACATACCAAGTAGCAATCCCCCAAAACAGTTTCGGAAACGGAGCTTTGACCAAAGAGATCGAAATCCGTGGGTTTGAAAGCAAGAACACGAGAGAGAGAGCTGGAGAGATTTTTTTTCTGGAGGTAGGTGATGGCATGGGCTAAAGGGATAAGTGAGGGGGGCCACGTGGGGCCCACTACCCACCAGCGCGCGCCTAGGGTAGCTGGCACGCCCTGGTGAAAGGATCGATATGGTTGGCTAGAGGGGGGGGTGAATAGGCAACTAACAATTTTTAGCTTTTGTTTACCAAATTAAATTTAGCATCAAAATAGGTTGTCTAGATGTGCAACTAGGTGAGCAACCTATATGATGAAAAAACAACAAGCACACAAGCAAGCAAGGGATACAACACAATAAAAGCTTGCACAAGTGAAGGTAAGAGATAACCAAGAGTGGAGCCGGTGGAGACGAGGATGTGTTACCGGAGTTCCTTTCCTTTGAGAGGAAGTACGTCTCCGTTGGAGCGGTGTGGAGGCACAATGCTCCCCAAGAAGCCACTAGGGCCACCGTATTCTCCTCACGCCCTCACACAATGCGAGATGCCGTGATTCCACTATTGGTGCCCTTGAAGGCGGCGACCGAACCTTTACAAACAAGGTTGGGGCTATCTCCACAACTTAATTGGACGCTCCCAACGACACCACGAAGCTTCACCATAATGGAATATGGCTCCGAGGTGACCTCAACCGTCTAGGGTGCTCAAACACCCAAGAGTAACAAGATCCGCAAGGGATTAGTGGGGGGAATCAAATTTCTCTTGGTGGAAGTGTAGATCGGGGCCTTCTCAACCAATCCCTAGAAAGTCAACAAGTTTGATTGGCTAGGGAGAGAGATCGGGCGAAAATGGAGGTTTGCAACAATGGAGCTTGGGGAGGGAAGAGGTGGTCTTCTTGGGGAAGAAGACCCCCTTTATATAGTGGGGGAAAAGATCCAACCGTTATCCCCTCTCTCAGCCCGTGCGACGCGGTACTATCGCACACAGCCGCGGTACTACCGCAGAGGACTACGGTACTACTGCTGTAGGTTGTGGTACTACCGCTTGCGCGGTAGAGGCCAGATGAGGGCCTGTGCACAGGGCAACGAGCGGTAGAACCACCGGAGCGGTACTACCGTGCGCCCCTACGGTACTACCGTAAGGCAGGCATCAACTGGCACAGAAAATGCACGAAAGTAATAAATTACTTCCGTGACAACTTCCGCTGAGGTTGGAGCTGTGCAAAAGTCCAGCACGGTAGTACCGGACAGGAGTCGCGGTACTACCGCATCAGGGCGGACATAAAAAATTACATCCGCGCCTACTACCGCATGCGTCAGCGTCAGGGCTGGAGGCAGAGGTACTACCGCCACTAGGAGCGGTACTACCGCTGGCCCCTGTGGTACTACCACTCCCTTGAGTAGTACTACCGCACACCACTGGGGCTTTAGCACTTGGCTGCCTTCATCTCACAGAGACATGGATAAACGGATGGTGCTCCATCGAAGCGAATGAAAGGTGGTGCAAAGGAACAGATGTGTACATGTTGATTCCACCCTAACCTTTCCGAAGCGGACCCCTCTTAATAGTACGGCTTTCCTACGACTCAAATCCACCGAAAAGAAACATAGAGAACAACCATCTTCGATGGGCTCCGAGGGGCACCGAATCGTCTTGTGCCTAGACATGAGATATCTGAAATGCTCAATGCACACGATTAGTCCGCAAAAGCATTGTCATCAATCACCAAAACCACTTAGGGAGAAATATGCCCTTACAATCTCCCCCTTTTTGGTGGATTGATGACAATCCGGGATTTGCTCATAGAGATATATAATGAGCATAAGCCAACCCAAAATCTATAAAATATAGACAGGCTCCCCCTAGATGTGTGCATTCTATAGATATGTTTTGGACTGCAAAATACACACACTAGGATGAACACTCCCCCTATATTTTATAGACAAGGCAATCCTTGCAACAAGATAAGTGACACTAAGCATGGAAGCAAGGTATAGCAAGTGAACATGAAGATAAGGGCACATGACAAAATAAACTCACAAGCTACTAATCATACTTGACAATAAAAGGATAAGAGTGATGGCATATGTCTCACACCATATGATAGAATAAGTCTCCTGGTCTCACACGCAAATAACACAAACCAAAGCAACGACGAAGGTTCAACGAAAGCAAGGAGACAAAACAAAGTACTCACAAATCCTACACTCTCTCCCCCTTTGGCATCGAGAAACCAAAAAGGCAGAGAGGACACCTAAGACAAAGGTGGTAGCTCCCACTGTAGTGATCACCCAACAATCTCCTCCTCAGAAGCAGCAGGAATGGACTCCTCATCTGACTCAACCCACTAATAGCCCTTCTTCTTCATCCAAGCAGCCTCAGGTGTGATGTTCTTCTCAGACCCACTCGAGAAGTGCTCACCAAGCTTCCTCAAAATCCGCTTGTCGCGCTGGCGACTCTCCTTCTGAGCAACATGAGTCTGGTACTGCCCCTTGGCCTGCATGCAGAACAGAGTCTTCACCCTGTCCTTGAGCTTCAAAGCCCAAGATGGCTCAGCAGAGGGAGGCTCATACTCCTCAGAACTGTCCTCCTCCTCCTCCTCCGCAATCTCATCTTCATCAACATCCATTCGGGCAGCCTCTGCTTCAGCCCAGGTAGTGGTGTTAGCCCACTTGTTCTTCTGTCGCAGCTTAATGGGCTCATGGCGAAACCAGTTGGGAGCCTGAAACTCCTCATCCGGAAAGAGCTTCTCCTAAGTCTTCTGAATCAAGAGGTGCAAATAGGGTCCATAGATGGGAACCTTATGATGGAACACAGCAGACCGAAGCTCACACCACATGATGTGAGAAACATCAAGTGGTCCAGGTTGTTGAAGACGCGCATCTTCACAAATCAGCATCATGTCCACAAGATATGAATGCACCTTATCCTTGTCGCCCATGCGAGGAAAAAGAGAGTTGCGAAAGATCCGGTGCATGATGTCGAGAAACAGGTTCAGCACATAGGACTTCTTGCCATTGGGTAAAGTCTTCTCAACCAGGAATGGTTGAAGCTTGTTCTTGGAAGCATACTCTGGGTTGGCATGCGGGCGGATACCAATGGGCTCATCTAGCCCCTCATCACGAACATGCAACAGATCCATGAACTCCTTCCACTCAGCAGTCATCTTCTTTCCATTTGTGATCCAAGTCATGCTCCACTTCACATCCGAGTGGAAGTGGACAGAAGCAAAAAACTGAGCCACAATCTCCGGGTCATAGTCAAGGTGGAATGAGATGATCTCCTCAATACCAAACTGCTACACCAAATCCAGAGGCTCACCAAAATATGCCTGGTTCTTCCTCAGATGCTCCATGTCAATCCACTGAACGGGTACGTAGATGTTCTGCTTGGCCTTGATCACATCTAGGAAGATGAGATTTTGTTGCTTGGTCCAAAAAAAGTCATTGCCCCTTACTTGTTCCCGAGGCTTGATGTAGGGGTTGAGTTTCCTTCGAAGCTGAAACTCTGCTCGAGGCATGTCCTCCAAGCTGACAACTGGCTCCTTGATCTTGGTGGCTGTTGTCTTGAAGTTGCATTGCGGGGCATTGGACCCCTCAGGAGCTTCTTGGTTGCGAAGATGCTTTGAGCTCGTATCACGGATGGGATTCGAGCACCTAGCAACGGAACCGGAGCCACCACCTATGACACACAACGCAAACACACGAGAAGAGTGAGAAGGATTATTGCAAAGACCAAGGCCAATAAACAAAACAAATAGAAATGAGATTGGATGTGACAAAACAAAATAGTTTTAGGTCAAGCGGTAGTACTGCACCTAGGCACGAAAGTAAAATTTTACTACTGCTCCGACCGCGGTAGTACTGCTCCGGGTCGGCGCGGTAGTACCGCGCTCGGAGCGGAAGTAAAATTTTACATCCGCGCACTGGGCGATAGTACCGTTCCAGGCGGAGCGGTAGTACCGCACGGGGTGGATTTCGCACAAGCAGATCTGAGAACATCCGTGAATGGAAACCGGTACTACCGTTGATCAAGACTATGTTGTTGTATCACACCAAATAGCATATCTACTACACAAGCACTCTCCAACCATCTCCTCTTGCAAAGATTTAGCCAAAAATCACAAGACCAACTCATACTTCCCCCCAAACCTAGATGCAAAATAAAGAGGCAAAGAGAGAAGGACTAGGGGAGATACCGGGGTCCATGGCAAGAGGGCGAGGTGGGGAACGATCCCACCGGTTGAAATGAGAGGAGAGTGGCCGGAGACGGAGATCCGGCAAGGTCCTCCGGCGCCGTTCTTGGGTAGGAGAGAGAGAGACGTGAGGGGAAGAGATGAATGGGTATGGGGGAGTTCCAAACTCCCCCTGCCCGCGCTTAACCCCCACGCAGTCTGGACGGCGCGGTAGTACCGTAGATCATCGCAGTAGTACCGCCCGGGCGGTAGTACCGCTCTTTGGGCGGTAGTACTGCTCTTCCAGTGGCAGTAAAAATTTACTGCCGCACTAGAGGCGGTAGTACCGTGCTGGGGTCGCAGCTGTGCAAGCACAGGAGCCACCCACCTCCAGCGGTAGTACCGTGACATGCCACGGTAGTACCGCATGCCCAAGAAAGTGTAGGTTTTGGCAAGAGAAAGAAAAGGGCCTTTGTAATACAAACAAGCCTAGGAAAAATGGAAGGCACGAATGCACGAAGAAAAATCAAAGAGCTTCAAACAAAAGGACACACAAGAGAGAGCACAAATGAAGCAACTTAACCATGAACAAGGTCCAAAAGGTAAGCAAGGAGAAAACGAGGACCAAACATCGAACCAAAACCTCTCATGAAGAGAGGGCGGTGGCCGGAGCCACCTATGTTTGAGTCAATTGGTATGGCACCGCGAAGAATTATCCTTGGGCCCATGACCAAAACTCGTCTTTGAAGCACAAGTGCCATCAAAAATGGCGAATGTGAAAGAGTTGATCGATTTATGCATAATGGGGGGGAGGGAGAGTTCATTGAGAGAACACTCCCCCTATGTCCATGCCTACACCTAAACAAGACAACATGATGAGTATGGTGGGGTGTGCAAAGGTTCAAGCCACATTGCTCAAATCGATGATATTTAGCTCATGCCTTAACTCTCGAAATCTTGCTTCATCCAAAGGCTTCATGAAAATATCTGCAAGGTTATCATGAGTGTTGACATAGTTAAGATCAATCTCCCCTCGCCTAATGTGATCCCGGATGAAGTGATACCGAATCTCAATATGCTTTGTCTTGAAGTGTTGCACCGGGTTGAGAGAAATCTTGATGGCACTTTCATTGTCACACCAAAGAGGCACTTTGTCACAAATGACACCGTAATCCTTTAAAGTTTGCCTCATCCATAGAAGTTGAGCACAACAACTACCGGCGGCCACATACTCGGCTTCGGTGGAGGAGAGAGACACACAACTTTGCTTCTTAGAAGACCAACTCACCAAAGAGCAACCAAGAAATTGGCACCCTCCGGAAGTTGACTTCCTATCCACTTTGTCACCCGCCCAATCCGAATCCGAAAATCCCACGAGATTGACGTTTGCTCCTCTAGGGTACCATAAGCCAAAGTTTGGGGTATGAGCCAAATATCGAAAGATTCGCTTGACTGCCACATAGTGGCTTTCCTTAGGTGAGGCTTGAAACCGTGCACAAATTCCCACACTCAACATGATATCCGGTCTAGATGCACAAAGGTAAAGCAAGGAGCCAATCATAGAACGATATACCTTTTGATCCACCGCTTTACCTTTGGGATCAATCTCAAGTTGGCATTTGGTAGGCATTGGTGTAGAAGCCGGCTTGACATCACTCAGCTTGAATCTCTTGAGCATGTCTTGAGTGTATTTGGCTTGGTTGATGAAGATTCCTTCTCTTCTTTGTTTGACTTCGAACCTGAGAAAGAACTTCAACTCTCCCATCATGGACATCGCAAACTCCGCGGCCATGAGTGCGGCAAACTCCTCATTGAAAGCTTTGTTAGGAGAACCAAATATAATATCATAAACATATAGTTGGCATACAAACAACTCCCCGTTGACCTTCTTAGTAAAAAGAGTGGGGTCGACTTTCCCAACTTCAAACCCACGATCTCGCAACAACTCGGTAAGGTGATCATACCACGCACGTGGGGCTTGTTTAAGGCCATAGAGCGCCTTATCGAGTTGGTACACATGATTGGGGAACTTGGGATCCTTAAACCCTGGGGGTTGTTTGACATACACCAACTCATTAAGAGGGCCATTAAGAAAAGCACTTTTCACATCCATTTGTTGCAACTTGAAGTTATGATGAGAAGCATAAGCAAGCAACAAACGAATAGATTCAAGGCGAGCAATGGGAGCAAAGGTTTCACCGTAGTCGATATCCTCGACTTGGGAGTAGCCTTGTGCCACCAAACGAGCCTTGTTGCGAATGACAATCCCGTGAGCATCTTGCTTGTTCTTGAAGATCCATTTGGTTCCAATGACATTATGGTTCTCCTTTGGCCTTGGCACCAATCTCTACACCTTGTTGCGCTCAAAGTTGTTGAGTTCTTCATGCATGGCATTAAGCCAATCCGGATCCTCGAGCGCCTCATAGACCTTTTGGGGTTCAACACAAGAAACAAACGCATGATGTTCACAATAGTTTGCTAATTGTCTACGAGTGCTTACCCCCTTTCTTAAGCTTCCAAGCACATTCTTCATGAGATGATCTTTGGTAGTGAGCTTGGAAGCAATCTTGGCGGCACAACGCTCCAATTGCTCCTCAAGAGAGAGTTGAGGAGCGGTAACTTGATCATCATGAGTGTCATCTTGAGCTTGTTCTTGATCTTGAGCTTGCTCTTGATCTTGAACTTGCTTGGTAGCAAGAACTTGACCTTGGGCATCAATTGGTGGATCACCACCATCTTGAGGTTGATCTTGCCCTTGATCTTATTCATTTGGTTGAGGGCCTTCACTTTGTTCTTCGGAAGCATGTGGGTCTTGGGTTGGTGATGATTCCACTTGAGTGGAACATTTTCCTTCTCCTTCGGCCACAAGGGGTTCCTCAATGGGTAGGATATGGCCAACACCCATTCTTCTTATGGCTTGGGGAGGAATTTGATGACCTACATCACAAGTACCACTTTGCTCCACTTGGGAGCCGTTATTCTCATCAAACTCCACGTTACACGTCTCCTCAATGAGTCATGTGGACTTGTTGAGGACACGGTAAGCATGAGAGTTTGTAGCATAACCAACAAATATGCCCTCATGAGCTCTAGCCTCAAATTTAGACAAACGAACACCTTTCTTGAGAATGAAACACTTACAACCGAACACCTGGAAGTATTTGAGGTTGGGCTTGTTGTCGGTAAGTATCTCATATGGAGTCTTGTTCAAGCCTTTGTGGAGATAGAGCTGATTGGATGCATGACAAGCAGTGTTGATGGCTTCGGCCCAAAAGTTGTACGGAGACTTGAACTCCACCATCATGGTCCTTGCCGCGTCCATCAATGTCCGGTTCTTCCTCTCCGCTACACCATTTTGTTGAGGGGTGTAAGGTGCGGAATATTGATGCTTGATCCCCTCATCACTAAGAAACTCATCCAAGGTGTAGTTCTTGAACTTGGTGCCATTGTCACTTCTTATCATCGAAATCTTTGCATTGTGTTGACGTTGAGCTTCATTTGCAAAGTCGATGACGGTTTGTTGGGTCTCACTCTTCCTCTTGAAGAAATACACCCAAGTGTATCTTGAATAATCATCCACAATTACCAGGCAATACTTTCTACCCCCAAGACTATCAAAGGATGGAGGCCCAAAGAGATCCATGTGAAGGAGCTCCAAAGGCCTCATCGAGTAGATGATAGTCGTGGGAGGGTGAGCCTTCTCATGAAGCTTTCCTTCGATACAAGCACTGCAAGCACGATCTTTGGCAAAACTAAGATTTGTTAGTCCACGGACATGGTCCCCCTTGAGAAGACTTTGCAAAGATCTCATATTGACGTGGGCTAAACGGCGATGCCAAAGCCATCCCACGTCAACTTTAGCCATTAGGCATGTCGCAGTCTTAGTGGGTCGCTCCGAAAAGTTAATCACATAAAGACCGTTCTCGACATGCCCAACAAAGGCTACTTTAAGAGTCTTGCTCTACAAGAGGGCCACGGAATCAATATCAAAGAAAGTGGCAAAGCCCATGAGTGCAAGTTGATGAACTGAAAGTAAGTTGTATGCAAGGGACTCAACAAGCATGACTTTCTCGATCGTGAGATCATGAGAAATGACAACCTTGCCAAGACCCAATACCTTAGAAGATGAGGCATCACCCCATTCGACATTGGTGGGCATAGATGAAACCTTGTGCATGTCCACCACCAAGTCCTTGCTTCCAGTCATATGATTTGTGGCTCCACTATCGAGCAACCATGATCCCCCACCGGAAGCAAACACCTACAAAAGATCAATGCTTGGTTTTAGGTACCCATTTTGTAATGGGTCCTTTGATGTTAGCAAGGGTCTTAGGAACCCAAATAGACCATTCAATGTACTCATAAGAAGAACCAACAAATTTGGCATAAACATGCCCATCACTAGCATGGCATAACACATAAGAACGGTTAAAGTCGCCGGCTTTGTTGGAAGGAGTGGCATTGCCCTTCTTGACACCACCACCCTCCTTCACAAACGTTTGCTTGAGATGAGGAGGTTGTTTGGTCTTGTCATTCTTCTTCTTCTTCTTGGACTTGGGTGCAAACCCAATCCCCTCCTTGCCCACAACTTCCTTTTAATTGCTCAAAAGGTCGTTGAGGTTCTTCTCACCTTGTATGCAAGACACAAGGCCTTTTCTCAAGTTGCTCTTTTAACTTGGCATTCTCCTCCACAAGATGCACATGCTCACAACACGGGTTAGTAGCATTTGCATTATCAATTAAAACCATATGAGGAAATGTGGCTTTCTCCTTGGTTAGCTTCACTTGGAGTTGATCATGAGACTCTTTGAGGCTAGCATGAACACTCTTCAAGACCTTGTGAGCCTTGTCAAGTAGATCAAACTCCTCCTTGAGTCTAGCATGGTCAACCCCAAGTTCGGCCTTCTCGGAATTGAGCACACGAGAGACAACAAGAGCATGATCAAGATCTTTCTTTAATTTAGCATGATCATCGTTGTGTGACTCCTCAAGAGCCAAACGATGACCATGCTCTTCCTCAAGCGCACTAGAGAGATCTGATATCTCATCAGCATAGTCACGACTATGCCCTTCCATCTGAGAGATGGTCTCTTCATGAGCCTCGATCATGTCATTGGCTTCACCAAGTCGTTCCAAGAGAGCAATGAAGTGCTTCTTGGTTTTACCTTTGAGCTTACTCATGAAAGACTCAAATTCATTTTCCTCTTCCTTCGCCCCCTCACTTTCATCAATGCAATCCATCAAGGAAGGATTAGTAGTGATGGTAGTCTTGATGTTGGGGGTTACCTTGTTGGTGGCTTTAGCCATGAGGCACTTGGCGGTGATGTTCTCATTGGGTGAATCGAAGAGGGACACCCGTGGAGTTGTTGCAATGGCAATGAAGGCCATGGCAACCGTCTCACCATCTTCATCATCATCATCATCCTCATTGTACTCTTCTTGTGCCACCAACCCCTTGGGAGGAGTCTTCTTGGTGAAGTTGTTCTTGTTGGGGAAAGACTTGGCCTTGTCTTTTCGGATAAGCTTGCCACCATTGTCTTCCCTCTTCTCGTAAGGGCAATCCACAACAAAGTGACTCACATTGCCACAATTATAGCATGTCCTCACACGTTTCTTGCCCTTGGCGCCACTTGAGTTGTTCTTGTTGAAGTTAGGCCTTGTGTTCTTCTTGTTGCTCCAAAATTGTCGTGAAGCAAGGTTGGGCTTCTTTGATCGTTGAGCACGCAACACCACATTGTCGGCGGTCTTGTCCAAGATCCTCATTGCAACAAACTCATCCAACACTTCACTTGAGGACAAGGCATGGAAGTCCGGCCTTTGACGGATGACGGAGGACATGGCCTTATGGTAAGGCATCATGGCCTTGAGAAACTTGCGTTTGAGCCAATTGTCATCCGTATCCTTGCTCCCATGATCTCGGAGTGAGACCGCGAGAGTAGTTAATCTTCGATAAAGCTCTCGAGGTTCTTCATCTTCAATCATGGCAAACTCATCGGCTTCATCTTGCACCACTTCAAAGTTTGAGCGTTGAATGCTTGCGCTTCCCTTGTACAAGGAAACAACATGCTCCCATGCTTCCTTGGCCATGGTGAAAGGTCGGAGATGCGCAATGTCTTTGGGAGGAATAGCTTCTTGGAGAATGAAGAGAGCGGACTCGTTGAATTGATGATCCGTGACTTCTCTAGGAGTGAAGTTGCTTGGATCGTACGGGTAGAAACCTTGCTCAATAATTCTCCAAAGATTAGTAGAACTATGATTTAAATGACGTTTAAAGCGATACACTCAAGCGGCAAAATCCTCATTTTTCACAAGCTTAGGAGGAGGACCAACATGATTCATATGCGTGGAGGGAACCGGTCCTCCATAGGTAAGGGGAGGTTCAACATGGGCAAAGGTGCCACTCCCACTCTTACCACCAGGCAAAGGAACTTGGTCAAGACTAGCTTCCCCCTTATTGAAGTTAGCATCCGCCACCTTGTTAGCGGGATCAACCACTTCCAACGGTGCGGTGGATAATTTAAGACCTTCAAGATACTCCTTAAACATGCCTTTAACCTCGGTCGTCATGGAGGTTTTCAATGTGTCCAAAGCCGCATTGAACTCCTCACGAGAGACCGAGGATCCCCCATCGGCCGTAGACAAGGACGGATTCACACCGGAGTGCTCCTCCCCCTCGTCTACGGTGTCAACCATACTCTTCGAACTGTAAAGTCCTTAATAAAGAGACGAGGCTCTGATACCAATTGAAAGGATCGATATGGTTGACTAGAGGGGGGGGGTGAATAGGCAACTAACAATTTTCAGCTTTTGTTTACCAAATTAAACTTAGCATCAAAATAGGTTGTCTAGATGTGCAACTAGGTGAGCAACCTATATGATGCAACAACAAGAAGCACACAAGCAAGCAAGGGATACAACACAATAAAAGCTTGCACAAGTAAAGGTAAGAGATAACCAAGAGTGGAGCCGGTGGAGACGAGGATGTGTTACCGGAGTTCCTTCCCTTTGAGAGGAAGTACGTCTTCGTTGGAGCGGTGTGGAGGCACAATGCTCCCCAATAAGCCACTAGGGCCACCGTATTCTCCTCACGCCCTCACACAATGCGAGATGCCGTGATTCCACTATTGGTGCCCTTGAAGGCGGCGACCGAACCTTTACAAACAAGGTTGGGGCTATCTCCACAACTTCATTGGAGGCTCCCAACGACACCACGAAGCTTCACCACAATGGAATATGGCTCCGAGGTGACCTCAACCGTCTAGGGTGCTCAAACACCCAAGAGTAACAAGATCCGCAAGGGATTAGTGGGGGGAATCAAATTTCTCTTGGTGGAAGTGTAGATCGGGGCCTTCTCAACCAATCCCTAGAAAATCAACAAGTTTGATTGGCTAGGGAGAGAGATCGGGCGAAAATGGAGGTTTGAGCAACAATGGAGCTTGGGGAGGGAAGAGGTGGTCTTCTTGGGGAAGAAGACCCTTTTATATAGTGGGGGAAAAGATCCAACCGTTATCCCGTCTCTCAGCCCGCGCGACGCGGTACTACCGCACACAGCCGCGGTACTATCACAAAGGACTGCGGTACTACTGCTGTAGGTTGCGGTACTACCGGTTGCGTGGCAAAGGCCAGATGAGGGCCTGTGCACAGGGCAACGAGCGGTAGAACCACCGGAGCGGTACTACCGCGCGCCCCTACGGTACTACCGTAAGGCAGGCATCAACTGGCACAGAAAATGCACGGAAGTAATAAATTACTTCCGTGACAACTTCCGCTGAGGTTGGAGCTGTGCAAAAGTCCGGCACGGTAGTACCGGACAGGAGTCGCGGTACTACCGCATGAGGGCGGACGTAAAAAATTACATCCGCGCCTACTACCGCATGCATCAGCGTCAGGGCTGGAGGCAGCGGTACTACCGCCACTAGGAGCGGTACTACCGCTGGCCCCTGCGGTACTACCGCTCCCTTGAGCAGTACTACCGCACACCACTGAGGCTTTAGCACTTGGCTGCCTTCATCTCGCAGAGACATGGATAAACGGATGGTGCTCCATCGAAGCGAAGGAAAGGTGGTGCAAAGGAACAGATGTGTACGTGTTGATTCCACCATAACCTTTCCGAAGCGGACCCCCTCTTAATAGTATGGCTTTCCTACGACTCAAATCCACCGAAAAGAAATGTAGAGAACAACCGTCTTCGATAGGCTCCGAGGGGCACCGAATCGTCTTGTGCCTAGACATGAGATATCTGAAATGCTCAATGCACACGATTAGTCCGCAAAAGCATTGTCATCAATCACCAAAACCACTTAGGGAGAAATATGCCCTTACACCTGGTGCCTAGTGGGCACCAGGGCAACCACCTGTGATGTTATTTATATCAGAAATTCTTAAATATTCAGAAAAAAATCGTATCAAAATTTCAGGTCATTCTGAGCACTTTTATTTTTTGGGCACTTTTTTATTGCACGAAAAAAATAAGAAAACAGGATAAACATGGCATTTTATTGTATTTGACTAAAAATAAAAAAAAATCAGTACAGAGAGTTGTGCTTACTAAATTCATCGACCACATGTCTCTCAAAAGTAATCCATTAATAAGGTTGATCAAGTCTTATTAACAACCACTTTCGATTAAGATGAACCCGAAGAATTTTC
The DNA here is from genome assembly GCA_011799875.1 of Thinopyrum elongatum. Lineage (NCBI taxonomy): Eukaryota > Viridiplantae > Streptophyta > Magnoliopsida > Poales > Poaceae > Thinopyrum > Thinopyrum elongatum. The sequence continues at coordinate 289,107,205 of CM022301.1, forward strand.
GTAAAAACACTAAATTACATCAACGGGGATATGCATATCCCCAACAATTATATATTTCATATTTGTTTTTAGCAGTAGGTAGAGGGAGTTAAAATTTCCAATAGTAATTGTCGGAGACTTTTCAATAACATTAATACCATCCACTTGAAATTGTTTCTTTGGAAAGTGCACCGTATGCTCATTACCATTGATATGAAAAATTACTTTTCTTTTATTGCAATCAATAACAACCCCTGCAGTATTCAGAAAAGGTCTACCAAGGATAATCGACATGTTGTCGTCCTCGGGCATCTCAAGTATAACAAAGTCTGTCAAGATAGTAACATTTGCAACAACGACGGGCACATCCTCACAAATACCGATAGCTATGGTAGTTGATTTGTCATCCATTTGCAATGATATTTCAGTAGGTGTGAGTTTATTCAAATTAAGTCTTTTGTATAAAGAGAAAGGCATAACACTAACACCGGCTCCCAAATCACATAAAGCAGTTTTGACATAGTTTCTTTTAATGGAGCAGGGTATAGTTGGTATTCCTGGATCTCCTAGTTTCTTAGGTACTCCATCCTTAAAATAATAATTAGCAAGCATGGTGGAGATTTCAGCTTCAGGTATTTTTCTTTTATTAGTGATAATATCTTTCATGTATTTAGCATAAGGGGCCATCTTTAAAATATCAGTCAAACGAGTACGCAAAAAGACTGGCCTAAGCATTTCAGCAAAGCGTTCAAATTCTTCATCATCCTTTTTCTTAGATGGTTTAGGTGGAAAGGGCATGGGTTTCTAAACCCATGGTTCACTTTCTTTACCGTGCTTTCTAGCAACCAAGTCTTTTTTATCATAACATTTATTTTTAGGTTGTGGGTTATCAAGATCAACAACAGGTTCCATCTCAACATCATTATCTGGTTCTTTATCATTTTCTGGTTGAGCATCTACATGAACATCATCATTATCATTTTCATTATCACTAGGTGAATGTTCATTACCAGATTGAGTTTCAGCATCAGAAATAGAGACATCATTGTTATCATCAGAAGGTTTTTCTATCTCAGGTTCACTAGAAGTAGGCAAAGTCCTATCATTTTTATTTTTATTTTTATTTTTAGTAAGACTAGGTGCATCAGTATTAATTATTTGAGAGTCTTGTTCAATTCTTTTAGGGTGACCTTCAGGATAAATAGGTTCCTGAGTCATTTTACCTCCTCTAGTTGCTAATGTAACAGCATAATCTTTTATATTATTATTCATTTTATTAAGCAGCTCACTTTGAGATTTAGGGTTCTAACCATAGAGGCATGTTTTCCTACACCTCTAACATCATTAGTGATTCTAAATAACAAGTCACTCAGGCGAGCAATGATATCAGAATTTTGTTTCTACTGTTTCATAAAATTAGCATTGAAGTGATCTTGTTTTCTAATGTAGTTGCCAAATTTATACAAGCATTGAGTAGGATGTTTATTATATGGGATATCACTTTCATCAAATTTCTAAAGAGAATTTACCTCCACCACCTGTGGTGGTGTGTCAAGACCATGTATTTCTTCAATAGGTGGTAAATTCTTAACATCCTCGGCTTTAATACCTTTTTCCTTCATACATTTCTTTGCTTCTTGCATATCTTCAGGACTGAGAAATAAAATACCCCTCTTCTTCGGAGTGGGTTTAGGTGGTGGCTCAGGAAGTGTCCAATCATCATAATTCTTCAATATATTATTCAATAATTCCTCAGCTTGTTCAACAGTTTGTTTCCTGAAAACACAACCAACACAACTATCTAGGAAGTCCCTAGAAGCATCGGTTAGTCCATCATAGAAGATATCAAGTATTTCATTTTTCTTGAGAGGATGATCAGGCAAAGCATTAAGTAATTGGAGAAGCCTCCCCCAAGCTTGTGGGAGACTCTCTTCTTCAATTTGCACAAACTTAAACATTTCCTATAAGGCAGTTGTTTCTTATGAGCAGGAAAATATTTTTCAGAGAAGTAATAAATCATATCCTAGGGACTACGCACACAACTAGGAGCAAGAGTATTGTACCATATCTTAGCATCACCCTTAATGATAACGGAAATAACTGAAGAATATAATAGTAGCAAATTTTCTCATCATGAGCAAAAAGGGTGGCTATATCATTTAATTTAGTAAGATGTGCCACAACAGTTTCGGTTTCATAGCCATGGAAAGGATCAGATTCAACCAAAGTGATTAACTTTGGGTCGACAGAGAATTCATAATCCTTATCAGTAATAAAGATAGGTGAAGTAGCAAACTTAGGATCACATTTCATTCTAGCATTCAAAGTTTTTTCTTTCAACTTGCATAATAATTTCTTAAGATCATCTCTATCCTTACAAGCAAGAAAATCCCTAGCAACCTCTCCATCCATAACATAACCCTCAGGTATATCAGGAAGTTGATATCTAGGAGAGCTAGGTCTAATAGGTGTTTCATAATTCTTAGTTTCAAAGACTTCATTAGTTTCAGTAATTCCATCAGTTTCAGCATTCTCGATATCTTTAGCTTTAGCACTTTGTTCATCAAGAAATTCACCTAGTGGCACATTCTTATCAAGCAAAGTACTAGGATCATCAATAGCATCATTCATAGCAGAAGTAGCATCATCAATAACTTGCGACATATCAGGATTAATAGCATGTGGTGGTGTTACAAGCTTACTCAAAATAGAAGGTGAATCAAGTGTAGAGCTAGATGGCAATTCCTTACCTCCCCTCGTCTTAGAGGGAACGATCTTGACTACGATGAGACTTTCTCACCCGTAGCGATGCTTAAGTCTGTTAGAATTATGTTAGCAATTGCCGCATTTCATGATTATGAGATCTGGCAAATGGACGTCAAAACGACATTCCTTAACGGGTTTCTAAGGAAGAGTTGTATATGATGCAACCAGAAGGTTTTGTCAATCCTAAGGATGCTAACAAAGTATCCAAGCTCCAGCGATCCATCTATGGACTGGTGCAAGCATCTCGGAGTTGGAATATACGTCTTGATGAGGTGATCAAATTTTTTGGTTTTATACAAACTTACGGAGAAGCTTGTATTTACAAGAAAGTGACTGGGAGCTCTGTAGCATTTCTAATATTATATGTGGATGCCATATTATTGATTGGTGATACGTCTCCAACGTATCTATAATTTTTTATCGTTCCATGCTATTATATTATCCATCTTGGATGTTTTATATGCATTAATATGCTATTTTATATCATTTTTTGGGACTAACCTATTAACCTAGTGCCCAGCGCCAGTTGTTGTTTTTCCTTGTTTTTTTCTTTTACAGAAAATCAATACCAAACGGAACAAAACTTTTTGAGGATTTTTCTTGGACCAGAAGACAACCACGAAGCTTCAGGAGGAGGCCAGAGGAGCCACGAGAGGGCCACAAGCCCTAGAGACGTGCCCCCCCAGGCTTGTGAGCCCCTCGGGACTCCCCTAACCCTAATTCCAGCTCCATAAATACCCAAATATTCCCCGTATACCAGGGGACACACCAAAAATACTTTTCCGCCACCGCAAGCTTCTGTTCTCGTGAGATCCCATCTTGGGGCCTTTTCCGGCACTCTGCCGGAGGGGGATTCAATCATGGAGGGCCTCTACACCAACCTTGCTGCCCTTTCGATGATGTGTGAGTAGTTTATCAAAGACCTACGGGTCCGTAGCTAGTAGCTTCATGGATTTTTCTCTCTCTTTGATCTTCAATACAATGTTCTCCTCGATGTTCTTGGAGTTCTATCCGATGTAATCTTCTTTTGCGGTGTGTTTGTTGAGATTCGATGAATTGTGGGTTTATGATCAGATTATCTATGAATATTATTTGAGTCTTCTATGAACTCTTTTATGCATAATTAAGATAGCTTTGTATTTCTCTTCGATCTATTGATTTGGTTTGGCCAACTAGATTGATCAATCTTGCAATGGGAGAGGTGCTTTGTTTTGGGTTCAATCTTGCGGTGTCCTCACCCAGTGACAGTAGGGGTAGCGAGGCAAGTATTTGTATTGTTGCCATTAAGGATAAAAAGATGGGGTTATTACCATATTGCTTGGATCTATCCCTCTACATAATGTCATCTTGCTTAAGGCGTTACTCCGTTCTTGTTAACTTAATACACTAGATGCATGTTGGATAGCGGTCGATGTGTGGAGTAATAGTAGTAGATGCAGGCAGGAGTCGGTCTAGTTGTCACGGACGTGATGCCTATATTCATGATAATTTCCTTGGATATCGTCATAACTATGCGCTTTTCTATCAATTGCTCAACAGTAATTTGTTTACCCATCGTATGTGTTCTTTCAAGAGAGAAGCCTCTAGTGAAACCTATGCCCCCCGGGTCTATTTTCCATCATATTATTTTCAGATCTATAAAACCAAAAATACAAAAATACCTTGCTGCAATTTATTTATCTTTATCTTATTTAGCACTTTTATTTATCTTTTATATCAATCTCTATCAGATCTCACTCTTGCTAGTGACCGTGAAGGGATTGACAACCCCTTTTTTCGCGTTGTGTGCAAGTATTTGTTAGTTTGTGCAGGTGCATCTATTGGGGACTTGTGTGTTCCTCCTACTGGATTGATACCTTGGTTCTTAATTGAGGGAAATACTTATCTCTACTCTGCTGCATCACCCTTTCCTCTTCAAGGAAAAAATCAATGCGAGCTCAAGAAGTAGCAATTGGAAATGCTATATAATTTCTGGAAAGCATAAAAGGATATTTGAACAAGAGTTTTTCAATGAAAGACCTCGGTGAAGCTGCTTACATATTGGGCATCAAAATCTATAGACATAGATCAAGACGCCTAATAGGACTTTAACAAAACACATACCTTGGCAAAGTTCTGAAGAAGTTCAAGATGGACCAGTCAAAGAAAGGGTTCTTGCCTGTGTTGCAACATGTGAAGTTGAGTGTGACGCCCTGATTCAATCATACACTAATCATACACGCAAACATGTACGGTCAAGATCAGGGACTCACGAGAAGACATCACAACACAATTCTAAACACAAATTAAAGTCATAAAAGCTTCATATTACAAACCAGGGGCCTCGAGGGCTCGAATACATAAGCTCGATCATAAACGAGTTAGCGAAAGCAACAATATCTGAGTACAGACATAAGTTAAACAAGTTGCCATAAGATGGCTAGCACAAACAGGGATACAGATCGATAAGGCAAGGCCTCCTGCCTGGGAGCCTCCTAACTACTCCTGGTCATCGGCGGCCCGCACGTAGTAGTAGGCACCCTCGGGGTAGTAGTAGTCGTCGTCGGTGGCGTCTGGCTCCTGGGATCCGCCATCTGATCGCAACAACCGAGTATAGAGGTAAAAGAGGCAGCAAAGCAACCATGAGTACTCATCCAAATTACTCGCAAGATTGACATCAGATCTACACTACATATGCATCGGTATTAATAAAGGGGTAGTATCTGTGGACTAGACTGCAGAATGCCAGAATAAGAGGGGGAGGAGCTAGTCCTATCGAAGACTACGCTTCTGGCAGCCTCCATCTTGAAGCATATAGAAGAGAGTAGCTGGTATAGTAACAAGTAACATCGTATAGCATAATCCTACCCGACGATCCTCTCCTCATCACCCTGTGAGAGAGCGATCACCGGGTTGTATTTGGCACTTATCTGGGTGTGTTTTATTAAGTATCCGGTTTTAGTTGTAAGAGGTCGAAATACAACTCCAAGTCGTCCTGTTAGCGTGGACATGGCTATTCGAATAGATCAACTTCCCTGCAGGGGTGCACCACATTGCCCAACACGCTCAATCACTTTGGCCGGACACACTTTCCTGGGTCATGCCCGACCTCGGAAGATCAACACGTCGCAGCCCTACCTAGGCTCAATAGAGAGGCCAGCACGTCGGTCTACATCCTAAGCGTGCAGGGATCTTGGGCCCATCGCCCTTTGCATTCCTGCATGTTGCAAACACGGCCGGTGAGCAGACCTAGCCCCCTTATACAAGCGCAGGCATTCCAGTCCAACCCGGCGCGCGCCACTGAGTCGCTGACGTCTGAAGAGCTTCGGCTGATACTACGACGCCGGTTGCCCATATCTTGTCCCGCATGGCGGTTAGTGCGTATAGGTCAACGACCAACTCAGATCAAATATCCAAACTCGTTAGGCATATTATTAAGAAATAACCGCGGACAACGACTTGGGATCAGGCCCACCTCTCTCCTAGTTGTCTCAACTTGCCCTGTTGCTCCGCCACAAAGTATCCCTCGGGGGCCATCGGGAACCCAGGCCCACCACTAACTGGATGCAACCACCTGTCCCTTTAGCCCCCACATCCGAACAGTAACATAAGTATTGTAATAGTATATAGTATATACCCGTGATCACCTCCCGAAGTGATCACGGCCCGATTGTATAGCATGGCAGACGGACAAGTATGTAGGGCCACTGATGGAAATCTAGCATCCTATACTAAGCATTTAGGACTGCAGGTAAAGGTATCAACAGTAGTAGCAAAGACAGGCTATGCAGTAGTACAAGATCAAACCAATGAAACAGTAACATCTACACTACTCTAATGCAAGCAGTAGAGAGAAGGAGTAGGCGGTATCGGGATGATCAAGGGGGTTTTGCTTGCCTGGAAGCTCTGCGGAGAAGGATGGGTCGTTAGGAGTGTAGTCGACGTCAGGAGCAGCGACGTCAGTCTCGAAGTCTAGCGAAGAGAAGAGGGGGAAGAAACAATGAATACAATGTAAGCAGGTGCATGACGATGCAAGACATGGCAATAAGCGGTGCTAGGTGTGACCTAACGCAGTACTAGGTGATACTGGCGAAGTGGGGGAAACATCCGGGAAAGTATTCCCGGTGTTAGGTATTATCGGACAGATGAAATGGAGGGGGACGGTTCCATTTTCGCTATGCTAGGGGCACGTGACCGATGAAGGGAGTGCGTATTCGAAATCGTCACATTTTTCTGAGCAACTTTCATGTATAAAGTATTTTCATCCGAGTTACGGTTAATTTTATATTAATTTTCAAAGTTTTAATCATTTTCTGAAATTAATTCTAATTCGAAATTAAATGCAAAATTTCTAGGGGTATCCACAAAGTGTACCCAGCAGGGTACACTGTGGCCGTCATGTGGGCCAGTGGGACCCAATTGACCAGTCAAAGTTTGACTGGTCAACACGGGGTGGGACCCCCCTGTCATAGAGACATTAGGGTAATTTCCTAATTAAGTCTAAATTAAATAAGTTAATTAGGTTAATTAATTATCTAAGTAATTAATTAATTAATTTAATTAATATTATTTATTTATTTTTAAATATCTTTTTTAATTCAATTTTTTGTTTTCGTTTTAATCAGGGGCTGGGGCCCTGAGGTCAGTGGCACAAGGCCAGGGGGCTGGATACATGCGCGCGTGCACAGTGGAGGGGAAGGCCGGCCGGGGGCGCGACAGTGGCCACAGTGAGTGCGGCGATGGAGCGGCGAGGCTCGGCCGGGCGGGTGCAGCCGGGGCCAAGCGGCGGCGGCCGCCAGCCGCTGCAGCGGGGCGTGGGCGTGGACGGCGCGGTGGCCAGCGGGGCGGGGCGACGAGCACGGTGGGGTACCTGCAGCGGTAGCAGCATGATACGTCCATTTTGCATCATGTTTTCCTACTATTATTTATAATGTTTTTATGCATAATAATGCTTTATGGAGTAATTCTAATGCCTTTTCTCTCATAATATGCAAGGTTTACATAAAGAGGGAGAATGCCGGCAGCTGGAATTCTGGACCTGAAAAAGCTACGTCAGAGTTACCTATTCTGCACATCTCCAAATGAGCTGAAAATTTACGGAGAATTATTTTAGAATATATAAAAAATACTGGAGCAAATAACTACTAGAGGGGGGCCACCTGGTGAGCACAAGACACCAGGGCGCGCCAGCCCCCCAGGCGTGCCCTGGTGGGTTGTGCTCAGCTTAGCCCACCTCCGGTGCCCATCTTCTGGTATATAGGTCATTTTGACCTAGAAAAAATCAGGAGGGGACTTTCGGGATGAAGCGCCGCCGTCTCGAGGCGGAACTTGGGCAGGAGCACTTTTGCCCTCCGGCGGAGCGATTCCGCCGGGGGAACTCCCCCCCCCCCCCCCCCCCCCCCCGAGGGGTCAATCGAAGCCATCGTCATCACCAACAACCCTCTCATCTTTGGGAGGGCAATCACCATCAACATCTTCAACAACACCATCTCCTCTCAAACCCTAGTTCATCTCTTGTGTTCAATCTTTGTACCGGAACCTTAGATTGGTACCTGTGGGTGACTAGTAGTGTTGATTACATCTTGTAGTTGATTACTATATGGTTTATTTGGTGGAAGATTATATGTTCAAATCCATTATGCTATTTAATACCCCTCTAATCTTGAGCATGATTATCATTTGTGAGTAGTTACTGTTGCTCTTGAGGTCACGGAAGAAGTCATGTTGCAAGTAATCATGTGAACTTGATATGTGTTCGATATTTTAATGATATGTATGTTGTGATTCCCTTAGTGGTGTCATGTGAACGTCGACTACATGGCACTTCATCATATTTGGGCCTAAGGGAATGCATTGTGGAGTAGTTATTAGATGATGGGTTGCTAGAGTGACATGTAACACCCCCTTGTAATAAGCTCTGTGATACTCTGTTAAAACTGCCAAGTCATGATCATTTGCAGTGCCAAGTCATATGGGTTAATGATCCAACCCAAATTCACATCTGCAAATCAACTCAAATTCAAAAGTGAATTATAAAGTTGATCAAACACTGTTGGGAAAATGTTCATTAGATGGCAAATAATCCAGGAACATTTGTAAAATCATCATCAATAAAGTTGGAGTTAGATAAGTGACTCTAACTTGATGAAACGGCACCTAAACAGAATATTCAAATTCATTTAAAATCATTTCAAACACAAATGAACTCCAAATCTGCTCAAACCACTTTTTGGTGAGAGATAATATTGCATTGCAATATTTGGGCCAACTTCCACATTTTACAAAAGAGCACAAGTGGCCTAATCATTTTGAAACATAAAAAGAATAAAAGAAAAGGGAGAAGAGAAATAAGAAAAAGGAAAACGCTACTGTTGGCTGGGCCTAAGTGCACAGTGTGCGGCCCAGTCCAATAGCGGCCCACCTCACCTCCCTCCTCGTGCGTGTCGGCGCGCCCCTGGCCGCGCGCGCCAGCGCCAGCCGGGCGGCGACATGCCGACGGCCACCGACGCCGCAGCCACCCGAGGGGATAAGGGCAAGCCTCAGTGCTTCCCCCCTGGCCACTCTATCCACTCCCCCGTCCTCTCCCACGCGCGCCTCGCCTCTCCCTCTCCTCCCAGATCCGTCGACGAGCGCCACCGTCGCCGTGGCCTTGCCGTAGACGCGGCCACCGTCGTTCCTGAGCTCCGCCAGCACATCCACGAGCTCCGCCACTCTCCGCTACTTTGTCCCCAACAACGAGCAGGAGCCCGGAGCCCCTGCAGCCGCTGGACGCCGTCGCCCCCTTCTTCTCTGGCTCCGGCGAGCTTCTTCGATTCTGGTCGCCGGTCTGCGCTACTAAGCTTCCAACGGCCACCCGTGCGCCTCTCGGTGAGCCTCTCCACCTCCTGCCTCTTCTCGTTGCCCTCCCCGCGCACCGTAGATAGTTCAGCAGCGCCGTTGCCGTGAGCCCGACGCCGCGGTTCGCCTCGCCGCCGTGGCCATGGCCTCTGTCGTGCTCGTCTGAGCACGGCATCGTGTTCCTGCTGCTTCCAGGAGCCGAACGCGCACGCGCTCTCCTGTACCCCCTAGCTACGAATCCGACGACGGCCGAACTCCGGCGTCCGCCGCGATGCTCGCCGCCGTTGCTACACGCCGTTTCCGGCCACACCACCACCACCAATCGACGCGTCGTCGAGCGGCCGTTCGAACGCACCCGGCCCCGTCCCTTTTGGTGGCCTGTAGGCGATTTCCGGCCACCGCCCGAGCGCGCCGCCGCGCGAAATGGTCGCCGGAGCGTTCTCCGGCGCCGGCGCCGACGTGGCCGCCACGTAGGTCACCCTGGGTCACTGACCCGTGGGCCCAGGGGCCCGCGTTGACCAGTTGACCAAGTCAACTATGTTGACGTGGCAGCTACGGACACTGACATGTGGGCCCCGCTACTGTTTAGTTTAAATAAAACATTTTGTAAATTAAAACTAATTAGTTAACCTAATCACTCACTGACATGTGGGCCCACAATCCTAATTAATCTGATTCCACCGCGGCCTACGACCCAGCTTGTGCGTCGCACTTGGGCTCGTGATGCCCCTGGATTTCCAGCTGTTCTGATCGCCCTCCTGAGTAGACTGGGTTACCGCTGGTATCCCGAGTACATGGTCTATGAGGTTTACCGCGAGTTCAACCAGGAACAGTACTATGCTGAAGTTCGGATTTATGATCAGCAGAACAACTCAGACACCGAGCTACACCTTTTTCATGGATTAGGCGTGACGATTGAGATGGCAGTACATGATGCCGCCTACTCTGCTGTCGCACGTCTCCGAGGAGAGCACAATGCTAACTTGGATGATACTGTGTTTCGGTACATTCCGTATGCACCTGTTGGAGATGCTACTGGATTTTACACAGCTATCTGTGCCCCGTATGAGTCTCCACGCTACGACCCGTAGGTTCTGATTCAGTGCACTCAGGCTCTGGATCGCACTGTTCGGGCTCTTGCCGTCGAGTTGTTCGCCACTCGAGCACGCTACTACGAGGCAATGACACAGTTGCTACCAGCTGTTCGTGCAGGAATATATCCGGAGGATATTCTTTACCCACGCTGGACCGAGATGCCGCCAGGTATTGATTGGCCTGCAGTGGGAGGTCACACGCCTGCACGTGGACCTCTTCTTACAGTTCGAGACCGGGTTCTGCATCAGAGTGCACATGGAGCACAGGATCCTGCCGCGATGAACATTCGTCGTCCGCACTTGCAGGTACCCCGTTTCCGTGGTTTTCTCTGACGCTGATGTAGCCTTTGCTATGTCACGTTGTGTATTTCCTTACCGCGTGCCTGCGTGCCGCCTAGTGTGTCTCTAGTTTTTCAATTTGCGCCGTTATGCTGCCCGATTTTAACCGACTGTGTATGGATCTGTATGTCTTAATGACTACCTTAAGCATCTATTGCACTCTTTCAATAATGTCGAGTTACATCATGTCTACTGTTAAACACTTGCATAACCTATTGCTGAAATACCCCTGTTGAAATAGCAGGATGGCTGACAACAACCCGCCACCGCCGCCACCACCTGATTACATGGCAGCGATGATGCAACAATTTGAACTCAACCGCCAGTTTATGACGGGGATTATGCAGCAATTCCCTCGTCCTGATGCTAATCAGCAGCAACCATCCATTACCTTACCAGAGTTCATGAGGCTCAGTCCATCGTTTTTCCGCAACACAGTCAACCCACTAGATGCAGATGACTGGCTGCGTGATATCTCTCATGAGATGGAGTCTGCTGGTGTCGCCGAAATTAACTATGTCACTTTTGCGACATATCTTCTTAAGGGTCCCGCAGCCCAATGGTGGGCCACTCACCGACAGACTCTGCCGCCTGGTACTGTCGTCACTTGGGCAGAGTTCAAGATTGCTTTCCGTGCCCGCTACATTCCTCTAGCTGTCATAGCTAGGAAGAAGGCTGAGTTCCGTAGCCTTGTCCAAGGAAACAAGACTGTGGAAGTCTATCAGCGCGAGTTTCTAGACTTATCTCGTTACGCTGAAGAGGACATTCCTACTGATGAACGCAGACAGGAGAAGTTTCGTGAAGGACTGCACCATGACATTCAGTTAGCCCTTCTTGTTCAAGATTACCCTGATTTCGCCACCTTGGTGAATAAGGCCATCATGGTTGAAACTGGACTTAAGAAGCACAAGGAAGCATCCAGACGCACCCGTGAATCGGGCTCATCTTCGGGCTCGTCATCCCAGAAGCGACGCATCTGGTTTCCCCAAGGCATGTTCTGTTCAGCAGCCCCTGCAAACAGGCCCTCTTATGCTGCACCACGCCTGCCACCTCCACCACCGAGACAGCCTCTGCCAACTCCAGCACCTCGAGCTCCAGCATCTCGTCCTGACAGCGGACTATGCTTCAAGTGTGGCAAGCCAGGTCACCGTGCTAGAGATTGTTCTCAGAATCAGAATCAACTGGCTCTCCCTTCTGCTGGCCGTGCAATTGGCCGTGGTATTCCTCAACAGCGCAATTATAATGCCAGACCTTCTTATGGTCGTGGGCAGAGCTACCACGTCAACATGTCTGAAGCCCCAGTTCAACCAGATACTGTGATGGGTACACTTCTCGTAAATTCAGTACCAGCATCTGTTTTATTTGATTCAGGAGCATCGCATTCATTCATGTCGGAAGACTTTGCATTCATGCATGGCGTTAAGTGCGACAACCTGCATCATCCATTAGGAGTTGATACTCCCGCGGGTAGATGCCGAGCCTCCCTGTTCAGCCCCGAAGTTACTATTGAAATTGAGGGGATGAAGTTTCAGGCACTCCCAATTATCTTGAGCACTTCCAAGATTGATCTTATTTTGGGAATGGATTGGTTGAAGGCCCACTACGCCTCAATCAACTATGCCACTAAAGTGGTACACCTTCTACATCCCTCGAACGAGATAGTGAACTATCAAGCTCACCTTACCCAGAACGCTGAGGCTCAAATTTATGCCTTGAACGCGTTGAATGCTTCTCCACTTGATGGGATCGAGAATATCCCAATGGTCTGTGACTTCCCGGATGTTTTTCCAGAAGAACTTCCAGGAATACCCCCTGCTAGAGCTGTCGAGTTCGTCATCGACTTGAAGCCTGGCACCACTCCTATTGCGAAGCGTCCCTACAAGATGCCTCCGCACCACCTCATCGAGCTTAAGGAGGAAATTGATAAATCCTTAAGGAAGGGTTTCATTCGCCCCAGTTCCTCTGCATGGGGAGCACCGTCTCTTTTCGTCAAGAAGAAAGATGGAACGAATAGGTTGGTCCAAGATTATCGTCCTATCAACCAGGCAACCATTCAGAATAAATATCCACTTCCCCGGATCAACGATTTATATGATCAACTCGCTGGATCTTCGGTGTTTTCTAAACTCGACTTGAGGTTGGGTTATCACCAGATCCGTGTCCGCGAAGAGGATATTCCGAAGACTACATTCGTTACTCGTTATGGCTCTTACGAGTACACAGTCATGTCGTTTGGTTTAACAAATGCTCCAGCTACATTCTCCCGCCTAATGAATTACATATTCATGGATTACCTCAACAAATTCGTCGTGGCATATCTGGATGATATTCTGGTTTATTCGAAGAACAAAGAAGAACATGCTGAGCATCTTCGCCTTGTTCTGGAGAGACTTCGAGAGCACCAATTATATGCCAAGTATTCTAAGTGCGAATTCTGGCTTTCTGAGGTAACCTACCTTGGACATGTCATCTCCAAGGATGGTATCGCAGTTAACCCGGAGCGAGTTCAGGCTATTCTTGACTGGACCCCTCCGAAGAATGTCAAGCAAGTCAGAAGTTTTCTCGGGCTTGCAAGTTATTGTCGCCGTTTCATTGAGAATTTCTCCAAGATTGCCAAGCCCCTGACTAATCTGCTTCACAAGGGCGTTAAGTTTGAGTGGACAGACAAATGTCAGGAAAGCTTCCAGACTCTCAAGGACAAGCTGACTTCTGCTCCAGTCCTTGCTCCTCCAGACTCCCGCAAAGATTTTGTGATCTTCTGCGACGCCTCTCGCCAAGGACTAGGTTGTGTCCTAATGCAAGAGCACAGAGTAATTGCATATGCTTCGCGACAACTGCGACCACATGAAGAGAATTACCCAGTGCATGACCTCGAACTTGCTGCTGTCATTTATGCTTTGAAGCAGTGGCGTCATTACCTCCTTGGTAATCGGTGTGAGATTTACACCGATCATCAGAGCTTGAAGTACCTATTCACTCAACCGGAACTTAATCTTCGTCAGCAGCGTTGGTTGGAAACAATCACCGATTATGACTGTGGAATTTCATACACTCCCGACAAAGCTAATGTGATGGCTGATGCCTTGAGCCGCAAGTCATACTGTAGTAACCTCATGGTAAAGCAAGCTCAACCCCAGCTATATGAAGAATTGCGCAAGCTGAATCTCTGCATTATTCCGCAAGGTTCTCTTAATAACCTTGTGATACAGTCAGATCTTGAGAAAGCTGTCAAGATTGCGCAATCTAAGGATGCTGAAATTGATCTAATGAAGAAAGAGCTTCACCTTCAAAAGTACAGGGATTTCTCGATTGCTGAAGATGGAACCTTGTACTTCCGAGACCGCATTGTAGTACCTCGCTTCGAGCTGATGACTGACAAAGTCATGAAGGAGGCCCATGATACACCGCTATCTATCCATCCGGGTAGTACCAAAATGTATCGAGATCTTCGTCAAAGGTACTGGTGGTCTAGAATGAAGCAAGATATTGCTCGTTATGTTGCCGAGTGTGACGTTTGTTGTCGCGTGAAGGCAGAACATCAGAAACCTGCTGGAATTCTGCAACCGCTCCCTATTCCTCTATGGAAGTGGGATAAAGTGCAAATGGACTTCATTACTGGTCTTCCCAAGTCTCAGAAGGGTCATGATGCCATTCTTGTCGTCGTCGACCAACTCTCCAAGGTTGCACACTTTCTGCCAGTTAAGGAGACTATTACTGCTAGTCAGTTAGCAGAGCTATATATCTCCAGAATTGTTTCACTCCATGGTATTCCCAAGGAAATCAGTTCAGACCGTGGCAGCATTTTCACTGGCCATTTCTGGGAAAGTTTCCAGAAAGCAATGGGAACTCATATTACCTGGAGTTCAGCTTATCATCCCCAATCCCAAGGCCAAGTTGAGCGCGTTAATCAAGTGCTTGAAGATATGCTTCGAGCCTGTGTTATATCCTTCGGTAAGAAGTGGGAGGAATCTCTTCCGTATGCCGAGTTCTCTTATAACAACAGCTATCAAGCCAGCTTGAAAATGGCCCCCTTTGATGTTCTTTATGGTCGTAAATGTCGAACCCCACTGAATTGGTCAGAAACTGGGGAACGACCTCTTGTTGGACCGGACATCATTCAACATGCCGAAGAACAAGTCCGAATTGTCCGGGAGAATCTCAAAGCAGCTCAAGACCGTCAGAAGAGTAATTATGATCGCAAGCGATGCGGTGTGATCTATCAACCTGGTGATCAAGCGTATCTTCGTGTCACTCCAATGAAGGGCACACGACGTTTCGGAATCAAGGGCAAGCTAGCTCCTCGCTATATTGGTCCTTTCCGCATCATGGCTAGACGTGGACAGGTGGCATATCAATTGGAGTTGCCACCACAACTCTCCCATATTCATGATGTCTTCCATGTGTCGCAACTCCGTAAGTGCTTCAAGGAATCCCCGCACCGTGCAGTGGATCATGAGATGCTCGAGCTACAAGATGATCTTTCCTATAAGGAGCATCCGATCCGCATCCTCGACGAAGCTGAGCGTCGTACTCGTCAGAAGACGACCAAGTTCCTAAAAGTGCAATGGTCGAATCACACTGAAGATGAAGCCACTTGGGAACGCGAGGATCATCTTCGGGAAGAATATCCCGGACTTTTTCCTTCTACCTCCTAAATTCTCGGGACGAGAATTTCTTTTAGAGGAGGAGAACTTGTAACACCCCCTTGTAATAAGCTCTGTGATACTCTGTTAAAACTGCCAAGTCATGATCATTTGCAGTGCCAAGTCATATGGGTTAATGATCCAACCCAAATTCACATCTGCAAATCAACTCAAATTCAAAAGTGAATTATAAAGTTGATCAAACACTGTTGGGAAAATGTTCATTAGATGGCAAATAATCCAGGAACATTTGTAAAATCATCATCAATAAAGTTGGAGTTAGATAAGTGACTCTAACTTGATGAAACAGCACCTAAACAGAATATTCAAATTCATTTAAAATCATTTCAAACACAAATGAACTCCAAATCTGCTCAAACCACTTTTTGGTGAGAGATAATATTGCATTGCAATATTTGGGCCAACTTCCACATTTTACAAAAGAGCACAAGTGGCCTAATCATTTTGAAACAGAAAAAGAATAAAAGAAAAGGGAGAAGAGAAATAAGAAAAAGGAAAACGCTACTGTTGGCTGGGCCTAAGTGCACAGTGTGCGGCCCAGTCCAACAGTGGCCCACCTCACCTCCCTCCTCGTGCGTGTCGGCGCGCCCCTGGCCGCGCGCGCCAGCGCCAGCCAGGAGGCGACATGCCGACGGCCACCGACGCCGCAGCCACCCGAGGGGATAAGGGCAAGCCTCAGTGCTTCCCCCCTGGCCACTCTATCCACTCCCCCATCCTCTCCCACGCGCGCCTCGCCTCTCCCTCTCCTCCCAGATCCGTCGACGAGCGCCACCGTCGCCGTGGCCTTGCCGTAGACGCGGCCACCGACGTTCCCGAGCTCCGCCAGCACATCCACGAGCTCCGCCACTCTCCGCTACTTTGTCCCCAACAACGAGCAGGAGCCCGGAGCCCCTGCAGCCGCTGGACGCCGTCGCCCCCTTCTTCTCTGGCTCCGGCGAGCTTCTTCGATTCTGGTCGCCGGTCTGCGCTACTAAGCTTCCAACGGCCACCGTGCGCCTCTCGATGAGCCTCTCCGCCTCCTGCCTCTTCTCGTTGCCCTCCCCGCGCACCGTAGATAGTTCAGCGCCGTTGCCGTGAGCCCGACGCCGCGGTTTGCCTCGCCGCCATGGCCATGGCCTCTGTCGTGCTCGTCTGAGCACGGCATCGTGTTCCTGCTGCTTCCAGGAGCCGAACGCGCACGCGCTCTCCTGTACCCCCTAGCTACGAATCCGACGACGGCCGAACTCCGGCGTCCACCGCGATGCTCGCCGCCGTCGCTACACGCCGTTTCCGGCCACACCACCACCACCATTCGACGCGCCGTCGAGCGGCCGTTCGAACGCACCCGGCCCCGTCCCTTTTGGTGGCCTGTAGGCGAATTCCGGCCACCGCCCGAGCGCGCCGCCGCGCGAAATGGTCGCCGGAGCGTTCTCCGGCGCCGGCGCCGACGTGGCCGCCACGTAGGTCACCCTGGGTCACTGACCCGTGGGCCCAGGGGCCCGCGTTGACCAGTTGACCAAGTCAACTATGTTGACGTGGCAGCTACGGACACTGACATGTGGGCCCCGCTACTGTTTAGTTTAAATAAAACATTTTGTAAATTAAAACTAATTAGTTAACCTAATCACTCACTGACATGTGGGCCCACAATCCTAATTAATCTGATAATTAGGATTAATCCACTGTTAGCCTAACAGAGGCTGACATGTGGGTCCCACTGGACCCACATGTCAGGTTTGACCCTGGTCAACCGCAGTTGACCTGCTGACGTCACTGTGACGCAATGCTGACGTCATAATTCATTTTCTGATAAATAAATAATTCCAGAAATTCAATTAATCTTCGAAAATTCATATCTTTTAAACCGTAGCTCGGATTGAAAAAGTTAAAACATGAAAGTTGCTCAGAACGACAAGACGAGTCTGATCGTGCCGTCTGTTTCTTCATCGGAACCTCCTACGTAGAAGAACTCGTAACTCCGGACCCGAATCCGGCAGATGAATAGTGCACACACGTCGGGTATTAAATCCCAGATTAATTCTAAAAATAACTAAAATGACTTAGATGCATATTTAGGCAACCCTGCACTGCATCATAGCATCACACGCACCGTATTGCATTTGTTTGCATTATGTTTACCTGTTTCTTCCCCCTCTTCTCTCTCGGTAGACCCCGACGTTGACGTAGCTCCCGAGGCAGACGCCGCACAGGAGTACGACTACGTCCCCGACGATACCACTGAAGACCTTGTCCTTGCCCCAGAGCAAACAGGCAAGCACCCCCATTTTGAGCATGTCTATATCGCCTATTCTCTTCTCTCTTATGCTTGCATTAGAACTGCTACTGCTACTGTTTTCCTATATCTGCTGCATAGCCTGATTATTGTACCCTACTTTGTTACCTTACTGGTTATCCTAGACTGCTTAGTATAGGCTGGGTAGAGACACGACAGAGACCCCCACTTGATCCCGACTGCCCTGCTGGATATCAGAAGACCCGATCAACGGGATTGAAGACCAGACCCTGGCACCGCACATCACTTCACCTTAGTTGCCGACACTGCTGGGTTACCGTCGAGTGCCGAGGGTGATACCTCGTCAGCACTTCTGATGTTAACCTTGTAGGTTAGTTACTCGGTCGTGGTAAGCGAGGGTGATTCCTCCTACACCACCCCCGATAACGACATCGTCGTGCAACCCCTCAAGTGTGGACCTCGAGGGTGATTCCTCCTTCGTTCACCTTCATGATAACATCGAGCGGGAATTCCATCGAGGGTGATTCCTCAGGGTTCCCTTCGGTGTCAGACACACAGTTACTGTTGATGAGTGGACTTGCACTAAACCATGATACTAAAGACGGGTCGGCCCTGAGGGGTACCCACGCGAGCTTAACGCGAAGTGATGTGGAGTCGGGTTGACCTGGATGGTGCCCGCGAGATAACTGCGAGGCGTGGCCGGGCATTCTTAGCCCTTGCCGCAAGTCCTCGAGACGGGGCGACGGGGTCACATCGATCGTGAGTCTCTGCTCGTTTCCGCGCGCTCCTAATCCACTACGGTTTGGATATTTGATCCGAGGGGCCTCTGGCCCGATAGCACTAACCATCACGTGGGCATAGTATGGGCGTTCTGCGTCGTATACATCAGCCAAAGCTCTATTGACGTCAGCGAGGAGCGGCCCGTTTTGGATTGGACTGGGAACGCAACTGCGCTTGTATTAAGGGGTTGCTAGGTCTGCTTCCAAAACGTCCTCGCAACGTGCAGGGTTCCCGGGGCGAAGGCCCAAGACCCCCGGGGGCATAGGTTAGTCCGGCGTGCTGACCTCTCTTTAGAGCCTAGGTCGTGTTGCGGCGTGTTGTTTGGCCGAGGCCGGGCATGACCCAGAAAAGTGTGTCCGGCCGGAGTTAAGCGAGCGTGGTGGGTAAGTTGGTGCACCCCTGCAGGGAAGAAACTTCTATCGATAGCCTGTCCTACGGTAACGGACACTCGGAGTTGTATCCCGATCGGTACAACTAGAACATGTGATGAGAACTGGATAGTACGGCTCTGGGATTGCTTTCTCGCAGGGAGTCGAGAAAGGATCTCAGGTCGAGGTTGATGATACTACTACTACTGCTTTACATTATGTTCATCTGATCTCGTCTATTGCTGCAAGACTGTTGAAGATGCTGAAGATGCTAGTCTTTGATAGGACTAGGCTTTCCCCCTCTAATCTGGCATTTCTGCAGCCCAGTCCACACATACAGCCCCCTTTGAAAATGATGCATATGTAGTGTAGATCCTTGCTTGCTGAGTACTTCGGATGAGTACTCACGTTTGCTTTATTTTCTTTTTCCCCCATATTCCATTTGATGCCACCAGACGACGGAGCCCCTGAGTCAGACGCCCCAGCCGACGACCAGTACTACTACCCGCCTGGCGAGTACTACTACTACGAGGAGCCGTTCGACGACCAGGAGTAGGATCGGAGGGTCCAGGGCAGGAGGCCTACGCCTTTCGATCGTAGTATTTTATTTTACCCCGCCTCTGTGAAGGCCTATTTCTCTCTATGTAATATATCTGTACCCAGATATCTAATGCTTCCGCTGACGCTTGTATGCCATCGAGCTATGTATTCGAGCCCTCGAGGCCCTGGCTTGTAATATTAAGCTTGTATGACTTTATTTTATGTTTTAGAGTTGTGTTGTGATATCTTCAAGTGAGTCCTAGGCTTGATCGTGCACATTTGCGTGTATGATTAGTGCACGATTAAGCCGGGGTCGTCACATGACAGAAGCTTAAACCCTAGTTTATGCACTACTTCGTAAGGGACCGATTTGGATCCAGAAGTTTAATGCTATGGTTAGATTTTATCTTAATAATTTTCTCGTAGTTGCGGATTCTTGCGAGGGGGTTAATCATAAGTAGGACGTTTGTTCAAGTAAGAACAACACCTAAGCACTGGTCCACCCACATATCAAATTACCAAAGTAGCGAACACGAATCAAACCAACATGATGAAAGTGACATGGTGAAATTCCCGTGTACCCTCAAGAACACTTTGCTTATCATAAGAGACCGTTTTGGCCTGTCCTTTGCCACAAAATGATTGGGCTACCTTGCTGCACTTTATTTATCGTTGCCGTTACTTGTTCATTACAAATTATCTTGCTATCAAACTACTTGTTACCGACTATTTCATTGCTTGCAGAAAATACCTTGCTGAAAAACTACTTGTCATTTCCTTCTGCTCCTCGTTGGGTTCGACACTCTTACTTATCAAAAGGACTACGATTGATCCCCTATACTTGTGGGTCATCACAGCACGCTGGAGCGAAACGGCATGGGCGCACGAGCGGCGGCCGTGGCGCTCCAGGGGCGCGGGCGCGCCTAGGTCGAAGCTGCTGGAGAGGCGAGGCCGGCCGGGGCTGCAGGGCGGCAGGGCGGAGCGGCGCGGGAGTGCGATCGTGGCAGGGAGTGGGGGGTGACCAGAGAGAGGGAGGAGGGGCCGGGGCACGAGGCAGCGGCCATGGGACGGCAGCGGCACCAGCAGCTGCAGGCGGGCGGTGGCGAGCGCAGGCGGGCGTGTGGAGGCGCGAGTGCGAGGAGCAGAGCGGGGGCCGCGGGTGGGCGTGGTGGCTGGCCGGGCGAGGCCATGCATGGGAGCGGATGCAGGGCGCGGCCCCGGGCGTCCAGCACGCTGCGGGAGCAGGGCAGGGGCACGATGGCCGGAGTGCGGGACCGCCGCGACAGAGAGGGTAGAGGGGAAACGAGGAAGCGCGGGGCCTCACCCATGCTGTAGACGAACAGGGGTCGGCGAGGCTCGAGGACGATGGCTCGGGGACGGGCGAGCGGCGGCGAGGTCCTCGGGCGGCGACGGGGCGACGCGGCCGCGACAGAGCCCAGATCGGGAGGGAGAGGAGAGGCGTTGGGGGGGTTAGGGTTTGGAGGCCAGGGGGAGGCCATATAGGAGGGGGTTGCCGCCGATGGCCGCCACGACATCGGCGGTCGCGGCGATGGCCGCCACGCCAACCCCCGTCCGTGTAACACAAGGAGGAGGCGAGCGTGGGTTGTGCTGGGCCGGCTTGCTGGGCCGGTTGGCCCAGTGGGGGGTTCATTTTTTTTTGTTTTTCCCTTTTTTATTTAATTTCCTTTTACCGTTCTATTTTATCTTCTATTTACTATAGTTTTATAAAATATAATATTAGTTCCTAAATTAGTAGTTCTAAATATTCTGCTGCCACATTAATTTTGGCATCTAAATAATATAGTTTAATATTTTTATAAATTATAAAAAGCATTTAATTAACTGTTTAAGCCACTGTTTTAATTATTTTAGTGTATTTAAACATTTTATAAGAAGATGATTTCTCCACCATAATTACCTATGCATTATTTGTAACAATTAGAACATTTTAGTTTTGACATTTGAAAACTTTTACCGTTTGACTTTATTTTAAATTTGAATTTGAACGAAATTTGAATCAACGTGGGATTAGCAACAGTAACAGTGGTGACAAGGCATCATTAGCAGTGGATTACTATAGCTTAATTTTCCGGACGTTACATTGAGTAAGATTCAAAGCCCGACCACGACAGAAGAAAGAGAAAGGATGAAAGTCATCCCCTATGCCTCAGCCATATGTTTTATAATGTATGCCATGCTGTGTACCAGACCTATTGTGTGTCTTGCCATGAGTCTGGCAAGGGGGGTACTAGAGTGATCCAGGAGTGGATCACTCGACAGCGTTCAAAAATTATCCTTAAGTTACTTAATGAGATGTTTGTCGTTTATGGAGGTAACAAAGAGTTCATCGTAAATGTTTACGTCGATGCAAGCTTTGACGCCGATCTGGATGACCCTGAGTTTTGAATCGGATACGTAAAGTGGAGCAAACATTTGGAGTAGTTCCAAACCGAGAGTTGAGGCGGGATTTACATATGAAGTGCATATTTAACGCCCCTTTTCAACTCCATCCGTGATTGGATCAAGGACAGAGAGATTGACATTTGCAAAGTACACACGGATTTGATTGTTGCAGACCCGTTGACTAAAACCTCTCTCACAAGCAAAACATGATCAAACCCCAGAACTTATTGGGGGTTAATCACATAAGTGATGTGAACTAGATTATTGACTCTAGTGTAAGTGGGAGACTGTTGGAAATATGCCCTAGAGACAATAATAAATTGGTTATTATCATATTTCCTTTTTCATGATAAAGGTTTATTATTCATGCTAGAATTGTATTGACCGGAAACTTAGATACATGTGTGGATACATAAACAAGTACCGTGTCCCTAGTGAGCCTCTGCTAGACTAGCTCGTTGGTCAAAGATGGTTAAGGTTTCCTAACCATAGACATGATTTGTCATTTGATAACGGGATCACATCATTAGGAGAATGATGTGATGGACAAGACCCAACCGTAAGCTTAGTAGTTGATCGTATCAGTTTATTGTTATAGCTTTCTTCATGTCAAGTATCTATTCCTAAGACCATGAGATCGTGCAACTCCCTAACACCAGAGGAATACTTAGTGTGTATCCAAACATTACTTCGTAACTGGGTGATCATAAAGGTGCTCTACAGGTATCACCGAAGGTGTTTGTTGGGTTGGCACGGATCGAGACTGGGATTTGTCACTCCATATGACGGAGAGATATCTCTGGGCCCTTTCGGTAATACAACATCGTAAAGAGCTTGCAAGCAATGTGGCTAATGAGTTAGTCACGGGATCTTGTATTACGGAACGAGTAAAGAGACTTGCCGGTAACGAGATTGAACTAGATATGGAGATACCGATGATCGAATCTCGGGCAAGTAACATATCGCCGGATAAAGGGAATTGCATACGGGATTAACCGAATCCTTGACATTGTGGTTCAACTGATAAAAGATCTTCGTGGAATATGTAGGAATCAATATGGGCATCTAGGTCCCGCTATTGGTTATTGACCGTAGAGGTGTCTCGGTCATGACTACATGATTCCCGAACCCGCAGGGTCGCACACGTAACGTTCGTTGACGCTAGAGTAGTATTGAGATATTTGATGATTGGTAACCGAATATTGTTTGGAGACCCGGTTGAGATCCCGGACGTCACGAGGAGTCTCGTAATGGTCGAGAGGTAAATATTTATATATGGGAAGTCATATTTTGGGTTCCGAAAAAAGATGCAGTTTTTTCGGTATTGTACGGTGAAGCTTCTAGAAGGTTTTGGAGGATTCCGGAGGGGTCCGGAAGTCCACAAGTGGGTCCACCACGACCCAAGGGCTGGCATGGGCTGAGGGCAGGCGCTTTGGCCTTATTGGGCTAGGCGCACCAAGTCCTCAAAAGCCCATGTGGCTAGGGAAGGAAAAAAAGGGGGAGTCCTAGTAGGAATAGGATTGGACTTGGAGTCCAAGTCCTCTCCCCCTTGGCTGTGCCCTAGGGCTTGGAGGGGCTATTCCCCACACCCCTCCACCTATGTATAGAGGGGAGGGGCGCCCCAAGAGGACACACCAAGCCCTTGGCGCCCCTCTCTCTCCCGTTACTCCGTAGTTCCTCCGTCCTCGTTCTAGTAGCGCTTGGCAAAGCCCTGCTGAATTAGCTCCACCACCACCATCACCACCACACCGTAGCGCTGGTTGTGATCCCATCTACTTCTCCGCCTTCTCTTGCTGGATCAAGGAGGAGGAGACGTCATCGAGCCGCACGTGTGCTAAACTCGGAGGTGTCGTCCGTTCGGCACTAGATCGGTTGGATCATGATCGGATCGCGAAGAGTACAACTACATCAACCGCGTTATATACGCTTCCGCTTTCGGTCTACGAGGGTATGTAGACACACTCTCCCCTCTCGTTGCTATGCTTCTCCTAGATAGATCTTGGGTGTTTGTAGGGATTTTTTTGATTTTCATGCTTCGTTCCCCATCAGATACCACTGTCCCTCCAACCATCCAATCACGGGTTGGTTCACGACACAATCCAATTTCAATCAGGTTATTCAGGCTGATCACACCATAATAACATATTGAACTTACCATAAAAATGACCCCTGACATGTGTTTGGGCACATCCATGGAGAGGGCCTCGTCACCCCCTATTTTTCGTCTAATCCAACCGCATACATTAAATATTACTTCCTCCATTTCTAAACACAAGTCTTTTAGAGATTCCAATATGGACTATGTACGAATATATATAAACATAGTTTAGAGTGTAGATTCACTCATTTTGCTCCATACGTAATCCATATTAGAATCTCTAAAAAGACTTATATTTAGAAACAGGGGGAGTACACTCTAAGGACCTCTTTCATTCGCAGGATTTTGATAATGTAGGAATAGAAAAAGTATAGGATTGGAGTGGCATGTTAACTTGAATCCTATAAGATTAGCAAGGAGTGTTTGATGCCACATGAAAAACAAAGAAATGGTAAAAAGAGATTGAAGTGGACATTAGATTTCCTATGAAATGCAATACAAAAGATTACATAGGAAAAATTCCTATGGGATCCAATCCTATGAATCAAAAGGCCAACATAGGGAAAATTCCTAAGGATTTGAATCCTCCAAAAATCCTATAGAATTCCTTTGAATCAAAGGAGCCCTAAATCCATACTACATCATGCAACACAAAAGCTACATACTACTACATAGATAAAACTACCATACTACTACTCGATGTCAGAGATGTAGATGACCTCGACTACTAGTCGTTGTCCGCCGCCCGCAGCTTCGGATCCTCATCAGAATCCACGTCCACAAAGAGTCCGCCGTTCCACGCATGCGCCTTGTGGGGCAAGGTGACGGTCCGCCTCTATCTTCGCCTCTGAGTGGATGGAGTCGAGGATGGCCTGCTGCTCCACTGCCTCATCCACTTGGGCGACCTCTAATTCAGCCAGCGTGTAGCCCATGCCGAATCCAGCAGCCAGAGGTGCTAGATCCGCCTTGCCTTCCTCCTCCTTCGGCTTCTTGTCCTCCATGTCCGCGACCGGTTCCTGCTGCTCCGCCTCCTCCTCTTCCTCTGAGGAGCATGGAGGCAGGCCTGCTATAATCCGAGCGACGCGCTAGGCCTGGATCTCCCCTAGGAGCTCCAACTGGCGCTCCGGAGTGAGCATGGCGTAGGTGATGATTCGCTGGCGGACCATGGCTACCAGGGAACGGCAAGCTCTGAGCGGATGGGGAGTGGCGGCGTGGAGAGAGGGAGAGGGATCGACTAGGGTTGGGGGTCGTCGTCCAGTTTAAATAGCTAGATTTCGCCCCTCGGGCGACGCATCGGAGTAGCGTCCTCGCCGGATCGTTGGGTAACGTCGGGAGTCCACGTGAGCTCCACACGTTAGTCTGACATAGCGGACGCGTCCAAGTACAGGAAAAAGGTGGCAACGGCAATTCCTGTGAGTGCGGTAAGGCGGTGCTATGACCTTTCCATTCCCCTCCTCAAGCACCGGGGGAAACCCCAGGTCTGGTTCCTCGAATCAGGCGTCGGCCACGTCACAACGTCGTTCCCCTTCATGAAGGCGTAGTTTTGGTTGCTTGTGGTGTATTCGGTGATGGTTTTTGAGACTTGGAACATCATTTTGGTTTGGGTCCTTTTTCCTGGTTGGGTAATTTAGCGTCGTGTTGTAACTTCTGTTTTGGATCGGGCATCCCATGTGCTTTTGCTCCGGGCACCATGTTTACACCACCGGAGAGGTTAGGTGGGCTGCGTGGGAGGTTTTGGGCCAAGGGAAAAGGCAAAAAAAACTCTTTCTCTTTTTCCAAAAAAACAAAAAGAGAAAGGAAAATGCCGGGGCATTTTGGGGAGAGAGAAAAATGTGAGGAAGGCATATTCCTGGATGATTTTTAAAGCTTGATTTAAAAAAAATTGGTTTGGGGATTTTAGGGCATTTTAAGTTTAAACAAGTTTGAATTATTTTCAAACTGTTTAAATTTAAAACCTGATTTAAACCAACTCCAAATGGGTTCAAATTTTGAGAGGTAACATTAGGCAACAGATAGAATTTTTGGGTCAATTTTGAAGACCTCATTAGAAAGTATTTTGGTAACTCAATTTATATATTTAAAAAGACAAAAGCTCAAATGGAGAAGTTAAAAGTCCTCAAATTCTTCATATTATAAATTTGGTATGAAATAAATAATGAGAAGTTGAATTGAAAAAGAAAAAGAAAATCCATAAATTAATCGCCCTTACATAAATATTAGAAAAATGGCAAATTGATTTAGGGTTTTTGGTTGGGGCTGTTACAATACTTGCACTAGGTACTGTCGCTGATGTCGTTAGTGAGATGGTCCGGGTGGGGGAGCACATGCTTGAAGACCACAATGAGATTTTTTTCCGCACCATGGTGCAGGTGTTTGGAGCAGAGTATCTGAGAGAACCGAATGTACAAGATACCGATAAGTTGATGGCTATTAGAGCAGCAAGAGGTTTTCCAGGTATGCTTGATTTAATTGATTGCATGCATTGACAATGGAAGAACCGGCCCCAGATGTTTGCACGGGGTGTAGGAACGTCGCATAAAGAGGCCACCATCATACTCAAAGCAGTGACATCGAAGGTCTCATGGATTGACATGCCTGGTTCTCACAACATCAATGTGCTCCATCGATCTCCCGTATTCATGAGACTTTGCAAAAAAAAAATTGAGAGAGTACCTGCGCTTTATATTAAGCAAACCGAAACAGTACAACACACGCAGCCACATCTAGAGAAACCGGGAGAAACCACGAGACGTGGAGAAAATGCAGAAAACCCCGTGCAAGAAAGAAAATTACAAGGAGGCCCTTGGGGAGCCTGCAACCAGAACAACCATCATCGCCGGAGCCGAGGCAGCGCCATTGCCGTTGCTGGCTTTGTGAGTCGAAGAATGGACTCGCCGCACACAGCAAGCCATTGACCCTGTGGCACATCGACCGGGGCAATCCCCGCACTGGAACTCGGATCCCAGATCCATCTCCTTGCGTCGACGAAGTCGGGAAGAAGGAAGGACCTGCCGCCATCGAACCGCCTGCCCTCTCCACGACCGCCGTCTTCCCATAGCACCGTCGCAAACACCTGCTCCTGTACAAGCTCCTGGACTCCATGACGACGCCGAAGCGCTCATCGCCACAGCGGCGGAGCCAGAGCACAAAAAGCTCACCTCGAGGCCGCCACCGCCGTCGCAGCAGCCTCAATCCGAGCCGCAGGCGCCCAGATCCGGAACCAGCCACCGCAAGCCGCCATGGCTGGGAAGGATCTCGGCCCAGCTTATTCACGAGCCACCCCGCCGCCGTCGCCGCCCACCGGAGCGAAGCCAGAACGCCGGCCAGAGCACCCAGAGACCTAACAGCCTAGCTACCCAACCTAGCTGTACACAGGTCCGGCCAGAGATTCGACCCTCTCCCCCCCCCCCCCCCTCCCTCCCCCCCCCCCCCCCCCCCCCCCTCCCCTCGCCCCCCCCGAGCCCTCGCCCCCCCCCCTCCCCCGCCCGGTCTCTCCTCCGTTCCCGGCCTCTTCCAGGAGGTCCGCTCCTTTAGGAGGGCAGAAGAATCGCCGGCGGAAGCGCGTCGCCTTTCCGGTCGCCTCTCCTGGCTACTGTAGTGGGGGAACGAGACGGGAAGCGAAAAGATTTTGCAATTGGGAAAGTGCCGCCGTGCAACTACACTGTCAACAGACATGGCAACAATATGGGGTACAACCTTACAAATGAATCTACCCTCAGTGGGCGGTGTTTGTGAAGACCAGATCCGATCCCCAAAGTAACCAACAAAACCACTTTGCAACAATGCAAGAAGCAACTAGGAAGGATGTGGAGAGGGGCATTCAAGGTGCTCCATTCTCGTTAGAGAGTTGTTCGTGGAGCTGCAATGATGTGAGGGAATCAGAGACTTTGTGGCAACTGGTGACATGTTGTGTCATTCTGCACAATATAATGTTGAGGACGAAGGTGAAGGGACAACTTGAACCCATGATTTCAAGAAGCCCAGAGAACAAGTCCACGTCCCAGATCAAAGATGCAGATCATATTATGAATTTTCTGTAGATATGTCAGAATTTTCAAGATAAATAGGTGCACGTGCAGTTACTCAATAATCTTATGGAGCATGTGGACCCAAAATGAAAACCACGGATGAACCAAAAAGTTTAATGTTTGAATTGTTCAATTTAGATAAATTTTATGTTTGAATTACTCAATATTTTGTGATATTCATGTTTATGCTTGACGGGCATACACATGGATTTAAGGGTTTAGATATGAGGAGCGTGGTTGTCCGTTAAAACTTTTGAAGGACCGTTCAATGCTATATGCCAAATTTGATAAATCTGATTGTAGATGCTCTGAGGACCAGTTTGATTACTAACATGGATTTTTAGGTATTTGCATCTATGACCGGTTTATCTTGTTTGAGGGTATACATGCTCTGCGTCACATTTTGCATGTCGTTGTTCCCCTACGTTTACCCCAACTTGCTTGGCGGGGATGGGTTTATCTTGTTTGAGGGTATAAATGAGCGTTCCTGACGGATGACGGGATGTTTTAAATTTCTTGAGGTGTGGTTTTTCATGCGAGTCAGCTAATCAAAGAGTTTAAATTTAGCCCTGGAGAGTTTGATTGGGCTTGATGTAGACAATCAAACAGGTCATTTTAGACTGGCCGTGGACGCCACCTGTAGCACACACTGTGCATCCATTCCGTGCCGGTCTCCACCTGCATCATTCCCAAAAGCATCATCGCCACGTCTTTTGACCACAACAGCTCTGACGCAGGTACGTGGCGCCCCGTCCCCATCCCCCCCAGGCCTCGCCGCTTGCATTCGCACACGGCACATCTCCCCCGCCGCTGGCCCTCAACCCCACGGCACCCAATACAACCTGAATCACCCCGAAACCGCCACCGTCTCCCCGGTTTGCAGTCCCAACGGGCGCGGGGCCCAGACGGCGACGCCCACTGTTCCGCGTCGCCCCCACCTGGCCACCTCCCGGCGCATACGTGCCCCTCCTGCCTCCCCTGACGTGTCCACGACGACCAGAGCGGCAAAAAAATCTCGCCCCTCGCCGGGGCGGGCCCCGCGCGGCTCCAGCCCTCGGGTGGCACGTACCATTAGGTGGCTGATTGCGCGCGAACAAGGAGCACGACGTGTCACGTCTCCCCCGGGCTCCGGTCGCCGGAAAATTTAAAAACCTCGTCGTTGCGAAGTCAAACGGGACATCCCGGGGGCCACGGCGCGTCTACGAGGTCGCCCCGGGCCGAGAGCCAATGGCATGGCGGCACGGCGCGCGCAACCACCACCACCCCCAACCCCCGCTTTTTCTTTTCGAATCCGCATCCGCATCAGACCCGACGGAACCTTTGCCCTGCCCCCCGAGTTGGACCGGCAACGGAGGAATTTCGGGGAATTCCTCGCTCCGCCTAAACGGGACACGTCGCAGTGTTTTACACACACGCAGGCCCCGGGTCACGATCTGATGCCCGGTCGCCGTCGCCATCGCGCACCTGTGCCCGCATTATTCTATCCGCCCGCTCGTTCGGCGCGATTAGGTTGGGGGTCAGATTGGACTTTCAACAAAACCACACTACTAGATTAGATTTGATTAGACTAGTCCAGTATAGGAGTTGATTAGTGATGGTGTTATCGTGGCCGCGCGTCACGTGTCCCGGTTGCAGGGGAGAGGGGGTACGTCGACGTTGAGCCGTTGAGGGAGGGGGAGGGGGAGGGGGCGGGGGCACGTGTCGTGGTGCGCGCCGCGTGCCATGCGCAACTCGTGGACGGCCCGGATGTTGCGTGGGGCGGTGGATGCCACCATGTGTCGCCTCCGCCTGAGAGATGGCGACGCGCGCCATGGATGTGCCACGCCACCTGCGACTGCGCTTTATAAGGGGGCCGCCCACCACGGACTCCTCTCCTCCATTCCATTCCCCTTCATCTTCTTGTAGCCACCGAGCAGCGAGCGACCGAACAGCGGCGATTTCCATTCCATCTCAGAATTCAGACGGTGTTGTTCTTACGGGGAAGAAGAAGAGGGGTTTCTTGGCGTTGATGTCGATGGCACAGGTTTGCTGTGACTCGACCTCGTCGGCGGTGGTGGTTGGGGCGGAGGCGGAGGCCAGGGCCAGGGCGCGCGCCGGGAGGCGCCGCAGAGCCGGGGACGCGGCGGCCAGGTGGAAGGTGTCAGCGGAGGTGTCGCAGGGCGCCGAGGAGTCCGCGGCCACGAGGAAGCGCCGCGCGGCCGGTGGCGAGGTGGTGGCGGCCAAACGCCACGGGTTCACGTCGGTTGCCGGACGCAGGAGGGAGATGGAGGACGCCGTCTCCATACGGGAGGCCTTCACCGCCCCGGCCGAGGAGGGGAAGCCCAGGCGCGACTTCTACGGGGTTTTCGACGGGCACGGCTGCTCGCACGTGGCGGACGCGTGCAGAGACCGGATGCACGAGCTCGTCGCCGAGGAGCTGGCCGGCGCGGCTCAGCCCGAGTCCTGGACCGGCGCAATGGAGCGGAGCTTCGCGAGGATGGACGCCGAGGTTAGCGCCGGCGGGGGCGGCGACAGCGCCAGCTGCCGGTGCGAGGCCAACAAGTGCGACCACGTGGGGTCCACGGCCGTGGTGGCCGTTGTGGGGGAGCAGCGCGTCCTGGTGGCCAACTGCGGCGACTCCCGCGCCGTGCTCTGCCGCGACGGCGCGCCCGTCGTCCTCTCCTCCGACCACAAGCCCGACAGGCCGGACGAGCTGGAGAGGATCGAGGCAGCCGGCGGCCGCGTCATCTTCTGGGAGGGCGCGAGGGTGCTGGGCGTCCTAGCCATGTCACGGGCCATCGGCGACGGCTATCTGAAGCCGTTCGTGACGGCGGTCCCGGAGGTGACGGTGACCGACAGGGCGGCCGGCGACGAGTGCCTGATCCTGGCCAGTGACGGGCTTTGGGACGTGGTCAAGAACGAGACAGCGTGCGAGGTGGCGCGGGCCTGCCTCCGGAGGGGCAGAGACAGGTGGTGCGCCGAGGCGGCGGCCATGCTCACCAAGATGGCTCTAACGAGGAACAGCTCGGACAACATCTCCGTTGTCGTCGTCGATCTCCGGCCAAGGAATCATTTGTAGGAGGGCGAGCATCTGCCGTGATCTTCCATTGCAACAACAATAGTAGTGGTAGTAACAGTAGGGTCAATGCAAAACTAGCTCCATAGTGATTCTACTGATTATTTCTCTTCTTAAAAATTCATTTTTTTGCTATATTTCTCCCTGGATCAAGTTCAGTGGAGTACATAGATTATGGTGGGGTTGTGGAAAGAAATAACAAGTGGTGTAACCAAAGTTGGATCCTGAAATTGAGTCAGAAGTTCAGTTCATCAGAAAGTTTTGAAGGCTAGATTCAGATCTGCAGCTTCCGTTCGCATCAGTAATTCTGTTTAGATGGAGGATGATACGTATCTCACGTCTTAGAACTTCGTAAGTTCAGATTAGATGGATGATACTCCCTCCGTCCGGAAATACTTGTCCTCGAAATGGATGTATTTAGACTTATTTTAGTTATAGATACATCCATTTTATCCATTTCTAGGACAAGTATGTCCGGAAATACTTGTCCTCGAAATGGATGTATTTAGACTTATACTTGTTCTCGAAATGGATGTATTTAGACTTATTTTAGTTATAGATACATCCATTTTATCCATTTCTAGGACAAGTATTTTCGGACAGAGGGAGTACCTCATACCTTCAATTCCTAAGTTCCTGAATCCTAGTACAAATACTCCCTCTTACCTTCAATTCCTAAGTTCCTGAATCCTAGTACAAATAGTTCTCTAACCGGCCTGTTAGTAGGACTCTAACAGTCTGATGAGTTCAAATCTATTGTTAGGTACGGATGGTTAGATCGGTGAAGCACAAAGTGGAGTATATCTTATAGGAGTATATATATATTGGTGCAACCGGAGCACCAAAAAATGGGGGATCTGGGCGCCATATAAAATACAGTACATAAAATGAAGTCAAATCAAGATAGTAGAGAAAAGAGATGAAATCAAAGAGAACAGATCCGGGACAGCTCTCGACGCTTGCGTGAAGACGAAGAAGAAGATCAGAGGTTCCCAAGCAAGCGAGAGCATACGAGATATTTCCTCTCGGGTTCATCTGGAAGCACGACACTTGCCCCGCCCAGCTGTGTGAAATATACGGACGGCCGGAGACACCACACTGCGGTCCAGGCCATTCCGTCCAGCTGGTATGGGTTCTCATCCTTCCCGGCAACGCACGCAGGCGCACCTTGACAAATTCTCTCGTTCCTCTTTAAAAGAGGGGTCTGTCACTCACTGATTGGAGTGACGCGTCGGAGGCCATTGAAAAATCGCCCACTCCAAGCATGATTTGCGTCCGGCGAAGGACGGATCTTTTTTGCTTCATTATGACTGATGATAATGGTGACAGCGGAGCAAGATGCAAGGAACCTCCAGCCCCACACCCCTCTCATCTCACCGGGGCGGGGGGTTTGGTGGGACATGTTCGTCTTCGTCGTCCAGGTGTTCGTGCTAGGCTCCTCCTCTGCTCCTCCCGTCGTTCGGTGGCGCTGCAAACGGAAGGTTCGACACGGCATCGCCTGTCCGGAAGACGGATTGAGCGGCGTTGCTGGTGGCTGGTGGGTGGCCGCTGCCGGGTGTGATCAGCCAACATATCGGATCTGCTCATGGATGGTGAAGAGAGAACTCAACTTTCGAGCTGGCTTCTGTTGTGCTTCTTTTGGTTCTCGCTGATTCCGGGGCGACAAAAACTTTTGTGTCAGCCGTGTCAAAAGTTGTCACTCCTCGATACAGCAAAATATGAGCGAGTGAGAAAATGAGGCGTCTGAAACAACAAGAAAACAACATAAAATAAGGAACGTCTATTTGAATACTACAAGAAAATTGCAAAAACAAACTATATGTCTGATGCCAGGTTCGAACTAGGGACCTTTAGTGTGTGAGACTAACGTGATAACCAACTACACCTACCAGACACCTTGTTACATGTGACAAATCAAGCATATTTATATACAATACGCGTGCACATAACCCGATTGATCAGTCTACGATATCGTGCAGGGCCCGGAAATGCATAGGTACCCATGGCTTCTCCTTTCTCAACACCAATACAAAATACGTGGAGATGTGTGCCCAACCGATGAGTATCTTACTCTATTTTTCGATGGTGGATTCTTTTCAATTTTCTGTTTTACAATGGCAAAAATGTTCTGCTGGAAACAGACTGCCAGATGATGCGGATTGCGGGATGAATGGAAGAATGGTGACTTCCACTTAATTGGTGGCCATATTCTCAAAATAGATTCACTCAATCTCTCTCAAATTCTCAGGAGCTTGCAGTTCCGTACACTCAGAGAGATGCCACTGAAGTTTGCTCAACGTTGTGCGAAGGAAGCTTTATCCATTGTATTGAGTGTATCCTATTACTATGATGTAACCTCCCTTTTGATTGCCCCAATGCAATCTGATATTGTCCGCCAAATGATGAATAAAATGCCTTGAAGGGTGGTTCTCAAAAAAGAAAAAAAAATTGGACTGATCCTATAAGGGTAGTCCCAATGCTCTGCTTTGGACTTCTTAATCATGAAACCTAAGCAAAAATCTGATGTGGCACCTGATTTAGTGTGGAAAGAGAAAGTAACTATATCTTAGTTAATATATACTCAGAGTGCCAAAACCTGCATTTTGTCCCTCACGAAACACATTAAATGAAATTTTTTTAGATACAACAAAAATGGCTTCTCCCAGTGCATAGGTAGATGAGGTACTAGGTTCATGAAAGGGCTTAGCAACTAAACTCCCAATGCATAGGTAATTAGATTTTTCTAGCTAACCTTCCTTCACTTAATTGTTTAGCAACTAAAACCCCATGCATATGCGTTTTTGCATAGGCTCGCACGCTTTTCTTCCTAGGTCACCAAAGTTTTGTCTCCCACCCTTAATTGCTTTGATATGTCAGGATTTCCCCATGTGACATTTTTAGCACTTGTACACCATGAAGCACTAGGAAGGGCCTAAGATACAATCCATGGAGAAGTTTCCTAAGATACAATCCTTTGGAGAAGTTATGTCTGAGTACATACCTAATGCATATGATATATACGTATAATGCATTCAAGGTCTAATTCCCCTAGGTTTACCTAGGGTTCTCAGGTTCCTCTTGCGACACTGTCGCCCAAGTGCATCTAGCCTTCCATTTCCCAATTCTCTCACGCTGAAACTTCCCAACGAAGTTCTCGCCGTGATCCCATGAGAGTAGGCTACATCGTGGTAGAAACAGGATCTCAGGCGCCACCGGAGGACGAAGCATCTGGAAATGGCGCGGCGGTGTTAATTGCTCCACCGAAGCAAGTCTCGAGGATAGGTTTGAGGGATTGGATCTCCATGGGGAGGAAGAGAAAAACATGACCTGTCTGGAGAGATTGAAGGGCTGCTTGAGGAAGCTTGATGGATTGGAATTTTTAGGGTTCATGCACAGAAAATCCTTCAGTCATGTTGCCTTGTTTAAATCTATGCACAATACCTGGGCCTCTCTGCAAGGAATAAATTTCAAGACGATGAACGACGACCTTTTCCTGGTTTAGTTCATGTGCCTTGGTGATTGGAATCGCGTCATGGGCAGTGGTATGTGGGTGTTCCAGAATGCTGCAATTGTTCTTGAGGAATATGATGGGATAACCGATGTTCAAGAATACTAGTTGGATCGTATTCCAGTCTAGGCTAGGATCATGGGTATACCTACTAGTCTCATGAAGAAGACGGAGCTGGCAAAGAGTATCGCAAGGAAGGTGGGAGCCCCTGCGATCATGGTCATGGGCTAATGAGGGTCGCTTAAACCCCTCGAAGTATCTCCGAGCTCATGTTTTTGTGAAACTTGATACTCCTATGGTCTGTTTTGTGCCATTAACACTTTCGGAAAAGAATAAATACCCTGTTGAGTATGAAAAACTACCAAATCTCTGTGTTTTTTTGGACTCGTCGGGCATGTAGTGACTAGATGTGGTGATGGCATCCATCGGGTGATTGTCTATTGGTGAATTTTGATAACTCTGATCGTGGTCCGATGGGAAAAGGTGCGGCCCGTGGTGGCGGAGCAACGGGTGGAGGAGGAGAATTTGGCAGAGGTAGAGGCAATCCGGGGGATGCCAATTGCAAGAAAAATACGGACTTGGATTTTGGTGCTGGTGGTTGTATTAACTTTGGTGCGGTTGTACCTGTGGCACGCAAGTGATTGATCGACCAAGATGGAACTGTTATGGAGAGATCGGAGGCTCAACCCTCGACACACCCGACCAGGTTTGTCGTTGATAAGGTGAATTTGTTGAAGAACATTAGCAATGGGACAGTGGATAACAACCAGTGAGCACTCCACAAAAAGAAATCCATGACCAGAAAAGATAGAGATCAGAGATTGGTACAGTCTCATTAAATAATACATCGGCAACTCCCCTCGAGGGTGATCGCCGAGAGCAATGAAAATCATAGGTTGAAATTGCCGTGGTATGGCCATCATCACAGTAGAGAGAGAGAGCTTCTGGACGTCTAGAAGCAATGGGGGGCTGATGTGATCTTCCTGTCTAAGACACATCTGAAGACAACTAGGGCAGAAAAACTGATGAAGAGACTAAAGATGGATCATGTGGAGGTGGTCAGGAGTGTTGGTGCTAGTGGGGCCTAATCTTATTTTGGCGTAATCTGGTGGTAATACATGTCAGGTACAAAACTAAGAATTGTATTGATGCAAGTGTGGGAGCCTCAACTTATGAGCGATGGAGACTTAAGGGGTTCTACGGTGAACCTCGTTGGGAAGATAAAGACCTACAGTGGGGATATCTGCGAGATCTTTCCCAACAAGTCCAGATGTCGTGGGTGGTTTTGGGCGACTTTAACGTGATTTTATACTCTCACAGGAAGGAAGGAGGTGCTTCACGTCCTGTTGGTATGATGACAAATTTCAGAGATGCATTAGTGAACTGTGAACTGGAAGACAGGTTTTTCTTGGGTGATCAGTTTACTTGGAGGATGCGGAGGCTACGCGAGCATTTGGATAGAGCGATTTGTAATGGGAGCTTTCATGGTATGTCTTGTAATGTTACTATTACAAATGCACCACATACTAAATCTGGCCACATGCCAAATGTGCTTGATATTGAAGGTGTGTCACGTCCTGAACAATAACCACGTAGGGACCACAAGCAATTTGAGGCAAGATGGTTAAAAGAGGAAGAAATGCTCCAGCGGGTAAAAGAGGCTTGGGAAACGACCTGCGCATCTGCTTCATTTTCAACGCGCACTATAGCGTACATTCAGACCTTCATATTTGAGGGCACTGTAATGACACCGTAAATAATTAAAGGAGGAGCTTGATTCACTGCGGTGGGGGGCTCTCATTGACAAGTCAACAGATTGGCAGAGACGGATACTACTATAGATTGAGGAGAATATGAAAAAAAAGAAATTTATTGGTTGTAGCACAACAAGGCAAATTGGCAAAAATTCGGTGATCGCAATACAAAATTTCTTTAATATTTTTGCCACTACTAGCGAAAAAAAGAACTATATTCACCATCTTATGGACGGGGAGCTTGGAGAGAGGATAATGAAGCTCTGAAGAGTTTGATCGATGCTTATTTCCAAAAAATTAGTACTTCTGAAGTAGCCAAACCGAACTACGAGGTGTTAGATAAAGTGAAACCATGTGTTACTTCCTATATGAATGGATCGTTGTTGGCCCCTTATAACGGGGAGGAAGTGAAATGAGCGCTCTTTAGCATTAGAGATTTGAAAGCGCCTGGGCCCGATGGTCTCCATACGATTTTCTATAAAAAATGGCATTTGCTAGGCCAAGATCTAGTGAAGTGTGTGTTTGATGCAGTAAATAGCGGGGTAATCCCAGAGGGATGGAACACGACCATGATTGTTCTAATCTGAGTGGTTGACACTCAAGAAAAGGTTTCTTAGTTTAGACCTATTAATCTTTGTAACATGATTTACAAAGTTATATCCAAAATGTCGGCAGTAAGGTTGAAAATTCTTCTCCCAGAAATAATTAGCAAGACTCAAAGTGTGCTTGTTCAGGGACGTATTATTATGGATAATATAATTGTGTACTATGAATGCTTGCACACGATGAAGAAGAAGAAAAAAGGAGAAGGGGGGACATGTGCTATCAAACTTGATATGCATATAGCCTATGATCGCGTTGGGTGGGTCTTCTTGAAGGCAGTTCTCAGAAAGTTGGGGTTTGATGACCGATGGATTGATCTCATTATGGCTTGTGTAATGTCTATTGAGTAGAAGGTGAGATTCAATTCCAATGAAGCTACGCAATTCGGTCCATAAAAGGATTTAAGGTAGGGGATCCTCTCCCCTCCCTCCTATCTTTTTCGTCTTTGTGATGAAGGCCTTTCCGTGCTCATTGCACACAAGGGGGAGTGGGCAATCTGAAGGGAGTCCAGGTGTGTCATGACTCCCTAATTATTTCTCATTTACTCCTTGCCAATGACTCATCGATTCTTATGAGGGTGGATGTTGCGAATGAGAATTCTTTGAAGAGGATTTTGGACGAGTATTGGTGCTGCCTCAGGTCAGATTGTCAGTGCAACTAAGTTATCAATATATTTTAGTCCTGTCACGTATGTGGATGATAAAATGGAGGTATGCCATATACTTGATATTATGACAAAATCTCTCTATGAGAAATATTTGGTCCTCCCTTCGATGATTGGTGTTGATCGAGTTGTCCTTTTTAAACATCTTATTCAATGAATCCAGAAAATTGTTACTGGGTTGAAAGAGAGAACTTTATCTTATGGAAGCAAGGAGACTTTGATCAAGGCGGTGGCCCAAGCCATCCCAACTTATGTGATGAGTGTATTCAAATTACCAAAGAAATTTTGCAAGGGAGTCACTAATGCCATTTCACATTATTGGTGGGGTGACGGGAAAAACCAACGTAAAATGCATTGGTTCGCATGGTGGAAGATGTGTGTCCCAAAGGAGAGAGGTGGTATGTGTTTATGTGATGTGAGTAGATTTAAGCTGGCAATGCTTGCAAAAAAAATGTTGGAGGCTAATTGAATTATGAGTCATTATGTGTCAGGGTTCGCCAATCAAAATATTATCCTCTAGAGATATACTTATTTGTCAGCTGAAGAAAGGATCATCTTATGTTTGGCAGAGTATTTGGGCAGGAATTCAAACATTCGGAAAAGGTTGTATTTGGATGGTTGGCAATGGCATGAAAATCAATATTTGGAATAATTACTGGATTCCAAATAGTTCTTTAAGGAAGAATATCACATTCCGGGGTAACAGAGTTCTAACTAAAGTAAATGAACTTATTGATCATGTTATAAGTGAAAGGGATGAGACCCTCATACGAGAGAATGTTTGGCACATTGACATTGAACGCATACTGCAGATTCCAGTTCACCAGTACAAATCCGAGGATTATGTGGCTTGGCACTTAGCTAAATTAGGTGTCTTCAGTGTACGCTCGTCCTATTACACGCAATGGGAGGACTGCTATGCAAGTCAGAGCCCAAACACTTTTGGGCAAGATGGATCATCACCTCAGGCGGTTTACAAAAGATTGTGGAGTTTGAAGATGTCGGCTCAAGTAAATATATTCATCTGGATGCCTCCTAGCAAACCGTCACGTATCAACAACGGGACAGTGCCCTATATGTAAGGTCGACGCGGAGGACGTGGCTCAGGCGTTGTTTACTTATAGACGAGTTCATGAGGTCTGGACGGTCCTTGGACTACATGAAATGATAGGACTAGCTAATCTCCCACAAAAGAAGTTCTTGAGACTTTGCTCTGCGATTCGGCCAACCAAAAGCAGAGGTAGTCGAACTAATGGAGATTATCGTTGTGACTTGTTGGTATCTCTGGTGGTAGTGTTGGCTCATTGTTAAGGAGGAGGAGGTACAACATCCATAATGTACATGCCCATCCATTCAAGCTCTGGCTCTAAATTTTGTAGGTGCAGCTGGCAAGCCGGCGTCTGCCCCAAGATTAAATTCCTAGAAGAATCCCTCACTGGGACAATTAGTACTCCCTCTGTAAAGAAATATAAGAGAGTTTAGATCACTACTTTAGTGATCTAAACGCTCTTATATTTCTTTACGGAGGGAGAATTAAATGTGGACGCTTCTTTCTCTCACGATGATCATACGATTTCATGTGGAGTCGTCGTACGGGACCATACATGTATATTCATCGGTACTTCTACTGCAAAACTCAAGCACGTTGTGGATATTGTCTCGGCAGAAGCAACAGTTCTAGTTGAAGGGTTGAAGCTTGCCTAGAGCATTGAGAGTAATTCCCTCCTCGTGCAGATGGATATTTGGGTTGTCGTGGAAGCCTTATATTTGAACATTAGACATTCTATGGTGGTTGATCGTCTCCTCAAGAATGTCGGAGGTTAAAGGAAGAGTTCGGGAAGGTGCTTTTTTTAACACTGTGCTAGAGAGTCTAATATGGTTGCTCATGTGCTACCTCAATAGGGGTGTGTTGATCCTCTGCCTTTGTGGTTGGACTCACCCCTTGGTTTTATCTCTAGTCTTTTAGCGGATGATGTAAGTGTTATCTGATTTTAATAAAGCAAGCCATGAAGGTCGTTCCCCCAAAAAAGATATAATGCATTGGTAGTGCCCTATGTACACTAGCCAGAGTAAGTGTGTTATTTACTATGTCTTCTACGTTACCTCTCTCTCAAAATCACTACTCGTATTCCTAGCTTCATAGTTATTTTATTGATTTGTACTAAATACTAGAAATGTGATAGAACTCGTATATTATCATTTTAAAATGTAAGCAAAACAACAATAAGAGTTGTAATCTTACAATAAGAAAATCCACAATATTAGTTTTAGGAAACAATATTTCTTGTACGAAAATTAAGAATTCCATGAAGTAGTCATTGGAAATTTATTTATATGTAGATATATTTTTTGCGTACATGAACTTTTTTAGAAACGCATTGAACTTTTCTATTTCATAAGTATGAACATCCTTTAGGGCCTCTTTGATTCGATAGATAACAAAAACACATGAATAGGAACAATGTAGGAATATGATAGGATTACTGGTGCAAAACATCGGATGTGAAAATATAGGACTTTTAAATAATTCAGTGTTTGATTCACAGGATAGAAAAACACAGGAATCCTAAAAAATAGTCAAATTAGGATTAAAACATATGAAAATGCAGTACTGTAATACTATAGCTGGGGCCTTTGCCTTCGTATTTGTGCATAGGAATGTAAAAAAATGTTGGGGTGGATTGTAAAACTCCTCTGTTTTCCATACAAGATCAAACCAAAGGAAAAAGTTCCCCATTTCTTCCATCGTCCATTCATTTGAATCAATTTCTTAATACATGACTTTTTGTATAAAATAGGAGTTTTAAAATAAATATGGCACATTTTATTTTATATACATGAACATTTAATAATGATGCATGAATACATATTTGTTATACCTTATTTATCACAATATGTGATGAATTTTTTATTTATTATACACAAGTTTTCCTTTCCCACGATATTGTTTCAATTTCATAAGCCAAAAAAATATTTATAAAAATTCTGTGAGTATTTTTTGGAAATATATAAATATTTCTTCTTTACATAATTACTATTTAAAAAAAATAACTTATGCCACTATTTTTCTTTAAACATGTTATGTATAAAAAATAACAAAATGTAAATGCTAGATGGGCCGCTCCATGGCGATTGGGTGCTTTCCGCTCCTTTATTTTGCATGTTTAAGCTGGGGCACAACATGAGGCTGAATCGATTCTAAAAAAAAAACATGAGGCTGAATCCTATTTGGTTCCTGTTGAGCCGGTAAACCCCAAATCCTATTTGGCCCCTTCCGCGCCAGTTAACATGCATTTCGTTAACTGGCCCTGAAGGCGTCGTCCTGGGCCGGCCCATCTTATGGGTGCAAAGGGGGAGAATTCTTCCCGGTTTTGGGAAACTTCCCAGCCGCTTTTTTTTTTTTTTTTCTGAACCGGCTTTGTTTGGTTTTTTCTTTCTTTTTCTTTTTATTTTTCTTTATCTTCACCTTTTCTTTTCCAAAATGCATGAATTTTTTTTCAGATTTGATAAATTTCTTTTTGAAATTGATGAATTTTTTTTGAAAACTGATGAACTTACTATTGATGTTTCGAAACGATCATTTTCAAAGTCGATGAACATTTCCAATTTTTTTTTAAATTCAATTATTTTTTTAATCCTTGAACTTTTTCTGAACCTGTAATCCTTTTTCGAATTTGCAAAACGATTTTTTTTATTTCCTGGACAATGTGGGCGATGCGTTCGCCAAGTGGCGTTCAAGGCGCAGAATAAGAATACTTCAACGGGAGCCCCTATTCAGTACTACACTACTAGGGAAAAGCCTACTAGTAGCACTGGTTTTTGGGCTAGCAGTAGCATTGGTCTTACCAGCGCTACTGCTACATAGCTGTAGCGCTGGCGCCCAGCGCTACTGCTTTCTGCTAACCAGCGCTACTGCTAGCTTTACACATATTTTTTCTGCTACGTATTTGCGCTGTATTTGTACATGTTTTATACAGTAGTAATCATATCATAAACATACAATATGCTCATTATATCATTGGGTGGAAGAAACACGGACTAGGTCGTGTTTCTTCCACCCAATGATATAACAACTCATCATGATCATACTAACTCATCATCATCATAATAACAGCTCATCATCATAGTCATATAGGAACTAGCTCATCATTCTAGCACAATATAGCACATAACTCATCATCATGATAACAACTGATCATCATAGTCATATAGGAACTAGCTCATCATTCTAGCACAATGTAGCACATAACTCATCATCATCATCATGATAACAACTCATCATTATAGTCATATAGGAACTAGCTCATCATTCTAGCACAATGTATCACATAACTCATCATCATCATGATAAAAACTCATCATCATAGTCATATAAGAACTACCTAAGACCTGCTACTCTCTCGAACGTAAAATAGCATAAAACAGGTAAACCCCTGATTCTCCATTATGGAGAATACAGATGAACCTGTCTCCCATTTGTGGGTTGCACTTGATGTTGCCCCCAAGTAGTTCTCTGTGATCATTCATAACTTTTTCTCCAGTCTTTGATTGTGAGGATGACATCTCTTCGATGAATCGTGTATGCACTACGGTGAATCGTAGGCCAACTTGGCTGTAAGCTAACAATGTTCATGTCACCTTTCATTTGCATAAGACTAGGTATACAATCCGCCGGGAGTTTCTGTTGAAGAACATCATAATAACATACTTAGCAAAATGTAATTTAGCTTAAGAAGAATATATGCAAAAAATGCACTGGTGACATAATAGGAAAAATCTTACCATGATATCTCGATGGATGTTACCGTAGTTCAACATGTGGACTAGTGGCACGTATTGAGAATAACTTGGAGGGATCTGATAATTCATCTTAAAAGTCTCAACATCATTAATCCATGAAACAAAATGATTTATCTCCTCGCAAGTTAGCTCAGACCCATAACTGTAGTAGGTTTTGTATACTACTTTCTGTACATTTTTTGACGAATGGAAATAAGCTGTCAATGGAAATAAGCTGTCAACTATTTTTAAATAAATAATATAAATTACTTAATAAATCTGTTTGAGAAACTCACATAGAGGTAGAAGTGGAAGCGTATCAACATTGACCCAAATGTCGATATTATCTTCGTCGATGTCATCTTCAGGATCACCAAGGTCGAAGGTGACATGCATACCCTCCTGAAAACCATACGCCTTGCATAGTGCTGCCCAATTCGAGCAACCAAAATGGGAGTAGCTCTCCGCATTGTATAGGTCCTGAGGTGAACTCTCTTTGTCTCCATATTCTCATGATCTTCGAAATTCAGCTTCTCCAAGACATAGCGTCTTGCATGGCAGGGGATGCACTAGTCGAATTGTAAAAGACAGAAATTACACGTTGAAGAAGCAGAAGGCATGCTTAATTACGAAAAAAGACTTGTCATCGTTGCATACCGTATTAACATCGAAGGTCTCGTCGAGCTTAATACTGAAGCGTCGACCGTGTTCCAGGTGAGGCATGTCGCACAGACCCCGGTCGTCGCCGTAGTAGTCGCACTCAGGGATCCTATCGTCGTCAGACATTTCCTATGTTCATAATTCAAAGATTAAACTTCTTAAATTCAACATATGTACTACAAAAACTAAATTAGGTCATTATTATTCATCATGGGTTGACTATCGGTCTGTCGAGTCTTTTCTTGAAAACTCTCAGCTCACGTGGTGTATATGGCGGGCACCCCTCTCTGATATATTCGACCGTCGGTGATGGTCGCTCCTCCCTTCGTCCCCGAGTGCATTACACCAAAATGTCTAGCACACGGGAACGAAGGAGAAGCGACCCCCACGACAACAGTCGGGATTCTTCCTCCCTGACATTTTGCGACCGTCGGTGATGGAAGCTCCTACTTTCATTCGAAAGTGCATTACACCAAAATGTCTAGCACCTTCGAATAAAGAAGAAGCTCCCCTCACGACAACAGTCGGGATTCTTCCTCTCTTATATGGTGGACACTCCCTCACATTTATTTTGACCGTCAGTGATGGTCGCTTCCCCTCCATCTCTCGAGCAGAAGGAAGAGGAAGTGACCCCCACGACAACAGTCGGATTCTTTCTCTCTGATATTTCAACAGTATATGGTGGACACTCAAGTAGCATCGACAGACTAAAAGTCAACCCGTGAGATTAATCAACACTCCGGCAAAACATAGGCGACTCAGAGTAATAGATAGACCATCTTAATTTACTCACTGGACGACTATCG
Organism: Thinopyrum elongatum; assembly: GCA_011799875.1. Classification (NCBI taxonomy): domain Eukaryota; kingdom Viridiplantae; phylum Streptophyta; class Magnoliopsida; order Poales; family Poaceae; genus Thinopyrum; species Thinopyrum elongatum. Next base: position 289,151,142 of record CM022301.1, read on the forward strand.
AGGATGCCGGTGATCTTCTGGGTGTCGTCTAGCGGCACGTCGTTGATCTTCCCTGCACACAAATAAAATAACTATGTGAGCTATGTTTGATACGCTATGCAAATCTTCATTATTATTCATCACGGGTTGACTTTCGGTCTGTCGAGTCTTCCTTGAAAACTCTCATTTCTGGTGTATTGATACGTCCATTTTGCATCATGTTTTTATGTTGATATTTATTGCATTATGGGCTGTTATTTCACATTATGGTACAATACTTATGCATTTTCTCTCTTATTTTGCAAAATTTACATGAAGAGGGAGAATACCGACAGCTGGAATTCTGGACTGGAAAGGAGCAAATCTGAGATACCTATTATGCACAACTCCAAATGTCCTGAAACTTTACGGAGAATTATTCTGGAATATATTAAAAAAATTGGGCGAAGAAACAACAGAAGGGGACCCACCAGGTGTCCACAAGCCTGGGGGGCGCGCCCTACCCCCAGGGCGCGCCCCCTGAGCTTGTGGGCCCCCTGGCCAGTCTCCGGTGCCCATGTTCTGCTATATGGAGGGTTTTGACCTAGAAAAGATCAGAAGGAAGCTTTCGGGACGAAGCGTCGCCATCTCGAGGCGGAACCTGGGCAGAAGCAATCTAGGGCTCCGACGGAGCTATTCTGCCGGGGAAACTTCCCTCCGGGAGCGGGAAATCGAAGCCATTGTCATCACCAACATTCCTCTCATCGAGGGAGGGTCAATCATCATCAACATCTTCACCAGCACCATCTCCTCTCAAACCCTACATTACAAAAAAAAGACACATCCGTGACATTATGGGCCGAATGAATTTTTTTTCTGTCATGCTTATGACACTTCTATGACGATAATTGTGACAAAACCACGTATCATCATAGATGTGGTGGGCTCCTACTTCTATGACAAAAAATCATGACAGAAAATGGGATTTTCATCCTGGGTGGGCCGGGGACGCACCTACATGACATTCTTTTGGCCGTCCATGACAGAAAAAATCATGGTAGAAGCGAGCGCGAGGAAAATTTCGGGGAGTTCCTGGTTACGGTGGGTGGTCAGGGCCGAGCGATGCACGGAGGTTTGCGCGTTTCTCTCATACACGTATGTGCGTGTGTGCGAGGCGTTGGGCTCTAACTGAACCCAAGCGAGGCGTTCGCTTACTGAACCCGAGCAATTGCACTAGCTACGTTACTGAACCCGAGCGATCGATCCCTTGGCTGCAGTTAACAGAACCCGAGCGATTCCTTCGCTACTGCTGCTAACTGAAGTAGATCGAACCTGCTGCCTCTTGATGAACAGTGATCATTGTTGGGGGTTGGATGAACAGTTCCTGATGGGGGTTGGATGAACAGGACCCCCGTGGTAGTAGAGGCCGTTGCCGCTCGATGAACAGGGCCCCGATCGAGAGGAGGCCGCCACACACCCGAGCCGGTTGGGGGTGGATGGACAGGACCCCGTGGAGGGCTGGTTGAATAGTAGCCAGCGGAGGCTGGATGAACAGGACCCCGTAGAGGGCTGGTTGAACAGTAGCCGGTGGAGGCTGGATGAACAGTAGCCTGTGGATGAACAGTAGCTGGTGGAGGCAGGAGGAAGTCGACAGTGGATGAACAGTAGCAGGTGAAGGCTGGAGGAAGTCGACGGTGGATGAACAGTAGTCCGTGGAGGCTGGAGCGAGGAAGTAGACGGTGGATTAACAGGACCCCGTGGAGTCCCGTTTTGCGGTACGCCACACCCCTCCCGATGAACAGGACCCCGTTTCGACCGTAGGCGCTCCAACACAAGTCTGTTTCCTCCGTTTTGCGGTACGCCACACCCCTCCGGTCAACAGGACCCCGTTTCGACCGTAGGCACTCGAACAGAAGTCCGTTTCCTCCGTTCTGCGGTACGCCAGACCCTTCCCGATGAACAGGACCCCGTTTCGACTGTACGCGGTCGAACAGAAGGCCGTTTCCTCCGTTCTGCGGTATGCCAGACCACGTTTCGGTTGTTCTGTCCAAGCCAATTGGCTCCCGATGAACACGCGACCCTGTTTAATCCGTTCCGACCCAGCCGGTTGGATGCCGATGAATAGGATGACGTCGCTGTACGCGTTAGAGACCCCACCCGTATGTACATACGTAGTCGTATTTACTATCTTGCAGCGTGGCTATACGTACGTGTACACGATATAGACGGGACTGCGTGACATGCTACGTCGGCACCTCTACTTCAACACGTGCCGCTCCTTACTCGGCCATGGTACGTCGCTGCAGAGAGACCGATCGATCGCTATGTACATACACGTTCGTGGCCAGACAGATAACGCTACCTTCGCTTCAACCTGGTGGGTCCCAGCTGTCAGGGGGTAAGAAGGCACTTCCTTCCGTGCGAAGATAAAGCCGGTGGGTCCCAGCTGTCAGGGGGAACGTTTTTTCACAAAATACAGAGGCCCTTCCGGTGGGTCTGAGCTGTCAGGTGGAGGAATCATTATTTTGCGCGTAATAAGGAGGCACTTCCTTGCGTGCGGCCATGGACCCAGCGGTCAGCCTCTCCACCTATAGTCCTCTTCTGATGGTTGTCGTTCGTTGACCGCATTGACGACGCCGTACCGTCCGAGAGCACCAAGGTGGTGGACGACGGCGCGACCTAGGAAGGGAACGACCCGAGCCGGGGAATACGCAGCAGTGGATGCCCACGTGGAGGGGAGTACGAGGGTTGACTGGTCGACTGCGGTTTGAGGCTGCCGTCGCCGGAGAATAACAGGGGGTGTGGGTGAGTAGAGGGAAGGCCTGGCCAGCGGTGGGAGTAGGGTGGGACGGCGAGGCCTGCGCGGCAGCACAGCCGGCCACTGGAGGCAGGAGCAGGCGGTCCCACCGGCGCTGGTTTGGGCGGCTAGTGCAAGAAGATCAGAGATTGAAGAAGCAGCAGGACCGTTCGATTAAAATCCAACGGTCACTTCTGCTAGAATTGTTTGTTGACTAAGTTGACAAAGCCCTACGTATGCGTCAACTTAGTAGGCCCACAGGTCAGCCTCCGAACCGGTGTGCCCCAGATGTCAGTGGGAGGAATCATTTTTTTGCATAATAAGGAGGCAGTTGCTTGCGTGTGGCCATGGACCATGGGGGTCCCTACTGTCAGCCTCTCCACGTACATCCCTTTTCCTATGGCTATCGTTTGTTGAATATTGACCACGTTGAGCACGCCACGCCTAGAGCACCAACGCGGTGGAAGACAGTGAGGCCTAGGAATGGAACGACCCGGAGCCGGCGAAGACACAACAATGGATGCCCATGCTGAGGGGAGTATGACGGTTGACTGGTTCGGCTGCGGCGTGAGGCTGCCGTCACAGGAGAATAACAGGAGGTGCGGGTGTATAGAGGGATTGCCAGGCCAGCGGAGGGAGTAGGGTGGGCCGGTGAAGCCTGCGCGGCATCATAGTCGGCCACAAGAGGAGGGAGCAGGCAGTCCCGCCGGCGCTGGTTTAGGCGGCTGGAGCAGGAAGATCAGAGATTGAAGAAGCACGTCGGCCGTTGGATGGACATCCAACAGTCACTGCTGCTAGAATCGTGTGTTGACTATAAGTTGACAAAGCCTTGCGTAAACAAGTCAGCCTCGAAATCTATGGCATGTACAGCCCATTTGCTATTATTTTTATAATTTACAACTCATTTGCTAATTCATATGGAATTTATTGCAGCCCATTTTCCATTTTTCGAATTGCTGCCCATTTTCTGGTCAGTACCAGGGTTAAAAATTTGAACTAAAAAATATGCAAAATTTTAAAAATTCGTATATTTTTGCTGGGGAACAAAATATATTTAATCAAAAAATTAGTAGCCATACTAAAACTAATTTAAAAATAAAGTAATACTATGTTATGTTAAAATCCAATGCAATATAAAATATCGGTGAAGAACAAAAACAAAAAACGAAACTAATTGCCCATTTGCTATTTATTTTTTTGGAATTTGCAACCCCTTTCATATTACTTTTAAGATTTACTGCCCATACTCTCTCGCCAGGCCGGAATGCATCCCTCCTCGTCTTGAAAGATTTGCAGCCCAGTAAGTCGGAGAAAACAAATAGGCCTAGCATGGGTATTCTTCAAAAAGAAATAGTGGGCTATCTATTTTCCCAAAGAAAAAACTGCTGGGCTGGTCATGTTGTTAGACGGGCCATAGAGACCGCACAACCTAGTTTATAGCCTGCTCATCTGAACAAATCCTAAAAAAAGCGTTGTGCAATTTTGTCGTTAGTTGACTATACGTTGACAATGATGTGGGTCCCAGATATCAGCAGGGTGCATCTAGTAAAGAGGTGCTTGCTTGTGTTCGGGAGTGGACCTGGTGGGTCCGTACTGTCATACTCACAACTACAGTCCTCTCCCGATTCACTATGTTGACAGGGCCGGACGACGGCGTCGCTGCGAGCGCACCAAGGCGGAGGACAACGGCGAGGCCTCGGATGGGAATGAACAAGAGTCGGGGAACATGCGGCAGTATGGCCGTAGGCGGAGGGGAGTACGAGCGTTCACTGGTTCTGGTGCGAGGTAGGCTGCCGTCACCGGAGAATAATAGGATGTTGGGGGGAGTAAAGGGATGGCCTGGCCAACATTTCAGGGTACGACAGGGCGGCGATGCGTGCACGGCAGCGCAACCAGCCGTAGAAGGCGGGATCAGGCGCTCCCGCCGGCGCAGGTTTGGTTTTGGCGGCTGGACCGGTCAGACCCAAAAACTTATTATGCTGGATTATAAGAATTAATTTTATATGGCTACAACTTATTGTAAAATGCTGCGGAGCACCTTTTTCTTCTTGAGGTTTTTTTTAGACAATTTTCTTCTTGAGGTGTGAAGCTGAGCACATTCAGAAGCCCTGGGATAAAGTGATGTCGCCAATGTGTTGGGCTGGGTTGGGCATTCTTATCGAAAAATAATAATGGACCGGAACTATTTACGACATTGACTATGATTTGCATGGGTCCGCTGGTTGCAGGAAGAAAATGGTGGGAGAAAAAAGACTGGTCGCTATCTTTGCCTAGGAATAATATCGACTGAATGTAACGACACTCTCATAGGAAATAATATCCTCCTGTTAAAATTTGACTTTTTAAATCGTAAATTTAAAGAACTGGTGCATGAGCATTTAGCTTTATTTATTTATTTATTTATGTTTAGGGGACCATGAGCATGTACCTGGGACGGATTCATGTGAGATCCTCCCTTCCAGTTAATTATGGGCTCCTCTATTGGGCCTTCATCACTGGGCTGTATGTGATCGACAAGTGGAAAATATGTTCCATACCAAAAATAGTATGCGCTACGTACGGGACACTAAAGGATCGGACCGTGCAACGACTTCCAAAACATTGTGTTTGTCGTTCTGACAACACATTTATTCAACCAACAGACGAAATATATTACTGATTGTACATTGAAAACAACAGCAGCAGCAACCAGGGCTGGGGGCACAACAGAAGCAGTAAGCAGGCCAGAAGAGTAAAGACACAGCTCTCTCTTCCAAACCAAACATCAGCCAACATTACAAAAGGGCTACCAAAAAATAACAAGTGTATGCATCAAACTAAATAAAGATCCTACTACAGCAAGTGTACGCATCTAACTAACTGGCTCAGTTAGACGTTACTATTTATTAAGCTGTGCAGATTGGCTGACGGCTTGAACCAGATGGGTGCCTGACGGGGGAAACTCCAGCCAGCAGGTCGAAGTCTAATACTTGCGACCCTCTCTCCTACTTTGGGCTGTAGAGCATGGCAGCACATATCAGGGTATGGTGCATGGAGAGACGCATGGTACGGTGTGTACACACAGTTTTGCCTGATGAACAAAACCACGCTGCCATCATGATCCTTGCCGTCGGTTATCTCGTGGTTAATCGGATAATTCAGTCCAAGAAATAGAGAGCGTGTACCAAGGCTACTTACCGGCCTCCAGTCAAAAATTCCTGAAGGCCCAGAGAAGTTGGGATCCTGCTCAAAGACCTTGCAGTGACTGTGATTGTATTCCGCGAAACAACACGTCCGGTACGTGCGAACGATCATCAATCGTTCGCCGTCGTCTGATCGAGCCAGGAACCACCTGCAATTGCCATGCTGCTTTTCTTTGAAAGGTTCTGGGATTAGGAAGGGTAGGGACACCAGGCGGCCTACAACATCATATCAAGTTGGAGTCAAATAAAAAAGGGCTCGTACTGTAGTCAATCTTAAGAACAACATGTTATGAGCATGAATATTTTTTCAGAAAATGTTGACAGTAATATAAGCAAGCCATCATGATATCATAGGAAAGTAACATACTGCTGTAACAGCCCGTTGTAGCGATGACTAGAGTAGGCCAGCAATACGTCCATCCATAAAAGGAGTCCACAACATAAATGAAGCCCTTGTGTTCAATGGCATCAGAGAGCCATGGAGGATGTATGATCCTGCGATGGACGTGCAGATTTATCCACTTACCCCAGTGGCCTATTAGATATCCGAGACCGCGGTTGAAGAACGCAATTAGCCTGAAGTCTTTATAATTCACAGATCTTGTGGGCACTTGGCAGATTACAACCTTGAGCAAATCAAACTTGGTATCATGTTGGCTACTGTAAGATTCCGAGTATTCTGGGCCGCGGTGATCCATAGTGGAATATCTACAAAGACTTATATTTAGGAACAAAGGGAGTATAATAGTTGTACAGTATGTTCCTTGTAGTGAAGAGGAGCAGTGACATTTGCAGTGTACAGGTCTATTCGGTCGCCTGTCATGGACGCTTTCAACTCTTCATGTTGGTCTGCCCTAATATCCAGGAAATGCTGGAAGTTGTGTCGCCTTTGAGAGTTAGACTGATAGTAACAGTACTGCGCCTTCAGTTGTAGAGAGTTGGTGTCCGAAGCCTTTCTAGCCGTACCGGCAATACTAGCACATATTTTCCAGCAAGTTCCACTTTCCTGATTTTACTCGTGATGCTTAGGGTTTTCCCATTATATCTACACTATGATCTGCGTAGGTGCTTTGTGTCCTACTAGCAGCAGTCCACCCTTTAAAGCTAAACAACACACCAATCATAATTCCAAAGCTTAGTTGTTCCAATAAGAATGTGACATGATATTCATATTAGTTAACAAACATACATTTAATTGGTCAGCTAATGCTCGCGCTTGAGTTTCCAAATGTCCGTGGCCACACAGAGAGGGAGAACATGGAATTGCATTTCTTTGGATGCTCTGATTCATCATGGATGGGCAACCAACATTGTATAGGAAGAAACGGAATCTCCATAATATGCTTCCTCTTCTATTCTTTAAAATGTTCCTCTCTTGTTCTTCTTTAATAAGTAAAGTATGTTCCTCGTCAAGAAGGCAAGCAGGGGCATCTGTAGTCGACAGGTCTATTTGGCCGCTTCTGCAAGTTGCTTTCAGCAATTCGAGTTGGTCTGCCATAATATCTAGGAAATGCTAGGAGCTATGCGGCCTTTGAGAGGCTAGACTGATAGTAACAGTAGTGCGCCTTCAGATGAATAGAGCTGACATGTAGGTGATCGATAGGCTTTCGATTAGTAGCGGCAATACAACCCCATATTTTCCAGCCAGTTCCACTTCCCCGATTTATTTATGATGCTTATGGTGTCCCCCTTTAATCGACACTACAATCTGCGTAGTGCCTTTGTGTTGTATTAGCAGCACTCCATCCTTCAAGAGAAACTACATGCCACTCATATTTCCAAAGCTTACATTTAATTGGTCAGCTAATGTTACCACATGAGTTTTGAAATGCATGTGCGCCACATATATAGACATGTTGGAATACTATTTCTCTGTGCACTCTCGTTGTCATGGTTTCGCAATAAACTTTCATTACAGCATATTATGAACCTATCATCTGCCAACTATCCTTACTTCTGGAGCTCCCAACAGGGAGCCTATTTTTTTGTGTAGTTGTGCCAGATTATATTATTGTACGCACCAAATTACAGCACACAAGGGCTCTCTCATCAAAATCCAATGATAGCACACAAGGGTTTACAAGGACCCCCTATTATATTAGAATATCCTCTGCATTACAAAGATAATCTCACTACTATTTATGTTGTCATGCTTCTCAGATATTGAACAAAATCACAATGAATATGAGAATGCGCACATCAAAAGAGTATCATGGAACAGTGCAATGACTAACAAACATGGCATCAAGGCATTGAGTTCCATTCTGGATGGAATGAAGCCCACACGCTCCGCACCTACAGATTCGTGTTCAGAATATGATCCTAATGACTATTCTGAGCTCAAGGAGTCAAAGGCAGATGGCCTATCCTGTTCACCCTACAAGGTGCATGTTCTATTTTGGCAAGGTTTTATTGGTTGCACGTAACTTGCGTAAGCTATCTTGCGTTTCTTCTACTTCTTTGCACCGCCATGTTCTTAGTTTACTCATCATATATGTGAAGTTGCCATGCCCACCCATTATCAATACGCATTCCATTTGTCATTATACCATGTTTTTCCATTCAAATGCTGCTCTATGTATCAGACATCCAAAAGGAAGAGAGTGATTGCAGAACCTGGAGGAGTAGTAGCAAAGTCCTTGAAAAAGGTGGTGGTACCGCAAAAATCAGACAACACCCCACTTATATTGGCGATAGAACCAGCGCCACAAAACCTAGGATATCGCAACTATGCTGCTCGCTGCTTTGCTCTTGTTAGTACCTGTTGTCTTGTATCGCCGTACTTACATTCATACCTGGTTGATTATGTGACATCAGTGTGCATGATAACCTGCATATCCATTGTTCTCTCCTAATTATCAGATCTATATTAATGCTTACATTAATGTAGAATAAACCCAATGCTTATGAAGAAGTTTAGCTCTACATTGTTCTTGTAAGTATGTGTTGTCCTTTATCACTGTACTTATACTGTCAGCTAGTTGTTCATGTACCATCACTTTGCAGCTTATTTTCCCTTGGCATCCATTTTGTACACATCTGATCTATGTTTACTCTTACCGAAATGTTGAATAAAACCAATGCTACTGAAGATGTTTAGCTCTGCATTACTCTTGTCAGTACCTTTTGGCTGTATGCTGTACCTACATTTATAGCTAGTTGATTATGTAGCATCACTCTGCATCTTAGCTTAAATAATCACCATTTGTTCCTATATTATCACTTCTATATTTACTCTTAACAAAATGTAGAATAAAGGCAATGATTATGAAGAAGACTCTGTGGTAAACTTCTTGAATTGCCCGCCCATCAACATGGAAAAGGGCTTTATAGAGCCGGTCTTCATTACTAACGTATGTTTGTCCTTCTCGAGCCTTCAAACTTTGTTTTGTATATTTGGATAGCAATGACTGCAACTGCTGTTTATTTTTGTCGTTTGCATCAAATTGCATGTTTAAAGTTTATTATGAAGTTCATAAACATAAGTTTCTCCTTCTCAATTTCAGTTTTTAGTTGTACAACCTAGTCACTTATTCATACCATGTAAATTAAACTAAACATAGCAAGTGATCTTCCTTAGCACTTCATGTATGCTTGTTGATCTATAATCTAGTGGTGTGGTCAAACTACCAACTCCAGGACAATGTCATCCGGAATTTCGTCATATCCTGCTATGTCTTAACTATGAACAATGCATATTATGTTCATGTTATTTAAATCGTGTCTCTTTATTTACCAATATAAAATGGGATAAATTGACAGTACACTCACCATCGATGCTTATACATTCTTTAGCACTGCATGTATGCTTGTGTTCTTGATCTATAATCCAGTGGTGTAGTGAAGCTGGCCACTCCTGCACAATGCCATTTCCTGCCATGTCTTAACTGTGAACATTTATTATTCTATTGTAATCCAGGTCTCTTTATTTGCCACTAAGAAATGGGATGAATCGACAGCACTGTTGCTTATATGTGCAAAGCATGTTATCTGTCTGCTTTTTTCTCTTTCAGGGTGATATCACTGACACCACGAACTTGTTGGGAAACGTTGCATGGAAAACAAAAAAAAAATTACGCACACGCAAGATCTATCCATGAAGATGCATAGCAATGAGAGGGGAGAGTGTGTCTACGTACCTTCGTAGACCGTAAGCGGAAGAGTTTGTTAACGCGGTTGATGTAGTCGAACTTCTTCGTGCTCCAACCGATCGAGTACCGAACGTATGTCACCTCCATGTTCAGCACACGTTCAGCTCGGTGACGTCCTCCGCCTTCTTGATCCAGCAAGATGACGGTGTGGTGATGGTGATGGTGAAGCTATCTCCGCAGGGCTTCGCCTAAGCACTACAAAAATATGACCGAGGGTGTAAACGGTGGAGGGGGGCGCCGCACACGGCTAAGCAATTGTCGTGGTTCTGTGTGGCACCCCCTCTCACAAATATATAGGTGGGGGGAGGGAGGAGCAGCCAAGGAGGTGCCCCATGTAGGCCGAATCCTACTTGGGGTCCTCCCCCAAGCCGCGCCCACCTTTCCTTTCTAGGTGAGCGGGGAAAGGCAGGGGAGGGAGGCCCCCCCCCTTTCCTTTCTCCCATGTGGAGGGGAAGGCAAGAGATGCTAGCCCTCCCCCTTTCCTTCCCTAGGGCTGGCGGCCAGGGAGAGGGGCGCGCCAGCCCCCTTGTGGGCTGGTCTGTCCCCCCCTTGGCCCATTAGGCCCATACACCTACCAGGGGTGTCCGGAACCCCTTCCGGTGACCCGATGGCTACCCAGTGTACTCCTAAACTCTTCCGGTGTCTGAATACCATCGTCCTATATATCAATCTTTACCTCTCGACCATTTCGAGACTCCTCGTCATGTCTGTGATCTCATCCGGGACTCCAAACAACATTCGGTCACCAAATCATATAACTCATATAACATTATATCGTCAACGAACGTTAAGCGTGCGGACCCTACGGGTTCGAGAACTATGTAGACATTACCGAGACACCTCTCCGGTCAATAGCCAATAGTGGAACCTGGATGCCCATATTGGCTCCTACATATTCTATGAAGATCTTTATCAGTCGAACCTTATGACAACATACGTAATTCCCTTTGTCCATCAGTATGTTACTTGCCCGAGATTCGATCGTCGGTATCTTCATACCTAGTTCAATCTCGTTACCGGCAAGTCTCTTTACTCGTTCCGTTTATCTTGCAACTAACTCCTTAGTCACTTTGCTTGCAAGGCTTATTATGATGTGTCTTACTGAGAGGGCCTAGAGATACCTCTCCGATACTCGGAGTGACAAATCCTAATCTCGATCTATGCCAACTCAACAAACACCTTCGAAGATACCTGTAGAGCATCTTTATGATCACCCAGTTATGTTGTTATGTTTGATAGCACACAAGGTATTCCTCCGGTATCCGGGAGTTGCATAATCTCATAGTCGAAGTAATATGTATTCGTCATCAAGAAAGCAATAGCAATAAATTGAACGATCAATATGCTAAGCTAACGGATGGGTCTTGTCCATCACATCATTCTCCTAATGATGTGATCCTGTTATCAAATGATAACACATGTCTATGGTTAGGAAACCTTAACCATCTTTGATCAACGAGCTAGTCTAGTAGAGGCTTACTAGGGACACGGTATTTGTTTATGTATTCACACATGTATTTAAGTTTCCGATCAATACAATTCTTGCATGAATAATAAACCTTTATAATGAATAAGGAAATTTAAAATAACAACTTTATTATTGCCTGTAGGGCATATTTCTTTCAGAACTGCCATTGATGCTATGCAGCTAGAGTTAGATATAAACATCAAACAAGTGCAGTCATCAGCTTGCTCAGCTGCTTGCGCTGCAGCTCCCAGGCAGGGCTAACCTTTCTTGAACTGTGTTGAAGTGTTGTCGGTTCTGTATATTATTTTAGGCGGCGTGTTTATTTGCACTGGTGGCGTCTTTTGAAGCCCAGTGTATGTAATCTGCAGTCTGGTTGCGCTTTATTATCGCTGGCCGCGAACTTTTATGCCCAATGCACGTATTATGCAGTAATTTCTTTGTTGTATAGTCTAGGTATATTCTTCGTCATGATGATGTAATTTAATTTATGTATATGCTGTCGTCGCTCCCTGAAAAGGCCGTAAGCTTTGACGGAGCGCAATGGGCCTAAACGTTTGGTTTATTATATAAAAAAATTACGGTACTAAAACTGGCCGACCCGCCAATCGTTGTAAATGGACCGAAACGTGGGCCTACAATCATGCCCGGCCAATAGCAGGCCTACACGTAAACCAGTTGCCTAAGTTGGGCCAGAAAAAAGAATGGGCTTTTTGGGCTTGAACAGTGTTGGAGGCCCATGATTGCCTCAACCACAAGACGGGCCGTTAACAGGCCACAGTGGGCCGAATAACATAATGAGTCGTAAGAAGACCGGATGCAAAGCGGGCCATCATTAGGCCCAGTTATCTCACATGCCTTTAATGGGTCAATAGTCAGGTTGGGCTAAAATATATCCATGAAGACTACGAGCCTTTAAGAGGCCGAAAGTCACTTCGGGCCAGAAATAGGCCCACATGCAACATAGGCCGTTAAATGGCCAAAAGTGAAACCGGGCCGACAACGGCCCATATGTACCAATGGCCATTAATAGGCCGAAAGTAATATCGGGCTCAACTATTGCATGGGCCTTTAAGAGGCCGTACTTCAAATGGGCTCCCAATGGGGCCGAAAGCACAATGCCTGTTAACGGGCCAGATCATATATGGGCCGTAATTTGGCCCAAAGAATGTTAGGCAGTTAACGGGCCGGGTCCTATATGGGCCGTCATTTGGCCCAAAACATGGGAGACTGTTAACGGGCCGGATCTGATGTGGGCTGTCATTTGGCCCAAAACATGATAGACATCTAACGGGCCGGATCTTATGTAGGCCGTAATTTGGCCCAAACCGTGGCAGGCTGTTAACGGGCCGGCCCAGTAGAGTATGACAAAATCTTGTGGGCCCTTGGCTGGGCCGGCCTTTTTATCTTAAATGGGCTACTGTTGGGCCCTGCCACATGTCCAGGTAACATAGGCGCGTTCCCTCCAATGTACGGATGACATCTGTCCCAACGCTAAGCCGACACGTGGATCCTCCGGCGAATGAGAATTTTACACGTGGAAAATCCCCATTGGTCGCTCTATTAGCGGGTTATCGGATCCAAACCGAAACCCGATAGCTTAACGGCGACCCGTTACGGTGGATGCCACATGTCAGTTACCCTTGACTAAAACACTTCCATGACACGGCATTTATCGTCATGGAAGTGGACACTTCCGTGATGATAATTTTGGTATTGTCATGGAACACTTCTATGACAGCACATGTATGACTATCTTGATTCTGTCATAAAATCGTCATGGATGTACATGCATGACAGAAAATGTGACCTACTATGACAAACACATATCATCACGGAAGTGGTTTTTTTTGTAGTGCTAGTTCATCTCTTGTATTCAATCTTTGTCTCAAAACCTCAGATTGGTACCTGTGGGTTGCCAGTAGTGTTGATTACTCTTCGTAGTTGATGCTAGTTGGTTTATTTGGTGGAAGATCATATGTTCAGATCCTTAATGATATTTATTACCCCTCTAATCTTGAACATGAGCATGCTTTGTGAGTAGTTACGTTTGTTCCTGAGGACGTGGGAGAAGTCTTGTTATAAGTAGTCATGTGAATTTGGTATTCGTTCGATATTTTGATGACATGTATGTTGTCTTTCCTCTAGTGGTGTTATGTGAACGTCGACTACATGACACTTCACCATTATTTGGGCCTAGGGGAAGGCATTGGGAAGTAATAAGTAGATGATGGGTTGCTAGAGTGACAGAAGCTTAAACCCTAGTTTATGCGTTGCTTCGTAAGGGGCTGATTTGGATCCACATGTTTAATGCCATGGTTAGATTTATCTTAATTCTTTTTTCATAGCCGCGGATGCTTGCGAGAGGGGTTAATCATAAGTGGGAGGCTTTTCTAAGTAAGGACAACACCCAAGCACCGGTCCACCCACATATCAAATTATCAAAGTAACGAACGCGAATCATATGAGCATGATGAAAACTAACTTAACGATAATTCCCATGTGTCCTCGGGGGCGCTTTGCTTTATATAAGAGTTCGTCCAGGCTTATCCTTTGCAATAAAAAGGATTGGGCCACCTTGCTTCACCTTTGTTCCACTTGTTACTTGTTACCCGTTACGAATTATCTTACTACCAAACTATCTGTTACCGATAATTTCAGTGCCTGCAGAGAATACCTTGCTGAAAACCGCTTGTCATTTCCTTCTGATTCTCGTTGGGTTTGACACTCTTACTTATCGAAAGGACTACAGTTGATCCCCTATACTTGTGGGTCATCAAGACTCTTTTCTAGCGCCATTGCCGGGGTGTGAAGCGCCTTTGGTGAGTGGAATTTGGTAAGGAAACATTTATATTACGTGCTGAAATTTATTGTCACTTTTCACTATGGAAAATAATCCTTTGAGGGGCTTGTTCAGGGTATCTTCACCTCAACCAGAAGAACAAAGAGTTGCTCCTCAACCTACTACACCTATTGAAAATATTTGTTAGAAATTCCTTCGGGTATGATAGAGAAACTGCTAGCTAATCCTTATGCAGGAGATGGAATACTACATCCTGATTTGTATCTAATATACGTGGATGAAGTTTGTGGATTATTTAAGCTTGCAGGTTTACCCGGAGATGAAGTCAAAAAGAAGGTCTTCCCTTTATATTTGAAGGGAAAGGCAGTGACATGGTATAGGCTATGTGATGATATTGGAGCTTGGAATTACAACCGATTGAAATTGGAATTTCATCAGAAGTTTTATCCTATGCATTTGGTTCATCGTGATTGGAATTATATATTTAATTTTTGTCCTCGTGAAGGAGAAAGTATCACTCAAGCTTGGGGGAGACTTAAGTCAATGTTATACTCATGCCCCAATCATGAGCTCTCAAGAGAAATTATTATTCAGAATTTTTATGCTCGGCTTTCTCGTAATGATCAATCCATGCTCGATACTTCTTGTACTAGTTCTTTTATGAAGAAGACTATTGAATTCAAATGGGATCTCTTGGAAAGAATTAAATGCAACTCTGAAGATTGGGAGCTCGACGAAGGTAAGGAGTCAGGTATAAACCTTGAGTTTGATTGTGTTAAATCTTTTATGGATACCGATGCTTTTCATAACCCAGCACTAAATATGGACTTGACTCTGAGATAGTAGCTTCTTTTTGTGAATCATTTGCTACTCATTTTGATCTCCCTAAGGAGAAGTGGTTTAAATATCATCCTCCCATTGAAGTAAAAATAGTAGAACCCATAGAAGCTAGAGAAGAAACCATTACTTATAATGTTGATCATGTTATTCCTACTGCTTATATTGAGAAACCACCTTTTCCTGTTAGGATAAAAGAACATGCTAAAGCTTCAGCTGTGGTTCGTAAGAGTTATACTAGAACACCTACACCCCCTGAACTAATTAAAGTTGAACCTAATGTTGCTATGGTTAAAGATCTCTTGGTTGAAAATACTGATGGGCATGTTATTTACTTCTGTGATGAAGCTACTATAATTGCTAAACCCGATGAAAAAGATAAACATAGACCTATTGTTGGCAAGCTTGTTGTCTCTGTTAAAATAGTTGATCATTGTTATCATGGCTTATGTGATTTGAGTGCTAGTGTGAGTGCAATTCCGTTTACTTTATATCAAGAAATTATGAATGATATTGCACCTGCTGAAATAGAAGATATTGATGTTACTATTAAGCTTGCCAATAGAGACACTATTACCACTTGGGATTGTTACAGATGTTGAACTCTTGTGTGGGAAAATAAAATACCCTACTGATTTTCTAGTTCTTGGTTCGCCACAAGATGATTTTTGTCCCATTATATTTGGTAGACCTTTCTTAAACACTGTTAATGCTAAAATAGATTGTGAGAAAGAAACGTTTAGAGTAAGTTTTGGTGATGTATCTCATGAGTTTAATTTCTCCAAATTCCGTTGACAACCCCGTGATAAAGAATTACCTAGTAAGGATGAAATTATTGGTCTTGCTTCTATTGTCGTGCCTCCTACTGATCCCTTAGAACAATATTTGGTAGACCATGAAAATGATATGCATATGAATGAAAGAAATAAAATAGATGAGATATTCTTTAAACAAATGCATGTTTTGAAACACAACTTGCCTGTTGAAACTCTTGGAGATCCTCTTCCACACAAGAGTGATCCTGTGATTGAGCTTAAACAATTACCTGATACTATGAAATATGCTTATCTTGATGAAAAGAAGATATATCCTGTTATTATTAGTGCTAACCTTTCAGAGCATGAAGAAAAGAGATTATTGAAAACTTTGAGGAAGCATCGTGCCGCTATTGGATATACTCTTGATGATCTTAAGGGCATTAGTCCCACTCTATGTCAGCATAAAATTAATATGGAACCTGATGCTAAACAAGTTGTTGATCACCAGCGACGGTTAAATCCAAAAATGAAAGAAGTGGTAAGAAATGAAATATTAAAGCTTCTAGAAGTAGGTATAATCTATCCTATTGCTAATAGTAGATGGGTAAGTGATACGTCTCCAACGTATCTATAATTTTTGATAGTTCCATGCTATTCTATTATCATTCTTGGATGTTTTACAATAATTTTATAGCAACTTTATATCATTTTTTGGGACTAACCGATTGACATAGTGCCCAGTGCCAGTTGCTGTTTTTTGCTTGTTTTTTACTTCACAGAATATCAGTACCAAACGGAGTCCAAACGTAGCAAAACTTTTTGGAGAATTTTTTTTGGACCAGAAGACACAAATGGGCCAAAGAAGTACCAGAGGGGAGGCCTGAGGGGAGCACGACCCCCAGGGCGCGCCTAGGAGCCCAGGCACGCCCTGGTGGGTTGTGCCCACCTCGGTGGCCTCCCGCATCGCCTCTTTGCTCTATAAATACCCCAATATTCTAGAAACCCTAGGGGAGTCGACGAAGATCAGAAGTTCCGCCACCGCAAGCCTCTGTAGCCACGAAAAACCAATCTAGACCCAGTTCCGGCACCCTGCCGGACGGGGAAATCATCACCGGTGGCCATCTTCATCATCCCGGCGGCCACCATGATGAGGAGGGAGTAGTCCACCCTCGGGGCTGAGGGTTTGTACCAGTAGCTATGTGTTTAATCTCTCTCTCTCTCTCTCTCTCTCTCTCTCTCTCTCTCGTGTTCTTGAGATGGCACGATCTTGATGTATCGCGGGCTTTGTTAATATAGTTGGATCATATGGTGTTTCTCCCTCTCTATCTTGTTGTGATGAATTGATTTTCCCCTTTGAGATTTCGTTCTTATCGGATTGAATATTTTTATGGATTTGAGAGCACTTGATATATGACTTGCATATGAATACCTGTGGTAACAATGGGGTATTATATTGATTCACTTGATATATGTTTTGGCACTCAACTCGCGGATTCCCGAGGAGACATTGGGGTAATCTATGCATCGGGGTTGATGCACGTTTTCATCCTACTTTCTCCGGTATAAATCTTGGGGCACTCTTTGAGGTTCTTTGTGTTGGATTGAGTATTATGAATCTGAATTTTTTTTGGTGTTATTTTAGTATGAACTCTTGGGTAGATCGATCGGAAAGGATAACTTGGTGTTATTTTAGTATGAACTCCTGGATAGATCGATCGGAAATAATAACTTTGACATGGTTTCGTACCCTACAAACAATTTCTTCTTATGTTCTCCGCTAGATAAGAACTTTGGAGTGATTCTTCATCGCACTTTGAGGGATGGTTATATGATCCAATTAGATTAGCATTGTTGAGAGATTGCACTAGCGAAAGTACGGACCCTAGGCCTCATTTTCAAGCACTGCAATACCGTTTGTGCTCACTTTTGTTACTTGTTACCTTGCTGTTTTTTATTTTTCCTATTACAAAAATCAATATCTACTATCATTACTACACTTGTATCACATTCTCTTCGCCGAACTAGTGCACCTATACAAATTACCATTGTATTTGGTGTGTTGGGGACACAAGAGACTCTTTGTTATTTGGTTGCAGGGTTGTTTGAGAGAGACCATCTTCATCCTACACATCCCACGGATTGATAAACCTTAGGTCATCCACTTGAGGGAAAATTGCTAGTGTCCTACAAAACTCTGCGCTTGGAGGCCCAACACGAGTCTACAAGAAGAAAGTTGCGTAGTAGACATCAAGCTCTTTTCTGACGCCGTTGCCGGGGTGGTGAGTGCTTGAAGGTATATCTTCAGATCTTGCAATCGAATCTTTTAGTTTCTTGTTTTATCACTAGTTTGGTTTATAAAAGAAAACTACAAAAAATATGGAATTGAGGTGGCCTCATATTATTCGTCTTTATCATGTCTTTCTTGAAAATGATGGAAAGGAAAATTGTGCCCAATTGATAGAAGAAGATTTCAATAAAATGTTTGGCATAAATGATGAGCATGATTGCAATGTTATTAGTATGAATTCTTTGAATATCCATGATGCCAATGATATGCAAAGCCATAAGCTTGGGGATGCTATGTTTGATGAAGATGATATTTTTAGTCCCCCAAGTTTTGATGAGAATATTTACTATGATGAAAGCATGCCTCCTATTTATGATGATTATGGTGATTGATATGTCCATTTTGCATCATGTTTTCCTACTGTTATTTATATTGTTTTTAGGTATAATAATGCTTTTTGGAGTAATTCTAATGCCTTTTCTCTCATAATTTGCAAGGTTCAGACTAAGAAGGAGAATACCGGCAGCTGGAATTCTGGACCTGAAAAAGCTACGTCAAGCTACCTATTCTGCACAACTCCAAATGAGCTGAAACTTCACGGAGAATTTTTTATGGAATATATAAAAATTATTGGAGCAAATAAGTACCAGAGGGGGCCCACCAGGTGGGCACAACCCACCTGGGCACGCCCTGGTGGGTTGTGCCCTCCTCGGCCCACCTCCGGTGCCCCTCTTCTGGTATATAAGTCATTTCGACCTAGGCAAAATAAGGAGAGGACTTTCGGGACGAAGCGCCGCCATCTCGAGGCGGAACTTGGGCAGGAGCACTTATTCCGCCGGGGGAACTTCCCTCCCGGAGGGGGAAATTATCGTCATCATCATCACTAACAACTCTCCCATCTTGGGGAGGGCAATCTCCATCAACATCTTCAACAGCACCATCTCCTCTCAAACCATAGTTCATCTCTTGTATTCAATCTTTGTACCAGAACCTTGGATTGTTGCTTGTGGGTGACTAGTAGTGTTGATTACATCTTGTAGTTGATTACTATATGGTTTATTTGGTGAAAGATTATATGTTCAGATCCATTATGCTATTTAATATCCCTCTGATCTTGAGCATGATTATCATTTGTGAGTAGTTACTTTTGTTCTTGAGGTCACAGGAGAAATCTTGTTGCAAGTAATCATGTGAACTTGATATGTGTTCGATATTTTGATGGTATGTATGTTGTGATTCCCTTAGTGGTGTCATGTGAACGTCGACTACATGACACTTCACCATATTTGGGCCTAAGGGAATGCATTGTGGAGTAGTTATTAGATGATGGGTTGCGAGAGTGACAGAAGCTTAAACCCTAGTTTATGCGCTATTCCATAAGGGACCGATTTGGATCCAAAAGTTTAATGCTATGGTTAGATTTATTCTTAATACTTTTCTCATAGTTGCGGATACTTGCGAGGGGGTTAATCATAAGTAGGAGGCTTGTTCAAGTAAGAACAGCACCTAAGCACCGGTCCACCCACATGTCAAATTATCAAAGTAGCGAACACAAATCAAACCAACATGATGAAAGTGACTAGATGAAATTCCCGTGTACCCTCAAGAACGTGTTGCTTATCATAAGAGACCGTTTTGGCATGTCCTTTGTCTCAAAAGGATTGGGCTACCTTGCTGCACTTTTGTTACCGTTACCGTTGCTTGCTTGTTATGAATTACCTTGCTATCAAACTACTCGCTACTTATAATTTCAGTGCTTGCAGAGAATACCTTACTGAAAACTACTTGTCATTTTCTTCTGCTCCTCATTGGGTTCGGCACTCTTACTTATCGAAAGGACTACGATTGATCCCCTATACTTGTGGGTCATCAGTGATGACATGTATGCTATAAAGAGTAATGATATCCATGAAACTTGTCATCATGATTTTAATGCTCAATATGATTATGTCAATCAAGTATCTCATGATAGTTATTTTGTTGAGTTTGCTCCCACCACTATTGATGAGAAGAAATTTGCTTATGTGGAGAGTAATAAATTTTCTATGATTGTGGATCATGAAAAGAATGCTTTATGTGATAGCTATATTGTTGAATTCATTCATGATGCTACTGAAAATTATTATGAGAGGGGAACATGTGCTTTTACATATTGCAATAATATCAAGTTTCCTCTCTATGTGTTGAAAATCTTGAAGTTTTGCTTGTTTTGCCTTCCTATGCTAGTTGATTCTTATTCCCATAAGTTGTTTGCTCACAAAATTCCTATGCATATGAAGTGTGTTAGGCTTAAATGTGCTAGTCATATGCTTCATGATGCTCTCTTTGTGTTTCAATTCTTATCTTTTATGTGAGCATCATTGAAATCATTATGCCTAGCTAAAAAGGCATTAAAGAAAAGCGCTTGTTGGGAGACAACCCAACATTTACACCTACTATTTTTGTGTGTTAACATGATTAATATACTGTAGTAATCATGTTTTATAGCTTTTGTTTCAATAAAGTGCCAAGTAAAGCCTTTGGGATAGTATGGATGATAGTTGACTTGATTCTGTGCAAAAACAAAAACTTTCGCTTTTAGTAACAGAATTGTTTAAATTTACTCGAGAGTCCAAAAACTCTTAATGTTTTACATATGATTTATCTACAAATTTCGCACGTTGTCCTAAATTTTCAGAATTTTTGGAGTTGCAGAAGTATGACTAAAATTCAGATCTTTACGTACTATTCTGTTTTTTACAGATTCTATTTTCAATGCATAGTTTGCTTGTCTTATAGTTTCTATGGCTTATATTGCTTAATATAAATTGTGGAAATTGTAGATTACAGTAGGCATTGTGTGAGAATGATTATGAATTTTATCTTGACAGTACCAAAGTGAATGATTTGTCTTTATCATACTAACCCATCTCACGAAGTTCCGTTAAGTTTTGTGTGATTGAAGTTTTCAAGTTTTGGGTGAGATATCGATATGAAGAGAATAAGGAGTGGCAAGACCATAATATTGGGGATGCCCAAGGCACCCCAAGGTAATATTCAAGGAAGATCCAAGCAACTAAGCTTGGGGATGCCCCGGAAGGCATCCCTCTTTCGTCTCCAACATTATCGGTAACCTCACTTGGAGCTACATTTTCATTCCTCACATGATATGTGTTTTGCTTGGAGCATCATTTTATTTTATTAGGATTTTCTTGCTGTTATTTAGAATAATGTTTTGAATCTTCTATTTCCATAAAAATGTCAAGTATAGCCTTTGCTATTCTTATTTGGCAAGTCTATATGTGGCTGTTTGAAAACAGAAAGTTGCACACTAGTGCATGAATTATTGAGAAAAGTCAGAATGTGATAAAATGATGATTTGTTTTTCACAATAACATATGATAAATTTTCTACAGTGTGGTAAATTTTCATAATTTTTTCAGTTAGGGAAGTATGAAGAATATTGCACTCTTTACAGACTGTACTGTTTAGACAGATTGCTGTTATGTTTGCATATGTTTGCTTGTTTAATGATTCTATTTGAGGATAGGACTATTAAATATGCAGAGGCATTTAGTATGCAATGTTAAATTATAATTTTAGTGATTTTCTACAGTAGAGAATGATAAGGTTATGCATTGATTTATACTAACTTATCTCACGAGTTCTTGTTGAGTTTTTTGTGTGGATGAAGTTTTTAAGATTTAGGGAAACCATGATATAAAAGGAATTAAGGAGACACAAAATCTCAATCTTGGGGATGCCCAAGGCATACCAAGACAATATTCCAAGAAGTCTCAAGCATCTAAGCTTGGGGATGCCCCGGTAGGCATCCCACCTTTCTTCATCAACAATTATCGGTTAGTATCGGTTGAGCCTAAGTTTTTGCTTCTTCACATGAGTTCTGCTATTCTTGGAATGTCATTTTTTTTGTTTTGCTTGCTTTTTTAATAAAAATACTTAGATCTGAAAGTTTTTAAATAAGAGAGAGTCCTCACATAGCTACCTATTTACTTAACTACTCATTTGATCTTCACCTATATCTTTTTGGAGTAGTTTGTCGAACACTCCCATGCTTCACTTATATTATTTTGAGAGTTGATAATAGCGATGAAAATTTGCACAAGCTATGAAATTGGTACCAAAGTGATTGATGTTCAATAAGGATATAATAATAAAAACTTTCATGTAGATCATTGGATATGATAAGTTTGATTCCTTGCAATAGTTTTGTGATATGGAGATAATAATATGTGAGTCATGTTGGTTAGTAATTATGCTTTAGTAAGAATATTGGTGTTAAGGTTTGTGATTCCCTATGCAAGCACGAAAGTCAATAGTTATGCAATGAAATTACATCCTACTTGTGGTGCATTATTTGGTGTTAGTTATATTTAATGCTCGTTTATGGTCGTTTTCGTTTCTTGGTTGGTCGCTTCTCAATCTATTTGCTAGCCTCCATTTGTACTAAGTGGGAATACTACTTGTGCATCTAAAATCCTTAAACCCAGTTTTGCCACATGAGTCCACCATACCTACCTATATGCGGTATTTCCGTGCCGTTCTAAGTAAATTTGTATGTGCCAACTCTAATTTTCAAAATAAATTTCCTTTTTGTGTGCCCGTACCGCTCATGAAGCGGCAGGGGGTGGCCAATATTTTCCATGCTAGATGCGTTATTCTCAAGATGAGTGTTTATTCACTTGTCATTGCACGAGAGTGTGGCAAAGGTAATATGGATGCCCAGTCCCGAAATGCAAAAAAAATTATTTATGTTGTTCAATAATAAATTCCTTGGAAAGTGTTGGTATGGAAGGCACCCGTGGATACGGCTAGCCATGGATTGTGAAAGAATGGTGGAAAAAGGAATAAACATTATTCTATGTATGGGAATCGCCTATGATGTATCTAGCATGGAAAGTATTGGGAATTACTCGGTCGTTTTCGTTGACGGGAAAAGTATGCCTCTCAAAATATTTTATCTCTCAATTTAAGCTTTGAGCTCTCGCACCTCTACAAATCTCTGCTTCCCTCTGCGAAGGGCCTATCTATTTACTTTATGTAATTTTTATTTTTATTTGAGTCTCCATCTTCTCTTATAAAGCACCAACTAGGGAGCACTATGATCATACTTGTGCATTGGATGTAGCTAATATTCGAGTGCGTTTCATGAATGGATCAATGATTGAGCATGATGGGCTAGGGATAACTTTCTTTAGTGTTGATTTTTGAAAGACATGGTTGCTTGTTGATATGCTTGAGTATTTAAATCTTCATGTCAAAACTAGACTATTGCTTTGAACCATATAAAAGTCCAAATGTCCATGCTACAAAAGAAAAGAATATGTGATGAACATGTTAGGCAGTATTCCACATCAAAAATTCTGTTTTTATCATTTACCTACTCGAGGACGAGCAGGAATCAAGCTTGGGGATGCTGATACGTCTCCAATGTATCTATAATTTTTGATTGTTCCATGCTGTTATATTATCATTCTTGGATGTTTTACAATCATTTTATAGCAACTTTATATCATTTTTTGGGACTAACCTATTGACATAGTGCCCAGTGCCAGTTGCTGTTTTTTGCTTGTTTTTTACTTCGCAGAATATCAGTACCAAACGGAGTCCAAATGCAGCGACACTTTTTGGAGAATATTTTTGGACCAGAAGACAAAAATGGGCCAAAGAAGTACCAGAGGGGAGGCCCGAGGGGAGCACAACCCCCAGGGCGCGCCCTGGTGGGTTGTGCCCACCTCGGTGGCCTCCCGCACCGCCTCTTTGCTCTATAAATACCCCAATATTCCAGAAACCCTAGGGGAGTCAACGAAAAACCAATCTAGACCCCGTTCCGGCACCCTGCCGGAGGGGGAAATCATCACCGATAGCCATCTTCATCATCCCGGCGGCCACCATGATAAGGAGGGAGTATTCTTGAGATGACACGATCTTGATGTATCGCGGGCTTTGTTAATATAGTTGGATCATATGGTGTTTCTCCCTCTCTATCTTGTTGTGATGAATTGAGTTTTCCCTTTGAGATTTTGTTCTTATTGAATTGAATATTTTTATGGATTTGAGAGCACTTGATATATGACTTGCATATGAATACCCGTGGTGACAATGGGGTATTATATTGATTCACTTGATATATGTTTTGGCACTCAACTCGCGGATTCCCGAGGTGACATTGGGGTATTCTATGCATAGGGGTTGATGCACGTTTTCATCCTACTTTCTCCGGTAGAAATCTTAGGGCACTCTTTGAGGTTCTTTGTGTTGGATTAAGTATTATGAATCTGAATTTGTTTTGGTGTTATTCTAGTATGAACCCTTGGGTAGATCGATCGGAAAGGATAACTTGGTGTTATTTTAGTACGAACTCTTGGATAGATCGATCGGAAAGAATAACTTTGAGGTGGTTTCGTACCCTACAAACAATTTCTTCTTATGTTCTCTGCTAGATAAGAACTTTGGAGTGATTCTTCATCGCACTTTGAGGGATGGTTATATGATCCAATTAGATTAGCATTGTTGAGAGATTGCACTAGCGGAAGTACGGACCCTAGGCCTCATTTTCAAGCATTGCAATACCATTTGTGCTCACTTTTGTTGCTTGTTACCTTGCTGTTTTTTATTGTTCCTATTACAAAAATCAATATTTACTATCATTACTACACTTGTATCACCATCTCTTCGCCGAACTAGTGCACCTATACAAATTACCATTGTATTTGGTGTGTTGGGGACACAAGAGACTCTTTGTTATTTGGTTGCAGGGCTGTTTGAGAGAGACCTTCTTCATCCTACACCTCCCACAGATTGATAGACCTTAGGTCATCCACTTGAGGGAAAATAGCTACTGTCCTACAAAACTCTGCGCTTGGAGGCCCAACACGAGTCTATAAGAATAAAGTTGCGTAGTAGACATCAATAAGTCATGTTCATTGTGTCCCTAAGAAGGGAGGTATTACTATTGTTCCTAATGATAAAAATGAATTGATTGCACAAAGAATTGTCATAGGTTATAGAATGGTAATTGATTTTAGAAAATTAAATAAGGCTACTAGGAAAGATCATTATCCTCTAACTTTCATTGATCAGATGCTAGAAAGACTATCAAAACATACAAATTTCTGCTATCTAGATGGATACTCTGGTTTTTCCCAAATACCTGTGTCACAAGAGGATCAAGAAATAACTACTTTTACATGCCCTTTCGGTACTTTTGCTTATAGACGTATGTCTTTTGGTTTATGCAATGCACCTGCTACCTTTTAAAGATGTATGATTGCTATATTCTCTGACTTATTTGAAAATATTGTTGAGGTTTTCATTGATGATTTTTCCGTATACGGAATTTCTTTTGATGATTGCTTAAGCAACCTTGGTCGAGTTTTGCAGAGATGCGAAGAAACTAATCTTGTCTTGAATTGGGAGAAGTGCCACTTTATGGTTAATGAAGGTATTGTCTTGGGGCATAAAATCTCCGAACGAGGTATTGAAGTTGATAAAGCTAAAGTTGATGCTATTGAAAAAATGCAGTGTCCTAAAGATATCAAAGGTATAAGAAGTTTCATTGGTCATGCTGGCTTCTATAGGAGGTTTATCAAAGATTTCTCTAAAATTTCTAGGCCTCTCACTAATATTTTGCAAAAGGATGCTCCATTTGTTTTTTATGATGATTGTGTAGAAGCATTTGAAATCCTTAAGGAAGCCTTAATTTCTGCACCTATTATTCAACCACCTGATTGGAACCTACCCTTTGAAATTATGTGTGATGCTAGTGATTATGCTGTTGGTGCTATTCTAGGACAAAGAGTTGATAAGAAATTAAATGTTATCCATTATGCTAGTAAACTCTAGACAGTGCTCAAAGAAATTATGCTACCACTGAAAAAGAAATTTTAGCAGTTGTGTTTGCTTGTGACACTGATCATGCTGCTATTAAATACCTTATGGAAAAGAAAGATGCTACACCTAGACTCATTAGGTGGGTTCTCTTGCTACAAGAATTTGATTTACATATTACTGATAGAAAGGGAGCTGAGAACCCCGTAGCAGACAACTTGTCTAGGCTAGAAAATATTCTTGATGACCCACTACCTATTGATGATAGCTTTCCTGATGAACAACTAGCTGTCATAAATACTTCTTGTAGTACTCCATGGTATGCAGACTATGCTAATTATATTGTTGCTAAATTTATACCACCTAGTTTTACATACCAACAAAAGAAAAGGTTTTTCTGTGATTTAAGACATTACTTCTGGGATGACCCACACCTTTATAAAGAAGGAGTAGATGGTGTTATTAGACGTTGTATACCTGAGCATGAACAGGAACAAATCTTACGCAAGTGTCACTCTGAGGGTTACGGAGGACACCATGCTGGAGATAGAACTGCACACAAGGTATTACAATCTGGTTTTTATTGGCCTACTCTTTTCAAGGACACTCGTAAGTTTGTCTTATCTTGTGATAAATGTCAACGAATTGGTAACATTAGTAGACGTCAGGAAATGCCTATGAATTATTCACTTGTTATTGAACCATTTGATGTTTGGGGATTTGATTATGTGGGACCTTTTCCTTCCTCCAATGGGTATACACATATTTTGGTTGTTGTTGATTATGTTACTAAGTGGGTAGAAGCTATTCCAACTACTAGTGCTGATCATAACACCTCCATTAAAATGCTTAAAGAAGTTATTTTCCCGAGGTTTGGAGTCCCTAGATATTTAATGACTGATGGTGGTTCACACTTTATTCATGGTGCTTTCCGTAAATTGCTTGCTAAGTATGATGTTAACCATAGAATTGCATCTCCATATCATCCTCAGTCTAGTGGTCAAGTAGAATTAAGTAATAGGGAAATAAAATTGACCTTGCAAAAGACTGTTAATAGATCCAGGAAGAATTGGTCTAAGAAACTTGATGATGCATTATGGGCTTATAGAATTTCTTATAAAAATCCTATGGGTATGTCTCCATATAAAATGGTTTATGGGAAAGCATGTCACTTACCTCTCGAACTAGAACATAAAACTTATTGGGCAATCAAAGAACTCAACTATGATTTCAAACATGCCAGTGAGAAAAGGTTATTAGACATTAGCTCACTTGATGAATGGATAACCCAAGCCTATGAAAATGCCAAATTGTTTAAATAAAAGGTTAAAAGATGGCATGACAAGAGAATACAAAATCGGGAATTTAATGTGGGTGACCATGTCCTGCTTTACAATTCTCATTTAAGATTTTTTGCAGGAAAACTTTTCTCTAAATGGGAAGGTCCTTACATTATCGAAGAAGTTTATCGTTCCGGTGCCAACAAGATCAACAATGTCGAGGGCAACAACCCGAAGGTGGTGAATGGGCAAAGAATCAAACATTATATCTCAGGTACACCCATAAATGTTGAAACTAATATTATTCATACCATAACATCGGAGGAGTACATAAAGGAAACCTTCCAGCACGCTCCAGAACCCTGACAAGGAATAGGTATGTGATATGGTAAGTAAACCGACTCCAAAAGTTTTCCAAAAGCAATTTTACTCCATTTTGGAATATTTAAAAAATTAGGAAAATAAAAAGTAGTCCGAACAGTGCACGAGCAGGCGACAAGCCTGGGGGCGCACCCTACCCCCTGGGCGCGTGATAACCCACAAGTATAGGGGATCACAACAGTTTTTTAGGGTTGAGTATTCAACCCAAATTTATAGATTCGACACAAGGGGAGCCAAAGAATATTTGTAAGTATTAGCAGCTGAGTTGTCAATTCAACCACACCTAGAGATTAATTATCTACAGCAAGATAATCAGTAGCACAGTAATATGAAAATTTTGATAGAAGTGGTAGCAGTAACAGTAACGGTAACAGTGATAGCAATGATTTTGTAGCAAGTGTAACAGTAGCAATAGCAATAGTAACTTAGCAAGAACAATATGTGACAAACTCGTAGGCATTGGATCGGTGAATTCGTTGGATGATATTCATCATATAATAGTCATAACCTAGGGTGATACGGCACTAGCTCCAGTTCATAAATATAATGCAGGCACGTATTCCGTAAATAGTCATACGTGCTTATGGAAAGAACTTGTATGGCATCTTTTGTCCTACCCTCCCGTGGCAGCGGGGTCCATAAGGAAACTAAGGGATATTAAGGCCTCCTTTTAATAGAGAACCGGAACAAAGCATTAGCACATAGTGAATACATGAACTCCTCAAATTACGGTCATCATCGGAAAGTATCCCGACTATTGTCACTCTGGGGTTTGTGGATCATAACATGTAATAGGTGATTATAACTTGCAAGATCGGATCTAGAACATAGATATAATGGTGATAACATAAATGGTTCAGATCTGAAATCATGGCACCCGGGCCCAAGGTGACAAGCATTAAGCATGGCAAAGTCATAGCAACATCAATCTCAGAGCATAATGGATACTAGGGATCAAGCCCTAACAAAACTAACTCGATTACATGATGAATCTCATCCAACTTCCTCACCAACCAGCGAGCCTACGAAGTAATTACTCACTCCCGGTGGGGAGCATCATGGAATTGGCGATGGAGAAGGGTTGGTGGTGACGAAGATCGAAGATTCCCCTCTCCGGAGCCCCAAACGGACTCCAGATCTGGCCTCCCGATGAAGAACATGAGGTGACGGCGGCTCCGTCTCGTGAAATGTGATAATTCTTCCTCCCTGAATTTTCTCTCCAAATATAGGTATTTATGGAGTCGGGATCAGGGTCTGCGGGGCCACCAGGTGGGCACGCCAGGAGGGGGGCGCGCCCTGGTGGGTTGTGCTCACCCAGAGGCCCCCCTCCGGTGGTTCTTGGCTCCAGTATTTTTCTTTTATTCCATAAAAATTCTCCAAAAAGTTTCGTTCCATTCCGAGAACTTTTATTTCTGCACAAAAACAACACCATGGTAGTTCTTCTGAAAACAACGTCAGTCCGGGTTAGTTTCATTCAAATCATGCAAATTAGAGTCCAAAGCAAGAGTAAAAGCGTTAGGAAAAGTAGATATGACGGAGACGTATCAGCGCGCCTCCCAAGCTTGTGGCCCACTCGTGTACCTTCCGGACTCCGTTTTCTCCCAGAATACTTGTTTTGCATGTTAAAATTCATTATATAATCTCCCGAAGGTTTTGACCACCGTATCACGGCAATATCCTCTGTTCTTGTTTCGAGCTATTTTTCTAACAGATCTAGATCGCCATGACGTCTCCATGCGCCCCCAAGGACAAGTTCTACGAGAAGGTCATCAACCCCTACTTTCCGAAGGTGATGAAACACCCTCAAATCATTGAGATGCAAGAGGGGGTGCTTCACATCCGGGATGTTCAAGGGCCAACAAGGACCGGAAGCGTGGAGGCCAGGCTCGAGGCGGTGGACCAGGAGGTTTTCAAGTGCCAAGGGATGGTGGAACCCGGACTCAACGCCAATCACTCCATGAGCACGGAATTCACCCGTGACCACAAGCTGGACACCAATGATATTGGAGAGGCCATCTTCAAGCTTCATGAGAAAATCGAGCATCTCCAAGCCCAGATCTATGACCTGCAAAACCAAAACTGTGAGTATGAATACAGATTTAAGAGGATGAGTTTGGCTGCAGATTTGAGGATTCTGGAGACTCGTTCATCCTTCTAGGATGGTGAGCCTATGCCTTGGAAGACGGAGGACAAGCCTCCCACATCATCAATTTCATCACCACCACCTCCGAAGAAGGAGACTTGAGTACATGGGTATGGGCACTCCCCTTGGCTTATGCCAAGCTTAGGGGAGGTGCCCCGGTATCGTGTCACCATCAGATCTTTATCTTTATCATTTATCTTAGTTCGATCCTTTTGGTTAAATCTTGATCTAGTAGAATAAAAGTTTTAGTATGATTTAGTCTTTGAGTTTTGCTTCATGCTCTATCTATGTAATCAAGTATGAGAGTTATATAATAAAGAGCAGTTTTGAGTTGAGGGCTTTTCGTTCTTGCTTTGATCTTGGAAAAGAAATAAAATAAAAGAAATAAAAAGATTATATAATAATCTTATGGAGAGTGATGACTTCACATATAAGAAGTATGATACATGAAATTTGTTGAGGGTTGAAAACATAGTTTTGGTCATTGTTGCAATTAATAGGAAGTAATAAAGAAAGAGAGGTTTCACATATAAATACAATATCTTGGTCATCCTTTATGATTGTGGGCACTCATTAAAATATTATATGCTAATAAGTTGATGTTGGACAAGGAAGACAACATAATGGGTTATGTTTTCTTATATCCGAATTGAAGTTATATTGTCATGGATCCTCCAACATGTTGAGCTTGCTTCTCATCCTATGCTAGCCAAAACTTCCGCACCGAGTAGAGATACTACTTGTGCATCCAAAACCCTTAACCCAGTTTTGCCATGAAAGTCCACTATATCTACCTATGGATTGAGTAAGATCCTTCAAGTAAGTTGTCATTGGTGCAAGCAATAAAAATTGCTCTCTAAATATGTATGATCTTTTAGTGTGAGGAAAATAAACTTTATACGAACTTGTGATGGGGAAGAAATAAAAGCGATGGACTGCATAATAAAGTTCTCTATCACAAGCGGCAATATAAAGTGATGATCTTTTGCATTAAGATTTTGTGCATCAAACCATAAAAGCGCATGACAACCTCTGCTTCCCTCTGCGAAGGGCCTATCTTTTATTTTACTTTCTACCTTTATACAAGAGTCATGGTGATCTTCACCCTTCCTTTTTATATTTTCTCTTTTTGGCAAGCACTATGTGTTGGGGAAGATCCAGACATATATATCCACTCGGATGTAGGTGTTCATAAATTATTATTGTTGATGTTACCCTTGAGGTAAATTGTTGGGAGGCAAAACTATAAGCCCCTATCTTCCTATGTGTTTGATTGAAGCTTTGATCTCATATTTATCGTGTGAGTGTTAGCAATTATGAAAGATTAAATGATGGTTGAGTATGTGAACTTGCTAAATAAAAGCTCTTACATTGACTCTTTCTGATGTTATGATAAATTGCAATTGCTTCAATGACCGAGATCATAGTTTGTTAGTTTTCAATAAAGTTTTTGGTTCATACTTTACCTTGTGAACGAATTATCACTTTAGCATAAGAAGTTATATGACAATATATATTGTTGTTCTAAAAAGATGATCATGATGCCCTCATGTCTGTATTTTATTTTGTCGACACCTCTATCTCTAAACATGTGGACATGATTATCGATTTCATCTTTCGCTTGAGGACAAGCGAGGTCTAAGCTTGGGGGAGTTGATACGTCCATTTTGCATCATGTTTTTATGTTGATATTTATATCATTATGGGCTGTTATTTCACATTATGGTACAATACTTATGCCTGTTCTCTCTTATTTTTACAAGATTTACATGAAGAGGGAGAATGCCGGCAGCTAGAATTCTGGACCGGAAAGGAGCAAATCTGAGATACCTATTCTGCACAACTCCAAATGTCCTGAAACATTACGGAGAATTATTTTGGAATATATAAAAAATATTGGGCAAAGAAACAACAGAAGGGCACCCACCAGGTGGCCACAAGCCTGGGGGACGCGCCCTACCCCCCAGGGCGCGCCCCCTGAGCTTGTGGGCCCCCTGGCCAGCCTCTGGTGCCCATCTTCTGCTATATGGAGGGTTTTTACCTAGAAAAAAAATCAGAAGGAAGCTTTCGGGATGAAGCGCTGCCGTCTCAAGACGGAACCTAGGCAGAAGCAATCTAGGGCTCCGGTGGAGCTATTCTGCAGGGGAAACTTCCCTCCGGGAGGGGGAAATCGAAGCCAACGTCATCACCGACGTTCCTCTCATCGAGGGAGGGTCAATTATCATCAACATCTTCACTAGCACCATCTCCTCTCAAACCCTAGTTCATCTCTTGTATTCAATATTTGTCTCAAAACCTCAGATTGGTACCTGTGGGTTGCTAGTAGTGTTGATTACTCTTCGTAGTTGATGCTAGTTGGTTTATTTGGTGGAAGATCATATGTTCAGATCCTTAATGATATTTATTACCCCTCTGATCAACATGAGTGTAACACCCCCTTGTAATAAGCTCTGTGACACTCTGTTAAAACTGCCAAGTCAAGATCATTTGCAGTGCCAGGTCATATGGGTTAATGATCCAATTCAAATTCACATCTGAAAATCAACTCAAATTCAAAAGTGAAATATGAAGTTGATCAAACACTGTTGGGAAAATGTTCATTAAATGGCAAATAATCCAGGAACATTTGTAAAATCATCATCAATAAAGTTGGAGTTAGATAAGTGACTCTAACTAGATGAAACAGCACCTAAACAGAATATTCAAATCCATTTAAAATCATTTCAAACACAAATGAACTCCAAATCTGCCCAAACCACTTTTTGGTGAGAGATAATATTGCATTGCAATATTTGGGCCAATTCCACATTTTTCAAAAGAGCACAAGTGGCCTAATCATTTTGAAACAGAAAAAGAATAAAAGAAAAGGAAGAAGAGAAATAAGAAAAAGGAAAACGCTACTGTTGGCTGGGCCTAAGTGCACAGTGTGCAGCCCAGTCCAACAGCAGCCCACCCCTTCTCCCTCCTCGTGCGTGTCGGCGCGCCCCTGGCCGCGCGCGCCCGCGCCAGCCGGGCGGCGACACGGCGACGGTGCCGACGCCACCGACAGCCGGAGGGGATAAGGGCGAGGCCATTCACTCCCCCTGGCTCCTCCCATCACTTCTCTGTCCTCTTCCTCGCTCGCCTCGTCTCGCTCCCTTCACCAGATCCACTGCCAGGTGCCCTCGCCGCCGCGCCGTCGACGACCGCACGGCCACAGGTGGTCCCGTGCCCGCCGACCGTGTCCGTCAACCCCGCTGTGGTCGGCCACTTCCTCTGGTGCCTTCAGCTGGAGCGGGGAGGCCCTGCAGCTGCCGTTCGGCGTCGTCTTCCTCCTCGGACTCCGGCGATCCCCTTCCTCTCCGACGAGCCCTGCTGCTACTAACCTGACAACGGTCTTTCGTGACCACTCGGTGAGCTTCCCTTCTCCCTCCCCGATGCCTTGCGCTGCCCGTCGACGCCTATAGCTAGCTGGCGTCGATGCCGTGAGCTCGTCGCCGCTGTGCACTTCGCCGCCGCGGCCACAGACGCCGTCGAGCTCGTCCGGACCCAGCATCGAGCTCCTGGGGCTCGTGCAAGTCTGGCAAGACCCCTAGCACTCCTCCCCGCGCTGTGTAGTTTAGAACCCGATGAGGCCCAAACTCCGGCGCCGCTGCTGCTCAACGCCGGCGAGGATTCCGGCTGATTCCGGCGAAGCCACCACCACCACCGCACGCGGCCCGCTCGTCTCGTCCGAACGAGACCCCGCGCGCGCCAAATGGCTGTCTGTAGGCGATTTCCGACGCCGGCCTGCGCCCTCCGCCGCGTTTGGCGTCACCGGCGTCGAGCCGCCGGCCACCGCCGATGTGGCAGGGCCGGCCCCACCTCAGGGTGGCTGCCAGTGGGCCCTGGGGGCCCCGGTTGACTGGGTTGACCCAGTCAACGTGTTGAGTGGGCAACCCCAGTCGCTGATGTGTGGGCCCCGGCGAATAATTAACCTAAATAAACATTTAATTAAATAAAGTTAATTAGATTAGCCTAATGTCTCACTGACAGGTGGGGTCCGCCCCCCTAATTAACCCTGGATTTAAAATTAGCCCACTGTTAAAATAACAGAGGCTAACATGTGGGTCCCACTGGACCCACATGTCATATTTGACCAGTCAGCGCCACTGTTGCATGCTGACGTCATCCTCACGCAATGCTGACATCATCAGGCACTATTCTGGATAATGTTGATTTTATTAAATAAAAATAAATTCCAGAAAATCAATTAATCTTTATAAATTCATAACTTTTAAACCGTAGCTCGAATCGAAAAAGTTAAAACATGAAAGTTGCTCAGAACGACGAGACGAGTCTAATTGTGCCGTCTGTTTCTTCATCGGAACCCCCTACGTAGAAGAACTCGTAACTCCGGACTCGAATCCGGCAGATGAATAGTGCACACACGTCGGATATTAAATTCCAGAATAATTCTAAAAATAACTAAAATGACTTAGATGCATATTTAGGCAACCCTGCACTGCATCATAGCATCATACGCACCATATTGCATTTGTTTGCATTATGTTTACCTGTTTCTTCCCCCTCTTCTCTCTCGGTAGACCCCGACGTTGACGTAGCTCCCGAGGCAGACGCCGCACAGGAGTACGACTACGTCCCCGACGATACCACTGAAGACCTTGCCCTTGCCCCAGAGTAAACAGGCAAGCACCCCCATTTTGAGCATGCCCATATCACCTATTCTCTTCTCTCTTATGCTTGCATTAGAACTGCTACTGCTACTATTTTCCTATATCTGCTGCATAGCCTGTTTATTGTAACTTGCCTTGCTACCTTACTGGATATCCTAGACTGATTAGTATAGGCTGGGTAGAGACACGACAGAGACCCCCCACTTGATCCCGACTGCCCTGCTGGATATGAGAAGACCCGATCATCGGGATTGAAGATTAGACCCTGGCACCGCACATCACTTCTCCCTATGTTGCTCGACACTGCTGGGTTACCGTCGAGTGCCGAGGGTGATACCTCGTCAGCACTTCTGATGTTAACCTTGTAGGTTAGTTACTCGGTCGTGGTAAGCGAGGGTGATTCCTCCTACACTACCCCCGATAACGACATCGTCGCGCAACCGCTCAAGTGTGGACCTCGAGGGTGATTCCTCCTTCGTTCACCTTGATGATAACGGGTTCCATCGAGGGTGATTCCTCAGGGCTCCCCTGGTGTCAGACACACAGTTACTGTTGATGAGTTGACTTGCACTAAACCATGATACTAAAGACGGGTCAGCCCTGAGGGGTACCCACGCGAGCTTATTGCGAAGTGATGTGGAGTCGGGTTGACCTGGATGGTGCCCGCGAGATAACTACGAGGCGTGGCCGGGCATTCTTAGCCCTTGCCGCAAGTCCTCAAGACGGGGCGACGGGGTCACATCGATCGTGAGTCTCTGCTCATTTCCGCGCGCTCCTAACCCACTACGGTTTGGATATTTGATCCGAAGGGCCTCTGGCCCGATAGCACTAACCATCACGTGGGCATAGTATGGGCATTATGCGTCGTATACTTCAGCCGGAGCTTAATGGACGTCAGCGACTGAGCGGCGCGCGCTGAATTGGACTGGGAACGCAATCGCGCTTGTATAAGGGGTTGCTAGGTCTGCTTTCAGCCGCGTACGCAACGTGCAGGAGTTCCCGGGGCGAAGGCCCAAGACCCCTGGGCGCATAGGTTTAGTCCGGCGTGCTGACCTCTCTGTTAGGTATTCGGTCGGGTTGCGGCGTGTTGCTTAGCCGAGGCCGGGCATGACCCAGAAAAGTGTGTCCGGCCAGAGTTAAGCGAGCGTGGTGGGTAAGTTGGTGCACCCCTGCAGGGAAGAAACTTCTATCGATAGCCTGTCCTACGGTAACGGACACTCGGAGTTGTATCCCGATCGGTACAACTAGAACATGTGATGAGAACTGGATAGTACGGCTCTGGGATTGCTTTCTCGCAGGGAGTCGAGAAAGGATCTCAGGTCGAGGTTGATGATACTACTACTACTTTACATTATGTTCATCTGTTCTCTTCTATTGCTGCAAGACTGTCGAAGATTGTTCAAGATGCTAGTCTTCGATAGGACTAGGCTTTCCCCCTCTATTCTGGCATTTCTGCAGCCCAGTCCACATATACAGCCATTCCTTTGAAAATGTTGCATATGTAGTGTAGATCCTTGCTTGCTGAGTACTTCGGATGAGTACTCACGTTTGCTTTACTTTCTTTTTTCCCCATATTCCATTTCATGCCACCAGACGACGGAGCCCCTGAGCCAGACGCCCCAGCCGACGACCAGTACTACTACCCGCCTGGCGAGTACTACTACTACGAGGAGCCGACTGACGAACAGGAGTAGGATCGGAGGGTCCAGGGTAGGAGGCCTACGCCTTTCGATCGTAGTATTTTATTTTACCCCGCCTCTGTGAAGGCTTATCTCTCTCTTTGTAAAATATCTGTACTCAGATATCTGATGCTTCCGCTGACGCTTGTATGCCATCGAGCTATGTATTCGAGCCCTCGAGGCCCTGGCTTGTAATATAAAGCTTGTATGACTTTATTTATGTTTTAGAGTTGTGTTGTGATATATTCAAGTGAGTCCTTAGGCTTGATCGTGCGCATTTGCGTGTATGGTTAGTGCACGATTAAGCCGGGGTCGTCACAGGTTGGTATCAGAGCCGACTGCCTCTAGGTGTCCCCCTTCCCAATTCCTTGGCCGAAGTTGAGTCTAGAGGTCCAAAACTGTTTTACTAACTTGGTTGTGTGGCTTACGGGCCCACGTCGCCAACTGGGTGGTATTAGGATCTTTTATTCCTCGTCTTTACTCTGGGATTCTAATCTCTCATCTATTCGGGTTTAATAAAATTTACTAACATCGACATTTAGGTTCTCGTTAATTCTATCCACCCGGAGAGCTGGATTCAGTGTGATTTCCCTGACGTTGATCTGATTAGTCTGATAATCATTTTCCTTTCCATTGTTTTGTTTAACCTTTCTCTCCGAGTTGTATTATACTCCGAGTTGTCATTCGATAAGACCGGATTCTGCATCAGAGTGCACGCGGAGAGTAGGATCCAGCGAGTTGATCGATCTTCGGTGTTCTCTAAACTCGACTTGAGGTTGGGTTATCACCAGATCCGTGTCCGCGAAGAGGATATTCCGAAGACTGCATTCGTTACTCGTTATGGCTCTTACGAGTACACAGTCATGTCGTTTGGCTTAACAAACGCTCCAGCTACCTTCTCCCGCTTAATGAATTATATATTCATGGATTACCTCGACAAATTCGTCGTGGTATATCTGGATGATATTCTGGTTTATTCGAAGAACAAAGAAGAACATGCTGAGCATCTTCGCCTAGTTCTGGAGAGACTTCGAGATCACCAATTATATGCCAAGTACTCTAAGTGCGAATTCTGGCTTTCAGAGGTAACCTACCTTGGACATGTCATCTCCAAGGATGGTATCGCAGTTAACCCGGAGCGAGTTCATGCTATTCTTGACTGGACCCCTCCGAAGAATGTCAAGCAAGTCAGAAGTTTCCTCGGGCTTGCAAGTTATTGCCGCCGTTTCATCGAGAATTTCTCCAAGATTGCCAAGCCCCTGACTAATCTGCTCCACAAAGGCGTTAAGTTTGAGTGGACAGACAAATGTCAGGAAAGCTTCCAGACCCTCAAGGACAAGCTGACTTCTGCTCCAGTCCTTGCTCCTCCGGATTCTCGCAAAGATTTTGTGATCTTCTGCGACGCATCTCGCCAAGGACTAGGTTGTGTCCTAATGCAAGAGCGCAGAGTAATTGCATATGCTTCGCGACAACTGCGTCCACATGAAGAGAATTACCCAGTGCATGACCTTGAACTTGCTGCTGTCATTTATGCTTTGAAGCAGTGGCGTCATTACCTCCTTGGTAATCGGTGTGAGATTTACACCGATCATCAGAGCTTGAAGTACTTATTCACTCAACCAGAACTTAATCTTCGTCAGCAGCGTTGGTTAGAAACTATCACCGATTATGATTGTGGAATTTCCTACACTCCTGGCAAAGCTAATGTGATGGCTGATGCCTTGAGCCGCAAGTCATATTGTAGTAACCTCATGGTTAAACAAGCTCAACCCCAGCTGTATGAAGAATTGCGCAAGCTGATCTGCATCATTCCGCAAGGTTCTCTTAATAACCTTGCGATACAGCCAGATCTTGAGAAGGCTGTCAAAATTGCGCAAGCTAAAGATGCCGAAATTGGCCTAATGAAGAAAGAGCTTCACCTCCAAAAGTACAGGGATTTCTCGATTGCTGAAGATGGAACCTTGTACTTCCGAGACCGCATTGTAGTACCTCGCTTCGAGCTGATGACCGACAAAGTCATGAAGGAAGCCCATGATACACCGCTATCTATCCATCCGGGTAGTACCAAAATGTATCGAGATCTTCGTCAAAGGTACTGGTGGTCTAGAATGAAGCAAGATATTGCTCGTTATGTTGCCGAGTGTGACGTTTGTCGTCGCGTGAAGGCAGAACATCAGAAACCTGCTGGAATTCTGCAACCGCTCCCTATTCCTCTGTGGAAGTGGGATAAAGTGCAGATGGATTTCATTACTAGTCTTCCCAAGTCTCAGAAGGGTCACGATGCTATTCTTGTCGTCGTCGATCAACTCTCCAAGGTTGCACACTTTCTGCCAGTTAAGGAGACTATTACTGATAGTCAGTTAGCAGAGCTATATATCTCCAGAATTGTTTCACTCCATGGTATCCCCAAGGAAATCAGTTCAGACCGTGGCAGCATTTTCACTGGCCATTTCTGGGAAAGTTTCCAGAAAGCAATGGGAACTCATATTACCTGGAGTTCAGCTTATCATCCACAATCCCAAGGTCAAGTTGAGCGCGTTAATCAAGTGCTTGAAGATATGCTTCGAGCCTGTGTTATATCCTTCGGTAAGAAATGGGAGGAATCTCTCCCGTATGCCGAGTTCTCTTATAACAACAGCTATCAAGCCAGCTTGAAAATGGCCCCCTTTGAGGTTCTTTATGGTCGTAAATGTCGAACCCCTCTGAATTGGTCAGAAACTGGGGAACGACCTCTTGTTGGACCGGACATTATTCAACATGCCGAAGAACAAGTCCGAATTGTCCAGGAGAATCTCAAAGCAGCTCAAGACCGTCAGAAGAGTAATTATGATCGTAAGCGATGGGGTGTGATCTATCAACCTGGTGATCAAGCCTATCTTCGTGTCACTCCAATGAAGGGCACCCGTCGTTTCGGAATCAAGGGCAAGCTAGCTCCTCGCTATATTGGTCCTTTCCGCATCGTGGCTAGACGTGGACAGATGGCATATAAATTGGAGTTGCCACCGCAATTCTCCCATATTCATGATGTCTTCCACGTGTCACAACTCCGTAAGTGCTTCAAGGAATCCTCGCACCATGCAGTGGATCATGAGATGCTCGAGCTACAAGATGATCTTTCCTATAAGGAGCATCCGATCCGCATCCTCGACGAAGCTGAACATCGAACTCGTCAGAAGACGACCAAGTTCCTAAAAGTGCAGTGGTCGAATCACACTGAAGATGAAGCCACTTGGGAATGCGAGGATCATCTTCGGGAAGAATATCCCGGACTCTTTCCTTCTACCTCCTAAATTCTCGGGACGAGAATTTCTTTTAGAGGAGGAGAACTTGTAACACCCCCTTGTAATAAGCTCTGTGACACTCTGTTAAAACTTCCAAGTCAAGATCATTTGCAGTGCCAGGTCATATGGGTTAATGATCCAATTCAAATTCACATCTGAAAATCAACTCAAATTCAAAAGTGAAATATGAAGTTGATCAAACACTGTTGGGAAAATGTTCATTAAATGGCAAATAATCTAGGAACATTTGTAAAATCATCATCAATAAAGTTGGAGTTAGATAAGTGACTCTAACTAGATGAAACAGCACCTAAACAGAATATTCAAATCCATTTAAAATCATTTCAAACACAAATGAACTCCAAATCTGCCCAAACCACTTTTTGGTGAGAGATAATATTGCATTGCAATATTTGGGCCAATTCCACATTTTTCAAAAGAGCACAAGTGGCCTAATCATTTTGAAACAGAAAAAGAATAAAAGAAAAGGAAGAAGAGAAATAAGAAAAAGGAAAACGCTACTGTTGGCTGGGCCTAAGTGCACAGTGTGCAGCCCAGTCCAACAGCAGCCCACCCCTTCTCCCTCCTCGTGCGTGTCGGCGCGCCCCTGGCCGCGCGCGCCCGCGCCAGCCGGGCGGCGACACGGCGACGGTGCCGACGCCACCGACAGCCGGAGGGGATAAGGGCAAGGCCATTCACTCCCCCTGGCTCCTCCCATCACTTCTCTGTCCTCTCCCTCGCTTGCCTCGTCTCGCTCCCTTCACCAGATCCACTGCCAGGCGCCCTCGCCGCCGCGCCGTCGACGACCGCATGGCCACAGGCGGTCCCGTGCCCGCCGATCGTGTCCGTCAACCCCGCTGTGGTCGGCCACTTCCTCTGGTGCCTTCAGCTGGAGCGGGGAGGCCCTGCAGCTGCCGTTCGGCGTCGTCTTCCTCCTCGGACTCCGGCGATCCCCTTCCTCTCCGACGAGCCCTGCTGCTACTAACCTGACAACGGTCTTTCGTGACCACTCGGTGAGCTTCCCTTCTCCCTCCCCGATGCCTTGCGCTGCCCGTCGATGCCTATAGCTAGCTAGCGTCGATGCCGTGAGCTTGTCGCCGCTGTGCACTTCGCCGCCGCGGCCACAGACGCCGTCGAGCTCGTCCGGACCCAGCATCGAGCTCCTGGGGCTCGTGCGAGTCTGGCAAGACCCCTAGCACTCCTCCCCACGCTGTGTAGTTTAGAACCCGACGAGGCCTGAACTCCGGCGCCGCTGCTGCTCAACGCCGGCGAGGATTCCGGCTGATTCCGGCGAAGCCACCACCACCACCGCACGCGGCTCGCTCGTCTCGTTCGAACGAGACCCCGCGCGCGCCAAATGGCCGTCTGTAGGCGATTTCTGACGCTGGCCTGCGCCCTCGGCCGTGTTTGGCGTCACCGGCGTCGAGCCGCCGGCCACTGCCGACGTGGCAAGGCCGGCCCCACCTCAGGGTGGCTGCCAGTGGGCCCTGGGGGCCCCGGTTGACTGGGTTGACCCAGTCAAGGTGCTGACTGGGCAACCCCAGTCGCTGACGTGTGGGCCCCGGCGACTAATTAACCTAAATAAACATTTAATTAAATAAAGTTAATTAGATTAGCCTAATGTCTCACTGACAGGTGGGGTCCGCCCCCCTAATTAACCCTGGATTTAAAATTAGCCCATTGTTAAAATAACAGAGGCTGACATGTGGGTCCCACTGGACCCACATGTCATATTTGACTAGTCAGCGCCACTGTTGCATGCTGACGTCATCCTCACGCAATGCTGACATCATCAGGCACTATTCTGGATAATGTTGATTTTATTAAATAAAAATAAATTCCAGAAAATCAATTAATCTTTATAAATTCATAACTTTTAAACCGTAGCTCTAATCGAAAAAGTTAAAACATGAAAGTTTCTCAGAACGACGAGACGAGTCTGATCGTGCCGTCTGTTTCTTCATCGGAACCCCCTATGTAGAAGAAATCGTAACTCCGGACTCGAATCCGGCAGATGAATAGTGCACACACGTCGGATATTAAATTCCAGAATAATTCTAAAAATAACTAAAATGACTTAGATGCATATTTAGGCAACCCTGCACTGCATCATAGCATCACACGCACCGTATTGCATTTGTTTGCATTATGTTTACCTGTTTCTTCCCCCTCTTCTCTCTCGGTAGACCCCGACGTTGACGTAGCTCCCGAGGCAGACGCCGCACAGGAGTACGACTACGTCCCCGACGATACCACTGAAGACCTTGCCCTTGCCCCAGAGCAAACAGGCAAGCACCCCCATTTTGAGCATGCCTATATCACCTATTCTCTTCTCTCTTATGCTTGCATTAGAACTGCTACTGCTACTGTTTTCCTATATCTGCTGCATAGCCTGTTTATTGTAACCTGCCTTGCTACCTTACTGGATATCCTAGACTGATTAGTATAGGCTGGGTAGAGACACGACAGAGACCCCCCACTTGATCGCGACTGCCCTGCTGGATATCAGAAGACCCGATCATCGGGATTGAAGATTAGACCCTGGCACCGCACATCACTTCTCCCTATGTTGCTCGACACTGCTGGGTTACCGTCGAGTGCCGAGGGTGATACCTCGTCAGCACTTCTGATGTTAACCTTGTAGGTTAGTTACTCGGTCGTGGTAAGCGAGGGTGATTCCTCCTACACCACCCCCGATAACGACATCGTCGCGCAACCCCTCAAGTGTGGACCTCGAGGGTGATTCCTCCTTCGTTCACCTTGATGATAACATCAGGTGGGGTTCCATCGAGGGTGATTCCTCAGGGCTCCCCTGGTGTCAGACACACAGTTACTGTTGATGAGTTGACTTGCACTAAACCATGATACTAAAGACGGGTCGGCCCTGAGGGGTACCCGCGCGAGCTTATTGCGAAGTGATGTGGAGTCGGGTTGACCTGGATGGTGCCCGCGAGATAACTACGAGGCGTGGCCGGGCATTCTTAGCCCTTGCCGCAAGTCCTCGAGACGGGGCGACGGGGTCACATCGATCGTGAGTCTCTGCTCGTTTCCGCGCGCTCCTAACCCACTACGGTTTGGATATTTGATCCGAGGGGCCTCTGGCCCGATAGCACTAACCATCACGTGGGCATAGTATGGGCGTTCTGCGTCGTATACTTCAGCCGGAGCTTAATGGACGTCAGTGACTAAGCGGCACGCGCTGAATTGGACTGGGAATGCAATCGCGCTTGTATAAGGGGTTGCTAGGTCTGCTTTCAGCCACGTACGCAACGTGCAGGAGTTCCCGGGGCGAAGGCCCAAGACCCCTGGGCGCATAGGTTTAGTCCGGCGTGCTGACCTCTCTGTTAGGTATTCGGTCGGGTTGCGACGTGTTGCTTAGCCGAGGCCGGGCATGACCCAGAAAAGTGTGTCCGGCCAGAGTTAAGCGAGCGTGGTGGGTAAGTTGGTGCACCCCTGCAGGGAAGAAACTTCTATCGATAGCCTGTCCTACGGTAACGGACACTCGGAGTTGTATCCCGATCGGTACAACTAGAACATGTGATGAGAACTGGATAGTACGGCTCTGGGATTGCTTTCTCGCAGGGAGTCGAGAAAGGATCTCAGGTCGAGGTTGATGATACTACTACTACTTTACATTATGTTCATCTGTTCTCTTCTATTGCTGCAAGACTGTCGAAGATTGTTCAAGATGCTAGTCTTCGATAGGACTAGGCTTTCCCCCTCTATTCTGGCATTTCTGCAGCCCAGTCCACATATACAGCCATTCCTTTGACGATGTTGCATATGTAGTGTAGATCCTTGCTTGCTGAGTACTTCGGATGAGTACTCACGTTTGCTTTACTTTCTTTTTCCCCCATATTCCATTTGATGCCACCAGACGACGGAGCCCCTGAGCCAGACGCCCCAGCCGACGACCAGTACTACTACCCGCCTGGCGAGTACTACTACTACGAGGAGCCGACTGACGACCAGGAGTAGGATCGGAGGGTCCAGGGCAGGAGGCCTATGCCTTTCGATCGTAGTATTTTATTTTACCCCGCCTCTGTGAAGGCTTATCTCTCTCTTTGTAAAATATCTGTACTCAGATATCTGATGCTTCCACTGACGCTTGTATGCCATCGAGCTATGTATTCGAGCCCTCGAGGCCCTGGCTTGTAATATAAAGCTTGTATGACTTTATTTATGTTTTAGAGTTGTGTTGTGATATCTTCAAGTGAGTCCTTAGGCTTGATCGTGCGCATTTGCGTGTATGGTTAGTGCACGATTAAGCCGGGGTCGTCACAATGAGCATGCTTTGTGAGTAGTTAGGTTTGTTCCTGAGGACATGGGAAAAGTCTTGTTATAAGTAATCATGTGAATTTGGTATTCATTCGATATTTTGAGGACATGTATGTTGTCTTTTCTCTAGTGGTGTTATGTGAACGTCGACTACATGACACTTCACCATTATTTGGGCCTAGGGGAAGGCATTGGGAAGTAATAAGTAGATGATGGGTTGCTAGAGTGACAGAAGCTTAAACCCTAGTTTATGTGTTGCTTAGTAAGGGGCTGATTTGGATCCACGTGTTTAATGCTATGGTTAGATTTATCTTAATTCTTCTTTCGTAGTTGTGGATGCTTGCGAGAGGGGTTAATCAGAAGTGGGAGGCTTATCCAAGTAAGGACAGCACCCAAGCACCGGTCCACCCACATATCAAATTATCAAAGTAACGAACGTGAATCATATGAGCGTGATGAAAACTAACTTGACAATAATTCCCATGTGTCCTCGGGAGCGCTTTGCTTTATATAAAAGTTCGTCCAGGCTTATCCTTTACTATAAAAAGGATTGGGCCACCTTGCTGCACCTTTGTTACACTTGTTACTTGTTACCGGTTACGAATTATCTTACTACAAAACTATCCGTTACGGATAATTTCAGTGCCTGCAGAGAATACCTTGCTGAAAACCGCTTGTCATTTCCTTCTGATCCTCGTTGGGTTCGACACTCTTACTTATCGAAAGGACTACGGTTGATCCCCTATACTTGTGGGTCATCATGTATATGGTGGGAACTCCCTCTCTAATATATTCGAACGTCGGTGATGGTAGCTCCTCCATTCGTTCCCAAGTGCATTACACCAAAATGTCTAGCACATGGGAACGAAGGAGAAGCTACCCCCACGACAATAGTCGGGATTCTTCTTCCTCTCTCATATATGGTGGACAGTCCCTCACTGATTTTTCAACCATCGGCGATGGTCGCTACTCCTCCTTCCCCTAGTGCATAACAAAGGTCTAGCACAAGGAGAAGAAGGAGAAGCGACCCCCACGACAACAGTCGAC
The DNA here is from genome assembly GCA_011799875.1 of Thinopyrum elongatum. NCBI lineage: Eukaryota > Viridiplantae > Streptophyta > Magnoliopsida > Poales > Poaceae > Thinopyrum > Thinopyrum elongatum. The sequence continues at coordinate 289,195,954 of CM022301.1, forward strand.
ATTCTTCTTCTCTCATATATGGTGGAGACTCTCCCTCACTGATTTTTTGACTGTCATGTATGGAGCCCGACAGACTTAAAGTCAACCCGAAATGTCGTTTGATTCTCTTTCTAGCAAATCCGGGGCACTCGATATTTCCTACATAATCTAGCACAAGTCATGCTAAAATTCCCGGAAAAATACAGCATGACCTTTGCTAAAATAGGACATATTGAGCGCCTGAAATTTACCGGAACGGAAATGAATCAACACTCCAGCAAAACATAGGCCACTCGAATTTTCCCTGCAATACAAAGATGTCCATACACATTGTCACAGCTACTTATGTACTACTAGTACATCTAAGAAACAACATAGACCACATATACCATGTTTACTCACTATAGACGATGGTTGTTGACCGGGCGCGGGTGTCGCCGGTGATCTTCTGGGCGTCGTCGACCGGCTCGTCGGTGATCTACGTACCCTGCGCCACATGAGCATTCAAACTTGATGCTCATTGCATTTCAATGGTTGAAAATATGAACAAAAATATTTCAATATATCTTATATATAATCCTAACATTTCGTTCATACAAGAAGCATAACTAAATAGGACCATCATACACTTACTAAATACCCTAGTTCTACTCTATTCAACACTTACTAAAAATTTCATTCGGACAATATAGGTCTCTCTCTCTAAATTTGGCAATGTGATGTTGACATAACTAAATATACCCTAGTTATACTCTATTGAACACTTACTAAAATTTCTATTACCCTAGTTCTACCCTAAATTTTCTTACTACAAACTTCTATTACTAAATTTAATACCTAAAAATTTCTATTATTAAAATTTCAAAAACAGAGGGAGGTGGAGGGAGCAATAACGAAGGGAGGGGTGAGTGAGGGAGGAAGGGAGGAGGAGGGCGGATGAGGTAGGGAGGAGGAGGACAGACAAGGCAGGGAGGAAGGAGGCAGGAGGGAGGAGGGAGAGGGAGGTGGAAGGAGGGAGGGAGGCATCGGGAGAGGGACGAGGAGGGGAGGGAGGTGGAAGGAGGAGGGAGGGAGGAGCTACCTCGGTGGAGGAGGAGCAGGAGCGTTGGCGGCAGCAGGCGATGGCGATGGTCGGCAAGGGCCGAACGTCGGCGGCGGCGGACGACGGGGTGCGGGGGAGAGTGAGAGTGGAGTGGAGAGGGGAGAGTGAGGGGCGGCCGGAGAAGATAGGATGGGTTTAGCAGCAGCGCGTGTTAGGCGACAACGCTACTGCTAAACGCCATAGCAGTAGCGCGGCTCTGGTGACCAGCACTGCTGCTAACAGGGGCCCACCTGCTGGCACCGTGCATAAATAGCGGTAGCGATGGGCGGCCGACGCGGGCTACTACTACTGGATTAGTAGTAGCGCTGGTTTTCCAGCACCGCTACCACTATGGGAGCCCTGGTCGGTGGCGATGGGACCACTTAGCAGTAGCGCTGCCCGGCTACCCCGCGCAACTGCTACCTTACTATCTGCAGCGCCGTTTGTTACCCGCGCTACTACTAAGTAGCAGTAGCGTTTCTTCCTCAGCCCGCGCTACTGCTAAGATTCTATCTATAAGATTTCTCCTAGTAGTGCTATACGCGCCACCGCCAACCGGCACCCGCCGCTCGCGTAGAATGCTAGGTGGGCCGCGGCCCATTAGCTCATAGCTCGCACCCTCTCTCGTGGCGAAACCTATTTGCTGCTGTAGGCGCTCGTTAATGTGCATTTTGCAAACGGGCGCCTGCAGCACTCCCGGTTGGGCCGACCCATTTCTATGTTTTGTTTTTCCTATTTCTAGAAACATAACAAAGGTGCGGGAGCTAGGGTTTCTGTGACGCCCCCAGCCTAATCATGCACTAATCATACACGCAAATGCACACGATCAAGCCTAAGGACTCACGGGAAGATATCACAACACAACTCTAAAACATAAATAAAGTCATACAAGCTTTATATTACAAGCCAGGGGCCACGAGGGCTCGAATACATAAGCTTGCGAACAAGCGTCAGCGGAAGCATCAGATATCTGAGTACAGATATGAAACAGAAACAGAAATAGAAAGGCCTTTAGAAAGGCGGGGCAAAAGAAAACACTACGATCGAAAGGCGTAGGCCTCCTGCCTGGGACCCTCCGATCCTACTCCTGGTCGTCAGTCAACTCATAGTAGTATCCATCCACTGGGTAGTAGTAGTAGCGATCGTCGGCAGTGCAGCTGTCTCAGGGGCTCCGTCATCTTGTTACGACAAACTGATATGGGGAGAAAAGGAAAACAAAGCAACCGTGAGTACTCGGAAGTACTCAGCAAGCAAGGATCTACACTACATATGCAACATTTTCAAAGAGAGGCTGTATATGTGGACTGGGCTGCAGAAATGCCAGAATAGAGAGAAGGCCTAGTCCTATCGAAGACTAGCATCTTCAGCGGTCTTGCAGCAGTAGAAGAGAGTAGAACAGTACAATATAATGTAGCAGTATCATTAAGTCTCATCCTCACCCAGAGATCCTTTCTCGACTCCCTGCGAGAAAGCAATCCCAGAGCCATACAGTCATCAACCTCGTCCTGAGATCCCTTCTCGACTCCTTGCGAGAAGCAATCCCAGAGCCATATATCCAAGTATCCAATTCTAAAATTGTATCAATCAGGATACAACTCCGAGTGTCCTTTACCGTAGGACCGGCTATCGATAGAAGTATTCTTCCCTGCAGGGGTGCACCAACTTACCCAACACGTTCGATTAACTCCGGCCGGACACACTTTCCTGGGTCATGCCCGGCCTCGGTCAAACGACACATCGCAACCCTACCTACAGCTCAGCAGAGAGGTCCCCGCCGGTCTACATCCTAAGCGCAAGGGGGTCTTGGCCATCGCCCCTCGCCCTCCGGGTCGTTGTGAGCAGGGTGGATACCAGTGCCAACGGCACAATCCGACCCGGCCACAATGCTGAACTGGACGTCTGACAAAGCTTTCGGCTGATGCTACGATGCAGAACGCCCATACTATGCCCAAGTGATGGTTAGTGCTATCAGGCCAGAGACCTGCTCGGATCAAATATCCAAATCGTTAGTGGACTAGGGCTTGCGGTAACGAGCAGAGACTCACGAAAGATGTGACCCCGTCGCCCCGTCTCGAGGACTTGCTGCAAGGGTTAAGAATGCCCGGCCGCGCCTCGTATTCATCACTCGGGCACCACACTGGCACCCGTCTTCACAACACTCGCCTCTCAGGCACACGCGGGTACCCCTCAGGGTCGACCCGCCTATCCAAGTAACAGTGTAAAGTCCAAGTATCCGTGTGTCCATAACATCAGGGGAAATCCGAGGTATCACCCTCGTTGGATTCCTACTCGATGTGTCTGTCAAGGTGAACTCGGAGGATTCACCCTCGTTGGGTTCACACTTGATGTGTTCCACGACAGCGTCGTTACCGGAAGTGGTGAAGGAGGAATCACCCTCGATGACCACGACCGAATAGCTACTCTACAGAGTTAACATCAGAAGTGCTACAAGAGGTTTCACCCTCGGCACTCGATAGTAACGCTGCAGTGTCGTTACAACTAAGGGGGGGGTGATGTGCGGTGTCGGGGCCTGGTCTTCAATCCCGTTGATCGGGTCTTCTTGATAATCCAGCGGGGCAGTCGGGATAATTGGGGTCACTGATAGGTCTCTACCCAGCCTATACTAAGCAGTTTAGGATATGCAGGTAATTATCAACAGCAGGTTACAATAAACAGGCTATGCATCAGAATAGGTAAAGCAGCAGCAGCAGCAATTCTAATGCAAGCATGAGAAATAGAATGGGCGATATCAGTATGCTCAAGGGGGGGCTTGCCTGGTTGCTCGGCGGCAAGGGCAAGGTCGTCAATGGTGTCTTCGGTCTCCGGAGCTGCGTCGGTCTCGGAGACGACGTCGGTGTCGGGGGCTACCGAGAGAGAAGAGGGGGAGGAAACAGTATAAATACACAGCGAACAAGTGCAGCACAAAGCATAACATGGCAATACGCGGTGACGGAGGTGATCTAACGCAGTGCCGGGTGATACTGGCGAAGGTGGGATTCATCCGGGAATGTTTTCCCGTCTCCGGACATTTGTCAGACAGATGACCGGAGGGGAACGGTTGCATGTTCGGATAGTTAGGGACGTGTGACGGACGAACGGAACGCGTGTTCGGATTCGTCTCGTCGTTCTGAGCAACTTTCATGTATAAAGTTTTTTGATCGGAGTTACGGATTAAAAGATATGATTTTCTAAAGTTTTTATTGATTTTCTAGAATTTATTTATTTATTTAAATCAACATTATCCAGAACAGTAAAAGATGACGTCATCATGACGCAAAGCTGATGTCAGCAGTCAACTCTGGCTGACCAGAGTCAAACTGACAGGTGGGACCCACATGTCATACACTGTGGCTTAACCAGAGGGGTTAATTTAATTTATTGAGTTAATTAACAAGTGGGGCCCAGCAGTCAGTGACTGATTAGGATTTTAAATATTTTTATTAACCTAATTAGTTAATTAGGCACCTGACAGGGGGGGCCCATATGTCATAGACACAGGGAGAGTGGCCCCACCAGTCAGTGACTGGGCAGCGCCCAGTCAGCCAGTTGACCAAGTCAACTGGTCAACTGGGGCCGGCCTGGCCCACTGGCAGTGGCACGGGGGTGGAACCCACCGGTGCCACGTCGGACCGGTCGCCGGAGGGCGCTCCGGCGAGCCCGAGCGCGGCGCCGAGTTCCGGCGAGCTCGGGTTTCGCGTACGGTGGCTCAAACCAGGCGTGGCTACCTGCGTTGGAGAGCTAGCGAGGTCGCGCGTCGCGTGGGGCGAGTGGTCGGACTCGGGGGTGCCCGGAACGACGCCGGCGACGACGATTGGCGGCGGGGCTCTCGGGTGGTGCTCGGGCGCGTGGCTGTAGTGGGCTAGCGAGCAAAGTAAAAGGCGGGGCGGCCTCTACGGCTCACCAGGAGCACGTTGGTGCTGCGGGACCGAGCCGAGCGGCTCTGGGAGCGCAGCAATGGCAGCGACGGCGGCGGACAGAGCACGAGCACGGTGGCGGCGAGCTACGACTACGGGGAGAGCGCAGGGAGAGAGGGAGGAGGACGGGGGTGCTCACGTAGAGCCTGTAGGTGTGCGTAAGCGAGCTCGGGGAGGGCTTGCCGGAGCAAATCGACGACGGCGTGCGGCGGAGATCCGAGGAGGGAGGAGGGCTCGAGGAGGCGCTGCGGTGGCTCCGGGCTCCGGTTAGTTGGCGTAGCCGACGTAGTCGACGTCGAGGAGCACGGTGGGCACGTTCGGGAGGCGGGGCGGTGACGGTGGCCGCGCAGCTCAACCGCGGCCGTTCATGGCGGCGTCGGGTGAGGTGGGAGAGAGCGAGGGAGGAAAGGGGAGGGGTGCTAGGGCTCGCCAGGGGGAAGCGGGGGTGGCTCTTATACCCAACGCGCGCGCGGGCGCGCTGTCGAGCGGCGAGCGAGGGGGGGCCGGGGCGCGGGCGTGCGTGCGTGCAGAGCGCTCGACAGCGAGGCGCGGGGTGAGCAGTGGGAGGTGGGAGGGGACGCCGGTTGGGCTGGGCCGGCACTGTGCACTCGAGGCCCAGCACAGTGGGCCTTTTCCTTTTTCTCCGTTCCTGCTTTCTTTTTCTTTTCTGTTTTGTAAAATGTGTGGCCCCCATTAGAGTTTTGTAAAATATGAGAGCTGGCCCACAAATCACAGCACAATATATCCTACCACCAAAAACTAGTTTGGGGTAAATATCTTTTCATATTTATTTTAGATTAAATAAAAGGTAATTAAATATTATCTTTAGTCACTGTTTGGGGATGTTTGAGTCACTTACCCAACTCCAATGATGTTGGTTTCAATTTTACAATTGTCTCTGATTTATTTGCTATTTAATGAACAATTTAGTTTCTATGTTGGACAACTTTTATTTTCCACTTTCATTTAAATTTCCATTTGAATCAGGAGTTGAAATGCAATATGATGCTAATGATGATCATGCACTGTTAAACATGATGTCATGGCATAATCAAAAGGGTGGTTACTGTGGTTAACCACTGGGGGTGTTACAGTTTCAACCTGCGACTCCTTCGTTGCGAGGGCTACGCCCTAACTACTAGGTCGTCGCCCCGCATTTGGAACGATACTTCGCTTTTGTCTTTTATATTTTGTACTCCAGTTCAGTTTTTTATCCTTTTTTGTTTATTTAATGCGTGGTCTTTTTACAATTCTTGAACTTTTTTTCTAAATTGATGAAGTTTTTAAAATTAGATGATTTCTTTTTCAAATTTGATGAACATTTTCCAAATTCTATGAACTTCTTTTCAAATTCTTGAACTTTTTTCATAATCACTGAACTTTTTTTTTCAAATTCTTGAACTTTTTTTCGTAATCGTTGAACCTTTTTTCAAATTCATGAACTTTTTTCATAACTGATGAATTTTTTAAAAAATAATTAAACTTTTTTCAACATTGATGAATTTTTTTTCCAAAATTGATGAACTTTTTTTTCAAAATTGATGAACGTTTTCTCAAATGGATGAACTTTTTTTCATAATCAATGAACTTTTTCCATGTTTTCATGAACCTTTTCTAGTTTTTGAACTTTTTAAAAAATTCATGGATTTTTATATTCAAATTCAAATTCATGGATGTAGCCCACCTGGAAACAGTCTAGCGATCAACTTTTTTTGTGGGAGATTAAACCGTCTAGCTACCAACTACATCAGCAAACGAACGAACGGAAATGTATAGCGCATTTGTAAGGCCTTCGTAGATGCAGCCCACATGGAAACAATGTAGGTGCCAGATCTCCTAACCGGCGCTGAAGGCACCGATTAGGACTCCCCTCTCTCGTCCCCACTCCACCGCTAACTTCGCTCACAGCTTGCTCGGCATGGCTTTATTTGCCAGCTGGTTTAAGATAATTTTTTTTCTGTTTTTATGAAATAAAAATATTCATACAGTCAAAAAAATACTTGCAGATTTAAAATATTCACGGACATAGAAAAGTTCATGAATTTGAAAAAAATTGTTTCTAGATTTAAAAATCATGAATTTTAAAAGATGTCATGAATTTCAAAACAACAAGAATTCAAAAAAATTGTTTCAGAATTTGAAATATGTTCAGGAATGTCAATTTGTTCACAAATTTGAGTAATGTCTTGAATTTAAAAAGATATTCAGGAGTTCCAAAATTGTTCGCAAATTTGTAACAATCTTCAGGTATTTACCAAATGTTTTCTGAATTTTATAAAGTCCCAAATTTTAAGAAGTTCACCAATTTGTAAATTATTCAATGCTCATAGAAAAGAAAAAGGAAAATCAGAAATGAAAAAAATGAAAAAACAAGTGAAAAGTAGGGGAAAATAGAAACAAAACCACCGCAATCTTCCTATAGCTAATTAGAAAAAAATCATTGTTTTTATGATCTACGTAGAAAGCCCTTTTACTAGTATTTACTAGAAAATTTGATCCTCTCTTTCTTTTATTAGTCCACTTTTTTTGTTAATGCCAGAAACACTAATTACTTTTGCAATAGGAATTTGAATGATATAACTCCTATTTATATTTCTCACTTTTTTCTGCCCGAGGCTTTACAACATTTTGAAATCGGGAAATTGCGATAGGAATATGTGCTATTAGAGAACAATCAACAGATTTAGTCCCCTTTTCCGTTGAATCGGTCATAATACATATATTTCACATAAATAGTACACCACAAGTAGGAGGTAATGAATAGGCCCACAATTCCACATAAAGACATTATGACCTCCCTTGGAAAAAAGAATCTTAATATGGAAGTATAGATATAATATTCTTACCAAGATAACTGGAAGTCCCCGCGGATAAGAATCCTAGTGAACATATAAAATGAATACATGCGAAGAAAAATTAGCCCTTTTTCAAGAAACTTCTACAAGTTCTACCTATACGTGTTCGAATCATCAATTTATATTAGATATACTATAAATTGAGGAGCGGTCGATTGAAATTGAGAGAATAAGGTAAATAATTTGGATTTTATTTTTTTATATAAATCACCTTCAGCAATTTTTGTTTTTGGGAAACGCCTTCAGTAACTAGTTTTCCTATTCAAAAAAATAATCGTCAATTAAAATAACTATAAAAAAACTCGCTATCCGGAATTCCAAAACCAGAACTGCTACATGGGCTGGCCCATTACAGAACGTAGGCTAGAGAGGTATGCGTTACGTACCAAAACGCGTATTCGGCGCCATAAGCGCTGAATTGCAAATTCTGGGCTCAACAATATCCTTGAATCTAAGGAAAGACATGGCCCGTTCAGAAAGGAAAGCCTGCGCCCGTGACTGGCGTTGCCGGTGGCAATGGGGGTTCGCAGCCGCCGCCGTCGCAAGAATGGTCGGAGGGACGCGGCGCCGGCGGCCACGCACCGCCTTCCCAACGAGCTGCTCGAGTTAGTATTCCTGCGCCTCCCTTCCTCTCTCCAACTCGTCCGTGCCGCTTGCACCTGCAAGCAGTGGCGCCGAGTCCTCGCCGACGGCGGCTTCCTCCGCCGCTCCTGTTCTCTCCAATCGCATGCCCCCTTCGTCCGGCACTACCGCGTCGAAGATCGCACGTATGTGTTTCCGCGCCACCTGGCTGCAACCCCGTCTTCTTCCCCTCCTCGCCACCGGTGGACGTCTTACGGTCTTAGACGCACGGCACTTCTCGCTCGATTTCCTCCCGGACAGCGCTGGTGCAGACTGGGACCTCGCCGACAGTCGGGGCGGCATCCTCCTCTACGAAGAGACGCGTGCTCGGCAATACATTTATATGTAAACACTCCCTCAGATCTAAACAATTTAAGACCTGTTGACCCTGATACTATATAGAAGTGCATGTTCTAGTCAACGCAATCAAAAGACCGATCTGATAAAATAGACTAGGCAATATATTTATAAGTTAACACAACATTACTATGCAGGGCACGCATCAGACTGGATCTACTGGATGATGACCGCAGACCATAGTTTTCTTGTTCTCGACAAGGTCACCGCAGAGATCTCCATTTCCTGTTTCCCGGACGACACGTGCAATGTGGCAGACGAGGCCACCAGGATCCGGGTCGTTGGCGGCGAGGATGGTGCTGCGATGCACATTGCCGTCCTGACCAAACTCTCTCTGGAGGTTTGCATGCAAGCAGAAGACATCGGGAAATGGATGTTGAAGACAAGGTTCTCATTGTCGCAGGCGATTCGTGAGCTGTTTGGGGACAAGATCAAGAAACCTCACATCACCGTGGACAAGCTGGTGGAGATTGTCTGGGTGGCATAGGGGTCTGTTGTGTTGGGGGCGGAGGATGAGGGGTTCATCTCGGTGGACCTCGCCACCATGGAGACGAAGAGCGTGCCCAAGAGGGACAAGCACAATGGCCCGGTGTACAAGTACCAGTTACCATGGCCTCCGAACCTTGCATGACAATATAAAGTGTAACATCATGAGCTTATTGGATGATTTACCACCGATTGTTGTAGGAATTACCAGTAAGCATCATTTACTAGTATTTCAGATCACTTGGTGACTTGAATTGGTAAAACATTATCTGAACTATTAGGAGGTGACATTTACCAAAGAATAGGACTTGGGGGGTGGCGTGCGCCCCACTGCCTTAGGGAATGCACTCCCCAGCCCCTTTTTACTCTATTTCGTCTCCTCCCATCACTTCACCGCGATTGAACCACTTCTCTGAACTCAAGTGGTGCTGATATTACCCTTTCGATCACCATTGAGCTTCTAGGGATGTCGCCGTTTGGTCACCTTTCCCCCTTCTCCTTCCTCCTCCACCTGGTTGGACTTGCTCCATAAGAGTCAAGACCAGGAAGAGAACACTTGCATGAGAATTTTTTATCCTGTATTTCCAAAGCACTCAACTTCTCATTGGTCATGTAAACCAGTCATGATAATATGATCACATGAAACAAGTTGTTTTGTCATGGGTTCTCCAGTGGTGTTGATCCCCTGGTTCTTTAGTATTTCCAACACTCTTCTGCTTTGAGCAACAAAGCATGCTAAAATGCATTTTGTCTTCCACTTCATCTGTTGGATCATCTTTTCTTTAAGTGCAGTCTTGCAAAATTAGTTTGGCAAGTGGTTGTGTGTGCCTTTTTTTTTGTTTTTTGCAGGAGGTTGTGTGTGCCTTTTTTTTTTGCGGGATCTAAACTAGTCTGTTTGCTCTTGGGCCCGATCTGGCCGTGGTCTTGCTGCCGGCGTGCAGTTGATGTTTTGCCTCATGTGTTTCAGGCTTGCTTTATCTCTACTTTTCCTTCTGTTTCTAGTTCATGTAATAACTTTGTGGCGGGTTTCCTTAATGGAAATCGACGAGGTGGCCCGTTGTTTTAAAAAAAACTGCATGCTGTCTGCAAGTCTTTCTGAGTTCTGCTGTTTTTAGTCTTGTCCAGAAAGCAGAGACGGACCATTTGGCCTGACTGAGTGTAGGTCGGTCCATGCGTGTGAAAACATGCACAAAGGCGGAAAAGGCATTGCTTCTCGATCATATGCTCATAGTATACGTTTTTTCTTTTTGTGTTTTGTTGCTTTTCACCATCATTGTTCAGCGATGGCTGCGCCGGCACTCGCATCTCATTGGCCGCCGAGGAGACAGCAGCAGCTCCACGAACCCTAGTGGTGCAGTCGTCTACTAGTGGACGCGCCTTCTTTTGGAGACTGAGAGGAGATTCGTGGAGCCCAGGGGCATGAAGTTCTAAAGATTCATCATGGTGTCGTCATCTCAATGGGTATCCATGCATTAAGATGGAATTTTTTTGGAAATAGTACTTTTTGCTGAACAAATTCGGAAAATAAGATCAAAAAATCAGATATTGTAAAACTAGTACACGGTCGTTCTACCGTTGGACGAAACTTGACGTTTCAGTCAACCAGTGACCGAAACATGACGTGTCGTCCACTGGTTGGACGAAACATCTGTTTCGTTCTACCAAAAACCGAATCATCTGTTTCGTTCTAACAAAGGCCGAATCATCCATGCATTCGGTAGCGAAGCCAGTTTCGTTTTCCTGGAGAACGAAAACTCTATTTTTTTCCCGCCAAAATTCTTCCCGCCATTTTCGTTGCCGCCAATATTGTTGCCGCCATTTAATTTTTCACCTTTTTCTTTGCCGCAAATATTTTTTCGCGCAGAGGACAGCTCGCCAGAGAAGCACGCGTCAAAGGTATAACCTCACATTTATGTTTAGTGCATTTTTACTTTAGGTTTAATGAGCTTCACTTTTTTGTTAGTGTAAAAAAAAATTGTTTAGTTCATAATATATATGACGATTGTTTAATTCGTTAGATCGGTTATTTACTTTGTGGTAGTCATGTATATGTGGTAGACATTTCTGTTAGTGTAAAAAAAATTATGGGTACGTAGTGGTTGATGGGAATATGAAATTTAATTGCAGGAGACATGTCTGAAATTTTAGTTCGTTTGATCGATTCTTTGCTTAGTGGTAGTCATGTATATGTGGCAGACATTCCGGTTATTGTATAAAAAATTATGTGGTACTTAGTGGTTGATGGGTATGAATTTTTATGGCAGGAGACATGTCTGAATCAGTCAAATTTGTTGTTTACTATGATCCTAGTAATGTCCGATCAAACGAGAGTGGGGTTGATCTGACTGAGTTTGCATATGTGGAGTTGCAACTGACCGATCCAGAAAAAGTGAACATTAGTCAGTTGAAACACTGGTTGACAATAAATTTCTCGCTTGATCCCAATGTGTGCACCGTCAGTATTCAGTCAGTGTGGACGAAATCCCGTACAAAATTTTTCTGGGAGTTGGTTCCGATAGATAGGACACATAAGTTGGTGACCTGGTTAGAATCCTGCAAACGCCGGAGGAGTCACCCTGTTGCCTTAGTGCTCCCCATCCCCATGGAGGATCCTTTGGTACAAGGCGACGGTGGTTATGAGCCTGGCCAGGTCAATCAGCTGATTGATGAGATGGATGTAGCTGGGTCAGAACATATGGGTGGGACTGAACTCGAGGGTCAGTCAGATTATGGGTCACACGTTGGAGGGGACTACGATGCAGGGGAGAGTAGTCAGAACATAGGAGATCCTGATAGTGGCGAGGCTGATGGGGATGAGGAAGGATCGGAAATGCAGAATATGGTGGAAGAGGAAGACGAGGATGGATTGGCGGAGGATCTTGATTCCGAGAATTCAAATGAAGAAGATGGTGAAGAGAATGACGAGGAGGTACCGATTCAGAAAATATCGTCTTCGTCCTCGCTGTCTTGGGTCCATAAATAAGTATGTTCTGCTGCAGCATTTAGGAATGCTTCACCCTTATGTTGTTGCTTCTTTCACCTTCCTTGCAACCTGAGAAGTTCTTTTCGTATCTCCTCAAAGGTCCTTGCAGGCAAAGAAAAATGGCGGGAAAGAAGATGGCGGGAGAGAATGGCGGGAAAGAAAAAGGCGGGAATAATATTGGCGGTAACGAAAATGGTGGGAAAAAAAAGGCGGCAAGAATATTGGCGGCAACGAAAATGACGGGAAAGAAAAAGACGTGAAGAATTTTGGCGGAAAAAAAAGGCATGAAATAATATTGCCGGCAAAGAAAAATGTGGAAAATAAAATGGCGGGAACAATATTGGCGGCAACGAAAATAGCGGGAAGAATTTTGGCGGCAAAAAAAAGGCGTGAAATAATATTGGCGGTAAAGAAAAAATGTGAAAAATTAAATGGCGGGAACAATATTGGCGGCAAAGAAAAAATATGGAAAATTAAATGGCGGGAACAATATTGGCGGAAAAAAAAAGGCGCGAAAAAATATTTGCGGCAAAGAAAAAGGTGAAAAATTAAATGGCGGGGACAATATTAACGGCAACGAAAATAGCGGGAAGAATTTTGGCGGGAAAAAAAGAGTTTTCGTTCTCCAAGAAAACGAAACTGGCTTCACGAAACAGATGATTCGGCTTTTGGTAGAACGAAACAGATGTTTCGTCCAATCGGTGGACGACACGTCATGTTTCGGTCACTGGTTGACTGAAACGTCAAGTTTCGTCCAACGATAGGACGACCGTGTACTAGTTTTGCAATATTTGATTTTTGGATCTTATTTTCCGAATTTGTTCAGAAAAAAGTACTATTTCAAAAAAAAATCCCATTAAGATTCCAAATAATATTCAGGACACATGTTTCTCCTTCCTAAGGTTTACTCCATCTGTATGAAGAAAACATAACAGTTCCATCTGCATACTCATATGTTGTGCATGATCTGGAATGATAACATTTCGATGCCGTTATTTCCCTCCTTAGGTTATAGACACTCGTGCAAGATAGCTCTGGATCTGAACGGGTAAAAAGCACATCCATTCCATGGTTGGAAAGATTGGGCGGTGCAGAAAACAGAGAAAGCAACACAAGACAGAAAGGGCTAAACACTGATCAAACACACGCCATCGTGAAACCGGTCGTGCCTACCAAGGACAGATATGGGCCACTGTGAAACTAAGGCAGTTCTGTGTTCTACTGAACCTAGGTTCCAGAACTGCATCTCAATAATAAAGTTCTTTGTCCCTATAAGAGCATGGTTAATAGTATAGCCAGCTGCTGGCTATAAGCCAGTGCCATGTCATCTACAGCCCATATTATAGCCAACATGTACAATAGTAGATCAAAAGAGTGTACTACTTTTTTATTATGTGGCCCACATTTCATTCTCACAAAGTGCCTAGGAGCACGTGCTAGAGCTGGCTCTTCACGAAGAACCCGCTTACCTTCTCTCTCCACTTCTCTTTCCTCCAACTAAGCAGAAATATACTAATTTATTCCTTATAGCCGGCTGACTCAGCTCTATTGTACTTGCTCTAAATTTGTGTACAGTTTACTTGTCCTGGCGACCAATGATTTATGAGCTGCAAAGGCAGGTGAAACTTCTGATCCGTAGTCAAGGGGAGGCCAAGGAGTACATAAAGGCAATGCCATCTGCAGCTTATGGTATGTTGTTACTACAGCAGCCATGGGTACCGGAGACTGATCAGAGTTTGCTTTACCAGCACAATCAAAAGGAAAACCGACCAAAAGAAGAAACGAGAACAACAGTCAACAGGGACACGGAAATGCAATCACTACCACTAAAGCACTAAGCACTAATGCTGGTAACAGAGTTATCAAAGCATACTTTAGATAGGACTTCTAGACTTCTACTCCTGTTCTGATTCATGAGTGCTTCATTCAGCCCACTGAGCATGGTAGCATCTCCATAAGTTGTTCCAAAGCATCTTCACGTCGAAAAGGCTGTGGGAAAAAGAAACAAAGTGCATTTCTCAGTGCTGGAAATGGAGGCAACAAAAGTTACAGCCAGTCACCACAAAAGCATCAAAGATCAGACCTCTGTCACAGATTGGTTGACAGCAACTGCACATTTCATTCATTCATTCAGAGCAACAAAAGGTTAGCTTCCAGGCTTTTGAGTTTACCAAAGTGCTACCAAATGTTCAGAGCAAACTACTACTAGCTGCTATCAGCAGTGCACTTCTTAAGATCGGACATGACTCCTAGTTAACGGTAATAAGTACATGATCCAAGAAGTGCACAAAATTAGCATTATTCCTATACATGGCTCTTCAGAGAGCAGGGGCCACCTCCTTCTTCGCCTTGGGCTTGTTCTCTCCCCCAACCTCCTGCAGCATCTTCACCACAGCCCTCATTGGTGGGCGTTTGCTCGGGACGGTGTTGACGCACAGCAGGCCGATGTTCAGAACCTTGCACATCTCATCATGGAACTGGCCAACAAGCCTGTGATCAAGAACAGACTCCGCGCCATGCTGATCGACATTGTCACACACCCACACCACCAGGTGCTTGTCGCCGATCTCTGGCGCCATGGGCCTTTTGCCGGTGACGAGCTCCAGGATGACCACGCCGAAACTGTACACGTCGCTCTTCTCGGTAACATGGAGGGTGTAGGCATACTCTGCAATGCACAAAGGAACAAAATCACACACACAATCCTTTCTAAAATACTACAAGCTTTTAGCAGTAGCACCAGTGCACAAGAACAAAGTAACAACATAATTATGCAGAAAATGTCATGTAAATGTAGCTTTCAACAAGGGAAAAGCTGAAGTTAGGAAACAACAACCTTGTATAAACCATAGTAGCAGTATAAAGCATGCAGCATTTTTATGACGTTTTAAACATGTTAGAAGCAAATCAGGCATCATGAACTCACCAGGAGCAATGTAACCACAGGAGCCAGCGATGACCGACATGGTGGCCGGCCCATTCTCAATGGACTTTGCAACACCAAAGTCCGCAACCTTTGCGCCGAACTCCGCATCGAGCAAAATGTTGTTCGACTTCACGTCCCGGTGAACGATCGGGGGCACGCAGTCATGGTGCAAGTAGGAGAGGCCCTCGGCGGCATGGACTGCGATCTTATACTTCATTGGCCAATCCAAGATGCCGGCTTTGGCGCTGTGGAGCAGGTCCCCCAGGCTGCCATTCGGCATGTACTCGTAGACGAGCAGCCGGCAGGCGCTGTTTGTCACGCAGCAGAAGAGCTTGACGATGTTCTTGTGCCTGACATTGCTCAATGTGGCCACTTCAGCCTCAAAACTATCGTTCCTCTTCTTCTTGCTTTCGACGTCGCTGGTCCAGAGCTTCTTGACAGCAACGGCCTCGCTGCTAGGCCCAACAACCACCTTGTATACCTTCCCTGCCGCACCCTTGCCGATCACGTTGTTCTCGTCGAGGCTGTTCACTATGTCCATCTCACTGAACTCCACCTTGTGGAAGGATGTGAGGTCCCAACTTGACTCGTCGGCACTGATCTCGGCGGCACGCTTCTTGTAGCTTCTGTACTTGTAGGTGAACCATGCTAAACCCATGAGCAGGACGACTGCTGATGCGGCCAGGATGGAGACGATCAGGTGGACTCGGGCAGCCGGGATGGCATCCGGGTCGTCGTTGCCTGCGCATATCCCATGGCACAGGCCAGGGTTGCCCAAGAAGCTCTGCTGGTGCGTGGCACTGAAGAAGAGAGGCAGAGGTCCACTGAGATTGTTATACGACAGGTTGAAAGCAGAGAGCACGAGGTTCTGCAGTTGCAGGGGCACCTCGCCGGAGAGCTCGTTCTCCGACAAATCCAGCGAGTTCATCCCGTGGATTTCCCCGAGCTCTGGAGGAATCATCCCGGTGAGGTGGTTGTGCGAAAGGTTCAGCACTGTCAGCTGCTTCATCTGTCCAATCTCCCGTGGGATCTCCCTGGAGAGGGAATTGTTGCTCAGGTCGAGCTGGGATAGCTCAGAAAGCTCGACGAGCGACGGCGGCACCGGACCGGAGAAGTTGTTGTCTGATGCAAGAAGCCTTCGCAGCAAGGACAAATTCCCCAGCTCGGCTGGCAGAACGCCGGTGAACAGGTTGCCCGGTATGAGCAGGTCGAACAGGTTCTTGGCACCACCAATGGCAGGGTCGACCGTGCCGGACAGAGCATTGGAACGAAGCTCCAGCATCTGGACAAGGGGCAGTCCCCAGAATTCCGGCGGCACGGAGCCAGAGAGGCGGTTGTTCTGCAGCCGGACCCTCGTTAGCGTCCGGCATTGCCCCAATTCCGCCGGAATGGCGCCCTCGAACTGGTTGTCCAGCAGCATGAGCTGCGTCAGCTTCCCTGAAGCGCACAGCGTAGCCGGGATTGGTCCCGACATACGGTTGTCCGACATGTCCAGGAACCCGAGAGGGCAATGCTTCCCGAACTCCGGCGGGAACGGCCCCTCGATCTGGTTGCCGAACATCCTTAGATCGGCAAGACGCGGCGCCGCACCCAGCGACGCCGGCAAGCGCCCGGTCAGGTTGTTCTGGTAAATGTGCACGCTCTCCAGGCTTGGCGCGGCGAAAATGTCCTCCGGTATCTCGCCGGTTAGCCGGTTCATGGAGACGTCCAAGAACTGGAGCTTCTTGAGACCCCCCAGCCCCTCCGGCATCCTCCCGGAGAGCTGGTTCTTGTAGAGCTCCATCTGGACCAGAGAACTCAAATTCGCAATGCTTCTGGGTATCTCGCCGGAGAGGACGTTCATCGAGAGGTCCAGATTGACGAGATTCCCGAGGTTTCCGATGGAGGAAGGGATTTCACCGCTCAGGGAGCAGTTGGCGAGAAACAGCTCGCGGAGGTCGGCGAGGTCGCCGAGCTTCTCCGGCAGCGGCGACGGTGTGAATGCGTTGTAGGCGAGCAGGAGCTGCTGGAGGGTGCTGATGTTGGCCAAGAACCACGGGAACTCGCCGGAGATGGAGTTCTGGACCAGGTTGAGCACGACGAGCGACCGGAAGCCGTCGCCGTAAGCCGGCGGGACCTCGCCGGATAAGCTGTTCCCGGCGAGGGTGAGGTTCAAGAGTGTCGGGAGGGCCGCGAGGCAGGCGGGCAGAGGGCCCACTAGGTCGTTCTGGGAGAGATCGAGGTGCTGCAGGGACCTCAAGGAGCAAAACGAGGCCGGGAAGCCGCCGGCGAGGGAGAGTTTGCCGAGGTAGAGCCCGGCGACGGTGGTGGAATTCCCAGCGCACAACACGTGCGGCCACGCGCAGAGGGAATGGCTGGACTCGGCATCCCAGATGGAGAGGGCGCCGGCGGGGTCAGAGAGCTCAGCCTTGGCGGCGAGGAGGTAAATGGAGTCGTCGGAGGCGACGATTGGGAGTGGGTGTAGAACTAGGAGACCGACAAGGGGAAGGAGGAGGAGGAGGATGCGGTGGAGCGCAGCCATGGTTGTGGGCTTGGTGGGTGGAGAGAGTGGGGAGTGTGGGCAAAGGGGTTTTAAGGAGGGAGTTACAGGATTGGAAGCCTCCCTGGTTTTGTCAGCGCATTGTAGTAGTGAGATCATTGGGGAAGGAGAGTGGATCTTGGCTAAGGGTACCAAATGAGGTACCCGGCACGCCATCGCCGGAGGGGAGGAGTTGGTATGGAGCCGAGCCCCCGACTCGGATTGACGAGAGGTTGCATGTTGTGTCGAACGTTGCCGCGAAGGGCGAAGCATGTGGTGCCATGCACACTTTGACATGTGTTCCTCAAATTGGGTAATGCGTGTCGGAGGGGGTTCATGCCATTGGTTGGCTTGAACTCCTTGTGAGCCAATGTATTTTATAAGTCATTGATTGGCTTCAACTCCTTGTAAGTCATTGTGTTTTATTGTGCTCAGATGGTGCCAAATGCGCACATCATTGGCTTCAATAAATATCTTCTTTAAAGAACCAACGAAGTTATCGACATACCGGTCAACAAAAGTTGAGTTCCATGGACATGTCAAAATGACAGTAGTTATTATATCCATCTAGATATTTCTTAAATATGTATACTACGCTACAAGGGCCATCATATAGTGACCATATTATCGCAAAATATTTCAAAATAAGCTAAGAATGCATTTGAAATAAGATATTTTTTTCTCGTATTCATCTCGAATTGAGTACGTTATCGGATGCGATCATGCCATTGGCTGGGTCAACTTATCTTGTTGTGTTCAGATTGCGCCAAATGCTATTGTACATCATCAGCTGGCCATTATTGAGATTATATGTGTTGGCAACATGTCTTGGCTTTGGATAACTTCTTTTGAAGAATCAAAACAAAGTTATCGATAGACCAATTGACGCCACAAAGTTGAGTTCTACAGACATGTCAAAATGACGACATTCAACTTATTTTCCAGCCAGATACTCCTCAAATAGATATACTACGCTGCAAAATTTTCCACTAAAAGTACCATCATATACTAGCTATTTTATCATACAATATATCTAAAAAAAGCTAATAACAAATTTAAACATAATCATTTTTTCTCCTTTTCAGTTGTCATGCTCAAATCATGTCGAAGTAAAGACACATTGATCTTTAAATGCATATCGGTTAATGATATGATATGTGTTTGTAATGTGATCACCGGATTTGGATTTCTTTGAATAAACAAAATAAGTATAACTACTAAAATATATTACCTTGGAGAAAATATAGGACACAGAAAAATTACAACAGTTGACAAAATTTCACCAAATTATTTCTCAGATGCGGAGTCTGTGCCACCACTTTTCTTGTAAAGCTTAATACAATGGCTGTTATTATGAATTAATACCTCCATTAATTTATTGGTCTTTTATCATACAATTATTCGAGGTTAAATAAGAATGCACTCAAATAATACTTGTTCTCCGTAAAAAAGAGTAATAAACGCACATAGTTTTCTTCTTCTCAACTTTGTGTTGGAATAATACGGTATTATTTCAGGGGGAAACGAAGACAATCCTATGTTCAAACGTACGATATGGTCTATCAATTGTTGCAAATGTATTCAATTAGCATAACAAATACATGTATACTTTCGCAAAAAAAGTATAAACAATCAACTTCACTGTAAATTGTGGGAACAATAATAGAGCATTTTAATGAGATCATATGCATTAATGATGCATTTCAGATAACTAAAGTAGAATGAATTTTACTAAAAAATTAACTTGATCCAGCTTTGTAAGTCGGGCGCGGGCTTTTAGGTCTCTAATTTGACTAGTGAAACATGTGTTATGTTCCATAAAAAAATCGCTGTCGAATAATGTTCCTAAACATATTTTGTTGTTGGATATAACACATGATTTGTTACTAAAATTGAAGACTTGTATATCGGTGCCCCCAGCTTTCAAACCCAAATGTGGGGAGTAGAATGAATATAGAATACTCCTGCCTCAGTGGCACGCAAGACCAGAGGGCAGTAGCGTTGGGGCCTAAGAGCATGCTTAATAATATAGGCAGTTGCTTAGCTATATAGACATGCCATGTCATCAAGAGTTAGCAACATCAATTACTCATACAATAGAGTTGACTATAAGGTTGGCTACAAGTCCACAATTTTTTTCACTTTCTCTCTATCTCTTTCTTCTCATTAAATGTTTTTACCTAGGAGCACGCGTAGAGACTGGCTCTTGCATGAGAGTCCACTCCTTCATTTTTTTCCTTGTCTCTCTCCTTCGCATAGACAAAAATGCAATGTAAGCGGGCTTATATCCCACTATTGTACTTGCTCTGAAAAGACACTCCTGTGGTATTTCTAGTGATTAAGACCCATGATTAATACGCCGTGAAATTTGCGCGGTACTCTCCCTCACTGCAAAAACTGACTAATTGTACTTGCTCTAAAAAGACACCCCTGTGGTATTTCTAGTGATTAAGACCCATGATTAATACGCCGTGAAATTTGCGCGGTACTCTCCCTCATTGCAAAAACTGACTAATTTGTGATTATTGCCCCGTGAAATCAGTCGGTGAACACACATAAGAGGCTATCGTGGACCCGCATGAGGGAGGAGAACATTGGAACTACTTTGTTTAACACGGGAATTAATGCACATGCATGTAAGCATGATATAATAGTTGCCACGTCATATGTTTGATCCATTGGAGTAGAGAGAACATAAGTAGGTTGTAGATTAGAGCAAGTGTAATAGAGTGACATAAGTGGGCTATAAGAGTTTCCACCATAGATTTTTCATGAGGCTGAGGGGAGAGAAGAGGAGTGGGTTGTAAACTTTGTGGCCAGGTGCAACACAAACTCCAATACACACTACAATAGATTAGGTGTACTGTGACAAGCCAAAAATGTCAAAGAATAGCTAATAACGTCACACATTGCCCCCTAAGTGACGTTTTATGGGCGTCATGAGCATCATCATAGAATCCCCGTCATGGATTACTCCTAGTGACAACGCACACAGAAAATGTCACAGAAAATGGGACCTTCGGTGACAATTTCTGGAATGTCAATGACTCGTCATTTCTGTGACGTCCGATTAATGTCACATGTTAGGAGCCAATATGTACTATTCGACCTTATTCGATGACAGAGCAACGTCACTGACTTGATGCCACGCCATCAAAATATATTTAATTTATTTCGAATTTAAATTGCGATGAATTATCAAATTCCCTGCATTAAAAATGCATGCCATAGTAAGTATTTAATTTTAGTCACATCGCATTATATAGTATGTTAGAGCCAGATCACATTATAAATTGAAATGAAATACAATCATATTATATATTCAGTCATCTCAGCCAAGTCATCCTCTAAACAGAAATGACACTAAAAAGATAACACTAACTCACAAGTTTGACACAACACTAACCAAGTTGAAAAGTAATATTTAGATAACTAAAGACCACATGTTTTGTCCTGGTGATTGCAATGTATGATTCAGAACCTATTTTTCCACCACAAAAGGATAGCCTTCATGCATCAGTAGGTTTGGACTGGGACTACTAAGTTGTTTGAGCCCTTAAGAGAAAACCAATCAGGGTATCCATCTCTTGGTGATTCTTTTCCTAGGCTTCATTCTTATCTTCTCGACTCTTCATCACAGCTTCCAATTCTTCTTGCTGGTTCCTCTCCCTCTCTTCAAGTGCTCTTTCTTGTGCTTCAAGTCCCATGCCTAACTCTTCCCAGTGCTTATAATTGAAGAAACACAACAGCGTTGCATGTTCATTAGATGAAAACAAGTAAGACAACAAGTTACAAGAGTAGCACTAAGAAGCATACAATTTATCAAATTATGAATCTGAAACAGGGAAGTACATTATTAAATGTCAAGGCAAGCATGCAGATGGGCCAATGAAATGGCAAACTCAAGAATAACTTATAATGGTTAAAATAACATTGGCTATATATTTCTAGCAGTGAAATCTGAAGTACCTGATGTCGGTGTCAAAACCGGCCGATCTCGTAGTAGGGGTCCTAAGCTAGGCGTCTTGGAGCGATGGTAACACGGACACAGGTTTTACCCAGGTTCGGGCCCTCTTGATGGAGGTAACACCCTACGTCCTGCTTTTGATTGTATTCATGTGGGGGATAGTACAGAGTACATGTGTCTACCACCAGATTGTTCTAATGAATATGAGTTGATCTATTGACTAGCCTGGCATCGGTTTATATAATGTACCAGAGGCCTAGGGTTTAGGAGAGTACTTGTCTTGGGCGCCAAGTCTTGTGGAATATCCCTTGTATGCGGCTTGGGCTGCCCGAACTGGCCCAATAGTGAACGGCCATGGGGATCCTCGACCCGATCCAGCTGGTCGGGAGACGACGTGGTGAGTACCCCCTAGTCCAGGACACCGTCAGTAGCCCCCTGAAACGGTCTTCAAGTTGGGGACGCTCCTCGATTCTTCCGAACTGTTCTTCATCTTCGGTCGTCGGTCTTGAAAACTGGTTCAACAAATCTACTCATCTTCGATCTTGAGGATCAACGAAGTGAATCCGAAGAGTTTACACGTCGGGTATCCGAGGAGCCCCTTTAAGTTCTCGGCCTTTATCAATGCCTTGTTATTTTTTACGCCACACCTCGGATTTGAAGTTGTTCCCATGTGGCGGTGTCCTCTTGCATCCGAGCTCCAACGCCGGACTGTATTTGAGGTATCTTTTGTAGCCGAGCACCAACGCCGGACTGTATCCGAGCTCCAACGCCGGACTATATCCGAGCTCCAACGCCGGACTATATCCGAGGTGTCATAGATCACCTTGGCTTGAAAAAGTTTGAAGGAGGTTATCCTAGCTTAACGCTGAAAAGTTCTCTATGGAGCCAGCCGCTCGCAGCCGAGCTTTATGCCGGACTGCTTCCGAGGTGATGCACCACCTCGGGCTCGGGCTGATTGTTTGCGGATTTTATTTCCGATTGATGCAATTTATTTACTGACGAGATATATAGCTAGTAGCCCTCAAGGTGTGTGTCGGCCTAAAATCCGAGATGCACATTAGAGGAGATAGTGGTCGGCGGACGGGCCCTTGAGAGAGGGTTTTGAGAAGTCGCCGTAATATATTAGCTTGATGTCGGATAAGTCCCAGTTGGTACCTATTGTTGTCCGAAGACGCTTTTTCCCATAGTTTGGTCAAGCCGAACACTGAGCACTTTGAATTTTCTGCATTGAATAGGCAATACAGTAGCCCCTGAGACACTGGTCGGGTGGCAACACCAGATCAGGGGATCGATGTGCCCCTTTAATATTAGTAAATGATAAGCCCGAAGCCCAGTAGCCCTCGAGCCTTAATGCGGGCACGGGTGGCCGAATTAAGGATCGATATCCAGAGTAAAATCACAAATCATGTGTAATGATTCTATGTATCCAAGTACTCTACATCATTAATGCTCGGATCCGTATTGTACAAAAATTTGTTGACCGACCATCGGCTTCAACCTCCTTGGCCAGTAGCTGGGGAGTGTTTGTCCTACTTTATAAAGCCTTTATGAGGGCAAAGATTTACGACAAACAAGGCAATCCGGCCATACGGTTTTATAAACAAAGGTATGCGGAGAGATATGTTATATTGCTAATAAACGTAAGAAACATCTTCCAAAGAAAATAGTCCCGCTATCGGTTCCTTTCTTTGGGTTGTCATGCTGACCATGATCATGAAACCTCACCTCCGATCAATGTGGGAGAAAAATATTGAGGATTCAGTTTGGGGAAAGTTCCCGAACTATGTGGTCTTTAGCGAACCTAAATTTTCACTTCCGTCGTTGCCGACCAATTATATTCTTAAGATAGCTAGATTTCGGCTTCACCCAGTCTGAGGTACTAATCCGGATGACCCGGTAGTAACAATCACAGAGGTGCTCCCTTTACCCCCTAGCCGAACAATCGGGAATGTAGGGTTAAACACAGGAGCCAGGCAACCCAGCTTGGCCAAAATCTTAAGTCAAATTTGATGCATATTTATGGCTTTATAACGATAATTACGGAAGGCAGTGCTTGTATACTGAATACAAATACTGATAATATATGTTTATTTTGACTCCGTTGCGACCGTTTATCAGTTGAAAGTGGCCCATCGTCGGCTTCTACCCCTTTGTAGATACTACGCAGGGTGTTTCCGCAATAACAAGACAACCCTTAGCCGACGTCTCGGTGCCCGGAGGCGGTTGTGTTAGAGGAAACGAGGCAATCAGATATGCAGGCTTTATAACTTTTAGTTAGTCATAGGAGCTTAAAGTTGGGAGGCCAGTTACTAGCCCCTGGTTAGTGTTCGGCGACAGCCGAGTTTAAGCCGTAAACACTTCGGCCAATGTTATGAACGTCCCGTCATTTAACACGGGGTGACCTCTATCGATCTTATAGTTTAATACAGTCATCGGATCGCTGACCAGTTTGCGCTTATTGCGACAGTCAGTTTTTGGCTTTCTCCACTGAGGCGCTTAACGATGCAAGCTGGAAGCACAATCACAGTGGTTCTCCCTTCGCACACCTAGCCGAACAAAACGGAACGTAGGAGGCAAGCACAGGAGCCGGGCAACCCAACTATTGACCGAAGACACAATTCGAAACCGATGCATATAAAACAGTATCCGAGAATGTTTTGCCGAGGAGTCCATGGAATACCTTGGCTTTTGGTGGGTTCGGCTCTAGCCGCAGCCCCTCTTTGATATTGCCGAAGCTTTAAAGGTGTCCGGCGTTGTACTGCGAGACTTATATTGGAAACACATAAATATGTTAAAAGTGCCATAAGCTTGGAAAATCAAAAACTTTAGTAAAAACTGTACGTCCGAACTAAATCAAGTTTTTGGTGCTAATCCGAAATTGGTCTTAAATTTTTTTTGTGCTTCTGTCGTGCTTTAACATGACACATCTGGTCTCTAGACTTCGAGTGGATCAGCCTTCGGCTTCAACCTTCCTATCCCGAAGGCGGAGTGCGTTTCCAAGGCCAGTTTAGAGAACCAAACCCGAGCGGCTTTAGAGAGAAACTAGGCCATCTGGCGATTGACCACACACTCGAGTCGAGAAAGGAGTGGTAGAAAAAGACTTTGCAACAACTTGGAAGAAGAACACTTATTATAAAACAGCTCATACAAATTTAAGAGCCCCCAGTTAACATGAGAAAGGAAGTGTTTTTAACAAACAACGTTTGTTGACAAACTAAGTTTTTAACACAAATATAATGTTTGGTCGAACCGAACAAGAATTAAAAAAAACTGAGCATGGAAGCGACTTAGCTGGTGAATGTGCTCGGTGTCGATGCGTGGCCCGAGCTTATGGCGGGACGAGGTCCCAGCCCCCAAGCCGGTCCCGAGGTAGCGGAGCGAAGAGCTCGGCATTCCGAAGTGGCGACATAGCACGAACAATGTGGCGAGGTGGAACCCCCAGTCCGACCGAGGTGATGGAGCAGGCCGGCAGTATGACGCCGAAGTCCCCGGCGTGGGTTAATGAAGTGATGACGAAGCGCCCGGTCCAGCCGAGGTGACGTGGTACGTCGGTACGCCGAGGTGACAGCGCTGCCCAACCCGGAGCATTTACACTCGATGAGGTAGAGCTCTCGCAGTGATGCCGAAGTCCCCGAGGCAACCGAACATGTCGGTATGGCAATTCGACCAACAAGGTGATCACGCGAGCCTATTTATGCCGATTGGGACGATGACGTCGGCTTGCCGAAGTGACCGCGTGACGCAGTCGAAGTCGATTACCTACACATGTAAAATAGTGCAGTCCAAAAAATAATAATAATATAAATATATAAAAAAATCCTCGCATAATTAATTTATGCAAAAAAAAAATTTAAAGAGATGTGGCCTGGCGTCGAAGCCAATGTCGATGCGGGGCGTCGGCGTGACAAAGCCTGAATTCGCAGGGCGGTCCGAGTCCCAAATGTGGCGTCAAATGGGCCAAACAGTTGTCTACATACACACCAGAGTGCAAACCAACAGAAAATATGATGGCACAAATAATTCATACTGTTCATAAGGAAGAATAGCACCTGATCCGGATGTAGCCATAGGAGTGAGAGAATTTCCCCAAAGTGACTATATAGCTTCACACGGGTGTCACTAGGTAGGCTAGCTCGTGGCTCATCTATAGTACTAGTACTCATTGCCTCACAGGAAGTGCATGCAAGATAAACCATTAGAGAAAGTGTGGTGGACCTGCTTAATTAAATGATATAGAGGGAGAAAGGAAAAAAGAAGGCCAAATCTCCCTGTGGTTGTGCTGAGCCGAACTCTCTTCGGCCTCAATGGGCGTCGTTGCGCCAGGTAATGCGCGGTGTAAGTCAATTGCCTGAACGCCGAGGTCGTCCCGATAGAATGGTCGCGGACATGCTGACACAGGGACACGCGCTAAGGCGACGCCGCAACTTGATCGACGCAGGCAGGACGACGACGTCAGCCCGCAGAGTTGACCTTGTGATGCACTCAAAGTTGATTACTGGGTGTTTGCATGAAGAAGTAGTAATGCACACGTAGAGTACTAGTTTTGGAAAACTAGATTCCGTGGGCGAACGTGATTGATCCTCTCCGGTCAATAACCAATAGCGGGACCTGGATGCCCATATTGGTTCCTACATATTCTACGAAGATCTTTATCGGTCGAACCTTTATGACAACATACGTATTCCCTTTGTCTGTCGGTGTATTACTTGCCCGAGATTCGATCGTCGGTATCTTCATACCTAGTTCAATCTCGTTGTCGGCAAGTCTCTTTACTCGTTTCGTAATACATCATCTCGTAACAAACTCCTTAGTCACTTTGCTTGCAAGCTTCTTGTGATGTGTATTACCGAGAGGGCCCAGAGATACCTCTCCGATACTCGGAGTGACAAATCCCAATCTCGGTTCATGCCAACTCAACAGACACCTTTGGAGATACCTTTAGAGCATCTTTATGATCACCCAGTTATGTTGTGATGTTTGATAGCACACAAGGCATTCCTCCGGTATCCGGGAGTTGCATGATCTCATGGTCGAAGGAATATGTATTTGACATTAAGAAAGTAGTAGCAATAAACTGAACGATCATATGCTAAGCTAATGGATGGGTCTTGTCCATCACATCATTCTCCTAATGATGTGATCCCTTCATCAAGTGACAACTCATGTCTATGGTTAGGAAACCTTAACCATCTTTGATCAACGAGCTAGTCTAGTAGAGGCTCACTAGGGACACGGTATTTGTTTATGTATTCACACATGTATTTAAGTTTCTGGTCAATACAATTCTAGCATGAATAATAAACCTTTATCATGATTAAGGAAATACAATAATAACCATTTTATTATTGCCTCTAGGGCATATTTCCATCAGTCTCCCACTTTCACTAGAGGCAATAATCTAGTTCACATCTTCATGTGATTAACATCCATAGTTCACATCGCTGTGTGACTAACACCCAATGAGTTTACTAGAGTCAATAATCTAGTTCATGTCGCCATGTAATTAACACCCAAAGAGTTTACTAGAGTGTCATCATGTTTTGCATGTGAGAGAGGTTTTAGTCAATGGGTCTGCAATATTCAGATCTGTGTGTACTTTGCAAATGTCTATGTCTACAATGCTCTGCATAGAGCTACTCTAGCTAACTATTCCCACGTTCAATACATATCCAGATTGAGACTCAGAGTCATCTGGATCAGTGTTAAAGCTTGCATCAACGTAACCCTTTACGACGAACCCTTTGTCACCTCCATAACCGAGAAACATTTCCTTAGTCCTCTTTAGGTACCTAAGGATAATTTTGACCGTTGTCCAGTGATCCACTCCTGGATCACTATTGTACCCCCTCTTGCCAAAATCATGGCAAGGCACACAACTGGTCTGGTACACAGCATGGCATACTTTATAGAACTTATGGCTGAGGCATATGGAATGACTTTCATTCTCTCTCTATCTTCTGCCGTGGTCGGGCTTTGAGTCTTACTCAACTTCACACCTTGCAACACAAGCAAGAACCCTTTCTTTGACTGATTCATTTTGAACTTCTTCAAAACTTTGCCAAGGTATGTGCTTTGTGAAAGTCCTATTAAGCGTCTCGATATATCCCTATAGATTTTGATGCCCAATATATAAGCAGCTTCACTGAGGTCTTTCATTGAAAAATTCTTATTCAAGTATCCTTTTATGCTATCCAGAAATGCTATATCATTTCCAATCAACAATATGTTATCCACATATAATATCAGAAATACTACAGAGCTCCCACTCACTTTCTTGTAAATACAGGTTTCACCGTAAGTCTGTATAAAACCATATGCTTTGATCACCTCATCAAAGCGTATATTCCAACTCCGAGATGCTTACACCAGTCCATAGATGGATCGCTGGAGCTTCCACACTTTGTTAGCACCTTTAGGATCGACAAAACCTTCTGGTTGCATCATATACAACTCTTCTTTAAGAAAGTCATTAAGGAATGCAGTTTTGACGTCCATTTGCCAGATTTCATAATTATAAAATGCGGTAATTGCTAACATTTTCCAGAAAGTCTCATCGTAGTCAACCCCTTGAACTTGTCGAAAACCTTTTGCGACAAGTCGAGCTTTGTAGATAGTGACATTACCATCAACATCTATCTTCTTCTTGAAGATCCATTTATTCTCAATGGCTTGCCGATCATCGGGCAAGTCCACCAAAGTCCATACTTTGTTCTCATACATGGATCCTATCTTAGATTTCATGGCCTCAAGCCATTTATCGGAATCTGGGCTCATCATAGCTTCTTCATAGTTCGTAGGTTCGCCATGGTCTAACAACATAACTTCCAGGACAGGATTACCTTACCACTTTGGTGCGGAACGTGCTCTGGTCGACCTACGAGGTCCAGTGGTTACTTGATCCGAAGTTTCATGATCGTCATCATTAGCTTCCTCTCTAGTTGGTGTAGGCGAACGGTTTTCTCTGATGTGCTACTTCCCAATTCGAGAGAAGGTACAATTACCTCATCAAGTTCTACTTTCCTCCCACTCACTTCTTTTGAGAGAAACTCCTTCTCTAGAAAGGATCCATTCTTGGCAACAAAGATCTTGCCTTCGGATCTGTGGTAGAAGGTGTACCCAATAGTTTCCTTAGGGTATCCTATGAAGACGCACTTCTCTGATTTGGGTTCGAGCTTATCAGGCTGAAGCCTTTTGACATAAGTGTCGCATCCCCAAACTTTAAGAAATGATAGCTTAGGTTTCTTGCCAAACCATAGTTCATATGGTGTCGTCTCGACGGATTAGACGGTGCCCTATTTAACGTGAATGCGGCTGTCTCTAATGCATAACCCCAAAATGATAAAGGGAAATCGGTAAGAGACATCATAGAATGCACCATATCTAATAAAGTACGGTTACGACATTCGGACACACCATTACACTATGGTGTTCCAGGTGGCGTGAGTTGTGAAACAATTCCACATTGTTTTAAATGAAGGCCAAACTCGTAACTCAAATATTCACCTCCACGATCAGATTGTAGAAACTTTGTTTTCTTGTTACGATGATTCTCTACTTCACTCTGAAATTCTTTGAACTTTTCAAATGTTTCAGATTTGTATTTCATTAAGTAGATATACCCATATCTACTCAAATCATCTGTAAAGGTTAGAAAATAACGATACCCGCCGCGTGCCTCAACACTCATTGGACCGCATACATCGGTATGTATTATTTCCAATAAGTCATTAGCTCGCTCCATTGTTCCGGAGAACGGAGTTTTAGTCATCTTGCCCATGAGGCATTGTTCGCAAGTATCAAATGATTCATAATCAAGTGATTCCAAAAGTCCATCCGCATGGAGTTTCTTCATGCGCTTTACACCAATATGACCTAAACGGCAGTGCCACAAGTATGTTGCACTATCATTATCAACTTTGCATCTTTTGGCATCAATATTATGAATATATGTATCACTACGATCGAGATTCAATAAACCATTCACATTGGGTTTATGACCATAGAAGGTTTTATTCATATAAACAGAACAACAATTATTCTCTGACTTAAAGGAATAACCATATTGCAATAAACACGATCTAATCTTGTTCATGCTCAACACAAATACCAAATAACATTTATTCAGGCTGAACACTAATCCCGAAGGTAGAGGGAGTGTGCGATGGTGATCATATCAATCTTGGAAACACTTCCAACACACATCGTCACCTCGCCCTTAACTAGTCTCTGTTTATTCTGCAACTCCTGTTTCGAGTTACTAATCTTAGCAATTGAACCGGTATCAAATACCCAGGGGCTACTATGAGCACCAGTAAGGTACACATCAATAACATGTATATCAAATATACCTTTGTTTACTTTGCCATCCTTCTTATCCGCCAAGTATTTCGGGCAGTTCCGCTTCCAGTGACCATTTCCCTTGCAGTAGAAGCACTCAGTTTCAGGATTGGGTCCAGCTTTGGGCTTCTTCACGGGAGCAGCAACTTGCTTGCCATTCTTCTTGAAGTTCCCTTTCTTTCCCTTGCCCTTTTTCTTGAAACTAGTGGTCTTGTTAACCATCAACACTTGATGCTCCTTCTTGATTTCTACCTCCGCTGATTTCAGCATCGCAAAGAGCTCAGGAATCATTTTCGTCATCCCTTGCATATTAAAGTTCGTCATGAAGCTCTAGTAGCTTGGTGATAGTGACTGGAGAATTCTGTCAATCACTATCTTATCTGGAAGATTAACTCCCACTTGATTCAAGCGATTGTAGTACCCAGAAATTCTGAGCACATGCTCATTGGCTGAGCTATTCTCCTCCATCTTGTAGGCAAAGTACTTGTCAGAGGTCTCATACCTCTCAACACGGCCATGAGCCTGAAATACCAATTTCAGCTCTTGGAACATCTCATATGTTCCATGGCATTCAAAACGTCTTTGGAGCCCCGATTCTATGCCGTAAAGCAAGGCGCACTAAACTATCAAGTAGTCATCAGATCGAGCTTTGCCAAATGTTCATAACGTCTGCATCAGCTCCTGGAACAGGCCTGTCACCTAGCGGTGCATCAAGGACATAATTCTTCTGTGTAGCAATGAGGATAATCCTCAGATCACGGACCCAGTCCGTGATAGCAAGGTAATTTGTAACAAGCAAGCAACGGTAACGGTAACAAAAGTGCAGCAAGGTAGCCCAATCCTTTTGAGGCAAACAGGCCAAAACGGTCTCTTATGATAAGCAAAGCGTTCTTGAGGGTACACGGGAATTTCATCTTGTCACTTTCATCATGTTGGTTTGATTTTTGTTCGCTACTTTGATAATTTGATATGTGGGTGGACCGGTGCTTAGGTGTTGTTCTTACTTGAACAAGCCTTCTACTTTTGATTAACCCCCTCGCAAGCATCCGCAACTACGAGAAAAGTACTAAGAATAAATCTAACCATAGCATTAAACTTTTGGATCCAAATCGGTCCCTTATGGAATAGCGCATAAACTAGGGTTTAAGCTTCTGCCACTCTCGCAACCCATCATCTAATAACTACTCCACAATGCATTCCCTTAGGCCCAAATATGGTGAAGTGTCATGTAGTCGACGTTCACATGACACCACTAAGGGAATCACAACATACATACCATCCAAATATCGAACACATATCAAGTTCACATGATTACTTGCAACAAGATTTCTCCCGTGACCTCAAGAACAAAAGTAACTACTCACAAATGATAATCATGCTCAAGATCAGAGGGGTATTAAATAGCATAATGGATCTGAACATATAATCTTCCACCAAATAAACCATATAGTAATCAACTACAAGATGTAATCAACACTACTAGTCACCCACAAGCAACAATCTAAAGTTCTGGTACAAAGATTGAACACAAGAGATGAACTAGGGTTTGAGAGGAGATGGGGCTGTTGAAGATGTTGATGGAGATTGCCCTCCCCAAGATGGGAGAGTTGTTGGTGATGATGATGACGATGATTTCTCCCTCCGGGAGGGAAGTTCCCCCGGCGGAATCGCTCCGCCGGAGTGCAAAAGTGCTCCTGCCCAAGTTCCGCCTCGATACGGCGGCGCTTCATCCCGAAAGTCCTCCCCTTATTTTTTCTGGGTCAAAATGACTTATATACCAGAAGAGGGGCACCGGAGGTGGGCCGAGGAGGGCACAACCCACCAGGGCGCGCCTGGGCTCCCTAGCGCGCCCAGGTGGGTTGTGCCCACCTGGTGGGCCCCCTCTGGTACTTATTTGCTCCAATAATTCTTATATATTCCATAAAAATTCTCCGTGAAGTTTCAGCTCATTTGGAGTTGTGCAGAATAGGTAGCCTGACGTAGCCTTTTCAGGTCCAGAATTCCAGCTGCCGGTATTCTCCCTCTTAGTGTGAACCTTGCATATTATGAGAGAAAAGGCATTAGAATTACTCCAAAAAGCATTATTATATCCAAAAACAATATAAATAACAGTAGGAAAACATGATGCAAAATGGACGTATCAACTCCCCCAAGCTTAGACTTCGCTTGTCCTCAAGCGAAAAC
The DNA here is from genome assembly GCA_011799875.1 of Thinopyrum elongatum. Classification (NCBI taxonomy): domain Eukaryota; kingdom Viridiplantae; phylum Streptophyta; class Magnoliopsida; order Poales; family Poaceae; genus Thinopyrum; species Thinopyrum elongatum. Next base: position 289,228,162 of record CM022301.1, read on the forward strand.
CGAAATCGAAAAACATGTCCACATGCTTAGAGAGAGAGAGGTGTCGATAAAAACAAAATACGGACATAGAAGCGTCATGTATATTATTATCACAGCAACAAACTTTAACATAAAACTTTATCATAGAACTTTTACCATATAACTTCTATCATAGATTTCTCACGAACAAGTAATAATTCATCACAACATCGAAGTATAGAGCGTAAACTCTATTGAAAACCAACAAACTATGTTCTCAGTCAACTTTGCAACTACAATTCATCATCTATTCAGGAAGGGTCACGTATCGGAGCCCTTTTGGCAAGTCCACATACTCAACCATCATATAGTCTTCTATGATTGCTAACACTCACCGCATACACATGAGCAAAAAGTTTCAACAGGACACATGGAAAGATAGGGGCTTATAGTTTTCTCCACCCAACATATTCACCGCAAGGGTGATGTCAATAATAATAACTCATGCTACCCATATCCAACTGGATATATGTGCCTAGATCTTTCCTCTCCACATGATGCTTGCCAAAAGAGAAAAATAAAAAGGAATAGAGAGAAATACTTTGACTCTTGCATAAAAGTAAATACATAAAAGTAAAAGATAGGCCCTTCGTAGAGGGAAGCAGAGGTTGCCATGCTCTTTTCGTTTGTATGCTCAATCTCTTAGTGCAAAAGAACGTCATGTTATATTGCCCCTTATGATAGCAACCTTTATTATCCAGTCTGTCGCTTTTATTCTTTGCCATCACAAGTTTGTACAACGCTCAATTTTCTCTTATACTAAATGATCCAACACTTTTAGAAGCAATTTTTATTGCCCTTTTTGCACCGATGACAACTTACTTGAAGGATCTTACTCAATCCATAGGTAGGTATGGTGGACTCTCAAAACAAGAATTGGGTTTAACGGTTTTGGATGCACAAGTAGTATCTCTACTTAGTGCGGAATTTTTGGCTAGCAGAGATGGGGGGCAAGCACCACATGTTAAAGGATCTATGACAATATAACTTCTATATGAATATGAACAAACATAAATCATTATGTTGTCTTCCTTGTCCAACGTCAACAATTTTGGCATATAATATTTTGATGGGAGCTCACAATCACAAAAGATGTCCAAGATAGTGTATTTGCATGTGAATCTTCTCTTCCCTTATTAATTCTTTCATGAATTGCATCATTGACCAATGCTATGTTTGTAAGTCTCCAATAAAATTTTCTACTTATACTCTTCCTTATGTGATGTCATTACTTACCATAAGATTAGCATATGATATTTTTCATTTATTTCCTTTCTTTTTATTGAACATGAAAGAAAAAGAAAACAAAACTCAAACTAAACTTTATTATATATCTCACACACGATTACAAGGATAGATCACTAAGCAAACACTCAAAAAGAAAGGGTCGAACTAAGATAAGTAAAGGAAAAAGATTGTGGAGGTGATACGATACCAGGGCACCTCCCCCAAGCTTGGCACAAGCCAAGGGGAGTGCCCATACCCGATACTCAATTTTACTTTGGTGATGAAGAAGGAGGTGGTGGTGATGAAGTAGTAGATTCATCCTTTTTCTCCAACTTATTTCGAAGGTAAAAATTATCTATCCTTAACTCCTCATTCTCCATCTCAAGCTTTATTATCCTCTTGCATAACACCTCCATGCTTTCGTGCTTGAAACGAGGAGGAACTGGTTCATCTTGATCTTCTTCATCGGAGAGCCATATATAGGGATAGGTATCCTTGAAGATATTTTTATCTAAAGGCTGATAAGAAATTGGGCACTCCTCCTCGGAATCTTGAGACGACATAATTTCAGATCTGTCAGAAAACAGCAAAGAAAAGAAAACAGAAGATTTCTCCGCGATACAGTGGTCAATAGGTTCGGGGGGTATATAAAGATTTTTTATCTTGGGAAACAAGCAAACGGAAGAAACACGGAGTCCGGAAGGTACCCGAGGTGGGCACAACCCACCTGGGCGCGCGCGCCCTGGTGTCTTGTGCCCACCAAGGGTGCCTTCCTGGTTGTTTCTTATTTTCCTAATTTTTGATATATTCCAAAACTGACAGAAAATATTTTTGCGGATTTTTCGGAGTCCGTTTACTTACCGTATCACGTACCTCCTCTTTTTTCACGATTCTGGAGTATTCCGAAAGGTTTCCTTTATGTGTTCTTTCGGTGTCATAGTTTGGATAATATTGCTTTCAACATTAATGGGCGTGCCTGAGATATAATGTTTTATTCTTTGCCCATTGACAACCTTCGGGTTAGTACCCTCGGCATTATTTATTTTGATAGCTCCAGATCGATAAACCTCCTCGATAACATAGGGTCCTTCCCATTTGGAGAGGAGTTTTCCTGCAAAGAATCTGAAGCGAGAGTTGTACAAAAGAACATATTCTCCAACTTTAAACTCACGCTTTTGGATTCTCTTATCATGTCATCTTTTAACTTTTTATTTAAACAACTTAGCATTTTCATAAGCTTGGGTTCTCCATTCATCTAGTGAGCTGATATCAAATAACCTCTTTTCACCGGCAAGTTTGAAATCATAGTTGAGTTCTTTAATTGCCCAATATGCTTTATGTTCTAACTCAAGAGGTAAATGACAAGCTTTTCCATAAACCATTTTATAAGGAGACATACCCATAGGGTTTTTATATGTTGTTCTGTAAGCCCAAAGTGCATCATCTAATTTCTTAGACCAATTAATTTTATTTCTCTATTGCTAAGTTCAACTTGACCACTAGACTGAGGATGATAGGGTGATGCAATTCTATGGTTAACATCATACTTAGCAAGCATTTTACGAAAAGCACCATGAATAAAATGTGAACCACCATCAGTCATTAAATATCTAGGGACTCCAAACCTTGGGAAAATAACTTCCTTAAGCATTTTAATAGAGGTGTTGTGATCAGCACTACTAGTTGGAATTGCTTCTACCCACTTAGTAACATAATCAATAGCAACCAAAATATGAGTATACACATTAGAGGAAGGAAAAGGTCCCATGTAATCAAAACCCCAAACATCAAATGGTTCAACAACAAGTGAATAATTCATAGGCATTTCTTGACGCTTACCAATATTACCAATTCTTTGACATTCATTACGAGATAAAACAAACTTACGGGCATCCTTGAAGAGAGTAGGCCAGTTAAGATTGCAATACCTTGTGAGCAGTTCTGTCTCGCGCATGATGCCCTCCATAAGCTTCGGAGTGACATTTCCGTAGGATTTGTCCCTGTTCATGCTCAGGTACACAACGTCTAATAATACCATCTACTCCTTCTTTAAAAAGATGTGGGTCATCCCAAAAGTAATGTCTTAAATCATAGAAGAATTTTTTCTTTTGTTGGTATGTGAAACTAGGTGGTATATATTTAGCAACAATGTAATTAGCATAGTCAGCATATCAAGGAGTGTTATGAGAAACATTTATTGCAGCTAGTTGTTCATCAGGGAAATTATCATTAATAGGTTATGGGTCATCAAGGGTATTCTCTAACCTAGACAAGTTATCAGCAACGGGGTTCTCAGCTCCCTTTCTATCAGCGATACGTAAGTCAAATTCTTGTAGCAAAAGAACCCACCTAATAAGTCTAGGTTTAGCATCTTTCTTTTCCATAAGATATTTTATAGCAGCATGATCAGTGTGAACAATCACTTTAGAATCAACAATGTAAGATCTAAATTTGTCACAAGCAAACACAACTGCTAAAAATTCTTTTTCAGTAGTAGCATAATTGCGTTGGGCACTGTCTAGAGTTTTACTAGCATAATGAATAACATTTAATTTCTTATCAACTCTTTGTCCTAGAACAACACCAACAACATAATCACTAGCATCACACATAATTTCAAAAGGCAAGTTCCAATCAGGTGGTTGAACAATAGATGCAGAAATTAAGGCTTTCTTAAGTGTTTCAAAGGCTTCTACACAATCATCATAAAAAACAAATGGAACATCCTTTTGTAAAAGATTTGTAAGAGACCTAGAAATTTTAGAGAAGTCTTTAATAAATCTCCTATAGAAACCAGCATGACCGAGGAAACTACGAATACCTTTGATATCTCTAGGACACGACATTTTCTCAATTGCATCAATTTTAGCTTTATTCACCTCAATACCTCATTCAGAAATTTTATGTCCCAAGACAATACCTTCATTAACCATAAAGTGGCACTTCTCCCAATTCAAGACAAGATTAGTTTGCTCGCATCTCTGCAAAACTCGATCAAGGTTGCTTAAGCAATCATCAAAAGAAGTTCCGTAAACAGAAAAATCATCCATGAAAACCTCAACAATCTTTTCACAAAAATCAGATAATATAGCAGTCATACATCTTTGAAAGGTAGCAGGTGCATTACATAAACCAAAAGGCATATGTCTATAAGCATAAGTTCCAAAAGCACAAGTAAAGGTGGTTTTCTCTTGATCAGGTTGTGAAACAGGTATTTGAGAAAAACCAGAATATCCATCGAGAAAACAAAAGTGTGTGTGCTTAGATAATCTTTCTAGCATTTGATCAATAAAAGGCAAAGGGTAATGATCTTTTCTAGTTGCTTTATTTAATTTTGTAAAATCAATTACCATTCTATAGCCAGTAACAATTCTTTGTGGAATAAGTTCATTTTATCATTAGGAACAACAGTAATACCTCCCTTCTTAGGGACACAATGAACGGGACTTACCCATCTACTATCAGCTATAGGATAGATTATACCTGCTTCCAGAAGCTTCAATATTTCAGTTCTTACCACTTCTTTCATTTTAGGATTTAAACGTCGTTGGTGATCAACAACGGGTTTAGCATCAGGTTCCATATTAATTTTATGCTGACAGAGAGTGGGACTAATGCCCTTTAAATCATCAAGAGTATATCCAATAGCAGCTCGGTGCTTCTTCAGAACCTTCAATAATCTTTCTTCTTCATGTTCTGAAAGGTTAGCACTAATAATAACAGGATATATCTTTTTCTCATCAAGATAAGCATATTTCAAAGTGTCTGGCAATTGTTTTAATTCATACATAGGATTACCTTTAGGTGGAGGAGGACCTCCTAGAGTTTCAATAGGCAAATTATGTTTAAGCAAAGGTCATTGTTAAAAGGAAATTTTATCTATATCATTTCTTTCATGCATATGCATATCATTTTCATGGTCTAGCAAATACTGTTCTAGTGGATCTGTAGGAGGCACGGCAATAGAGGCAAGACCAATTATTTCATCCTTACTAGAAAATTCTTTCTTATGATGCTTTCTACTAAACTTAGAAAAATTAAACTCATGAGACTCATCACCAAAACTAACACCGACAGTTTGTTTCTCACAGTCTATTTTAGCATTAACGGTGTTCAAGAAAGGTCTATAAAAGATAATGGGACAAAAGTCATCTTGTGGGGAACCAAGAACAAAAAAATCAGTAGGGTATTTTATTTTCCCACACAAGACTTCAACATCTCTAACAATCCCAAGTGGTGTGATGGTGTCTCTATTAGCAAGTTTAATAGTAGCATCTATGTCTTCTATTCCAGCGGGTGCTATATCATTCATAATTTCTTGATATAAGGTAAAAGGAATAGCACTCATGCTAGCACCTACGTCACATAAACCATGATAACAGTGATCTCCTATTTTAACTGAGACAATAGGCATGCCAACAATAGGTCTATGTTTATCTTTTTCATTGGGTTTGGCAATTCTAGCAGCTTCATCACAAAAGTAAATAACCTGCCCATCTATATTTTCAACCAGGAGATCTTTAACCATAGCAACACTAGGTTCTACTTTGATTTGTTCAGCAGGTTTGGAAGCTCTAATATAACTTTTGTTGACCACAGTTGAAACTTTAGCATGTTCCTTTATCCTAACAGGGAAAGGTGATTTTTCAATATAAGCAGTAGGAATGACTGGATCAACATTATAAATAATAGTTTCATCTTTAGCTATTACCAGTTCTTTAATTTCTTCTTTAATAGGTGGGTGATATTTAAACCACTTCTCCTTAGGGAGATCAACATGAGTAGCAAATGATTCACAAAGGAGGCTACAATCTCAGAGTCAAGTCCATATTTAGTGCAAAACTTTTGAAAAGCATCGGTATTCATAAAAGATTTAACACAGTCATACTTAAGCTTAATACCTGACTCTTTACCTTTGTCGAGTTCCCAATCTTTAGAGTTGCATTTAATTCTTTCTAAAAGATCCCACCTGAATTCAATAGTCTTCTTCATAAAGGAATCAGTACAATAAGTGTCAAGCATGGATTGATCATCACGAGAAAGCCGAGCATAAAAATTCTGAATAATAATTTCTCTTGGGAGCTCATGATTGGGGCATGAATATAACATTGACTTAAGCCTCCCCCAAGCTAGAGCGATACTTTCTCCTTCACGAGGCCAAAAATTATATATATAATTCCGATCACTATGAACTAGATGCATAGGATAATTTTTTTGGTGAAATTCCAATTTCAATCGATTCCAATTCCAGGATCGAATATCATCGCATAGCCTATACCATGCTAATGCTTTTCCCTTCAAATATAAAGGGACAACCTTCTTCTTAGGTTCATCTCCAGGTAAACCTACAAGCTTAAATAATCCACAAATTTCATCCACATATATCAAGTGCATATCGGGATGTTCGGTTCCATCTCCTGCATAAAGATTAGCTAGCAGTTGTTCTATCATACCCGAAGGAATTTCATAAACAATATTTTCAGTAGGTGCAGTAGGTTGAGGGGTAACTAATTGTGGTTCTGGTCGAGGTGAAGATACCCCGAACAAACCCCTCAAAGGATTGTTCTCCATAGTAACAAGTGACAATAAATTTCAGCACGTAGTAATAATTTTTCCTTACCGATTTCCACTTACCAAGAGCGCTTCACTCCCCGGCAACGGTGCCAGAAAAGATCCTTGATGACCCACAATTATAGGGGATCAATCATAGTCCTTTCGATAAGTAAGAGTGTCGAACCCAACGAGGAGCAGAAGGAAATGGCAAGTAGTTTTCAGTAAGGTATTCTCTGCAAGCACTGAAATTATAAGTAGCGAGTAGTTTGATAGCAAGGTAATTTGTAACAAGCAAGCAACGGTAATGGTAAAAAAAGTGCAGCAAGGTAGCCCAATCCTTTTGAGACAAAGGACAGGCCAAAACGGTCTCTTATGATAAGCAAAGCGTTCTTGAGGGTACACGGGAATTTCATCTAGTCACTTTCATCATGTTGGTTTGATTTGTGTTCGCTACTTTGATAATTTGATATGTGGGTGGACCGGTGCTTAGGTGTTGTTCTTACTTGAACAAGCCTTCTACTTATGATTAACCCCCTCGCAAGCATCCGCAACTACGAGAAAAGTATTAAGAATAAATCTAACCATAGCATTAAACCTTTTGATCCAAATCGGTCCCTTATGGAATAGCGCATAAACTAGGGTTTAAGCTTCTGCCACTCTCGTAACCCATCATCTAATAACTACTCCACAATGCATTCCCTTAGGCCCAAATATGATGAAGTGTCATGTAGTTGACATTCACATGACACCACTAAGGGAATCACATCATACATACCATCAAAATATCAAACACATATCAAGTTCACATGATTACTTGCAACAAGATTTCTCCCGTGACCTCAAGAAAAAAAGTAACTACTCATAAATGATAATCATGCTCAAGATCAGAGGGATATTAAATAGCATAATGGATCTGAACATATAATCTTCCACCAAATAAACCATATAGTAATAAACTACAAGATGTAATCAACACTACTAGTCACCCACAAGCAACAATCTAACGTTCCGGTACAAAGATTGAACACAAGAGATGAACTAGGGTTTGAGAGGAGATGGGGCTGTTGAAGATGTTGATGGAGATTGTCCTCCCCAAGATGGGAGAGTTGTTGGTGATGATGATGACGATGATTTCCCCCTCCAGGAGGGAAGTTCCCCCGGCGGAATCGCTCCGCCGGAGGGCAAAAGTGCTCCTGCCCAAGTTCCGCCTCGAGACGGCGGCGCTTTGTCCCGAAAGTCCTCCCCTTATTTTTTTCTAGGTCAAAATGACTTATATACCTGAAGAGGGGCACCGGAGGTGGGCCGAGGAGAGCACAACCCACTAGGGCGCGCCTAGGCTCCCTGGAGCGCCCAGGTGGGTTGTGCCCACCTGGTGGGCCCTCTCTGGTACTTATTTGCTCCAATAACTCTTATATATTCCATAAAAATTCTCCGTGAAGTTTCAGCTCATTTGGAGTTGTGCAGAATAGGTATCCTGACGTAGCCTTTTCAGGTCCAGAATTCCAGCTGCCGGTATTCACCCTCTTAGTGCGAACCTTGCATATTATGAGAGAAAAGGCATTAGAATTACTCCAAAAAGCATTATTATATCTAAAAACAATATAAATAACAGTTGGAAAACATGATGCAAAATGGACGTATCAGTCCGCATTATTGCTACCATCAACTTTCAACTTAGTTTTCTCTAGGAACGTATCAAAAAAGGGGAAGCTACATCGCGAGCTATTGAACTACAACATAATTTTCAAAGACATTTTGACTATGTTCATGATAAATCTTAGTTCAATTAATCAAATTACTAATGAACTCCCACTTAAATCAACATCCCTGAAGTTGTCTAAGTGATACATGATCCAAATCAACTAACCCATGTCCGATCATCACGTGAGATGGGGTAGTCATCAATGGTGAACATCTTCATGTTGATCATATCTACTATATGACTCATGTTTGACCTTTCGGTCTCTAGTGTTCCGAGACCATGTCTGTACATGCTAGGCTCGTCAAGTTTAACCCAAGTATTCCGCATGTGTAAATCTGGCTTACACCCGTTGTATGTGAACGTAGAGTATCACACCCGATCATCACGATGTGCTTCAAAACGACGAACTTTAGCAATGGTGCATACTCGGGGCGAACACTTTTATCTTGAAATTTAGTGAAGGGGTCATCTTATAATGCAAACGTCGTTCTAAGCAAAATAAGATGCTTAAAGGATAAACATCACATGCAATCAAAATATGTGACATGATATGGCCATCATCATCTTGTGCTTTTGATCTCCATCTTCAAAGCATCTTCATGATCTCCATCGTCACCCGCTCGACACCTTGATCTCCATCGTTGCGTCGGGGTCGTCTCGCCAACTATTGCTTCTACAACTATTGCTAACGCATAGCGATAAAGTAAAGCAATTACATGGCACTTGCACTTCATACAATAATTAAAAGACAACCCTAAGGCTCCTGCCGGTTGTCGATATTACAAAACATGATCATCTCATACAACAACGTATATCACATCATGTCTTGACCATATCACATCACAACATGCCCTGCAAAAACAACTTAGACGTCCTCTATTTTGTTGTTGCAAGTTTTACGTGGCTGCTACGGGCTACTAGCAAGAACCGTTCTTAACTACGCAAATTCCACAATGGTGATTATCAAGTTTGTTGTTTTAACCTTCTTCAAGGACCGCCCATAGTCAAATTCGATTCAACTAAAGTAGGAGAAACAGACACCCGCCAGCCACCTTTATGCAAAACAAGTTGCTTGTCAGTCGGTGGAACCCATCTCATGTGCGTGGACATGTAAGGTTGGTCCGGGATGCTTCATCCCACAATACTGCCAAATCAAAATAAGATGCTGGTGGTAAGCAGTATGACCATCACCGCCCACGACTCCTTTGTGTTCTACTCGTGCATATCATCTACTCATAGACTTGGCTCGGATGCCACTGTTGGGGAACGTTGCATGGAAAACAAAAATTTTCTACGCACACGCAAGATCTATCCATGGGGATGCATAGCTACGAGAGGGGTAGAGCATCTTCATACCCTTGAAGATCGCTAAGCGGAAGCGTTTATCAATGCGGTTGATGTAGTCATACACCTTAACGATCCGTCCCGATCAAGTACCGAACGTACGGCACCTCCGCGTTCAGCACACATTAAGCTCGACGACGTCCTCGCCTTCTCGATCCAGCAGGAGAGGCGAAGTAGTAGATGAGTTCTGGCAGCACGACGGCGTGGTGATGGTGGTGGTGAAGAACAATCTCCGCAGGGCTTTGCCAAGCACAACGGAAAGTATGACGGAGGATAAACTAGAGGGGATGGGGTTGCCGGCACATGGCTTGGTGAATCTTGATGTGTCTTGGGTGCAAGCCTTGCCCCTCTATTTATATGTTGAGCCCCGGGGTCATAACTTGGAGAAAAAGCCTCCTCAAAGTTGGTTTAGCCCGCAAGGCAAGAGTCCTTCTTGGACTCCAGGACCAGACGCCAGGGTCCCTGGCGTTTGGCCCCTGGCCTCCGCAAAACTGCCTTTTGCACTTACCCAAAGCCCCGTGGGCTTTACCCCTTGGCCCAAATAAAGTGTTCTCGCACTAGAACATTTTGGGAAACATCCGAAACCCCTACCGGTGAATTCCAGAACCCTTCCGGAGACCAAACACTATTATCCCATATATTAATCTTTACCTCCGGTCTATTCCGGAGCTCCTCCTCATGTCCGTGATCTCATCCAGGACTCCGAAAAACATTCGGTCACCAACATACATAACTTATATAATACTATATCGTCAATGAACGTTAAGCGTGCGGACCCTACATGTTTGAGAATGATGTAGACATGACCGAGACGCCTCTCCGATCAATAACCAATAGCGGGACCTGGATGCCCATATTGGTTCCTACATATTCTACGAAGATCTTTATCGGTCGAACCTTTATGACAACATACGTAATTCCCTTTGTCTGTCGGTATGTTACTTGCCCGAGATTCGATCGTCGGTATCTTCATACCTAGTTCAATCTCGTTACCGGCAAGTCTCTTTACTCATTCCATAACACATCATCTCATAACTGACTCCTTAGTCACTTTGCTTGCAAGCTTCTTGTGATGTGTATTACCGAGAGGGCCCAGAGATACCTCTCCGATACTTGGAGTGACAAATCCCAATCTCGATTCATGCCAACTCAACAGACACCTTCAGAGATACCTGTAGAGCATCTTTATGATCACCCAGTTACGTTGTGACATTTGATAGCACACAAGGCATTCCTCCGGTATCTGGGAGTTGCATGATCTCATGGTCGAAGGAATATGTATTTGACATTAAGAAAGCAGTAGCAATAAACTGAATGATCATATGCTAAGCTAACAGATGGGTCTTGTCCATCACATCATTCTCCTAATGATGTGATCCCGTCATCAAGTGACAACTCATGTCTATGGTTAGGAAACCTTAACCATCTTTGATCAACGAGCTAGTCTAGTAGAGGCTCACTAGGGACACGGTATTTGTTTATGTATTCACACATTTATTTAAGTTTCCAGTCAATACAATTCTAGCATGAATAATAAACCTTTATCATGATTAAGGAAATATAATAATAACCATTTTATTATTGCCTCTAGGGCATATTTCCATCAGACCTTGGTGTGGTTGATGTTATCTTGAACATAAAGCTATTGGGAGATAACGAGGGTGGGATTACCTTCTGCAATCCAATTATGTTGAGAAGATTTTGAGTTGTTTTGGATATTCAGATTGCAAAATTTCTCAAACACCATATGATCCTAGTATGCAGATTTGAAAGTCGAAGGCACAGCTAAAGATTAATTGAAATACTCTCAAATCATTGGTTCACTCATGTACCTAGCGGTCGCTATGGGGCCTGACATCATGTTTGATGTGTGCAAACTAAGCTGGTTTATTTCCAATCCGGGTGATGTACATTGGCATTGTTGAACGAGTTATGTGCTATCTGAAAGGCACTCTGAACTATGGACTTCACTATACCGGATACCCGTTGATACATCTCCAATATATATATATATAAATAATTTTGATTGTTAAATGCTATATGTTATCACTTTTGTATGCTTTATATGTCATTTTATACTATTTTTGGGACTAACCTATTAATTTAGTGCCCAATGCCTGTTCCTGCTCTTTTGCATGCTTTCTATTTCGCAGAAAAAACATACCTAGTCCAAACACGACGAAACTTTTTGACGATTTTTCTGGACAATAAGAGACCCTAGAAGCTTCAGAGGGAGGCAACAACGCCCACATGGGATCCACAAGCCAGTGGGGCGTGCCCCTGGGGTTAGGCATGCCGGGGTGACTTCTGGGCCCACTGGTGCTCCGTTTGCCGTAATTTTTGGCATATAAATTCCCACATATTTTGAAACCCTCGAGGTGAAACCCGAAAAAAAATTATCGCCGCCGCAAGCCTCTGTTCTGAAGTGATACCATATGGAGCCCTATTTTGGTACTCTGTCGGAGGGTGGAATCATTGGGGAGGCCATCTTCATCGACCTTGTTGCCTCCATGATGATGTGTGAGTAGTTCCTTCAGGACCTATGGGTCCATAGTAGTAGCTAGATGGTTTTCAATCTCTCTTTTGATCTTCAATACAATGATATTCCCTATGATCAATCCGATGTAATCTTTTATGGTGTGTTTGTTGGGATATGATGAATTGTGGGTTTATGAGCAGATTATTCACTGAATTTATATGAGTTTCTTGAGCCTTTTTTGCTGCATAATTTTATAGCTTTGTATCTCTCTCCGATCTATCGGTCTACTTTGGCCAAGTTAGATTGATCTTTCTTCGGCGGGAGAGGTGTGTTGTGTTAAGTTCAATCTTGCGGTGATCTTATCCTGTGATAGAAAGGATAAGGGCACGTATTGTATTATTTCTACTAAGGAAAATGACGGTGTTAATTTGGTCATATTGATTGATTTCACTTTGTCTACATTATGTCATCTTGCTTAATGATTACCTTGTTTGTATGAACTTAATACTTTGAGATGCATGCTGGATAGCGGTCTTAGGGTGGAGCAATAGTAGTAGATGCAGTTGGATTAATGGTCTACTTGTCATCGACATAATGCCTGCGTAATGATGATGCCATGGATGATCACCATAACTATGCACAATTCTGTCAATTGCCCAACAGTAATTTGTTTACCCATCACTACCTTGCTTTCGAGAGAGATGCCACTAGTGAACCTATGGACCCCGGGTCCATTCTCAATTAATTTTAAAGCTTCCACCATTGCTACTTATTTGCTATTATTATCTTTGCTATCATTATCAGTTTCTGCTTTTAATCTTGTAACTGGCAAGAACAAGGGGAGTAATGACTGATGTCGCTTGAACTACGTCGGTATTTCCCCAAAGAGGAAGGGATGATGCAGCACAGCTACGGTAGGTATTTCCCTCAGTTATGAAACCAAGGTATCAATCCAGTAGGAGAACCAAGAAACACTATGTAAACGGTACCTGCACACAAATAACAAATACTTGCAACCCGACGATTAGGAGGGGTTGTCAATCCCTCAATGGGTAACGGTGCCAGAAATTGTCAAGTTGACGGGATAAAAATTATGATAGATTGGATAAATAGATCTCGAATAAATGCGAAATAAAAGAAGTAACAAAAAAGTACAGAAAGGTATTTTTGGATTTTTGGAATAATAGATCTGAAAATAAAAGTAGCAAATAATAGATCGGAAAGCAAATATGATGAAGAATAGACCCGGGGGCCGTAGATTTCACTAGTGTCTTCTCTCGAGAAAAATAGCATACGGTGGGTAAACAAATTACTATTGGGCAATTGATAGAACTTCAAATAATCATGACGATATCGAGGCAATGATCATTATATAGGCATCACGTCCAAGATTAGTAGACCGACTCCTGCCTGCATCTACTACTATTACTCCACACATCGACCGCTATCCAGCATGCATCTAGTGTATTAAGTTCATGGAGAAACAGAGTAATGCAATAAGAACGATGACATGATGTAGACAAGATCTATTCATGTAGGAATAGACCCCATATTGTTATCCTTAATAGCAACGATACATACGTGTCATGTCCCCTTCTGTCACTGGGATTGAGCACCGTAAGATCGCACCCATCACAAAGCACCTCTTCCCATGGCAAGAAAAATCGATCTAGTCGGCCAAACTAAACCAAAGATTCGAAGAAGAAATATGAGGCTATAAGTAATCATGCATATAAGAGATCAAAGAAACTCAAATAACTTTCATGGATAAAAAATAGATCTGATCATAAACTCAAAGTTCATCGGATCCCAACAAACACACCGCAAAAAGAGTTACATCAAATAGATCTCCAAGAGACCATTGTATTGAGAATAACAAGAGAGAGAGAGAGAGAGGAAGCCATCTAGCCACTAACTACGGACCCGAAGGTCTACAATGAACTACTCACGCATCATCAGAGAGGCACCAATGAGGATGATGAACCCCTCCGTGATGGTGTCTAGATTGGATCTGGTGTTTCTGGAACTTGCGGCGGCTGGAATTGTGTTTCGTCGACTCCCCTAGGGTTTTTGGAATATTGGGGTATTTATAGAGCAAAGAGGTGGTGCGGGAGGCCACCGAGGTGGGCACAACCCACCAGGACGCGCCTGGGCCCCCTCGGGGCACCCCTCTGGTACTTCTTCAGCCCAAGTTGTTCCTTCTGGTCCATAAAAAATCTCCAAAAAGTTTCGCTGCGTTTGGTATTGATTTTCTGCGAAGTAAAAAAACAAGGAAAAAACTAGAACTGGCACAGGCGCGCCCTGGTGGGTTGTGCCCCCCTTGGGGCACCCCTCTGGTACTTCTTTGGCCCAAGTTGTTCCTTCTAGTCCATAAAAAATCTCCAAAAAGTTTCGATGCGTTTGGTATTGATTTTCTGCGAAGTAAAAAAACAAGGAAAAAATAGGAACTGGCACTGGGCACTATGTCAATAGGTTAGTCCCAAAAAATGATATAAAGTTGCTATAAATGATTGTAAAACATCCAAGAATGATAATATAACAGCATGGAACAAGCAAAAATTATAGATACGTTGGAGACGTATCAACGACCCCCTTGCGTTTGTTGAGTGCAAGCAATTATTTTGTTTGTGTGTAGGTGCTGCTAAGATTATTCGTGTGTTGCCTCCTACTGGTTCGATAAACCTTGGTTCTTAACCGAGGGAAATACAATCTGCTACTATACTGCATCACCCTTCCTCTTCGGGGAAATCCAACAACTCCATCGCGAGTAGCACACGTCGATGCTTGAAGGGTATAGTGATGCGAATTGGACATCTCATACCGATGAGAGATGAAGAACACTAATGGATATGTGTTTACACTTGGAGCTGGCGCTGTTTCCTGGAAGTCTTGCAAGTAGACCATCTTAACGAGGTAGACAATGGAAGTAGAATTAATAGCATTAGACACATATGGTGTCAAAGCAGAATGGCTTCGAGATCTTTTGATGGACTTGCCACTGGTTGAAAAGCTAGTTTCGGCTATGCTTATGAACTCTCACAATCAGACAGTTATTGTCAAGGCAAAGAGTTCAAAGGACAACATGCAATCCACAAAGCACATGTGAAAGTGCAACTAATCGCCGGGTGGTTTTGGTAATTCATAACAACATATAGCTCAATGAACTAATATCCATTCAAGATAAATATTTCAGGAAGTTCAAAGAATGGCATGGCATGGACTAGAAATGTGGACCCCTCAAAATGCTAAGGACACATATTGGCAAAAGCTCAAGACTCTTCATCTTTGTTTTAGTGATCCAAGATCACATTGAGTCCATAGGAAAGCCAATACTATTAAAAGGGGATGTGGTGTTGCTTAATGGCTTGCTTGCTTAAATGCTTAGTGATATTGCTCCAAAACCCTCAATCACTTTCTCCATCCAAATATGTCAAAACCCTAAACTCCAACTCGGCCCCACCGATTATTTCTATCCGGCGCCACCTAGTTCATATGACATAGCCACAGCCAGAAACACTAGCAGTTCGGTCACACTGATACGGATCTCAGTCTCACCGAGATGGCCTTGACAACTCACTGTTATCAGTTGCAATTATTTTGGTCTCACCGAAATTGCAATTGGTCTCACCGAGATGGCTTGACCAATTCTTTGTTGCCCTATTGCTTCACTTCGGTCTCACCGAGTTTATGCAATCGGCACCACCGAGATGAGGTTTGCCCTAAGCCCTAGCACATCGGTCCCACCGAGTTGTTCCAGTCAGTCCCACCGAGATTCCTAATGTTCACATTTTTTGAACTAATCGGTGCCACCGAGTTTAGCTATTCGGTCTCACCGAGATGGGTCAAATGTGTGTAAAGGTTGGATTTTGTGTGGAGGCTATATATACCCCTCCGCCCCCTCTCCATTTGTGAGAGAGCCATCAGAACGTGCCTACACTTCCACCATACATTTTCTGAGAGAGAACCACCTACTCATGTGTTGAGATCAAGATATTCCAATCCTACCACAAGAATATTGATTTCTAGCCTTCCTCAAGTTGCTTTCCACTCAAATCATCTTTCCACCATATCCAAATCTATGAGGGAGAGTTGAGTGTTAGGGAGACTATCATTTGAAGCACAAGAGGAAGGTTTTCATCATCAACACACCATTTGTTACCTTTTGGAGAGTGGTGTATCCTAGATTGGTTAGGTGTCGCTTGGGAGCCTCCGTCAAGATGTGGAGTTGAACCAAGAAGTTTGTAAGGGCAAGGAGATCGCCTACTTCGTGAAGATCTACCCGAGTGAGGCAAGTCCTTCGTGGGCGATGGCCATGGTGGGATAGACAAGGTTGCTTCTTCGTGGACCCTTCCTGGGTGGAGCCCTCCGTGGACTCGCGCAACTGTTACCCTTTGTGGGCTGAAGTCTCCATGAACGTGGATGTACGATAGCACCACCTATCGGAACCACGCCAAAATCTTTGTGTCTCCATTGCGTTTGCCTTCTCCAAACCGTTCCCTTTACCTTCATATGTAATGTTTTACTTTCCGCTGCTACACTCTTAGAATTGCATGTGTAGGTTGATTGCTTGACTTGTGCTAATTGCTAAAATCTGCCAACAACTAAAATTGGGAAAATGTTAGATTTTTATTTGGTCAAGTAGTATAATCACCCCCCCTCTAGACATACTTTCGATCCTACAATTGGTATCAGAGCTTTGGTTTCCATTTGCCTTGATTTCCATAGCTTTGGTGATCATAGCCTTGGTTTCATAACCTAGGAGAGTATGGCGTCTAGCGAGAGAAATTACCACCATAGAGGTCCTTATTTTGATGGTACTAATTTTGCTAGTTGGAAGCATAAGATGAAAATGCATATTCTTGGTCATAACCCCGCCGTTTGGGCCGTTGTGCGTATTGGCTTGCAAGGTGATTTCTTCGAGGATGGAAAAGAACCGAATCATGAAGTGACAACGGAAGAAATGAAGATGTTGCAATACAATGCTCAAGCTTGCGATATTCTCTTCAATGGATTGTGCCCCGAAGAATTCAACAAAATCACCCGTCTTGAGAATGCAAAGGAAATTTGGGATACTTTGGTTGATATGCATGAAGGTACCGAGTAAGTCAAGGAATCCAAGTTGGATGTGCTTCAAAGTCAACTTGACAAGTTCAAGATGAAGGATGGTGAAGGAGTCGCCGAAATGTACTCTAGGCTTGCTCTCATCACAAATAAGATTGCCGGCTTAGGAAGTGAAGAGATGACTGACAAATTCATCATCAAGAAGATCCTAAGAGCTTGGATGGAAAATATAATACCGTGTGCACCTTGATCCAAACACTGGTACCGTATCATGCTATACAAACGGTTTTTAACCCCTTTCCGTGACGATATTTGGAGCCGTTGCCTAGTGAGTGACTACGATAGGGGGGTCCTTCCCACACGACCCAGAAACCGTCGGGGATAGGCGAGCGGCTACTGACGATCGCCATAGAATAAACGTATGAGAAGCCGCCCCAGTCCCACACGTTACATCTCGACGTTACGTTTCTGATCAGAGAGACATCCCAAATGATTACGCCGCTATAGTTGTGTGAAAAAGGTGGACATCAACATTTAATCTACCGATATGTTTGTGATTGGTACGTTATTGCACACGGTTCAAGAATGTAAAATGTGTGCGGTGCATCTACTAACGCCAACGTGTCCATTTTCATAACTGTGTGCGATTGGTATTCCTATCACACACACATACTGGTTTGAAATGTTTGCCGTATTACCATGAATCGCACACGCATATGAGACGAAACCGTGTGTGCGTCCGTCGGGCATCGCAAACGTTTCACGTCAAAGAACCGTCTGTTCTCTATTTTTCATCGCACACGCTGTTTTCTTTCTAACCATATGCACATTATTTTATTCGCTCCTATAAATTTTATTTTTCCCTGTAATTTATTATTCGAATTGGAAATTTTGAAATATGAAACGTGCAATTCAAATTCTCAGCACAATGGTTCAACAACGAATCCATAAATAAAATTGTCAGTACAATATGTTCAGTAATTACAGGATTAGGTAGCAATTAACTATGATGAACCACAATATTTAAAGGCGGTAAAGGTGAAGAGACAAGTGTAAATCATTTTGACTACCGATGGTGTTGAAGAAGCGGAATGCCCATAATGTGCCTTCATGCATGCCATAGGCACGAATAACTTTTGTCCAACCCCTTGTGACGATCGCCCGCCCATCCTTCACCGCCTTCAGGAAGACTTCTAGAGCATTATCATGGTATCATGAATTATATACTTTAACCTTAGTTGCCTCCACTCCGGTCATGTAGTTTGCAAGGTAATCATCAGTAAATAGCTTCAGAAACCACTGAAAAGAGAAAAATATCAGATACTGAGGTCTAATAGAGTAACTTGTTGTGGGCAAGGGGAAAAGGCAACACATTACTTACCATCCTAAAGTTCACTGTTGTCTTGGACAAAGTGTAAATAAAGAGCTTAATTCCCATCACCCGTTTCTTTCACCTAACAATCTTTCTTAGTTTCCTCACTTGACGCTTGTTCATTAATATCTCATTGCCCCATACGCAAAAGGGATCAAAGCGTGGATCAGTACCGCTCATATATGTACCTACAAGCAACCAGTAAATGTTAGAAGCTAAACTGAGATTGCACAAATGATGTAAAATACAACTACCTACGTTCCTAAGTACAAGTATTTTTAGAGATTTCAATATGAACTACATACGGATGTATATAGAATTATAGATATAGTTTAGATTAGAATCTAGATTCACTCATTTTGCTCCTTATGTAGTCTATATTGGAATCTCTAAAAATACTTATATTTAGGAACATATGGTGTATAAGACATGGGATGCGGCTAACCTCGATGGCAAACAACAGCATCGCCCATTGTAGCCCTGTGTAAGTACATGGAAAGCCAATGTTAACTTCAACAGGGTTAACATCCACCAAAAATAGCAAATGGTAATAAAATGACAGCATCTGTAGTGATATCTTCATTGCGAAAGAGTAGCACGGTAGCAAAGGGACGGATTAAAAATGGATACAACTTTGCAACAGGCTTAACAACATCCTAAGTCATGTTTTGTAAGTTTGTAGCCAGTGAAATACAACTGTTTAAAAATGGATACAACTGTTAATTGCAACACACTTAATAACCATTGAAACCGGTACTGATAAAAATGCAATTGGCAGAGTTAAACATCACAAGGCAGGTGCTGCCAGAGCAGAGAATGCCCCAGTTGTCTACAAAAAGGTAGGGAAAATAGCTAAAACATGTTAGGCATGTTTACTACAACATGCTTAATACATCGACCGTACAAAACATAGCCATTAATTGCAACTGGTATTGGTAAGATTGAACTGGTGAGTTCATACTTGGTAAGTCCTGAGAGGTAGTTGCTGGGGCACTTCATCTTGGCCAGAGCCCGCCCAAAGTTAGCGGCAGCGGAGGCGAGCTCTTCCTCTGGGTCGAAGCGTGGATCAGTGCCGCCGACATGTGTACCTACAAGAAGCAAGTAAATGTTAGAAGCCAAACTGCAATTGCACAAATGATGTAAAATACTGTAAGACATGGGATGCAGCTAACCTCGATGGCAAACAACAGCATCACCCGTTGTGGCCCTGTGTAAGTACATGGAAAGGCATGTTAAGTACAACAGGGTTAGCATCCACCAAAAATAGCAAATGGGCAGCATCTCTAGTATATCTTCATTGCGGAGAGTAGCACGGTAGCAAAGGGACAGATTAAAAAAATGGATACAACTGTTAATTGCAACAGGCTTAACAGCATCCTAAGTCATGTTTTGTAAGTTTGTAGCCATTGAAATACAACTGTTTAAAAATGGATCCAACTGTTAATTGCAACAGGCTTAATAGCCATTGAAATCGGTACTGATAAAAATGCAATTGGCAGAGTTAAACATCACAAGGCAGGTGCTGCCAGCGCAGAGAATGGCCCAGTTGTCTATAAAAAGGTAGGGAAAGTAGCTAAAACGTGTTAGACATGTTTACTACAACATGCTTAATACATCGACCGTACAAAACATAGCCATTAATTGCAACTGGTATTGGTAAGATTGAACTGGTGAGTACATACTTGGTAAGTCCCGAGAGGTAGTTACTGGGGCACTTCATCTTGGCCAGAGCCCGCCCAAAGTCAGCAGCGGCGGAGGCGAGCTGTTCCTCCGGGTCGAAGCGTGGATCAGTGCCACTGACATGTGTACCTACAGGCAACCAGTAAATGGTAGAAGTTAAACTGCAATTGCACAAATGATGTGAAATACTGTAAGACATGGGATGCAGCTAACCTCGACGACAAACAACAGCATCGGCTGCTATGACCCTGCGCAAGTACATGGACAGGCATGTTAAGTACAACAGGGTTAGCATCCAGCAAAAATAGCAAATGGGAAGCATCTCTAGTGATATCCTGAGTCATGTATTGTAAGTTTGTTGCTGGTATTGGTGAAATTGAGCTGGACAGTTAATACTTGAACATCACACAGTGTGCAGTACTGAAATAAACAAGGCACGAACATGCTTAATACATCAACCGTACAAAACATAGCCATTGCAAGTGGTATTGGAAAGATTTAGCTGGTCAGATCATACATGTTAAGTCCTGGGGGGTAGTCGCTTGGGCACTTCATCTGGGCCAGAGCCTGCACCATGTCGGCGGCGGCGGAGGCGAGGTGTTCCTCCGGGTCAACACGCACACCGGCCATCGCGCCATGGACCGCCATTAGCTCCTTGACCTCCACGTGATATGTGGTTGGGCTTGCGCGGCGATGCTCTGGAGGTAGGGGCGGTGGGGATTTGGAGGCATGAGGATGTTTCGCAGGCACCATTTAAGCAATCAGGCCGGGGCCGTGATAGAGATCGGTGGGTTACCTGACTGGATCCGAGCAGAAAGTAGATGTGGTTGCGGCGGCGGCGGTTTGAGCTGCCAGTAAGGGGAGGGGGGAGGGGGAGATACTGAGGAAATTTGATGGGTGGGGATGTGGTTGGAGGAATAAATTCTAAAATCGCGCGACTAATGAAAATTTTGCTGTGAAACTTGAAACTTGGGCGGGGGAAACACACAACGCAGACGAAGCGCGTAAAATACTCGTGTGCGAGAAAAGAGAAAATTGACAGACTACGGGCGACACACGCACTAACTACTTCTCACATGCTGCCATCGGGGCATGCTAGCCAGACGCCGGCATTCTCCTTCCCGGCCTTGTAGGCGGCAGCCCACCGTGCTTCGATCTTCGCTAAGCTCTCCTCAGCGCAGCGTTTGGCCTCTTCTTTCTTGCGGCGGCGGGACTCTCTTTTCTTGACTGCTTTCTGCCTTTTCCGCTCCTTCTGTGCGGCTTTGGCCGCCTCTAGATCCACTGCCCATTCGGCCATGGCAGCCTCAAAGTCCGCCCACGTAACTGTGTGGCCGCCGGCGGTGATGAACCCGGTGCGGCGAGATGCCATCGCTTCCTTACCATGTGTGCGGTCGCAGGCGGCGAGGAACGCGGCGTGGCGGAATGCCATTGCTTCCTTACCAGTTACTGTGCGCCGCGGTGCCATGAACGACGCTTGGAGAGAGCTCTGGGATGGAGGGGCCGGGCAGCCGTACAGTGCAGTGGTTTTTAAAAGCTCAACGACAAACGATAAAGGAAATTTGGCTTCCCTTACAATTTTGCTCGTTCATTATCGCACACGGTTCATCTCCGTCGCCTCCGAAAACAGTGTGCGCTGAGCCTATTGTGTGTTGCATTATGATTGACCGGAACCCCAGCCACGCGGATCGCGCGTGTGAACCGTAGGATGCGCCGCGATCGAACGGCAATCCATGTCCCTCACATCACACCCATGCAGCTGTAGCTGGATTGGATTTATATGCGCTAAATGCCTAGAAAATGCACATAATCCCCTAAATATGGTAAATGAGTCCGAAAAAATGCCAAATTTGAACACGGTGATTTGGAGGGTGTATGTTCATCGTAGAAAAAAAATTCCAGGGCAAAGAACGAAGGAAATTTGGATACCCCTTCAATCTTGGTGATTTCCCTCTCAAAAGCATGAAACTTCCTCGGTGATGGTTCGATTTATGAAGGGCGTGCATGACGACATAAGCCAAACCTTCTCAAATTTTTATCAGGGCATGGTGATGCCATACCATGGCACCATGCGAGGCGTCATGTTTTTCAAGCATTTATTTCATTTTTTCTATAGTTGAAAACCCAATAAACAAACGTCTGTGGTTGACTATTGCCACACATTTCATCGAAATATCTACCCATTCCTTGTAAAAGGCATGAGCATGGTTTTCCAGGCCGTTCTTGTGCACCCTTTCATGCACCGATTGTTTGAACTTGAATTATGTGCATTAATGCCTAGAAAATGCACATAATCCCCTAAATATGGTAAATGATCCCGGAAAAGTGCCAAATTTGAACACGGTGATTTGCAGGGTGTATGTTCATCGTAGAAAAAAAACTCATGGACAAAGGACAAAGAAAATTTGGATCCCCCTTCAATCTTGGTGATTTCCCCCTCGAAACCATGAAACTTCCTCGGTGATGGTTCGCTTTATGAAAGGCGTGCATGACGACATAAGGCAAACATTCTAATTTTTTTACTAGGGCACGGTGAGGCCATACCATGGCACCACGCCAGGCGTCATGTTTTCCAAGCATGTATTTCATTTTTGTATAGTTGTTAACCCAGTAAACGACGCATTTATGGTTGACTATTGCCACACATTTCCTTGAAATATCTGCCCATTCCTTGTAAAAGGCATGAGAATGTACTAAATAGCACGAGCATGGTTTTCCAGACCGTTCTTGCGCACCTTTTCATGCACCAATTGTTCGAATTTGAATTATGTGCATTAATGCCTAGAAAATGCACATAATCCCCTAAATATGGTAAATGAGCCCGGAAAAATGTCAAATTTGAACACGTTGCATTTGAGGCGGTATGTTGATCGTTGGAAAAAAACTGAATGACAAACTAGGACGGAAATTTGGATTCCCCTTCAATCTTGGTGATTTCCCTCTCGAAAGCATGGAACTTCCTCGGTGATGGTTCGATTTATGAAGGGTGTGCATGACGACATAAATCAAACCTTCTCAGCTTTTTACCAGGGCACGGTGAGGCCATACCATGGCACCATGCCAGGCGTCATGTTTTTCAAGCACGTATTTCATTTTTCTATAGTTGATAACCCAGTAAATGACGTGTTTGTGGTTGACTATTGCCACGCATTCCCTTGAAATCTCTGCCCATTCCTTGTAAAAGGCTTGAGAATTTACTAAATACCACGAGTATGGTTTTTCCAGACCATTCTTGTGCACCTTTTCAAGCACCAATTGTTCGAATTTGAATTATGTGGATTAATGCCTAGAAAATGCACATAATCCCCTAATATGGTAAATGAGCCCGGAAAAATGCCAAATTTGAACATGTTGCATTCGAGGGGGTATGTTGATTGTAGAAAAAACTGAATGACATGCTAGGAAGGAAATTTGGATTCCCGGCCCCTTCAATCTTGTTGATTTCCCCCTCGAAACCATGAAATTTCCTCGGTGATGGTTCAATTTATGAATGGCGTGCATAACGACATAAGGAAAACATTCTCAAATTTTTACCAGGGCATGGTGAGGCCATACCATGGCACCACGCCAGGCGTCATGTTTTCCAAGCATGTATTTCATTTTTGTATAGTTGTTAACCCAGTAAACGACGCGTTTATGGTTGACTATTGGGACACATTTCCTTGAAATATCTACCCATTCCTTGTAAAAGGCATGAGAATTTACTAAATAGCACGATCATGGTTTTCCAGACCGTTCTCGTGCACCTTTTCATGCACCGATTGTTTGAATTTGAATTATGTGCATTAATGCCTAGAAAATGCACATAATCCCCTAAATATTGTAAATGAACCCGGAAAAGTGCCAAATTTGAACACGGTGATTTGCAGGGTTTATGTTCATCATAGAAAAAAACTCATGGACAAAGGACAAAGGAAATTTGGATTCCCCTTCAATCTCGGTGATTTACTATCGCACATGATTCATCTCCGTCGCCTCTGCGAACGTTGTGTGTTCACCCACACATGCAAAAGGACAAAAGAAAACCCTCGCCCACTTCGTCCACTCCCACTCGTCGCGGACTCCTCCGCAACTCTGCACCTCATCAACTTCTATCGCGGCGGCCACCCTAAGCTCGACGGTTGTTGTCGACGGGCGGAGGTCGCGCTCCAAACGGCACGGGATTTCGCCACTACCGCTTTCCGCTGCCTATCTGCACCGACATTCTAGACTCTGGTCGATTGGGGTTTTCTGCAGGATTGGGACGAGGATTTTTCTCATGGAGAAGGTAATCAATTTAGCAAAATATTCACTCATCTCTTATCGCAGTCCGTCCATCGCTGTTAATCAACCGGCAGAAATCGACGTGTATTCATTTTTGTTCTAGATGATTCGTGGGTGTTAATTCATGTGTCCACAGTGCAAGCACAAATCGGGCAAGTGTGGTCGCGGCCAGTCGGAAATGAAGTTCTATCTCACCATTCCGGATGACTTCAGGGAGCGCTCGGTATGTTCAATCTCAACCTACCACGGTCGGCATGGCCTAAATTTGTGAACATATACCGTCTGTTGCTACATTTGGATAAAAGGTATGGTGCCACGTGCAGCCTAGATGTCAAAGCCGATTCCCCCCTATATTAGGCAAATATATGATGTATTGTTCATTCAGTTACTCTCATATTTGCATCAAATCTTTGTTACATTATCTATTTTTAATTATATATTTTTGTACTTTGTTTTCATCTATATATTGATCTGTTCTATCAGTTACTCCCATATTTGCATCTTGCTCTGTTATTTCAATATATCTAATTTACGATCTTAATTTTCA
Organism: Thinopyrum elongatum; assembly: GCA_011799875.1. Lineage (NCBI taxonomy): Eukaryota > Viridiplantae > Streptophyta > Magnoliopsida > Poales > Poaceae > Thinopyrum > Thinopyrum elongatum. The sequence continues at coordinate 289,253,405 of CM022301.1, forward strand.
TTTCAAGCAGTACATCCCTGCTTTGCAAGAACAGGAGTAGAAGGAAATCTTGGGCTTTACTTTGTTGATGACTCCATGGATGTCATATGGACAACACAGCATGGATTTACAATGACGGTTAGCGTAAAACTTGATAAAGATGGTCACTCCAATTTTGATGCGGACCTTTGGAGAAAAACGTCTAAGTGTTATGAACTGAAAGCTGGCAATAAAATTCTAGTGCGTGCACCATAGCCTGGTCTAATTAACATGGATGTTTACTTCCTCAACGTCATCAGCCGATCAAAGTCTGATCGAGGTTAGTGTCCTTTCAACTTTCTCCATGCTGGCATATTACTTAGCAAAATCGGGGTATTTGTTCTGACTAATTGATCACTATTTAAGCAACCAATTGTGATTTCATTTTCTGACTCCGTTCCTAGGCAGTAAGAAATTCTATTTACCAATTTATGCGCACTATATATTCTTCTGCCATGTTCTGAATAAATAATACCTTTCCACCTTTTAAGCAGGATATGTTGGATGCATAGTGAATGATCTATATGTTACTAAGCATACCAAATTTCACTATAAGGACTTGGAGCATGTCATAAACTTTATTGATAATCTGACAGAGATAGCACAGTGTATGAACGCTGGATTTTGGATGGGATTAATTATACCTATGGTGCACACATTGAACAAGACCAATTGTGTGCACAAAACGCTGGTAAAAAGTCTTATTTTAATGTTGATGCTCATAAACTATATATATCTTCAACGATATGTTATAATTGGTTTTTATTCTACATTTCAACAGAAATTGCCCGCTGTAGCAGTTCCTAGATCGATTTCCCGGCGTGGTCAAATTACACTTGTGCCTGCTAATAACGCCAAAGTGATTGCAAGGTACTGCATTTCCCGCAGAAATGGAACCATTCAAATTAACAAGTTCTCGCTTGTCGTGGCAATGCATCCATATTGGAAAATTGGAGACACTGTTCTACTCATGCTCTACCAAGGCATAGGAGGGCTCTTCCTTTTCATTGACGAGATGTCTAGTCGCAGCGATCAAGCTGCTTCCAGCGGATAGTTGTGGTTGTTGGCCCTCAGCCTCTTAAAATGTGCTAGCTGTTACTATGTTAAGTATGTAGATATGGACCATATGGTTGTTGGCCCTCAACCTCTTAAAATGTGATAGTTGTTACTATGTTAAGTATGTAGATATGGACCATATGGTTGTCAAAACCGTGTTACGAAGATCCTCCTTTTGTCGAATAGTGTAACCACTATATATATGTTACTCAAATGCTGTTAGCCAAGTTCTTAAATTTTCATGGAAAGTATTAGTATCGTACACAGTTCATTGAGTTTAAGCGTGTGCCCGATGTCCAGAAGGCATTTGCATATTAACTGTCCATATTGCAAATTCACACACGTGTTAACATAAGGAAACGTATGTGTAACTTACTAATCATCGCACACGAGTACTCGCAGACGCATCGTGTGCGATACTCCTAGCCACTGCAAGCAACTAGTTTGCATTTTTCAAAGTTTTTTGTACACACAGAATCGCACATGAACTAACTGTAGTAACCGTCTGTGTTGTAATTTCTCATCGCAAACAGTTCATCAGAGTCAGTTGTTTGCCGCGTATCACACACATCTTGTTTACACGACTCATTTGTGTTCTTTTGGCTCATCGCAAACAGTTCATCTATGTGAACTGTATGCCGCATATCACACACATCTTGTTAAGTTGAACCGTTTCTGTTGTGTTCCCTAATCGAAAATAGTTCGTCCGAGTGAACCGTATGCCGTATATCACACACACCTTGATCTGGCTAACTGTTTCTGCTGCACTCCCTAATAGCAAACAGTTCATCGGAGCGAACTGTATGCCGTATATCGCACACACATTGATATGATTGCCCGTTTCTGTTGTTCTGCCTCATTGCAAACAGTTCGGATGGATCAACCGTGTGCCCTGCATCGCACACGCAACTAAAATCGGAACCGGGTTTGATGGCTCCGCCATCGCAAACATTTTGCATCTTTTTTGACGGTTTTTTTACATCACTGTTTGCGATTAATGCATCACACACAGTTTCGTCAAAGGGTCTCTGATCGTAGTGTCGCATTAGCAGCATCCTACAGTAGTGAAATGATGCCCAATTACAAAGATCTCAGGCCCACGGAAGTCATTGGTAGAATTGTTGCTCATGAGATGTCACTCAAGGATAAAGAAGAGCTCCACAACAAGTCAAGTGGTGCTTACAAAGCTTCAAGTGATGCTCCTACAACATCAAGCGAGAAGCAAGTCTCCAATGAAGAATTGAACTTAATGGTCAAGAACTTCAACAAGTTCTACAAGAATAGAAGCAAAGAGAGAAGCTCCAAGTCAAGGTCCTACAATGATAAAAGATCTTCTAGTCGTGATTGTAATTGCTACAATTGTGGAAGACCCGGACACAACTCCAATGAGTGTACGGCTCCCTACAAGAAAAGAGAAGATTCACCAAAAAGGAGGAGTAGAAGAGATGAATCACCTCCAAGAGAGAGAAGGAGTAGAGATGATCATTATGAACGAAGACCCTCTCGTAGAAGCAAGGATTCGGAAAAGAAGGACAAGTCATCAAAGAGCTACCCAAGACGAAGACATCAAGATCACGTTGGTGAATGGGTATCCGGTTCCGACTCCGACAACTACTCCGAGAGAAGCTATCATTCCGACTCCGACTATACTCAAGATGAAGGTGTTGCCGGTCTTGCACTTGTGTCATCTAACTCCTACGACATATTTGACTCACCAAATGAAGGAATTGGAAGATGCTTCATGGCTAAAGGTCCTAAGGTATCAGACCCCGAGTATGTTGATTTCAATAGTGATGAAGATGATTTGCTAGATGATGATGATTTACTTGTTGACAACACTAGTGATGAAAACTATGATGAATTGGCTAATAATCATGCTAATGAAGATGAAACGAATGACAATGATAAGAAGGAGATTGAGCGTCTAACTAAAGAACTAAACACTCTTAAGTTAGCTCATGAAACAAATCTAGAAGATCATAGAGAGCTCCTAAGGACTCATGAGAAGGTACGCTTCGAGAAGCTAAATTTAGAGCAAGAGCATGAGTTTCTAAAAGCTATCAATGATGATCTTCGAAAGAAGAGTTCTTCTTATCTTGCCAAACATCTCCTCTTGTCTAATTATATGCCACAAGTAAAATCTAGCAATAAGAGCAAGAAAGATTCTTCCTCTAGTAGTAACAATAACCATGTTAAATCCAATATTGTTGCTTCTAGTAGTACTCTTGATTCCACTAATGATTCTCTTAGCCAAGTTACACTTGAGCAAGAAAATAGCTTATTGAAGGGAATTATAGAGAAAGGTGTTTACAAGAGCCTTGCCGGAAGTAAGCAATATGAGGAAATTGTACGCAAGCAAGGAAGGCACCAGAAGAATCAAGCTGTTGGTTTTCAACGTAAGTTCAATGCCAATGGAGTTGAGTGGGAAGAAGATCAATACCCCAAGACGAAGTTTGTTCCTCAACAAGAGAAGTATGACCCCACTTCTTTCAAGGGAACACAAGCTCAAGACGATCTTCCACCACAAGACCACAAGCTAAAAGGCAAGGACAAGCTTCAAGAAGAGATTGACTCATTTGAAGAAGCTCCTAAGGCCATGATCAAGTGGGTTCCCAAGACTACATCAAGCTCTACATCATCAAGTATGACTACAACTCCAAGGATTCCCATCAAGTTGATGTGGATCCCAAAGAAGAAGAACCAGAGTGTTCTTGAGGGTGACTCCGCCAACATACTTCACTCATATTTATTTTGGCAAGGACTTGTGCAATCAACTTTCATATCTTGCACTAGTTCATGGAGTCACAAACCCTCTTGTTGGTAAGACAAGGGACAAGGTAATCCAATGCTTTCATGGACATCATCATATGTGCAACTCACTCTATGTCTATGGATATCCTTGTATGTTCCTTGTGGGACTAACCCATGTAGGTATTGAAAGTGCAACACTCTAATGGATTGCTCCAAAAGATCTACATCAACATTGAGCATCCACATCTTGAACATCTACATGAAGTCATCATCGACAAAACCCAAGGTTAGTTCATCCCTCTTAGGGGGGATATCACATCTAGGGGGAGCTTTGCTCTAAGAATTGAGATAAAGCAACTCTAATGGTGTGACACATCAATGCTTTATGTAAAAGTGGTAACCCCACTTGTGCTTAAACGATGAGTATGACCTATGATCAAATGTTCTCATTTGAATCCTAAGTCAATATACTCATATATAGATGACCTAGTCATCGCCAATTGCTTGATAGATGCTAGAATTGTTTGTGCATGCTTTGTCACATGTTTCATTTGCTATCTTATTGTGTGAGCATGTTGGTTGCATAATTTCTCCATTCGAGGACATCCATTTGTGGTTTTGGTTGTTTGGTTTTTATTGGCCAAATGGATGGACAATAATGCCTAAGAACCTTCTCTAGCTATATATGCTTTTTCTCTTCTTAAACTCTATTCATGCTACAACACAAAAATTGAACAAGTCTTTTTCGGACCCTCCGGGTGAGGAGCATTCGGAGCCACCGATCTGTCAAGGGCTGCCTTCCAAAACCTTCTTGTGAATTTTGATTAGACCAACACACTCATATTCGGTATCACCGAAAGCACTAGATTGATCTAGGTTTTCATCTCGGTGCTACCGATTAGAACGACTCGGTCTCACCGAGTTGCAATAACTGCACGCAGTTTTGCATCTCGGTGCCACCGAGACATTCCATTCGGTGCCACCGACAGAGTATGGGTATATATACTCCGCGGCCCGTTCGGTTGAAAATTTCTTCAAATGTCTCGAGCCCGCGCCCCATTGCTGCTGCCCCTTGGTCTCCAGATTGTCGCCGTCTCCGCCGCCGTCAACGGATTTCTCCACTGTCGTTGCCGCCGTAGCAAATCGTCACCGAGTTAGGGTACAGATTCGACCACTTTGTGCCTATTCCCCTTTCTGATTCATTGCACAAAGTTTTTTTGCCTACTTTCTTTCCATGAATGAAATCATTCTATCCAGCAAAAAGTTCCTTTAGATTAGATTCGATGAAAAATCTAGGGTTAGGTTTCCGCCGAGCTCAACTCGGACCGACCGAAATGAAGTTTTTGGTCCCACCGATTGGCCCTGGCCATTGTACTAAGTACAACTCGGTCTGACCAAAGCGTACTGATCGGTGAGACCGAAAGCGAATTCTCTGTGAAACCCTGGCATCTCGGAGTCACCGAATTGCAACTCGGTTTGACCGATGCTATATGTTTAGACTCTGTTAAGTGCTTCAGTGTCACCGAGATATTCATATTGGTAGCTCCGAAATGCTTTCTGCAGAAAACTAGAACTAAGATTTTGACTCAAATTTTTGCAAAAACAAGCTGCTTTTTGTGATGCTCATCTACTCCGCACATACCCATATTTTCACAGGGTCAGTTTGCAAAGATGCTTGAAGCAAGTGATAGCTAGAACAGGTCAGAGGAGCAGGTCAACCTTAGTGAGGGCACAAGCCCAAGTGGAAGCTATGATGAAGGCAGTAGAAGCACTCCCAGCAATCTGCCTAAAGCTACCACTAGACAGAGAAAGAAGAGAACCTCAGACAGTGAGGTTGAAGACTTTGTTGTTGAGGAAGAAGTGACTTCAAAGAAGAAAGTGCTCAAGAAAGAGTATGTTGCAGCTGCTGCCACCAAGCCAGGTCTTCACAAGAAACCTCCTGCCAAGAGTGCTCCCATGTCTAAGACCAGAAGGTCAACTGCTACACAAGACAATATGGAGTTCACTCTTGAGCCAAGAGAAGAAGGAGAAGCTGCTGATGGGAAGAAGAAGAGGAAGGAGAGAGTCAAGAAAACCATTGCCAGAGTGATTGGCAGACCATCCATGATGAGGGATGATGATGAGGATGAGGAGGAGGAGGAACCTGCTGCACCCCCAGCCAAAACTCAGAAGTTAATGGTAGATGCCATTAAGACTGATGCACCCTCCAAGCCCAAGTCCAAAGCTCCACCTGCTGCACCCAAAACTACAGCTTCAAAGAGACCAACTAGGAACATTCCTGCTGCAGAGAAGAACAAGGCCCCAGTGCTAGAAGTTCAAGAAGATGATGAGCCCTAAGTGCTCAGAAAATTGAAGCCCAAAATTCCAGATCATGATGATGGACATCCAGTGGCTGAGAACATGAAGTTGAGGAAGGACAGTGGTTTGAGACTATGGAGGAAAACTGATCCATATGCTACAAGGAGAAGGACTGTTGTTGATTATCGTTTCCACACCAGAGAACATCAAGACTTCTATGAGATAGTTTTGCTTGATAAGAAGCTAATCATGAGTGATATGAAGTGGGTGGATTGGAAGTACATAGATGCCAATGAGGACTACTTCCCCCACGTTCATGAGAGCTTCAGGTTGACTGGAGTTGATGCCTTTGTTGGACAAGCGCTCACCAAGTGGAATGATGAAATGGTAACACAATTCTACTCCACTGCACACTTCTATCCAGATGGGAAGATTGTGTGGATGACTGAGGGCACCAGATACCAGTCATCGATCTTAGAGTGGGCTGCTCTTATCAATGCCCCAGAAGAAGAAGAAAATGATACAGATGTCTATGGCAAACCCAGGATGGATCATAACATTATGGCTCACATGCACAAGCCCATTCCTGATAAAGCTCTGGAGACTCAGAAGTTTGGTTCCATCTACTACTTGCTTGCTGGTTTGGCCACCACCAACTACATCTTGAGGCATACCTTGTTGCCCAAGTCCGACGATGAGAGAATGATCCGTGGCCATTCCATCAACCCGTTGCATCTATTTGACATACCACAGAAATTTAAGGTCATGAGTCTGATCGTTGAGACAGTCAAGAGGACAGTTGCAGACCAAAAGTGGTCATGTGGATATGCACCACATATTCAAATGTTGATCAATTCCAAGGTTGGAACTGGCACATATCTGCTTGACAGAGAGCATCTACCTCTTAGGCCAGAATTTGAGGACAATGAAGTGATGATGGACGCTTCACATCCAACATCAGTTGAGGCCCAGGAGAAGGCTGAGAAGGCAAAGGCTGCCAAAGCAGCAAAGGTAGCAAGTGCTCCACATGCATCTATAGTCAATCTCAAGACCAACCAAGATCAACTCACATATCTGCTAGAAGCAACTCTGAGGATTGAGAAGAGTCTAGCCAACTTATAACCAAGAATCAGGAGAGCCTAGAGCGGATTGTTGAAGACAAGATATATAATCTTGATGTCAAGGTCACTGAGATTCAATCCATTGTTGAGAAGTTGCGAAATGATGCCGAGGATAGAGATGATAGACCTACCATAGTCAGATTCTAGACAGTGCCAAGGGCACAGAGGTCTGCTGCTGAGCCAGTTGCAGAAACTATGCCTACTCACTCTGCTCCTGCCGCCACTGCCATAGTGCCACCACCAGTGTCAACCCCTCCTGCTCAACAGACATCAACTGAAGCATTTGCAGAAGCCGTTCTCTCAACGCCATCTATGCACACCGGAGCAACAAGCCAGAAGACCACTTCAGGAGCTCCCGGAGATCGTGCCTAGAGTGTCGTATAGCACTATATGTTTTCAAACTTTTTGGTAACTTGTTTCCAAAGGGGGAGAAAGTGTATAGACCATAGGCTTCGAGAGAGAAAGAGAGTCTTTTGCTTCTTTGTTGGTTTTTATTTGCCTTGCAACTTCGTTTGGTTGATGCTACTTATTGTGTTGTGCTCGTGAGATACCTTGTGTGATCATGTGTTTGATCATACCATGCTTAATGTGTGCTTACATGCCTATCTCTATGATTGTCTATGTATGATCTCTCACTTGTATCTTTGGTGATGCGTGCATGTTATTTTACTCTTATCATTTTGTGCACTCCATCAAGATGTATGTGACATGGAAGAGTGACACATGATCCTAATCGATTGTGCATTTGCATTCAAATGCAAATTTTAAATAATGCACAAATTTAGGGCGAGCTCTTGTTTATCACATACTTCTCAAAGCGATGATGTATTTCATTCATTTTATCATTTGTCGAAGCTTTGATCTATATGTTGTCATCAATTACCAAAAAGGGGGAGACTAAAAGTGCAACTAATATCCATTCAAGATAAATATTTCAGGAAGTTCAATGAATGGCATGGCATGGACTAGAAACATGGACCCCTCAAAATGCTAAGGACACATATTGGCAAAAGCTCAAGACTCTTCATCTTTGTTTTAGTGATCTAAGATCACATTGAGTCCATAGGAAAGCCAATACTATTAAAAGGGGATGAGGTGTTGCTAAATCACTTGCTTGCTCAAATGCTTAGTGATATTGCTCCAAAACCCTCAACCACTTTTTCCATCCAAATATGTAAAAACCCTAAACTCCAACTCGACCCCACCGATTCTTTCTATCCGGCGCCACCGAGTTCATATGACATAGCCACAGCCAGAAACCCTAACAGTTTGGTCACACCAATATGGATCTCGGTCTCACCGAGATGGCCTTGCCAACTCACTGTTATCAGTTGCAATTATTTTGGTCTCACCGAAATTGCAATCGGTCTCACCGAGATGGCTTGACCAATTCTCTGTTGCCCTATTGCTTCACTTCGGTCTCACTTTGTTTATGTAATCGGCACCACCGAGATGAGGTTTGCCCTAAGCCCTAGCACATCGGTCCCACCGAGTTGTTCCAGTAGGTACCACCGAGATTCCTAACATTCACATTTTTGAACTAATCGGTGCCATCGAGTTTAGCTATTCAGTCTCACCGAGATGGGTCAAATGTGTGTAATGGTTGGATTTTGTGTGGAGGCTATATATACCCCTCCACCTCCTCTCCATTTATGCGAGAGCCATCAGAACGTGCCTACACTTCCACCATACATTTTCTGAGAGAGAACCACCTACTCATGTGTTGAGATCAAGATATTCCAATCCTACCACAAAATTCTTGATTTCTAGCCTTCCCCAAGTTGCTTTCCACTCAAATCATCTTTCCACCATATCCAAATCTGTGAGAGAGAGTTGAGTGTTGGGGAGACTATCATTTGAAGCACAAGAGCAAGGAGTTCATCATCAACACACCATTTGTTACCTTTTGGAGAGTGGTGTCTTCTAGATTGGTTAGGTGTCGCTTAGGAGCCTCCGTCAAGATGTGGAGTTGAACCAAGAAGTTTGTAAGGGCAAGGAGATCGCCTACTTCGTGAAGATCTACCCGAGTGAGGCAAGTCCTTCGTGGGCGATGGCCATGGTGGGATAGACAAGGTTGCTTCTTCGTGGACCCTTCCTGGGTGGAGCCCTCCTTGGACTCGCGCAACCGTTACCCTTCGTGGGTTGAAGTCTCCATCAACGTGGATGTACGATAGCACCACCTATCGGAACCACCCCAAAATCTTCGTGTCTCCATTGTGTTTGTCTTCTCCAAACCCTTCACTTTACCTTCATATGCAATGTTTTACTTTCCGCTGCTACACTCTTAGAATTGCATGTGTAGGTTGATTGCTTGACTTGTGCTAATTGCTAAAATCCGCCCACAACTAAAATTGGGAAAAGGTTAGATTTTTATTCGGTCAAGTAGTCTAATCACCCCCCTCTAGATATACTTTCGATCCTACAACATGAGAAGGAGATTAAAATCTTTCAGACGTTTAAGAGACACTGGAGTGATTGCGTTGGAATATATTTAGTCAGCTAAGAATATGGCAAATCCCTTCACAAAAGGACTATCACGTGTTGTGATAGACAATGCATCGAGGCAGATGGGTATGAGACCCACATGAGTTGCCATGGTGGTAACCCAACCTATGTGGTCGGAGATCCCATGAAGTAGGATCTGGGAAAATGTGCTATTAGATAACTTAGGAGAGTAACCTTACTAACCCACTCCGTTGGAGGTTGAATACTCTTGTCAAATGTATGGCAGGTTGACTTATGTCTTATTGTGTTCCAAATCTTGTATAAGCAAGATGCTATCCTACAGAGCGATCTTTGAAGGAACAAACCTATATGAGCCCGACTGTTGGTCATAGTCTATGAGATTGGGTGATCTTTGATGGATCCATTGTTTACCCATTTTTAGAGCTCATTTGTTGCACACTATCTCCGTATATCAAGTTATATCATAGCTAATTACATGTGCATATGCAAGATTTCCAATTTTTATCCTTTTCATCGTGTGCATTGCATAATCTTTATTCTTAGTTGGTTTCTATTAGTTCTTTGTCTCTGTGTGTTTTGTAGGTGATGAGGACTTCCCATGAACTTAGCACGATGGAAAGAGTTCAAACGGTGGACATCCAGGCCCTAGAATTAGCCGTTTCAAAAAGTAAAAAAATCATTTTTCCAAAGTGCTCCAAATCAACATCTAAAACCAGAAACGAATCGGCGTCGTTCTATGAATCCAACGAGCCCAAGAATGTCAAATTCTGAGTTCGTATGACCAAGATGACCAACCGTACGACCACGTGCAGTCTTAGACATGCTCGCGCGAGCTCCAAACTTGCCCGAAAATTGCCTCTCCAGATGGAATTCTTTGTGGATTTCATCTCTGTTTGTTCCTACGACTTCCTTGGAGTTAAAGGGATGTTTTGGATGAGAATAAGGCTCACCTAGAGTCCTTGGGTTAAAGGATAGATGCTACATCAACGGAGGAGGCATATGGAGAGCTATTATATATACACCATCAACCATAGTTGCCGGCATCATTATTCATCATTTATCATCTCATCTCCACGTCCAGCCGTCATCAACATCAAGGACACGCACCACTGTTGCAACCTTGAAGGAGACCGAAAGGGAGCCGCCACCGGAGGACCATCGCCAGTGGGACGCGACCATCGACCGTCGCCGCTGTGCCACCATCACCACCATCCACCATGCCGCCATCACCACCCTCATCATCCCTTCTTCCTCCTCCATCACGGTCTCCATGATGGGTTGTTACAACTCTTGAAACCCATTTTATTTGATGTTATTTGAGTGTTTCATGTTGCTTATTTACTTTTGCGTAATTTAGTGATTGGAGATGTCCTTTCTATCGGCGTAGTTGGAGACATCCAACTCCCCAGGCGACACATGAAGTAGGTAGATGCTTGTGCAAACAAATAGACCTGTGACATGACAGGTGCAGATATCTTGAGGGGAACACAATCATTTTAGGAGTCACGGTTGTCCATAGAATTTATTGCATATGTCCGATCCTCGTGACCTTAATATCTTTACGTTAGCCGCCACAGGCAAGGTTGGAAAAAGTGGTATGCGTAAGCGAGGCGGTTGGCCTTTGCCTAGTGCCTAGGCGGTGCTTAAGCACCTAAGGTGCGTCCTAGACGGTAATATAGTTTTTATTATGAGGGATTATCTGTTGTTATTATATGTGCATCAATATTAATTTAGGGCATATAAATAAGTTTACTGGTAGCAACTACCATTGGAATATGACCTGTTTGGCATATCAGTGCAATATGGCATGATTTCTTGATTGGATACACAATTTCTTGCTTGTCGTGCCTACACTTCCATTTATGCCCTAGGCGAGGCGTTTGGCCATCGCCTAGCGCCTAAGCATTCCTAAGCGCCTCCTAGGCACTGCCTTTTCCAAATGGGACCAGAAGTAGGTCGATTGAGTTTTCTGAATCAATATAGTGCGTCTTGAGAGACAATGTTATGTGAGGGGCTGCCCACCAAACGTAAACTACCGTATCCTCAGGGTACTAACTTAGCCATCACGTGACTTAGCCAATTAGGTAAGACATTTGGTGAAACTTCTTTACGCCAAGCTGGCAATTCAAGGCATAGTCCATTGGTTAGTTGTGAAGGAGTGTAACTACTTTCTCTAGGTGGATGTTCAACCTCACTGGTCTCCACTGAAAACACTGGTATATCAAAACAATGTTTGAAACAGAGGACAACACAATGGGCTTTTGAGATTTGGTGGGGAATTGTTGAATTATGGGCTGGGCTTTAGGCCCAGCCAACAATTTCAGAATAATCTCTAAGGGCCCATGTTGGTGTTATGACTAGGTGGTGGGACGTTTAGTACCACCCTGCTAGTGGAGAAAGAGTTGGACCCCTTTACAAGGGTTTCTCTTCTACACGCTATTAGAGCTTGAGAAGAGCAGTTGTTCCCATGCGCTCCTTCTTCGTCGCCCACCTCGCAACGCGCATGCGTGTGCTTCGTTTTCCGTGAATGAGCCGAACCGAGCTCAGACTTATGTCATGCATGCGTTTATTTTTACTGATTAGGAATGGAGATGTTGGGGAACATAGTAATTTCAAAAAAAATCCTACGCACACACAGGATCATGGTGATGCATAGCAACGAGAGGGGAGAGTGTGTCCACGTACCCTCGTAGACCGAAAGCGGAAGCGTTAGCACAACGCGGTTGATGTAGTCGTACGTCTTCACGATCCGACCGATCTAAGTACCGAACGCACGGCACCTCTGAGTTCAGCACACGTTCAACTCGATGACGTCCCGTGAGCTCCGATCCAGCAAAGCTTCACAGGAGAGTTTCGTCAGCACGACGGCGTGGTGACGGTGATGATGATGCTACCGACGCAGGGCTTCGCCTAAGCACTGCTACGATATGATCGAGGTGGATTATGGTGGAGGGGGGCACCGCACACGGCTAAGAGATCAATGATCAATTGTTGTGTCTATGGGGTGCCCCCTGGCCACGTATATAAAGGATGGAGGGAGGAGGAGGCTGGCCCTCACAGGGCGTGCCCAAGGTGTGGAGTCCTACTAGGACTCCCTAGTCCTAGTAGGATTCCACCTCCCACATGGAATAGGAAAAGGGGAAGGGAGAAGGAGAAGGAAGGAAGGGGGCGCCCCCTTTCCCTAGTCCAATTCGGACCAGTCCATGGGGAAGGGGCGCAGCCACCCTTGAGGCCTTTCTCTCCTTTCCCGTATGGCCCATTAAGGCCCAATACGAATTCCCGTAACTCTCCGGTACTCCGAAAAATACCCGAATCACACGGAACCTTTCCGATGTCCGAATATAGCCTTCCAATATATCGATCTTTACCTCTCAACCATTTTGAGACTCCTCGTCATGTCCCCGATCTCATCCGGGACTCCGAACAAACTTCGGTCATCAAATCACATAAACTCATAATACCGATAGTCACCAAACTTTAAGCGTGCGAACCCTACGGGTTCGAGAACTATGTAGACATGATCGAGACACGTCTCCGGTAAATAACCAATAGCGGAACCTGGATGCTCATATTGGCTCCCACATATTCTACGAAGATCTTTATCGGCCAAACCGCATAACAACATACGTTGTTCCCTTTCTCATCGGTATGTTACTTGCCCGAGATTCGATCGTCGGTATCTCAATACCTAGTTCAATCTCGTTACCGGCAAGTCTCTTCACTCGTTCCGTAATACATCATCCCACAACTAACTCATTAGTTACAATGCTTGCAAGGCTTGTAGTGATGTGCATTACCGAGTGGGCCCAGAGATACCTCTCCGACAATCGGAGTGACAAATCCTAATCTCGAAATACGCCAACTCAACAAGTACCTTCGGAGACACCTGTAGAGCACCTTTATAATCACCCAGTTACGTTGTGATGTTTGGTAGCACACAAAGTGTTCCTCCGGTAAACGGGAGTTGCATAATCTCATAGTCATAGGAACATGTATAAGTCATGAAGAAAGCAATAGCAACATACTAAACGATCAAGTGCTAAGCTAACTGAATGGGTCAAGTCAATCACATCATTCTCCTAATGATGTGATCCCGTTAATCAAATGACAACTCATGTCTATGGTTAGTAAACATAACCATCTTTGATTAACGAGCTAGTCAAGTAGAGGCATACTAGTGACACTCTATTTTGTCTATGTATTCACACATGTATCAAGTTTCCGGTTAATACCATTCTAGCATGAATAATAAACATTTATCATGACATAAGGAAATAAAATAATAACTTTATTATTGCCTCTAGGGCATATTTCCTTCAGTCTCCCACTTGCACTAGAGTCAATAATCTAGTTCACATCGCCATGTGATTTAACACCAATAGTTCACATCACCATGTGATTAACACCCATAGTTCACATCGCTATGTGACCAACACTCAAAGGGTTTACTAGAGTCAATAATCTAGTTCACATCGCCATGTGTTTAACACCCAAAGAGTACTAAGGTGTGATCAAGTTTTGCTTGTGAGAGAAGTTTAGTCAACGGGTCTGCCACATTCAGATCCGTATGTATTTTGCAAATTTCTATGTTTACAATGCTCTGCACGGAGCTACTCTAGCTAATTGCTCCCACTTTCAATATGTATCCAGATTGAGACTCTGAGTCATCTAGATCGGTGTAAAAGCTTGCATCGACGTAACCTTTTACGACGAACTCTTTTATCACCTCCATAACCAAGAAATATTTCCTTAGTCCTCTTAGGTAACTAAGGATAACTTTGACCGCTATCCAGTGATCTATCCCTAGATCACTATCGTACCTCCTTGCTAAACTCATAGCAAGGCACACAACTGGTCTGGTACATAGCATGGCATACTTTATAGAACCTATGGCTGAGGCATAGGGAATGACTTTCATTCTCTCTCTATCTTCTGCCGTGGTCTTGCTTTGAGTCTTACTCAACTTTATACCGTCAATACAGGCAAGAACTCTTTCTTTGACTGATACTTTTTGAACTCCTTCAAAACTTTGTCAAGGTATGTGCTTTGTGAAAGTCTTATTAAGCGTCTCGATCTATCCCTATAGATCTTGATGCTCAATACTTAAGCAGCTTCACCGAGGTCTTTTATTGAAAAATTCTTGTTCAAGTATCCTTCTATGCTATCCAGAAATTCTATATCATTTCCAATCAGCAATATGTCATCCACATATAATATCAGAAATGCTACAGAGCTCCCACTCACTTTCTTGTAAATACAGGCTTCACCATAAGTCTGTATAAAACCATATGCTTTGATCACCTTATCAAAGCGTATATTCCGACTCCGAGATGCTTGCACCAGTCCATAGATGGATCGCTGGAGCTTGCGCACTTTGTTAGCACCTTTAGGATTGACAAAACCTTCTGGTTGCATCATATACAACTCTTCTTTAATAAATCCATTAAAGAAATGTAGTTTTGACATCCATTTGCCAGATTTCATAAAATGCGGCAATTGCTAACATGATTCGGACAGACTTAAGCATCGATATGAGTGAGAAAATCTCATCGTAGTCAGCACCTTGAACTTGTCGAAAACCTTTTGCGACAATTCGAGCTTTGTAGATAGAAACACTACTATCAGCGTCTGTCTTCCTCTTGAAGATCCATTTATTCTCAATGACTTGCCGATCATCGGGCAAGTCAACCAAAGTCCATACTTTGTTCTCATACATGGATCCCATCTCAGATTTCATGGCCTCAAGCCATTTCGCGGAATCTGGGCTCATCATCGCTTCCTCATAGTTCGTAGGTTCGTCATGGTCTAGTAACATGACTTTCAGAACAGGATTACCGTACCACTCTGGAGCGGAACGTACTCTGGTTGACCTACGAGGTTCTGTAGTAACTTGATCCGAAGTTTCATGATCATCATCATTAGCTTCCTCACTAATTGGTGTAGGCATCACTGGAACTGATTTCTGTGATGAACTACTTTCCAATTCAAGAGAAGGTACCACTACCTCATCAAGTTCTACTTTCCTCCCACTCACTTCTTTCGAGAGAAACTCCTTCTCTAGAAAGGATCCATTCTTAGCAACAAATATCTTGCCTTCGGATCTGTGATAGAAGGTGTACCCAACAGTTTCTTTTGGGTATCCTATGAAGACGCACTTCTCCGATCTGGGTTCGAGCTTATCAGGCTGAAGCTTTTTCACATAAGCATCGCAGCCCCAAACTTTAAGAAACGACGCTTAGGTTTCTTGCCAAACCACAGTTCATACGGTGTCATCTCAACGGATTTAGATGGTGCCCTATTAAACGTGAATGCAGCTGTCTCTAATGCATAACCCCAAAACGATAGTGGTAAATCGGTAAGAGACATCATAGATCGCACCATATCTAATAAAGTACGGTTACGATGTACGGACACACCATTACACTGTGGTGTTCCAGGTGGCGTGAGTTGTGAAACTATTCCACATTTTTTAAATGAAGACCAAACTCGTAACTCAAATATTTGCCTCCGCGATCAGATCGTAGAAACTTTATTTTCTTGTTACGATGATTTTCTACTTCACTCTAAAATTCTTTGGACTTTTCAAACGTTTCAGACTTGTGTTTCATTAAGTAGATATACCCATATCTGCTCAAATCATCTGTAAAGGTTAGAAAATAATGATACCCGCCGCGAGCCTCAATACTCATCGGACCGCATACATCGGTATGTATTATTTCCAATAAGTCCGTAGCTCGCTCCATTGTTCCGGCGAACGGAGTTTTAGTCATCTTGCCCATGAGGCATGGTTCGCAAGCATCAAATGATTCATAATCAAGTGATTCCAAAAGTCCATCAGTATGGAGTTTCTTCATGCGCTTTATACCAATATGACCTAAACGGCAGTGCCACAAATAAGTTGCACTATCATTACTAACTTTGCATCTTTTGGCTTCAATATTATGAATATGTGTATCACTACGATCGAGATTCAATAAACCATTTACATTGGGTGTATGACCATAGAAGGTTTTTATTCATGTAAACAAAACAACAATTATTCTCTGACTTAAATGAATAACCGTATTGCAATAAACATGATCCAATCATATTCATGCTCAACGCAAACACCAAATAACATTTATTTTGCAGTAAACATGATCCAATCATATTCATGCTCAACGCAAACACCAAATAACATTTATTTAGGTTCAACACTAATCCCGAAAATAGAGGGAGTGTGCGATGGTGATCTTATCAACCTTGGAATCTCTTCCAACACACATCGTCAGCTCGTCCTCAACTAGTCTCTGTTCATTTTTCAACACCTGTTTCGAGTTACTAATCATAGCAACTGAACCGGTATCAAATACCCAGGGGCTACTATGAACACTAGTAAAATACACATCAATAACATGTATATCAAATATACCTTTGTTCACTTTGCCATCCTTCTTATCCGCCAAATACTTGGGGCAGTTTCGCTTCCAGTGACCAGTCCCTTTGCAGTAGAAGCACTCAGTTTCAGGCTTAGGTCCAGACTTGGGCTTCTTCCCGGGAGTAGCAACTTGCTTGCCAATCTTCTTGAAGTTCCCCTTCTTCCCTTTGCCCTTTTTCTTGAAACTAGTGGTCTTGTTAACCATCAACACTTGATGCTCTTTCTTGATTTCTACCTTCGTTGATTTCAGCATCACGAAGAGCTCGGGAATCGTTTTTGTCATCCCTTGCATATTATAGTTCATCACAAAGTTCCAGTAACTTGGTGATAGTGACTAGAGAATTCTGTCAATTACTATCTTATCTGGAAGATTAACTCCCACTTGATTCAAGCAACTGTAGTACTTAGACATTCTGAGCACATGCTCACTGGTTGAGCTATTCTCCTCCATCTTGTAGGCAAAGTATTTGTCAGAGGTCTCATACCTCTCGACACGGGCATGAGTCTGAAATACCGATTTCAGCTCTTGGAACATCTCATATGCTCCGTGGCGTTCAAAACGTTTCTGAAGTCCCGATTCTAAGCCGTAAATCATGGCGCACTAAACTATCAAGTAGTCATCATATCGAGCTTGCTAAACGTTCATAACGTTTGCATCTGCTCCTGCAATAGGTCTGTCACCTAGCGGTGCATCAAGGACATAATTCTTCTGTGCAGCAATGAGGATAATCCTTAGATCACGGAACTAGTCCGCATCATTGCTACTATCATCTTTCAACTTAGTTTTCTCTAGGAACATATCAAAATTCAAAGGAACAGTAGCACGGGCCATTGATCTACAACAACATAGACATGCAAAATACTATCAGGTACTAAGTTCATGATAAATTTAAGTTCAATTAATCATATTACTCAAGAACTCCCACTTAGATAGACATCTCTCTAATCATCTAAGTGATCACGTGATCCAAATCAACTAAACCATAACCGATCATCACGTGAAATGGAGTAGTTTTCAATGGTGAACATCACTATGTTGATCATATCTACTATATGATTCACGCTCGACCTTTCGGTCTCAATGTTCCGAGGCCATATCTGCATATGCTAGGCTCGGCAAGTTTAACCCGAGTATTCTGCGTGTGCAAAACTGGCTTGCACCCGTTGTAGATGAACGTTGAGCTTATCACACTCGATCATCACGTGGTGTCTCGGCACGACGAACTTTGGCAACGGTGCATACTCAGGGAGAACACTTTTACCTTGAAATTTAGTGAGAGATTATCTTATAATGCTACCGTCAAACAAAGCAAAATAAGATGCATAAAGGATAAACATCACATGCAATCAATATAAGTGATATGATATGGCCATCATCATCTTGTGCTTGTGATCTCCATCTCCGAAGCACCGTCATGATCACCATCGTTACTGGCGCGACACCTTGATCTCCATCGTAGCATCGTTGTCGTCTCGCCAACTATTGCTTCTACGACTATCGCTACCGCTTAGTGATAAAGTAAAGCAATTACAGGGCGATTGCATTGCATACAATAAAGCGACAACTATATGGCTCCTGCCAGTTGCTGATAACTCAGTTACAAAACATGATCATCTCATACAATAAAATATAGCATCATGTCTTGACCATATCACATCACAACATGCCCTGCAAAACAAGTTAGACGTCCTCTACTTTGTTGTTGCAAGTTTTACGTGGCTGCTACGGGCTGAGCAAGAACCGTTCTTACCTACGCATCAAAACCACAACGATAGTTCGTCAAGTTAGTGCTGTTTTAACCTTCACAAGGACCGGGCGTAGCCACACTCGGTTCAACTAAAGTTGGAGAAACTGACACTCGCTAGTCACCTGTGTGCAAAGCACGGCGGTAAAACCAGTCTCGCGTAAGCGTACGCGTAATGTCGGTCCGGGCTGCTTCATCCAACAATACCGCCGAACCAAAGTGTGACATGCTGGTAAGCAGTATGACTTGTATCGCCCACAACTCACTTGTGTTCTACTCGTGCATATAACATCTACGCATAAAACCTGGCTCGGATGCCACTGTTGGGGAACGTAGTAATTTCAAAAAAATTCCTACGCACACACAGGATCATGGTGATGCATAGCAACGAGATGGGAGAGTGTGTCCACGTACCCTCGTAGACCGAAAGCGGAAGCGTTAGCACAACATGGTTGATGTCGTCGTACGTCTTCACGATCCGACCGATCCAAGTACCGAACGCACGGCACCTCCGAGTTCAGCACACGTTCAACTCGATGACGTCCCGTGAGCTCCGATCCAGCAAAGCTTCACATGAGAGTTTCGTCAGCACGACGGCGTGGTGACGGTGATGATGATGCTACCGACGCAGGGCTTCGCCTAAGCACCGCTACGATATGATCGAGGTGGATTATGGTGGAGGGGGGCACCGCACACGGCTAAGAGATCAATGATCAATTGTTGTGTCTATGGGGTGCCCCCTGGCCACGTATATAAAGGATGGAGGGAGGAGGAGGCTGGCCCTCACAGGGCGTGCCCAAGGTGTGGAGTCCTACTAGGACTCCCTAGTCCTAGTAGGATTCCACCTCCCACATGGAATAGGAAAAGGGGAAGGGAGAAGGAGAAGGAAGGAAGGGGGCGCCCCCTTTCCCTAGTCCAATTCGGACCAGTCCATGGGGAAGGGGCGCAGCCACCTTTGAGGCCTTTCTCTCCTTTCCCGTATGGCCCATTAAGGCCCAATACGAATTCCCGTAACTCTCCGGTACTCCGAAAAATACCCAAATCACTCGGAACCTTTCCGATGTCCGAATATAGCCTTCCAATATATCGATCTTTACCTCTCGACCATTTCGAGACTCCTCGTCATGTCCCCGATCTCATCCGGGACTCCGAACAAACTTCGGTCATCAAATCACATAAACTCATAATACCGATCGTCACCGAAGTTTAAGCGTGCGAACCCTACGGGTTCGAGAACTATGTAGACATGACCGAGACACGTCTCCGGTCAATAACCAATAGCGGAACCTGGATGCTCATATTGGCTCCCACATATTCTACGAAGATCTTTATCGGTCAAACCGCATAACAACATACGTTGTTCCCTTTGTCATCGGTATGTTACTTGCCCGAGATTCGATCGTCGGTATCTCAATACCTAATTCAATCTCGTTACCGGCAAGTCTCTTTACTCGTTCCGTAATACATCAGCCCGCAACTAACTCATTAGTTACAATGCTTGCAAGGCTTATAGTGATGTGTATTACCGAGTGGGCCCAGAGATACCTCTCCGACAATCGGAGTGACAAATCCTAATCTCGAAATACGCCAACTCAACAAGTACCTTCGGAGACACCTGTAGAGCACCTTTATAATCACCCAGTTACGTTGTGACGTTTGGTAGCACACAAAGTGTTCCTCCGGTAAACGGGAGTTGCATAATCTCATAGTCATAGGAACATGTATAAGTCATGAAGAAAGCAATAGCAACATACTAAACGATCAAGTGCTAAGCTAACTGAATGGGTCAAGTCAATCACATCATTCTCCTAATGATGTGATCCCGTTAATCAAATGACAACTCATGTCTATGGTTAGTAAACATAACCATCTTTGATTAACGAGCTAGTCAAGTAGAGGCATACTAGTGACACTCTATTTTGTCTATGTATTCACACATGTATCAAGTTTCCGGTTAATACCATTCTAACATGAATAATAAATATTTATCATGACATAAGGAAATAAAATAATAACTTTACTATTGCCTCTAGGGCATATTTCCTTCAGGAGAGTCCTTAACAGACATGTCAGATCATGGGTTGTTGCTGACTTGAACGTGGGTGATACCAACGCCTTCCTACCCGAATGCACCTATATAGTGGAGGCATCGGCAACCCTAGCCGCCACCCGAGATCAGATCACATATGTCTGCCTTCATGCGCACTGCCCGTCGTTGTTCCGCTCCCTGCTGATGCCGATAACGATTCCATCACGTCCATCGTGTGTACGGTTGTACGGGAGAGCAGGCTTCGAAACCCCACCTCTTGGGATCCTATATGAGAGAGGGGCAATTAGGTTTTTTCAGAGCATCTCCTATGCGACTGCTCGCCGCCGTTCGTCTACTCGTTTACACCCGCGTCACCTTCGTCATCACGATGTACACTGAAGCCAAGAAGCTCGTTGCCGATAAGCTCGCTACCAAAAAGAAGACCGCCGAGGACACCGCTGCGCAGCTTCGACCTGGCCTACTGGAGGGTATAACTCGTTTATCTCGCTCCTGTTTATTTTTGTGTCAGGCATACTAGCTATTTGCGTGGATGTTTCTGCTATATGTCTAGCACGTGCTTACGTGATTAGATATATGTACGGTATTAACACTTTCAATGCCATGATCATGATTTATCTCTGGATTATATTAAACAAAAATTTGCTATTATACTTAATAATTGTTAGAGATTTTCTGAGCTCCGCTTGGCTGATTCACGAAACATGACGCATGCGCGACGCGGGGCGTGGCATGGTGAGGCTCTAAAAAGAATATTTGTGAACACATTTTAGAACATTAACTTTGTTTTTGGAACATTAGGATTGTTTTTTCTTCACAGAAATATACATGTTTGTAGACAATTTTGTCATGCTTGTTATAAAAAACATTTATATATTTTTTATTTGCTGTTCATCACATGTGTGTTTGAGCTCGCGAGGACACCACTTTTGAGCTATCAAACATTCTGTGTGTCGCGCGCGTTTGGGGGGGGGGGGGGGGGGGGGGGGGGTCACACTTTTCACTTAAGTACAATTTTCGTGCAAGGTACACTTTACGCTAAACTGAATTTCACCCTTTTTGCAACGTGCCGTTATCACGCATGTTAATGTTTTTCCTTCTCATAAAATCATCCACTTGTGCATAATTTGATACTTATGTTTTGGTAGGTCCATGGGCCTGGGGCTGACATCGATACTCTATGTGTTGGACCTTCATATGTGAATCGCGAGGTAATATTTCTTCCTGTTGTGGGCCTCCAGTGTAGTTCTTGTGTTAGCTATAGCATTGGTGTTTGACTGTTTTCTAACATAGTAGTTTTTCACAGGAAGACTTCTTCATTGTACTGCATGACATATTAGCACAAACGGAGGAAGTGACTCAATTGCGAGACATGTGCAGCCGGGGACGCTAAAGATGTCGACGAATCAGACGCGCGTTGTGGATGACAGACGGCGGCGGGCGACGCAAATCGATTTTAGATCGGAAAACCAAAAAGGAAAACACCGATCAAGATGACCGGCGTAAGAGAGAAAAACCCGAATCAACAGATCGAGCAAAAGACTCTCTAGGGCAGCCGGTTGACACACCGGCGGACGAACCCTAGGTACAGACGGCGTGGCCCCCGGCGGCGGTCAATTTTCGTGCAAGGTACACTTTACGCTAAACGGAATTTCATTTTTTCTGAATACGACTGATACTTTAGAAATAAATTAGTCGAAGCAAACCCTTGACATTTCTTCCCTCGACTTCGGGATGGAGTGGTCCAATATTACCTCAGGGAAAATAAAATAAAGCCCGACTCTTTTACTATCATCTGCGTTCGGGGTTCACGGAGCTGTGTGGCCGAAGCAGCTTAACTGTAGTTCTCCGAAATCAGTTTGGGACATTGAGAAATGCTGGAAGCGTGGTCTCCCTCCCGCCTGGGTTCGCCAGCGCCACGTTTCTCTCTCCCACCCTGCACCTGCAGTTGCTACTCGCTGCTGCTCCCCCTCCCTCTCCTCCTCGTCCGTTCCAGTCGTGCACGAGCTACGAAGCCGCATCACGGGCACGGCGGGAGGACACAAGAGCCTTCGCTTCGGTCGCTCTAGATCACCTTCTCTGTCTCACGGTCTCAGCGACCATGCATGCATGCACAGTAGTACCTGACGAAAAAGAGTGCTGCATGTGTATGTAAAAAACATGCACGAGCGGACCACACGTTCCTGTTTGCTGCGGCTGTTGTCTCGGACCCTGTCCACTGGGGCCGCTCGATCTCTCCGTCGTCCCTTTCCTCGCGCGTCCGCTCAGAAGCTGTTTCCGGCGCTGAGCAGTGGCGAACAAATTTCGTGTTTTGATCCTTTTTCTAACAAATTCAGGATTTGACCTCTGTTTGAAAATATTTCGGGATTTGACCCTTTTGCCTACAGCTAGGGGTGCTGGCGGTAGGTTTGCACGTCCTACCGCCATTAGCTCTGGCGGTAAGCCCTTTGACGGCGACTGACGATCGTCGGCCCGTGCTGACGTGGAAAGAGACCTACCGCCATGGGCTCTGGCGGTAGGTTACTGAAGCCTACCGCCATCTTCTCTGGCGGTAGGGTCATGGGTGGTGGATAAGGTGGGGAGGGGCTGGATATTTCCTCCCCCTCTCCTCAACCACTCATTCAGGCCACACACTACTCACCTCTCCACCGAGCTCAAGTCTCCCCCCCCCTCTCCCCCCCCCCCTCTCTCTTTGAAGCACAAGAGCCTCCCAAATCTCTCTGATTTGTTTGAGATTTCTCCGGTGGATTCTTACCATTTTCATCACCCAAGGTAGCTCTCTCATTTCCCCTCATTTTGATTGGTTGATATCTTTGTTTAGTTTGCATTTGCTCATTTGGTTGCAAACCCTAGCTCATGTGGTCAAATCAATTCATATGATCCATTTAGGTTTATGTTTGTGATTTCCTTATGTATAATGTGCTTAGAATTGCTTGTAGAATAGTTTGTGTACCTAGATCTAGTGCTAGTCTTAGTGTACATAATTTGGGTTGGGTTAGGCTTAAGAAAGCAATTAAACCTAAGTTACTTTAATAGCAACTTCTCGAAATGTAGGATGGCACCGTTCGTTTTCTTTGAAGCTTCTGCTGAGGCGGCGGCGAACCGTGAACGCGAATTGATTGAGGAAAAGATGAACTTGTGGATGGAAGCCATCGATGCATTGAATGCGGAGTGTAGGGCCTTTCACATTATTATTTCAATAATTACCGTTCCGAAAATTTTATCAAAAAAAAGCAGAGGCAGATGAACAAGCTCAAGACGGCGGAACAAAATTGTAGGCGTGATCTTGCAATGCAAATTGCATTGTGTGCGACAAGGGGAGAATATGCTGAGATAGACATGGGAAATCATGGCCAGGTCATTGATTGGTTAGTTCGCCAACCATTCTCGTCGGACGAGAAGCGGGCTTCTCGTTGGGCATGGGTCAAAGAAAGAAATGATGTTATTTGTTGCAACCCGGGACCGTACGCCACATAGAATTGCATGAGGCTATGTAATCTTTGTCATTTGGACTGTAATGACATGTACCCTTTGCTTGGTCGTCATTTGAACTACTATGACTTGTACCCTAAACATTTGAACTCATTAAGAACTTGGTGTTGTATGTCATATCAAGTAACCAAGTGTTGTACTCTACTGAATTTATTTTATGTTTTGGTCTATGTCATCTTAAACCCGTATATTCATGTAGGATGGACATTCGATCCATGACTATGAACATAGCGTGTGAGAAGGTCATGTCGGAGCGACACCGTTGCTTGAAGAGGGAATGTGAAGCATGGTTGAAAAGGTGTGATGAGGCAAATGCGGCCATGAAGGATTTCAGCAAGTATTACGTTATCGAGGAACCTTCTCATGCTAAGGAGAAAAAAGCTTTCCGAAAGCTTGTGAACGAGAAAGAGAGGATGCTTGATGAGCTGCAGGACCGGGAATATGCTTGCAGACACGCTTTGGCAATTGGGATTGCGTTCACTGCAAGCAAAGAAGAATTCTGTGAGATGGACTTAAGGAAACCCGGCCAGGTCATAGGATGGGCAATCAAACGAGGCGTGTCAGAGAATCCGGCCCGCCGTGCTGCATGGCCTGGTTCCGTGAAACGAATGGTGTGTTGGGTCATTGGGCAGGATCCACCGACTTTCAACTGAAGCATAATCAAGCGCGTGACGAACAAATTGAACGTCTGATAAGTATGAGAAATATGTTACCTGTTTAGAAAATGTGTCGTTGAGCTTGAGCTATTAGTTTCAACCGATGTCATCCGAACCGGGTCATTTTTTAATTAGTTTGAACATGTGTTATTCGTGTATGTAATGAACTATGTTGAGTTGAGTTATGTATGTGCTTGCGAGATGATCATTCTAATATTTGGATAAAAGTGGGTGTATCATTCTAACATTGGACAAAAGGGGTAGCACCCTACTGCCACAGGGTGGTAGGGTCAACCCTACCGCCAAGGTGGTGGTTTTTCTCGTCACAGCAAGTTTGCCCCCCCCCCCCCCCCCTATCGCCATGGGCTCTGGCGGTAGGGTCCTGCAACCTACCGCCAGGGCCTGTGGCGGTAGGCTTAAAAACAGAGGAATCCTCTGTTCTATCCATCTTCTCAGCACAACAGTTTTTCTATCCATGACAAATCACACAGTATGCTGACAAACTAAAGTTCTCACGACACCGTGCAAACATCTCCACACCAAATTCAATACAAATGGCAAATTCATTCACGACAAGTTCACGACACATGGCTTCTTGCCTTAGTACTACATAGTTCATGATAAATTTGGCATGGCTTCATCCGGTTACATGACGAGTCCACCGAAGGGAAGGCTTTACTGAGTCATACGGGGCCATTTCCCCTTCTTGTCACGTGCCTCATCCTCCTCTTGTGCCTTGCGAGCTTTTGCAAGCTTTCTTGCCCTCTCCTCCTCATGAGCAAGCTTCGCTTGGCGTGCCCTCTCCTTCTCGCGTTGCTTTCGCTCCATCCTCTCTTTCTGACGACGCTCTTCCTCCAAGCCTCTTTGAAACCTTTCTTCGAACAGCCGCTGGCGCCTAAGACAATCTTCATATTGGTCCTTTTGGACATCTTTTGGCACTTCATGATCTATCCAGGTGAAGTACTTGCATAGAGGAGGCGGTGACTGCATATAAAATGGATGTTAGTGTTGACACACATTTTTGGAGTAACTTGTTACTTCTCTAGCATACCGGTGGAAGGTCATAGGCGTTAGTTGGAAGCGCACGATCATAAGCATAGTTGGGGCAAACAAAATATCTTCTTCCTTCCGTCCATGACTTCTTTCGGTCGATGGACTCCTTCACCTTGCAAACATCTCCACACCAACATGGCGGAATCTTCACATCTTTCTCCTTCACCTTGTCCAAAGATGCGTCCTTCCACTTGTGCGGCATGTCTTCTTGGTTAGCACACGGTGGCCTCGTCATGGAACTGGATGAAGCCATGCCTACAACAATTAAAGATGTTAAGTCAAAATATGAACACATTGACATGTAAAGAGGCAAATATATCAACACAAGAACATATTAAAAGTAGTACCATTCACATTATTTCAACCATCCGGATTGAGCAACACGTCGATAGGCCTTCCCCTATCAACCCGACGTGTCCTAGAACCACCGGATCCACGGCCACGGCCCCCTCCAAGGCTAGTCCTTCCTCCATGGCCACGACCCCCTCCAAGGCTAGTCCTTCCTCCATGGCCACGGCCCCCTCCAAGGCTAGTCTTCCGTCCACGTGTTTGACTAGTGCCCGTGTTGGTTCTAGGTTTGTTACATGTCCTAACATTGTGTCCTGTGTCGTTGCATTCTCCACAATTGTTGTTCTCCGGTGCCTCCATGAAATGACCACTACCAAATTGCTTCATTCCGGTGTATCCAGCTAGATCATCCATGTCACTCCGGAATCCCTTCTTTCTTCTTCTTCCCCTCATAGGCACCATGAGTGCGGGATCTGGCACAATGTCTGGCCCAACATACTCAGGCCACTGTGAGGCATCAAGGAAAGGATTAAACCGAGGCGCCCACGTCAAACTTGTTCATTCCAATGTGAACTCGTGCAACCGCACCGCTGTGCCATCGGATACGGGCAAGTTTCTCGCCCGTGTTGCGGTCATCAAATGCGAGCAAGGCCAATGATACTTGTGTGGCCTCTCACACTGGCACCAACGGTTTTTGAGGTGCACCTCGTAAGCAACTCCACCATAAGACCTACCGTCCCTTGTTGTCCCACCCGGCTCATTGATTTGATAGATCATTTCTTTTTCATTATATTTGATCACTTGTTGTTTGGAAGACTTGCGCGCTTGATGCAACAACCAATCCTGAACCTTGAATGGATAGTCCATCTTTTCGCCAATCCACTTGGCCGTGCTTTCAGAATGCTTTAGGAAGTACTCGTTGAGCTTGATGAAAGTGTACTTGAGTATTGCGGTCACCGGCAAGGAACGGACACCCTTCAACACATTGTTGAAGCATTCCACCATGTTGCTTGTCATGTCCCCATATCGCATACCTCCTTCATCATAAGCGCGTGACCACTTTTCCTTATCTGGCTCGTGCCTAAGCAAGAATTCTTTCCCCCCTTTGTTCTTCTCCAAAGCCTTGAGGTGTTTATCATATCGGCTTTTGAATGTGTCGGTGTTGAATGCAACGCAAACAAGGGTAAGGTCTTTGCAAAACTCCTTGCTCTTGCATGCCCGGTAAAAGTTCGCAACAAAGTGTCTCATGCACCAACGGTGTTGAAGCTTTGGAAGACCGGGAATATCAACGTCTATTGCTTTGAGAATCCCATGATGGCGATCCGATATAATGCATACCTCTTGCTTGCCTATAACCTTGGTTCTCACATACCCCATGAACCACTCCCAATTATCATCGTGCTCCGAAGACACCAAGGCAAATGCCACCGGCAACACGTTATCATTTGAAGAGTGGGCCATCGCCACCATCAATGTGCCCTTGTATTTGCCGGTCAAGAATGTACCATCTATAGACAAGACCGGGCGACAATACGTGAATGCCTCAATGCATTATCCAAAGCTCCAGAAGGCACGATGAAACACTCCGTCAATTGACTCCACCCGATGGCGCATTCCTGGGTTTCGATGAGCAATGGCTGCCAACATCTTGGGCAGAATGTTATATGCGGCCTCATAATCACCATGCAACATCCTAATAGCGTTTGCCTTCGCCATCCATGCCTTCCCATACTTGACCAGGTATCCGAATAGTTCCTCAATCGAAGTCATGAGAAACTTGACCTTCACGGTTGGATCATGTGCTATTTGATTCAACAATTTGTATCCTAGATACTCAGACGTGAGTTGACGGTGTCCTTTGCTTCGGTCGGCCTTGTCCGGGGGTACGCACGTGTGAGTGCCAACATGACTCTTCAACACCCATTGCCCGGTTTCTTTGATTTTTCTACCGCGGACCATCCATTTGCAACCTTCTTGGTCACATTTGACTGTGTACCAAACTTTTTGATTTGAATGACCAACAACAAACGGCCTATGGTTCCTAATGGCATAGTCACACAACCATATCTTGAACTCTACCAAAGAACCAAACTTGATGCCTTTCTTCAAATGAGCATTCTCATCCTCATTTTCTCGCCGAGGATCACTGAATTTGGGGCACGGTGTTGGCTCAGACAACCCGAATCTCAGCCCACCGTCAACAACGGCATTGTTCGCAAGACTCACATCCCTAAACAACGGCGGCCCTCTCTCCTTGCCGGTCACCTTCTTGTAGATTTCATTTTCTTGCGCAGTCAACCCATCCTCATCCAATTCTTCCTCCGGACCCTCGTCATCCGAGTTATACCCACACATACGGTTATAAGGGAGGGTACGGTCCATGTCTTGTTGCCGCACAATGACATCCAAGTTACCAATTGGATTGTAATGGATCTCTTCATTGTCCGCGTAAGCATCCTCTTGAGCAACATAGCATCATCATCAACATGACCACTAGCATCTTCTTGAACAAGAGGAATAGCATCAACTCGGAGTACTATGGCGCTAGCATTGATATGATCTTCATTGGGTTGGCTACTTGGTGGTTGGCTAGAACAATTGGGGACATACACCTCGGCACTATCATCATGTATTGGGGAGGATGCAGTGCGGTTGAGATCAATTTGCAAGGGAGGAGGAGGATCAACCTTTGTGGCAAAGATCTCAAGAGACTTGTCTTGTGATGCGTCTACTTTGTCCTTGTACACATTCCAATGCAATTGGGAGGTGATGGGCATACTCTTTAATCGGGACTTTACTCCCAATCCAACGTCATACCTCCCAATAAGCTTAACCTCGGCATTTGGGTCATTCCAATGTAAGACGCTTCTCACTTTAACTACAAGATCATCAAAGCTTGGACTTGTGTCAAAAACCATAGCCTCTTCCCCTTCATCGTCATTTGCAAGCATAAATGTCGTCTTGTCCAAATAATGAACATTTACGAGCTTATGCATCTAAGAAATTGGAAACAATATAATCAATCCATATATGTCATCCAACCAACTCAAATGGACAAATAAACTATATTTTGCACAAATTGGACAAATAACTACTATTCATAGTCAAGTTAATCTAACCATTAACCCTAACCCTAACCATAACCCCCAACATAACCACTATAACCCTAACCCCCAACATAACCACTATAACCCTAACCCTAACACTAACCCCTAACATAACCATAACCCTAGCCATAAATGCATCACAAATGCCTCATAAATGTGTCATAAATGCACACAACAAGATCAACACCTAGGGTTTGCAATAAATTGACCAAATCAACACAAAACAAAGATCTCAACCAATCAAAAGGAGGGGAAATGGGGGAGGTACCTTGGGTGATGAAAATGCTCCGGATCCACCGGTGAAATCTCAAGCAAATGGAGGGGATCTAGGGGGGGGGTTTGTGAGGGGGAGAGAGGGGGGAGAGGGGCTGACCACGGGGAAGAAGGTGAGTGGGGAAGAAGAGTGGTGGTGGGGCCCACAAACCAGCCCCTTCCCACCTTATCCACCACCCAGGACCCTACCGCCAGAGGAGCTGGCGGTAGGCTTCAGTACCCTACCGCCAGAGCCCATGGCGGTAGGCCCTTTTCCATGTCAGCACGCGCCGACGGTGGCCCTACGCCGTCAAAGGGCCTACCGCCAGAGCTAATGGCGGTAGGACGTGCAAACCTACCGCCAGCACCCCTGGCGGTAGGCAAAAGGGTCAGATCCCGAAATATTTTCAAACGGGGGTCAGATCCTGAATTTGTTAGCAAAAAGGGTCAAAACACGAAATTTTGTCAGCAGTGGCGGGGTACTACAAGTAGTACAAGCTTTTCTTGTTCTCCTCCGACTGGGCTCAGTTTTGGACGGGCCGTGCGTTGGGGGAGGAGACGGGACGCGGCGCGGCGCGTGAGGTTACGTGCTTTCTCTCATCGCAGAGCGCGCGGTTGGCCGTCACTCCCCCTCCCTCGTTTTCTGCGATTTTTTTATACTAGTCAATGTGTACGTGCAATGCACGTTAATTTGGAAGCATATTAAGTGCATGCAGATATTAAGTAGGATATTATTTGCGTGTTATTATGTGATTAGTACTATTTTTTGCATGAAATTAACTGCACGCTAAATGTGTTGAGCGCTCGACATTGAAGCAGTCTAGGTCGTTGGATTGACATGATTTGATGGCCGAGATTAATTGGATCTGCTCCTTTGGATCTTTTTATATTGGTATAGATTACTCAAAGTGACAATGCCAAGTAGTGATCCAGTTTACAAGAAAAATGAAATCGAAACCTTAACAAATTGACCCGGTTACGAGGAAAACCGGATCGAACCGTACAAATAACACCGTAACACGTAAAAAGAAGATGAGAAAAAGAACATGGGCGCCCAACACAAGACATGATCTAGCTAATAGGAAAAAGGCCAACTCCAATGCATGACCTTAAATGATCCGGTCGTGTCTGTTTGGGGCTAAACAGACACAAAAATCGTAACCCAACACACGGGAGCAAATGAACAAACATTTGTTTTTTGTCCACTGCCAATCCATTCCCGGCCTAAATTTGGGACGTGTTTGCATCAAAACAGACAGCCTCTAGCCCCTCGGATCTTTCCCGTGGCGGTTTGCCGGCAAAGACACGCCCGGCCGTCGCTTGGGCTCGGCGCTAGCCCAGCGGCTCGTCGGCTCACCGTTGCCGGTCATAAAGTGCGACAACTGCCCGTGGCAAGTCGTGCGCCGCGTTTCTACCACGCCGGAACATCTCGGATGGGTGTTCTTCAAGTGCAAATAAGATGGAGTATGTGCTTCTTTTGATTCAGTTGTGCTCACCAGATTCGGCGCAATTTCGGTAGCTCATTGCTTGCTCAAATTTGTGTGTAGGATGGATGCAAGTTTTGGTATTGGGAAGAAGATTACATCAATCTATTGATCGCACGAAATTTGATAGATGCTCATGCACTCGTTGCTAGAATAGAGGTTAGATATGAGACTAGATGAGAAGCAAAGTCGAATTCTTTGGAATCGAAGAAGAAAGAAGTGTGCAAGCTCGAGAAGCCAATAGAGAGAATCAGCAATGATGACATAGAGAAAATATTAATCCAACTAGTGGGAGCAATTATGGAAGTTTTTTTTGAAACACGGTCCTTTACGGCCTGATTCATTAAGAAGAAGAGAATTGCCCGGTTAATCAACGGAAAATCGGGCGAAAACCGTTACAACACGCCCCCAAAAGGGCACCATCCACCCACGCCGACCCCGAGGTCGCGCAGCAGGCGAGCCGCCGGCTCCGTCACCCGAGCAACCCAAAGCCGACAATCTACAACCAGAACCGAAGCCGCCGCTCCGGCGTCCACACCGACCCCAAGGCCGCGCACCAGGCGAGCCGTCAGCCCTGCCGCCCGAGCGACCAGAGCCAACACCCTACAACCATGTCCGAAGCCCCCGCTCCGACGTACACACAAAAACCTCACTCGCTGACCCTGATGCCATGCTCCACCGAGCCACCAGCTTCATCACCCGAGCAACCGGAGCCCACACCCAACAACCATCTCCGGAGCCACTGCTCCGGCATCCACGCCGACCCTGAGGCCGCGCACCACGCTGGTCAACGACACTGCCACCCACGTGACCAATGCCGGCACCCCTCCATGACGATGAGCTCCGGAGCCGCCGCTCTGACATCCACGCCGACCCCGAGGCCGCGCACCACGCTGGTCAATGACACTTCCACCCATGTGACCAATGCCGGCACCCCTCCATGACGATGAGCTTCGGAGCCGCCGCTCCGACATCCACGCCGACCCTGAGGCCGCGCACCACCCGAGCCGATGACTCTCGCAGGCCAAGTACACTCCAGAACGATGCCTCCAAGAAGGACCGCGACACCGAAGCGCCGCCATCGTCCGCTCCAGGAACCTTGAACAAGGGTTTCCCCCAGAGCGCGAGAGAAGAGGCCGCAGACCCTCAAATGACGACGCCTCCAAGAAGGTGTGCGGCGCCCATAGGCGTCGCCGTCGTCGGCTCCGACCAAGGCCAGAGCAAGGCTTTCGCCCCGAGAGGCCAATGAAAGCCCTCCCCTCGAACCGGCACATGAGAGCCACCGCCCACCCGAACCGTCACACGCCACCAAAGCCCAAAGACATCGGTCAGAGCAGCCCCACCGCCACCACCTGCGCCACGCAGAGCCACCGACAAGGCCACCCCATCATCACCATAGGAGCCATATCCGGGCATGTTTGGTCAGATCCGATGCCCCGCGCAACAGCAGCAGCCAAGCCACGGGCCAACGCCAAGCATCCCTGGCATGACCAAGGGCCGACGCACCACTGAAGAGCACCGACGCCCCGAGCTCCAGCCACGGTGCTGCCCACGCGGCCACCATGGCTGCCGTCGCCGAAGAAGAGGTCCGGGGCCGCCGCCCCGGCATCCGAGCACCATAGCCCCACACGCGCTCCAGATCCGCGCCGCTGGAATGGCAGCACCCCCAGCGGAGGCAACGAGCCGACTCCCGCATCCTGCAGCCCGCGAACTCCAGCTGATGACTGCCGAGCACAACTCCTTAACGCGGCCTGCAGAACCCCCATGCCCGATGGCCAGATCTGGGGCCGACACACGCCTTGCATCTTCCACCCGCGTGCACTGCACCAGGTGGCCTCCTGAGTGCCAACTCGCCGGATCTGGAACTCCGACACCCGGCCAGGCCATCTTGAAATCAGCTGCCCAGATCGGGCCTGCCCCGTCGCGCCGCCAACCGCTGCAGCTGTCGCGTCACCGGGCGACGAGCAGCCAGCCCGCCCTCGCACCATCGCGTCTGCCACCAGATCCACGCGCCCAACTCGCCGAGTGTAGCACACCATCCAGGGTCGGCCACCACGCCCCGTATGCGCGAGAGAGACCTGCCGCCGCCGACCACCGCGTGGGCTTTACCCGGCGACGCCCGATGGCGACGGGGGGTGGTGGGGAGGGGCGGGGGTGGTTGGCGGCGGCGGTTGGATTCGCTCGAGCTGCTCCCCTAAGAGCGACGCGAGTGTATAAGATAGCCAGTTATGGAAGTTGGATATCTTTGGAAGTGTCTAATTGTGGTTCTTGTTTTCTTTGGTCTTGCTCTCGTAGCAAAGAATTGGAGAATTATGTACTCCAATGTATCAAAATGTCGTTGAATGAAATAAAGAAGCAAAGAAATGTGTTTCGATGGCCGAAAATGGAATGCAAATGAAAGAAAAATGTATACATAGGACCTCCAGCAGGCCGTGGCAGACTAGATGCATCTGCCCCATTGGGCTCACGGCTAGCGAAAACAGGAAAACGGCCGGACGGCACCCCTTTGCCCGACCCAAACGGACAAAATTCAGACAAAACGGACGTCCGTTTGGGGTCTTGCGTTGGAGTTGGCCTAAGACCATCACCACAAGAGACACAAATAGATGTGGGGTGTCATCAAAAGATCACAATACCAAGACTTTGCAAACACCCGAACGAATCAACGAGCATACCGACCCCCATGGCACAACTCAGGAGCAGCTACAATCAATGGGTGTCTTACCAGACACAAACCTTGACTGGGGCTCCGCCACAGGAAATCAAATGATAAGCAAGTTTGTGATGCATCTTGCGCCATCATTGAGAAAATATGAGCTGAGACAACACTAAGAGCACGAAACTCGTCGCAACATAATGACAAC
The DNA here is from genome assembly GCA_011799875.1 of Thinopyrum elongatum. Classification (NCBI taxonomy): domain Eukaryota; kingdom Viridiplantae; phylum Streptophyta; class Magnoliopsida; order Poales; family Poaceae; genus Thinopyrum; species Thinopyrum elongatum. The sequence goes on from CM022301.1 coordinate 289,287,520, forward strand.
CATGAGAGGGTCCTGAGCAAGGATTACCAGAGATGACGCAACACATAATGGCTCGTCTGGTCATCCCCCGAAGCTTCTAGGGTCCTTAGCAATCCAGAAACAATCGTCAAAAATTGACATCGTATTTTGACCTTCCTAGATATTGATTTCCTGCGAAACCAAAAACATGTAGAAAACATGAACTGGCACTGGACATTAAATTAATAGGTTAGTCCAGAAAAATAATATAAATTGTTATAAAAAGGTATATAAAAGTATATAATAACATGAAACAATAAAAAAATTATAGATATATTTGAGGCGTATCACACATCGGGTCAAACGAAGCAAAATCCCCGGACCCCGTGGGCATGAGGGTCAAAGACCCTAGGTGCACGGGGTGTTCGAATAGAATTCACCTCGACCTCGTGGGCATGGGGTGCCTGAGGCCCGTGCGCATGGGGTGTCCAGAGAATTAACCTCGGACTCTATGGGCATGGCTCCTGGACCTCGTGGGCACAGGGGGTGCTGGCCATGGGCACATTATGTGATGTGATATTGAGGTAAGTTGCAGTGGTAGGTGTACGGAGGTTGGTATATGAGTTTAGCATGTTCCCACACCTTCATTCGAGCACCTCGACTCCTCTTAGTAGTGTGGTTGCCGGATACGTCTCCGTCGTATCTACTTTTTGAAACACTTTTGCTCTTGTTTTGGACTCTAATTTGCATGATTGAATGAAAGTAACCCGGACTGATGGTGTTTTCAGCAGAACTACCATGGTGTTGTTTTTTGTGCAGAAATAAAAGTTCTCAGAATTGGATGAAACTTTTTGGAGATTTTTTAAAGAATATATAAAAAATACTGGAGCGAAGACCCACCAGAGGGGGCCACCTATTGCCCACAAGGCAACAGGGCGTGGCCACCCCCTGGGCGCGCCCTGTTACCTTTTCGGGCCAACGTGGCTCCGCTGACCCTAATCTCAAGCCTATAAATTCCGCCTGCCCAAGAAAAAAAGGGATAAGAAGTTTCATTGCGTGATATGGATCCGCCACCACCTCCTGTTCTTCATAGAGAGGGCTGATATGGAGTTCGTTCGGGGCTCCGGAGAGGGGGATTAGTCGCCATCATCATCACCAACCCTTCTTCGTCGCCAATTTCATGATGCTCGCCACCAGAGAGGGGGATTAGGCTTGCTAGACGGTGATGGAGTTGGATGAGATTTGTCATGTAATCGAGTCAATTTGTTAGGGCCTGATTCCTAGTATCCACTATGTTTTGAGATTGATGTTGCTATGACTTTGCTATGCTTAATGCTTGGCACTAGGGCCCGAGTGCCATGATTTCAAATCTGAACCCTCTATGTTTTCATGAATATATTTGAGTTCTTGATCCTATCTGCTAGTTATATGCACTTGTTATTGTTCTGATCCGTAGACCCCAAAGTGATAATAGTTGGGATACTCTCCGACGATGACTGTAATCTGAGGAGTTCATGTATTCACCATGTGTTAATGCTTTGTTCCGGTTCTCTATTAAAAGGAGGCCTTAATATCCCTTAGTTTCCTTATGGACCCCGCTACCACGGGAGGGTAGGACAAAAGATGTCATGCAAGTTCTTATTATAAGCATGTATGACTATATATGGAATACATGCCTAGATTACATTGATGAATTGGAGCTATTGTGTATCGCTCTAGGTTGTGACTATTATATGATGAATATCATCCAACACAAATATCCATAACTGATCCAATGCCTACGCTTTTCGCATATTGATCTTTGCTAAGTTACTTTCGTTGCTGCTATTGTTACAATCACAATAAAACTGCTGCTGTTACTGTTAGCGTTACTATTGCTATTGTTACCACTGCTATCAAAACTATCATACTATTGTGCTACTAAACACTTCGCCGCAGATATTTAGTTCTCCAGGTGTGGTTGAATTGACAACTCAATTGCTAATACTTGCAAATATTCGTTGGCTCCCCTTGTGTCAAATCAATAAATTTGGGTGAAATACTACCCTCGAATTTTGTCGCTATCCCCTATACTTGTGGGTTATCAAACCTTTTTTCTAGCGCCGTTGCCGGGAGCATAGCTCTACTTGTTGAGTCACTTGGGAATTATATCTGTTGATCACTATGATGAATCTAAAAGACGCTAAGACCAAGATCATACTAATGTCTACTACGCAACTTTATTCTTGTAGACTCGTGTTGGGCCTCCAAGCGCAAAGTTTTGTAGGACAGTAGAAATTTTCCCTCAAGTGGATGACCTAAGGTTTATCAATCCATGGGAGGCGTAGGATGAAGATGGTCTCTCTCAAACAACCCTGCAACCAAATAACAAAGAGTCTCTTGTGTCCCCAACACACCAAATACAATGGTAATTTGTATAGATGCACTAGTTCGGCGAAGAGATGGTAATAAAAGCGTAGTAATGATAGTAGATATTGGTTTTTGTAATAGGAACAATAAAAAACAGCAAGGTAGCAATTGATAAAACGGAGCACAAACGGTATTGCAATGCTTGAAAATGAGGCCTAGGGTCCGTACTTTCGCTATTGCAATCTCTCAACAATGCTAATCTAATTGGATCATATAACCATCCCTCAACGTGCGATGAAGAATCACTCCAAAGTTCTTATCTAGCCGAGAACATAAGAAGAAATTGTTTGTAGCTATTCTTTCCGATCGATCTATTCAAGAGTTCATACTAAAATAACACTAAGTTATTCTTTCCGATCGATCTATCAAGAGTTCGTACTAAAATAACACCAAAGCAAATTTAGATTCATAATACTCAATCCAACACAAAGAACCTCAAAGAGTGCCCCAAGATTTCTGCCGGAGAAACAAAAGACGAGAACGTGCATCAACCCCTATGCATAGATTACCCCAATGTCACCTCGGGAATCCGCGAGTTGAGTACCAAAACATATCTCAAGTGAATCAGTATAATACCCCATTGTCACCATGGGTATTCGTGTGCAAGACATACATCAAGTGTTCTCAAATCCATAAAAGTATTCAATCCGATAAAACGAATTCTCAAAGGGAAAACTCAATTCACAACAAGATAGAGAGGGGAAAACACCATATGATCCAACTATATTAACAAAGCCCGCGATACATCAAGATCGTGACATCTCAAGAACACGAGAGAGAGAGAGAGATTAAACACATAGCTACTGGTACAAACCCTCAGCCCCGAGTGTGGACTACTCCCTCCTCATCATGGTGGCCGCCGGGATGATGAAGATGGCCATCGGTGATGATTTCCCCCTCCGGCAGGGTGCCGAAACGGGGTCTACATTGGTTTTTCGTGGCTACAGAGGCTTGCAGCGGCAAAACTTCTGATCTAGGGTTACCCCTGATGGTTTCTCTATTTATAGGAATTTTTGGCGTTGGTTTCACGCTAAGATGGGCCTCGAGGTGAGAACAACCCAACGGGGCGCGCCTGGGCCTCCTGGCGAGCCCCGGTGTCTTGTGCCCTACTCCTTCACCTTCTGGTCCTTCCACGAAGCTTCGGGGGTCTCATTTGTTCCAAAAAAAAAATCATCAAAAAGTTTCAGCTCATTTGGAGAACTTTCATTTCTGCACAAAAAATAACACCACGGTAGTTCTGCTGAAAACAGTGTCAGTCCGGGTTAGTTCTATGCAAATCATACCAAAACCATATAAAATTATTGTAAATATGGCATAAATACTTCATAAATTGTAGATACGTTGGAGACGTATCAGCATCCCCAAGCTTAATTCCTACTCGTCCTCGAGTAGGTAAATGATAAAAGAAATAATTTATGAAGTGTGAATGCTAGCAAATTGCATAAGTTTGATCAATGATAATTTCAATCACTTTTCCTAGCATCATAACAACAACTCTTTCGCATAAAACTTATTATGATAAAGTAGCAATTGAAAACAGAACTTTTGTTGTGGAAAGCTACCTATCATATTCATCATATACTCTTTCTTTTGTAGCATGGACATTTGGACTTGAATGATTCAAAGGAATAGTCTATAATTTGACATGAAGACATCAATACTCAAGCATATCAACAAGCAACCATGTCTTTCAAAATATCAACACTAAAGAAAGTTATCCCTAGCCCATCATGCTCAATCATTGATCCATTCGCAAAACACACTCGCATATTAGCTACATCCAATGCTCAAGTACAATCATAGTGCCCCTTAGTTGGTGCTTTATAAGAGAAGATGGAGACTCAAATAAAAATAAAAATTGCATAAAGTAAATAGATAGGCCCTTCGAAGAGGGAAGTAGGGATTTGTAGAGGTGCCAGAGCTCAAAGCTTAAATTGAGAGAGAAAAGATTTTGGGAGGCATACTTTTCCCGTCAACGAAAACGACCGAGTAATTCCCAACACTTTCCATGCTAGATATATCATAGGCGGTTCCCAAACATAAAATAAAGTTTATTCCTTTTTCCACCATTCTTTCACGATCCATGGCTAGCCGTATCCACGGGTGCCCTCCATACTAACACTTTTCAAGGAATTTATTATTTGACAGCATAAAGTAATTCGTTTTTCATTTCGGGACTGGGTATCCCTAATACCTTTGCCGTACTCTCGTGCAATGACAAGTGAATAAACATTCATCTTGAGAATAACACATCTAGCATGGAAAATATTGGCCACCCCCTGTCGCTTCATGAGCGGTACGAGCACACAAAAAAGAAATTATTTTGAAAATTTAGAGATGGCACATACAAATTTGCTTAGAACGGCATGGAAATACCGCATATAGGTAGGTATGGTGGACTCATTTGGCACAACTTTGGGTTTAGTGATTTTGGATGCACAAATAGTATTCCCACTTAGTACAAATGGAGGCTAGCAAATAGATTGAGAGCAACCAACCAAGAAACAAAAATTCACATAAACGAGCATTGAGCATAACTAACACTGAATAATGCACCATAAGTAGGATGTAATTTCATTGCATAACTATTGACTTTTGTGCTTGCATAGGGAATAACAAACCTTAACACCAATATTCTTACTAAAGCATAATTACTCACCAACATGACTCACATATTATTATCTCCATATCGTAAAACTATTGCAAGGAATCAAAATTATCATATCCAATGATCTACATGAGAGTTTTTATTATATCCTTCTTGGATATTCATTATATTAGGACCAAATTCATAGCTTGTGCATATTTTCATCACTATTATCAACTCTCAAAATAATATAAGTGAAGCAAGAGAGTGTTCGACAAACTACTCCAAAAAGATATAAGTGAAGATCAAGCGAGTAGTTAAGTAAACAGGTAGCTATGTGAGGACTCTCTATTATTTAAAAACTTTTAGATCTAAGTATTTTATTAAAACAGCAAGCAAAGAAAAATAAAATGGCATTCCAAGAATAGCACAACTCATGTGAAGCAGCAAAAACTTAGGCTCAACCGAGGCTAACCGATAATTGTTGATGAAGAAAGGTGGGATGCCTACCAGGGCATCCCCAAGCTTAGATGCTTGAGACTTCTTGGAATATTAACTTGGGATGCCTTGGGCATACCCAATCTTGAGCTCTTGCGTCTTCTTCATTCTTCTCATAACACGGTTTCCCTAATTCTTAAAAACTTCATCCACACAAAACTCAACAAGAACTCGTAAGATAAGTTAGTATAAATCAATGCAAAAACCTTATCATTCTCTACTGTAGCAAATAACTAAAATTATTATTCAACATTTCATACTAAATGCCTCTGAATATTTAATACTCCTATCCTCAAATAGAATGATTAAACAAGCAAACATATGCAAACAATGCGAACATAACAGCAATCTGTCTAAACAGGACAGTCTGTAAAGAGTGCAATATTCATCATATTTACCTAACTCAAAAAATTCTAAAAAATGACCACACTGTAGAAAATTTATTATATATTACTATTCAAAAAATCTCAACCTTTTATAACATTCTGACTTTTCTAGAGAATTTTTGAAACAGCGATAAACTTTCTGTTTTGAAACAGCAACTCAAATACTTGCAAAATAAGCATGGAAAAGGCTATATTTGACATTTTTATTGAAGTAAAAGATGCAAAACATTATTATAGATAACAGCAAGTAAATACTAATAAAATAAAATGACGCTCCAAGCAAAACACATATCATGTGACGAATGAAAACATAGCTCCGAGTGAGGTTACCGATAATGTTGAAGACGAAAGAGGGGATGCCTTCCGGGGCATCCCCAAGCTTAGTTGCTTGGATCTTCCTTGAATATTACCTTTGGGGTGCCTTGTCCATCCCCAATCTTAGGGTCTTGTCACTCCTTATTCTGCTCATATCGATATCTCACCCAAAACATGAAAACTTCAATCACACAAAACTTAACGGAACTTCGTGAGATGGGTTAGTATGATAAAGACAAATCATTCACTTTGGTACTGTCAAAGACAAGATTCATAATTGTTCTCACACAATTCCTAATGTACCTTATCATTTCTACAATTTATATTGAGCAATATAAGCCATAGAAACTAGAAAACAAGCAAACTATGCATTGAAAACAAGCAAACTATGCATTGAAAACAGAATCTGTCAAAAACAGAACAGTACGTAAAGATATGAATTAAGGTCATACTTATGTAACTCCAAAAATTCTGAAAATTTAGAAAAACGTAGAAAATTTGTATATACATCAACTGTAAAAAATTCAGAATTTTCTACGTTCCAGTAAAATATAGGAATTTCTGTACTGGACGCAAAAGTTTCTGTTTTTGCACAGAATCAAGGCAACTATCATCCACACTATCCCAAAGGCTTTACTTGGCACTTTATTGAAACAAAAGCTATAAAACAAGATCACTACAGTAGCCTAACCATGTGTACACACAAAAACAGTAGGTAAAAGTGTTGGGTTGTCTCCCAACAAGTGCTTTTCTTTAATGCCTTTTTAGCTAGGCATGAAGATTTCAATGATGCTCACGTAAAAGATAAGAATTAAAACACAAAGAGAGCATCATGAAGCATATGACTAGCACATTTAAGCCTAACCCACTTCCTATGCATAGGGATTTTGTGAGAAAACAACTTATGGGAACAAGAATCAACTAGCATAGGATGGCAAAACAAGCATAACTTCAATATTTTCAACACATAGAAAGGAAACTTGATATTAGTGAGAAGCCTACAAGCATATGTTCCTCTCTCATAATAATTTTCAGTAGCATAATGAATGAATTAAATAATATAGCCATCACATAAAGCATTCTTTTCATGATCCACAAGCATAAAAAAATTCTTACTCTCCACACAAGCAAATTTATTCTCATCAATAGTAGTGGGAGCAAATTCAACAAAATAACTATCATGTGCTACTTGATTGACATAATCAAATTGAACATTAAAATTATGATGACAAGTTTCATGGTTATCATTATTCTTTATAGCACACACGTCATCACCATAATCATCATAGATAGCAACTTTGTTGTCATAATCAATTGAAACCTCTTCCAAAATAGTGGATTCATCACTAAATAAAGTCATGACCTCTCCAAATCCACTTTCATAATTATCACAATAAGATTCAACTCCCTCCAAAATAGTGGGATCATTAGTACCTAGAGTTGACACTCTTCCAAACCCACTTTCATCAACATAATCATCATAAATAAGAGGCATGCTACCATTATAACAAATTTGCACATCAAAACTTGGGGGACTAAAAATATCATCTTCATCAAACATAGCATCCCCAAACTTGTATCTTTGCATATCATTAGCATCATGGATATTCAAAGAATTCATACCAACAACATTGCAATCATGCTCATCATTTATGCCAAACATTTTATAGAATTCTTCTTCTATCAATTGAGCACAATTTTCCTTTCCATCATTTTCACGAAAGACATTATAGAGATGAACAATATGATGCAACCTCAATTCCATTTTTTTTGTAGTTTTCTTTTTATAAACCAAACTAGTGATAAAACAAGAAACTAAAAGATTCGATTGCAAGATCTAAAGATATACCTTCAAGCACTCACCTCCCCGGCAACGGCGCCAGAAAAGAGCTTGATGTCTACTACGCAACTTTATTCTTGTAGACTCGTGTTGGGCCTCCAAGCATAGAGTTTTGTAGGACAGTAGCAATTTTCCCTCAAGTGGATGACCTAAGGTTTATCAATCCGTGGGAGGCGTAGGATGAAGATGGTCTCTCTCAAACAACCCTGCAACCAAATAACAAAGAGTCTCTTGTGTCCCCAACACACCAAATACAATGGTAATTTGTATAGGTGCACTAGTTCGGCGAAGAGATGGTAATAAAAGCGTAGTAATGATAGTAGATATTGGTTTTTGTAATAGGAACAATAAAAAACAGCAAGGTAGCAATTGATAAAACGGAGCACAAACGGTATTGCAATGCTTGAAAATGAGGCCTAGGGTCCGTACTTTCGCTAGTGCAATCTCTCAACAATGCTAATCTAATTGGATCATATAACCATCCCTCAACGTGCGATGAAGAATCACTCCAAAGTTCTTATCTAGCGGAGAACATAAGAACAAATTGTTTGCAGCTATTCTTTTCGATCGATCTATTCAAGAGTTCGTACTAAAATAACACTAAGTTATTCTTTCCGATCGATCTATCAAGAGTTCGTACTAAAATAACACCAAAGCAAATTCAGATTCATAATACTCAATCCAACACAAAGAACCTCAAAGAGTTCCCCAAGATTTCTACCAGAGAAACAAAAGACGAGAACGTGCATCAACCCCTATGCATAGATTACCCCAATGTCACCTCGGGAATCCGCGAGTTGAGTACCAAAACATATCTCAAGTGAATCAATATAATACCCCATTGTCACCACGGGTATTCATATGCAAGACATACATCAAGTGTTCTCAAATCCATAAAAGTATTCAATCCGATAAAATGAAATCTCAAAGGGAAAACTCAATTCACAACAAGATAGAGAGGGGAAAACACCATATGATCCAACTATATTAACAAAGCCCGCGATACATCAAGATCGTGACATCTCAAGAACATGAGAGAGAGAGAGAGAGATTAAACACATAGCTATTGGTACAAACCCTCAGCCCCGAGGGTGGACTACTCCCTCCTCATCATGGTGGCCGCTGAGATGATGAAGATGGCCACCGGTAATGATTTCCCCCTCCGGCAGGCTGTCGGAACGGGGTCTAGATTGGTTTTTCGTGGCTACAAAGGTTTGCGGCAGCGGAACTTATGATCTAGGGTTACCCATGATGGTTTCTCTATTTATAGGAATTTTTGGTGTTGGTTTCATGCTAAGATAGGCCTCGAGGTGAGCACAACCCACCGGGGCGCGCCTGGGCCTCCTGGCGCGCCACGGTGTCTTGTGCCCTACTCCTTCACCTTCTGGTCCTTCCACGAAGCTTCAGGGGCCTCTTTTATTCCAAAAAAAATCGTCAAAAAGTTTCAGCTCATTTGGAGAAATTTCATTTCTGCACAAAAAACAACACCACGGTAGTTCTGCTGAAAACAGCGTCAGTCCGGGTTAGTTCTATGCAAATCATACCAAAACCATATAAAATTATTGTAAATATGGCATGAATACTTCATAAATTATAGATACATTGGAGACGTATCACATACCCTCTAAGACGAGGGGTGGTAAGGAACTGCCATCTAGCTCCGCGCTTGATTCACCTTATGTTTTGATTACGCCTGCGACACCACCACATGCTATTCAATCAGATATGTCGCAAGTTTTTGATGATGCTACTTCTGCTATGAATGATGCTTATGATGATGCTAGTACTCTGCTTGATAAAACTGTGCCACTAAGTGAATTCTTGATGAACAACTTGCTAAAGCTAAAGAAATCGAGAATGTTGAAACTGATGAAAATTATGATTCGCCTATTATGCCTAGCTCTCCTACTAGAGTTGAAATGCCTAAGATACCTGATGGTTATGTTATGCATGGGGAGATAGCTAGAGAATTTCTTGCTTGTAATGATAGAGATGATGTTAAGAAACTACTGAGTAAGATGAAAGAAAAATCTATGATAGCAAGAATGAAATATGATCCTAAGTCTGCTACTTCTCCTATCTGTGTTAGTGATAACGATTATGAATTCTTTGTCGATCCTGAGTTAATTACTTTGGTTGAATCTGATCCTTTTCATGGTTATGCATCTGAAACTCTTGTGGCACGCCTTACTAAATTGAATGATATAGCCACCCTATTTGCTCACGAGGAAAAAAATCACTAGTACTATATTTTTAAGTTGTTTCCTTTCTCATTAAAGGGTCATGCTAAGAAATGGTTTAATACTCTTGCTCCTGGTTGTGTGCGTAGTCCCCAAGATATGATATATTACTTCTATGAAAAATATTTTTCTGCTCATAAGAAACAAGCTGCCTTACAGGAAATATTTAACTTTGTGCAAATTGAACAAGAGAATCTCCCTCAAGCTTGGGGGAGACTTCTCCAATTACTTAATGCTTTGCCTGATCATCCTCTTAAGAAAAATGAAATACTTTATATCTTTTATAATGGGCTAACCGATGCTTCTAGGGACTACCTAGATAGTTGTGCTGGTTGTGTTTTCATGGAACCAACTGTTGAAAAGGCTGAAGAACTATTGAATAATATATTGAGAAATGCCAATGATTGGACACTTCCTGAACCACCACCTAAACCAACTCCAAAGAAGAGAGGTATTCTATTCCCCAGTCTAGAAGATATGCAAGAGGCAAACAAATCTATGAAAGAAAAGGGTATTAAAGCTGAAGATGTTAAGAATTTACCACCTATTGAAGAAATACATGGACTCGATATCCCGACACAGGTAGTAAAGGTAAATTCCCTTTATTGATTTGATGAAGGTGATATCCCTTATAGTAAATATGCAGTCAATGTGTGGATGAATTTGATAATTACATTGTTAAGCAAGAACACTTTAATATGTATGTTAAGAACCAATTGAAAATGAATGCTATCATGATTGATCGCTTGAGTGACTTGATGTTTCGAATTGCTAATGATATTAAAGGTCTAGGTAAACATGCATCCATGGTTCATACTCAGTTAGAACAAGTTTCTAAGTCATAAAATGATTTGCTTAATGAGATGAATAATAAAATGAATGATCATACTGTTAGGGTAATGACTAGAGGAGGTAGAATGACTCACGAGTCACTATATCCTGAAGGTCATCCCAAGAGAATTGAGCAAGATTCTCAAAGAATTAATATTGTTGCACCTAGTTCATCTAAGAAGAAAAAGAAAAAGAAAAAGAAAAATGATAAAACTTTGCATGCTTCTAGTGAACCTGTGGTAGAAAAACCTTCTGAGGATAGTAATGATGTTTCTATTTCTGATGCTGAGACATAATCTGGTAATGAACATCCACCCAATGATAATGATAATGATGATGTTCATGTTGATGCTCAACCAGATAATGATAAAGAATGTGATAATGATGTAGAAATAGAACCTGTTGTTGATCTTGATAACCCACCTCCTAAAAATAAAAGATATGATAAAAGAGATTTCATTTCTAGAAAACATGGTAAAGAAAGAGAACCATGGGTTCAGAAACCCATGCCTTTTCTCACTAAGCCTCCGAAAAGTAAGGATGAGGAGGACTTTGAAAGCTTTGTTGAAATGCTTAGACCTGTCTTTTTGCGCACTCGCTTGACTGATATTTTGAAGATGCATCCATATGCTAAGTATATGAAAGATATTGTCACTAATAAAAGAAAGATACCTGAAGCTGAAATTTCCACCATGCTTGCACATTATTCTTTTAAGGCTGGAGTACCTAAGAAGCTAGGAGATTGATGCGGCTTGAACTACGTCGGTATTTCCCCAAAGAGGAAGGGATGATGCAGCACAGCTACCGTAGGTATTTCCCTCTGTGATGAGACCAAGGTTATCGAACTAGTAGGAGAACCACGCAACACTACGTGAACGGCACCTGCACACAAAGAACAAATACTTGCAACCCGACGTAAAAGAGGGGTTGTCAATCCCTCCTGGGTAAAGAGATAGATAAATTTGTAGTAGATCGGATAAATAGATCTCGCGGGAACGCGAGATAAAATAAATAACGATAAATTGCAGCAAGATATTTTTGGGTTTTTGGATTAATAGATCTGAAAATAAAAGCAAATAAAAATAGATCTCTAAGTCAAATATGATAAAGAAGAGACCCGGGGGCCGTGGATTTCACTAGTGGCTTCTCTCGAGAAAATAGCATACGGTGGGTAAACAAATTGCTGTTGGGCAATTGATAGAACTTCAAATAATTATGACGATATCCAGGCAATGATCATTATATAGGCATCACGTCCAAGATTAGTGGACCGACTCCTGCCTGCATCTACTACTATTACTCCACACATCGACCGCTATCCAGCATGCATCTAGTGTATTAAGTTCATGGAGAAATGGAGTAATGCAATAAGAACGATGACATGATGTAGACAAGATCTATTCATGTAGGAATAGACCCCATATTGTTATCCTTAATAGCAACGATACATACGTGTCATTTCCCCTTCTGTCACTGGGATTGAGCACCGTAAGATCGAACCCATCACAAAGCACCTCTTCCCATGGCAAGAAAACTCGATCTAGCCGGCCTAACTAAACCAAAGATTCGAAGAAGAAATATGAGGCTATAAGTAATCATGCATATAAGAGATCAAAAGACTCAAATAACTTTCATGAATAAAAACATAGATCTGATCATAAACTCAAAGTTCATTGAATCCCAACAAACACACCGCAAAAAGAGTTACATCAAATAGATCTCCAAGAGACCATTGTATTGAGAATCAAAAGAGAGAGAGGAAGCCATCTAGCTACTAACTACGGACCCGTAGGTCTACAATGAACTACTCACGCATCATCGGAGAGGCACCAATGAGGATGATGAACCCCTCCGTGATGGTGTCTAGATTGGATCTGTGGTTTCTGGAACTTGTGGCGGCTGGAATTGTTTTTCATCGACTCCCCTAGGGTTTTTGGACGTCCAGGGTATTTATAGAGCAAAGAGGTGGTGCGGGAGGCGGCCGAGGTGGGCACAACCCACCTGGGCGCGCCTGGGCCCCCAGGTGCGCCCTGGTGGGTTGTGCTCCCCTCGGAGCCCTCCTCTGGTACTTCTTTGGCCCAACAAGTGTCTTCTGGTCCAGGAAAAATCACCAAAAAGTTTCGCCGCGTTTGGACTTCGTTTGGTATTGATTTTCTGCGAAGTAAAAAACAAGCAAAAAACAGAAACTGGCACTGGGCACTATGTCAATAGGTTAGTGATACGTCCATTTTGCATCATGTTTTCCTACTGTTATTTATGATGTTTTTATGCATAATAATGCTTTTTTGAGTAATTCTAATGCCTTTTCTCTCATAATATGCAAGGTTCATACAAAGAGGGGGAATTCCGGCAGCTGGAAATCTGGACCTGAAAAAGCTACGTCAGGCTACCTATTCTGCACAACTCCAAATGAGCTTAAATTTCACGAGGAATTTTTATGAAATAAATAAGAATTATTGGAGCAAATAAGTACCAGAGGGGGCCCACCAGGTGAGCACAACCCACCTGGGCGCACCAGGGAGCCCAAGAGCGCCCTGGTGGGTTGTGCCCTCCTCGGACCACCTACGGTACCCCTCTTCTGGTATATAAGTCATTTTGCCCTAAAAAATAAGGAGAAGACTTTCGAGACGAAGCACCGCCGTCTCGAGGCGGAACTTGCAGGAGCACTTTTGCCCTCCGGCGGAGCGATTCCGCCGGGGGAACTTCCCTCCCGGAGGGGGAAATCATCATCATAATCATCACCAACAACTCTCCCATCTTGGGGAGGGCAATCTCCATCAAGATCTTCAACATCACCATCTCCTCTCAAACCCTAGTTCATCTCTTGTGTTCAATCTTTGTACTGAAACTATAGATTGGTACTTGTGGGTGACTAGTAGTGTTGATTACATCTTGTAGTTGATTACTATATGGTTTATTTAGTGGAAGATTATACGTTCAGATCCATTATGCATTTAATACTCCTATGATCTTGAGCATGATTATCATTAGTGAGTAGTCACTTTTGTTCTTGAGGTCACGGGAGAAATCTTGTTGCAAGTAATCATGTGAACTTGATATGTGTTCGATATTTTGATGATATGTATGTTGTGATTCCCTTAGTGGTGTCATGTGAATGTCGACTACATGGCACTTCACCTTATTAGGGCCTAAGGGAATGCATTGTGGAGTAGTTATTAGATGATGGGTTGCGAGAGTGACAGAAGCTTAAACCCTAGTTTATGCGCTATTCCGTAAGGGACTGATTTGGATCCAAAAGTTTAATGCTATGATTAGATTTATTCTTAATACTTTTCTCGTAGTTGCGGATGCTTGCGAGGGGGTTAATCATAAGTAGGAGGTTTGTTCAAGTAAGAACAGCACCTAAGCACTGGTCCACCCACATATCAAATTATCAAAGTAGCGAACACAAATCAAACCAACATGATGAAAGTGACTAGATGAAATTCCCGTGTACCCTCAAGAACGCTTTGCTTATCATAAGAGATCGTTTTGGCCTGTCCTTTGCCTCAAAAGGATTGGTCTACCTTGCTGCACTTTTATTACCATTACCGTTACTTGCTCGTTACAAATTATCTTGCTACCAAACTACTCGTTACTTATAATTTCAGTGCTTGCAGACATTACCTTGCTGAAAACCGCTTGTCATTTCCTTCTGCTCCTCGTTGGGTTCGACACTCTTACTTATCGAAAGGACTACGATTGATCCCCTATACTTTTGGGTCATCAAGGCTCTTTTCTGGCGCCGTTGCCAGGGAGTGAAGCGCTCTTGGTAAGTGGAAATTGGTAAGGAAAAATTATTACTACGTGCTGAAATTTATTGTCACTTGCTACTATGGAGAACAATCCTTTGAGGGGTTTGTTCGGGGTATCTTCACCTTGACCGGAACCACAATTAGTTACCCCTCAACCTACTGCACCTACTGAAAATATTGGTTATGAAATTCCTTCGGGTATGATAGAACGATTGCTAGCTAATCCTTATGCAGGAGATGGAACCGAACATCCTGATATGCACTTGCTATATGTGGATGAAATTTGTGGATTATTTAAGCTTGCAGGTTTACCCGGAGATGAAGCTAAGAAGAAGGTTTTCCCTTTATCTTTGAAGGGAAAATCATTGGCATGGTATAGGCTATGCAATGATATTGGATCTTGGAATTGGAATCGATTGAAATTGGAATTTCACCAAAAAAATTATCATATGCATCTAGTTCATCGTGATCGGAATTACATATATAATTTTTGGCCTCGTGAAGGAGAAAGTATCGCTCTAGCTTGGGGGAGGCTTAAGTCAATGTTATATTCATGCCCCAATCATGAGCTCTCAAGAGAAATTATTATTCAGAATTTTTATGCTCGGCTTTCTCATGATGATCGATCCATGCTTGATACTTCTTGTACTGGTTCCTTTATGAAGAAGACTATTGATTTCCGGTGGGATCTGTTAGAAAGAATTAAACACAACTCTGAAGATTGGGAACTCGACGAAGGTAAAGAGTCAGGTATTAAGCTCAAGTATGATTGTGTTAAATCTTTTATGAATATCGATGCTTTTCAAAAGTTTAGCACTAAATATGGACTTGATTATCAGATAGTAGCCTCCTTTTGTGAATCATTTGCTACTCATGTTGACCTCCCTAAGGAGAAGTGGTTTAAATATCAACCACCTATCAAAGAAAAAATTAAAGAACTAGTAGCAGCTAAAGATGAAACTATTATTTACAATGTTGATCCAGTTGTGCCTATGCTTATATTGAAAAACCACCTTTCCCTGTTAGGATAACGGAACATGCTAAAGTCTCAACTGTGGTCAACAAAAGTTATATTAGAACTTCCAAACCTGCTGAACAAATCAAAGTAGAACCTAGTGTTGCTATGGTTAAAGATCTCCTGGTTGAAAATATAGATGGGCATGTTATTTACTTCTGTGATGAAGCTGCTAGAATTGCCAAACCCGATGAAAAAGATAAGCATAGACCCGTTGTTGGCATGCCTGTTGTCTCAGTTAAAATAAGAGATCACTGTTATCATGGTTTATGCGACATAGGTGCTAGCGTGAGTGCCATTCCTTTTACCTTATATCAAGAAATTATGAATGATATAGCACCCACTGAAATAGAAGACATAGATGTTACAATTAAACTTGCTAATAGGGACACCATCACACCACTTGGGATTGTTAGAGATGTTGAAGTCTTGTGTGGGAAAATAAAATACCCTACTGATTTTCTTGTTCTTGGTTCCCCACAAGATGAATTTTGTCTCATTATCTTTGGTAGACCTTTCTTGAACACCGTCAATGCTAAAATAGATTGTGAGAAATAAACCGTCGGTGTTAGTTTTGGTAATGAGTCTCATGAGTTTAATTGTTCCAAGTTTAGTAGAAAACATCATAAGGAAGAATTGTCAAGTAAGAATGAAATAATTGGTCTTGCTTCTATTTCTGTGCCTCCTACTGATCCATTAGAACAATATTTGCTAGACCATGAAAATGATATGCATCTGCATGAAAGAAATGAAATAGATAAGATTTTCTTTGAACAACGTCCTCTGCTTAAACACAATTTGCCTATTGAAACTCTAGGAGGTCCTCCTCCACCTAAAGGTGATCCTGTGTTTGAATTAAAACAATTGCCAGACACTTTGAAATATGCTTATCTTGATGAGAAAAAAAATTATCCTGTTATTATTAGTGCTAACCTTTCACAACATGAAGAAGAAAGATTATTGAAGGTTCTGAAGAAGCACCGAGCTGCCATTGGATATACTCTTGATGATTTAAAGGGCATTAGTCCCACTCTCTATCAGCATAAAATTAATATGGAGCCTGATGCTAAACCCGTTGTTGATCAACAACGACGTTTAAATCCTAAAATGAAAGAAGTGGTAAGAACAGAAATACTGAAGCTTCTGGAAGCAGGTATAATCTATCCCATAGCTGATCGTAGATGGGTAAGTCCCGTTCATTGTGTCCCTAAAAAAGGAGGTATTACCATTGTTCCTAATGATAAGAATGAACTTATTCCACAAAGAATTGTTACTGGCTACAGAATGGTAATTGATTTTAGAAAACTAAATAAAGCTACTAGAAAAGATCATTACCCTCTGCCTTTTATTGATCAAATGTTAGAAAGACTATCAAAGCACACACATTTTTGCTTTCTTGATGGATATTCCGGTTTTTCTCAAATACCTGTCTCACAACCTGATCAAGAGAAAACCACCTTTACTTGCCTGATACGTCTCCAACGTATCTATAATTTTTGATTGTTCCACGCTATTATATTATCCATCTTGGATGTTTTATATGCATTTATATGCTATTTTATATGATTTTTGGGACTAACCTATTAACCTAGAGCCCAGTGCCAGTTTCTGTTTTTTTCCTTGTTTTTGAGTTTCGCAGAAAAGGAATATCAAACGGAGTCCAAATGAGCTGAAAATTTACGGAGATTTTTTATGGACCAGAAGAAGCCCCCGAAGCAAAGGAGTTGGGCCAGAAGAGCCACGAGGCCTCCACAAGGGTGGAGGGCGCGCCCACCGGTCTTGTGGGCTCCTCGTGGACCCCCCCTGACTTGTTCTCGACGCCAAAAATTCCTATAAATACAGAAACCCCCAGAAATAAACCTAGATTGGGAGTTCTGCCACCGCAAACCTCTGTAGCCATGAAAAACCAATCGGGAGCCCGTTCCGGCACCCTGCCAAAGGGGAAAACCATCACTGGTGGCCATCTTCATCATCCCGATGCTCTCCATGATGAGGAGGGAGTAGTTCACCCTCGGGGCTGAGGGTATGTACCAGTAGCTATGTGTTTGATCTCTCTCTCTCTCTCTCGTGTTCTTGATTTGGCACGATCTTGATGTACCACGAGCTTTGCTATTATAATTGGATCTTATGATGTTTCTCCCCCTCTACCTTCTTGTAATGAATTGAGTTTTCCCTTTGAAGTTATCTTATTGGATTGAGTCTTTAAGGATTTTGAGAACACTTGATGTATGTCTTGCATGTGTTTATCTGTGGTGACAATGGGATATTCACGTGATCCACTTGATGTATGTTTTGGTGATCAACTTGCGGGTTCTGTGACCTTGTGAACTTATGCATAGGGGTTGGCACATGTTTTCGTCTTGACTCTCCGGTAGAAACTTTGGGGCACTCTTTGAAGTTCTTTGTGTTGGTTTGAATAGATGAATCTGAGATTGTGTGATGCATATCGTATAATCAAACCCACGGATACTTGTGGTGACATTGGAGTATCTAGGTGACATTAGGGTTTTGGTTGATGTGTGTCTTAAGGTGTTATTTTAGTACGAACTCTAGGGCTGTTTGTGACACTTATAGGAATAGCCCAATAGATTGATCAGAAAGAATAACTTTGAGGTGGTTTCGTACCCTACAATAATCTCTTCGTTTATTCTCCGCTATTAGTGACTTTGGAGTGACTCTTTGTTGCACGTTGAGGGATTGTTATATGATCTAATTATGTTATCATTGTTGAGAGAACTTGCACTAGTGAAAGTATGAACCCTAGGCCTTGTTTCGAAGCATTGCAATACCGTTTTCGCTCACTTTTGTTACTAGTTACCTTGCTGTTTTTATATTTTCAGATTACAAAAACCTATATCTACCATCCATATTGCACTTGTATCACCATCTCTTCACCAAACTAGTGCACCTATACAATTTATCATTGTATTGGGTGTGTTGGGGACACAAGAGACTCTTTGTTATTTGGTTGCAGGGTTGTTTGAGAGAGACCATCTTCATCCTACGCCTCCCACGGATTGATAAACCTTAGGTCATCCACTTGAGGGAAATTTGCTACTGTCCTACAAAACTCTGCACTTGGAGGACCAACAACGTCTACAAGGATAAAGTTGTGTAGTAGACATCATTGCCCTTTTGGAACTTATGCTTATAGTCATATGCCTTTTGGTTTATGCAATGCACCTGCTACTTTTCAAAGATGTATGACTGCTATATTCTCTGATTTTTGTGAAAAGATTGTTGAGGTTTTCATGGATGATTTCTCCGTTTACGGAACTTCTTTTGATGATTGCTTGAGCAACCTTGATCGAGTTTTGCAGAGATGGGAGCAAACTAATCTCGTCTTGAATTGGGAGAAGTGCCACTTTATGGTTAATGAAGGTATTGTCTTGGGTCATAAAATTTCTGAAGGAGGTATTGAGGTGGATAAAGCTAAAGTTGATGCAACTGAGAAAATGCCATGCCCTAAAGATATCAAAGGTATTCGTAGTTTCCTCGGTCATGCTGGTTTCTATAGGAGGTTTATTAAAGACTTCTCTAAAATTTCTAGGCCTCTTACAAATCTTTTACAAAAGGATGTGCCATTTGTTTTTGATGATGATTGTGTAGAAGCCTTTGAAACACTAAAGAAAGCCTTGATTTCTGCACCTATTGTTCAACCACCTGATTGGAACTTGCCTTTTGAAATTATGTGTGATGCTAGTGATTATGCTGTTGGTGTTGTTCTAGGACAAAGAGTCGATAAGAAATTAAATGTTATTCATTGTGCTAGTAAAACTCTGGACAGTGCTCAACGAAATTATGCTACAACTGAAAAAGAATTTTTAGCAGTTGTGTTTGCTTGTGATAAATTTAGATCTTACATTGTTGATTCTAAAGTGACTGTTCACACCGATCATGCTGCTATAAAATATCTTATGGAAAAGAAGGATGCTAAACCTAGACTCATTAGGTGGGTTCTTTTGTTACAAGAAATTGATTTACATATCACTGATAGAAAGGGAGCTGAGAACCCCGTGGCTGATAACTTGTCTAGGTTAGAAAATATTCTTGATGACCCACAACCTATTAATGATAGTTTTCCTGATGAACAATTAGCTGCAATAAATGTTTCTCATAACACTCCTTGGTATGCTGAGTATGCCAATTATATTGTTGCTAAATATATACCACCTAGCTTCACATACCAACAAAAGAAAAAAATTCTTCTATGATTTAAGACATTACTTTTGGGATGACCCACATCTTTATAAAGAAGGAGTAGATGGTATTATTAGACGTTGTGTACCTGAGCATGAACAGGGACAAATCCTACGAAAATGTCACTCCGAAGCTTATGGAGGACATCATGCGGGAAATAGAACTACTCACAAGGTATTGCAATCTGGTTTTTATTGGCCTACAAGGATGCCCGTAAGTTTGTTTTATCTTGTGATGAATGTCAAAGAATTGGTAATATTGGTAAGCGTCAGGAAATGCCTATGAATTATTCTCTTGTTGTTGAACCATTTGATGTTTGGGGATTTGATTACATGGGACCTTTTCCTTCCTCTAATGGGTATACACATATTTTGGTTGCTGTTGATTATGTTACTAAGTGGGTAGAAGCTATTCCAACTAGTAGTGCTGATCACAACACC
Organism: Thinopyrum elongatum; assembly: GCA_011799875.1. NCBI lineage: Eukaryota > Viridiplantae > Streptophyta > Magnoliopsida > Poales > Poaceae > Thinopyrum > Thinopyrum elongatum. The sequence continues at coordinate 289,307,994 of CM022301.1, forward strand.
TCTATTAAAATGCTTAAGGAAGTCATTTTCCCAAGGTTTGGAGTCCCTAGATATTTAATGACAGATGGTGGTTCACATTTTATTCATGGTGCTTTCTGTAAAATGCTTGCTAAATATGATGTTAACCATAGAATTGCATCACCTTATCATCCTCAGTCTAGTGGTCAAGTTGAACTTAGCAATAGATAAATAAAATTAATATTACAAAAAATTGTCAATAGGTCCCGAAAGAATTGGTCTAAGTTAGATGATGCACTTTGGGCTTATAGAACAGCCTATAAAAATCCTATGGGTATGTCTCCGTATAAAATGGTTTATGGAAAAGCTTGTCATTTGCCTCTTGAGTTAGAACATAAAGCATATTGGGCAATTAAAGAACCCAACTATGACTTCAAACTTGCCGGTGAAAAGAGGTTATTTGATATTAGCTCACTATATGAATGGAGAACCCAAGCCTATGAAAATGCCTAGTTATTTAAAGAAAAAATTAAAAGATGGCATGACAAAAGAATCCAAAAGCGTGAGTTCAAAGTTGGAGAATATGTTCTTTTGTACAACTCTTGTTTTAGATTCTTTGCAGGAAAACTCCTCTCCAAATGGGAAGGACCCTATGTTATCGAGGAGGTTTATCGATCCGGAGCCGTCAAGATAAATAATGCCGAAGGTACTAACCTGAAGGTTGTTAATGGGCAACGAATAAAACATTATATCTTAGGTACGCCATTAATGTTGAAAGCAATATTATCCAAACTATGACACCGGAAGAACACATAAAGGAAACCTTCCGAAACACTCCAGAATAACTAAAAAAGGGGAGGTACATGATACGGTAAGTAAACGGACTCCGAAAAATCCGCAAAAATATTTTCTCTCCGTTTTGGAATATAACAAAAATTAGGAAAATAAGAAACAACCAGGAAGGCACCCCTGGTGGGCACAAGACACCAGGGCGCGCCAGCCAGGCGCGCCCAGGTGGGTTGTGCCCACCTCGGGTACCTTCCGGACTCCGTTTTTCTTCAGCTTGCTTGTTTCCCTAGATAAAAAAATCTTTATATACCCCCCAAACCTATTGACCACCGTATCGGGGAGAAATCCTCTGTTTTCTTTTCTCGTTGTTTTCCTGACAGATCTGAAAATATGTCATCCCATGACTCGGAAGGTGAGAGCTATGTTGCTGATTATATCGCAAACCCCAAGGTTTATGGGGATGTGGAACACTATAGCTGGACTTCGGAGGCGGAAGAAGACTATGACCCTAAAAGGGAGGAGGAGACAAGCTCAGACAAAGCTGAAGTTCCATTGCCTCAACCTGGGGACATGCACGTGGAATTCAAGAAATCAAGTCTCCCCAGCAAAGCAAAGAAACCTAAGGTCCAGTTTATCCCTTTTCGTCTCTTGCAGGAAAACAAGCAAGAATTATGCAAAAGGATAGTAGAGCTCGAGCAGGAGATCAGTGATTTAAAAGAGGAAAATTCCGTCCTCAAGCGTAAGCTAAGGAAGAAAGACAAACCCTCTACTTCATCACCACCACCTCCTTCTTCATCACCAAAGGAAAATTGAGTATCGGGTATGGGCACTCCCCTTGGCTTGTGCCAAGCTTGGGGGAGGTGCCCTGGTATCGTATCACCTCCACTATCTTTTGCCTTTACTTATCTTAGTTCGATCCTTTCTTTTCGAGTGCTTGCTTAGTGATCTATCTTTGTAATCGTGTGCAAGATATATATAATAAAGTTTAGTTTGAGTTTTGTTTTCTTTACTTTCATGTTCAATAAAAAGAAAGGAAATAAATGAAAAAGGTCATATGCTAATTTTATGGTAAGTATTGACATCACATAAGGAAGAGTATAAGTAGAAAATTTTATTGGAGATTGACAAACATAGCATTGGTCAATATTGCAATTCATGAAAGAATTAATAGGGGAAGAGAAGATTCACATGCAAATATACTATCTTGGACATATTTTGTGATTGTGAGCCCCCATCAAAATATTATATGCCAAAATTGTTGACGTTGGACAAGGAAGACAACGTAATGATTTATGTTTGTTCATATTCACATAGAAGTTATATTGTCATAGATCCTTTAACATGTGGTGCTTGCCCTCCATCTTTGCTAGCCAAAAATTTTGCACTAAGTAGAGATACTACTTGTGCATCCAAAAACCTTTAAACCCAAATCTTATTTTGAGAGTCCACCATACCTACCTATGGATTGAGTAAGATCCTTCAAGTAAGTTGTCATCGGTGCAAAAAGGGCAATAAAAATTGCTTCTAAAAGTGTTGGTGTCGGTGTACTAAAGTTTGGGCCCTTTTAGTACCCCTTACTTGTGCGTGGGCAGTTGTAGCCGCGCCCGCGACAAGGCTTGATGGGGACAGCTGGAGGCAGAATGCAAGACAACGAAGACGGCGCCCAAGCCAGTAACCAGGGAGCAGAAGATAAGCTGGAGCCCCGGCAAGATCCTTGCCGGGACAACTTGCGAAGCACTGATAAGAACACCACCCTTGAGGTTGAAGAGCTCTGACACCATCGACAGTGTCAAGACCAAGGCCCAAGGGGCGCGTGCGTAGTGGCATGCAGATCTTCGTGAAGATCCTGCCACCGTTCCAGCGCAGTGGTTAGCCAGCCAGCCTGGCATTGCATGCCTCGTCAGCCTGGATACGTGTCAAGGCAGAGTGAGGCGGCGATGGACGAGACGGGCTCTATTCCCGTCCCCGATAAAGCTAGGAGGCACGTAACCAACGCATTTAATGCGTTTTGTCCCAGGACGTCAGTGATAAGCATGGCTACTTTACACCTCCTGTGTGCCACTGTGGTAGCCCCTTGGACGTATAAAAGGAGGCCCAAGGCATACTAGAGGAGGATTCGGACTTTTCAGACTCTCCGGCCCAGCTTACATGCTTAGTAGCTAGCCGAAGCTCCAGAACATATAATATACACACAAAAGCAGGACTAGGGTTTAACGCTTCCCAGCGGCCCGAACCTGGGTAAAAATCCCTCATGTTGATCGTTAGATCTGCTCTTTGCGCACCCCTCTTCCCTGCCAAACCGTAGAAGGGATCCACTCAATCCCATAGGTGTCGTTTCCCCGACAGTTGGATCATTTAGTGTAAGAGAAATTGAGCGTTGTACGAACTTGTGATGGCAAAGAATAAAAGTGATAGACTGCATAATAAAGGTTGCTATCACAAGGGGCAATATAACGTGACGTTCTTTTGCACTAAGAGATTGAGCATACAAACAAATAAGCGCATGCCAACCTCTGATTCCCTCTACGAAGGGCCTATCTTTTACTTTTATAAATTTACTTTTATGCAAGAGTCAAAGTTCTTCTCTCTATTCCTTTTTATTTTCTCTTTTGGCAAGCATCATGTGGTGAGGAAAGATCTAGGCACATATATCCAGTTGGATATGAGTAGCATAAGTTATTATTGTTGACATCACCCTCGAGGTGAGTATGTTGGGAGGCGAATCTATAAGACCCTATCTTTCTATGTGTCCGGTTGAAACGTTTTGCTCATGTGTATACGGTGAGTGTTAGCAATCATAGAAGACTATATGATGGTTGAGTATGTGTACTTGCCAAAAAGGCTCCAATACGTGACCCTTCCTGAAAAGATGATGAATTGTAGTTGCAAAGTTGACTGAAAACATAGTTTGTTGGTTTTCAATAGAGTTTATGCTTTATACTTCGATGTTGTGATGAATTGTTACTTGTTCATGAGAAGTTATATGATAAAAGTTCTATGATAAAGTTTTATGCTAAAGTTTGTTGCTGTTATAATAATATACATGATGCTTCTATGTCCGTATTTTGTTTTTATCGACACCTCTCTATCTAAGCATGTGGACATGTTTTTCGATTTCGGTTTTCGCTTGAGGACAAGCGAGGTCTAAGCTTGGGGGAGTTGATATGTCCATTTTGCATCATGTTTTCCTACTGTTATTTATGATGTTTTTATGCATAATAATACTTTTTGGAGTAATTCTAATGCCTTTTCTCTCATAATATGCAAGGTTCACACAAAGAGGGAGAATTCCGGCAGCTGGAAATCTGGACCTGAAAAAGCTACGTCAGGCTACCTATTCTGCACAACTCCAAATGAGCTGAAATTTCACGAGAAATTTTTATGGAATAAATAAGAATTATTGGAGCAAATAAGTACCAGAGGGGGCCCACCAGGTGGGCACAACCCACCTGGGCACGCCAGGGAGCGCAGGCGCGCCCTGGTGGGTTGTGCCCTCCTCGGCCCACCTACGGTGCCCCTCTTCTGGTATATAAGTCATTTTGCCCTAGAAAAAATAAGGAGAAGACTTTCGGGACGAAGCGCCGCCGTCTCGAGGCCAAACTTGGGTAGGACTACTTTTGCCCTCCGGCGGAGCGATTCCGCCGGGGAACTTCCCTCCCGGAGGGGGAAATCATCGTCATCATCATCACCAACAACTCTCCCATCTTGGGGAGGGCAATCTCCATCAACATCTTCAATAGCACCATCTCCTCTCAAACCCTAGTTCATCTCTTGTGTTCAATCTTTGTACTGGAACTATAGATTGGTACTTGTGGGTGACTAGTAGTGTTGATTACATCTTGTAGTTGATTACTATATGGTTTATTTGGTGGAAGATTATATGTTCAGATCCATTTTGCTATTTAATACTCCTCTGATCTTAAGCAAGATTATCATTAGTGAGTAGTTACTTTTGTTCTTGAGATCACGGGAGAAATCTTGTTGCAAGTAATCATGTGAACTTGATATGTGTTCGATATTTTGATGATATGTATGTTGTGATTCCCTTAGTGGTGTCATGTGAACGTAGACTACATGGTACTTCACCTTATTAGGGCCTAAGGGAATGCATTGTGGAGTAGTTATTAGATGATGGGTTGCGAGAGTGACAGAAGCTTAAACCCTAGTTTATGCGCTATTCCGTAAGGGACTGATTTGGATCCAAAAGTTTAATGTTATGGTTAGATTTATTCTTAATACTTTTCTCCTAGTTGCGGATGCTTGCGAGGGGGTTAATCATAAGTAGGAGGTTTGTTCAAGTAAGAACAACACCTAAGCACCGGTCCACCCACATATCAAATTATCAAAGTAGCGAACACAAATCAAACCAACATGATGAAAGTGACTAGATGAAATTCCCGTGTACCCTCAAGAACACTTTGCTTATCATAAGAGATCGTTTTGGCCTGTCCTTTGCCTCAAAAGGATTGGGCTACCTTGCTGCACTTTTATTACCATTACCGTTACTTGCTCGTTACAAATTATCTTGCTACCAAACTACTCGTTACTTATAATTTCAGTGCTTGCAGACATTACCTTGCTGAAAACCGCTTGTCATTTCCTTCTGCTCCTCGTTGGGTTTGACACTCTTACTTATCGGAAGGACTACGATTGATCCCCTATACTTGTGGGTCATCAGTTAGTCCCAAAAAATGATATAAAGTTGCTATAAAATGATTGTAAAACATCCAAGATTGATAATATAACAGCATGGAACAATAAAAAATTATAGATACGTTGGAGACGTATCAGCATCCCCAAGCTTAATTCCTGCTCGTCTTCGAGTAGGTAAATGATAAAAATAGAATTTTTGATGTGGAATGCTACCTAACATGTTCATCACATAATCTTTTCTTTGTAGCATGGACATTTGGGCTTTTATATGATTCAAAGCAATAGTCTGGTTTTGACATGAAGAATTCAATACTCAAGCATATCAACAAGCAACCATGTCTTTCAAAATATCAACACTAAAGCAAGTTATCCCTAGCCCATTATGCTCAATCATTGATCCATTCATGAAACACACTCGCATATTAGCTACACCCAATGCTCAAGTATGATCATAGTGCCCCTTAGTTGGTGCTTTATAAGGGAAAATGGAGACTCGAAAAATAAAATTTGCATAAAGTAAATAGAAAGGCCCTTCGCAGAGGGAAGTAGGGGTTTGTAGAGGTGCCAGAGCTCAAAGCGAAAAAGATAGAGATAAAAATATTTTGGGTGGCATGATTTTCCTATCAACGAAAACGATCGAGTAGTTCCCAATACTTTCCATGCTAGATATATCATAGGCGGTTCCCAAACAGAAAATAAAGTTTATTCCTTTTTCCACCATACTTTCACATTCCACGGCTAACCTCATCCACGGGTGCCGTCCATACCAACACTTTCCAAGGAATTTATTATTTGACAACATAAAGTAAATTCATTTTTCATTTTGGGACTAGGCATCCCTAATACCTTTGCCGTACTCTCGTGCAATGACAAGTGAATAAACACTCATCTTGAGAATAACACATCTAGCATGGAAAAATGTCAGCCACCCCCTACCGTTTCATAAGCAGTACGAGCACACAAAAGAGAAATTTATTTTGAAAATTAGAGATGGCACATACAAATTTGCTTAGAACGGCATGAAAATACCGCATATAGGTAGCTATAGTGGACTCATACGGCAAAACTGGTTTAGGGATTTTGGATGCACAAGTAGTGATCATACTTAGTGCAAATGAAGGCTAGCAAAAGATTGAGAAGCATCCAACCAAGAAACAAAAAATCTCATAAGCGAGCATTAAGCATAACTAACACCAAATAGTGCACCACAAGTAGGATATAATTTCATTGCATAACTATTGACTTCCGTGCTTGCATAGGGAATCACAAACCTTAACACCAATATTCTTACTAAACCATAATTACTCACAAACATGACTCACATATTATATCATCATATCGCAAAACTATTACAAGGAATCAAGTTTATTTTGTCCAATGATCTTCATGAATTTTTTTAATTATATCCCACTTGAATATCTATCACTTTGGGACTAGTTTAATGTGTTGCTTTTGATAGCTCAAAAAAATCTAAGTGAAGAACATGAGCATAAATTTTTTTCTTCTCTCAAAATAATATAAGTGAAGCATGAGAGAATTTCTTCAAAATTACTACTCTCAAATAAATCTAAGTGAAGCATCAGAGCATTTCTTCAAAAATATTAAAGCACACCGTGCTCAAAAAGATATAAGTGAAGCACTAGAGCAATTCCATAGCTCATAAAGATTTGAGTGAAACATAGAGAGCAATTCTAACAAATCATAGCATAATTTTGGCTCTCTCAAATAGGTGTGTCTAGCAAGGATACTTGACCAAAAATAAAAAGTAAAACAAGCAAAGACTCGAATCATAAAAGACGCTCCAAGCAAAACTCATGATATGTGACGAATAAAAATATAGCTCCAAGTAAAATACCGATTGTCGTTAGAAGAAAGAGGGGATGCTACTCGGGCATCCCCAAGCTTAGTTGCTTGATTATCTTTTAGATAATAGCTTGGGATGCCATGGTCATCCCCAAGCTTAGGCTCTTCTTACTCCTTATTCCTTCATCCATCGTGATCTCACCCAAAACTTGAAAACTTCAATCACACAAAACTCAACAAAACCTTCGTGAGATCCGTTAGTATAAGAAAACTAATCTTTACTTTAAGTACTGTAGAAAACCCATTAAATTTTTTTATTTCATTATCTACTGTATTCTAACTTTACCATGGCTTATAACCTCCAATACAAACCATAGATTCATCAAAATAAGCACATAATGCAACGAAAACAGAATCTGTCAAAAACAGAACAGTCTGCAAAGATACGAATTGTTCTCATACTTCTGAAACTCCAAAAATTCTGAAAAATTAAGAAGATGTAGGCAATTTGTATATCAATCTTGTGTAAACAATTCAGAATTTTTCGTCACTTTTGTGAATTTATAAAATTATTTTACTGGACGCAAAAGTTTCTGTTTTCCAACAAGATCAAATCAACTATCACCCAACATGGTCCCAAAGGCTTTGCTTGGCACTAACACCAATTAAAACATAAAAAACACAATCATAACAGTAACATAATTGTGCAAACACTCAAGAACAGAAAGAAAAGGACAAAAATAAATTTTATTCATTGGGTTGCCTCCCAACGAGCGCTATCATTTTATGCCCCTAGCTAGGCATAATGATTTTGATGATGCTCGCATGAAAGACAAGAATTGAAACACAAAAAGAGCATCATAATACATGTGACAACCACATTTAAGTCTAACATACTTCCGATGCATAGGGATTTTATAAGCAAACAAATTATCAAGACGAGAAATATATAGCATATGCAAGGAAGAATAAAGAAACAATAGCAATCTCAACATAATGAGAGGTTAATTAGTAACATGAAATTATCTACAACAATATTTCCCTCTCTCATAACAATTACATGTAGGATCATAATCAAATTCAACAATATAGCTATCATATAAAAATTTCTCTTCATGATCCACATGCATAAAAGTTTTATAATCTTCCAAAATAGTGGGATTAACATCAACTAAAGTTATGACCTCTCCAAACCCACTTTCATCAAAAAATTCATAAGATTGAACACTCTCCAAATATGTGGGATTATTTTTACCTAAATTTGACACTCTTCCAAACCTACTTTCAATATTATTGCAAACATTATTATCAATATCATAATCATCATGAGGCTTAAATAAATTTTCAAGATCATAAGAAACATTATCACCCCAATCATGATCATTGCAATAAGTAGTAGACATATCAAAACAAGCATCCCCAAGCTTGGGGTTTTGCATATCACTGACACAATTGACATTAATAGAATTTATAGTAAAATCATTGCAATCATGCTTTTCATTCAACGAGCTATCATGAATCACTTCATGAATTTGTTCGTTTAACACTTCATCATAATTTTCAGATTTATAAATCTCAAGCAAAACTTCATAAAGATAATCTAGTGAATTCAATTCACTAACAATTGGTTCGTCATAGTTGGATCTTTTAAAAAGATTAGCAAGTGGATGAGGATCCATATCAATAGATTTTTAGCAAGCAAAGATGCAAGCAAATAGAAGACACATGGCAACACAAGCAAACAAGAGATCTGATGAGAAAAAGGCAAACGAAAAAGAAGGCGAATAAAACGGCAAATTTTTGTGAAGTGGGGGAGATGAAAATGAGAGGCAAATGGCAAACAATGTAAATTGCAAGGAGATGAGATTTGTGATTAGGAACCTGGTAGATGTTGATGATGTCTCCCCGGCAACAGTGCCAGAAATTCCTTTTGATGCGGCTTGAACTACGTCGTTATTTCCCCAAAGAGGAAGGGATGATGCAGCACAGCTACGGTAGGTATTTCCCTCAGTGATGAGACCAAGGTTATCGAACCAGTAGGAGAACCACGCAACACTACGTGAACGGCACCTGCACACAAAGAACAAATACTTGCAACCCGACGTAAAAGAGGGGTTGTCAATCCCTCCCGGGTAAAGAGATAGATAAATTTGTAGTAGATCGGATAAATAGATCTCGCGGGAACGTGAGGTAAAATAAATAATGATAAATTGCAGCAAGATATTTTTGGGTTTTTGGATTAATAGATCTGAAAATAAAAGCAAATAAAAATAGATCTCGAAGGCAAATATGATAAAGGAGAGACCCGGGGGCCATAGATTTCATTAGTGGCTTCTCTCGAGAAAATAGCATATGGTGGGTAAACAAATTACTGTTGGGCAATTGATAGAACTTCAAATAATTATGATGATATCCAGGCAATGATCATTATATAGGCATCATGTCCAAGATTAGTAGACCGACTCCTGCCTGCATCTACTACTATTACTCCACACATCGACCGCTATCCAGCATGCATCTAGTGTATTAAGTTCATGGAGAAACGAAGTAATGCAATAAGAATGATGACATGATGTAGACAAGATCTATTCATGTAGGAATAGACCCCATCTTGTTATCCTTAATAGCAACGATACATACGTGTCATTTCCCCTTCTGTCACTGGGATTGAGCACCGTAAGATCGAACCCATCACAAAGCACCTCTTCCCATGGCAAGAAAAATCGATCTAGTCGGCCTAACTAAACCAAAGATTCGAAGAAGAAATACGAGGCTATAAGTAATCATGCATATAAGAGATCAAAAGACTCAAATAACTTTCATGGATAAAAACATAGATCTGATCATAAACTCAAAGTTCATCGAATCCCAACAAACACACCGCAAAAAGAGTTACATCAAATAGATCTCCAAGAGACCATTGTATTGAGAATCAAAAGAGAGAGAGGAAGCCATCTAGCTACTAACTACGGACCCGTAGGTCTACAATGAACTACTCACGCATCATCGGAGAGGCACCAATGAGGATGATGAACCCCTCCGTGATGGTGTCTAGATTGGATCAATGGTTTCTGGAACTTGCGGCGGCTGGAATTGTTTTTCGTTGACTCCCCTAGGGTTTTTGGACGTCCAGGGTTTTTATAGAGCAAAGAGGCGGTGCGGGTGGCGGCCGAGGTAGGCACAACCCACCTAGGCGCGCCTGGGCCCCCAGGCGTGCCCTGGTGGGTTGTGCTCCCCTCGGAGCCCCCCTCTGGTACTTCTTTGGCCCAACAGGTGTCTTCTGGTCCAGAAAAAATCACCAAAAAGTTTCGCTGTGTTTGGACTCCGTTTGGTATTGATTTTCTACGAAGTAAAAAAACAAGCAAAAAACAGCAACTGGCACTGGGCATTATGTCAATAGGTTAGTCCCAAAAAATGATATAAAGTTGCTATAAAATGATTGTAAAACATCCAAGATTGATAATATAACAGCATGGAACAATCAAAAATTATAGATACGTTGGAGACGTATCAGAGATCCAGGAATACCTACTATACCATGCTCCATTAAAAGAAGTTATGTCAAAACTACTTTATGTGATTTGGGAGCCGGTGTTAGTGTTATGCCTTTCTCTTTATATAGAAGACTTGATTTGAATAGCTTGACACCTACTGAAATCTGTTTGCAAATGGCTGATAAATCAACTACCATACCTATCGGTATTTGTGAGGATGTACCTGTTGTAGTTGCAAATGTTACTATCTTAAGATACTTTGTTATTCTTGATATGCCCGAGGACAACAACATGTCAATTATCCTCGGTAGACCCTTTTTGAATACTGCAGGGGCTGTTATTGATTGCAACAAAAGCAAGGTTCATGTCAATGGTAATGAGCATACGGTATATTTTCCGAAGAAACGAGTCCAAGTGAATAGTAACAACTCTATTGAAAGAATTATGACAATCACTATTGGCGGTTTTGAATTGCCTCTCCCGTCAGTTAAAAGGAAATATGAAACTCTTATTGTTGGGGAAATGCATATCCACATTGAGGTAACCTGGTGTTATACGAAGATTCTTCAGTTTCATGTTAGTCAAAAATATATAGTTTGTTAATAAGACTTGATCAACCTTACTAATGGATTCTTTTTTAGGGGCATGTGGTCGGTGAATTCAGTAGACACAACATTCTGTAATCTTAGTTTGCTCTCTTTTATTTATAGTTTAATAAAGTAAAATGCCATGATTATCCTATTTTCTGAATTATCCATGCAATAAAACATGGCGCAAAAATATAAGTGTTGAGAATGTCGTAAACTTTTAACATGATTTTTTCTGGAATATTTAAGATTTTTTGGCACTGAATACATCCCAGGGGGTGCCCCTGTTGCTCACAAGGCAACAGAGCGCGGCCACCCCCTGGTCGCGCCAAGATGCCTTGTGGGGTCCACAGGACCCCACTCACTTATCCATCTAGCCCACTTCATCTCCTACCTCCAGAAAAAAATCTTTGTAGCTCTCCCCCTCGTGTTCTTGCTCCCAAACCTGGGATTTTTGATCTCTTTGCTCGGAGCTCCGTTTTTTAAACTATATCAGGGGATTGCTCCTTGGTATGTTATTCCTCCATTGCTCCAATTAGTTTTTTCTTTAGTGGATTATACTTTGCATACTTTGCTACTATTGGTGCTACTGAAAAAGAGCTTGAATGTTTAATTATTTGAGTTCCAAGTAGTTTGAATGCTTGATATAGCCTCTAGACATCCATATGAGTAGTTGCTATCAATCTTGTGAAGTTTTGTTAACATCTTTTTATGGTCCAAAAATTTTAGAAATTTATTCTTAGGAAAATGAACTTCTTCCGGAGAGGTTCTTCGAGCCGGAGTCCCAAGGGAATCATCGGGGATGCCCTAGACTGTGACCTTAACATTCCGCGTAGGACGGAGGTTCGACCGTGCGAATGGCCACACAGTGCCTTCATGAACAAAGCCGGGTTTCACCAAGAGTTTACGCAATTCGTTGCAAATGTCGGGTTGACCGACTTCCTCACATATGAGTGTGACCAATACCACATCTTTACAAACTCTTTTGTGCAAAATTTCTATTTCTTGCACATGCTTGATATTCCCATGGTACGCTTTCATTTATATGATGAACATCATGAGATACCACTTGCGAAATTTTGGGAGATTTGTTTGATTCCCTGTAATGGGGAATTAAGGGTGCCTCGACCAAAGTTCGAGGGCTTTCTTCGTACTTTAACTATGGGAGAATATAGGGGCGTGTCAAAAGCCCGAGCCACTAGTTTGCATTTTTCCTGTCGTGCATTACTTTGCTTTATTCATAGGGAAATGTTTGACTGCTAGGGAGGAAGTTGGCAAGCTCAGTGCCCCTGACCTCGCCATTTTGCGCCGCGCACTTTTCAGTGACAACACTTATAGCCTTGGAGCTATCATTGCGTGTCGCTTTCACGCTAATAGGACTAGGGGTAAGATTCATGGTGGTATTTATGCTACTCGCCTAGCGAGACATTTTCATGTTGATATACGCCACAGTGATTATTTGCTGCCTAGAATTTACTTAGATCACCAGTCTATGATAGATCACCACTTTATTGATAACCCTGAGCCTCCTCACCACATTCGTTATAACTTGGTATTTAGTGAGGATACTCATGATATTATTCTGTTGCCTGCACCCTCTTTGTTTGATTCTCATGCCAGGCACGGTTACATCATCATACCACCGGATACCACTGCTTACAAGAACAAGTTGACTGTGGTGGAGGACGAGGCCCAGCCGTGGGACGGTTGAGTGCCACCGCCTCACCACTTTCCTACCGGACCCGATGGCTATTACGGGTGGTGATTACCAAGCTAGGCCAAAAGCCGAAGCTTGGGGGAGTACGTATTTCTCACCGACACTACATTCATGTTCACACATTCATTCCAATTGTCGATGTTCATCCCTTTTCATTGTATATCCATGCTTAGTTTTATTTTTGCTTTCTTCTTGAGTGTTTGAAAACTTTCAAAAGTCCAAAAATATTTCTAGCTTCTTTTCTATTTTTCTCTCTTGTTGAATTAGCTCATAGTAGTAAAAGAAAACCCAAAAAGATTTCCCGTTTCTTCTTTTTCTTGTTGGGAGCTTTCTCGTGTAAATAGTTTTTCTCGCTTTTCGTTTTTCCTTCGTTGGTTTGCTCTCTTTAGAGAAACTAAAAACTCCAAAAATATTTTAGTGTGTTTCTCTGAATTTCTTTTCTTTTCGTTGAGTCGTCGTAAGGAGAGGACCACGATGAAATTGTTGAGTGGCTCTCATATGCATTATTGTTGATCCAACGAAGTGCCAATATTGCCTTGTGTTCTCCTTTGAACAAAATGTCTGCAGATTCCAGCTTAGTCCACGACACTCTTGCACTATTATTATTTTCACATCATTCGGTCATGCAAGTGAAAGGCAATAATGACGATGATTTGATGAAGTGACTGTGGCAAAGAAAAGTTGGTATGAACTCTTCTTGTTTTTGCTTTTGTAAATATGTTTAACTCAACATCCATGATTCAACATATTATGAGTAAACATGTTTGTGGTGACAATTAGATATTATAGTTTCTCATGCCATGCTTAACTAGCTAGGAGTTTATAATGATTTATCTTGAATGTCAACATGCATTAAAATGGTATTCTCCTCTGAATGTTTCAAGTGGCTTGACTTGGCACATGTTCACACATGTAGGTGATTCAAAACCAATGTAGGCTCCATGATATTTATGTTCATGGTGTTTATATCCTACTCATGCTAGTATTCAATGTTAATTATTCACAATGCATGATTATGACCGTTGTCGCTCTCTAGTTGGTCGCTTCTCAATCTATTTGCTAGCCTTCGCCTGTACTAAGCGAGAATGCTGCTTGTGCATCCAAATCCTTAAAACCAAAGTTGTTCCAGATGAATCCACCATATCTACCTGTATGCGGTATTACTCTGCCATTCCAAGTAAATTTGCATGTGCCACCTCTAATTATTCAAATAATCATCTATTTTGTGTGCCTGTACCATTCATGGAGTGATACGGGGCGGTCAGTATCTTCCATGCTAAGCGGGTTGTTCTCACGATGGGTGTATATTCACTTGTCATTGCACAAGAGAGGCTGGTAATTGGGATGCCGAGTCCCATAATCAGAATAAAGAAAAATATAATAAAACAAACTCCCCTAGAAAGTTGATTGTATGAAGGGCACCCGAGGATTCGGCTAGCCATGGCTTGTGTTTGTATGGTTGAGGGGGAGTAAACTTTACCTTTCTGCTTGGGAACCGTCGATAATGTGTTTAGCATGGAATATATAGAAAATCCTCGGTCCTAACATTCACAGGGAAGGCGCACCTCTCAAAATGTATTCATCTCTGATTTAAGCTTCGAGCTCTGGCACCTTTGCAAATCTCTGCTTCCATCTGCGAAGGGCCTATCTATTTACTTTTACTGTTGAGTCATCACCTTCTCAATTAAAGCACCAATCTTGATAGTGCTATTGTCATTCTTATGCATTGAGTATACTTAATGTTGTGTGCATCATGACTGGATCTCTTTTACCATGAATTACAATGTTTAGTCACTGCTTGAACTTTAGAGGTGCTATGCATTTATGTTTTGCAGTCTCAGAAAAGGCTAGCGAGATACCATGTTATCATATTATATCATGATTGTTTTGATAAATTGTTGGCATTTGAGATATGTTATTATTGCTCGCTAGTTGATTATGCCATTGATATGAGTAAATGTGATTGTTAAGTGTTATCATTCGCATGGTTAGTTCATGATCTTTGTTGAAAGCTTGGGGTGCTATTTAAGCTTATATACGCATACAAGAACAAAAGAGTTCATATTTTTTTTCTTTATCACTTTCAGTTTGTCAACTGAATTGCTTGAGAACAAGCAATGAGTTAAGCTTGGGGGAGTTGATATGTTTTAGTTGTATCTACTTTTCCAAACACTTTTGCTCTTGTTTTGGACTCTAATTTGCATGATTTGAATGAAACTAACCCGGACTGACGCTATTTTCAGTAGAACTACCATGGTGTTGTTTTTTGAGTAGAAATAAAAGTTCCTGGAATTGGACGAAGTTCTTTGGAATATATAAAAGATATTGGAGCGAAGACCCACCAGGGGGCCACCTGTTGCCCACAAGGCAATAGGGTGCGGCCACCCCCTAGGTGCGTCGTGTTACCTTGTGAGGCCCACGTGGCTCCACTGACCCTAATCTCAAGCCTATAAATTCCGTCTTCCTGAGAAAAAAAGAGGAGAAGAAGTTTCATCGCGTTCTACGATACGAAGCCACCGACACCTCCTGTTCTTCATCAGGAGGGCTGATCTGGAGTCCGTTCAGGGCTCCTGAGAGGGGGGTTCATCGCCATCATCATCACCAATCCTTCTTCATCACCAATTTCATGATGCTCACCACCGGGAGTGAGTACTTCCTTAGTAGGCTTGTTGGACGGTGATGGAGTTGGATGAGATTTGTCATGTAATTGAGTAAATTTGTTAGGGCTTGATCCCTAGTATCCACTATGTTCTGAGATTGATGTTGCTATGCTTAACGCTTGTCACTAGGGCCTTGACATGTCTGCAACGTATCTATAATTTTTTATTGTTCCATGCTATTATAGTATCAATCTTGGATGTTTTATATACATTTACAAGCACTATATATCATTTTTTGGGACTAACCTATTAACTTAGTGTCTAGTGCCAGTTGCTGTTTTTTGCTTGTTTTTGGTTTTTCAGAATATCAGTACCAAACAAAGTCCAAATGTCACAAAACTTTTTGGAGATTTTTTCTGGCAATAAGAGACCTCGGAAGCTTCGGGAGGGGACGAGAAGATGGAGCAGTGGCCCACGAGGCACCAGGGACGCCCTGGTGGCTTGTGGGGCTGATTGCTTGTATCTACGTTGGTATTTCCCCGAAGAGGAGAGGATGATGCAGCACAGCAATGGTAAGTATTTCCCTCAGTTATGAAACCAAGGTTATCAATCCAGTAGGAGAACCAAGCAACACTATGTAAACAACACCTGCACACAAACCACAAAAACTTGCAACCCAGCACGTAAGAGGGGTTGTCAATCCCTCCTCGGTATTGAGATAGATAAAATTGTATGAGATTGGATAAATAGATCTAGCAAAACACAAAACAAAATAAGTAAAGAAAAAGTGCAGCAAGGTATTTTTGGATTTTTGGATTAATAGATATGAAAATAATATGATAGGAAATAGACCCAGGGGCCGTAGATTTCACTAGAGGCTTCTCTCGAGAAAATAGCATACGGTGGGTAAACAAATTACTGTTGGGCAATTGATAGAAAAGATAATAATCATGACGATATCCAAGGCAATGATCATGTATATAGGCATCACGTCCAAGACTAGTAGACCGACTCCTGCCTGCATCTACAACTATTACTCCACACATCGACCGCTATCCAGCATGAATCTAGTGTATTAAGTTCATGGAAAAACGGAGTAATGCAATAAGAACGATGACATGATGTAGACAAGATGTATTCATGTAGGAATAGACCCCATCTTTTTATCCTTAAGGGCAATGATACATGTGTGTCATGTCTCCTTCTGTCACTCAGATTGAGCACCGCAAGATCGAACCCATCACAAAGCACCTCTTCCCAAGGCAAGAAAAATCAATCTAGTTGGCCAAACCAAACCAAAGTTTCGGAGAAGAAATACGAGGCTATAAAGATCATGCATAAGAGTGTTCAACAAAGACTCAAATAATATTCAAGGATAGAACTGATCATAAACTCACAATTCAACGGATCCCAACAAACACACCGCAAAAAATCATTACATCAAATAGATCTCCAAGAACATCGAGGAGAACATTGTATTGAAGATCAAAAAGAGAGAAGAAGACATCTAGCTACTGCCTACGGACCCGTAGGTCTGTGGTGAACTACTCACGCATCAGCGGAGGGGCAAGGGTGATGATGAAGAACCCCTCCGTGATCGTTGACCCCTCCGGCAGAGTGCCGGAGAAGGCCTCTAGATTGGATCTCGTGGTTCTGGTACTTGCAGCGGCAGAAACTGTTTTCTCCCGACTCCCCTAGGGTTTTGGGGATTTTAGAGTATTTATAGAGCTGATAGTCAGTGGAGAAGCCTCCCGTGGGCCCCACTACCCACCAGGGCGCGCATGGGCCTTCTGGCGCACCCTGGTGCCTAGTGGGCCCCACGGGCCTCCTCTGGTGCACTTCCTTGGCTCCCTAGGTGTCTTCTGTCCAGAAAAAATCTCCAAAAAGTTTCGTGGCATTTGGACTTCGTTTGGTATTGATATTCTGCAAAGTAAAAAACAAGCAGAAAACAGCAGCTGGCACTGGGCACTATGTCAATAGGTTAGTCCCAAAAAATGATATAAAGTTTCTAGTAAATGAGTATAAAACATCCAAGAATGATACTTTAATAGCATGGATGGAACAATCAAAAATTATAGATACATTGGAGACGTATTAGGGGCCCACGTAGCTCCGTTTGACCTAACTCCGGCTCTACAAATTCTCTAAAATCGGGAAACCAACAGGGGAGTCGCCGCAAGTTCCTATTCTCGAGAGATCCCATTTGGAGGCCTTTTCCGGCACTCTGCCGAAGGGGGATTCAATCACGGAGGGGCTCTACATCATCCTTGCCTCCATTCCGATGATGCGTGAGTTGTTTACCACAGACCTACGGGTCCATAGTTAGTAGCTAGATGGCTTCTTCTCTCTATTTGGTCTTCAATACAATGTTGTCCTCAATGTTCTTGGAGTTCTATTCGATGTAATCACTTTTTTGCGGTGTGTTTGTTGGGACCCGATGAATTGTGAGTTTATGATTAGATCTATGCATGAATATTATTTGAGCTTTCTCTGAACTCTTTTATGCATGATTACTATAGCTTCGTATTTCTCTCCGATCTATTGATTTGGTTTGGCTAACTAGATTGATTTATCTTGCAATGGGAGAGGTGCTTTGTAATGGGTTCAATCTTGCGGGTCTCAATCCCAGTGATAGAAGGGGACATGACACGTATGTATCATTGCTATTAAGGGTAAAAGATGGGGTTTATTCATACGTGAGTTTATCTTGTCTACATCATGTCATCTTGCTTAAGACGTTACTCCGTTCTTTATGAACTTAATACTCTAGATGCATGTTGGATAGCGGTCGATGTGTGGAGTAATAGTAGTAGATGCAGGCAGGAGTCGATCTACTTGTCTCGGACGTGATCCCTACATATGATCATTGCCTTGGATATCGTCATAATTATTGCTTTTCTATCAATTGCCCAACAGTAATTTGTTTACCCACCGTATGCTATTTTCAGGAGAGAAGCCTCTAGTGAAAACTATGGCCCCCGGGTCTATCTTTTATCATATATTAAAAACAGAAAAATACGTTGTTGCATTTTTACTTTATTTATTTTATTTTGTATTTTTGTCCGATCTATCTATCAAACACCATACAATTAAATCTTGCTCGTAACCGTCGAGGGATTGACAACCCCTTGTTCGCGTTGGGTTGCAAGGATTTGTTATTTGCGTGCAGGTGCTGCTAACAAGGTGTTACTTGGTTCTCCTACTGGATTGATAACCTTGGATCTTAACTGAGGGAAATACTTATCTCTACTGTACTGCATCATCCTCGCCTCTTCGAGGAAATCCCAACACAGTTCACAAGTAGCAGGAAGAATTTCCGGCGCCGTTGTCGGGGAGACATCATCAACATCTATCAAGTACCTATGCATAAACTTTCATCTCCTTGCATTTACATTATTCTCCATTTGCCTCTTGTTTTCATCTCCCCCACTTCTAAAAAGTTTTTACAAAAATATTTTCCGTTTGCCTTTTCCTTGTTTGCATCTTTGCTTGCTTGATAACTTGTTTGCCTAGCAACGATGTCTCAAGAAAATACAAAATTGTGTGATTTTTTCAATACTAATAATAATGATTTTATTAGTACTCCTATTGCTTCTCCCGCCGCTAGTGCGGAGACTTGTGATATTAATGCCACTTTGCTAAATCTCGTTATGAAAGAACAATTTTCTGGTAGTCCTAATGAAGATGTTGCATCCCATCTTAACACTTACGTAGAATTGTGTGATATGCAAAAGAAAAAAGATGTGGATAATGATATTGTGAAATTAAAATTATTCCCATTCTCTTTGCGGGATCATGCAAAAATTTGGTTTTCATCTTTGCCATGAAATATCATTGATTATTGGGATAGGTGCAAATATGCTTTTATTACCAAGTATTTTCCTCCCGTGAAAATTATTTCCCTTAGAAATCAAATTATGAATTTCAAGCAACTTGATCATGAACATGTTTCCCAATCTTGGGAAAGGATGAAATTGATTATAAGAAATTGCCTTACTCATGGTTTAAATTTGTGGATGATCATACAAAAATTTTATGCGGGATTAAATTTTCCTTCTAGAAATCTTTTAGATTCCGCCGCGGGTGATACTTTTTATGGAGATTACATTGGGTGAAGCTACTAAATTTCTTGACAATATTATGGAAAATTATTCACAATGGCATACTGAAAGAGCTCCTACTAGTAAAAAAGTGAATTGTGTTGAAGAAATTAGTACTTTGAGTGATAAAGTTGATGCGCTTATGAAATTGGTTGCTAGTAAAAATGCTCCATTGATCTTAATAATGTTCCTTTGTCTACTTTAATTGAGAAAAATAATGATCCCGTAGATGTGAATTTTGTGTCGCGATTTTTTTAATAGTAATGCTTATAGAGGTAATTTTAATCCTATGTCGTTTCCTGGAAATTCCTCTAATAATTATGGCAATTCCTAGGTAATTCTTTAATAATAATATAATAATATATAATAATAATAATAATAATAATAATAATAATAATAATAATAGGATGCCCTCTGATCTTGAAAGTAATATTAAAGAATTTATTAATGCTCAAAAAGTTTGCAACACTATGATAGAAGAAAATTTGAGTAAACTTGATGATATGTCTAGGAGCATTGATAGAATTATTCATGATGTGGAAAATCTTAAGACTAAAATTTTGCCACCCAAAATTGATATTAATGAATCAATTAAAGATTTATATGTCTCCATGGATGAGAATAAGAAAAGAAACGCTATGCTAAGAGCTAAACGAGAATTTTCAGAAAAAAAGATTCCTCCTGATTTCTATCATAATAATGATGAGGATATTAAAATGATTGGTGTTTCATCTATTGATTCCTTGTTTAGCATTATAAAACTTGATGAAAAGGGGACTCAAGAAGAGTCAACTCTAACTGGAAGGCATCCCCATAATTCAGAGGGTGAAAATCTAGATGGAAAATTTGATAAAAGTGGGTTTGGAGAGGTAAAACTTCAACTAGTGATACGCTCACTCTCTTGGATTACAAAGACTTTAACTATGATAGTTGTTCTTTGATTGAATGTATTTCTTTGTTGCAATCCATGCTAAATTCACCCAAGGCTTATGAACAAAATAAGGCTTTTACTAAACATATTGTAGAAGCGACGATGAAAGCTTTAGAAGAAAAGCTAGAATTAGAGATTTCAATTCCTAGAAAATTATATGATGAGTGGGAACCTACCATTAAAGTTAAAATAAAAAATTGTGAGTGCAATGCTTTATGTGATTTGGGTTCTAGCATTTCCACAATTCCAAAATCTCTATGTGATGTGCAAGGTTTTACCAATATGGATGAATGTTCTCTTAATTTGCACTTGGTGGATTCTACTATTAAAAAGCCTTTGGGTAGAATTAATGATGTTCTTATTCTTGCAAATAGGAACTATGTGCCCATTGATTTTATTGTACTCGACATTGATTGCAATCCGTCTTGCCCCATAATACTTGGTAGACCATTTTTACGAACCATTGATTTTATTGTACTCGACATTGATTGCAATCCGTCTTGCCCCATAATACTTGGTAGACCATTTTTACGAACCATAGGTGTCGTTATTGACATGAAAGAAGGGAATATAAAAATCCAGTTTCCGTTACAGAAGGTTATGAAACACTTCCCTAGAAATAGAATTAAGACACCATATGAGTCGATCATGATTTCCACTTATGGAACCAAAACCAAAGATGACAACACTTGAAACTATGCATTATGCCTAGGTAGGGGCGTAAAAAAATAGCGCTAGTTGGGAGGCAACCCAATAGTAATCTTAATTTTCGTATTTATGTTTCTGTCTTCTTGTGTGCACACAATTATTCTATTGTTATGATGGTGTTTTATGTTTTAATTAGTGTTTGTGCAGAGTAAAGCCTTTAGGATGGTTTGGATGATAGTTGACTTGATTCTATGCAAAAACAGAAACTTTTGTGTCCAGTAGCAGAATTGTTAAAATTTTCTGGAGTGTGATAAAATTCTAAATTTTTTACAAATGATTGATATAAAAATTTCCCATGTTTTCCTAAGTTTTCAGAAATTTTGGAGTTGCAGAAGTATGGTCAATGTTCAGATTACGACAGACTATTCTATTTTTTACAGATTCTGTTTTCGTTGCATTGTTTGCTTATTTTGATGAATCTATGGATTGTGTCGGGGGGTATAAGCCATGGTAAAGTTAGAATACAGTAGTTATAATGCAATAACAAAATATGAATGGGTTTGCAATAGTACTTAAAGTGGTGATTTGCTTTATTATACTAACGGATCTCACGAAGGTTTTGGTAAGTTTTGTGTGATTGAAGTTTTCAAGTTTTGGGTGAGACCACGATGGATGAAGGAATAAGGAGTGGCAAGAGCCTAAGCTTGGGGATGCCCGAGGCACACCCAAGGTGATATTCAAGGACTCCCAAGCAACTAAGCTTGGGGATGCCCCGAAAGGCATCTCCTCTTTCTTCTAACAACCATCGGTAATTTTACTTGGAGCTATATTTTCATTCGTCACATATCATGAGTTTTGCTTGGAGCGTCGTGTATTATATGGGTCTTTGATTTGTTTTCTTTTTTTGTCACAATCATCTTTGCTGGACACACCTATTTGAGAGAGCCACAAGTTTATCATGATTTGTTAGAATGCTCTATGTGCTTCACTTAAATCTTTTGAGCTAGGCAGTTGCTCTAGTGCTTCACTTAAATATTTTTGAGCACGGCGGTGATTATATTTTAAAAAATACATGCACTCTTATGTAACAGCCCATGTAATTAACCACAGTGATCACCCTTAGCTAGTGCCATGTCAGCAAGCTTAACAGTGCCTAGTCATCATTTGCATCATATTGCATTTCAAACTTCTAATTCAAACTAAAAGTGAAAACAAAAGTTGTTCAAATTTGGAAAACTAAAATGTTCATAGTATTGTAAATAATTCAGAGACAATTCTAAATTTGTAATCAACATTTACTAAATTAATTAAGTGACCATAACAGCAACAAAACATAAGTATTTAATCCATTTGTAATTTAATAAAATCCAAATGAAATCATGTGGATTCAAAACCTTTTTATAACAGTGCTAGATATTTCACTGTAATTATTGGGCTAACTCTTGTATTTTACAAAACTACATATGGGCCCACACATTTTGCAAAACAGAAAAGAAAAACTAACAAAAAAAGAAAAAGTTAAAAGGAGAAAACCAACCCCCCTGCTGGGCCATGGCCCAGCTGGCCAGCAAGCCACCAGACCGCCAGGCCGGCCCACCAGCCACGCCTATACCCCCCCCCCACTACCCCGAAACCCTAGCCCAACCCCCTCTCACTCTCCCCCCCTCAATCTGGATCAGGATCGGCCCCGATCCCCTCGCTCGCCCCGAACCCGCCGTCGCCGACCACCGCTGCCGCACAAGGACCTCACCGCCGGACCTCCTCGACCGCTTCCCCGACCGGCCTCCTCGAGCCTCGCCGACCCCTTGTTCATCTACAAACGGGGGTGAGCCCTGGCGCTGCCTTCCTCTTCTTTCCCCGTCCCCATGCGCATATCGCGCGCTCGCGCGCCCGGCCGTCGTCCCGCTCGCGCTCCAGCGTTGCCCGCGCAGCCCCGCTCGGCCCTGCTCGCCACCACCCCGTTCGTGCCCACGCGCGCCTGCAACGACCTCCGCCCGTTGCCGTGCCTAGTCGCCGCTCCCGCTGTTGCGTGCTTCTGCTTCCCCCCCTCGCATGCTGCCGCCGCCATCCGCTGCATGCGGCTACGCTGCTGCTGCCTCCTCGCGCAGCCAAGCCCTGCGTGGGCGCCCGCCCGCGCTAGGCCGCCGGTCGCGCCCCGCATACGACCCCACCGCATCGGCGCGCGCGGTGGCTCGCCTAGCCGCGTCCCGACGCGCTCGCTGTTGTCTCCCGCGACCTGCACGCCCCCTGTCTTCCGCCTGCTCGCACCGCCCGAGCCGCCGCCGCCACCGCGTCCCTTCGCCCTGCCCCGCGCCTGCTTCGCCCGCCGCCTGCTGCTGCTGTGGCAGCAGCTGCTCCCCGCCTCGCCCGCAGCATTGCTGCTGCTCCACTGCGGCCCTGCACGGCGCTCGCCCCGCTCTCCCCTGCCGCGCCGCTCGCTGTCCCCACCCCATCCTGGGCCGCACGCCGGCCAAGCCGCACCGGCGCCATCCCTTGCCACGGCCTCACCCACCATCTGACCCGCCCGGGTCCGCCAGCCGGGCTACGCCGGCACCGCTAGCGTCGGTGCCCGCTAAGGCCCCTTGTGCCTATGACAAGTGGGTCCCACCCAGAAAATGAATTAAAAGAATTAAAATAAATAAATAAATATTAACTAATTAGTTAATTAAATAATTAATTAACTTAATTAATTCTGTTTAATTAAACTAATTAATTAGTTAACCTAATTAAACTATAATAACTTAATTAAACCCTAATTAGACTAATGTGACAATGACAGGTGGACCCCACCTGTCAGGTTGACCTGCTGATGTCATGGTGATATCATGATGACATCACCATTCACTGTTTCGGATAATCCTAATTTAAATAATTAAATAAATCCAGAATATTGATTAAATCTTTATAAATCATATAAAATAAACCGTAGCTCACATGAAAATACTTTGTACATGAAAGTTGCTCAGAATTTCGAGACGAATCCGAATTCGCCCTTCGTATTGCTGTCAGATGCCCCTAGCTACCTGAACATGGAACTTTTAGACTAATTTCGATAAATGAATAGTGCCCAACTTTAATAAAATAAATCCGAATAAATTCCTAATTTAACTAAATCATCTAGTTAGGCAGTAGAACACCTCTGCGTATCATTTAGACATGTCATGCATATTGTTTGCATTTTGCCGTGAATTTATTGTTTCTTCCCCCTCCTCCCTCGATAGACGCCGAGACCGACACCGACGCAGCAGAGTACGACTACGCTCCGGATGAGCAGCCTTCCGACGACCCCTCCTTCTTACCAGAGCAACCAGGCAAGCACCCCCTTTGAGCATGCCTATATCGCCTATTCTTTCTCTCTTATGCTTGCATTAGAAATTGCTGCTGCTACTGTTTATCCTATTTCTGATGCATAGCCTGTTTTTGTAACCGCTGTTGATACCTACCTGTTTATCCTAAACTGCTTAGTATAGGCTGGTTAGAGACCCATCAGTGACCCCACTTGTTCGATTACCCCGCTGGATTATCAGAAGACTCAACGACCAGGCCCCAGCACCGCACATCACACCCCCTTTATCTGTATGACACTGCAGCATTACTATCGAGTGCCGAGGGTGATACCTCGTAAGCACTTCCGATGATAACTCTGTGCAGTAGTTACTCGGTCATGGTCATCGAGGGTGATTCCTCCTTCACCACTTCCGGTAACGATGCTGTTGTGCACCACCTCAAGTGTGAACCCAGTGAGGGTGATTCCTCCGAGTTCACCTTGACGGATACATCGAGTAGGAATCCAACGAGGGTGATACCTTGGATTCTCCTGATGTTATGGACACACGGATACTTAGACTTTACCCTGTTACTTGGAAAGGCGGGTCGACCCTGAGGGGTACCCGCGTGAGCCTAAGTGACGAGTGTTGTGGAGACGGGTTGACCTGGAGGTTGCCCGAGATATGAATACGAGGCGTGGCCGGGCATTCTTAGCCCTTGCCGCAAGTCCTCGAGATGGGGCGACGGGGTCACATCGATCGTGAGTCTCTGCTCGTTACCACAAGCCCCTAGTCCACTAACGATTTGGATATTTGATCCGAGCAGGCCTCTGGCCTGATAGCACTAACCATCACGTGGGAAAAGTTATGGGCACTCTGCATCGTATGCATCAGCCGAAAGCTCTGTCAGACGTCCAGTTCAGCATCGCGGCACGGCTGGGCCGGCGCCATCCTGAGGGGTGGTACCGAGATTCGCCGTGTGCGCAACGACTCGGAGGGTGAGGGGCGATGGTCCAAGACCCCCTTGCGCTTAGGAGGTAGACCGACGGGGACCTCTCTGCTGAGTTGTAGGTAGGGTTGCGGTGTATCGTTTGGCCGAGGCCGGGCATGACCCAGAAAAGTGTGTCCGGCCGGAGTTAATCGAGCGTGGTGGGTAAGTTGGTGCACCCCTGCAGGGAAGAACACATCTATCAATAGCCGGTCCTACGGTAAAGGACACTCGGAGTTGTATCCCGATCGATACAACTAGAACTGGATACTTGTGATGAGTATGGCTCTGGGATTGCTTTCTCGCAGGGAGTCGAGAAAGGATCTCTGGACGAGGTTGATGACTGTATGGCTCTGGGATTGCTTTCTCGCAGGGAGTCGAGAAAGGATCTCTGGGTGAGGTTGAGACTTAATGATACTACTACTTCATACTGTATTAATCTACACTCTTCTAATGCTGCAAGACCGCTGAAGATGCTAGTCTTCGATAGGACTAGGCCTTCTCTCTATTCTGGCATTTCTACAGCCCAGTCCACATATACAGCCTCCCCTTGATAATGTTGCATATGTAGTGTAGATCCTTGCTTGCTGAGTACTTCGGATGAGTACTCACGGTTGCTTTGCTTTCTTTTTCCCCCATATCAGTTTGATGCGACCAGATGACGGATCCCCCTGAGACAGCTGCCCCCGCCAACGACCGCTACTACTACCCTGAGGGTGGATGCTACTACGAGTTGGCCGACGACTAGGAGTAGGTTCGGAGGGTCCCAGGCAGGAGGCATGCGCCTTTCGATCGTAGTGTTTTCTTTTGCCCCACCTTCTAAGGGCCTATCTGTGTTTTCTTTTATATCTGTACTCAGATATCTGATGCTTCCGCTGACGCCTGAATGCGAGCTTATGTATTCAAGCCCTCGAGGCCCCTGGCTTGTAATATATAGCTGGTATGACCTTATTTATGCTTTAGAGTTGTGCTGTGATATCTTCCCGTGAGTCCTTAGGCTTGATCGTGTGCATTTGCATGTATGATTAGTGCACGATTGAGCCTGGGCGTCACAAGTTGGTATCAGAGCCGACTGCCTGTAGGTTCCCCCTTTCCAACTCCTTGGCCGAAGTTGAGTGTAGTATTTGAAAACTGTTTTACTAACTTGGCTGTGTGGCTTACGGGCCCACGTCGCCAATTGGGTGGTATTAGGATCTTTTTATTCCTCGTCTTTACTCTGGGACTCTAATCTCTCGTCTATTCAGGTTAAAGAATTTTACTAACTCTGACATTAGGTTCTCGTAACCACTTCATCCCGGAGAGCCCCTTCACCACAGATGATCGTCTGCTTCATCAGAAGACTCTGAAGATACACCTCGATGAATCCCGAGACCCTGTGCCCACTGCTTTGCAGTTCCTGACCACCGATAAACTTCGATGGATAACTACTTACACTCGTCGTTCTTATATTCATTTCAGTTACTCCCGGATTCCATCCGACATATCGAAATACTATCTGACATTTCAGTTACAACGGATATGATAAGTTTGATTCCTTACAATAGTTTTGCGATATGGAGATGATAATATGTGAGTAATGTTAGTGGGTAATTGTGCTTTAGTAAGAATATTGGTGTTAAGGTTTGTGATTCCCTATGCATGCACGTAAAATCAATAGTTATGCAACGAAGTTATATCCTACTTATGGTGCATTATTCAGTGTTAGTTATGTTCAATGTGTGTTTGTGACCGTTTACATTTTTTGGTTGGTCGCTTCTCAATCTGTTTGCTAGCCTTCATTTGTACTAAGAGGGAATGCTGCTTGTGCATCCAACTCCTTAAACCCAAAGTTCTGCCAAATGAGTCCACCATACCTACCTATATGCGGTATTTCCATGCCATTCTAAGTAAATTTGCATGTGCCAACTCCAATTTTTGAAAATAAATTTCTGTTTTGTGTACCCATATCGCTCATGAAGCGGCAGGGGGTGGCCAATATTTTCCATGCTTGGTATTTTATTCTCACGATGAGTGTTTATTCACCTGTCATTACACTAGAGTGTGGCAGGTAATAGGAATGCCTAGTCCCGAAATGAAAAAAAATTAATATGATGTTAATAATAAATTCCTTGGAAAGTGTTGGTGATACAAGTATTGTGTAGATAGTAGATATAGGTTTTTGTAATCTGAAAATATAAAAACATCAAGGTAGCAAGTGGCAAAACGGAGCATAAATGGTATTGCAATGCTTGAAAACAAGGCCTAGGGTTCATACTTTCACTAGTGCAATATCTCAACAGTGCTAACATAATTGAATCATATAACAATCCCTCAACATGCGACAAAGAATCACTCCAAAGTCCTTATCTAGCGGAGAACATAAGATGAAATTGTTTGTAGGGTACGAAACCACCTCAAAGTTATCATTTTTTATCAATCTATTGAGCTATTCCTATTAGTGTCACAAACTGCCCTAGAGTTCGTACTAAAATAATACCATATGATACACATCAACCAACTACAATATCACCTAGATACTCCAATGTGACCACAAGTATCCGTGAGTTGATTATATGATATGCATCAAACAACTTAAGATTCATAATATTCAATCCAATACAAAGAACTTCAAAGAGTGCCCCAAGATTTCTACCGGAGAAAGTAGGACGAAAACATGCATCAACCCCTATGCATAGATTACCCCAATGTCACCTCAGGAATCTGTGAGTTGAGTGCCAAAACATACATCAAGTGAATCAATATAATACCCCATTGTCACCACCGGTATTCATATGCAAGACATACATCAAGTGTTCTCAAATCCAACAAGTATTCAATTCGACAATAGTGAAACCTCAAAGGTAAAAACTCAACTCATCACAACAAGATAGAGAGGGAGAAACACCATAAGATCCAACTATATTAACAAAGCTCGTGGTGCATCAAGATCGTGCCAAATCAAGAACACGAGAGAGAGAGAGAGAGAGATCAAACACAGAGCTACTAGTACATACCCTCAGCGTCGAGGGTGAACTACTCCCTCCTCGTCACGGTGACTGGCGGAATGATGAAGATGACCTTCGGTCATGATTTCCCCCTCCGGCAGGGTGCCGGAACAGGGATCCATATGGTATTTCGAATGTACAGAGGCTTGCGGCGACAGAGTCGAAGTTCTAGGGTTATTTCTAGAGGTTTTTGAATATATAGGAATTTTTGGCGTCGGTCTCACGCAAAGAGGTGCTACAGGGGGCCCACGAGGCACCAGGGCGCGACCACCCCCCTGGCGCGCCCTGGTGGCTTGTGGGGCCCTCGTGGCTCTTCTGGTCCTCCCACGAAGCTTCTAGTGTCTTTTTTGTTCCAAAAATATCGTCAAAGAGTTTCAGCCCATTCCGAGAACTTTTATTTCTGCACAAAAAACAACACCACGGTAGTTCTGCTGAAAACAGCGTCAGTCTGGGTTAGTTCCATTCAAATCATATCAAAACCATATAAAATTGTTGTAAACATGGCATGAATACTTCATAAATTATAGATACATTGGAGACGTATCATGTCTTCATGTCAAATTATAGACTATTGCTTTGAATCATTCAAGTCCAAATGTCCATGCTACAAAAGAAAAGATTATATGATGAATATGATAGGTAGCATTCCACATCAAAAATTCTGTTTTTATCATTTACCTACTCAAGGACGAGCAGGAATTAAGCTTGGGGATGCTTGATACGTCTCCAACGTATCTATAATTTTTTATTGTTCCATGCTATTATAGTATCAATCTTGGATGTTTTATATACATTTACAAGCAACTATATATCATTTTTTGGGACTAACCTATTAACTTAGTGCACAGTGCGAGATGCTATTTTTTTCCTGTTTTTTCTTTTTCAGAATATCAGTACCAAACGAAGTCCAAATGCCACGAAACTTTTTGGAGATTTTTTTCTGGCAATAAGAGACCCTGGAAGCTTCGGGGCAGGATGAGAAGATGGAGAAGTGGCCCACGAGGCACCAGGGCGCGCCCAGGGGGTAGGGTGCACCCTGGTGGCTTGTGGGGCCCATGTAGCTCCATTTGACCTAACTCCGCCTCTATAAATTCTCTAATATCGGGAAACCAACAGGGGAGTCCATTAAATACTTTTTTGTTGCTGCAAGTTCCTATTCTCGAGAGATCCCATCTGGAGGCCTTTTCCGGCACTCTGCCGGAGGGGGATTCGATCACCGAGGGGCTCTACATCATCCTTGCTGCCCTTCCGATGATGTGTGAGTAGTTTACCATAGACCTACGGGTCCATAGTTAGTAGCTAGATGGCTTCTTCTCTCTATTTGATCTTCAATACAATGTTCTCCACGATGTTCTTGGAGTTCTATTCGATGTGATCACTTTTTGCGGTGTGTTTGTTGGGATCCGATGAATCGTGAGTTTATGATTAGATCTTGTTCACACACGAACACGTCACCGTTTACCTCCAACGCCGAGGGTGATGCACCACAGCTCACGTCGAAGGAGACCCGTCCGGAAGCGCGGTACGCAAGCAATCTGACGGGTGCTTTTCAGGACCCGAAATCCCACGCGCCCGAGAGAGACCCCGTCTGGACGCGCTGCGGCTATGGGATGCCCTAGGTCGGTTCGCCCGCCCCTAGAGCCTTGAGGATCGCTGCCCTTCAACGAAGAACGAACGAAGAACAAGAGAGAAAGAACAAGGGGAGAGATGTAAAACTAGGGTAAAAAGTAGATTGATTGTTCAATTATGTGTTGTTTCAATCGGCCATCACCTCCATTATATATAAGAGGCGGCTGGACTTCCCGTACAAGCAAAAGATTCATCTAGGGTTTCCTTACAAGAAGATTATATCAATTCACGTCCTAGAGTCCTAGCTCTAGTCTAACTCGGATTCAACCCGAATCTGGCCCAAACTTCAGCCTGATCTTATTTTGCTTCTCCAGGTTGCATATGACCTTGGATTGAGACAATTTATATATCAAAATTGATCAGCTCAACAAGGCGAAACTTTTTTGTGTTGTAAGTTTTTCCATTCGAGGTTGTCTTGACGGCCAAACAGCTCGCGCGACCCATCAGACTTGTTGTCTGATCCCTCGCGCCATATTTTGCCTCGTGGTAGGGCTGCACTCCGATGCCTCTAATTTTTGCATACGAACTCGGATTGAGACAATTTTTATATCAAAATAGTCCGTTTCGACGAGAGGAAGAACTTTTCTGTTGAAACTTTTTTCATCCGAGGCCATATTATAAGGGTTTTGTGCCATGCAAAAATCTGGTGTCAACACATGCCCCCTTATTTTTCGGCAAAGCTTGCACGCCGAAAAATAACTTGCAAGACTTTGGTCTAAGGACGATGTCAACACTTCATCGTCAATTTATATGTGCTTAGGGCGATAAATATATATCGGCCATGTCTTTGATTAGGGCGATAGTTATATATCGGCCACTTTGATTAGCAACAAAATACAGCTAATCGAATGTATGGTGATGAGGTAAAACCATTGCATGTTGTAAGAAGTTATATTGCATCCATGGATCAAAATAAGTCTATGGAGGGTAACCAGTCATACCTGAGGCTAAATTCCATGTCATCGGCATCAATGGCATAGTTGGAGAATGTGGATAATGTGTGCACTGAAGACGTTGAAACCTTCGGCTTGGTCGTTCATAATTTTCACTCTTTTCCTTATTTACCTTTGTCGCACTTCTTGCAATGGAACCTTGCACATCACTCTTGTTTCTTCCTTTGGGAACCCATGCCATGTTTCTCTTTTCAAGCTCTTGTGCACTAAGTTTTTGTAATTTCTTCTTTTGCCAATACGATAAGCCGAGTGAGCACTCCGGCTGTGATTTTGTTTGAAGCAATGGCAATTCTTGTTTTACCTTATGCACTCTCAACTTCTTCTCTTCAGATTTGGCACTTGATTGACTTGCCTCAGTTCCTTTAGTAGCCAATGTCAACACTTTAATTGGCTCTTTTTCATTTGAGATCAAATCTAAAGTAGCACTCTTACGACCATCTTTTTTAACATGGTAAACTTGCTTGACCACCTCTTTCTTGTTCCTTGAGCTCCGGACCGATTCCTTATGATTGAAACGGTCTTTAACATGTGATTGTTCAAATGTTGATCTTTTTGGAGCTGCATAATGTCTGTGAAATGGTCTAAAATAAGATGAAGAATGCGCCCTTGTATCATACCTGTCCCACGATGCATATGGATTTACATGATCATAGGAAGGTATCCATGGCATTAGCATTGGCGGCACAAAATATGGATATGAATATACTGCATTAGAATTCTCATTTTGCCAATATCGAACCTCGGGTTTGCGCCTAGGCGGTGGTCTTGATGCTCTTGAATTACTTGGCCGATAAGCATTGTTCTCCTTACTTATCTTCTGATATTTTTCCAATAATTGCGCGAAAGTGACTTTCAACCTTTTACCTTTGTGCTTACCTCGGCCTTTGCTTTCTTTTGGTTTGCTTTCGTAGATCATCAGATTTGCTTGTTGCCCCCCAGTCCTTGGCGTCTTCACTGTAGCCTCGATGGAATTCTCGCCCTCAAGATTATGTTCATTATGCTCTTCAACAACTTCTTTACTTGAAAGCTTGATCTCGTCACATGCAGGTTTTAGCTTCTCTTTAAATGGATCGGCTTGGAGCAGCCGATGCAAAAACTTTTTGCCATCAGGACCAATCGGAATAGACTGGTCATCTCTTGGTGTTTCAACAAATTTCAATCGTCCTTTTTCAATGGCTGATTTAACTATTTGACGAAACATGTTGCAATCCTCAAAATTATGCTTGAACGAATCATGCAACTTACAATACATTCGTCCTTTGATTGATGGCTTGACATGGTGATCAAGAATTCTAATGTAATTATTTTTCAGCAACAAATCAAATATTTGATCACACATGCTTGAATTGAAGGTATACTTCTTGTTTTCTAGCCGATCTTGGTGTGCGAACGGCTTTGGAGTTAAGCAAATGAATGGTTCAAATTTGGAATATCCCCATTCTGCTATGCATTGTGTTTTGCACCCAATCTCCGATGTATTTGGATCAGATATTATATTAGCATCGGATTTCTCAAAAGAATCTAACATTGGCTTTAAATTTCTGAAACGAAAATAGTTAGAATACGCATGTCTCAATTGAGACCAAGTGCAAGCCAAGTACGAAACAAGCAAAGCTACCCAATTAGATATGAAATTTTGATAAAGCAATGAGGAAAACTTTGGCTACAATAATAAGTCACTATCGGTCTTTATAAATGGCACAATAGGTTGACCGATATGTTCTGTAACAATTTTATTACTAACAAGTAAATTACCCTTCTTCATTGGTCTTTCAAAATTACTTATGAGAGTTTTTCTTATAGAAGCATCAACAATAAAGTTTTGACCAAATCGGAAGATAGGTAAATCACTTGCTAGACATACCTCTTCAAATACGTTGGGAGAGCATGATAGTTGCGTTATTTGATCGATATCTTGTTCCTCTTTCGAATAGCTCCCCAACACCTTGTCATCCTCTTTTTCTAGAATAGATTCGGCATACATGATATTTGATTCGGTCTTTTCAATAACCGAATTAACTTTATTATCCGAATCACCACACTTTTTGATAATTCTATCCACACCCAATGTTTTCTCTTTTTGATATAATCTAGCTTGTATTGCAGCAGAATTAATGGGCTTTCCCTATTTTATTAATTCATGTAAAAGTAGAACAACATTGCATTCATCCCAAAAAGACGTAAGATTTTTCTTAATGACCCAATCTGGATAGAATTGCTCCCCGACAGTTTTAGACTCTTTCGGTATCGAGATGTCACCGAAATTCTCTAATTGTGCAGGGAAAACATTGTATGCTACGATACTAGGTGAAGACACATGTGATCCTATAGAATTTTCACTTATTCAGCTATTAGCGTGAAGGTGCAAAGCTGAATTATGAATACCTATAGTTGCATATGGTGCCAAAAATTAAGTAGCATGAGGTGTAGCATATGATGGTTGAGGGTAATTGGCCGGATAATTAGTAGTAGCATGGTCAATTCCCCTATCCACCGGCATGTTTGGATTAACATATTGCAATTTAGTTGCCGATGAATAAAAAGGTGAAACACTTTGTTGCATGCTATTAGAAGTTCCTACACGAGGTGTTTCAACTTGATTATCCAAACTCATCATGTTGTTCATCGGCATAATGATTTTTGGGGTTGCCGATGCATGAGAGTTGGAGTACATATGGTGCATGTTACTAGTATCATAAGAAGTTGAAGCATGTAAATTAATTTGAATCGGCCCTTGCACGTAATTAGATGCATGATTGATATAACTAGGACTAGCCGATAGAGTATATTCATTGAACGATATAGTAACACCATATGAATTATTTGCATCTACACAAAGGTATTGGGTATTCATATTACTTTTGCAGATAGCAAACCCTAGTTGACGCTCTCTTCGTAGCAAGAACGGGCTGGAGACCGTTCGAAGCTTCGTCCCCAGCGGAGTCGCCAAAAAGTGTGTTCGCACACGAATACATCACTGTGTACCTCCAACGCCGAAGGTGATGCACTGCAGCTCACATCGAAGGAGACCCGTCCGGAAGCGCGGTACGCAAGCAATCTGGCGGGTGCTTTTCAGGACCCGAAACCCCACGCGTCCGAGAGGGACCCCGTCTGGACGCGCGGCGGCTATGGGCTACCCTAGGTCGGTTCGCCCGCCCCTAGAGCCTCGAGGGTCGCTGCCCTTCAATGAAGAACGAACGAAGAACGAGAGAGAAAGAACAAGGGGAGAGATGTATAACTAGGGTAAAAAGTAGATTGATTGTTCGATTGTGTGTTGTTTCAATCGGCCGTCACCTCCATTATATATAAAAGGCAGCTGGACTTCCCGTACAAGCAAAAAATTCATCTAGGGTTTCCTTACAAGAAAATTATATCAATTCACGTTCCAGAGTCCTAACTCGGATTCAACCCGAATCTGGCCCAAACTTTAGCCTGATCTTGTTTTGCCTCTCTAGGTTGCATATGACCTCGGATTGAGACAATTTATGTATCAAAATCAATCGGCTAGACGAGACGAAACTTTTTCATGTTGTAAGTTTTTCCATTCGAGGCTGTCTTGACGGCCAAACAGCTCGCGCGACCCATCAGACTTGTTGTCTGATCCCCGCGCCATATTTTGCCTCGTGGTAGAGCTGCACTCCGATGCCTCTAACTTTTGCATACGAACTCGGATTGAGACGATTTTTATATCAAAATAGTTCGTTTCGACGAGATGAAGAACTTTTCTGTTGAAACTTTTTTCATCCGAGGCCATATTATAAGGGTTTTGTACCATGCCAAAATCTGGTGTCAACAGATCTATCCATGAATATTACTTGAGTTTTTCTCTGAACTCTTTTATGCATGATTACTATAGCTTTGTATTTCTCTCCAATCTATTGATTTGGTTTGGTCAACTAGATTGATTTATCTTGCAATGGGAGATGTGCATTGTAATGGGTTCAATCTTGCGGTGCTCAATCCCAGTAACAAAAGGGGACATGACACGTATGTATCATTGCTATTAAGGGTAAAAACATGGGGTTTATTCATACGTGAGTGTATCTTGTCTACATTATTTCATCTTGCTTAAGACGTTACTCCGTTCTTTATGAACTTAATACTCTAGATGCATGCTGGATAGCGGTCGATGTGTGGAGTAATAGTAGTAGATGCAGGCAGGAGTCGGTCTACTTGTCTCGGACGTGATGCCTATATATGATCATTGCCTTGAATATCGTCATAATTATTTGCTTTCTTAACAATTGCCCAACAGTAATTTGTTTACCCACCGTATGCTATTTTCAAGAGAGAAGCATCTAGGAAAAACTATGGCCCCCGGGTCTATCTTTTATCATATATTTAAAACCAAAAATACCTTGCTGCGTTTTTACTTTATTTATTTTATTTTGTATTTTTGTCCGATCTATCTATCAAACACCATACAATTATGTAATCTTGCTCGTAACCGTCGAGGGATTGACGACTCCTTGTTCGCTTTGGGTTGCAACGATTTGTTGTTTGTGTGCAGGTGCTGCTAACAAGGTGTTGCTTGGTTCTTCTACTGGATTGATAACCTTGGTTCTTAACTGAGAGAAATACTTATCTCTATTGTACTGCATCATCATCTCCTCTTCGGGGAAATCCCAACGCAGTTCACAAGTAGCAGGCCCGAGTGTCGTGATTTCAGATCCAAACCCTTTATATTTTCATGAATATATTTGAGTTCTTGATCATATCTGCTAGTTATATGCACTTGTTATTATTCTGATCCATAGACCCCAAAGTGACAATAGTTGGGATACTCTCCGGGGATGAATGTAATTCGAGGAGTTCATGTATTCACCATGTGTTAATGCTTTGTTCCAGTTCTCTATTAAAAGGAGGCCTTAATATCCCTTAGTTTCCTTATGGACGCCGCTGCTACGGGAGGATAGGACAAAAGATGTCATGCAAGTTCTTATTATAAACTCGTATGACTATATAAGGAATACATGCCTACATTATATTGATGAATTGGAGCTATTGAGTCTCGCTCTAGGTTGTGACTGTTATACGATGAATATCATCCAACACAAATATCCATCACTGATCCAATGCCTACGTTTTTCGCATATTGATCTTTGCTAAGTTACTTTCGTTGTTGCTGCTATTACAGACACTACAAAACTGCTACTGTTACTGTTACCATTACTATTGCTATTGTTACCACTGCTATCAAAACTATCATACTACTCTGCTACCAAACACTTTGCTGCAGATATTTAGTTCTCCAGGTGTGGTTGAATTGACAACTCAACTGCTAATACTTGCAAATATTCGTTGGCTCCCCTTGTGTCGAATCAATAAATTTGGATGAAATACTACCCTCGAAGACTATCGCGATCCCCTATACTTGTGGGTTATCATTATCCTAGGACTCAAATAAACTGAAACCAAATCTTTGAGTCATTGAAAACCACACATTTATCCTTTTGAAGTAGGGGTCAACCATCTCCTTAATAAAACATCTGAGTTCATCATAGACTCCTCGAACTACAGTCATCCTCGGAGAGTATCCCAACTTCTTGACCTTTCTCATGAATAGTTCATCATAGACCATGCGCCGTAAATGGTTTCTAAACCTCGGAACAACACCACGATCATTATTATACAAGTAGGAATTCTCTTGTTTGAAATTCTAGTAATCTAGCTCTGGCCATTTAGGAATAGGAAAGTCCTTGGAATTCAGATGCTCTAGAATGAAATCTTCTTTCTCTTCTTCATCATCACCCTCTGCCTCATAGTGTTCATCTTCTTGTGAGTCAAACTCATCATCCTCAGACGCTGGATTGGATGCCTCAAATACAAGATCCTTGGCAGCTGCTTTGCGAATTCGCTCAACCTTAGGTGCTGCTGTAGCCGACGACCCCCGACTTATACCCTCAGAAGGCTGACGCCAACAGTATACAATAAACCTAGAGGTCTCTTCAAAACCCTTTGACCTTTTGCGACAAGCAGCCCCAACAGTGCCTGTGAAATTGTCTGAGAGAGTATAAAAAAGACAAGATGAGAACAATTGTCCGAGTATGTGGATGAAGCTAAACTGGACAAATAATTAGGCAGAACCTCTCTGGATATCCCGTGGCCATGGTACAACCCTAGCAGCATGGGGTCCCGTGGAAACGGTACACGGCCGTGCGCACAGGGTAATCCAGCGTGCGGCCTCTCTCTAGATGGATCTGAGGGAGAGATTGATGATAAACTATGTCCAACGTGATCCTACACGATTCTAAGTCGATTTCATTGGAGATTTTGTGGATCTAACGCCAACAGCGAAGCCCTAGAAGACTTTGAATGAAATGCGAGGGAAAACACCGAATGAATTGGTCAAACGAGGCATGTACCAGAGGAGTCTCCCATTCCGACAAGGAGGTGCGAAGGAGAGGCCCCGTGGGCACGGGAACTCGACGGCGACGGCTTGTTTGGTGGACCGGGTTACAGTTGATCCATGTGCATGTGATTAATGTCCTTCTGTGATGTTTGTTGCGTCGTTGGTGAGATTGGATATGGCCATGTGGGTGTCGGGCTTTTAGTTGGCTTGGCCTTGTGACAACTATAGGCCTGGCCCTTTCGTATGCGCTTTCGTCCATTTATTCATAATTGATTGGACAACAATTTTCTTCTTAATTAATGAAATAGGCAAATCTTTTGCCTAGTGTTTCAAGAAATATATTTAAGGTTTGTTTCTACGGGGTTTGTTTGATTCATAGAACAACAATCCATATGATTTTTTCTCTTAGGATCGATTTGCACTATATTCAATAGGAAAATTCCCGTCCAGTCCCACCTCTTATTTAGAGTTCAACATTTTTCTTGTGTACAATCAAACATCCATAGAATCATATAGTACTGAATATGGCATGGCATTCCATTTTTGTGTTTTCCTTGTTTATGTGTTTTAGAAATTTTGTGAATCGAAGAGGCCCTTAGAGTAACTCCAACGCGCCGACCCGTTTCGTCTGCGCGCATTCGTTTGGGTCGGCGTGGACAGAAAAGTCGTCCCAACGCGCCGACCCAAACGGACACGCGTCCGCTTTTCGTCCGCCTGCCGACCCATTCCCGGCCCAATTTTGAGCCTGATTTGCGTCGGCGCGGATACGAAGTACTCCTTCCCCTGGCCCGTTAGTCGGTGACACATTGGCCATCCTCTTCCACCCATATCAACAGCAAACCCTCACCCGCCCCGCCCCGTCACCGTCGCCGCCCATTTCCGGTGCCTCTGCCAGCAGCCCGTCGCCGCCACCTCCCACGTCGCCGCCACCAACGCCTTGCCGTCGGGGCACCGAAGCTTCCCAACCCCCCCCCCCCCCCTTCCCACTCCGACGTCGCCGCGAGCAGGAAGCCATCTCACCTCCCCGGCCAGCTCCTTCGTCCGACATTGCTCGCTGTCCTGACGACGGCACGCTCGTCGGACGTCGCCAGGCCAGCCACCTGGTCCAAGGGAGGCGCGCGTCTCTTCATCGGCCAGCTTCTTCGTCCACGTCCGCAAGCTGTTTGACAGTTTGCCAATGTACAAAATGGACTCCGCCGACGAGTTCTTTTTCCACAACTTCCTGTGCCACTCCGATGATTCCTTGTCCGATGATGAGGAGGAATCTTGGCTGCCGTGTTGGTCCATGACCACCTTAATAGGCAGCGGCTGTTGTTCCGGGGCTCGATCCCGGGGCACCTTCCGGCGTTGAATCGCAACCGAGAGAGCGGACATTTCCTTCTTTGGAAGGACTAATTTGACACAACCAACCCGATGTTCAAACATCAGAAATTCCGGCGGCGTTTCCGTATGGGCAGGCATCTTTTCAACCGTATTAGAGAGGGGGTGGTCGGATACGATAATTATTTCGAGTGCAAAGAGGATGCCCTTGGAAACATTGGCTTCTCATCTTATCATAAATGCACTGCAGCCATCCGGATGATGCTTGCATATGGAGTGCCCGGTGATCGCATTGATGAGTACGTCCGTATGAGCGAGTCTACATGCCTAGACTCCATGTACAAGTTCTACAAGACCATGATTGCTGTGTTTGGCCCTGAGTACTTGAGAGAGACGACTGCTCAAGATACAGCCTGCTTGCTGACGACGAATGCCAGCAGGGGCTTCCCAGGGATGCTTGACAGCATAGACTGCATGCACTGGGAGTGGAAGAATTGCCCTTCTGCTTGGCAAGGGCAGTATAAGGGCCATGTCAGGGCTTGCACTGTCATACTTGAGGCCGTGGCCTCACAAGATCTCTGGATCTGGCACCTCTTTCTTCGGCATGGTCGGATCGCACAATGATATCAACGTGCTTCAACGCTCGCCGGTGTTTGCAAGGCTTGCCGAAGGCAACAACCCGCCGGTGAATGTTACCATCAACAACCACAACTACGACAAAGAATACTACCTTGGTGACGGTATCTATACTCAGTGGACCACTATTGTAAAGACAATCACCAACCCCGTCGGAGAGAAGAGAAAAAGATTTGCCCAACAGCAAGAGAGTGCTAGGAAGAACGTCGAGCGTGCCTTTGGTGTTCTGCAATCTCGATGGGGTATCGTTCGGTATCCTGCTAGAACTTGGAGCACCAAGAAGTTGTGGGAGGTGATGACTGCTTGTGTGATCATGCATAATATGATCGTAGAGGATGAGCGCCCGGAACGTATCTACGATCAAGGGTTTCAGTTTCAGGGTGAGAATGTTGTGCATGAACATGGAGGAGTGGCAACGTTTGCACAGTTCACCCAATTTCATCATGAAATGCATGATTGGGAAACTCACATGCAGCTGCAAAATGATTTGGTTCGACATATGTGGACTCATGTTGACAACCAATAGATGTATCTTTTTTTCAAATGTATTTGAGACAATTTAATTTTTATTCAGCTTGTAAAATTATGCTAAATTTATTTGGTTGTGAAACTATGCTATTTTTGTTTGTTTGTGAAACTATGCAAAATATGTGCATAATTGTTGAAAAACGACGGCCAGATTAAATTGGACGGACACCGAGCAGACGACCGACCCAAACGAATAAAAAACGGACAAAATCGCTATCCGTTTGAGTCGGCGCGTTGGAGTTGCTCTTCCATTCGATTAAAATCCCAGAGGACCAAACCGTTGAAAACATGGTCAATTTGGGCAATACTCACTCAGGCCCCCTTTGTTTGGGCTACGGATTCTTGAAAATCAGCTTCGGCTTGGATTATGAGAATCAGCTGCAGCTGCAGATTCTAGAAATCTGAAGCAGCCTGTTTGTTTGCCCTGGTTCTGGAAATCCGAATGTACTGTTTGTTTACCCAACGCCAAGAACAGGGCAGAGATTGGGGGCGATACCCGCGTCGCTGGCGGAGCTCGAGCAGCGGAGGTGGGGTTTGGTGGCCGGAATACGGGGCGGGCGGATGTGAAGGCGCCGGATCCGCCCGTCCTGGAGCCGACGGGGCTGGCCTACGCGGAGATCGGGGGCGGCGCATCGCTGGCGGTGCTCGTGGGCAGCGGCGGAGGCGCGGCTCGTTGGCCGGAATACGGGGAGGGACGGGCGTGGTGGCGTCAGATCCACCTGTCCTGGAGCCGACGGGGCTGGCAAAGGTGGCGGTGGAGGCAGAGCTTGGTGGCCGGAAGGTGGGGGTGGGGCCGCGCGCGCGGAGCCTACGGGAGAGGCTGAGGCAGAGGATGGGGCCGGGGCCGCGCGCGCGGAGCCTGCGGGCGAGGGAGAGGTACTCCCAGGCGGCGCCGCCGCCGTGCTCTGCCTGATCCTCCAGCCGCAGCAGGCGCGCCTCTTCCATCACGGTTGTCGCTGTCGCGGTCGCCATGGGGAGGGAGACGAGACGAGGGGGGCACAAAACGAATCGTTTTGTTTCGTGGGAACCTGTAGAATCACCAAAATCGCTGCTTCCGGATTCCCTTCGCTGGTAGTTTATTTTTGGAATCGGATTCTAGAAAGCTATACGGGAATCTGACGTGTTTGTTTGAGCTTCTGATTTTAGGACCATAGAATCTGAGAATCAGAATCCGTAGCCCAAACAAAGGCCACCTCACTGTCTCCAATTGCACCCAACATGTTATCTTGGCCTCTAGGAAGTGTACGTACGCACATACCACTACCAGCCTAGAGCATCTCCCACAGTGAATTCCTGGCTCAGCCTGCACGTACCATGCAGTACATGGGCTCGCCCGCCTCACACGCCATAGCCCCAGGGACTGGCCCCGGTACCCTGCCTTGCCACGAATTTAAATTTCTGGCGTCAGCTCGTC
Organism: Thinopyrum elongatum; assembly: GCA_011799875.1. Lineage (NCBI taxonomy): Eukaryota > Viridiplantae > Streptophyta > Magnoliopsida > Poales > Poaceae > Thinopyrum > Thinopyrum elongatum. The sequence goes on from CM022301.1 coordinate 289,349,344, forward strand.
ACGTGAAATCGTGTACACCAGTACTGCTTACCGTGTCTTTGCTTGCATTGGTGGCACTCGCAGGCCTCTGCAGCTACACCATACCTCGCACTCGCAGGCAGCAGCCGCACTCCACCGTACAACTTTCACATTCCCTAGCTTCACATCGATTCTACTTTTACCAGCGAAATGGACATACGATTCGAAGTACCCATCTGCGCAAGATACGGCCGAGTTTGACTCGTTTTCACAGTGGATTCATTGCAGCAGTACTGAACTTGGTTTGCAAAATGCATGCTTTTCGTGTCCTTTTTTCCTTCAAGAAACAACAACGAGGAGAAAGAAAAAAGAAGTACGTAGATGGACGAGGACAAGATGAGGCAGCAGGCATGGAAAGAGAAGCTGAACCATGGTCATCACTTTTCTCTGACTCTGTTTCTCCCCGGTCTCAACTCGCGTCGCTTCAAGCTTCTGCAACTTTTCGCAGAAGTGAGATGTGGATGGATGGACCTGTCCTGGCCTTGGCTTAGCTGCGCCGCGCGTGCCTGTGTGCCTCTGTCTTTCACGTGGACTAGCTGGGTCTCTCCTTCCACAACAGTGCAGTCGAGCGACTGACATGGGAAGCGAGTGATCAACCATGCCAAGAAGAGAACCCGGATCACACACACGGTCGTACGTGTGGGTTTCACTAATTAGCATGGAACATTTTTATAAGCTGTGAGCATTTATATGAAAAAAATCTACTGTATTTCAAAACCGGACCCAATCAGCAAGAATCTCAAACTCCCAACCTGTTGAATCAATTTGTGAGTGAGAGAATGAGAGTGTAGTACACCCAAAAGGACATGATGAGAAAGTGATGGCTACTCCTGCTCCTCCCTCGAAGTCTACATGTAGCTACCGCATGCAGGCCACAGTGGCGTGGGATGTGACTGTGCAATCCGACGAGGATAACGAGACGGATTGGGAGTTCCCTCTCCCTTGGATTGCATCTCCTTGCGTAGGCGAGGGCGCGATTGCATCTACTGGTTCTTACATGCATGTGATTTGATTGCGACGTGCCAAATGGCCGGCGGGTCACTGTGCCCGATGGACCAACAGGAGGAAGAAGGGCATGGCTTTGGCGGTGATTCCCTCCGGCTCCTTTTGAGATTCTCGACCGAAAGGGAACGTATCCAAGACCGGGGTCCGGGCGTTTGGCACATTGGGAAATACTAAAGTCATCCACAATGTATGCCAAATTGCTAGTGCGGCTAATGCCAAATAATCAAATAGCTTCTGGCACAGATGAGACATAGTATTATGGAGAGTGCTGCCAAATCAAAAACAGAGGGAAGCGAAGCTCCTGCGTGCTCCGATGCCAAATTTGTGTCCCTTCTCCTGCCTTTAGCTACTTTCTCCCTTCTCCTGCTTTGTCATGCACGAGCATAGCGCACACAATTTTGAAAGACGAGATTTTCTATGTTAATTTGTGTCCGTGCTTAGACCTACTCTGCATATATTTGGCAATAGTTTTTTTATTGAGAAACTTTCAATCTATTTATTTTCAATCATAGCAGTAAAAAAATTACTACATAAGTAATAAAAATTACTACCATGTTAGTGGACCATCTAACGACGACTACAAACACTGGAGCAAGCCGAAGGCGCACCACCGTCATCGCCCCTCCCTCACCGGAACCGGACAAATCTTGTTGTAGTACACAGTCGGGAAGTCGTCGTGCTAAGTTCCCATAGGACCAACGCACCAGAGTAGTAACTATCGCCGATGAAGAAAATTGTAGATCAGAAGGATCAAACCTGTAAACACCCGAACGAAGACGAAGGAAGACCGGATTCAAACACATCCATCGAAGACCAGCACCAACCGAATTCCACGAGATCCGACGAAGACACACCTCCACACGTCCTGCGACGATGCTAGACGCACCATCAGGACGGGGATGGAACGTGGAAGACAATATTCCTACTAAGGGACATGATCGCCGCCACATAGTCCCAACCAAGACGTTGAACCTAATAAGAACGAGAACGGGGCCCCTTCCGCCGGCGGGGGGCGAGATCGTCCGCACCTCCATGGCCTAGAGGCCATCGAAGATGGGGCGGACCGACGGCAACGCTGATCACAATAGCTACATTGAAGAGAACGAATTGGCACCAGTGCCAAAATTTTGACATCACAAATTTGGCATCATCATGTTGTGGATGCCCTAATCTCTCTGACCAATTTAGTATAAAATTATATTAAACCAGCGACATTTAATATGCAACAAAGGGAGTAAATTGGACTGAAGTCACGGGAAAGCGAAATGATGATAACACATTTGAGCGTACAACCTCAATTCATGCATGTAAATTTACCGCATTTTTTCTTGCCAGTTTTTACTTCCCTCGTTCGGAATTAGTTGATGCTTATATATCTAGACGGAGAGAATGCAATTCTGTAAAAAAAAAAATCATGCCCGCAATTTTTGATGAACCGAGCGTCGCAAAACAAATAAATTCAACATTCCAGGCCCCATCGTCTTTTTTTTTCAAGAACAAGCCCTATCATGATGGGCTACACATATGAGCGTCTGTCTATAGCCGACAGGGCTGACCGGTGGACCAAAAAATAGGGCAAAGCCCGTCTCTCTCCTTTTAAGTCCAAATCATTAGTTCCCGCAAAAAAAAAAGTCCAAATCATTAGTTAAGTGTTACCCATTGCAAACATCACTCGCATCTTCTCATGTGTTGCAGACAAGAGGCGCACTATATGTACGCCATTTGTCGTAATCTGAGAGTTTTTTTTTCTTTTTTCGTAAATTCGTTTATCCAAAATATTTTATCTCTTAAACCGTGCGTCCAAATCCCGAAACTTTTTCACCGTTGGATTTCTCACGTCGAGATCTTTCAAACTAGATCTTATGTTTATATGTTTTGATTAAAAAAATCACAAAAAAAACTGAAAGAACAAACCTGAAGCCGAAAGCACGGCTTTTTTTCTTTATTTTCCCTCTTTTTCAAGAAGCACAACCGCGCTTCTCGCGGAAACAAACCGGTGCCACCATGGGAATCAAATTTATGCTTATTGCAAAAGCACTTTTTTTTCCTTTTCGAGAAGCACCGTTATACTTTTCACGGAAGCAAATATATGCTTTTCATGGAAGCACATATTTTTCCCTTTCCGAGAAGCGTAGTTGTGCGGCAAATCTGTGCCTCCATGAGAAGCAAATCTGTGCTTCTCATGGAAGCATTTTTTCCTGCAAAAAGATAATAGTCTGTGATTTTTTCCTCCAAAACCTAAGAAAAACCAGGTGAAAACCAAAAAGCCAAAAATGCCCGGAAAAAACCATCTAACGGCCAAAAAAGCATATAGAAAAAAAAATGAAATCCTGAGGAAACGTGCAACACGCAACATGTGGCGGCGGCTAGGCGCACCACTTAGAGTGCTCCCAGGGAGCCAAAAAGTGACCCTGAAGGTCCCGCGCAAGGGATAACCTCCAGTTAGTTGTTCTTCTTTTAAGTCCCCACACTAAGAGCCCCTCATTAGCGCATACAGTGCCATGGATTGCGCTGAAGCGCTCACGCATAAGCTACATGGGCCGACCCAGCTTAGCTCCCTACTAATTCTTCACGCACAAGCTACATAGGCGCAAGAGCAACAAATCCTATTTTGCCGCCCTTAGCACCAAATACAAGCCATTCCACAAACTGACACACACCCCTCTTCATCCTTGACTCGGCTCATTTACTCTTTTTTCTCATTTGCTCTATACGCTCAAAGCTTGTTGGCGACGTTAAAGAGCTGCTGGTGCAGGTGTGCAGCCCGGTTTAGGGAAGCTTCTAGTAGCTTCCCAGTCCGGTTTTATTTTCTGATTTTTATGAGGTTTTCCTTCTAGCTTTTTCTTCTTTTTTTCATTTTTCATTTTTATGTTTATCTATTTTCATTTTTTGTCAGTTTTCTGAAACACGTAATTTTTGTTTCTCAAGTGTGTGAATTTTTCCAAATGCGTGAACCTTTTTCCATTTCACGATTTTTTCCAAATTTATGGTTATTTTCAAATCCAAAAACATTTTTAAAAGGTTTTAAGAAATTTTCTTCAAATTTATGAACATTTTTCTGAACTTGTGATCTTTTTCAAATTCATGAACTGTTTTAAAACTCATGATTTTTTTATTCGTGAACATTTTATCAAATCTATGAACTTTTTAAAAATTTACCAAAATTTCTAAATTCATGATTTTTTTTAAAAAAATATGTACTTATTTCAAATATTTTTTTTTCAAAAAAGTCAATGAACGTCGGTTAACCGGTCAAAGCTCATCTGGTGGCCAGTCAACCATCAGCCGGTCGGTCGCAGGAGAGACCGAAGATGACCGGTCAAAGTGATCTATCCTATTTGTTGGGCCAGGAACTAGAGCGTGGCGCGTGAGCGCTATTTGCTACAACTGGTGCTGAAGGCACTAGATAGGAGTACTCCGGAGGAGCTCCTATTTCTGAGATCACTAGTTAAGGGTCACGCCTTGCAATGGTTACTTTTCATCTTCTTAGGTGTTAACAAGTGGGATACTGCATGTATGTCACTAGTGCAACATGCGAGTTTCATCTTTTATTTACGCAGATTCGATTTTTAAAACCCTTTTATTTCTTGAAATGTAAGTTCAAATCACAAACCGTTTTCATCGTTGGATTTCTCGCATCGAGATTTTCGAAACTAGATCACATGTTAATAAGTTTCGACGAACTTCTTTTCATGAAACAAACTAGGAATCCAGAAAAAGGAAACCGTAATAAAACAGAAACTGAAAAAACCAAAAAAGAAAAACAATAAATAAACAAAACGGAAAATATATAGAAAACTGGAAACGAAAGCACGGTTGTGCCTTTTCACTTTCTTTAGGAAGCACACATGTATTTATTCTTTTTTTTTTGGAAGCATGGTTGTGCTTCTCACAGAAGCACATAATGTATTTTTTTCATTTTCAGGAAGCACAGTTGTGTTTCTCGTGAAAGCACAAACTGTGCTTTTCCCTTTTTTGGGGAAGCATAATTGGGCTTTTCCCTTTCAAAAAGCATAGTTGTGCTTCTTTTCGGATGCGCTTCTTTGCATAAGCACAAGTGTGCCTCTCATGGAAGGACGGGTTCTACTTCTCACAGAAGCACTACTGCGCAGCTCACAGAAAAGCACCACTTTCCACAATAAAATTCCCATCAAAACGTGAAAAAACAGTCAAAAAAACAAAAAACCGCATGCTAAAAGGAAAACAAAACGAAACTCCGAAGGTGCGCCCAGAGCTCTGGGTGCGTCTGGGCACCCCACATGGCGCGCTCCAGGGCCAGGAATCTTACCGCTATGGTTGCCACCAAAGGGGTACGCTCAGCTAGTCGCTCCGTCCTATTCCCCACGATGCGAGCTGGAAAGCGAGGAATCGCGCAAACCCCCTTCCCGTCAGTGTGCTTTGGGTCAACCCAAGTGTGGGGCACGGCGCCCAATTTTCCTTTGTTCATTTTCTTTGTTTCTTTTGATACTTTTATGCTTACTTTTTTAACGTTGGAAAATATTCATGAATCCTGAATGCAAAAAAATTATACGGGTTTCAAAAAATGTTCATGAATTGATAAAAATATTCAAATTATTCACAAAATCCAAAAATGCTCGCAATTTTCTAAAGAAAATATTAGTGATTTCAAAAATTGTTCATGAATTCAAAAAATGTTAGTGAATTCAAAAATCTTTGCGATGTCAGAAAATTTTCATGAATACAAAAATATTTGCGATTTTGAAAAAAAATTGATAATTTAAAAACTGTATGCGAATTCAAAAAATGTTCTTTATTTTGAAAAAATGTTCACGAAGTACAAAAAATATTCATAATTTGAATAATGTACCTGATTTCTAAAATTGTTTAGGTATTCAAAAATGGCATGAATTATTAAAAAATGTTCTACAATTTAAAGAAATGTTCAAATTTTATAAACATATACATGTATTTTAAAAACAACTTATGAATTTTAAAAATGGTCATAATTTTAAAAAAGAGTTCATTAATTTGAAAAAATATTCGCGGACATGGAAAAAAATTCAAGAATCTGAATAAAAGTTCACAGATTAAAAAATCTAAATATAAAAGGAAAAAGGAAAAAAATAACAAACCAGTTCGGGGAAGGTCCTAGAACCTTCCCAAAACCCTTGGAAAACCCGGAATGGGCCAACCTATAGAGAGGACGAGGCGCATGGGAGGGTAGGTTTTTGATCGCTATTCCCGGGCCTTCAGTTAGTCGCCTGCGTCCTTTATTTCCGTGTCTTACAAATCAAGGAACCCCTTAAAAACCAGCAACGATGGTTTTTAGGAAAACCATCTATTGGTATTTTGATAGATTAATTATTATTTATGACACGAGGAAAATATTCACAAATTTAAAAAGTCACAAGTTTTAAAAATATTTGAGAATTTAAATAAATTGTTCATGAATTGGAAATTTTCACAAATTTGAAAAGGTTTATCAATTGGAAAAATGTTACGGATTTGAAAAAGTTTGTGGATTTAAAAAGATCATGAAGTGAAAAATAACTCAGAAATTCCGAAAAGGTCATGGTTTTGAAAAAAAGTTCACGTATTTTAAAAATGTTCAAGAATTTGAAGAAATCAAGAATTTTTGAAAGAAAATCATAAATATGAAAGAAAAAATGTTCAACGAACACAAAATTACTAGTGAACCGAAAAAAGTTTGCAAATTTGAAAATATTCATGAATTTGACAAAAATGTTCACAAATTTGAAAAGAAACACGAATATGATTTTTTCACATACTTTAAAAAGTTCCCGAATATAAAGAAAGTTCATGGTTTGAAAAAAGTTCCTGAATTTAAAAACATGTTCACAAATTTAAATATGAAAAAGGGAAAGATAACAAAAAAAAGGCCAAACAGAAAACTGAAAAATCCAAACAGGAAAACGAAGACAAAAAGCACAGAAAAGGAAAATGAAAAACTCATTTGGAACCTTCTTGAAGCTTCCTAAAACTATCAAAAAGCAAAGCTAGATGGGTTGGCCCATCTAACAAAATGATCTCTTGCATCATGGTCACTCGTTAGCGAAAACATTAGTATTTGGCGTGTTAAGCGTTGAATAGGAAATAGGCGCAACTACGATGAAGTTGGAGAAAAGAATGGGATCTCCTATTTAGCTGAAATCGCCACTTAAGGGGTACCCCTTGCAATGTGGCATAGATTCTCACATTGCCAAAGCAAAGGGAGCGAGGAACAGTGCCTCTACCTTAGTCGGAGAGCCTTTGTGGGAGCTATGATCCTATTTTGTGCACTTTGTATCCAAATACAAAAATTCTTATTTGTGCACAAATCATGGGGAGCTTCTCTAGTTTCTTTAGAACACTCCTTTGCTCATATCATGATATCCTTTATTCCCGTGGCTCATAGGATCTTTGGTCTAGTTGGTTCAATTGATATCCTTTGATTGCGTGCTTCAATTGGTATCTCTTGATTGCTTGATTGCTTGTGTCTCTCTTTGTTATGTCTTTGTGGCATATTATTCTTTAGCAATCTTTGTGCCTCAATATAGTTTGTCTTCCTCCAAGTATTTACCTTTGGATATGTGTATTGCATTCCACTCTCTTTTTGAGAAATACACACTTTTTGGAGGAACACAATTAATATTGGCCTTCTAAGCTTTTCACCCATTTTGGCAATCGATGCCAATGGGGGAGAAGTTTCAGAGAGTTTTATGGAGAAGTTTAGAGAGTTATTTCTTCTTGCTTTGGTTTTGTTCCTAAGCATTTGCATCTCATACACATGCATTATTGGTTGTTGCATTGCATGGTGATGCATATTATTTCTTCTTGCTTTGGTTTTGTTCCTAAGCATTTGCATCTCATACGCATGCATTATTGGTTGTTGCATTGCATGGTGATGCATAATTCCTTATATAAACTCTCTTGAAAGTGATTGTCATCAATTACCAAAATGGGGGAGATTGAAAGAACATGCGGTGCCCCCATGTGTGGTTTTGGTAATTGATGACAATCTCTATGGACTAATGATTGCCTTGAGTTATATTCGAAGGATTTGTCCATAGGCGTTTCTTGAAGTCCATGCGTTGGTTTCAAGGAGTTTATGAGTTGACCAAGGTGCTATTAAGGAATTATCCAAAGATTGGTCATGTGAGTGTTGAGCTTATTGCAAGCATGTCTTGAAGAAGAAGATTGTGTGATCATTCATGTGTACCTTCAGGACATCATCCAAATGAAGAGAGTTGGAAATATTCAAGGTTGATCAAGACTGAGTACAGAGAGTGATTCAAGTTGATCAACACACAAAGCGTAGAAGATGTACCGAGAGGGATCAAGTGATCCCATGGTATGGTAAGCATTGTCCATTACGCTTTGTGTACTAACCCATGGTCTACGTGAGAGTTCTATGTGGGGTTAGGTACGTTTCCATGGGCTTGCGTCAAGAGGAAGATACCATACAACCCATGGAGAGGATGACATCAAGTGGTGATCGTCATCAAGATTGCGGTGTGCAAGGTCAAGTGGAGCATCACGAAGAGATCAAGTGCTTGAAGCTTGCCGTCCATTGTGGTGACAATGGACTTGTGAAGATGTGCCGAAGAGTGGCTCACCCATAGTGGAGTATGGGGGAGCAATCAACTAGTCTTTATCGAGCCAACGCAATCAAGATAGGTGGTTCAACTTGAGGAAGTCAAGATCGTCATCATCTAGCTCAAGTGGACTATGTGCAAGGCAAAGGTTTGCCCCTTGATAGGTTTTTTATTTTACCGGTCTCATGGTGATAGTTGGGAGACCGGGTTATAGGATCGATTACCGTACTATCAAGGGGGGCTCTCAAGTTGGTAGCTTGATCGTATCGTTCATAGAGAGCTCAAACCATTGCATCCTTGCATCATATTTCTTGGTTCTTGTTTGGTATTTCTCTTTATGAGTCTTAGAGCTTGTGGTTATTTTGATGACAAGCTCGAGTTCATCGAAAACGGAGTTCACATGCATCTTCTATGATGTTTTCGATGTTGGAGGTTATGCCGGTTCTTCTCTGTTGGAGGTTTCACTCCTCTATATGTTTGGCATACCTCCCCTGCCTCTTCTTACTATAACCAGTCGCTGTTGGATAGTACTCGTCGTCATCTATCCAACAAGCTTGAGTTTGCTCAATTCGGAGCTCATTTGCAAAAGTTGTGGCAGTTCTGGTTTTCCTTGGAGTATACTTGTTTTCGTGGAAGTGGCATTAGGAAGGCGCCAGCGGTAGTACCGCTGGGCCGGAGCGGCAGTACCGCTTATCGCCACAAGCGGTAGTACCGCTGTCTCACAGCGGCAGTACCGCCCATGGCCATAAGCGGTAGTACGGCTCCGGTTCCGTGGTAGTACCGCCTCGACTCGAGACCTGCGTTTCTCGTGTCGGGTTGAGCGGCAGTAGCAGTGGCAGTAGGAGCGGTAGTACCGCTTATAAGCGGTAGTACCGCGCCTACCACCGCTGCTAGTACCGCTCGAGGGCCCTTCTCCCTGTCCCTTCTCCCTGTGCTCGTGGTAGGTGATGTGCACGGTCCCAGCGGTAGTACCGCTGGGCCAAGCGGTAGTACCGCTGCGGCCAACGGTAGTACCGCTGGCTCCAGCGGTAGTGCCGCTCATGTGGCTCTGCCTCGCCCTCTGTCTTGCTCTGCTCTCTGTGTTCTACCGCCCGGGCGGTAGTACCGCTCCCCTGAGCGGTAGTACCGCTCGTGCGCGGACTGAGCACATAATGGTTGGATTCGGGAGCTCCTATAAAAGGGGGTCTTCTTCCCCATTCAACCTCCATGGATTCTTGCTAGTTTTTGGGGGAAAAGAGAGAGGAGATCTAGATCTACGTTTCCACCAATCACTTTCTCCTCTATGTGAGGGGAACCCCTTGGATCTATATCTTGGAGTTCTTGGTGTTTTCCTTCTTGTTCTTAATCTCATTTTCCTCCATAGCTTTCGTTGCTTTGATGGGATTTGAGAGTGAGGGACTTGGGCACTCCGTGTGCCCTTGCCATTGCATTTGGTGCATCGGTTTGAGTTCTCCACGGTGATACGTGGAAGTGAAGTTGAGTAGCTTATTACTCTTGGGTGCTTGGTACCCTTGAGCTTGTTCCTCTTGGGTGCTTGGGCGCCCTAGACGGTTGGTGGTGTTCGGAGCTCAATCATTGTGGTGTAAAGCTCCGGACAAGCGTCGGGGTCTCTAATTAGGTTGTGGAGATCGCCCTGAGCAATTTGACGGGTACCGGTGACCGCCCCCAAGGGTTGCCAAAGTGTACGGGTTCGGTGACCGCCCCCAAGGGTTGCCAAAGTGTACGGGTTCGGTGACTGCCCTCAAGGGTCCCTTAGTGGAATCACGGCATCTTGCATTGTGCGAGGGCGTGAGGAGATTACGGTGGCCCTAGTGGCTTCTTGGGGAGCATTGTGCCTCCACACCGCTCCAAACGGAGATTAGCATCCGCAAGGGTGTGAACTTCGGGATACATCGTCGTCTTCACGTGCCTCGGTTATCTCTTACCCGAGCCCTTTACTTATGCACTTTACTTTGTGATAGCCATAGTGTTTCATGTTATATATCTTGCTATCACATAGTTGTTTATCTTGCTTAGCATAAGTTGTTGGTGCACATAGGTGAGCCTAGTTGTTGTAGGTTTTGTGCTTGACAAATTAACCGCTAGGTTTATTCCGCATTTGTTATAGCCTAAACCGTAATTATTTTAAAGCGCCTATTCACCCCCCCTCTAGGCGACATCCTCGATCTTTCACATGTCAGTATTTTTCCTTTTCGAGAACCAAATCTATGCTTCTCGTAGCTACGCAATCTAGATGTAAAGGATATTCAAATCCTTCGTGTACACCGTGATTGATGTTAATATATTGCGCCTTTGGCGCCCCATGTTATCCCAGGAAAAGTTATGCTTCTCACAAGAAGCACAAGTTGTGCTTCTCTTGAAAGCACAGGTTGTGCTCTTCATGAAAACACATGTTGTGTTTTTATTTTTTCGAAAACTAGAACTAGGAAAAAACATGAAAAATAAAAAAGCCAAAAACCCTAAGAAAAGCAAATAAAACACAGAAACGTGTAGAAAAAACATGAAACCCCCCAGGGTGCGTCAAGCGCGCGACACGTGGCAATGGCTAGGTATACCATTTGGCGCAGTCCCATGGCTAAGTGATCTCCGCGAGTGCCCTCCAAAAGGTACCCCTTAATTAATTGCTCCCTATTTAGCGCGTAGTGCGATGCAAAGCGAGAAAACACGCATGCTATTGGGCAGGCCCAATTACCCGGTTGGCAATTTTCTTTTTGGTCTGACATGAAGCAGTTTACTAGATTGGTTTTTCAATTTCGCGATAAAACTAGACTGGTTTTGAGGTGTTTTTTTCCTAAAAAAACACTACTATAGTAATTCTAAAAATGTTCACGAATCCCAAACATGTGCATGAATTTAATTCTGTTGATGAATTCAAAAATGTTTGCAAATTCACAAATTTGTTCTCAAATTTGAAAAAGCTTCGTTGATTCATATTTTTTCCTAAAAATTCAGAAAATATTCATGAGTTTAATTTTTTTTCTCAATTTTAAAAACATTCGTGAATGTCAAATTTGTTCCCTAATGTAAAAAATGTTCTGAAATTTAAAATAAAAAACAAAAAAGAAATAAAGAATAGAAAAAATAGGAAACCAAAAGAAAGAAAACACATAGAAAAAGAAAAACCGGTTATAGAACCTTCCTAAAACTGGTGGGAAAAAGGCACGTGAAAAATCCGAATATTGATCGGCACATATGCGAGCAATCGGGAGAAGGGGGTGCACATTTGCTCACTATGCTCCGACCCACGCGATAAAGCGGACCCCACGAAAGAATGGTTGGCATGAAGGGCACGATGCTCGTTTACCATCACTAGCTAATTGTCCGTGCTTGCAACGGGGTATACACACCTTCCATTCAACGTTCGATGATACTTTTCATAATTTTTAATGCGATCCTTTCGTTCAATGCTCGATTATGCTTTTCATAATTAATATGATTCGCGAATCAATCTGTGGTTGAATGGTTAGTAGGACAATGGTATCCCTAGCAACCAGGGTTCAAGTCGTGGTGCTCGCATTATTCCTGGATTTATTTCAGGATCTCCGGTGATGCGCGTTCAGTGGGAGGAGACGTTCCCGTCGACTACAAGGCACCTGTGGTGACTTCGTCAATCTCAGAATCATATGACATCTCAGTCTCTCGGAGGTGTTCATAGGGGTAGGATCTGCGTGTGTATGTTCATAAGGATGCGTGTATACAGAAAAAGGCTTCCGCCCCGCTTTACGATCACCAAACATCCCGATACAAACGCACGCCACCACAACAAACACACACACCCAAGGCATGATACACAGGCGCTGAGCGCAACAACACCACCCCTATACGAAGAGATGAAGCCGCATACGACGATCCGTGGACTCCAAGGCGGCGCCTTCAGGAAGGATACGACACCGGAGCGCCGCCACCGCCTGATCCGAGGATCAAAGTTTCCCCTGGAGCAACACGATGGGCGATGAGAGCCGCGACGACGCCTTGAAGAAGGGAACGAGCTTCGCCACCGCCGGTCCGTCCGAAAAAAGAACAGGTTTTCACCCCGGCCAACACTCACCGCCACCGAACGCCACACCCCAGCTGCCACGCCGCCCACACGGCCATGGCCATCGGGCATCACCAAGCTGCGGGCTCTGCCCAAATGCACCGCGCTACCACCACCAGGGCCGCCGCCCCGGCATCCAAGACCTAGGCACCACCTGACCCGAGACCCGCCGCTACCCCAACCCAAGAGACGAGCGGAAAGGCCTCGCCTTTCGCACCCCTTGACGGCCCCCAGCGCCGAGACCCAATAGCCCGGCCAAAACTGGCCTCCATCGCCCCGTCCTGCAGCCTGAGCATGAGACGAGCTCGATCCTGCCGCCGAGCGCGAGACGCGTATATATGAGCATTTGCATCTATATTGTGTTCTAAAAGAATTAACATGATTCTTCCGTCCAAAAAATAATACTCTCCATAATTAACATGATCCTCTCATGCAACTCTCGATGATACTTTTGGCTAATTAACATATCTAATTAACTGCCTTGTTAATTAATTGCATGCAGCTATGTGCAAAGCAGAGGTTGGGCAACAGATAACTGTGACTTTTAGGCATTGTCGACTGCATGCGAAAAGAACGAGACTACATAATGCGACTCCTCTTTAATAGTAGGGATTTTCTTTTGTAGTTCTTCAGCACGAGAGAGAGTGAGAGACCATGGACATTATTAATCTCAGGTTGTGTTGCTTCACAAAAGGCATTGAGAGCCGGGCCTTGCGAATATTTAGGATGCGTTTGGTTACCTGTATTAGATCCATCCAGGCTTATGCGGTGTAGTTTTGGTCTGTTTGGTAGCTTGGGCCGTATCAAAATCTCGGGCCACACGAACCTTAAAATAGCTCCAGTCCAGGCCCGCTGGGAACGGTCGAATCGGCTGTTTCCAGTGAGCCAGACCTGAGAGACACGAGGGGGCACACGTGGGAAGGACCGGCTGCACGCGCGGGGACACGCGGTAGAAACCGTGTTGGCTCCCGAAGAAGCGTTCTAACTCCCCTCACCCCCTTCCACCGCTCACTCTCCCCTTCTCCCACCGCTTCACTATCCCCTCCTCCCACCGCTCACTGTCCTCTGTCTCCCACCGACGGCGACGACAAGATCTGCACGGCGAGCACCGTCGGTGAGCATTGATGGTGCGCACCGGCGGCGAGCACCCTCTTCCACGTCAATGGCGGTATGTACTCCGTCCCGTTTGTAGCATCGATTTTAATGTGTTGCGCTCGATGCTGTGGATTGCACCTATTCGATTGACGGTTAGGCTTCGATTCGGGACCAATTGAATCGACTCAAGGGTTTGAACACACACGGGGTAGGGATTTCGATGGCTTAAACAAACCCTCAATTCAAGGGTTTTCACACACACGTCGTTGAAATTTCGAGGGTTTGTTCAAACCCTTGAATAAATTTGAGGGTTTTTCACACACATGTTGCAGTAATTTTGAGTGTCTGAACAAACCTCGAGGGTTTCACACACACACACACACACACACACACACACACACACACACACACACATGGTAGCCTAGAGCTTGTAGTCGACCACCTTGAGGGTCATTGTAGAGTAGTCAGGCTAAGAAACCCTTGCTAGGTGCTCCTCCTACTCATCGGAGTTGTTCGAAACGCTTGATCATACGCGTCGTGTGCTTTTTATTCGAGCACTAGTTCATATGTGTATGCAAATGCAGATTGAGAAGCTCGTCATGGGAGGGAACGACAAGGCTGGCAAGGAGGTCGCCTATGACGGGAAGGCAAGGAGGTTGCCTCGGGCAAGAAGGGCAAACTGCTGAGGCTCACGGTCGACAACCCCTCAAAGAGGGTAGAGAAATACGGCTATTACGAGAAGAATACCGGCCCAACGTAGTTCTGCAAGACAGTCTTTGGACCTAAATTGGATTCTACAAGCGCCCCCCTGGCTTCGGCAGCACCCTCAGTGCTGAAGGTGGTGTTGTGGGTGGTGGTGGTGCTGCTGAGGGTGGTGCTGATGGTGCTCAGGATGGGATCACTGCTATCTCTGCTATGTTAATCCAGTTTGAAGACTATGTGGTACTATTATGACGTTAGCCTATTTGAATTGCTATGGTTATGGTTATGCACTTATGCTTATCCTATGGTTTAGCTTACGGTTATGGTTTATGCTATGATTATGGTTACGCTATGTATGCTGTTGTTGTGAGCCAGTCTACTGGTAACCTCACCACTCCAAGAAGAGGTTACCACATCATTTGAGTTGTATGTAAACCAAACAACAACTCTTTGCATCTCGGTAGAACATGCAGGCAACCAAACACAGGTTCCGGTGTTGCCGCTCAGACAGAGTGGAAGGCATGCAATCAAACAAACAATATGCAAAACTTAATTTTTGACTAGTATTTACTCAGCCAGGCTGAGTTGGACCACAGATGCAGTGTCCAAAATAGATGCAGGTAACCAAACACACCTTGTTTGACTTGGCTTGTGGATATACGCATGTTCCTTAAGAACGGATTGTTCCGTGTAATCCTTGAGTGCAAGCAAACGCCTCTCACTTGAGTGCAGGCCGTGCTGATAGCTTGTCGGATTCAGGTTTCAAAATAACAAAATTGGCCATTATTTCTCAAGTTTATCTCTAGGTATTTCTTTGAAGCAACCTATACTTCTGAAGAAGAAGAAAAAAATACGTACAAACAAGATGATGAGTCTTCCCTCTCTTGCAACCAAAAACACAACTGGTTCATTTAATTAGCTGGAAATCCGCAAGCAACCGGCGAATTGAAAGCGAGCGTGCATGCATTATTGCAACAATTTGGCAGGCATCACACACAACCCTAAGCAAATGGCAAGTACAGTTGGTTGTTAATCTCGTGCCATCATCATGGATATATTCAGATTTTTATAAGCAAGAGAAATGTGCATGCCAAAGAAGGATGACAAGACTAGAAGAGAAGAGAGAAGAGCACACATGCTGACTGCCAGGCGATGGAGATGATTCACAAGGGATCCATGGACTTGGTGCTGGTCCCTTGTGGGCTCGCGATCATGCTCGGCTACCACCTCCTCCTCCTCTACCGCATCCTTCGCCATCCGCACACCACGGTCATCGGCTACGAGAACCACAACAAGCTCGCCTGGGTGCAGCGAATGGTGCAGGTGGGAGGATACGTTCTCACTTCTCTTGCTGTTTTCTTTTCTGCGATCAGTGCTGGTTCTTCTGGTTGATCGCCGCGGTTCATGCCTGCCTGCAGACGACGGCGCCGGAGGAGGCGGCCCTGGCGCTGAGCGTGATCTCCGACAACATCTCGGCGTCCACCACGCTGGCGTCGCTCTGCATCGCGCTGGGCTCGCTGATCGGCGCGTGGGTGAGCAGCAGCGCCTCGCCCTCGGAGCCGCTCACGGCCGGCGGCGGCGGCGGCGGCGGCGACGGCCAGCCGGCGACGACGGGGATGGCGTCGGCCAAGTTCACGTCGTTGCTCGTCTGCTTCCTGGCCTCCTTCGCCTGCTTCATCCAGTCCGCGGGGCACTACGTGCACGCCAGCTTCCTCATGACCGCGCTGGGGTCGGACGCGCCGGCGAGCCACGTACAGCGCGCGGTGATCCGGGGCGGCAACTTCTGGGCGCTGGGGCTCCGGGCGCTCTACTTCGCTACGGCGCTGCTCATGTGGGTGTTCGGGCCGGTGGCCATGCTCGCCTGCTCCGTGCTCACGGTGGTCGTGCTGCACCTGCTCGACACCAGCTCCATGCCGCTGCACCACCACCAGTTCGTGGACAGAACGAGCGTCACCGAGGGAGCCAGAGCGGCCACCGCTCCGAGCCCGAGGCTCCATAGCGCGGTCGCGGTGTTCTCGCCGGCACCGTATCTCAGGTGACGGAGGAGAAAGGTTCTGGTGTATGACGTTCACAGATTTTCTTATCTTCGCTAAAATGAGTGTGAAGCTATCTTGATAGATTTCTGAAGTCATTGCTTTTCACTTGATGGAGTTATCAGAGGCGACGTTGTTGCCATGTTTTTTTAGCTAGAGTTGATGTCAAGACTCCAGATCACCTAAACTTGAGAAAATATTGGTTAAACCAGACAACTCCAGGGTATCGAAAGGATGTGACTAGGCTCTTGACAACCTCAGTAGAATCATGGTGCAAAGTATTTCAAACAACAATTTAAACCTCAGTAGGTACATTGTGCAAAGCATTTCAAACAAAAATCTAAACCTCAGTAGGATCCTGTTGTAAAGCATTTCAAAAAAAAAAAAACTTTGATTTCCTTTGAAACAATCTTGTTAGGTTGGTCATGCTGTGCTCGTTGCATTTCACTGGTTCAATTTTGACAAAGAACATTGTATCGACACCCCTCATCAACCGTATTCCACCGACTTTAACAAATGCTATCATCTACTCCATCCGTCCCATAATATAAGAGCGCTTTTTACACTAGTGAAGTGTAAAAAGCGCTCTTATATTATGGGACGGATGGAGTATGTTATATTTGCATTAAACAACACAACAAATCATTGAAATAGCCATGGAAAATTTGCTACAACTAGACTGCAAACTATTCATTTGAAGACACCAACCACTGTCTGCATACCATCAATTTCCAGGATCCAATACAATGACATAAACCTTTACAGTTCTGAAATTTGCTGATGTACTTAGGAATTACCAAAAGGTAAAAAAAAAAAAAAAAACTTCTAAGCCCACCTAACAGACTTGCAAATTTGCATTGCAATATGCAACATGATTCCATAGTTGCCAACAAGAACAACCTCTAGCTGTTTTTTAACCCTCTATCTAGGTAGTTTGCGTACACACGAGAGCAAATAATGATGCTAGTTTACAAATTCACATACTTCCCTGCAAGAAAGTAAATTAAATGGAAGGGGTTGTCTCATCTTCATCTAAATAAGAGCTTTTCATCTATATATAAAATACGGAAAGTAAAATAAATAAGTACTCCCTCCGTCCCAAAATTCTTGTCTTAGATTTGTCTAAATACGGATGTATCAAGTCACGTCTTAGTATTAGATACATCCGTATCTAGACAAATCTAAGACAAGAATTTTGGGACGGAGGTAGTACTTCCTTAAACAGCAGCATAGTGAATACTACAGGCATAAAATCGTAGCATATGAAAACATAGGGTGATAAGAAACATGGATCTTCAATGCAAATTCTGTACATCTGGGAAGGAAGATATACACAGTATAACCATGTAAAACTCATACTGGCTACCAGTTACAGATGACATTTACCAAGTAGACATAACCTATTGTGATACAGAAGATACAGTATAATCTCTGAGGGCTACATAGTACACATCCATTCAGCAGGAAAGCCAAGAGAAGTAATGAACCATAGCTCCCATTACAACCTTTATCAGGTTAGGCTGCGCAGTGCAATGTTGAGAAGATTCTTGTGTCAATTGAGTTGGGACAATACAGCAGCAAAGAAACCATAAAAGGCAACCACAAAATCACTGACATTCCAAAGTTAGCATGGCCCCCCTTATCAACCTGGGGTTAAATCTTGATATCTAAACGAAATTCTTGGTGCACCGGTATAATCTCGCAAACAACCAGGTTAGGAGGCAAAAAGGATGTCATATTTGCAGTTACCCATATAATCAGGTGAGCATATGGTCCCTCTTCACAAGCAAAACGAATTTAGGATGAACAGCACCCTGCCTTTTTCACAGCAGAGACATCATCCTTGCCACCAACGTTGATGGTTTGTCCTCTCGGTGGAGCAGCAGGGTCATCGCCTATGTCGAGGGCCTTCTTGCTGACCACACGATAGATCTGAGTCAGAACCTCAGTGAAGGCGGTCTCAACGTTCATGGCC
The DNA here is from genome assembly GCA_011799875.1 of Thinopyrum elongatum. Classification (NCBI taxonomy): domain Eukaryota; kingdom Viridiplantae; phylum Streptophyta; class Magnoliopsida; order Poales; family Poaceae; genus Thinopyrum; species Thinopyrum elongatum. Next base: position 289,367,764 of record CM022301.1, read on the forward strand.
TCCAGTGCAGATGTTTCCATAAAGAAGGTGCTTTCCCTCTCAGCGAAGGCCTTGGCATCGTCCACTGATACAGCCCTAAGGTGGCGTAGATCAGCTTTATTGCCGACAAGCATGATGACAATGTTTGCATCTGTGTGATCCCGGAGCTCCTTCAACCACCTCTCCACATTCTCAAAGGTCACATGGCGTGTCACATCGTACACGACAAGCGCACCAACAGCCCCTCGATAGTATGCACTTGTAATTGCCCGATACCTACGGAGAAAGGAAAGAGAACACGTTAAAATCCATGCTACAGCAGAACCAAAATATCGAGAATTGATGTAGAAATTGTGCTTGTGAAACTGGTGTTAGGTTGAGAGCTGATTGAGTAAACCATGTTGGAACAGGTTATACAGAACAAATTCAGCAAAATCCCTACAGCAGATTGCACATACTTGTCAAACACATGCGAGCCTCTGTGCACGTCAAGAGCAAGTATTTGTCTGTAAACATCAACTGAATAATCTATGCATGAACAAAGGAATATTCTTAGCAGCAACATACTTTTTGGACAACAAGTAGAAGAGTTAAATAATTGATCTATCGCTGGACAGCAGATAAGCAACGCTTCCTTTAGAGCCAGGTTTGCAAATACATGGTGGTCGCATCCCTCTTACAGATGTTGCAGCTTGCACTATATCAGTTTTTTATATCCAATGCCAGGTGGACAGTAGGATTCAAGTAACATCGGCTCACATATCTATACATCATTATCATATATGACAAAACAAACATCACTTATTCCAATATCGATTTCACATAGAATTTGCTGACAGCAACCAAAATATTGAGAATTGATGTAGGAATTATGCTGGTGACACTGGCGACAGATTGAGAGCTGATTGACTAAGCCATGTTAGGAGATGTCATATAGAACATTCTCGGTAAAATCCCTAGAGCAGACTGAACATGTGGCCCTACTTGCCACATCAAGTGCAACTATTTGTCTGTAAACATCAACTGAATAATCCATGCATGAGCAAAGGAATATCCTTAGCAGCAAGATAATTTGTGGACAACAATTAGGGGAATTTAATACTTGATCTATAGCTGGTCAGCAGACAAGTGGCATTTAGTTTAGACCAGGTTTGCAAATACAAGGTGCTTGCATGCCTCTTACAGATGTTGCAGCTTGCATTATAATAGTTCTTTATATCCAATGCCAGGTGGATGACAGGATTTAAGTAACACTGGCTCACATATCAATACATCATTATCAAATATGACAAAACAAACATCACGTATTCCAATAAGCGATTTCACATAGTAGTAGAATTTGTTGACAGCGATGGTTAGAGTTAAATTAGAATATGGGCCTGGGCAATATAAAATGGTTTGTTGTTCCAGAGAGAACAAGGTATCCCTGATTAACATTTATTGGACCAATGAAAATCCAGGATTGTACAGAACAACATGCATAAGGAAAGGAAGGTCACCGTTGCCCTGTTTCTGCCCAATGTGATGCGATGGGAACTAGGAAAATGGTCATATAATAACAGAGTAAAATAAGTAGTATTGTCATTCTTACTATGATACGCCATTTCCATTAATCGTGACTATGGTTGAACAAGATGAACCTGCCAGCCTATCTAACAAACAAACTCAACCAACAGATGTATACCTCTCCTGTCCTGCCGTGTCCCAGATCTGGGCCTTGACGACCTTGTCGTCGACCCGGATGCTCCTGGTGGCGAACTCGACGCCGATGGTGGACTTGGACTCGAGGCTGAACTCGTTGCGGGTGAAGCGGGAGAGGAGGTTGGACTTGCCGACCCCGGAGTCGCCGATGAGCACGACCTTGAAGAGGTAGTCGTAGTCGTCCTCCGCCCTGTAGGCCATGGCCGACCCGACCCGACCCGACGACGGCCCCCTTCCTTCCTGGCGGAGGCGGCCGCGGCAGCGCTTCCTGGGGCGGTCGTCAAGGAAGGGGAGGGAAGGGAGAGGAGGAGCGGAGCGGGGGGCGCGCGGTGGCGTATATGAGAGGCCCGGGGGAAGAGAGGTGGGGAGAACGTTGAGGGGAGGGAGGCGACGGAAAATAGAAAGAGGACGGGTGCGCGCCGCGCTGTCTCGTCTCGTGTGTCGTCTCTCTCTCTCTCTCACGTTTGTTGTTGTTTGGCTCGCTGCCTCGCTGGCCGACGGGCGTTTGTTTTGCTAACCAACAACCCAACGCATGCGCCCATAGGCGCCGCGAGCACATGATCTTCTTCCACCACTCCACATGAAGGAAACCTCGGCTTTTGTCAGGCAATTCCACCCCACCCCCCGTGCATGTCGCAGCTGGGATCATGGCTGCCTGCGTGGTTTGCATGTGATTCACCTCCTTCCTCATGTGGAATGAGTGAGTGTCGATCACCAAATCGCTCCCAAATGTTTGAACGACGGCAGTCATGAAAATTGTTTAAACCGGTTCAGACGTTCGAAATCCTCAAACTGAAACCAAAGGAATAAGAGGTTTGTGGGCGTTTGACGTACATCCGTCACATCGGACTCCAACAACACGAATCCACCAAAAACGCACACTTTCACCACGCCCGCTTACTCTCCGCGCTGCAATCACAACGGCACGGCAAACGAAAAGCCTACTCCAACCACCCGCATTAGCGCGACGCTCCGCCTGTCCGGGCTATTTAAATCCGACCGACATCACCCCAAACCCTACCCCTCCGATCACCTTCTCTGACCATACCAGTTCGTCCGTCGTCACAATGGCCAGGTCCTCTCGTGGCAGGTGGAGGCGGCTGTCACCGCAGTACTGCACCGGAATGGTGACCAAGGTCCAGGTCGCGAAGGCCTGGCGCCAGGGCCACATTCCGACGGGCCAAGCTCCGAACTCTCTAGAGCGGAGCTTAGACGACTCGCAGATGGAAGAGGCAGGGAGGAGCTGTAGGCGCCCGCGTTGGTGTCCGGCTTCACCCTGTTGCACATGAAGCAACACTACGACCGGATTCTGACGAAGGCGAAGGAGGAGCAACAAGCGCCACCGGTGTCCGTGTTCCGTATGTTGTAGGAGGAGCGGCGGTACGACCTATCGCTCGAGGACCATCAGCTGGTGGAGAACTAGCTCTCGGCAGAGCGGCGTTCAAAGATGTCGTTGCAGCCATGGTCGTGGCGGACCCAGGCATCATCGGCCGTGCATAGCGCCTAAATCATCCACGGCGAGCGTGGCAGCTCCGCGTCAACAAAACGGAGTGCAACCGCCTCTTCAGCGTGCTGGAGGCGGAAGCCAACGACCCACCAAACCAACACGACAAAGTTGCCAACGCGGGCAGCTTCACCTTATTTTTTTTAGGACATTTTGCTATGTAAAAGAAATTTGGAAAATGAGTGCAAAATACGATGTCCTAAACATTTGGTCAGATGATAGCGATCCTTATCGCTGTCTATGACACGTTCGAATGTGTCGACAGACATTTGATGATGTCCAAACATGTTCGCGGACATTTGATGACGATCCGCGCTGGAGTTATCCTTAGAATGATGAACCGAGCATGGTCGGAATACATTCTTTCTCCGCACTATCGGCATACCATAGATTCCATCCCTCATCTCTAAAGATAAGAGCAGCTTCATTGTGAACTCTACAAGCACTCCTTGAAACCATTGCAGTTGGCTTTCCTTCCTTTCACACGTGCCCTTTTGTGCAGAGCAAACGAACCGCTTGGTCCTTTGCTTCAGCACGGGTTGAGGCGTTGATTGTCGGTCTTTTTCTCCACCAAGACGTCTGCATGCATCTTCTTTTGGCATGCTACTGTCATCTACAGTACTTATGTTAAGAGGGAGGTTTCTTGTGGAATGTTCCAGTCTTTTTATTTGTGATGATGACACCAAATACACCCCAGAAAACTCAGAGATGACGCGATTTCATGTGTTGAAGCTTCTAAAAGAGCGAGCTGCCTTGCCATGAGGTCTAGAGACGGACTGAAGCAAAAAAAAAAAGGTAGTGCGTTGTGCACATCAAAATCGAGGATACGACTTCACATTGGCACAAATTCAACCAACATTTCTGAAGAAGGGGCCTAACTTGTGTTTGGTTCAAGTTCAGATCCGCCCTACCAAAAGTTTGGCTACCTTGACAAAAGAAAGGTAAAGTAGAACGGGCAAGGTCATGGGGGGAAAGTATCGAGTGCTCCCAGTCTTGCGGTACTTCCGGTGCTCCAATGTCGAAAAATATTTTTAAATGTTCTAAAAAATTCCGGAAAAAAATGAGAATGTTCCCGAGGAATGTTACTACATCCCCTAAAAATTTCAAGTCCAAAATCAAAATGTACACTGAGAAACAAAAAAGAGAAATCCAGATCTAAATAGTGTCAATATTGCTTTTATCTCTTCTTTACACTATTCATACTAGATTTCACATTTTTGTTTCTCAATGTGTGTTTCGAGTTTGGACCTGAAATTTTTAGGGCTTGTAGTCACATTCATTGTGAACATTCACAATTTTTTTCAGAATTTTTCGAAACATTAAAAAAATGTTTTTTTTGACATTGGAGTACCGGGAGTACCCCAAGGCTGGGAGCACCGGATACTTTCCCGGTGCATGGGTATGCCAAAAATTTGGTAACTACCAGAGACCAAAAAAAAAATCATCCATGGCCGAAAAATTGACAGGGCTGGTTTGAACACAAATATACCTTTTGGGCCTCCTTTATTCATAAGATATTAAAAAGAAGAAAGAAAAAACTATAAGAAATTTTGCATGGATCTTCACGTAAAATCTCATGAATATAGCATCGACTGAGACTTTGTTAAGTTTCAGTCAACTAAGATTTAGCAATCCCTATTCTCAAAAGATGGTAGTGTCCCGGTCCTTAGGAATTCTCTTGTATAGTTGTATTTTTTTTTTGTGGTGTAACCAAACAATTGATGGTACAATGTTTGTTGGCATTTTTCTATCCTGTACTAGGGTTCTAAATGGCACGATTTTTCCTATTTTCTGCACTTCCATAACCCTGTCAATATGCATTTTTTTTATACTGTTGCAGGGCCTGTGCCAAACTAACACGTAAACCTGCCAAACTTAGTGCTGTTCTGGATTGCTTGGTTGATGAATGGATCGAAGATTGCCCCGGTTTAATTTGTAACCTGGTGGGCATCATTTATCTCCTTATGCATTGCCAATATAAAATAATGGACAAGATAATAAAATACAAACGCAAACACGAAGGAGATGTAGTCCGAGAGCCTTCTTATGCATTATACCAATATAAAATAATGAACAAAAGATAGCTTGCTCTTGTTCTCCGTTATTTGGACAGGTTGTGTGGCTTGCATCTCCAGGGGAATTTTAGAAATCGTAAAGCCAGTACAGAATTACAATTATAACTCCTTGTTTACGTAAATGCCTACAAATAATAAAAATATTCCACGAGGAGCAAAAGCCTTCTCCCCTATTTGTAGTTTTCCAAGTTTTTGCGGTCTCAAGCATACATGAAGGAAGAAGAAACATACTGGATTTCCATCCTTTGTGTGGACGAAGAAAACGTCAGTCCATTTCCATACTGGATTTTTGCAAGTCCAGTTTTCCTAGCGTATGCTTGGTAAGGATGAATGGATGATGCTAGCTGGGTCACCAGTGTCCTAGCATGTGTGCATGCGTGCGTGCGTGTTTCTGTTTACTGTAGGTAAACATCTTGCAACCCATCTATAAAAAATTGAGCATCGAAACTATTCCCAGCCTTGTTTTCCCACACCAACCTTCTGATTTGACAGAATGTATTGGAAGCAAGAAAACTTGGATTAGCAGAAATATAAATGCAGATTCCACAGATCCATCCAGGCATGAACTGAAGGCAATTGCTGGCTTGAGAACACAAACTGAGCCGGCCTGCTCCTTGCTGCTTGCATCGCTGATAGCAACTCAATTAGTTGTCATGATACATTTCAGATCATATTTCTTGCAGCTCAGTCAGCAATGCGTCAACTATCCACGTGACGCAAGACTATGGAACATACCCTTCTCCTGCCATGGTTATTCTGACTGAACTGACATAGCAAAATGTCTCCATGGCTGCTTTCAGTAGTGGATACAGAATAATAATCCAGTGCGGGTTCATCCTGTACAGGGCTCAAAACAAAGTAGTGAGAACACTTGTAGTTCTTGATCGACTAAATACGGAAACTATTACGGTACATGTTTTTTTCAGTACTAGTCACCTAAACTGGCATGTTACGCTGTTGGCAAGTTATCATGGATCATACCTTGATGTCCAAAGTCCTTCCAGCCGACACATGCGTAGCTAATATCTTGTCCACATATTACTGTTGATCAAGGCTTCCATCACATGTGATAGGAAATATACTCTTTGTGGATTCTCCTTCCCATCTCAGCACACGTGATTGAAATGCAAGGCCACATGTAGACCAACAAACATATTCCTTGGAGCAGTACTTCAGTAGTAGGCCTAGTGGATGGATGGCCAGACCCAGTCATCACAATCCCTATTAATTTGTGTCTGCATCTCGCATTGCATGGTCATTGTTTGTTGTCAACTGTAAATTCCGTCAGGAATACTTCACACCGGATTCTACTCTCCAGTCACCAGTAATCACCACATGAACAAGAACCATCTCTAAAGTGGTGAAAGCGGTTAGAATCCCGCAAGATGATCAGCCTGCCCTCAATTGCAGAGATATACTTGAAAGCGTTGTGACAATCTCCGCATACTCTGAGGTTTTTGATCACTCGGATAGGCCTCCCAATAGGAATATTTAGAATACCATAAGCAACAGCAAGCTTCTCGCTATGATACTTTAGCATGTGTTCCTTCTCTTCGTCCTCCACATCATGCAAAACCATTTCTGTAGCTGACACATAGCCAGCTTTCTTCACCCTCATGTCAAGGTCTTCCAGGAAAGCATATATCTTTTCTTTTTCGGGGTGCACAGAGTCACCAACCGAGAAAGTGTGTACTTTGTTTTGTACTTCCATCCAACTGAATCCAGGCACTTTTTTCACACCGCGATCCTCCATCATAACTCTCATCTTCCCCACATCACGCCATTTGCCAGAAGATGCATATATATTTGAAAGCAAGACATACATGCCAGCATTTTCAGGCTCCAACTCAAATATTTTCTCAGCTGCACTCTTGCCTAGTTCAGAATTGCGGTGGATCCTACTGGCACCAAGCAATGCACCCCACATGGTAGCGTCTGGCTCAAATGGCATGTCCTTCATAAGGCCCTGTGCTTCATCTAATCGACCAGCTCGTCCAAGCAAGTCTATCATACAAGTATAATGTTCAGGCTTCGCTGTCACACCAAAATCGCGGTGCATCGAATAAAAGTATGAAATGCCTTTCTCGACCAAGCCAGAATGACTACAAGCTGCAAGTACTCCAACCTGAAAGTCAAAATCAACTGAAAAGCTTAAGAAGAGCACAAGGAAACAAATGTATGAGTTCATTACTCTTACAGACTAGCTAAACTAGGTCAATTCTCTGAAGACTTTTGTTGTAAAAGCTCTACCAAAAGCAAGTGAACTTGATGGAGATCTAATAAAATACTAGTGACTAATAAAAAAATCTACACAATTGAGCAGAAGTATCATTATAGACGAATTGGTTAGTTAGCAGCACTAATTCCCCATAAGGTACCTTTTCCAACAAATAGTCTTAGAAACAAAGTTCAAGGAAGAACATTCTTACTAGAGTAATATCATCTGGCTTGGTTGATGTCGCTCTCATCATATCGAACACCTCAAGTGCTTCCTTGCCAAAACCGTGACGTGCATAACCGGCGATCACAGTATTCCAAGAAACTGCATCCCTGTCCTCCATCTGCTCAAATGCATTTCGAGCATCCTCCATGTTTCCACATTTGAAGTACATAGCTAAGAGTGCATTCCCAACAAACCTACCCAACCCGTATCCAGCTTTAATCAACCTCCCATGCAGCTGCATTCCACACTCGAGTGCAGCAATGTCAGCACATGTGCTCAACAAACAAGCGAATGCTGATCTATTCACCCACTCACCGCACCGCCCCATTTTGATGAACAGCTGTAGGGTTTCCTCACTGAAACCAGCTTGTGCATACGCAGCCAATATTGCAGCCCAAGAGACTGCATCTTTCTGTGGCATCATGTCAAAAACTGCCCTTGCCTCATCCAACATCCCTGCCTGAGCATACCCTGTCAACATTGTGTTCCATGATGCCACATTCCTGCAGGGCATGATGTCAAACAGCTCCTTTGCTTTCTCCATCATCCTCCGCTGGACATATGCTGCCACCATTGCATTCCATGACACTGGGTTCCTCTCAGGCATGGCATCAAACACCATCCGGGCATCCTCCAGCATTCCGTTTTGAGCATACCCAGAAACTACTGCTGTCCATGTGAACACATCACGCACGGGTGCCATGTCGAACATCCTTCTTGCCTCCACCATATCCCCTCCCCTGGCATAACCTGAGACCATGGTATTCCAGGAAACAACATCTCTTTGCGGCATCCTATCGAAAAGCTCCTGTGCTTCTGCCATCCGACCCAACTGCACATACCCAGCCATCAAGGCGTTCCAAGAAATGGCATCCCACTCTGTCCTTGAATTAAACAACTCCCTTGCTTCTTGAACCCGTCCATTCCGGACATAAGCAGCAAGCATGCCGTTCCATGAGACAGCATCCTTCTCCGGAGCAAGATCGAAGTACTTCCGTGCAAGAGAGACAAGTCCATGGTTGGCATGAGACGAGATCATGACGTTGTATGTCACTGAGTCCTTCACCGGCATTTCGTCGAACAGGCTACGGGCGTCAGTGAGGGACGACGAGACTGCCAGCGCATGGAGGAGAGTGTTGTAGGAGAATGTGTCCGGGCGTGGGATGGAGCGGAAGAGGGAGAGCGCTACAGGGAGGCGTCCATTGGAGGCATACCCGGCGAGCATGGCGTTGTAGGTGGAGGTGGAGCGGCTGGGCATGGCGTCAAATAGGCGCTCGGCCTCGCCGACGCGGCCGGCGCGCATGTGGACCGTGATGGCCTTGTTGCGCCGGATCACATCCGCGTCGAGCTTTCCGGAGCAGGCTTGTCCGGCGGCTAGGGGGCGGTGGCTTCTCTGCCGCACGGCGGCGCGGATATGGCGCGAAGGGAGCATCGGTTCTTATTTTATTTTGAAGTGTTTGTGCGTTTCGTTTAGGATCGCGTCGCACATGACCCTTCTAGATATTTCAAAAGAAAATGCAGCCTCCTTACAGCAACCCTAGCAGATTCGATGTAAAAAAAAAGAAAAACCCTAGCAAATCTATATTCACCCATATGAACGCAAGCACGCACATATTTCTCCTATGAGCACATTTAAGAGATTGAGCCGACACATTATCTTGACATTAACGAAGTCATCACAGTCACCTCCGTAGTCAACGGGATGTCTTCTTTCATTGAACGGACATCGTCAGAAAGCCTGAAATAAATTCAGGAAAATGCAAGCACCAATGCCAAGTTTAGAACTTGAATCCCAGTGAGCTGGTTCCAGCACAAAGAACCTAACCATCTAAGCTAGGATCAGTTCACAACTTTCTTCAAAAAGTGTATTTAAGATGATAATTTCTTTTTTTTTAACGTAATACAAATGTAGACGCTCAATACACGCATGCGTAATCATCCCTACGAAGCCGCACACTTACACCCTGTCCTTATGAGCACATCCAAAAGGTTGAGCCAACAAATCATGAGATTGACAAAGTTGCCACAGACATTTTGTAGTTGACGGGCACACCATACCGTGGAAATCGCCAAAAAGCCTAGAATAAATCCAAAAAAATACGACCACATGTGTCAACTAAGAGCATCTACAACCGGAGCTCTCAAACCCGCCTCGTACGCCCGGGAGGGCCGCCCGGTCACAATTTTTTTGACCTAGACGGCCCCTCAAACGCCCGAGCTAACCGGTGGATATGGGGGCGCCTATCACGTCGGACCCGACAGCCCGACCACACCCTAAATTGCACCAACTCCACCAAACCCTTCCTCCTCCTCCCGCCGCACTTCAACCATTCCCGTGCCCGGACCCTCGCCGTCCTCCACCCTTACTCACAATCCTCACCTCCGGTCCCGATCCACCGCCGGAGATGTCGTCCAGCCCGACCCACGCGACGCAGTCCGCCTCGTCCGTTGGTGGCGTGATTTTATCGGCGACGACTTGCAAGGCGGAGAACGTAGCCCGCAAGTTGCGGCGACGACGGCAGCGAGAGAGGGAGGCGGCGGCGGCGTCACAGGAAGGTTCAGACGTGATGGAGCGACTGTCTCCTCCGTCGCGCCCGGATCCCCGCACCCCTTCCCTCCGAGCACATACGCGGATTACGCCGTCCGACCCCCTTGGGACACAGGATGATTCGCCGCCGGTTGGGCCATTCCGGACAGCTTTCCGCCCACGCAGATGCCGGCGGTCGACGCGTGTGACTCGCCGCAGCTCGTTCGGGCGCGGATGAGCACGGGCTCCGGCAGTGCCCGGGCTGCGCTCGACATGTTCGACGGAATGACCGAACAAGAGTCGGTGCGTTTTCTTTGCTCTTGTCCGATCATATTTTAGCATAGATCACTAGTTCATTTCGCTCATGATGAATGCTTGCAAATCTTAATCATGTAGGAGGCGTTCTTGTCGAACATGATCAATGACAATGAAGATCCGACCGAAATGAAGTATGAATTGGAGGCCACCACCACATTTGAAGTTGGGAGAACAACCGATCCCAACCCGAGCAAGAAGAAGAAGAAGAAGACCAAGACGCCGAAGGCAAGAGGTCTGGCATTCTCAAGATTTGAGGACATCTTGTTGGTCAAAGCTTGGTTGGCCACAACGATGGATCAAATATGCGGTGCCGAGCAAAAGGGGAACACCTATTGGACGAAGATTTGGAAGGAGTATCACGAGCAAAAGGAGTATGTGGAGCTGCATCCTATCGTGACCACACGCAATGTGGCATCTCTCCAACATCGTTGGGGGATCATTCAAGGGGAAATGAACAAGTATATCGGCTACTACTCACAAGTGACCAAACGGCCTCAAAGTGGGATGGGAGTCGCAACTCACGTAAGCTCGATTGCCTCATCTTGTCATCCATTGCATATGATTTTTGTGTTTGAATTATCATGCTCATACATATGTTGTTTGCTAGACGGCGGTGGCGGCCACTTTGTATCACGAGGTGGAGAAGAAGCCATTTGTTTTTAGACATTGTTGGGTCATATTGAATGGCAAGCCAAAGTTGAACCAACTTGTGGCCGACCTCAAGTCCGGCAAGAAGAGGAATGATGGCTCAAGCTCGAACCAATCAATTGGGTTGGACGATGAAGAGGACGATGTTATCGTGACGAATGGAAAAGCCATCGTGCCAAAGGACAACCGCCAAGTCATGGGAAACAAGTGGGAGAAGGCACGTGCCGCCCGTGATGCCGCGGCTACCAAAATGTCGTCCACATGGACGGGCATTTTTTCGGTGAGGGAGAACAAGAAGGAGGAGAGGTACAAGATCATGTTGGATGCGCAAAAGGAAAGGATGAAGTGGGACCGGAAGAAGGCGTAGAAGAAGCTGGAAATTAAGAGGAAGAAGATCGAGTTGGAGAAACAACAAGTGGCGATCAATGGAGCTCGAGAAGGCCAAGACATTTGGCGACATGAAGCTTGAGAAGGAGAGGTTGCAACTCGCACAGGACACGAAAGATGCGAGGATCATGTTGACGGACGAGACCCTCTATGATGAGCAAGCGAAGAAGTGGCTTGCGGGCAAGAAGATGGAGATCAACGACCGTAGGAAGTACGAGGCGGCGAGGGCGGCTGCGGCCCGGATGCAGGCGGAGGAGGCAGCCCGGATGCAGGCAGAGCAGGCAGCCCGGATGTAGGCAGAGGAGGTTGCCCGGATGCAGGCAGAGCAGGACGAGCAGGACGCATTCCGCCTGGAGCAGGACGCATTCTGCTCGGAGCAGGCGCCCAGCCAGTGATCCGAGGCCATCCATCACGCTCGGACATTGATTTCATTTTGTCATGTCCGGTTTGTTGAACTATGATTTGCTTTGCTTTGTTTCGAACTTTGGCATTCGGACAGTTTGTACCTTATGATCGACGTGCATGGATTGCATGGATTTGAGGATCGGAATTTGTGGTATGCAGATGTGCGGCGCAACATTTGAGGGGTGCCCGGTCAGTGCCCGCGGACGCGTCCGGGAGCGTCCGCGGGCGTTTGTGGGGCCGGATTTGCCAAGTCCGGCTGTAGATGCTCTAAGGACTTGAACTCGGTGGGTTGGTTTCACCAGAAGGAATGATACGGCCAGTCCTAAATCCAGTCATATTAACGTTGCACTTGTTCAAGAGATTGTTATTGTGCATGAAGAAATAGTGCATGCTTCCTATCATATGTTTGACATGGACCAGGAGGCGCATGCATATGCTGATAGCACATACACGTGCAAGTATGAGGGCAAAGAATTATCTGGTAAAGTACATACATCAGATTTAGGTCTTGTTTGGAATTCCATTAAAATAGGAGATGAGATGGATTCATTTGAGTTGCCGAGACCGCCGGAGTTAAAACTTGATTCGGTTAAGAGAAGTAATAACTTCAAAAGGGATTTACTTTCCTAGTACCAAGTATGCATGCATGCATTACGTGGGAAGAGTTACATGTGTGTGCATGCAAGGAAGGATCCGTACGTGTTTGGCCAAGGTGTGCATCAATTTGATTGTTTCTTCTGGTTGCCACGCTCAAAACAAATCCATGTTGTACACGTACAAGAGTCAAGTTTCCTTGGGATCTACTACTTCTCACGTTCAAGGCCACCAGAACCGGAGGTGCACACCGGTATGTTTGGATGGTGGAGATTATTTTCCCTGAGACAAATCGGATGGGGGCCACCAGAGATATTTGTTTTATTTATTTTGTAATGATTACCTGCTAAAATAAAGTACGTAATCAGTTTTGCTCCTTTAGATGTTTGGTCCAGAGTTAGAGATAGCGTGAGATTTTCTTCGGTCAACTTATTAGGCAAGTTTAAGTCGGCTAGCTATACTAATAAATAGTTATGCTACGGTCATTGTAAAATCAGATTATGTTATTATGAATTAGACACCGTGTGTTCCGGCCGTCGGCCATTATCGAGTTTAGAGAAACCTTGTCAAAATCTCTGTTGGCGTGTGAGTTCCTACGACGCGACGCGTAGGAGATTACAAGCTGAGCCTATACGGTTCGTCCACGTTATTCCTTCGGATCGAGGGGTTGGCGTGTTATTTTTGCGGAGTTTGTGAATATTTTCGTAAACCTGCAACGAATTCTTGCTGCGATGGAGTTTTGTGCCGTGAAAGATCGGGCCAACAAGAGATCGACCCTTGTCTCGAGGTTCGCCCCACATCAAGTGATATCAGAGACCGGTGTTTCTCACGGCACTTCGGAGGAGACGGCCGGCGCGCCGGCACCAAGGAGCTACTGGAGGCTCTCCGGCGATTTTTTGCTGGAGGAGAAGGGTTATGGTGCTGAAATTTTTCACACCTACTGTAAAGTGGGAGACAAAGTTTGCGCCACAACGATCGACCATGACAGTTCGATCAACGCGGTTGGCATCGACATGGTGGAGAAGCTGCAACTACCGAGGACACCACATCCACGACTGTACTCACTGAGGAGGTACCATGACAAGCTCGACATTACGCACCAAACTACGGTATTGTTTTCAGTTGGCAAATTTTCTTGTGTGGTTCTGTGCGACGTAATTCCGGTACCGATGATTTCTTGTCATATGCTGCTGGGAGAGCCATGGTACAAGAAAAATAATACTACATACGACTATCTCGCGAACACGTTCACTGTTGTACATGAAAAAAAATATGTTCTCATGGCTATGGAGAAGAAGTTGTTCAAGACTTGGAGAAAAGCACGCTTGCAGGAGATGAAGGAACAACAACAAGCAAAGAAGGAGGCCGAAGCTTCTGAATTTTTTCGGCACACGTTCATCCTACAGACAAAGAAGTTGCTGAAAAGACCGATTCGAAACCGAGGACGGTTTCGCTTGAAGAAGGGGAGGATGATACGGCCAGTCCTAAATCCAGTCATATTAACGTTGCACTTGTTCAAGAGATTGTTATTGTGCATGAAGAAATAGTGCATGCTTCCTATCATATGTTTGACATGGACCAGGAGGCGCATGCATATGCTGATAGCACATACACGTGCAAGTATGAGGGCAAAGAATTATCTGGTACAATACATACATCAGATTTAGGTCTTGTTTGGAATTCCATTAAAATAGGAGATGAGATGGATTCGTTTGAGTTGCCGAGGCCGCCGGAGTTAAAACTTGATTCGGTTAGGAGAAGTAATAACTTCAAAAGGGATTTACTTTCCTGGTACCAAGTACGCATGCATGCATTACGTGGGAAGAGTTACATGTGTGTGCATGAAAGGAAGGATTCGTACATGTTTGGCCAAGGTGTGCATCAATTTGATTGTTTCTTCTGGTTGCCACGCTCAAAACAAATCCATGTTGTACACGTACAAGAGTCAAGTTTCCTTGGGATCTACTACTTCTCACGTTCAAGGCCACCAGAACTGGAGGTGCACACCGGTATGTTTGGATGGTGGAGATTATTTTCCCTGAGACAAATCGGATGGGGGCCACCAGAGATATTTGTTTTATTTATTTTGTAATGATTACCTGCTAAAATAAAGTACGTAATCAGTTTTGCTCCTTTAGATGTTTGGTCCAGAGTTAGAGATAGCGTGAGATTTTCTTCGGTCAACTTATTAGGCAAGTTTAAGTCGGCTAGCTATACTAATAAATAGTTATGCTACGGTCATTGTAAAATCAGATTATGTTATTATGAATTAGACACCGTGTGTTTCGGCCGTCGGCCATTATCGAGTTTAGAGAAACCTTGTCAAAATCTCTGTTGGCGTGTGAGTTCCTACGACGCGACGCGTAGGAGATTACAAGCTGAGCCTATACGGTTCGTCCATGTTATTCCTTCGGATCGAGGGGTTGGCGTGTTGTTTTTGCGGAGTTTGTGAATATTTTCGTAAACCCGCAACGAATTCTTGCTGCGATGGAGTTTTGTGCCGTGAAAGATCGGGCCAACAAGGGATCGACCCTTGTCTCGAGGTTCGCCCCACATCAAGGAATCTAACCATCTGAGCTATGCTCATTTTGTGAGGTGGAAATTTCTCTGTCAGGGGATTAGACGCCATATAACATATCCATGGTTTCTTAAAGTTATAGTTTTTATCCTTATATTGTTTCCCTTTCTTCCAACTTTTAATGTGGGAGCAGCAAGTCTCGGGATAAACGAGGAGCTGCTCGCCTCCTGCAATAATGGCCGATTCGCTCCCCTCATCTTCGCCCTTGTTCCACGTCAACGTCGGAAGAGCCGCATGGTCCGTAAAAGCCTGCACCTTTGCTCTTGGGCTCATGAAATCCATGGTGGTATTGGCCCGATGCGATGGTCCAGTATGTTAAGCTTTGGCGCTCACTTCATCGCATTCCTCTCTTGGCTTTACCAGACAAGCTCATTTGGTGTTGGACCTCCTCTCAAGAGTATTCGTCTGCATCATGCTACAATGCTTTGTTCCTAGGATCTACCCCGCCCCACTGGAAGCTCACCTAGAAGATTTGGGATTCCATATGTATCAAGATCTTCATCTGGCTCGCCCTCCAGGACAGGTGCTGGAGTGTCGACCGCCTCACATGCCGTGGGATTCCTCACCCTTATCGTTGTGTCCTTTGTGACCAGGAGACCGAGGACATGCAACACATCCTTGTCGGCTTCTCTTTCTCTCGTCAGGTCTGGCATGAGGTTATCTCCTGATGCCGCACCATTGCTGATCTTCGCTTGATCTGATGTGCCGTTCCATATCTGGTGGGCGTCCACCTGCAAGCTTGCCTCTTCTGCGGTGCACAAGGGGTTGTCTTCTCTTCGCTTGTTGACCGCGTGGTGGCTTTGGATGCACCGGAATGTGTTTGTCTTTTGAGTGTTCAACCATCCATCCAACGCCTCGTGGAGACTATCCAAGAGGAGGCCCGCTTATCAACCTGAGCCGGAGCCAAGGGGCTCGGCCACATGTTACCTGAGACATAGACCTAGGGCGTGTAGGGCTGAGCACCCCCTCCTTCTATTCTGCTCTTGCACTTACAATGTGAGAGCTGCACCCTAGAGATTGTTGATATACAAATTTTGTATATTCGCGAAAAAGACACTTGATTTAATAACATGATGAACATATTCGTCCATAAAAGCAAGGACACCAATAGTAATAGGTTCGAGCCACTACAGGTTGGACAAAATGGATGAGAAGATTTATTCATTTCATTATGTACTTATTAATGTGGGAGTTCTCTCGGAGTAGCACCTATTAGGTATAGATAGACATCTCGCGAGATGTATGGATGGATAGATACAAATTAAACATTTGCGAAGGCCGACCCGGCCGTGCGGGGACGCCTGCAACTGCTGCGGCCCTCCACAACCAAGACGCGGGCTAGCTCCGATCTGAGCCTGGCGACTCCGACGCCTACCACGCCGCCTGTCGCTGCTGCCGAAGACGATGGTCTTCATGGAGCTCCCTTTGTTGGCCCCGATTTAGGTGCAGCCCCCGACGCCGTTGTGCGGACCCCGCAGCCGCCGTTGGCCGTGTCGTGGGCTTTCCTCGCCGACGACGTCTGCAGCTTTGACGATGATGACGAGCTCGCCCCGCTGACGCCGTTGGCTGCCAGGTGCTCCAGTGGGGTGAGCGATTCGGCTCCTGCTGCTGTTGTCACTGCTGCTCCTGTGGCGTCTTTGGACCAGGGATGGGTGAAGGTGGGGGGCCGGCGTCGTTCGGCGTCGCCGGCCTCGGCTCTGGCTCCCCGGCCTATCCCTGCCTGGCTCCGCGGTCGATGCTGCAGATGCCTCGCCCCTGGACACCGTGCGGCGGTTTGCAGAGATCCCTTCCGATGCTCTCGTTGCTTGGAGAACGGTCATCGTGCTCGTGACTGCCGCAACCATGGCGTCCTCTCAGCTCGCTGGCATGTCTTGTCGTCCCGCCCGTCTCTCGCCTCGGCATCCAGCATTGTCAACCTCCTACTCCAAGAGAGGCCCAATTAAAATCCACACTCCCTTCCGTTGCGCTTCGCCGTGGATCTTGGGCGTCTGTGGTTTCTGCTTCCGCTAGCCCGGCATCCCCATCCATTGATGTGCTTCAGACCACTCTGGCTGATCAGACCGAGTTGCTTCAGGGTTGGCAGACACGAATTGAGAGCTTTCTGGAACGGGCTGAGGCTGCTTTGAGCAGGATCTCCTTTTTGCCGGCTATGTTTCTGGCCACGCAGACGCCACTCCCTCCTGTTGGCTCCACGGAGGACGAAGGGGCAGATCCTTATGGTTGTTTCTCCCCTCGTGTTCGGGACAATTCATCGTTGATGTCTGCTTCGTCCGTTGTGCATGCCGCTGTGGACGAGTCCATCGCCGTGCTTGCGGCTCCGGTGCTACAGCTCATGCCCGAGCTTCGGGATATATGTTCGAGCCCTGCTTCGCCTCTGTCCTTGGAGCGGTTGGAAGTGGACTCGTCGACGACCTTGTGTGAGGGGCATGTTTTGCCTCTGTCGTGTGAGCAACTGGAGGCGCCGAAGTCATTGTGTCGATGGTTCCTATGGTGGAGGATGATGTGTTGGGGGTTCCTTGGGTCGATGATGTCGATGCGGCTGGTCTGTTGGTGCCTGCCCCTAGTAGGAGCCCCTTGGTTGATGACAACTACATCAAGAAGTACAATGAGTTCTACGATTTTCTTGACAAATGGGTGGCGGATCAGCCTGGACCCGGCATCACAAGTGGCTGCCTCCCCAAGAAGAAACCCAATAGGGAGAAAGCAAAGAGAAACAAAAGCAAGAAGGGCGGTGCCATTCGGAAGACGCCCACGATTTCATGATGGAGGGTGCTTCGTTTTTATCGTGGTCGGTGTTCTTGTGTGAAGCTCCGTTGTGTTGTACAAGTGTCGAGGGTTTCGGTTGTGGTGCATTGGGAGGGCCACATGTGTGGTCACGGTGTTTCCTGTTGTGTGAGTAGTACAACCTTGAGTTGTTTGTATCGGTTTTCGTCCGGTTTTCCGAAAATTAACTGGGCAATTCTTTTCTTCTTAATTAATCGATGAGGCAAATCTTTTGCCTCCGTTTCGAAAAAAATAAAATTTGCGAAGATAAGTGAACTATTTCAGTTACTCCGCCGGTTAATTAGACGCCACCGTAATCTGCTGGTCCATAAGGAAGCACCCAATCTGCCAGGAAGCCATTTTTCCTCTTGTGATCAATTCCCATGTCTTGACACAACTGATCGTTGCACAGGATGTGGACTGGTGCAATATCGTTTCATGTACTTGTCCCACTCGTCTATGTTCTCCTCCATACATCTTATGCTAGGCAACCGGAAGGTCCCACGAAGGAAGTGTGCCAGCCACTTCGACTGTAGCTCGAACGCGTGCAGGTTTGACACATTCTCGCAGTAGCCGATGATAGCCAGTTGGGGGATCCTCGGATGGACACATTGCCTGCATGTATCGATCAGAATAGCCATATTAGTCGTAAGTCGTCACCCACTCCCATGCAGTTAGCTAAGCGTTTTGCATGCATGCACGAGAACTTTGTGATTTTTCTTTGTATTCGACCTGTAATGTGGAACGATGCTAGACGGCGAGCCTGCTACG
This sequence comes from Thinopyrum elongatum, assembly GCA_011799875.1. NCBI lineage: Eukaryota > Viridiplantae > Streptophyta > Magnoliopsida > Poales > Poaceae > Thinopyrum > Thinopyrum elongatum. Next base: position 289,386,457 of record CM022301.1, read on the forward strand.
ATGTCTCTGAACATGGGTGATGCGAACATCTCCCTCATCTTTTGGTCACCTCTGTACCCGGTGGCAAATATCACCACGTCGCTCTTTATTACTGGCGACGATTCGCCTTCTACGACCAGGCCTTGTCTGCAGAAGTTAATTTCCTTTGATTTCTTGAGAACGATGCTTCCTTGGTCGACCTTATTGTAGAACTTATCGGGTAGTGAGTAGTGACACAACCGAGCATGAGCTCATGGCATCGAAGAAGCTGTGGTCTGGCACCATTCCGTGCTTCTTCATGGGTACAGCCCATCTATAGTAGCTCTCAACAAACTTGGAGAACAGCCATCTCTGAAACAGTAATACAGTTAAGAACATCAGAGTAATTATCATGATCTCGCTGGAGGGAGTAATTGCTTAGACGCCGAAAAGAGGAGGTAAAACCAGGAGAAATACACCATCTCCTATTGGCGTGGCGTGCAACATATTTAGTACTTAGTTATGGCCATTACCAAGGGTGATAATAGCGTCGTCAGAAGGCCAAGGAGCAGCCCCTCCCCGGGCTTGTGAATTAGGAGCTGAGAAAAGCGATTGAGGTAGAAGAAACCAATCGGGACGCCCCATGCGTTGTAACCAGGGATGATCCATTGCTTCGTACGACATATCATTGTGCATGGATACGTCGGGCCTGCTCGAACGTACAAGTTTTGGTTGATTCTAAAAATATAATCATATTGCTCCGGTTGTTACAAGCGAAGAATAGATAGAGGCTGGACAGGATATTACCGTTCACATTTGCGCACTCTGTGGCGATGTCGAGAGCAGACTTTTGGTAACCGATGACGGTGACGAGCTTGCCTTTGATGAGTTCGGCGGCCTTTGCATTGTCCATGTTGGAGTAATCCATGGAGTGGATCACGGTGCCATCAAAGGCCTCTGGCCCTTTCCCCGGCGGGAAAGTGGGAATGTTGGGCATGCCACTGAACCGTCCGACACATAGAACCACAAAGTCCGCCACGTGGATCTACAATTGTGCTTGTGCATGGCATGCATCAATCATCAACTAGATCGGGATCGCGTCTTGGCGCTGGCGCGAGGGTGCCGGTCCCTATGTTTTAATCAAGCAAGTAATGCTAAGATCAGAAGTGCGCCTTGGCGCGCGTTTGCCTGACTCAGCGCGGTGACCCAACGTCTAAAACTTCAATATAACAAAGCGTTTAGAACATACAAAGGAAATAAGAATAACCGCTCAGAATAAATGTGTTCAGTATATATCACAAACACTACAAAGATATATCAAGAGCAAGGTATAGTTGCTGCTCACAAACACTACAAAGATATATCAAGGCATACAGATTAAATATATACCAAAATCAAAGTGTGGTTGTTGCCCAGGATAACCGTAATTTCACTACAGATCATAAAGGAAAATTTGTACCAAAAGCAAGCCACAATGTTAGCCGAGGACAACTGATTTGTATCGCGTAGTACAAAACATAAAGACATAAATTCTATAAATATTGAAGTAGTTCATATTAGCAAGTGTAAGAACAAGTGTTCCAGGATATGTTGTATCTGCTCACAAACACAATTAGATAACAGACAATTGGAAACGATGCTCTGGAAACATAGATATCTACGGTACCTTATAGCTGATCATTATTGATAACTCTACTTCCTTTTTCCACGTTATGAGGCGAAGCTAATGCAATTAGTAGTGGACACTTGATGGGCTTCATCATCCTAATGATAATATGAAAGCTCTATAAATAATATTAGAATTAGCTCATGATATTAGGCACTATGCAAGCTATACAAAAATTCGGAACTTAAATGTGAACCTTATTTCTTAAATGGAACCAAAAATCCGTAATGGAACCAAAATTCCTAATAACATTATTATTATTTATTTCTTAAATGTGAACCTTGCTGCTGTAGATTGGCATTGCTTGGAGATGTCGTAGTAGCGGGCTTGTAGGATACCCGCGTGCTCAGGGTGTCTCCTCTTCCTCCTTCCTTTACCTCTGTTCTTGCCACTCCATCTCCCTCTTTGCCTCCTCTTTCTCCCAGATCTCGCTAGTGGTGGCAACGGCACACGCGTTCACCCGACAGCTACAAGAGAGGTGTGCCGCAGTGGTGGCGTGAGCTCAGCTAGAGAAAGGAATGGAGAATGAGCAGGCATGGGAATGTAGAGCTTGCAATTGCTGCAATAGACCAAGAGGATAATAACCAAATTAGCTCACCCGCTCACCAAAAATAAGCGAAGAAACAAAAATCCAAGAACACAAACCTGCATTGCAATAGGCGAGTGGATAAGAGACAGAGAACTGTAGCAGCACAATAAGCCTCTGAAGCAAAGAAGACGGCTTAGTGGTGATGATGAGAACCTTGACATACAACGACAAAAAGGGCTTGAGCTGTTCAAAAATTTGATGAAATCACAATGGGGAGTAATTTATCTAGGCAAACACTGAACCAGTCTAGACTTTTTAAGCAGTTCGTAGAGACATGTCACACAAGGATAATAAAGGAATTTAAAGCAGTAGACAAAAGTATAGCATGCCCAATATGTACGCATGTACTCCCTCCGTTCCTAAATATTTGTCTTTTTAGAGATTTCAAATGGACTACCACATACGGATTATATAGACATATTTTAGAGTGTAGATTCACACATTTTGCTCCCTATGTAGTCACTTGTTGAAATCTCTAGAAAGACAAATATTTAGGAACGGAGGGAGTATATCACTACAAACTTATTGGCATCCTAAACTGCAGTTGACGCATACACCAAGTCATACATACAGAACTGTAAGTGTCTTTTCTTTTCATAGATAAACAAAGTTAACTATCTCAGCTAGTACCATCGATACCACAACTAAATCGCAGTCAATAGATCCGGAATATTCACTCTGAAAAGGGTGTTCTACTGAACCATGAGACTTTCACAACAATAAAGCTGTAGCAACTACTGACAACCAAGCAGTATTTTTATATACAACCCAAAGAACGGTAAGATTCACTCTGTAGAAGCATATAAAACTGTAGTTATGTGAGGCAGAACAGAGAATAATCATTCACACAAAGTACTTCACAGCATGAACAATCTCAGCATGTAGTACAACTACCAATTGGAAAAAAAAATCTTATTCTAGCTCATAAGGAAATAATGTAGTGAAGCATGTACATGAACCAAGTACTTTGTAGAAGCATATAAATAGAGAAGGCACAAAGACAATGGTATACCTCCAGCTTAGCCACGACATCAAGCAACAGTAATCTTAATTATCATAGCTATTTTCATTCGAAGTAAAGATGGATAAAGAATGACCCATGTATAGCAGAAGCATACCTCAGCATGGTCACAAAACACAAAGCCAGTCAGTTATGCGCCTAGCACACCACACCAGCAAAACCAAAGTAGCTTGCTTTACTTGCCAAAAGTTCCAAGACAAAAAATGTGAAATTCAACCAATAGAAATTATAGCCCCCCATTCTTCATGTCACACGTTCTCGCAGTCAACTGGGGTAACAAATAAATAGAAAGAATTAGCTCTCATGTACGAGGGAGAAGATAGACATCATAGGTTTATAGCTCTTCTGTATGGTAGAGTCTTGAAATCCAGAGAAGGAAAATATGGCATATACATAGCACATGTTCTCTGTTTCTCAACTTCACATCAATGACAACCATCCTGTTAAACTACTCTGTTAAACTTCTTTTTTCATGATTTTATCATACATCCATAATTAGTTATTTGCTTAGTGGGGTATATGCAAGAGAAAACATCTGTGTAATTTTCAGAAAGAAGCAAAACCACCAGGCATTGAGTCTAATTACCTGAGCCGATCCAAAAACAAACAAAACGACTGTGAACCAGCTTAACTAACATAGATATAAGCCTTTTTTAACAGCAATTAACTAACATAGGTGGCGCGGCTTGCCGCGCGTTGCCCGCAAAATGGTGGGGCAACCAGATATGAATAACCTTTTTTGAAGATGATAGAGCTAAAGTGGTATATATGCACAAGTGGTACACGAAGAAGTTTTAGAGTGCATAGATACTTTACAACAATGGAAATTACACATGATATATTAACAGCCTTCGATGCGACATGGATAAAACATAACAGCTCGGAAATACACCATCGTCTTTTGTGCAACTTCAGACATCACATATATTCAGTTGTTAAACATAAGAGCAAGCTAGAGGCCAGTTACATTCAACAAAGGCAAAGAATCTGAGTGAATACAGACCATACCGACAGAGGATTATGAGGAAATCTACATAAAAGAGCTCGCAACACCAACACAGCCAATTGTTTTGTAGGTTCCAATCGGATGCAAACCTTGCTACTAAGGACAAAATTCAAAAACATTATATCATGAATAGCAGGTCCTATCTTGCAAAACGCAAGTACAAATCAAATAGATATCGAAAGCTATAGGCTTATCTCATTGCAGACTGGACTTTCAGAGTTCAGATACGCTAACTCTACCTAGCTTGGAGTGGTCTTATGCTTCATAGTAAAATCATGGCATGAACAAAATAACGTGAGCACGGAAATATCATGTACACATTGGAGTTCATGTGTTGTTTGACCAAACAAAGAAATCAATATTTGACTAAGTATTTCAGGCTAACAAAGAAATGGAAGAAATTAACGATTTCATATGTGAATTTCCGAGACGGCCTTGGAAGCGACCTATGCCTGGACAACAAATACCTGCAAAACAAGAACACAATAATAAGAAAAATTAGAAAAAAAATCTGAATCCATGAAATATTAGTAGGTTCATAATGAAATGATACTGCTAGCTGGATGTGTCCACTGTATCACTATATACATACTGGGTGTGTCCAAGCTTCTTGTCAACGAAGATGGACTAACATGAGAGCAGGTCTTGTTATAGCTAGTTGCATACTAGATCACTATATACATACTGGATGCTCCAGCGTGATGTCACACTTTGAGATAGGGTATAGTTCACACGTATGCAAAATCTCTAGCATCTAGACTCTGTCTTAGTACATTCTCTGATGGTGTAAACTTTACATATTAAGGAAATTAACTTATCTAGACCCCAGGACAGAGGTAATCATTTAAATCGATCTTAATAATACCTTGGTATGCTTTTTATTTTTCCTGGGACTACTTATGTAGGTGGTGATGACACAATCCTAGTGGGATAACATCACCCACAATTTAGCCCTCCCTCGGTGTGAGCTTCTCCTGCATATGCAGTTTTGAAATAAAGAAACTTAGACAAATGCACCTTTAAATATCGATCCAAACAATATAAGAGTAAATAGGACCTCACCAATTGATATCTAAACAACTCTTAATGCTTCATCTAAACAGCAGCAGATCCGATGTAGTAGTGAAACCAACAACAGACCTACAAGCAAACCAGATCCAAAATCAAGGAAGAACAGACAAACGTACAGCAAGAAAGAACAGGCGACGAGGTAAATCGGCTTAACCTACTGAGAGAATGAAACTATATAAATCCTAAAGGATCCTATCTCCTAAAGTTTCATGTACAGGCAATGTGCAAAAATATCAAGGCATGTATGGTGTGTTTATCCAAGATTACTAATGCATACATACAAAATCTTTTCTTTTCCTAAACCAGTCCATATTCATCTCCTTGTGAAACCAATTGATCATGTTCTTTATAGCATTCAACATGACGTGTAGGTAGCATCATGATACGATACTTTGATTCCAGAAGGAAAATCAAAAATGCCTTTTCACCTTAGAATAAACAACCTTCTGAATGATAAAAAGGTCATAACTAACAAAAAAAATGTCTAATTTAATATCTATTCAAGCATGGTCATTATAATTATAGCATAGCTCTGTTAGACACCAGTTTGGAAGCAAATATAAGAAAGAAAACATTAACATTAGCAGCCCCTCATTCCTAGTGAATGCATCCATTCAACATTGACCAATTCTGCATCCCCATTCAGCAAAAACAAACAATCAGTCTACAACTTGCTCGGATTTTCACCGAATGCTTCTTAGTTCCGAATTCAGAAATGATGTGACTACAATTTCCAAGCCAATGAAGCTCAATTCATTAATATGGCCATTTCATCTAAACAACTCATATCAAGATACATAGCTTCATATAAGAATTCTGGAATCATACTTTAACTGGTTATAAATTGTTAGCTTACAAACAACACTTAATTTGCAAATAAAGTTCTAAACAAAAAAAATGAATACTTTGATATCATCAGCAGGATTCTTCCACAGTTCTATTACAAAATCACCAATTTGACTACCACCATATGTTTTATATGGCCCTCTTGGCAAAGTTATTTGGTTATCATTTCAGCATGATAGAAGAAAGGATCACAATAAATTCATAAATGGACAACCCACGGTCTAACAATCAAATGAACCATATAAAAATACCTCCAGAATTTGCAGCTTGTGCCCCACTGAGCACCACCGTCACAATAATGTACCTCCTTTACAGCAGCACAAAAGGAATTCGATAGCCCAAAATATTTGTCTATTTAAGGACTCAGCTTGATTCTGCATCATATATAATACAATGATAGATATATAGTGGTACACCTTCCTGCATCACCAGCCAAGAAAAAACAAAAATCATGAACATCTAGCTCCTACTATCAGTGCAAGCAATCTACCGAACTGACAAATAGGCCATTCACGTGATAAGCCAAGATAGTACAGCACTCGAAGTGGAACTGGAACCGCTGGCCACAGAGGTCAAACCCAAACCAGCATTGTTGGTAACCAGTTAGAGCTTGCAGAAATTAGAATCCTGATAGGCCATAGAAGCATTAACATGTATCACCACAGGCACTCCCAAATAATCAGCAAAACTATACTGGGGCATAATAATCCAGGCCTGTCTAGCGGGTATCACAGCCTATCACTGGATAGGTTCTGATGGTGTGTATCCAAGCAGGGTGTTGGCATACAGTTTTAGGACCGGCCAATGATGCCAACAGGAATATGGTCTAGGAAATCAAAAGTGTGATTCATAAGGTTCTGAAACGAAACACCACCTTGGGGAGGGGGGTTTCCCCAATCCCCTGTCACACCTTCGCCTGCGTCGGCGGACGGTCAGTCGCCTGAACCGGATGATCCAGGCGATGGTGCGTGACCCAGCAGTCAGACAGATGGTGGCGCAAGGTGAAGCCTCGAGTGGGTGTGGTGGGCTGGCTGGTGTGCCCACATGTTAGGGTGTGTGTGTGTACGCGCGCGCTATGTATATTAGCTGGGCATGCCGTGTGTGAGGGATATGCGTGAGCTGAACTCTGAATCCCCTCACCCCTGCTCTCTGAAACTCTCTCAACATTCCTCTATCCTCACATGTACTCTGTCTCTCACCCCCAAATCCTTCCTGTACTTGTGAGATTTATCAAGCTATGAAATGGGGCATGACATCCCCACTCTTCTTAGACAGGCACGGTTGGGATCCATGGAGTTGTAGAGAGTCCAAGATCCGAGATGTGGTGGGGATCGGAGGGGAGTAGGAGGGCGCAGACCGTACCTGGAGGGCCGTGGAGTCGTGGGCGAGCTTGTAGTCCTTGTAGAGGAAGTAGCCGCCGCCCGCCGCCTGCCGCGAAGGAGCAGGCCAGCCTCACACGCAGCATGAACCCCATCCTTCTCCTCCTCGCCGCTCCTCCACCACGCGAACCGCGCAGCCGGTGGTGGCGCCGCCGCGCTCCTCCGGGCAGAATAGCAGCAGCTTCCTCTCCCCGCGATGGTGCTACGAGGATGCTGCGGACGACCATCTTGGCGGTACGTCTTGGACCCGCTCTCCCACATGGTGCGGCGGCTGCCCGTGCTGCCTGTGCCGAGGATCGTCGAGAGGATAAGGGGACTGGAAGCGGGCTCGCCGTCGCGCGATGAGGAGCGGCGGCTAGGGTGGAAGGGGAGGGGGCGGCGGCGGCTCTCCCTCGCGTCAAGAGGAGAGGAAGCCGATTGGGGAGAGCAGAGCAAGCCGGTTGGGGAGAAACCCTGGCGTTGGGCTTTTATACCTCATAGCTAAATCCCGAAAATGCCCTCGGCGGGGCGCTGTATTAACAAGCGGTGGCAGCAGATATTTACCGCTGGAGGTAACTATTCATTGCCACAGGGCTTTGGTTCTGATCTGGCGGCCCAGATTGTCCGGTGGCTTGATCCGACGGTCCAAAACGCATTAAGGGTCCGAAACGGACGACCAGATGTGCCAAATCGCTGAGAGAGCTCGGGGGCTCCTGTCTCTCTTATTTCTCGAAGCGTATCAAACTTTCACGTATACTAGATTTTACGGTGATCGAAGCTTTGTAATTGCTCACCTCGACGTCGTCCCCGCGCTGCACGGTGAGCTGCCACTGGCCCCGACCGCTGCCGAACGCCTCGCCGTTGCCAGCCCACTGATCCCACGCCATCATCTCCTCCTCGTTCACGGCGCCGGAGTACTCCAGAGCGGCGACCTGGCTGCCGAACCGGATGCACTCTAGCACGCCGAAGTGGCGCGCGTACGAGCGCAGCTGCGCAGGTACTCGGTGACCTGTCTGTGGTCCGGGTACAAGTCCGACACCCCCGGCGGCCATGGGAAGTCCGTGAACTGGTAGTATGGCCGTGGTGTTTGAAGGCGCGTTGAGGCGAGCGTGTGCGCCCACACGCCGCCGATGGCGTCCGCTTCGGCCTCAAACAGGACAGGCCGGAAGCCGTGCTCCAACGCGTGCTTGCAGGCGGTGAGGCCACTCACGCCGGCTCCGATGATGGCCACCCGCTGCTTCTTCTCCATGGAGGCCACGTAGCCTTTGTCCCTTTGTTTTCTCTTAAGCCTAGTGACTAGTGTATGACTATCCTGGGTTTGTATTTTTAGGGGAACTATCCTGGCTTTCGGAGAATGGAGGATCTATCTACTCACCCCGTTCCTAAATGTAAGTCTTTGTAGAGATTCCGCTATGAACCAATACGGAGTAAAATGAGTGAATCTACACTCTAAAATGCATCTATATACATCCGTATGTGGTCCATAGTGGAATCTCTACAAAGTCTTATATTTAGGAACGGAGAGAGTAATATAGTGCGATTGGTACTTTCCTTGACCCTGTCAGACAGAGTAACCATTTTCTTTCTTTTCTTTCTCTCCCCGCCTTTTCTAAGTTTTTTTTGGGTAATCACGGTGTTGGGGAGGGAGATTACAGGTGTAGCAGAATTACATAGTCACGTAGGCGTGTGAGGAGAGGAAAGCATGCCACGAGAAAGCGTGTTCCTTGTCAATAGCCTTACACAGTCTATGAGCACAAATCCAGATCAGAGATTATAAGTCTGAGAGTAGTTGTCGAATGAGTGTCGATGGAGCGAAAAGCACAGGCATTCCGGGCGTCCCAGAACTTCAAGGGAAGAAGTAGTAAGATGAAATGTCATAGTGGTTGTGGTGGTCCAGAAGGAGCACAGTCCCATAGCACGTCGATGCAGTTCGGCTTGGAGACTCCAAGGCATTGCCAAACATGGTCGGCAAGCGGGCAGTGGAGGAAGATGTGGGAGGTGTCCTCGCTGCCCAGGCTGCACCTAGGGCAGATGGAATCGGTGGTAATGTGCTTCCGTAGGAGGTTTGCCTTGCAGTTTAGCCGTCATCGGAACAGCAGCCAAGCGAAGATTTTGACCTTGGTGGGGACGCACGTGGCCCAAATGAGGTTGGCGTGCATGTCTTCGTCGCTTTAGGCAGTCTTGGCGGTGAAGGCCTTCCCCTCATTGAGAAACCGTTGGTCCTGATCTGTCGACGGCATGAAGTCCTTCAACAACAACAACAACAACAACAACAACAGCAGAGGAACCAGCTCTTGCGAGGCAACCGTAGATAGGCGATTCCACAAGTTAGAAGCTAAACCATTACGTAGAATAGTAGCCACTCGGGCGTGTTGTGAGGTGGAGTGTGTATAAAGGTTGGGGAAGGCTGTCACGAAGGAGGAGTGGTAGAGCCAAGTGTCGAACCAAAAGTAAGTGTTTTGGCCATTATTAGTGAGGACAAAGGATATTTGCTGGAGAGTCGGTAGCTGCGTGTGGATTGTTTTGCAGATGAAAGAGGTATTTGTAAGTGGGCGGATGAAAGCATTTGGGTGTTGCAAGTAAATCCAATCTATCCAAGGAGAGGAGTGGTGTGTGACACCTTTGGAAGCGAATTTCATAAGAAGACAGTTGTTCTGTTGATGCAAGTATTTTAGAGCTAAACCTCCAAAAAAACAGTTTGAACACATTTTTTCAAGCACTTAAACATTGAGCATCAGTACAAGTTTCCTCGACAACCTAGAAGAAAGCACGGCGAAAAGCATCCAACTAATTCAGAAACTTTTTAGGGATTGAGAAGACAGACATGAAGTATGTAGCTAGGGAATCTACGATACCGGAGATAATAACTGTCGATGTTGGCACATGCATGTGACTGTCTGTTAGCATGGGTTGTCATGGCCCCTTGTGTTTCTGTTTGCGGGATGGTTTCATTGGTGGTATTTTCCGGTGAAGTCGGAGTCGGCTGTTCAATGAGGCAACCGGTGATGATGATGACGATTGCGACCCCTCGACCATGTTATTTTTTTCTATGCAACTCCGTAGTCTCCATGTCAGTGGCCTCTGGTGGTGCCCATGTTATGTGGATTGGGTTGTATCGGTTTTAGCTTCATTTCTCGCATATTAACCGGGCAATACTCACTCTCTTATTAATCAATAAAAATGCCAAGTCTTTTGCCCCATTTAAAAAATATATATGGGAGCTCTCGGCTCCTCTCCTTCTCTCCTTCGGCGGCCTCGCCAGTTAGAGCGAGTACGGGTTAGGAGGTTGGCTCGTTCTTGTAGTATGCTAGGTTCAAAATAAGTCTAAGTTTGTGTTTCCCTCCAGGGCGTCTAGAGTTACGCCGTGTAGGAGCTTTTTTTTGTGTGCGGGATGTCGTGTGCTTTACTCCAATGTAAACAGGCAGAGAACATAGGTCTTCTTCCATGGTAGAGAAAGATGAGTATGGGATCCATGAAAAGCTTCCCCAATAAGCTTCCGACTGTATCGTGCTATTTTTCCGGCAATATCTGCTGGAATTTAATCTATTTTGGGTTAGCCCAATAGCAATTTCAGAAATTCCTAATAAATTCTAGAGGTCCACTCAGCCCATTCATACAAAGCAAGAGGTGGAACCAAAGTTTAGTCCCACCTTGCTAGTTTGTTTTCCCACATGTATGAGCATCAGAACAAGAGGGATATTCACGCGCGCTCCTCCTCCGCCGCCCGCCGCGGGTTGCGGGAATGAGCCGAGCCGATCTTCAAATTTTTGCCACGCACGACGGGTATACGAATGGTCACGCGAGAGTTGAAACGTTTTTCTGTAGTGGAGATTGAATCCGAACGGCTGCAGACTGTTCGCTTCGTCTCCCTCTTTTGCTTCACCTCCAGTCGCTGCCCTCTCGCCTATTTCTCTTGTGCCTATAAAAAAGGTGTCGCTCCTCTCCAGAGAGAAACATCAGAACATCATCTTCCTCTCGCCATCGAGTTCCTGAGCACTGAGCTACTACCACGATCTTCTCCATCCCAGCTTGCGGCATGCACTGCAGGTCGGGACAGTGGGCCTCCGAAACCCCACCTCTTTGAGTCCTGTACGGAAGAAGGGTGATAAGGTTTTTAGGGAGCGCTATGCGCGACTACTGGCCGGTTCATGACGGACGCTACGGACACCGACGACCACTTCCCCAACGACGACTTCTTCCCCGACGTCGACAACCTCTTCAACGACATGGTTGGCGAGGACCTTGATCCCAAGACCGGTGCTTCTGCCGCTGCTCCGTACGTCTTCATATTCTTTCTGTTTAAGATCATGCTACAGTTTCTTGCTCTACCCTTTCTTGTTCTAGCCTCTGTCCTACATATGCTCTGTTCTAGTTCATCCACTTCATATATGCAGATGCTGTTTACCTTCTTTATGTCAGATTGCATGACTTGCTTTATCTCTGTTATAGTAGTCATGTTTTATCTAGTATTTTTGTTCATAAAATCACATGGTAAATTGCTCATATTTCCAACAATCCAAAAACCTTATTATAGGCAATTTACCCCGAGTGGTTTTGCTGCTTCCATGAGACCTCCTATGTTTGAGGGTATCCACTATAAGAGGTGGCGCGTGAGAGCCGTTCTATGGTTTCAAACCATGAGCTGCTATGATGCCACTCTTGGCAAACCTGAAGGAATTCTTGATCCTCAACAGGAATAGGCTTTTTCAGAAAATGGATACCCTGTTTAAGGCTGCTCTCTTGAGTGTTCTCGGTGAGAACATATGTCAGGACCCCGATCCTAAGTCACACCGGTCTAGCATGTAACACATCATATCACTTTGCGGCCTCACGCACGGTATTCCCACGGCTGCAGCCTTACCTTGGCCGGGACCGTTTGCGCCTTTTGGCTCACGTATATGATTGTGTCACTAGCATCCATATGACAGAGAACCCGGGCCGACATGACTAGTCGTAAACAGATACGTCTCCGTCGTATCTACTTTTCCTAATGCTTTTCCTCTTGTTTTAGACTCTAATTTGCATGATTTGAATGAAACTAACCCGGACTGACGCTGTTTTCAGCAGAACTACCATGGTGTTGTTTTTTGTGCAGAAATAAAAGTTCTCGGATTGGAACGAAACTTTGCGAGGATTTTTTATACAATAAAAGAGAATTTATGAAGCCAAGAACCACCGGAGGGGGGCACCTGGGTGGGCACAACCCACCAGGGCGTGCCCCCCTCCTGGCGCGCCCAGGTGGGTTGTCCCCACCTGGTGGCCCCGCAGACTCCAAACCCTGATACTATAAAATCACATTTTCGGAGAAAAAAATCAAGGATAAAGAATTATCGCGTTTCGCGAGACGGAGCCGCCGCCACCTCCTATTCTTCATCGGGAGGCCAGATCTGGAGTTCGTTTGGGGCTCCGGAGAGGGGGATCTTCAATCTTCGTCATCACCAACCCTTCTCCATCGCCAATTCCATGATGCTCCCCACCGGAAGTGAGTAATTCCTTCGTAGGCTCGCTGGTCGGTGAGGAATTGGATGAGATACATCATGTAATCGAGTTAGTTTTGTTAGGGCTTGATCCCTAGTATCCATTATGTTCTGAGATTGATGTTGTTATGACTTTGCCATGCTTAATGCTTGTCACTTTGGGCCCGAGTGCCATGATTTCAGATCTAAACCGTTTATGTTATCACCATTATATCTATGTTCTAGATCCGATCTTGCAAGTTATAGTCACCTACTACGTGTTATGATCCGGCAACCCCGGAGTGACAGAAGTCGGGACACTTCCCGGTGATGACCGTAGTTTGAGGAGTTCATGTATTCATTATGTCTTAATGCTTTGTTCCGGTTCTCTATTAAAAAGAGGCCTTAATATCCCTTAGTTTCTATATGGACCCCGCTGCCACGGGAGGGTAGGACAAAAGATGTCATGCAAGTTCTTTCCATAAGCACGTATGACTATTTACGGAATACATGCCTACATTATATTTATGAACTGGAGCTAGTGCCGTATTGCCCTAGGTTATGACTGTTATATGAATATCATCCAACGAATTCACCGATCCAATGCCTACGAATTTCTCTCATATTGTTCTTGCTAAGTTACTACTGCTATCGTTACTGTTACACTTGCTACAAAATCATTGCTATCACTGTTATTGTTACTATTGCTGTTGCTACTACTATCAAAACTATCATACTACTTTGCTACTGATCACTTTGCTGCAGATAATTAATCTCCAGGTGTGGTTGAATTGACAACTCAACTGCTAATACTTGCAAATATTCTTTGGCTCCCCTTGTGTCGAATCAATAAATTTGGGTTGAATACTCTACCCTCGAAAATTGTTGCGATCCCCTATACTTGTGGGTTATCAAGACCTTTTTCTGGCGCCGTTGCCGGGGAGCATAGCTATATTTGTTGAGTCACTTGGGATTATTATCAAGTTATCACTATGAAGAATCTGAAGGATGGTAAGACTAAGATTTTTCCCTCTAAGACAAGGGGAGGTAAGGAACTGCCATTCAGCTCCGCTTTAGATTCACCTTCTGTTATAAATAGACTTGCAACACCACCACATGCCATTAATTCTGATATGTCGCAAGTCATTGACGATACTACTTCTGCTATGAATGTTACTCATGATGATGCTAGTACCTTGCTTGATGATAGTGTGCCACTAGATGAATTTCTTGATGAACAACTTGCTAGAACTAAAGCTCTTGAGAATGCTGAAACTGATGAAATTGTTGAAACTGATAAATAGCTTGAAACTGAAAATCTTGAAACACCTATTAGGTCTAGTTCTCCTAGATATAAACTGCCTGAGATACCGGAAGGTTATGTTATGGATGAGGAGACAACTAGAGACTTTCTTGCTTGCAATGATAGGGATGATCTTAAGAAATTATTATGCAAACTAAAGAAGAAATCTTTGAATGCTAGAATGAAATGTGATCCTAAGTTTGCTACTTCACCTATCTTTGTTGATGATAAGGATTATGAATTCTTTGTCGACCCAGAGTTAATTACTTTGGTTGAATCTGATCCTTTCCATGGTTATGAAACTGAAACTGTTGTGGCACATCTTACTAAGTTGAATGACATAGCCACCCTTTTTGCTCATGATGAGAAGATTCGCTATTATTATATTCTCAAACTATTTCCTTTCTCATTAAAGGGTGATGCTAAGGCTTGGTATAATACTCTTGCTCCTGGTTGTGTGCGTAGTCCCCAGGATATGATTTACTACTTCTCTGAAAAATATTTTCCTGCTCATAAGAAACAAGCTGCCTTACAGGAAATATTTAATTTTGTGCAAACTGAAGAAGAGAGTCTCCCACAAGCTTGGGGGAGGCTTCTCCAATTGCTTAATGCTTTGCCTGATCATCCGCTTAAGAAAAATGAAATACTTGATATCTTCTATAATGGACTAACCGATGCTTCTAGGGACTTCCTAGATAGTTGTGCTGGTTATGTTTTCAGGGAACAAACTATTGGACAAGCTGAAGAATTATTGAATAACATATTGAAAAATTATGATGATTGGATCCTTCCTGAACCACCACTTAAACCCACTCCGAAGAAGAGGGGCATTTTATATCTCAGTCCTGAAGATATGCAAGAGGCAAAGAAATCTATGAAAGAAAAAGGTATTAAAGCAGAGGATGTTAAAAATTTACCACATATCGAAGAAATACATGGGCTTGAAACACCACCACCACCCAAGGTGGTAGAGGTAAACTCTTTATTAAAGTTCGATGAAGGTGATATCCCTTATAATAAACATCCTAGTCAATGCTTATATGAGTTTGATGATTACATTAGAAAGCAAGATCTCTTCAATGCAACTGTTATGAAACAATTGAAATATAATTCTGATATGATTGCTCGTTTGAGTGACTTGTTATTTAGAATATCAAATGATGTTAGAGGTGTAGGAAAGCATGCCTCTATGGTTCAAACTCAATTAGAACAAGTTGCTAAATCTCAAAGAGAGTTGTTTGATGAAATGGATAATAATATCAATGATCATGCTGTTAGAGTAATGACTAGAGGAGGTAGAATGACTCAGGAACCACTTTATCCTGAGGGACACCCTAAAAGAATTGAACAAGACTCTCAAAGAGTTAACACTGATGCACCTAGTCCTTCTAAAAAGAAAAGGAAAAATAAAAATGGTAGGACTTTGCATGCCTCTAGTGAATCTGAAGTAGAAAAACCTCCTGATAATGATAATGAAGTCTCTATTTCTGATGCTGAAACTCAATCTGGTAATGAACACTCACCTTCTGATAATGAAAAAGTTAATGATGAGGTTCATGAAGATACCCAAACAAATAACAAGGAACCAGACAATGATGTTGAAATAGAACCAGCTGTTGATCTTGATAACCCACAACCCAAGAATAAGAGGTATGATAACTTTGTTGCTAGAAAACATGGTAAGGAAAGAGAACCATGGGTTCAAAAACCTATGCCCTTTCCACCTAAATCAACTAAGAAGAAAGATGATGAAGAATTTGAACGCTTTGCTGAAATGCTTAGGCCAGTCTTTTTGCGTACTCGCTTGACTGATATCTTGAAAATGCCGTCTTATGTAAAGTATATGAAAGACATCATCACCAATAAGAGAAAAATACCGGAAGCTGAAATCTCCATCATGCTTGCTAATTATACTTTTAAGGATGGAGTACCTAAAAAACTTGAAGATCCGGGAATACCAACTATACCTTGCTCCATCAAAAGAAACTATGTGAAAACCGCTTTGTGTGGTTTAGGAGCTGGTGTTAGTGTTATGCCTTTCTCTCTTTATAAAAGACTTGACTTGAATAAACTCACACCTACTGAAATATCTTTGCAAATGGCCGAAAAATCAACTGCCATACCTATCGGTATTTGTGAGGATGTGCCCGTTGTTGTTGCTAATGTTACTATCTTAACTGACTTTGTTATACTTGAGATGCCCGAGGACGACAACATGTCGATTATCCTTGGTAGACCCTTCTTGAATACTGCAGGGGCTGTTATTGATTGCAATAAAAGCAAGGTTACTTTTCATATCAATGGTAATGAGCATACGGTGCACTTTCCGAAGAAACAATTCCAAGTGAATGGTATTAATGTTATTGAAAAATCTCCAACAATCACTATTGAAAGTTTTCAACTACCTCTACCTACTGTCAAAAAGAAATATGAAATGCTTATTGTTGGGGACATTCATATCCCCGTTGAGGTAACTTAGTGTTTTACGAAAGTTCTTCGGTTTCATGCTAACCGAAGGTGGTTGTTAATAAGACTTGATCAACCTTATTAATGAATCATTTTTGGGAAGTATGAAGTTGATGAATTTAGTGAGCACTCCTTTCTGTCCTTTACTTTTATTTTTTGTTTTTCTTAGTTAAATAAAATAAAATGCCTTGTTTAGTTTGTTTTCTGAACTTTTCGTGCAATAAAAAATGACCCAAGAATAAAAGTTCTCAGAATGCTCTGAAAATTTAATATGATTTTTTCTGAATATTTAAGAATTTTTGGTGCAAATAACATCAGAGGGAGGTGCACCAGGTGGGCACAACCCACCTGGGCGTGCCAGCACCCCCAGGCGCGCCCTGGTGGGTTGTGGTCCCCACGTGGGCCCCCTCACTTATCTCTTTAGCCCATGTCATCACCTACCTCCAGAAAAAAAATCACCATTGCTCTCTCTTTCGTGTTCTTGCTCTCAAACCCGCGGATTTCGATCTCTTTGGTCAAAGCTCTGTTTCCTAAACTGTTTCGGGGGATTGTTGCTTGGTATGTGATTCCTCCGTTGGTCCAATTAGTTTTTGCTTTAGTGGTTTATATTTTGAATAAATAGCTACTCTTGGTGCTGCTGTAAATGAGCTTGCATGTTGAATTCTTAGAGTTCTAAGTAGTTTGAATGCTTGATATGGCCTCTATGCATCCCTATGAGTAGTTGCTATCAATCTTGTGAAGTTTTGTTGACAAAATTTTGTGACCCAAAAAATTTCAGAAATTTGTACGCAAATATGATGAACCTCTTTGGAAGGGGTTCTTTGAGGAGGAGGTCCTCGGAGGCATCTTCTAGTAGCAGCTCCGTTCGCCGGTCTTATGTTGAACCAAGTGAAAATTCTATTCGAGATGCCACCACCAAGTCATGCTTATGGCCATGCAATGATTATATGGTGCGTGTAGGTATTAAAGAAGAATTTGAGCAATATGTTCAAAATGCCGAGCTCGGTCCCTACATTGCAGATAAGTGCAACCAACACCTCAATCTCACTGAATCATTTACTAAAGAATTTAAATTCCATCCTCGTGAGTCTAGAGTGTCGTTTAAACTGTATGACCATCCTTCCACTCTACCCTTAGAGACTTTTTCTAACTACTGCAAAATTCCATTTTGGGGATCATTGGACGAACCACCAAGACCTGAGTTTGAGATATTCTTAACCAGCCTTTGCTTTGGTGAGACTAGAGGAGTGACGCAAGGTAGAATAAAGAGCATTCATTTCCCTCAATTCAATACTTTGCACTATTTAATGGAAAATGCATTGTAGGCAAACAAGATTGTAGTACACTTTGCGCTCCTGACTTGAGCCTCTTACGCACCGCTCTCACTGGTAACAAAAGTTATAACCTCGGAGCGATTGTTGCACGCAGGTTGCAACACAACGCTGGTAGTGGATATTTTTATGTTGGAATTTATGCCACACGTTTAGCAAAGGAGCTGGGTGTTTCACCTTGGCCTTATGATCCCATCCTACCCACTCAGTACTTAGACTTTGATGCCATGAAACGTCATAAGATCCTTAGTGGTGAAGCCCATAACTTTACATATAACCTGTTATTTAATAAAAGGTCCATGGTGGATACCTTTTTGCATGCGCATGCTCTCTTTGATGTTCGCAGTAAGGGAAGACATTATGTTCTTGAGAGCGAGGCCCGAGCACACAACGTGGAGGTTGTGGCTGCACGGCGGGCTGAGGCGACTGCACCTAGAGCCTCCGTGAGCTATCACTCCGACCACTATGCAGGCCACTGACAGCAATTACCAAGTTAGACCAAAAGCCTAAGCTTGGGGGAGTACGTATTTCCACCGACATTACATTCATGTTCACACATTTTCATTCCAGTTGTCGGTGTTCATACTTTTTCATTGTATTATCCATGCTTAATTTATTTTCTCGTCTTCTTCTTGTGTGTTTGAAATTTTTTGAGAAAATAAAAAAAAATGTTTCTTGCTTCTTTTCGTTTTTTCTTTCTAGTGCAGTTAGTTGTAGTATTTAAAAAGAAAACCCAAAAAGATTTCCTTGTTCTTCTTTTGCTTGTTGGGAGCTTTCCCGTGTAAATAGTTTTATCATTTTTGTTTTTCTTTGTCTTCAGTTTGTTCTCTTTCAGAAAACCAAAAACTCCAAAAATATTTCAGTGTGTTTCCTCTGAATTTCTTTCTGGTTTATTGAGTCATACCGAGGAGAAGACCACAATGAAAATGTTGAGTGGCTCTCATATGCATTACTGATAATCTAACAAAGAGCTCAAATTGCCTTGTCTTCTCCTCTTGAATAAAATGTTTGCAGATTCCAGCTTAGTCCACGGCACTCTTGCACTATTATCATTTTCATATCGTTTGGTCATGCAAGTGAAAGGCAATAATGACGATATTTGGTGAACTGGCTGTGGCAGAGAGAAACGGGTATGAACTCAACTTGTTCTGTTTTTATAAATATGTTTAACCTAGTATCCATGATTCAGCCTATTATGATCAAACATGTTTGCAATGACAATTAGATATTATAGTTTCTCATGCCATGCTTAAATAGCTAGGAGTGGATAATGATTTATCTTGGATGTCAACATTGCGTTAAAATGATTATGATGTGGTATGATGATATGGTATCCTCCTCTGAATGTTCGAGTGGCTTGACTTGGCACATGTTCATGCATGTAGTTGAATCAAAACCAACATAGCCTCTATGATATTTATGTTCATGGTGTTCATATCCTACTCATGCTAGTATCCAATGTTACTTATGCACAATGCATGTTCATGACTGTTTTTGCTCTCTAGCTGGCCGCTTCTCAACCTATTTGCTAGCCTTCGCCTGTACTAAGCGGGAATACTGCTTGTGCATCAAAATCCTAAAACCCAAGTTATTCCAGGTGAGTCCACCATACCTACCTATTTGCGGTATTACCCTGCTGTCCTAAGTAAATTTGCATGTGCCACATCTAAAAACTTCAAATAAATATCCTTTTTGTGTGCCTGGATTATTCATAGAGCGACAGGAGGTAGTCAGTATCTTCCATGCTAAGCGGGTTATTCTCATGATGAGTGTTTATTCACTCGTCCTTGCACGAGAGGGGCGGTAATAGGGATTCCCAGTCCCGAAATCAAATTGGAAATAATTAAACAAAACTCCCCCAGGACTGTTGTTGGTATGGATGGCACCCGTTGTTCCGGACAAGCCGTGGAGTGTGATTGTTGGTGGAGGGGGAGTAAACCTTTACTTTTATCGCTTGGGAACCGCTACTAATGTGTTTAGCATGGAAGATACCGATAACTAATGGTCGCGAAGTAAACAAGAAGGGTGCATTTCTCAAAATTTCATTTACCTCTGTTTTAAAAACTTGAACTCTGGCACCTCTGCAAATCATTGCTTCCCTCTGCGAAGGGACTATCTTTTTTACTTTTATGTTGTGTCATCACCTTCTCAAATAAGCGCCAGATCCTGAGAGCACTATTGTCATCCTCATGCATTGTGCGTAGCTAATGTTGGGTGCATCATGACTGGATCTTTTCTACCATGAATTACAATGTTTAGTCGCTGCTTGAACTTTGGGGGTGCTCTGCATTTATGTTTTGCGGTCTCAGAAAGGGCTAGCGAGATACCACTATTGTCATATTGTATCATGGTTGCTTTGACAAAGTGTTGTCATTTGAGATATCTTATTATTGCTCGCTAGCTGATTATGCCATTGATATGAATTAATATAATTTTCAAGGGTTATTGTCGACATGGTTAGTCATGATCTTGGCTGAAAACCTGGGTGCTACTTAAGCTTATTTATGTAAACAAGAGCAAAAGAGTTCATAAAAGTTTTTCTTTTTCACTTTCAGTTTATCAACTGAATTGCTTGAGGACAAGCAAAGGTTTAAATTTGGGGAGTTGATACATCTCCGTCGTATCTACTTTTCCTAACGCTTTTCCTCTTGTTTTGGAATCTAATTTGCATGATTTGAATGAAACTAACCCGGACTGACGTTGTTTTCAGCAGAACTACCATGGTGTTGTTTTTTGTGCAGAAATAAAAGTTCTCGGATTGGAACGTACTTTGCGAGGATTTTTTATACAATAAAAGAGAATTTATGGAGCCAAGAACCACCGGAGGGGGGCACCTAGGTGGGCACAACCCACCAGGGCGCGCCCCCCTCCTGGCGCGCCCAGGTGGGTTGTCCCCACCTGGTGGCCCCGCAGACTCCAACCCTGATACTATAAAATCACATTTTCGGAGAAAAAAAATCAAGGAGAAAGAATTATCGCGTCTCACGAGACAGAGCCGCCGCCACCTCCTGTTCTTCATCGGGAGGCCAGATCTGGAGTCCGTTTGGGGCTCTGGAGAGGGGGATCTTCAATCTTCATCATCACCAACCCTTCTCCATCGCCAATTCCATGATGCTCCCCACCGGAAGTGAGTAATTCCTTCGTAGGCTCGCTGGTCGGTGAGGAGTTGGATGAGATTCATCATGTAATCGAGTTAGTTTTGTTAGGGCTTGATCCCTAGTATCCATTATGTTCTGAGATTGATGTTGCTATGACTTTGCTATGCTTAATGCTTGTCACTTTGGGCCCGGGTGCCATGATTTCAGATATGAACCATTTATGTTATCACCATTATATCTATGTTCTAGATCCGATCTTGCAAGTTATAGTCACCTACTACGTGTTATGATCTGGCAACCCTGGAGTGATAGAAGTCGGGACACTTCCCGGTGATGACCGTAGTTTGAGGAGTTCATGTATTCATTATGTCTTAATGCTTTGTTCCGGTTCTCTATTAAAAGGAGGCCTTAATGTCCCTTAGTTTCCATATGGACCCCGCTGCCACGGGAGGGTAGGACAAAAGATGTCATGCAAGTTCTTTCCATAAGCACGTATGACTATTTACGGAATACATGCCTACATTATATTTATGAACTGGAGCTAGTGCCGTATCGCCCTAGGTTATGACTGTTATATGATGAATATCATCCAATGAATTCACCGATCCAATGCCTACGAATTTCTCTCATATTGTTCCTGCTAAGTTACTGCTGCTATCGTTACTGTTACACTTGCTACAAAATCATTGCTATCACTGTTACCGTTACTATTGCTGTTGCTACTACTATCAAAACTATCATACTACTTTGCTACTGATCACTTTGCTGCAGATAATTAATCTCCAGGTGTGGTTGAATTGACAACTCAACTACTAATACTTGCAAATATTCTTTGGCTCCCCTTGTGTCGAATCAATAAATTTGGGTTGAATACTCTACCCTCAAAAACTGTTGCGATCCCCTATACTTGTGGGTTATCATAAACCCAAGGTGGCACAAACTTACAGGGACATGCATACGTAACCCAGCGATGAACGTGTCGGTCATCAACGTATGAACCCAAGTTGTAGCAAGCTACAAGTACTTAAAGGAACAACACGTGACATTTCCCCGGAGGGGACAGACACAAGAACAAAGAAGGATACATGCCGGCCAACCTAAGTGCTCCGGAGCAGTTGCGAACTACTATGGCTCAGTGGAAGCACCAGGAGACATTTCCGCATAAGGAAGGCTACCAAGAATAAACAACTAGGTGTCGGATCCCACACATAGCAATACACGTTACACGTACACATAACATGCAAGTATGTGCTGTACAACATGGCATCACAACATAACTCAACAACTCATATAGACAAAGGCCCAGAAGAGCCAACATAGCATTATATTACAAACAGGGGTCACATGACCCAACATACAGAGCATACAAGCAACGGAAGCATAACATGTCTGAGTACAGACAACTACAAATGAAAAGGGCTGAGAAGCCTGACTATCTACAAGACCCTCCCAAGGGTACAAGATCGTAGCTAAGGTAACAAGCTACTTGTCGAAGTCCAAGCGAAACTACTAGCGAGACAGAAGTCTCCTCTGCAAAACATAAATTAAGCAAACGTGAGTACAAATGTACTCAGCAAGACTTACATCAGAACTAGCTACATATGCATCAGTATCAACAAAAGGGTGGTGGAGTTTAACTGCAGCAAGCCAGCTTTGACTCGGTGGCTATCCTATACTACGACTACCAGTATTTCTTTGAGGTGGCGCACACGAGTCAACATATTCACCATATCAATACACCACTATGGACCCGCTCCCGTCTCCCTACGAGAAGGCCATCCATAGCACTCACGCTTATCTTGCGCATTTTAGAGTATCCACTTCCAGTTGTCTATGAACAATGTAAGCTTTCCAAGTAGTCCATATCCATGGACGCGGCTATTCGAATAGATCATGTTAACCCTGCAGGGGTATACTTCTTCACACACACTTTCACCACTTATCGCCGTTTACACGGCATGTACTCGACAACCTTCAAGCGGAAGCCCAGCGAGGGTGTCGGCCACGACCTGACTAACCACACAAGACTCTAGTCTAGGTTTATCGCCTATTTGAGTTCCATCCGCAAGGAAGTCCGGCCGAGGTTTCCACTACGGCCCCAAACGATGTGTGCAGGGTTCCCAAGTCCACCATCTGGGTGACACTTGGTACATCGGGCCACGGTGCCTAGTCTGTCCCAAGCCCACCTATACCGGGTGCCACTTGGTAGACTACTAACACAACCTACAAACACCAGAAACTAGTTGCAACTCCTGGACAGAGATCGAGGCGATTAATAAGCCGAGAGGGGTCGAGTTACCGGAACCCAATGTGTGGTAGTAACTGTCTTGGACCACAAACACAGAACTCAGTTCCTGAGAATGGTTTCAATGAGACAACCCACCATGTATTCCTACATGGCCTCTCATCGCTACCTTTACCAAATCGTGTTCACACACTTAGCTCTCAACAGACCATCCCAATCCATCCGAGATGAATCAGACCTGACACAACTCTAAGCATAGCAGGCATAACAAGCAAGCATGAATGAGTAGGCACATCATGGCTCAATCAACTCCTACTCATGCTAGTGGGTTTCAACTATTTACTGTGGCAAAGACAGGTCATGTAGAGGAATGAGTTCAACTACCGCAACATGTAACAGTTGAATCATTGTTGTCCTAATGCAGTAAAATAGAGCAAGAGCGAGAGAGTGGGATTGTATCGGAATGCTCAAGGGGGTTTGCTTGCCTGGCACTTCTGAAGATAGCATTGTGTCTTCATCAGTGTCATCGATCACATCATCGGAACAACGTCTACTGAGAGGGGACAAACACCGGCAACAGAGAAGGAACACAATCAATGCAATGCACAACCAAATAAATGGCATGACATGTTAAGGTACTGAATTGACCTAATGCAATAGTAAGTCATATTAATTGAAGTGGAATTCAAACCTATAGCAAATTCCAACTCCAAATATATTTACCATATATTCCATAATCATGAATTGTCCTAGTTGCTGATGTTAACTTGATCAAACATGCATGAACATGGCATAAACAGAATCTTCATATTTTTTTGATAATTTTTCATATATAAATTATTTCATTTGGAGTTACGGTCTATTTTCTATGATTTTTAGAAGTTTTAAACAATTTCTGGAATTTCCTGGATATTTAAAATTAAACTAAATCCAGAAAATACATTACTGCCTCAGCAATGCATTAGAGTGATGTCAGCAGGTCAACTGGGCTGCCAGGGTCAAACCTGATGCGTGGTACCCATCAGTCAGTGTCTCAGGGCTTAGTTAAGGTTAAAACTAATCTTAACTATAACTAATAGGGCTTAGGGCCCACTGTCAGTGACCGGGGGGGGGGGGTCGTTAGTGCCTAAACTAATTAGGCCACATCAGCCAGCCAGAGATTAGTCGGCGACGACCACAACCGACGGTGGGGGTCCACCGGAGTTGCGCCAGAGGCGACGGATCGACGCATCGAGGGCACCAGGAGGTAGTCCATGCCCGCGCGCATCCAGGGGAACCAACGGGAGGGCGCGGGGTGGCCGGAGTTCACCGGAAGCGAGCTCGTGGCGGCGGCCGGAGTACGACATCGATGGTGGGGCTAGCTAATGGGTGCAAACAATGGCGGAGTTAGATGGAAACGGACGGTGAGCTCACAGCGGGCTCGTAGAGGTGGTCGGCGAGCTCGAGGAAGGACGGACGGCGTCGAATCGTCGACGGTTGTCATCGGATCCTGCGGAAGAAGACGAAGGCGAGGACGACGACACGGGGCTCATGGCATCGCGTGGCTTGGCGATGAGGAAGAGGGCGTCGCGGCGGAGTCGTTGGACGGTACGGAGAGGGGTAGGGTGGCCGTTGGACATGCGGATGGCGGACAGTGGCGACGAGCTCCGCTCGGGCACGTGCGGGGAGAGAGCAGAGGAGGGGGATGAGGAGAACGAGGGGGCGGCCGAGGGGCTTCAGGGGTTGCGTGGCATGCTTAGACGAGCCCAGCGGCAAGCAGGCAGCGTGGAGGTGGTTGGGCGCGTGCTGGCGCGCCGCGGGCACACGCTCTCGTGCCTACTGGCACGAGGAAGAAGACGCCCCTACCCCTGGGCTGGGCCAGGATTAGTGTTGGGCCAGGTAAGCCAGGTGAGATTTCTCTCTTTGTTTTATTCCTGTTCTGTTTTCTATTTTCTTTCCTCTGTTTTTGATTTGATTTGAAACCAAACCAAAATTGTAAATTCTGACAACTGTTGTGGATGCTAGATGGACTATTCCAGGGACCCCCAACAGGTTTTCAGAATTATTGGAGCTATAATTTGATTTATAGAAATTATAACCCCAACTCAAGTACAATATGATTTAAATTCAAATGCCCAAAATAATTCCTTAAAATGTTCATAAATTTTGGTTGGGCTCAAAACCTCTGCCAAAATATAACCAACATTATTTAAGGCCATTTGGAATCATTGAATGCATTGTCACGGGTTTTGCCCTTTATTTAATATTTTCTGAGGCTTGAAAATTCCTCATTTCAAATTTCAGAACTTTAGACATGATGCATGAATGCTCCTTGATGCAACTAACACAAGCATTATTCTAGGGCCGTGACAACATAGTTGATGCTTATGCGTCAATTGATAATGGAAAAGATATGTGGGACGCACTCGAGGCCAAGTTTGGGGTCTTGGATGCCGGCTCTGAGCTGTACATCATGGAACAATTCTATGACTACAAGATGACTGATGAGCGCTCTGTGGTTGAGCAAGCTCATGAGATATAGTCATTTGCTAGAGAACTTGAGCACTTCAATAGTATGTTACCGGAGGCATCATCACTAAGCTTCCTCTCTCGTGGAGGAACTTTGCTACCTTACTGAAGCATAAGAGGCAGGAGTTTTCCATTCTGGATCTCATTGGTACTCTTGATGTGGAAGTAAAGGTGAGATCAAAAGATACACGTGCTCGAGGTATTAAGGGAGGATCTAGTGCCAATCTGGTACAGAAGAAAAACTTCCAGCCCCACAAGTTCAAGAACAAGGGCAAGTTTGATGGTAAAGCAAAGTTTGATGGGAAGAACAAGGCTGTACAGCACACCAACTTCAAGAAGAAGAATGATAAGAAGAAAGGTGTTTGTCATGTGTGCGGAGATCCTGATCATTGGGCTCCTAGTTGCCCTAACCTTTATGACAAGCGTCAACATGGGAAAGGCGACAAGACCGCTAATGTTGTCATTGGTGACATTGACATGAAGGATGCTGGGTATGGTATATTTCCCACTATTCTTTCAGTATGTCATTCTCCTGATTGTTGATTGACACGGGTGCTAATGTGCATGTTTGTGGTGATATTTCCATGTTTTCGTCTTACCAGACCGCAGTGACTTCCACCGTGCTGATGGGCAACGGTTCAAGTGCTTCTGTTCGTGGTGTTGGCACGGTCGATCTGAAGTTTACTTCGGGGAAGATCGTGCGGCTAAAGTATGTGCATTATGTCCCCTTCGTCAGTAAAAATCTTGTTAGCGGATCTCTTCTATGTAGAGATGGCTACAAGCTTGTCTTTGAGTCGAATAAATTTGTAATATCCAAGTATGGAACTTTTGTTGGTAAATGCTATGAGTCAGGAGGCCTGTTCCATTTATCCTTGTCAGATGTTTGCAATAAAGTTGTTAATCATGTTTTCGACAATAGTGAATCAAATGTGTGGCATTCACGTCTCTGTCATGTTAACTTTGGTTGCATGTCGCGACTAGCCAAGTTGAACTTAATCCCTAGTTTCACCACTGTCAAGGGATCTAATTGTCAAGTTTGTGTGCAAGCTGAACAACCTTGTATGCCTCATACGACTGCGGAAACAAGAAATCTTGCGCCACTTGAACTCATACATTCAGATCTTTGTGAAATGAATGGTGTTTTGACAAAAGGTGGAAAGAAATATTTCATGACGTTAATTGATGACTCCACTAGATACTGTCAAATGTATCTTTTGAAATCAAAAGATGAGGCTTTGAACTTTTTCAAGATCTATAAAGCTGAAGTGGAAAACCAACTTGATCGTAAAATCAAGAGGCTTAGGTCCGATCGTGGTGGAGAGTATTTTTCAAATGAATTTGATTCTTTTTGTGCGGAACATGGTAAGGACGCCTCCCTAGTCACCTCAGTCAAATGGGGTAGCCGAAAGAAAGAACGTACTCTAACTGATTTGGTTAACGCCATGTTAGACACATCAAGTCTCTCCAAGGCATGGTGGGGGGAGGCGATATTGACTGCATGTCATGTCCTAAACCGAGTTCCCACAAAGAACAAAAAGATAACTCCATTCGAGGAATGGGAGAAGAAAAGGTTGAAACTCTCTTACTTACGAACTTGGGGCTGCTTGGCGAAAGTCAATGTGCCAATTCCAAAGAAGCGCAAGCTTGGACCAAAAACTTTGGATTGTGTTTTCCTTGGGTATGCTTTTCATAGCATTGGTTATAGATTCTTGATTGTAAAATCTGAGGTACCATACATGCATGTTGGTACAATCATGGAGTCGAATGATGCGACTTTCTTTGAAGATATCTTTCCCATGAAGGATATGGATAACTCATAAAATCAGGAGTTGCCTAGTTCATCGAGTCGGAATGTAGTTACAATTTCTGAACCTACCACTCCGATGCAACATCTTGAAGATTTTGTGGAGGACAATGATGAGACTCCTAAAAGGAGCAAGAGACAGAGGACTGCAAAGTCCTTTGGTGATGATTTTCTTGTGTATCTCATAGATGACACTCCCAGTTCCATTTCAGAGGCCTATGCATCTGAAGATGCCGACTACTAGAAGGAAGCGGTCCGTAGTGAGATGTATTCCATCTTGGCAAATGAAACTTGGGAGATCACTGATCGTCCTTATGGGTGCAAACCTATAGGGTGCAAATGGGTATTCAAGAAGAAGCTTAGGCCTGATGGTACTATTGAGAAGTACAAGGCACGACTCGTGGCTAAGGGTTATACCAAAAGGAAGGTGAAGAATTCTTTGATACTTACTCACCTGTGGCTTGACTAACCACTATTCGAGTACTACTTTCATTAGCTGCCTCACATGGTCTTCTCTTTCATCAAATGGATGTCGAGACTGCTTTCCTAAATGGAGAGCTGGACGAGGAAATTTATATGGAACAACCAGATGGGTTTGTAGTAAATGGTCAGGAAGGAAAAGTCTACAAGTTGCTGAAGTCCTTGTATGGAATTAAGCAAGCACCCAAACAGTGGCATGAGAAGTTTGAAAGAACTTTAACAGCTGCAGGCTTTGTTGTAAATGAAGCTGACAAATGTGTGTACTATCACCATGGTGGGGGCGAGGGAGTTATCCTTTGCTTGTATGTTGATGACATATTGATTTTTGTAACAAATCTGAATGTTATTAAGGAAGTCAAGGATTTCCTATCTCGTTGTTTTGAGATGAAGGATTTAGGAGTAGCGGATGTTATTCTAAACATCAAGCTATTGAGCGATGATGATGGTGGGATTACATTGCTTCAACCTCACTATGTGGAAAAGATCTTGAGTTGCTTTGGCTACAGTGACTGCAAGCCCTCTCCAACACCATACGATGCTAGCGTGCTACTTCAAAAGAATCGAAGAATTACTAGAGATCAATTGAAATATTCTCATATTATTGGCTCGCTTATGTATTTAGCCAGTGCTATAAGACATGACATCTCTTTTGCTGTTAGAAAACCAAGCCGGTTTGTCTCAAAACCAGGAGATGTGCAAAGCTCTAGAGAGAGTTATGCGTTACTTGAAAGGCATTGCGACTTATGGAATTCACTACACTGGGTACCCAAAGGTACTGGAAGGGTATAGTGACTCAAACTGGATCTCAGATGCTGATGAGATAAAGGCCACGAGTGGATATGTATTCACTCATGGAGGTGGCGCTGTTTCTTGGAAGTCTTGCAAGCAGACCATCTTAACGAGGTCAACAATGGAAGCAGAACTCACATCACTATACACAGCTACGGTCGAAGCATATTGGCTTCATCGGCTCTTGAATGACTTGCCGGTTGTTGAGAAACCTGTACCGGGTATCCTTATGAACCGCGACAATCAAACTGTGATCACGAAAGTGAGCAGCTCAAAGGATAACATGAAGTCATCAAGACACGTTCAGAGAAGGTTGAAGTCTGTCAGGAAAATGAAAAACTCCGGAGTTATTGCATTGGATTATATCTAAACGTCTAAAAATCTGGCAGATCCTTTTACTAAGGTTCTATCACGTAATGTGATAGATAATGCATCGAAGGAGATGGGTATGAGACCCACAATATGAGTTGTTCACAGTGGTAACCTAGTCTATGTGATCGGATATCCCGTGAATTAGATGTGGAAGACAAGCTATTGGTCAACTGAGAGGAGAGTATCCTTACTATTAACAATACCACTCCATGAAGATGCAATACTCTCCTAATCTGCATGGTAGGTTGATGTATATCTTAATGTGTTCTAAGTGGCTCATTTAAGCAGAGATGTTGTCCTGTAGAACATCTTTTGAAGAACACACCTATATGAGTCTGATTGTTAAACGTCGCAATCTATGAGAGTAGGGTGCTCTCTAGTAAACTCATGGAAGGCCTCGGAGTATGACGCATAAGCTCCACCCGTAGGGAAGACCCACTGTAGCCTAGTATCGGTCAAGGCTTTGTGTGAAGCTAGATTCGCAGAAAACTTGTAGTTCAAGGCCTAGTCCACTGTTCAAGTTGCTTACTAGTGTAGCATAGAGTTCTAGGTGGAAGTTCAACTTAACAGTCTTCACTGCAGTACCGGTATATAAAATAGTGTTTTGGAACCAAAGGCAATTTTTTGTGTACCTCTAGGATCTGGTGGGGGATTGCTGGAATTTAATCTATTTTGGGCTAGCCCAATAGCAATTTCAGAAATTCCTAATAAATCCTAGAGGCCCACTCAGCCCATTCATGCAAGGCAAGAGGTGAACCAAAGTTTAGTCCCACCTTGCTAATTTGGTAGGAGTTGGACCTCCTTATAAGGGAGGTTGTTTCTCCACATGTATGAGCATGAGAACAAGAGGGACATTCACGCGCGCTCGTCCTCCGCCGTCCGCCTCGCCATGCCACGCCTCGTCACGATGCGCCGCGGGGTGCGGGAATGAGCCGAGCCAATGTCTAAGTTTTTGCCACGCACGACGGGCATACGAATGGTCACACGGGAGCTAAAACGTTTTCCTGTAGTGGAGATTGAATCCGAACGGCTGCAGACTGTTCGTTTTGTCTCCCTCTTTTGCTTCACCTCCCGTCACTGCCCTCTCGCCTACTTCTCCTGTGCCTATAAAAGAGAGTCGCTCCTCTCCAGAGAGAAACATCAGAACATCATCTTCCTCTCGCCACCGAGTTCCTGAGCACTGAGCTACTGCCACGATCTTCCCCATCCCGGCTTGCGGCGTGCACCGCAGGTCGGGACAGTAGGCCTCCGAAACCCCACCTCTTTGAGTTCTGTACGGAAGAAGGGTGATAAGGTTTTTGGGGAGCGCTCTGCGCGACTACTGACCAGTTCATCACGGATGCTCCGGACACCGACGGCCACTTCGCCAACGACAACTTCTTCCCCGACGTCGACAACCTCTTCGACGACATGGCTGGCGAGGACCTCGACCCCAAGACCGGTGCTTCTGCCGCTGCTCCGTATGTCTTCATGTTCTTTCTGTTTAAGATCATGCTACAATTTCTTGCTCTAGCCTTTCTTGTTCTAGCCTCTGTCCTACATATGCTTTGTTCTAGTTCATCCACTTCATATATGCAGATGCATTTTACCTTTTCTATGTGAGATTGCATGACTTGCTTTATCTCTGTTATAGTAGTCATGTTTTATTTAGTATTTATGTTCATAAAATCACATAGTAAATTGCTCATATTTCCAACAAGATCCATCTGAGGGTACCACACATGTCTGATGGTGGACACGCGGAAATTTACCCAAGTTTATGCCCTCGAATGAAGGTACAACTCTACTTCCTGCTTGTCGGTATTGATGATCTAACCTTGTATGAGAACTAAGGTTTGTGTCTACAAGGGTTCGATTGCAAGATCTTATAGGGGTTTACGCATCAGGTGTTGGATGTAAGAATGGGTGTCTATCGGGGAAAGGGGGGGGGGGCACTTGTCAGGCCTTATATAGCCAGTCGTGGTCAAGCTTACAGAGTCCTGAGTCGGTTGGTAGATGCTTAAAATATAGAAGATTAGCTAGAAACTTACCAAAGTCCTTGTCTTGTGCCCCAAGGTGACAACGCATCCTATATTGTCGGTGGACTTCGAGTTACAGGCTTGGGCCACCCTACAGTTTTTGAGTCTCTTCTGTTCTCCTTGAATACACCATGAGATGTCAGCATTTATTATTGCCTCTAGAGATGAGCGTACTTCAACAAGGAACGATCGCAGTTGTTTCACAACAGAAACCACTTACATGAAAAGAGTTCTTTTTGTAAACCAACTGAAAGTGTTGTTTTGAGTCATTTTTCTGTTAAAACCTCCCATCTGGCCTATATTATTGCCAGTTGAAATTATTACCTTGAAAACCGACTCCATTTCGACCGACTCCACAACTCTACTTAAAAGCTATAATTTCTACTATATTGGTTTGAATATTTGCATGGCTGTGTATATTTAATATGTTGCAAGTAATTACAAAAATTATTTTCAAGAAGATCGCTGGGCAAAACATAAAAAAAGTGCACCTTAATCTCTTTTTAAGAATATAACAATACTATCGTCCCCCTAAAAAAATACCAACGTTTCGAGGCGGACAAAGGAACTTGATCACACATATCTCAATAGACTAGTCTGGAAAAGCATGATTTTATTTACTAGCCTGGCCGCTTCCACGATAAAAATATACTTTTCTCCAGGGATAGTCTTCCAATGTTGCAGCATAAGGATATAACAATGCCATCATTTTCAGGTCGAAGAAGCAACTTAATGAGAAATAGCTGTCTGCGGACCAGTTTGTGGTTAAAAATGATTTTATTTATTAGCTAGGTTGCTTCCATGATAACAACATACTAGTATGCAAGGGAATAGTCTTCCGATGTTACGGCTTAAGGACATAACAATTTCATAGTTTCAATATACCAGTATGTGGATAAGAATGATTTTATTTACCCAAATAATAACGTCCACATGTGTGGCTGGAAACAATTCCGCCTGCACGTTTTTTGAAGGCAACTTTAGTTGTGAAGCATGGCAACTTTCTGTTTGAATGACAAGTTTCATTTTTTTGAGATTTGTTTTTTTTTCGGATGACAACTTTAGTGTTAAAAACGTGTGGGCGGTGTTACTACATGCCACATGTGTGGTAGTTATCGACGTCCTATTTATACCCTCGATAACAATATACCCTCGTTTTTACGCTGACGAAGTCAGTCAAAAACAGTTAGTTTGTGGATAAAAATGATTTTATTTGTTGGACGGGCTGCTTCTTCCACGACAACAATAATATAGTATGCTACATGGTAGTCTTCAAAGTTGTGGCTTAAGGGCTAGTGCAAAACGAAAAGAAAGATAGTTAGCCCCCGCGTCGCTCCTCTCGGGGCTGCTTGGGCGGCACCGTAAGCCAGCCGCCGCCGGCTCCCCTCCCCCCATCTCTTCCCCTCGCCGTCACCTGAGGAGGCCGGCGAGAAATCTCACTGCGCTTTCGAGGAGGGTGGCGGCGAGGCGTTCTCTTGTAACACCCCTGTGTAATAACCACTGTGATCATCTGCTAATAATGCCAAGTCATTCTCATTTGCAGTGCTTAGTCACAATGGTTAAAGATTCAATTCAAATCTCTCTTTGAAAATCAATTCAAATTCAAGTACAAAATAAAGTTGTTCAAAATTTGCTGGAAAAATGTTCACCTGCTAGCAAATATTCCAAAACCATTTGATGTTAAGGAACACAACATCATCATCAATCCAAAATGGGCATAAGCATTTAAAACAGTGCAAAAACAGCACCTAAAATGCCCTATCCATTTTTGAATAAATTCAAATGGATTCCAAAAATGCCCAAACTTTTTATGGCAGTGCTGGATATTGCAAAGTAATTATGTGAGCAAGTTTCATATTTTTGCAAAATCATTTGTTAGCTCAAAATAATGCCAAACCATCTCTGTAAAAAGGAAAAAGTAGAAACAGAAAGATAAAAAGGAAAGAGGCACTGTGCACTGGGCCTAAGTGCACAGTGCCCCGAACCAGCCCACCAGGCCCATCTCCCTCTCCCTCTCACCTGCGTGTCACCGCGCGCTTGGCCGCGCCGGCGAGCGTCGGTGAAACGGCGACAGCGCGGCGTCACCGACGCCCACCAACGCGAGGGGATAAGGCCCCGACCTCGTTCACTCCCCCTAGTCCTCCCTCGTCACTTCTCCCCTCTCCCCTCGCGCTCTCCTATCCATTCCCATCGACGACCGAGCGCCATCGCCGCCGCACCTCGCCGTTTGCCACGGCCACCATCGACCCCTCGCCTCGTCGACCTGTCTGTCGTCTCCGCCGTCTTCAACTACCTCGTCCTCGACCACGAGCGCGAGCAGGAGAGCTCTGCTACGCCGGGATCGAGCCCTTCTTCTTCCTTGGATCGCCGGCGCGTCTCCGACGAGCGCCGTCGACTCTGCTGCTCCTAAACTACCAAGGGCCATCGGTGTGCCGCTCGGTGAGCTTCTCCGTCTCCTGCTCCCCTCCGTTAGCCTCTTCGCATGCCGTAGTTAGCTGCCGCCACGTCCGTGCTCTGCTCGCCGCCGACGAGCTTGTGGCCGTCACTGTGGTCGATGTCACCGCGGCCTGAGGCCACGGTCGAGCTCCTGGTGCTCCCAGGAGCCCAACGAGCACGAGCCCGTGCTTCCCCGTACCCCCTAGCACTGGATCCGTCGACGCCCGAACTCCGGCGTCCACTCCGCCGCTCGCCACCGCCGTCTCCAGCCGTTTCCTGCCAAGCCACCCCCACAGTTCGACGTGCGAGCGTGCGCCCGATCGAACGCAAGCAGCCGCGCGCAAAACAGCCTTCTGTGGCGAATTTCCGACGCGCTCTGGCGATGCGCCGCCGCGAATTTGGTCGTCGGAGCCATTTTCGGCGCCGCCGCTGACATGGATGCGTGGGCCCCATCACCTGAGCCACTGACGCTAGGCCCCGCGGGTCCCAGTTGACTGGGTTGACCCAGTCAACTGCTGACTGGGCAGCCCAGTGTCACTGACACGCGGGCCCCACCCGCTAATTACGTGTTTAAGACTAATTTAAGTTAAAACATAATTAGTTTATTTAATCAGACACTGACAGGTGGGGCCTACTAACTAATTAACCTCTAGATTAGTTTAAATTACTGTTAGAACTAACAGAAGCTGACATGTGGGTCCCACTGGCCCCACATGTCAGGTTTGACCCTGGTCAGCGAGTCTGTTGACTGCCGACATCACCGTTACATCATGCTGACGTCATAATTGAATTCTGATAATTTTAAATAAATCCAGAAAATACTACAATCTTTAAAAATTCGTAGAAAATAAACCGTAGCTAGGATCGAAAAACTTAATACATGAAAGTTGCTCAGAACGACGAGACGAATCTGATCGTGTCGTCTATTTCCATGTCGGAACCCTCTACATAGGTGAACCCGCAACTTTCCTTCCGTTTCTGGTAGATGAATAGTGCATATACACCGATTAATAATCCAACTTAAATCCTAAAATAACTAAAATGACTTAGACAAATCTTTAGGCAACCCCGCACTGCACCGTAGGCATGGCATACTCTGTGTTGCATATGTTTGCTGTGTATTTATTTGTTTCCTCCCCCTCTCCTCTCTCGATAGACCCCGACACCGACGTAGTCCCCGAGACCGACGCAGCTCCGGAGTATGACTACGTAGCTGACGACCAGTCCCTTGCCGCAGAGCTTCCAGGCAAGCACCCCCCCTTTGAACATTCCGATATCGCCTATTCTCTTCTCTCTTATGCTTGCATTAGAAATTGCTGCTGCTACTGCTTTACCTATTCTGATGCATAGCCTGATTTTGTAACCTGCTGTTGATAATTACCTGCTTTCCTAAACTGCTTAGTATAGGCTGGTTAGAGACCCCATTTTGACCCAACTGCCCCGCTGGATTATCAGAAGACCCGATCAACGGGATTGAAGACCAGGCCCCGGCACCGCACATCATCCCCCCTAGTTGTACGACACTACCGGGTTACTATCAAGTGCTGAGGGTGATACCTCGTAAGCACTACTGATGTTAACTCTGTGGAGTAGTTACTCGGTCATGGTCATCGAGGGTGATTCCTCCTTCTCCACTCTCGATAACGACGCTATCATACCACACCTCAAGTGTGAACCTCGAGGGTGATTTCCTCTTACGTTCACCTTGATGTTTACATCAGGTGGGAATCCAACGAGGGTGATGCCTCGGATTCCTTCTTGATGTGGTAGCCACATGGATTGCCTTTACATTACTATTGATACTGATGAAACTGGATAAAGACGGGTCGGCCCTGAGGGGTACCCGCGCAAGCATATTTGCGAGTGATGTGGAGTCGGGTTGACCTGGAAGGTGCCCGCGAGATAACTACGTGTCGTGGCTGGGCATTCCTGGCCCTTGCCGCAAGTCCACGAGACGGGGCGACGGGGTCACATCGATCGTGAGTCTCTGCTCGCTACCGCGCGCTCCTAATTCACTAACGGTTTGGATATTTGATCCGAGTGGGCCTCTGGCCCGATAGCGCTAACCATCACGTGGGAATAATATGGGTACTCTGCGTCGTATGCATCAGCCGAAGCTTAATAGACGTCATGCGACTGAGCGGCGTGCGCTGGGTTGGACCGCGTTAAGCACCCTCCGTTGTACTGGAGGCTGCTAGGTCTGCTCACCGGCCGCGTACGCAACATGCAGGAGCGCCCGGGGCGATGGCCCAAGACCCCTGGGTGCATAGGTTTAGTCCGGCATGCTGACCTCTCTATTAAGTCTAGGTCGGGTTGCGGTGTATCGTTTGGCCGAGGCCGGGCATGACCCAGTAAAGTGTATCCTGCCGGAGTTAATCGAGCGTGGTGGGTAAGTTGGTGCACCCCTGCAGGGAAGAAACAATCTATGCATAGCCGATCCTCGGTAACGGACGCTCGAAGTTGTATCCCGATCGATACAACTAGAACTGGATACTTGTGATGAGAAATGGATATGATGGCCCTGGGATCGCTTTCTTGCAGGGAGTCGAGGAAGGATTGAAGGGCGAGTTTGATGATAATACTACTACTACTTTATATTATGCTAATCTACACTCTTCTAATGCTGCAAGACCGTTGAAGATGATGAAGATGCTAGTCTTCGATAGGACTAGGCTTCCCCTCTATTCTGGCATTTTTGCAGCCCAGTCCACTTATACAGCCTCCCTTTGATAATGTTGCATATGTAGTGTAGATCCTTGCTTGCTGAGTACTACGGATGAGTACTCATGGTTGCTTTGCTTTCTTTTTCTCCCCATATCCGTTTGTCGCAATCAGATGACGGAGCCCCTGAGACCGCTGCCCCCGCCGATGACTACCACTACTACCCCGAGTGTGGCTACTACTACGAGCTGGCCGACGACCAGGAGTAGGTTCGAAGGGTCCCAGGCAGGAGGCCTGCGCCTTTTGATCATAGTGTTTTCTTTTGCCCCGCCTTCTTAAAGGTTTATTCTATCTTTCTTTTATATCTGTACTCAGATATCAGATGCTTCCGCTGACGCTTGTAAGCGAGCTTATGTATTCGATCCCTCGAGCCCCCTGGCTTGTAATATAAAGCTTGTATGACTTTATTTATATTTTAGAGTTTTGTTGTGATATCTTCAAGTGAGTCCTTAGGCTTGATCATGTGCATTTGCGTGTATGGTTAGTGCACGATTAAGCCGAGGTCATCACAGGTTGGTATCAGAGCCGACTGCCTCTAGGAACCCCCCTTTCCAACTCCTTGGCCGAAGTTGAGTCTAGTGATCCAAAATTGTTTTGCTAACTTGGTTGTGTGTCTTACGGGCCCACGTCGCCAATTGGGTGGTATTAGGATCTTTTATTCCTTGTCTATACTCAGGGACTCTGATCTCTCTTCCTTTTGGGTCAAAATTTTTACTAACTCCAACATTAGGTTCTCGTGATCACATCCACCCGGAGTTCTGAAATTACCCCCCTTGCTTCAAGATTGTGGGCCAGGTTATGCTTACAGGATCCTTTTATCGAGGTCACCCTGTGTTGTCACTTGCAGAATCCTCGCTCCTTTAGTTTTCTCCGACGTTGATGTAGCCTTTGCTATGTCTCGTTGTGTACTTCCTTACCGCGTGCCTGCGTGCCGCCTAGCATGTCTAGCTTTTGAAATTGCACCGTTATGCTGTCCGCATGTAACCGACTCTGTGTATGGATCTGTACGTCATAAATGACTACTGTTGAGTATCTATTACACAGCTTAACTATTGTCGAGTTACATCATGCTTGTCGCTAAACACTCGCAATTGCTTCTGCTAAACTACCCCTATTGAATTTAGCAGGATGGGTGACAATAATCCACCACCGCCAGACTATATGGCTGCGATGATGCAACCGTTTGAATTGCACCATCAGTTCGTGCAAGGGGTGATCGATCAGTTCCCCCGTCCCAATGCCAACCAGCAGCCAGCTTCAATTACGCTGCCAGAGTTTGTGCGTCTCAACCCAACGATATTTCGCAACACAGTTAATCCGTTGGATGCCGATGACTGGCTGCGTGACATCTTCTATGAGATGGAGTCAGCTGATGTTCCTCCTGTAAGCTATGTCACTTTCGCGACATACTTCCTGAAGGGACACGCAGCACAATGGTGGGCCACTCACAGACAAACCCTACCTCCAGAAACTGTCGTCACCTGGGTGGAATTCAAGGCTGCTTTCCGTGCCCGCTATATTCCCCAGGGGTTATAGATCTGAAGAAGGCCGAGTTCCGTAGCCTCGTTCAAGGCAACAAGACTGTAGAAGTCTACCAGCGAGAGTTCTTGGATCTGTCTTGCTACGCTGAGGAAGACATCCCCACTGATGCCCATAGGCAGGAGAAGTTCCGTGATGGGTTACACAATGACATTCAGCTAGCCCTGCTCGTCCAAGACTATCCCGACTTCGCCACCTTGGTGAACAAGGCTATCATGGTTGAGACTGGTCTGAAGAAGCATAAGGAAGCGACCAGACGCACCCGTGACGTGGGCTCATCTTCGGGCTCGTCTTCTCAGAAGCGCCGTATATGGATTCCTCACAGCATGTACCGTCCAACCGCTCCAGTGTACAGGCCCGCTTATGCTGCACCTCGTCTGCCTCCTCCACCTCCGAGGCAGCCTCTTCGAGCTGCACCACCCCGAGCTCCTGCACCCCGTCCAGACAGTGGACTCTGCTACAAGTGTGGCAAACCAGGTCACCTTGCCAGGAACTGCTACCAGAATTAGAATCAACTGGCTCTGCCTGCTGATGCCCGTAGCAACAATCAGCCCCGCAACAACAATGCCAAGCCTTCTTATGTTCGCGGGCAGGCTTATCACGTCAACATGGCTGAAGCTCAAGATCAACCAGAAACTGTGATGGGTACACTACTTGTTAATTCAGTACCTGCATCTGTTTTATTTGATTCAGGAGCATCACATTCATTCATGTCAGAACATTTTGCACTCATGCATGACGTTAAATGTGAAACGCTACACCAGTCTTTAGTCGTAAACACTCCCGCGGGTCAATGCCAAGCCTCCATATTCAGCCCTGAAGTCTCTGTTGAGATTGATGGGAGGAATTTTCAGGCCTTCACCATTATCCTGAATACTTCCGACATTGATCTTATTCTGGGAATGGATTGGTTGAAGTCTCACTACGCCTTAATCAATTGCGCCACTAAAGTTGTACATCTCATGCACCCAACAGCTGGGTTAGTGAATTATCATGCTCATATCACTCAGAACGCCGAGGCTCAGATTTATGCCTTGAATGCGTTAAACGCTTCTCCGCTTGAGGGGATCGAAAACATTCCAGTCGTCCGTGACTTCCAGGATGTTTTTCCAGAAGAACTTCTAGGAACACCCCCTGCTAGAGCTGTCGAGTTTGTCATCGACTTGAAGCCTGGCACTACCCCTATTGCAAAATTTTCTTATAAGATGCCTCCAAACCACCTTCTCGAGCTTAAGGAAAAAAATCGACAAGTCACTTAAGAAGGGATTTATCCGTCCAAGTTCCTCTGCCTGGG
Source organism: Thinopyrum elongatum (assembly GCA_011799875.1). Taxonomy (NCBI): domain Eukaryota; kingdom Viridiplantae; phylum Streptophyta; class Magnoliopsida; order Poales; family Poaceae; genus Thinopyrum; species Thinopyrum elongatum. The sequence continues at coordinate 289,425,832 of CM022301.1, forward strand.
GAGCACCGTCTCTCTTTGTCAAGAAGAAAGATGGTACGAATAGGTTGGTCCAAGATTACCATCCTATCAGCCAGGCAACCATTCAGAATAAGTATCCACTTCCCCGGATCAATGATCTTTATGATCAGCTTGCTGGATCATCGGTGTTCTCTAAACTCGACTTGAGGTTGGGTTATCATCAGATCCGTGTCCACGAAGAGGATATTCCCAAGACTGCCTTTGTTACCCGCTATGGCTCCTATGAATACACCGTCATGTCATTTGGTCTAACAAATGCTCCAGCTACGTTCTCTCGCTTGATGAATTATATATTCATGGATTACCTAAACAAATTCATCATGGTATATCTAGATGATATCCTGGTATATTCGAAGAATAAGGAAGAACATGCTGAACACCTTCGTCTTGTGCTGGAAAAACTTCGAGAGCATCAACTCTATGCCAAGTTTTCCAAATGTGAGTTCTGGCTTTCTGAAGTAACCTACCTTGGTCATGTGATTTCCAAGGATGGAATTGCTGTTAACCCGGAGCGGGTTCAGGCTATTCTAGACTGGACTCCTCCGAAGAATGTCAAGCAAGTGAGAAGTTTTCTCTGCCTTGCAAGTTATTGCCGTTGATTTGTTGAGAACTTTTCCAAGATTGCTAAGCCTCTAACTAATCTGCTTCACAAAGGCGTTAAGTTTGAGTGGACAGACAAATGTCAGGAAAGTTTCCAGACTCTCAAGGACAAGCTAACTTCTGCTCCAGTGCTTGCTCCTCCGGATTCTCGCAAGGACTTTGTGATATATTGCGACGCCTCTCGTCAAGGATTAGGCTGTGTCCTAATGCAAGAACGGAGAGTAATTGTGTATGCTTCGCGTCAATTGCGTCCACATGAAGAAAACTATCCAGTGCATGATCTTGAACTTGCTGCAGTGATCTATGCATTGAAGCTGTGGCGGCATTACCTTCTTGGTAATCGATGTGAGATATATACTGATCATCAAAGCTTGAAGTGTTTGATTACTCAGCCGGATCTTAATCTCCGTCAATAGCGATGGTTGGAAACAATTACGGACAATGACTGTGGTATTTCATATACCCCTGGCAAGGCTAATGTCATGGTTGATGCCTTAAGCCGCAAGTCCTATTGCAACAACCTCATGGATAGGCGAGCTCAGCCTCGTCTTTATGAAGAACTGCGCAAGCTGAATCTGCGTATTGTTCCATAGGGTTCTCTTAATAACCTTGTGGTACAGCCAGATCTTGAGAAAGATGTTAAGAATGCGCAAGCTAAAGATGCTGAAATTGATCTGATGAAGAAAGAACTTCACCTTGAGAAGTACAGGGATTTCTCGCTGTCTGAAGACGGAACCTTGTATTTCAGAGACCGCATTGTGGTACCTCGCTTCGAGCTTATGACTGACAAGGTCATGAAGGAGTCACATGATACACCGCTGTCTATCCATCCGGGTAGCACCAAAATGTATCGTGATCTCCGTCAAAAGTACTGGTGGTCTAAAATGAAGCAGGATTTTGCTTGAGATATTGCTGAATGTGATGTTTGTTGTCGCGTGAAAGCAGAACATCAGAAGCCTGCTGGAATTCTGCAACCGCTTCCTATTCCTCTATGGAAATGGGATAAAGTTCAAATGGATTTCATTACTGGCCTTCCCAAGTCACAGAAGGGTCACGATGCTATTCTTGTCATCGTCGACCAACTCTCTAAAGTCGCGCATTTTCTGCCCGTCAAGGAGACTATCACTGCTAGTCAGTTAGCAGAGTTGTATATCTTCAGGATTGTTTCACTCCACGGTATTCCGAAGGAGATCAGTTCGGACCGTGGCGGTCTTTTCACCTCCAAGTTCTGGGAAAGTTTCCAAGAAGCTATGGGAACTCATATTACCTGGAGTTCAGTTTATCATCCCCAATCCCAAGGCCAAGTCGAGCGAGTCAATCAGGTTCTTGAAGATATGCTTCGGGCTTGTGTTATATCGTTCGGTAAGAAGTGGGAAGAATCTCTCCCGTATGCCGAATTCTCTTATAACAACAGCTATCAGGCCAGCTTGAAAATGGCCCCCTTCGAAGTACTTTATGGACGTAAGTGTCGAACCCCTCTGAATTGGTCAGAAACTGGGGAACGACCGCTCGTGGGACCGGACATTATCCAACACGCCGAAGAGCAAGTCCGCATTGTCCGAGAAAATCTCAAGGCGGCTCAGGACCGCCAGAAGAGCAACTACGATCGCAAACAATGGGGTTTGACCTATCAGCCTGGTGATCAAGCTTATCTGCGTGTCACTCCTATGAAGGGCACTCGTCGTTTCGGAATCAAGGGCAAGCTAGCTCCACGCTACATTGGCCCCTTTCGCATTGTTGCCAGACGTGGATAGGTGGCATATAAATTGGAATTGCCGTCGCAATTCTCCCATATCCATGACGTCTTCCATGTGTCGCAACTTCACCGTTGCTTCAAGGAATCTCCGCATCGCGCAGTGGATCACGAGATGCTTGAATTGCAAGATGACCTATATTATAAGGAGCATCCGATCCGCATCCTCGATGAAGCTGAATGTCGAACTCGTCAGAAGACGACCAAGTTCCTGAAAGTGCAGTGGTCGAATCATACTGAAGATGAAGCCACTTGGGAACGTGAGGATCATCTTTGGGAAGAATATCCCGACCTCTTTCCTTCTACCCCCTGAATTCTCGGGACGAGAATTTCTTTTAGAGGAGGAGAATTTGTAACACCCCTGTGTAATAACCACTGTGATCATCTGCTAATAATGGCAAGTCATTCTCATTTGCAGTGCTTAGTCACAATGGTTAAAGATTCAATTCAAATCTCTCTCTGAAAATCAATTCAAATTCAAGTACAAAATAAAGTTGTTCAAAATTTGCTGGAAAAATGTTCACCTGCTAGCAAATATTCCAAAACCATTTGCTGTTAAGGAACACAACATCATCATCAATCCAAAATGGGCATAAGCATTTAAAACAGTGCCAAAACAGCACCTAAAATGCCCTATCCATTTTTGAATAAATTCAAATGGATTCCAAAAATGCCCAAACTTTTTATGGCAGTGCTGGATATTGCAAAGTAATTATGTGAGCAAGTTTCACATTTTTGCAAAATCATTTGTTAGCTCAAAATAATGCCAAACCATCTCTGTAAAAAGGAAAAAGCAGAAACAGAAAGATAAAAAGGAAAGAGGCACTGTGCACTGGGCCTAAGTGCATAGTGCCCCGAACCAGCTGAGGGAGTCCTGGATTAGGGGGTCCCCGGGCGTCCGAGCTATGTGACATGGGCCGGACTGAAGGGCTGTAAAGATACAAGATAGAAGACCTTCTCCCGTGTCCAGATGGGACTCTCCTTTGCGTGGATGGCAAGTTAGGCGTTCGGACATGAAGATTCCTTTCTCTGTAAACCGACTCTGTACAACCCTAGGTTCCCCCGGTGTCTATATAAACCGGAGGGTTTAGTCTGTAGAGGCAATCACAATTCCCACAGGCTAGACATCTACGGTTTAGTCATTACGATCTCGTGGTAGATCAACTCTTGTAACCCCTATACTCATCAAATACAATCAAGCAGGACGTAGGGTTTTACCTCCATCAAGAGGGCCCGAACCTGGGTAAACATCGTGACCCCCGTCTCCTGTTACCTTCGATCCTCAGACGCATAGTTCGGGACCCCCTACCCGAGATCGGCCGGTTTTGACACCAACATTGGTGCTTTCATTGAGAGTTCCACTGTGTCGTCAGCAGAAGGTTCGATGGCTCGTTCGATCTTCAACAACGATGCTGTTTCCGGGGAGATCTTCCTCCCCGGTCAACTTTTTGTGTTCGGCGGCTTCGCTCTACGTGCCAACTCAATTGGCCACCTCGAGCAGATCGACAGCTATGCCCCTGGTCATCAGATCAGTTTTGGGAATCTGAATTATGTCGCTGATATCCGAGGAGACTTGATCTTCGAAGGATTCGCGGCTCCGACCACCACTCTGGCCTTAGATCCGGAGCAAATCACTGGGTTCGGAGATGGGAGTTTGGAGCCCGCCGGACTCTCTGCAACCATGGAGCTTACTACCAGAGATCCAGAAGAGACCACGTCATCGGCTAGCCCGGAGTCAAACCGGATTCCCTTTATCACCGGAGAGCCGGACTCGTCCCTGGACTCTAAATCCGAACTCTTAAGCTCCACGACAAGTAAGCATGGCCAGGAGGCTTTCACCTCACCCAGCGCCAAAGACTTTGGTCTCCCCGTCCAATCCTCGCCCTTAAACGAGGCTCTGGACTTAATGCGATCCCTCGCCATTACAGAGGAATCACTTCTGAACTACGCCCAGCCCGGACTAGGGGCTGAGAGCGGGGAATTTTATGTCCCACCCACCACCCACTTGATAGCCACTATCGAAGACTTAACCGACATGCTCGATTACGCTTCCGAAGACATCGACGGTATGGACGACGATGCCGGAGCTGAACCAGCTCAAAACCCGCCTATCACCGGGCGTTGGACTCCCACTTCTACATACGACGTGTACATGGTGGATACACCCAAAGAGGACGACGATGGCAATCAGGATCCGATCGAGGACAAGCCCGTCGAAGTTCCACCAAAGTGACGACGTCAACGACGCCATTCAAGATCGCGGCGAGGAAAGGAAAGTAATACCGGCACCGGAGATAATGACACTCCGGAGAATGACGAAGACTCGGACCACCCCATCGAGCCTGCCGTAGAACAGGATGACGGGGAAGACGGACAAGTCAACCTAGATGAACCAACCGAGAATGATGATTCGGAGGACAGTAACTATTTACCGGCCTCCGAGGAGGAAGTCAGCCTCGGCAACGAAGATTTCATCATGCCAGAGGAACCCCTCGAGCAAGAACGCTTTAGGCGACAGCTCATCGCAACAGCGAGGAGCCTAAAAAAGAAACAGCAACGGCTTCAAGCCGAAGAGGATACGCTCAACGATAGATGGACTAAAGTCCTAGCGGCCGAAGAATACGGCCTCGAGCGCCCAACAAAGAGCTACCCGAAGTGCAGGCTACTACCACAATTTGACAACGGGGCCCTTGAGCCAATATCGCCAAGGTATAATCCTGCTGACGAACCCGACCGACCACCATGCGGTCGGGACAGAGCGGCTACACACGCCGAACACCAGCCCGCGCCACCTCGCCGTAAAAGCAGGGGGTAGCTGCTCCAGACTACACCTATGACCTACGATAGCAGCTGGACAATAGAGCCGGCCAGACCAGATCAATCTACGGATCAAGGGGACGTGCTCTAACAAGAGACGACGGCCGTCAAGCCTGGCGTGATAAGCACAACCTCAACCGGGCTGAAAACCGAATACGGATATCGTCCGAATTCCATCATGACGTTGCCCGATACAGAGGCGCCGCACACCCCTTGTGCTTTACCGATGAGGTAATGCAGCACCAATTTCCAGAAGGGTTTAAACCCGTAAACATCGAATCATACGATGGAACGACAAATCCCGCGGTATGGATTGAGGACTTTCTTCTCCACATACACATGGCCCGCGGTGACGATCTCCACACCATCAAGTACCTCCCACTAAAATTAAAGGGACCGGCTCGGCACTGGCTAAACAGCCTCCCAGAAAACTCCATTGGCAGCTGGGAAGATTTGGAAGACGCCTTTAGAGACAACTTCCAAGGCACATATGTCCGGCCTCCAGACGCCGACGACCTTAGTCATATAGTCCAGCAACCCGGAGAGTCAGCCCGGAAGCTCTGGACCAGGTTCCTAATTAAAAAGAACCAAATTGTCGACTGTCCGGACGCCGAAGCCCTCGTGGCCTTTAAGCACAGCGTCCGGGACGAGTGGCTCGCCCGACACCTCGGCCAAGAAAAAGCGAAGTCCATGGCGGCCCTTACCGCACTCATGACCCGCTTTTGCATGGGAGAAGATAGCTGGCTAGCCCGTCGAAGCAATAGCACCAGTGACCCTGGCACCTTCGAAGCCAGAGACGGCAACGGTAGGCCACGACGCAACAAACACAAGCGTCGAAGCAACAATGCAGATACTGAAGATACGGCGGTCAACGCCGGATTCAGTGGCTCTAAACCGGGTCAGCGGAAGAAGCCATTCAAAGGAAACAAAGATGGTCCATCCAGTCTGGACAGAATACTTGATCGACCTTGCCAGATCCACGGCACCCCCGACAAGCCTGCCAATCATACCAACAGAAATTGTTGGGTTTTTAAACAGGCCGGTAAGCTAAACACCGAACATAAGGGGAAAGGGTCGCCCAGCGAGGACGATGATGAAGAACCTCGCCCACCGAACACAGGGGGGCAGAAGAAATTTTCCCCCGAGGTAAAAACGGTGAGTATGATATACGTTACACATATTCCCAAGAAGGAGCACAAACGGGCTCTAAGGGACGTCTACGCCGTAGAGCCGGTCGCCCCAAAATTCAACCCATGGTCGGCTTGTCCGATCACCTTCGATCTAAAGGATCACCCGACCAGTATCCGTCATGGAGGTTCGGCAGCTTTGGTCCTCGATCCAATTATCGACGGATTCCACCTTACGCGAGTCCTCATGGACGGTGGTAGCAGCCTTAACCTGCTTTATCAGGACACTGTCCGCAAAATGGGTATTGATCAGTCAAGAATCAAGCCTACTAAAACTACCTTCAAAGGAGTAATACCCGGTGTAGAGGCCCGCTGCACGGGCTCAATCACATTGGAAGTAGTCTTCGGTTCGCCGGACAACTTCCGAAGCGAAGACTTGATCTTCGATATCGTCCCCTTCCACAGTGGTTACCATGCACTGCTCGGACGTACTGCCTTCGCCCGCTTCAATGCAGTCCCGCATTATGCTTACTTAAAGCTCAAGATGCCTGGACCACAAGGCATTATAACTGTCAATCGGAACATGGAGCGCTCCCTCCGTACAGAGGAGCATACCGCGGCCATCGCAACCGAGGTGCAGGGTGGCCTCGCTAAGCCGAATACTACACTGGCAGTCAAGCCCCCGGACACGGCTAAACGAGTCCGGTCTACCCTGCAGAACGACAGTCCGGCTCATCCAGAGCTAGATTAGCAATTCGGCCTCCGTCAATGCCCCAGCCTGATAGCGGCATATGTACCGCGCGTACATAACTACGCGTTAAAAATACCATGGGTAAGGACGGAGGCATGCTAAACATAAGGTCCACGATACGGCTTGACCCTATCCGGACCTCCATATTGCTCCACCTCTTTTCTTCTTGTTTTTATTTTTTAGGTTCTTTACAACTTACATCAATTCCTGGTGGTAATAGGGGCCGCCTTCCAGGCCCCTTATGCAAACTCAATTATTGATCCTCTCAAAGGATCATACACCAAGGTGACAAGTGGCACAGACATGCGGCAGAGTGTCCAAAGGATCTTCAAGATCAAATTTTTAATTTTAGGACCCGTATACAGCTTTCCCTTGTCTTCGGCATGTAAAATAGCCGTGATGCTTATCGCATCTTCCGTACAAATACGTTTGACGTACCAATCAGACTATAATGGAAACAGTTTTGCCCAACCCTGTTAGGCATTGGCTTACTTTTTTCTGTTTTTCCACTTCACGTCCGAATTGGCATATACACCTTGGTCCGACTTTAATCGCCAGGGGCTCTATATGTATCTTCAACAATAAAAAGTCCGAACACTCTCAGAGAGCACTTCGGCGTACCGAATCCTGCATTATATGCATCGGCTCCGAATCACGTCTTTGGTCAATAGTTGGGTTGTCCGGCTCCTGTGCTTGCTACCTTACGTTCCGTTTTCGGCTAAGGTAGTAAAGGGAGAACTACTGCGATTGTGTTTCTGGCTAGCCCGGTCAAGTACCTCAGTAGAGAAAGCCGAAAACTGACTGTCGTGATGCGGCGAGAGCTGGTCAGCAATTCGGCGACTTATTAAATCTTTAGCGATTTTTTCCGTATTACACGAAGGACTGGCTTTTTTCAGTCACGCGTCTAAGGCATCTAAGTTCGATAGCCGCATATGCACCAGGGGCTACCTTACAGCCCCATTGTCAAACTCCTATGGCTAAGTGAGAGTGGTAAAGCAACATAGTCCGATTGCCTGGTTCGCCGCACTGACACCTCCTTTACGGACCAAGACGTTGGGTCAAGTGTGATTATGTGCTATTCCGAACACCCCCGTAGTATCTACGTGGGGGCTGAAGCCGACGACTGGCAAACTCTCAAAGATAAAAACGGCCGCACAGGAGTGAAAAATAATGTAAGATTACAGGCACAAATATATTACAAAGGCCTTGGTTTATAATACAATGTCTGGGCAGCTCGGATACATTTACTCGAACATAATATCCTTTGAGCATTGACCCTCTATCAAGCGGGCACCCTCAAGGACATCGTCAAAGTAGCGCTCCGGCTTGTGGTGGGCCTTGCCTCCGGGCGGGCCCTCAACCGCCACATCGGCTGCCTTCATCGTTGCCCAGTGCATTTTGACACGGGCAAAGGCCATCCGTGCACCTTCTATACACACTGAACGCTTCATAGCTTCAATTCATGGCAAGGCGTCGCCGAGCCGCTTGACCAGGCCAAAGTAGCTACTTGGTATGGGTCCAGCCGGCCATAGCCGGACTATGATGTCCTTCATGGTCAAACCAGACATCCTATGCAGCTCCGCCAGCTGCATCATCTGATTGTTTAGCAGCGCTGGCCGCTCCGGCGCCAGGTACTGCGACCAGAAGAGCTTTTCCATCGTGTTCCCCTCTTGGGCCTGGAAGTACTCTGCGGCGTCAGCTGCACTCCTTGGGAGATCCGCAAAGGCATCTGGAGCACTCCACAGTCGATTTAGCAAAGTATATCTTCGACCGCCAAATATACTCTGTAAAAGAAAAGGCTTACCAACCGCTATCTGTTCGGCCTGCTTGATCTCCTCGCGAGCCGCTCGGGACTCGCCTCGCGCAACCTTTGCCTCTTGAAGAGCCTTGTTGAGTTCGGCCGCTTGGGCTTTATTACTCTCCTCTAGGGCCTCACACTTGTTGGCGGCATCTTGAAGCGCCTGCTCCACTTCGGTCACCCGCTCCTCATACTTGTGACGGGTTGCCTGCTCGGCCTCTAAATCCGCAGTCGCTTTATCTGCGGCCGCCCTGCTTGCCTCCGCCTCCTTCTTGGCTTCGGCAAGGGCACTCTTGAGGGTCTCGACCTCGGCCGCGCTGCCTATATTCATAAACATAGCAGCACATGAGCTTCAGCTATGATTTTGTATTGCAAATTCGGCTCACCAGGAGACGTTCAAAAGCATACCTTGGGCCTCATCGAACCGCTTGTTGATACGGTCGATTTCATCATCAGCCAGCTTCAGTTTCCGCTGGAGTTCGGAAACTTCAGCGTCCTTGGCTGAAGCCGCTAACAGTGAAGCCTGTTCATCAAAATAGATAAGTACGTTATCTCCGGCGAATTTTTGATCCTCTGTCCGCCCTCTTTCTTCCAAAGAGCCGAACAGAGTCTCAGGGGCTACTATCTATATACAGGCATCCTTTTTATATATGAAAAGCGACTACAGATTATCACATACCTCAAAGCCTGTTAGCAGGCTAGTGAACGCTTCGTTCAGTCCGCTTTTGGCGGACTGAACCTTTTCAACCACCGTACCCATTAAGGCACGGTGTTCATCCGCGACGGAAGCACGTCAAAGTGCTTCCCTCAAGGTGTCCGGCGCCTCCAGATTGATGGAGGATGCCGGTGGAGTCGGCACTCCCCCCTCTTTCGAAGGGGGCTGCTCGCTCAAGCCCGGAGCCGTGTGGGTCTCCAGAGCAGTATTCGGCTGGGGGCCGGACTGGTTAGGTCCCCCGCCGTCAGTCTCCATGGGGATTACGCCCCCCATGTTTCCGGCAGCCGAGGCATTACCTTCTGGCGCCGTTTCAGCGGCCTTCCTCACCTCTCCTTGGCCTGGAGAGGTCCTTTGAGACAACACCTCGGTGTTATCCGTGGCATGTGGCGGGGAGGCTTGCGGAGGCGACTCGCTCTCCGTCATGTCTGGCACCAAAGAATTCCCCGAAGACAGTGATTGTTGGGGGAGGTCATGGGCCGGACTGAAAATTATAGATATGTCACCCTACAATTCATAAAAAGCCGGATACATACAGTATCTTTGAATACTTACGATTCGGCCAGGGGCTTCGGCCTGGGGTGCCACTCGGGGACGGCCTCGGTGTCTGATTCCGAATCGTCCGAAAGGGTGATCTTCCCCTTTTTGGAAGCCTCTGCCTCTAGGTCCGCAGTAGCCCCCCTTTTTCTTCTTTCCCCCCTTAAGGGGAGAATTGCTCTCCTCCTCTTCCTCTTCGTCTTCATCTCCCTCATGGGAGGAGAGAGCTTCGGTATCTTCGGATGCTATGTCCGAAGTACCTTTACGGCGAAGGCCACTCCTGGCCTCCTTGCCCTTCTTCTTGGCCTTCTTCTCCGGCGCCTGGTACGGCGCCAGAACCAGCATCTTCGTTAGAAGAGGAATAGCTGGGTCTTTGGGCAGCGGAGCCAGACACCAAATCCGCTCCGCCTTCTTCGTCCAGCCCTGAAGGATAAGAGGAAGGTTTAGCATACTCCACAGATCTACAAGTTGAGGATCTTTTTATCTGAGCAACTTACTGGAGAAGCCGGATGAGCGCGGTCGAGGCCGAGGTCTTCAGTCGTTTTCGGCCACGACTTCTGGGCCTTGAAAAGCAGCTTCCATATATCTTCGTGCGTTGTGCCGAAGAACCGCTGCAAGGTTCGGGGACTGGCCGGATCAAACTCCCACATTTGGAGAGTCCGGCGTTGGCAGGGGAGAATCCGGCGAAAAAGCATCACCTGAATCACGTTGGCAAGACTGGTGTTCTTTTCTATCATGCTCTTGACGCGCTTCTGCAGCGTCATCACCTCATCAGACGATGCCCAATCCAGGCCCTTGTTAATCCATGATGCAAGCCGCATTGGAGGACCGGATTTGAACTCAGGAGTGGTGGCCCACGTGGCGTCATGGGGCTCCGTGATGTAGAACCACTCCTGTTGCCATCCCTTCACGGTCTCTACGAAGGTCCCCTTTGGCCAGGTGACATTGGGGAGCTTGCTCACCATGGCGCCGCCGCACTCCGCGTGTTGACCCTCGACCACTTTCGGCTTCACGTTGTAGACCTTGAGCCACAGGCCAAAGTGAGGGGGGATTCGGAGGAACGCCTCACACACGACGATAAACGCCGAGATGTTGAGGAAAGAATTCGGGGCTAGATCGTGGAAATCTAGCCCGTAATAAAACATGAGCCCGCGGACGAAAGGGTGTAGCGAAAACCCTAGCCCGCAAAGGAAGTGAGGGATAAATACTACCCTCTCATTAGGCTCCGGGGTGGGGATGATCTGCTTTTTGGCAGGGAGCCGGTGGGCGATTTCCGTGGCTAAATACCCCGCCTCCCGGAGTTCCTTGATGTTTCCCTCCGTGACGGAGGAAGCCATCCACTTGCCCTACGCTCCAGATCCGGACATGGCTGGAGCGTTTGCTGGGGACGGAAATGATTGAAGCTAGGGCGCTGGAGCTCGAGGGTGGATGGGCTAGGGAGGAAGAAGGCGTGGAGTGAAAGATGGATCCTTATCTTCTTATAAAGGCAGTGAATATTGAGCATCTCCCCACGAGCCTTAAAACTCACCTATTCCCAAGGGGTCGTGCGAACGGCACGGTTGGATTACCCAAACCCGTATTAATGAGAATCCCGGAATAAGGGGACACGATCTCTACTTCGACAAGACGTGTCAATGAGAACCGCGCCTCGAAGCGCAAAGCGGGAGGCTGCAAAACGGTTCGAAATGATAATAAAGGCCAGAACATAACGTCTCGCCGGAAAAGCTGTCAGTAGGCGTGACTTGTTTTGTTTGAGTATTTTGCCCTTGTGGTTCAGGGTTGTAACTATTATACAGAGCCGGATACAGTTCTTTTGATCAACTACTTTGAAGTATTCGGAGGAGGAACCCGCCTTGCAATGCCGAAGACAATCTGCGTGCCGGACACATCGTCATTGAAGCCTGGTTCAGGGGCTACTGAGGGAGTCCTGGATTAGGGGGTCCCCGGGTGTCCGAGCTATGTGACATGGGCCGGACAGAAGGGCTGTGAAGATACAAGATAGAAGACCTTCTCCCGTGCCCAGATGGGACTCTCGTTTGCGTGGATGGCAAGTTAGGCGTTCGGATATGAAGATTCCTTTCTCTGTAAACCGACTCTGTACAACCCTAGGTTCCCCCAGTGTCTATATAAACCGGAGGGTTTAGTCCGTAGAGGCAATCACAATTCCCACAGGCTAGACATCTAGGGTTTAGTCATTACAATCTCGTGGTAGATCAACTCTTGTAACCCCTATACTCATCAAATACAATCAAGCAGGACGTAGGGTTTTACCTCCATCAAGAGGGCCCGAACCTGGGTAAACATCGTGACCCCCGTCTCCTGTTACCTTCGATCCTCAGACGCACAGTTCGGGACCCCCTACCTGAGATCGGCCGATTTTGACACCGACACCAGCCCACCAGGCCCATCTCCCTCTCCCTCTCACCTGCGTGTCACCGCGCACTTGGCCGCGCCGGCGAGCGCTGTTGAAACGGCGACAGCGCGGCGTCACCGACGCCCACCGACGCGAGGGGATAAGGCCCCAGCCTTGTTCACTCCGCCTAGTCCTCCCTCGTCACTTCTCCTCTCTCCCCTCGCGCTCTCCCATCCATTCCCATCGATGACCGAGCGCCATCGCCGCCGCACCTCGCCGTTTGCCGCGGCCACAGTCGACCCCTCGCCTCGTCGACCTGTCTGTCGTCTCCGCCGTCTTCAACTACCTCGTCCTCGACCACGAGCGCGAGCAGGAGAGCTCTGCTACACCGGGATCGAGCCCTTCTTCTTCCTCGGATCGCCGGCGCGTCTCCGACGAGCGCCGTCGACTCTGCTGCTCCTAAGCTACCAAGGGCCATCGGTGTGCCGCTCGATGAGCTTCTCCGTCTCCTGCTCCCCTCTGTTAGCCTCTTCGCGTGCCGTAGTTAGCTCCCGCCGCGTCAGTGCTCTGCTCGCCGACGACAAGCTTGTGGCCGTCGATGTCACCGCTGCCTGAGGCCACGGTTGAGCTCCTGGTGCTCCCAGGAGCCCAACGAGCATGAGCCCGTGCTTCCCCGTACCCCCTAGCGCAGGATCCGTCGACACCCGAACTCCGGCGTCCGCTCCGCCGCTCGCCACCGCCGTCTCCGGCCGTTTCCAGCCAAGCCACCCCCACAGTTCGACGCGCGAGCGTGTGCCCGATCGAACGCAAGCAGCCGCGCGCAAAACAGCTGTCGGCGTGCGACACCTATGGGATCCCAAGGGACCCCTTTACGATTCGGCAGGGAGAGAGGTATGCACAAAGAGCAGAAGCAATGATCGACGCGGGGCGATTTTACCCAGGTTCGGGCCGCTAATCAGCGTAAAACCCTACTCCTGCCTTGTTTTATTATGAGTGTTCTTGAGCCCAGGCTCCAGGAGCGCTTGCAATGAACAGTACGTTCAAAGAGCAGCTACGCATGCAGAATGGGCCAGAAGATCCTCCTCCTCCTGTAGCAGTTGCCTTGGGCCTCCTTTTATACGCTCAAAGGGGGCACCACAGTGGCAAAATGTACATACATTGAGGTGTAAAGTAGCTATAGGGTCATCATACCTAACCACTGACAGATTAGGACGAATGCATTTAATGCACCGTGAGGTGTCCGTTTAGGTGTCCTCACTTTCTTGGGGATGGAAAAAGGGGCCATCCCATCAGCACCGCTTAAGCTCTTCTCCACTGGCGCGTTGCCACGCATCCAGAGAAGGACCCAGAGTGTCAGGCTTGTTGCTGTGCCGAAGCGGTGGCACAGTGGCAGAATCTTGCCAGTCGCCGAATCTTGCCGGGCTTCGCAGGCCACCCCGGCAAGATCTTGCCGGGGAGGCTGGCTTTCGGTCTTCAGCTTTTCTTATCTGTTGATCCTCAGATCCTTGACTTGGGTGTTTCTTTGATAACTTGAATTAACCTCCAACTGTTCCCCGACAAGCCTGGCCACGAGTATGGCTACAACTGCCCGTGCACAAGTACGGGGTACTAATGGCCCAATACTTAGTACACCGACAGGAGCCCCCGGGCCTAGGCCACACACAAGTGTGAGGCATTGTTGGGCTAGGCCCAAATAGTGCACGGGCACACGTGGCAAGGGATTAACTGCTCGTAAATATCCCGCTTACTGTGCCCCCCACTACGCGCGCTGAACGCGCGACGTGGGAAGCGTGCGCTGAAAGGCTGCAGCCACAACGTGCCTGCAGAGGCGTATTCACATTGGGGAGTAAAAGAGGCGGCCTTGCTCCTTCCCCATAAAAAGGGAAACTGCAGAGGCGCAGCCTATTTACCCCCCCCCCTCTTCTCCTCAATCTGGACTCCGCCATTGCTTTCCCCTCTCGAGCTCAAAGCCAGACTTCTCCTCATCCACTCTTCGCTTCAGCACCCGCTCTATCCTCAGCCTCCACCTTCGCAATCGCCATGCCGCCCAAGGCTAGCAAGGGCAAAGGCAAGAGCAAGGAGACGAAGGCTGATGTCCCAGAGAGCGAGCTGGTGAAGATGCGGAAGAAGTTCATCGTCTTCGCTCCGACGCTCGATGCGAGGGCCTTGAAGAACCGGTACCAGTGCATGTGGGCGAAGGGGACACAAGCTCACCCCGCGACTCATGTGATTCCAGGTTCTTGTTCCAAGGGCGGTCCTGACAGATATCACTTCTTCGTCGCTTATTTCTATTGCGGACTCTGTCCTCCTTTCTCCAATTTCTTCAATGATATTATGTACACATACGGCTTCCATCTTCTTGATTTCACGCCAAACGCCTGTGCATGTCTGTCTTTGCTCATCTTTGCGAAAACTTTGCCGGAGTAGTTCCCAATACCGCCCTCTTCGGCCATTACTTTATTCCTCGCATCCAAAAGGGTGAGGCCCTTTCCGGTTCTATCACCTGGATTCCACGGGCTTGGAATAAGGAGATATACCCAGATGGAGTTTACCGCGAGAAGTGGGATGAATGGCAGTCTGAGTGGTGCTGGATCAAGGATGCAGATCCCTATCCGTTATGTTCGCCTCGACGGCAGAAGGTGGTCCGCGGCAGTAACTGGAGCGATCTCGCCGCGGAGGACGAGAGGCTCACAATCGCCACCACCAGGATCCTTCGCCTGAAAGCTGCCGGGCTTACAATGGAGATGGTCGGCTTCAATTTCCTCCGCCGCCGCATCGCCCCCCTACAGAGCAGGGGAAGATCAGCTTGGGAGTACCGGAACGCAGCAGACATCATGAGGCTGCGCCCTGGTTTGAACAACAATCTGATGACCATGCAGCTCGGCGCTCTACGCCACAAGCTATTCCAGCGTGATGACAAACATCGGTTGCCGGCAAGAATTGTTCCTTTGTGCAACAACTCCGCCCTGGGGTCAATCATCGCCTTCATGCCAATGTTCAACGCCCACGGTCTTGACGCGACTTGGGCTGAGCCAACCGAGGAGGAAGCACAAAAGTTCTTCGACAACTTGTCGGAGAGGGCCGTCCAGGAAGAGACGGGCCTCATTCGCGCCACCACTGACGAAGAAGTGGCGTATATTGCCTCTAGGGTGGAGGAAGCGAATCTTGCCGCGGAGGCCGGTAGCGTCGGTTTCACAGAATGGGAAACCAGCGACGCAGAGGTTGTGATGGAGAAGAATCCTACCGGGGAGGCTGAGGCTGCCGGGGAACAAAGCAGCGCGGCCGCCGAGGGCTCGTCCGACGAGGACGTGGCCGATGAAGAGCCGCAGGAGGAGCCCCCAGCTCCGAAGAAAACCAAGCGCGTCCTTCGAAAGGCTGCTTCTGGCATCCCGGCGAGCCAACCCTCTTCGAGCAGTGAGGCTCCCGGCAAGAAGGCGGCTGGCAAGACTGCGCCGCGGCAAGGAGTTCGACAGCAACCTGCGCCGCGCGCGAGACCCGCACCTGCGGCAACTGCTGAGGCGGCAGGGGCGTCTCGCACAACCGCACCGGAGGCTGAGGTGGCGGAATCACGCCAACCCCCTGCGCCTGCTACAGCCAAGCGACCCAGGACCCCTCCTTTGCCTCCCCACACAGACACTGCAACGGAGGTCGATTTCGACATCTCCGGCTTCAGTCCGGAATGAGAAGAGGAAGAGTAAGTTTCCTGTCATTGCCTTTATCTCCCAAATTTCGGAGTAATCTCATAGCCTTGCTTTATCTTGTCTCTGCAGTGATGCAGAAACCTTGGCGGAAAGGGCGGCGAAGAGGCTGAGAACTTCCACGGGCGACGAGCCCCCGGCTGACTCTACGAGCGCGCCGGAAATTGTCATCGTCAGCCCGGAGCTCAGCCCTCAACGCAGCCCCCAGCGCAGCCCCCAGCGTGAGTTCTCCACTCATTTTCCGCTGACGGGCGCTGAGGTTTTTACCCTTGCCGCTGATATCTTTGGGCTTGCAGGAGAAGAACAGCAACAGGGAGAGGTGGAAAACGCCCCCGTCGTGCCGCCTTCGTCTACCACGCCGCCCACAGGCGCATCCCCGGCAAGAGCTACCACCGACGAGCCTATCTTGGTTGAGGAGGAGCCGGTACGCATGGATACCGGCAACATTTCCCCGGCAACCAACATTGCCGGGAGGGGCGAGGCCACCTCTCAACAACTCGACGCAGGTAACTGTTTGCCTTAGAGTGCCTGTTATCCTTTTCTTTATCTTTCTTTCTTTTTGTCTTCTCGAACTTCAGCCTTGATCTTATTTTGTTTCCTTCCTTCGTCCTCCAGAATTCCCTGTGATGGAACACATGGACGTCGACGTTGTCATCGAGGAGACCGCCAGAGACGACGCCGCCGAAGCTGACAGGATTGCCGCTAGCGAGGCCGCCAAAAATGCCACTGTCGAGGTCGGCGAAAATGTTGCCGAAGAAACCGCCAAGAATCCTACCGAGGGGGCCGGCGAGGAGACTGATGAACACACTGAGGGCATTCCTGCCACAGGAGCGCCAGGTGCTACATCGGCCACAGAGACCCCAGCCACCGGCGAGACGAACGTCGAGGACCAACCATCGACATCCGAAGCTCCCTCATCAAGCAAATATCTCAAGGTCGGCGACAACTTATTCATCAACTTGTTGGGCATGGCAAATATTGAAACGCCGACTGAAGGGGAAACCTTTGATGAAGAAATCATCGCCGCTGCCGGGCTTGAAGTTGTCGATGACCCAAGCGCCAGCAGTGGCAAATCTGAAGAGGACCAGCTCCTCCAGGCCATGGGTGAAAATTTCCGCAAGCTCCAAGCACTCCACCGTGCTCGGAAAGAGAAAGCAGATTCCAGAATGGCAGTTGTTGAAGCGGCCGAAGCAGATTTTCAGAAGCGCGTCGAGCAGATGCAAATCTGGTACGCCGAGGCCCTTCAAGAGTTGACTACCGGCCGGGAACAAGTGAGCCAAAACTGGACGGAGCTCCTCTTGAAACAATCTGACCTGGAGAAAGCGCAAGAGGAAGCTGCACAAAGAACTGCCACTGAAGATGCTCTCCTGACGGAGCGTCGCATTGCGCTGGACGCTCACGAGGAAGATCTTGTCGCGCGTGAGCAGGCGCTCACCGCCAAGCTTCACGGCAAAGATGAGGAGATCGATAAACTTGTCGCGCAGCGGATCCAGGAGCTGGAGCAAAAGCACAAGGAGGCGCTCGAAGCTCTAACTGTAGATCATGCCGGCAAGCTCAAGGAGGCCGTCGATGCTGCCGAGGCTGTAGAGGCCGCCAGGAATGAGCTGAGCGACAAAGTGAAGAAGCTGGAAATGGATCTTGAAGAACACAGCAAGGAGCTCTCGACGCTCAAAGGGGACAGGGAGAAAACTCTCCACAGCCTGGCGGAGATGCAAGTTGCCATGTCCGACAAGACCAAGCAACTCACTTCAGTCAACGACGCCATTGCCGATCTGAAGCTAAAGCTGACCACACTGGAGAAGTCCCTCAAGGACGGCAGGGCCCGCGAGAAGGCCCTAAGCAAAGATCTTCAGGAAGAGAGGAACTTGCTTAAGAGCGCTGCCGCCGCCCAAATTGACTATGAAAAGGGGGTGAAAATCTGGACTGATCGCCTTGTCGATGCCGCGGAGAGGCTTACTGCACAGTTGTCAACCATGGGCCAGGATGGCCTGCAAAACTTCAGGTATTCCTCCGAAGAAAGGATATCTTCGAGCGCCAGGTTGACCATGTTCTTCGAAAGCATCGTTGACGCTTTGAAGCTGCTACAGTCCAACCGAACGACCCAACTGGCCAATGAATCCCGCAAACTTTGCCGGGCCGTCCTCCGCAAGGTACTCGTCAAGGTGGTGTATAATAACCCTGGCATTGATCTCACCAACATGCTCGACCACTTGCCGAAGGATGCAGATCTCAGGGCACTTGAGGAGCTTCTCGCGCCCATCCTCGAGAAGGTAGATTCAATCAAGAGGATCGAAGGCCGACGCAGGGACTAGCCGCCTTATTTTTCCTTGTCGCCACCATTCCATGCCAAAAGACAATCAAGTCTTATGTTAGAACTGCGACGATTTATAACTTGCATATGTTTGGGTATATGCATGCCATTTCCCTTGTCTGATTTATTTATGTACGGAGTACACCCTACGCTTACTGAAAACTTGCCTGCGCGCAAGCTGCCGCGAGCGCTGGGTGCGGGACTTCATCAGCCTGCTGGAGGTGCAACGGCCGGCAAAGCACCTTGGCGTTCTCAGTGCTGCCACTTAAATTGTTGAGCGGACTCGAAACAAAATAAGGGCGCAACCGATTACGACAAGGGTTCCTTCGCGTGCAGGTTTTCCATACAAAAGTCGAAATCGTCTAAGGAAAATAACTTTGTAATAAAAGAAACTTGCTTTAAGTTTTAGAACTTAGCTTTCTGTCGTTGTATCGATGCGGGGCGATTTTACCCAGGTTCGGGCTGCTAATCAGCGTAAAACCCTACTCCTGCCTTGTTTTATTATGAGTGTTCTTGAGCCCAGGCTCCAGGAGCGCTTGCAATGAACAGTACGTTCAAAGAGCAGCTACGCGTGCAGAATGGGCCAGAAGATCCTCCTCCTCCTGTAGCAGTTGCCTTGGGCCTCCTTTTATACGCTCAAAGGGGGCACCACAGTGGCAAAATGTACATACATTGAGGTGTAAAGTAGCTATAGGATCATCATACCTAACCACTGACAGATTAGGACGAATGCATTTAATGCACCGTGAGATGTCCGTTTAGGTGTCCTCACTTTCTTGGGGATGGAAAAAGGGGCCATCCCATCAGCACCGCTTAAGCTCTCCTCCACTGGCGCGTTGCCACGCATCCAGAGAAGGACCCAGAGTGTCAGGCTTGTTGTTGTGCCGAAGCGGTGGCACAGTGGCAGAATCTTGCCGGGCGCGAAATCTTGCCGGGCTTCGCAGGCTACCCCGGCAAGATCTTGCCGGGGAGGCTGGCTTTCAGTCTTCAGCTCTTCTTATCTGTTGATCCTCAGATCCTTGACTTGGGTGTTTCTTTGATAACTTGAATTAACCTCCAACTGTTCCCCGACAAGCCTGGCCGCGAGTATGGCTACAACTGCCCGTGCACAAGTACGGGGTACTAATGGCCCAATACTTAGTACACCGACAACAGCCTTCTGTGGTGAATTTCCGACGCGCTCCGGCGATGCGCCGCCGTGAATTTGGTCGCCGGAGCCATTTCCGGCGCCTCCGCCGACGTGGACGCGTGCGCCCCATCACCTGAGCCACTGACGCTGGGCCCCGCGGGTCCCAGTTGACTGGGTTGACCCAGTCAACTGCTGACTGGGCAGCCCAGTGTCACTGACACGCGGGCCCCACCCGCTAATTATGTGTTTAAGACTAATTTAAATTAAAACATAATTAGTTTATTTAATCAGACATTGACAGGTGGGGCCTACTAACTAATTAACCTCTAGATTAGTTTAAATTACTGTTAGAACTAACAGAGGCTGACATGTGGGTCCCACTAGCCCCACATGTCAGGTTTGACCCTGGTCAGCGAGTCTGTTGACTGCTGACATCACCGTTACATCATGCTGACGTCATAATTGAATTCTGATAATTTTAAATAAATCCAAAAAATACTGTAATCTTTAAAAATTCGTAGAAAATAAACCGTAGCTAGGATCGAAAAACTTAATACATGAAAGTTGCTCAGAACGACGAGACGAATCTGATCGTGTCGTCTGTTTCCATGTCGGAACCCTCTACGTAGGTGAACCCGTAACTTTCCTTCCATTTCCGGTAGATGAATAGTGCATATACACCGATTAATAATCCAACTTAAATCCTAAAATAACTAAAATGACTTAGACAAATCTTTAGGCAACCCTGCACTGCACCGTAGGCATGGCATACTCTGTGTTGCATATGTTTGCTGTGTATTTATTTGTTTCCTCCCCCTCTCCTCTCTCGATAGACCCTGACGCCAACGTAGTCCCCGAGACCGGCGCAGCTCCGGAGTACGACTACGTAGCTGACGACCAGTCCCATGCCGCAGAGCTTCCAGGCAAGCACCCCCCTTTGAACATTCCGATATCGCCTATTCTCTTCTCTCTTATGCTTGCATTAGAAATTGTTGCTGCTACTGCTTTACCTATTTTGATGCATAGCCTGATTTCGTAACCTGCTGTTGATAATTACCTACTTTCCTAAACTGCTTAGCATAGGCTGGTTAGAGACCCATCAGAGACCCCATTTTGACCCAACTGCCCCGCTGGATTATCAGAAGACCTGATCAACGGGATTAAAGATTAGGACCCGGCACCGCACATCACCCCCCCTAGTTGTACGACACTACCGGGTTACTATCAAGTGCCGAGGGTGATACCTCGTAAGCACTACTGATGTTAACTCTGTGGAGTAGTTACTCGGTCGTGGTCATCGAGGGTGATTCCTCCTTCTCCACTCCCGATAACGACGCTGTCGTGCCACACCTCAAGTGTGAACCTCGAGGGTGATTTCTTCTTACGTTCACCTTGATGTTTACATCAGGTGGGAATCCAACGAGGGTGATGCCTCAGATTCCTTCTTGATGTGGTAGCCACATGGATTGGCTTTACATTACTATTGATACTGATGAAACTGAATAAAGACGGGTCGGCCCTGAGGGGTACCCGCGCGAGCATATTTGTGAGTGATGTGGAGTCGGGTTGACCTGGAAGGTGCCCGCGAGATAACTACGTGGCGTGGCCGGGCATTCCTGGCCCTTGCCGCAAGTCTACGAGACGGGGCGACGGGGTTACATCGATCGTGAGTCTCTGCTCGCTACCACGCGCTCCTAATTCACTAACGGTTTGGATATTTGATCCGAGTGGGCCTCTGGCCCGATAGTGCTAACCATCACGCGGGAATAATATGGGTACTCTGCGTCATATGCATCAGCCGAAGCTTAATAGATGTCGTGCGACTGAGCGGCGCGCGCTGGGTTGGACCGCATTAAGCACCCTCCGTTGTGCTAGAGGCTGCTAGGTCTGCTCACCGGCCACGTATGCAACGTGCAGAAGCACCCGGGATGATGGCCCAAGACCCCTGGGTGCATAGGTTTAGTCCGGTGTGCTGACCTCTCTATTAAGTCTAGGTCGGGTTGGGGCGTATCATTTGGCCGAGGCCGGGCATGACCCAGTAAAGTGTGTCCGGCCAGAGTTAATCGAGCGTGGTGGGTAAGTTGGTGCACCCCTGCAGGGAAGAAACAATCTATGCATAGCCGATCCTCGGTAACGGACGCTCGGAGTTGTATCCTGATCGATACAACTAGAACTGGATACTTGTGATGAGAAATGGATATGATGGCCCTGGGATCGCTTTCTCGCAGGGAGTCAAGGAAGGATCGAAGGGCGAGTTTGCTGATAATACTACTACTACTTTATATTATGCTAATCTACACTCTTCTAATGCTGCAAGACCGTTGAAGATGATGAAGATGCTAGTCTTCGATAGGACTAGGCTTCCCCTCTATTCTGGCATTTCTGCAGCTCAGTCCACTTATACAGCCTCCCTTTGACAATGTTGCATATGTAGTGTAGATCCTTGCTTGCTGAGTACTACGGATGAGTACTGACGGTTGCTTTGCTTTCTTTTTCTCCCCATATCCGTTTGTCGCAATCAGATGACAGAGCCCCTGAGACCGCTGCCCCCGCCGACGACTACCACTACTACCCCAAGTGTGGCTACTACTACGAGCTGGCCGACGACCAGGAGTAGGTTCGGAGGGTCCCTGGCAGGAGGCATGCGCCTTTCGATCGTAGTGTTTTCTTTTGCCCCGCCTTCTTAAAAGCTTATTCTGTCTTTCTTTTATATCTGTACTCAGATATCTGATGCTTCCGCTGACGCTTGTAAGCGAGCTTATGTATTCGAGCCCTCGAGGCCCCTGGCTTGTAATATAAAGCTTGTATGACTTTATTTATGTTTTAGAGTTGTGTTGTGATATCTTCAAGTGAGTCCTTAGGCTTGATCGTGTGCATTTGCGTGTATGGTTAGTGCACGATTAAGCCAGGGTCATCACATCTCTCTCCAGCCCAGGCGGGTGGTGCGGGAAGGCAACGCGTGGAGTGTTCATGGCGGCTGGTGTGGGGGGCTCTTGCAGATCCGGCGCGCTAGTGGTCGGGGATGCAGCGTACGGCGGCGGATCCGATGAGTAGTAGGTGCTCCGTTGGTGTAGCGCGATAGCTGGGCGTCGGCGTGGCTTCGGCCGTGGACGTCGGTCCCCAGCCCGGGGGGGGTCTGGATCTGGCTGGTCTGTCCCCGACCTGCGGGCTGGTGGCCCAGGAGCGGGAGCGCT
Organism: Thinopyrum elongatum; assembly: GCA_011799875.1. NCBI lineage: Eukaryota > Viridiplantae > Streptophyta > Magnoliopsida > Poales > Poaceae > Thinopyrum > Thinopyrum elongatum. The sequence goes on from CM022301.1 coordinate 289,448,630, forward strand.
CGTCTGCAGTGGGCGCGGTGAGCTGGCGCCGATGGAGGTTATGGGCACGGGGGGGGGCCCGCGGAGGCGCTCGTCTACAGGTAGTGGCTGCGACATGGCGCGGCGGCCAGATATGGGGGGCCGTGTGCGGATGGTGCTCTGGCGTTGCTCCCGCGCGGATCTGCGGCGTGCAGGTCGCGGGAGGCGCGCGTGGGGCTCCAGGACGCCCGGATCTGGCGCGTAGGAGGCGTGCGGTGTGGGAGGGCTCCAGGCAACGTGGATCTGGGCGTGGTGACCAGGGCCAGTTCGCGAGTGCGGGCGGTGCTGGAGCAGAGAGGCTCCGGCCGCGGTTTGGATGCGGGGTGCAGGACCCGTTTTGGTCTCTGCAGGCCCGTCGTCGGGGAGGTTTGGTGGTGGCCCTGCACAGCATTGGCGCGCTTGCTGTGTGTGGGGTGCGCGGCCCAATGGAGGCACGGGTCGTCCTCGGCCTGCTGCGTGGGAGTGGCTACCCGGGGTGAAAGCCTGGCCGGTGTTGGTTGGCCGGCGGCGACGGCGCCTGTGGGCGTCGCTATCCTCCTTGGAGGCGTCGTCGGGAGTCTCACAGCCAGATCTCCCGGATCAAGTACTTCGGGTGAAAACCCAGATCCTGCTGCAAGGTCGGGCGGTGGCGTCGTCTTCGACGTCGTTGCCCTTTTTAGGGCGCCGTCTTGAAGACTTTGATCCCTGTGGTGCTTCCTCTGACTGGACGTGCACGGTGGCTTCTGTGGTAACGATGACGGCGTGAGCAATGGTGGAGGTGTGGCCCTGGTCGTGGTAGTCGGCTCTTCTTCTCCGGCGTGTCCGAGGGAGTGCCTCGACTGTCTGTTGCTGTGAAGTCGAAGCCGCGGTGGGGGGCCGGTGGTATACGATGACGTGTGATAGGCCTCCGTGACGCCACCCCTGCCCAGTTCCCTTAGTAGTTCACCGTCGGAGTCGGAGCTGCGCTGCCTAGTATGGTTTGTATGGAGTGTTGTGTTGCAGCTATTAGGGCTGCTGTTTTTCTTTTTGTCTTTGATCTTCGGATCCTCTGGTCCTAGGACCTTCACCACCTTGTTGTTTTCCGTTGCTTCCTGCTATTATCAATGAATGCCAGCGATGCTGGATCTTTCAAAAAAAAAGTTGCGGCTTAAGAATATAACAATTCCATCGTGTAAGCCGATGAAGCAACTCAATGACAAACATGCCAGCAGATTATTAGCCTTTGGTGAATACGTGTGATCTTATTTATTAGCTAGCTACGTCCACGAGAACAATATGTTACCTCCGTTTGGAAATAACTGACATGGTTTTAATTCAAGGGAGTAATATGCAAGGGGATAATCTTCCGATGTTGCAGCCGTGCTACCGCATAGTTTGACACAGTTTGTCACAAAATACAAACAACCATATTATTATTTTAGACTTTCAGTTCCTCAGATTGACACCTGCGTAATCTGCAGGTTCATAGGGAATCAGCCAGTCAGCCAGAAAGCCTTTCTTCCTCCTAGGCTCACACCCCATGTCCTTGCACAACTGGTCATTGTGCCAGATACCGATAGAACCAACGCAAGATCGACGAAAGTAATCGCCCAAGTAGCGTTTCATGTATGCCTCCCATTCCTTCACATTTTCCTCCATCGATCTTATGGCAGGCAAACGAAACCCCCCATCAAGGAAATGCGCGAGCCATTTGGACCGTATCTCCGAGGTGTGTAGATCTCCCATGCTCTCGGAGTAGCCAACGATTGCTAGCTGAGGAATCCTGGGGTGGACGCATAGCCTGTCACATTCCGTAAGAACTATGGTTAGTTAATTGTGCTGCATTGATATACGTATCAACTAGTTCATTTGACTAAATTGAAAGGGAAAGGGTTGAAAGGAACCTGTAGAGAGGGACCGCAGTAACTGGCGTGCCAACAACAATCTCTCTGAACAGAGGTGAGGCAAACAACTCTCTGAGCTTCTGATCCCCATTGTACCCGGTCGCAAAGATCACGACGTCGCTCTTGATCGGCGCGGGTTCGCCTTGTACGATGAGACCTTCTTTGCAGAAGCTAAATTCGTTTGCTTTCTTGAGGATAATGCTTCCCTGCTCCACCTTGTCGTAGAATTTGTCTGGCATTATTGCAACCAGCCATGAGCTCAGAGCTTGGAAGAAGCTGTGTTCCGGCACCATGCCATGCTTCCTCATGGGCACCGCCCACATGTAGTAGCTCTCCACAAATTTTGAGAGTATCCATCTCTGATCAAGTTAAATTAATGCATGAAAAGGAGCCCTTTGATGTTCGTGGCTTTATATATAAAGCGGGACGAAAACCTTTTTCGATAAAAGAAGCCCTTGGTAGCTATTTTATACTTCCTCCGTCCCAAAATAAGTGATTCAGCTTTGTAACTCTACAAATCTGAGTCACTTATTTTAGGATGGAGGGAGGAGTGTATAAACGAAATACAGTGGCCATTATATACGTACCAGGGGTGACAAGAAGGTAGCCAGCAGGCTAAGGAGCAGCCCTTCTCCTGGCTTGTGAACTACTCCCTTCGTTCAGAATTACTTGTCTAGAAAATGGATGTATCTAGAACTAAAATATGTCTAGGTACATCCATTTCTGCGACGAGTAATTCCGAACGGAGGGAGTAGTAGTTCGGACAAGCGATTGAAATACAAGAAAGGAACCGGGACACCCCAAGCATAGAAGTCAGGGATGATCCATCTCTTTGTCCGAACAATCATTGTACAAGGATGTGTCGGACCATTCACATTTGCGCACTCTGCGGCAATGTCGAGAGCAGACTTTTGGTAGCCGACGACGGTGACAAGCTTGCCTTTGATGAGCTCAGTGGCTTTTGCATCGTCCATGTTGGAGTAATCCATGGAGTGGGTCACCATGCCATTAAAGGCCTCCGGCCCTTTCTCCGGTGGGAAAGTTGGAATGTTGGGGATGCCACTGTACCGTCCAACGCATAGCACCACGAAGTCGGCCACGTGTGTCTAGAATGTCAGAAAAGATCAACGTTAGGCATCAGCCCGGACGTTCGGTCTTTTCGGTTTGTTCGGTCCGGTCTTTTCGGTCTTTCAAGAATTCGGTCTTTCATAATTGAAGACCATAATAATTTCGGTCTTTTCGGTTCTTTACTATTCGGTCTTCGGTCTTTATTATTCGTTTTTCGGTCCCGACCAAACAGACCAAATTAATTGCTATAACTCATATTCATATTATTTCCAGTAACAAACTGCATGTGTATACAGAGGTGCATATGTGCTGAGACAATAAATGTGTGTATAGATGTGCATCTGTACATAAGAAAATTCAGACAAGTAGCAGTTGTATTGTATGCTTTCTTACCTTCAGATGCAAGATGGAGCACGGGAAGAAGATAGTAGACAGCGAGCCGGTGACCAACGTGTAATAGGACGAGGCTGTGATGAACTGCAGCTCGGATGGTTGTGAAGAAAAGGAGGAATGAGAGTGCAGCAGCTTTTTTTTTTGAGAATTACGAGAGTGCAGCAGCTGGTTGCCTGTGAATCATGAGATGTGTGTATCTCGCTCATGACCTTGGGCTGGCCGGATGGGCCTTTGGTAAATATGGTCTTGCAGTCTTGTGTATGGGCTTTTTTAGTTCGGTCTATTCGGTCTTTAAGACAGGAGGACCAAACAGACCGTAATTAGTTCGGTCTTCTGTTTGCGCAGACCGTATTTTATTCGGTCTTTTCTAGTTCGGTCTTTTCGGATTCGGTCTCGGTCTTTTCGGGTTCGGTCTTCGGTCTTCGGTTTTTATGCCCTGGGTGAGTTAGGCAAACCGTTGAGTCTGGCCACAGTTTTTCAGAAAAGGATCTAATTTAGGCTGTGTTCGGCAATCCACCGCTCCGTCATCAGGGAGTGGAGCGCGCGGAGCAGCCTGTTTGCCGCTCTCCGTATTTCTACTGTATGCCGCTCCACTCCGCAGCGGAGTTACAGAGCGGAGGGATTCCGAACGGAGTCTTAGTATTATGGAAAACATATATGCATGTTTAGAGTATCTTCAACGATTCCGTATCCATAAAGTTATGGGAGCTGCTAAATCTCAGTCGACTGAGACTTTGCCAAGTCTCAGTCGACGAGTCAGCCCGTGTAGTATCGGCCCATTACGGTGCAACCAGCCTCTTCTTGTTCTGTTTATTTTTTTCTTGTGTTGGGCAAGGATGCATCATGGGATGAGCATGAGGGAGGGTCTCTTGTCTATTGGGCCTTTTTTCTGGACGTGTGAGAAATATTGTGTCTGAGCTATACGACTCCCTTTTTAAAAATAAAATTAAGATATGCGTTGTTTTTCAGTTTGATGCTTAATTTATGTTTTATTTTTGTTCCACTCAAAATTAAATTGTGGTTATTTTCTAATTGATAAGGCAAGTTGTAAAAAAGATGAAGGCCTCGTAACTTTTTTCTTTGTTGTTTCCTTTTTTGTCCATTTTTATGTTCACGTCGAGACACTCCTCCGACACTTAGTGAGTCCTTTTTTGTTTCTTTATATGTTCATGTCCTTTTTGTGTTTTTTTTGTCCTTTTTTTTGTTCATGTCCTTTTTTTCCTTGTTTTTTCTTTTTTTTGCTCTATTTTTTGTGTTTAGGGTTTGATTTTTGTTTTCTTTCTCTAGTAAAGGGTGCCGTTTTTTTCAAACTCGTCCTTAGGTTGTACGCCTGTCTCCCACACGGAACGAAAAGATGTGAAAACATGTGTGTAACTAAGTATGCTATAGGCTAGGTGCATAGGCGGCCGGTAGGTATATTTATAATTTTTTCACACACAAAATAGGTATATTTACTGTTAATTTTACCTTATTTTATTTTTTAATTCATTTTGCACAACCATTGCTCACTTGTCATATGTGTGCAACTGAGTTGATTTGTTTTTTCTATGGAAAACATCTGGATGCGTGTAGTTGCATGTCTTTCACATGTATGCAACCAAATTCGTTATTATTTTGCTTTTTGCAATTGTTTTGTTGACGGATATTTTTTTTTCTATTAATTTTCCTTTTTATTTTCTGCTTTTATTTATTTATATTTTGGTTTATTTGGGGTTTTTTATTTGTATAAATAGTTTTTTATTTGCCACCTAGTTGCATGTTCGCCCTTGATGTGCAATTGTGCTATTATACTCTGCATGCAACTTCAAGTAACTCACCTGAGTGCAACTGCAACTCGGTGATGTTTTGTTTCATGGAAGCAGGGCAATTGCATGCCTACTACTAGTCACGCAACTCCAAGTGTCGCCTCCGGCTGCAACTTTGTGTCTTCAACGCGGCTGCTGTTGGGAAACGTAGTAATTTCAAAAAAATTCCTACGCACACACAGGATCATGGTGATGCATAGCAACGAGAGGGGAGAGTGTGTCCACGTACCCTCATAGACCGAAAGCGGAAGCGTTAGCACAACGCGGTTGATGTAGTCGTACGTCTTCACGATCCGACCGATCCAAGTACCGAACACACGGCACCTCCGAGTTCAGCACACGTTCAACTCGATTACGTCCAGCGAGCTCCGATCCAGCAAAGCTTCACAGGAGAGTTTCGTCAGCACGATGGCGTGGTGACGGTGATGATGATGCTACCGACGCAGGGCTTCGCCTAAGCACCGCTACGATATGATTGAGGTGGATTATGGTGGAGGGGGGGGGGCACCGCACACGGCTAAGAGATCAATGATCAATTGTTGTGTCTATGGGGTGCCCCCTGGCCACGTATATAAAGGAGTGGAGGAGGGGGAAGGGCCGGCCTAGCTATGCCGCGCCCTGGAGGAGTCCTACTCCCACCGGGAGTAGGATTCCCCCCCTTCCAAGTAGTAGGAGTAGGAGAGAAGGAAGGGGAAGAGAGAAGAGTAGGAAGGAGGGGGCGCAGCCCCTCCCCCTAGTCCAATTCGGACTAGGCCTTGGGGGGGCGCGCGACCTACCTCTCTCTCTCCCCTAAAGCCCAATAAGGCCCATATACTTCTTCCCCGTATTCCCGTAACTCCCCGGTACTCCGAAAAATACCCGGACCACTCGGAACCTTTCCGATGTCCGAATATAGTCGTCCAATATATCGATCTTTATGTCTCGACCATTTCGAGACTCCTCGTCATGTCCCCGATCTCATCCGGGACTCCGAACTACCTTCGGTACATCAAAACACATAAACTCATAATACAAATCATCACAGAACTTTAAGCGTGCGGACCCTACGGGTTCGAGAACTATGTAGACATGACCGAGACACGTCTCCGGTCAATAACCAATAGCGGAACCTGGATGCTCATATTGGTTCCTACATATTCTACGAAGATCTTTATCGGTCAAACCGCATAACAACATACGTTGTTCCCTTTGTCATCGGTATGTTACTTGCCCGAGATTCGATCGTCGGTATCTCAATACCTAGTTCAATCTCGTTACCGGCAAGTCTCTTTACTCGTTCCGTAATACATCATCCCGCAACTAACTCATTAGTTACAATGCTTGCAAGGCTTATAGTGATGTGCATTACCGAGTGGGCCCAGAGATACCTCTCCGACAATCGGAGTGACAAATCCTAATCTCGAAATATGCCAACTCAACAAGTACCTTCGGAGACACCTGTAGAGCACCTTTATAATCACCCAGTTACGTTGTGACGTTTGGTAGCACACAAAGTGTTTCTCCGGTAAACGGGAGTTGCATAATCTCATAGTCATAGGAACATGTATAAGTCATGAAGAAAGCAATAGCAACATACTAAACGATCAAGTGCTAAGCTAACGGAATGGGTCAAGTCAATCACATCATTCTCCTAATGATGTGATCCCGTTAATCAAATGACAACTCATGTCTATGGTTAGGAAACATAACCATCTTTGATTAACGAGCTAGTCAAGTAGAGGCATACTAGTGACACTCTATTTTGTCTATGTATTCACACATGTATCAAGTTTCCGGTTAATACAATTCTAGCATGAATAATAAACATTTATCATGACACAAGGAAATAAAATAATAACTTTATTATTGCCTCTAGGGCATATTTCCTTCAGTCTCCCACTTGCACTAGAGTCAATAATCTAGTTCACATCGCCATGTGATTTAACACCAATAGTTCACATCACCATGTGATTAACACCCATAGTTCACATCGCTATATGACCAACACTCAAAGGGTTTACTAGAGTCAATAATCTAGTTCACATCGCCATGTGTTTAACACCCAAAGAGTACTAAGGTGTGATCAAGTTTTGCTTGTGAGAGAAGTTTAGTCAACGGGTCTGCCACATTCAGATCCGTATGTATTTTGCAAATTTCTATGTTTACAATGCTCTACACGAAGCTACTCTAGCTAATTGCTCCCACTTTCAATATGTATCCAGATTGAGACTCTGAGTCATCTGGATCGGTGTAAAAGCTTGCATCGACGTAACCTTTTACGACAAACTCTTTTATCACCTCCATAACCGAGAAATATTTCCTTAGTCCTCTTAGGTAACTAAGGATAACTTTGACCGCTATCCAGTGATCTATCCCTAGATCACTATCGTACCTCCTTGCTAAACTCATAGCAAGGCACACAACTGGTCTGGTACATAGCATGGCATACTTTATAGAACCTATGGTTGAGGCATAGGGAATGACTTTCATTCTCTCTCTATCTTCTGCCGTGGTCTTGCTTTGAGTCTTACTCAGCTTTATACCTTGAATACAGGCAAGAACTCTTTCTTTGACTGATACTTTTTGAACTCCTTCAAAACTTTGTCAAGGTATGTGCTTTGTGAAAGTCTTATTAAGCATCTCGATCTATCCCTATAGATCTTGATGCTCAATACTTAAGCAGCTTCACCGAGGTCTTTTATTGAAAAATTCTTATTCAAGTATCCTTCTATGCTATCCAGAAATTCTATATCATTTCCAATCAGCAATATGTCATCCACATATAATATCAGAAATGCTACAGTGCTCCCACTCACTTTCTTGTAATACAGGCTTCACCATAAGTCTGTATAAAACCATATGCTTTGATCACCTTATCAAAGCGTATATTCCAACTCCGAGATGCTTGCACCAGTCCATAGATGGATCGCTGGAGCTTGCACACTTTGTTAGCACCTTTAGGATTGACAAAACCTTCTGGTTGCATCATATACAACTCTTCTTTAATAAATCCATTAAAGAAATGTAGTTTTGACATCCATTTGCCAGATTTCATAAAATGCGGCAATTGCTAACATGATTCGGACAGACTTAAGCATCGATACGAGTGAGAAAATCTCATCGTAGTCAACACCTTGAACTTGTCGAAAACCTTTTGCGACAATTCGAGCTTTGTAGATAGAAACACTACTATCAGCGTCTGTCTTCCTCTTGAAGATCCATTTATTCTCAATGACTTGCCGATCATCGGGCAAGTCAACCAAAGTCCATACTTTGTTCTCATACATGGATCCCATCTCAGATTTCATGGCCTCAAGCCATTTCGCGGAATCTGGGCTCATCATCGCTTCCTCATAGTTCGTAGGTTCGTCATGGTCTAGTAACATGACTTCCAGAACAGGATTACCGTACTACTCTGGAGCGGAACGTACTCTGGTTGACCTACGAGGTTCTGTAATAACTTGATCTGAAGTTTCATGATCATCATCATTAGCTTCCTCACTAATTGGTGTAGGCATCACTGGAACTGATTTCTGTGATGAACTACTTTCCAATTCAAGAGAAGGTACCACTACCTCATCAAGTTCTACTTTTCTCCCACTCACTTCTTTCGAGAGAAACTCCTTCTCTAGAAAGGATCCATTCTTAGCAACAAATATCTTGCCTTCGGATCTGTGATAGAAGGTGTACCCAACAGTTTCTTTTGGGTATCCTATGAAGACGCACTTCTCCGATTTGGGTTCGAGCTTATCAGGCTGAAGCTTTTTCACATAAGCATCGCAGCCCCAAACTTTAAGAAACGACGCTTAGGTTTCTTGCCAAACCACAGTTCATACGGTGTCGTCTCAACGGATTTAGATGGTGCCCTATTAAACGTGAATGCAGTTGTCTCTAATGCATAACCCCAAAACGATAGTGGTAAATCGGTAAGAGACATCATAGATCGCACCATATCTAATAAAGTACGGTTACGACGTTCGGACACACCATTACGCTGTGGTGTTCCAGGTGGCGTGAGTTGCGAAACTATTCCACATTTTTTAAATGAAGACCAAACACGTAACTCAAATATTTGCCTCCGCGATCAGATCGTAGAAACTTTATTTTCTTGTTACGATGATTTTCTACTTCACTCTGAAATTCTTTGGACTTTTCAAACGTTTCAGACTTGTGTTTCATTAAGTAGATATACCCATATCTGCTCAAATCATCTGTGAAGGTCAGAAAATAACGATACCCACCGCGAGCCTCAATACTCATCGGACCGCATACATCGGTATGTATTATTTCCAATAAGTCCGTAGCTCGCTCCATTGTTCCGGCGAATGGAGTTTTAGTCATCTTGCCCATGAGGCATGGTTCGCAAGCATCAAATGATTCATAATCAAGTGATTCCAAAAGTCCATCAGTATGGAGTTTCTTCATGCGCTTTACACCAATATGACCTAAACGGCAGTGCCACAAATAAGTTGCACTATCATTACTAACTTTGCATCTTTTGGCTTCAATATTATGAATATGTGTATCACTATGATCGAGATTCAATAAACCATTTACATTGGGTGTATGACCATAGAAGGTTTTTATTCATGTAAACAGAACAACAATTATTCTCTGACTTAAATGAATAACCGTATTGCAATAAACATGATCCAATCATATTCATGCTCAACGCAAACACAAAATAACATTTATTTTGCAATAAACATGATCCAATCATATTCATGCTCAACGCAAACACCAAATAACATTTATTTAGGTTCAACACTAATCCCGAAAATAGAGGGAGTGTGCGATGGTGATCTTATCAACCTTGGAATCTCTTCCAACACACATCGTCACCTCGTCCTCAACTAGTCTCTGTTCATTTTGCAACACCTGTTTCGAGTTACTAATCATAGCAACTGAACCGGTATCAAATACCCAGGGGCTACTATGAACACTAGTAAAATACACATCAATAACATGTATATCAAATATACCTTTGTTCACTTTGCCATCCTTCTTATCCGCCAAATACTTGGGGCAGTTCCGCTTCCAGTGAGCAGTCCCTTTGCAGTAGAAGCACTCAGTTTCAGGCTTAGGTCCAGACTTGGGCTTCTTCCCGGGAGTAGCAACTTGCTTGCTATTCTTCTTGAAGTTCCCCTTCTTCCCTTTGCCCTTTTTCTTGAAACTAGTGGTCTTGTTAACCATCAACACTTGATGCTCTTTCTTGATTTCTACCTTCATTGATTTCAGCATCACGAAGAGCTCGGGAATCATTTTTGTCATCCCTTGCATATTATAGTTCATCACAAAGTTCCAGTAACTTGGTGATAGTGACTAGAGAATTCTGTCAATTACTATCTTATCTGGAAGATTAACTCCCACTTGATTCAAGCAACTGTAGTACTCAGACATTCTGAGCACATGCTCACTGGTTGAGCTATTCTCCTCCATCTTGTAGGCAAAGTATTTGTCAGAGGTCTCATACCTCTCGACACGGGCATGAGTCTAAAATACCGATTTCAGCTCTTGGAACATCTCATATGCTCCGTGGCGTTCAAAACGTTTCTGAAGTCCCGATTCTAAGCCGTAAATCATGGCGCACTAAACTATCAAGTAGTCATCATATCGAGCTTGCTAAACGTTCATAACGTTTGCATCTGCTCCTGCAATAGGTCTGTCACCTAGCGGTGCATCAAGGACATAATTCTTCTGTGCAGCAATGAGGATAATCCTTAGATCACGGAACTAGTCCGCATCATTGCTACTATCATCTTTCAACTTAGTTTTCTCTAGGAACATATCAAAATTCAAAGGAACAGTAGCACGGGCCATTGATCTACAACAACATAGACATGTAAAATACTATCAGGTACTAAGTTCATGATAAATTTAAGTTCAATTAATCATATTACTCAAGAACTCCCACTTAGATAGACATCTCTCTAATCATCTAAGTGATCACGTGATCCAAATCAACTAAACCATAATCGATCATCACGTGAAATGGAGTAGTTTTCAATGGTGAACATCACTATGTTGACCATATCTACTATATGATTCACGCTCGACCTTTCGGTCTCAGTGTTCCGAGGCCATATCTGCATATGCTAGGCTCGTCAAGTTTAACCTGAGTATTCTGCGTGTGCAAAACTGGCTTGCACCCGTTGTAGATGAACGTTGAGCTTATCACACCCGATCATCACGTGGTGTCTCGGCACGACGAACTTTGGCAACGGTGCATACTCAGGGAGAACACTTTTACCTTGAAATTTAGTGAGAGATTATCTTATAATGCTACCGTCAAACAAAGCAAAATAAGATGCATAAAGGATAAACATCACATGCAATCAATATAAGTGATATGATATGGCCATCATCATCTTGTGCTTGTGATCTCCATCTCCGAAGCACCGTCATGATCACCATCATTACTGGCGCGACACCTTGATCTCCATCGTAGCATCGTTGTCGTCTCGCCAACTATTGCTTCTATGACTATCGCTACCACTTAGTGATAAAGTAAAGCAATGACAGGGCGATTGCATTGCATACAATAAAGCGACAACCATATGGCTCCTGCCAGTTGCCGATAACTCAGTTACAAAACATGATCATCTCATACAATAAAATATAGCATCATGTCTTAACCATATCACATCACAACATGCCCTGTAAAAGCAAGTTAGACGTCCTCTACTTTGTTGTTGTAAGTTTTACGTGGCTGCTACGGGCTGAGCAAGAACCGTTCTTACCTACGCATCAAAACCACAACGATAGTTCGTCAAGTTAGTGCTGTTTTAACCTTCACAAGGACCGGGCGTAGCGACACTCGGTTCAACTAAAGTTGGAGAAACTGACACCCGCTAGTCACCTGTGTGCAAAGCATGGCGGTAAAACCAGTCTCGCGTAAGCGTACGCGTAATGTCGGTCCGGACCGCTTCATCCAACAATACCGCCGAACCAAAGTGTGACATGCTGGTAAGCAGTATGACTTGTATCGCCCACAACTCACTTGTGTTCTACTCGTGCATATAACATCTACGCATAAAACCTGGCTCGAATGCCACTGTTGGGAAACGTAGTAATTTCAAAAAAATTCCTACGCACACACAGGATCATGGTGATGCATAGCAACGAGAGGGGAGAGTGTGTCCACGTACCCTCGTAGACCGAAAGCGAAAGCGTTAGCACAACGCGGTTGATGTAGTCGTACGTCTTCATGATCCGACCGATCCAAGTACCGAACGCACGGCACCTCCGAGTTCAGCACACGTTCAACTCGATGACGTCCAGCGAGCTCCGATCCAGCAAAGCTTCACAGGAGAGTTTCGTCAGCACGACGGCGTGGTGACGGTGATGATGATGCTACCGATGCAGGGCTTTGCCTAAGCACCGCTACGATATGATCGAGGTGGATTATGGTGGAGGGGGGGCACCGCACACGGCTAAGAGATCAATGATCAATTGTTGTGTCTATGGGGTGCCCCCTAGCCACGTATATAAAGGAGTGGAGGAGGGGGAAGGGCCGGCCTAGCTATGGCGCGCCCTGGAGGAGTCCTACTCCCACCGGGAGTAGGATTCCCCCCCTTCCAAGTAGTAGGAGTAGGAGAGAAGGAAGGAGAAGTGAGAAGAGAAGGAAGGAGGGGGCGCAGCCCCTCCCCCTAGTCCAATTCGGACTAGGCCTTGGGGGGGCACGCGACCTACCTCTCTCTCTCCCCCCTAAAGCCCAATAAGGCCCATATACTTCTTCCCCGTATTCCCGTAACTCCCTGGTACTCCGAAAAATACCCGGACCACTCGGAACCTTTCCGATGTCCGAATATAGTCGTCCAATATATCGATCTTTACGTCTCGACCATTTCGAGACTCCTCGTCATGTCCCCGATCTCATCCGGGACTCCGAACTACCTTCGGTACATCAAAACACATAAACTCATAATACAAATCGTCACAGAACTTTAAGCGTGCGGACCCTACGGGTTCGAGAACTATGTAGACATGACCGAGACACGTCTCCGGTCAATAACCAATAGCGGAACCTGGATGCTCATATTGATTCCTACATATTCTACGAAGATCTTTATCGGTCAAACCGCATAACAACATACATTGTTCCCTTTGTCATCGGTATGTTACTTGCCCGAGATTCGATCGTCGGTATCTCAATACCTAGTTCAATCTCATTACCGGCAAGTCTCTTTACTCGTTCCGTAATACATCATCCCGCAACTAACTCATTAGTTACAATGCTTGTAAGGCTTATAGTGATGTGCATTACCGAGTGGTCCCAGAGATACCTCTCCGACAATCAGAGTGACAAATCCTAATCTCGAAATACGCCAACTCAACAAGTACCTTCGGAGACACCTGTAGAGCACCTTTATAATCACCCAGTTACGTTGTGACGTTTGGTAGCACACAAAGTGTTCCTCCGATAAACGGGAGTTGCATAATCTCATAGTCATAGGAACATGTATAAGTCATGAAGAAAGCAATAGCAACATACTAAACGATCAAGTGCTAAGCTAACGGAATGGGTCAAGTCAATCACATCATTCTCCTAATGATGTGATCCCATTAATCAAATGACAACTCATGTCTATGGTTAGGAAACATAACCATCTTTGATTAACGAGCTAGTCAAGTAGAGGCATACTAGTGACACTCTATTTTGTGTATGTATTCACACATGTACCAAGTTTCCGGTTAATACAATTCTAGCATGAATAATAAACATTTATCATGACATAAGGAAATAAAATAATAACTTTATTATTGCCTCTAGGGCATATTTCCTTCAGCTGCAACTCTGTCTTGTTTTATTGAGAAGGGGGGTGGGTTGCATATCTTTCAATAGGCACGCAACTGCAAGTGTGTCCCCGAAATGCAACTTCAACTCAATGGTGTTTTTTGTCCGAGGGAGGGGCAGTTGCACCACTAGGCACGCAACTGCAAGTGTCGCCTCCGACTGTAACTCTGTGTTGTTTTGTTGGGGAGAAGGGCAGTTGCATGTATGCCAATAAGCACGCAACTGCAAGTGTCTCCCGACTACAACTACAACTCAGTGATGTGTTTTCATGGAAGTGAGGTAGTTGCATGCCTGCTACTACTCACGCAACTGCAATTGTCGCACTGACTGCAACTCTGTTATCGGCGAGGGAGGTGGGTTGCATGTCTCCAATAGGCACGCAACTGCAAGTGTGTCCCTGAGATGTAACTTCAACTCAATGGTGTTTTTTTTTCTGAGGAAGGGGGCGGTTACATGTTTGCTACTAGGCACACAACTGCAAGTGTTGCCCTCGATTAGAACTCTGTGTTGCTTTCTTGGGTAGGAGGGCAGTTGCATGTCTGCCAATAGGCTCGCAACTGCAAGTGTGCCCCTCGACTGCAACTGCAACTCAGTGGTGGTTTGTTCGAGGGGAGGGCGAGAGTTGCATATGCACTACTAGTCATGCAACTACAAGTGTCGTCCCCGACTACAACTACATGTCTTCAACGTGGTTGCAATTTTGTAGTGCTTCATCGGGGGAGGGGCAGTTGCATGTCTTGTCACTAGGCATGCAACTGCAAGTGTCGCCCCTGACTGCAACTGAATGTCTTCCAGGTGGTTGCAACTTAGTGGTGTTTTGTCGGGCGGAGGAGATGCAATTGCATGTCCACCACTAGGCATGTAACTGCAAGTGTCTCCCCCGACTGCAACTGCATGCCTTCAACGTAGTTGCATTTTTGTAGTGTTTTGTCAGGGGGAGGGCGGTTAGATTACTGTCACTAGACATGCGGAGGGGTTAGTTGCATGTCCTTTACTAGGAACGCAACCGCACGTGTCCCCCTGACTACAAATGCATGTGTTCAACGTGATTGTAACTACGTAATGTTTTGTCAGGGAAGGGGTTAGTTGCATGTTATTCACTAGGTACGCAACTGCAAGTGTCGTCCCTGAATGCAACAACATGTCTTCCACACGGTTGCAACTCATTGGTGTTTTGTGGTACGAAGGAGAGGCAATTGCATGCCCACCACTAGGTACGCAACTGCAAGTGTCACCCCCGACTGCAACTTTGTCAGGGGGAGGGGGCAGTTGCATGTCCATCACTAGGCATGCAACTGGAAGTGTCACCTCCGACTGCAATTGCATATCTTCCAATGCGACTGCAACTTAGTGAAGTTTTGTTGGTGGAAGGAGAGGCAATTGCATGCCCACCACTAGGCACGCAATTGCAATTGTCATCCCGACTACAATTGCATGTCTTCAACGCAGTTGCAATTTTGTAGTGCTTTGTGAGGGGGAGGGGCAGTTGCATGACCGTCACTAGGCATGCAACTGTAAGTGTTGTACCCGACTGCAATTGCATATCTTCCAATGTGACTGCAACTTAGTGAAGTTTTGTTGGTGGAATGGGTGAGTTTCATGTCTGCCACTAAGCATGCGACTGCAAGTGTCGTCTTCGATTACGACTGCATGTCTTCAATGTGACAACCACTGGGGGGGGGGGGGGCAAAAGTTGTGTATTGTCGACGGCAGGAAGGAGTATTTTGCATGTGTCTGCCAATAAATTTTATTAATATATTTTTAAATTTTTTCGACCACGGGATATGAAAGTGAGATTGAAAAATAGGATTTTATTATTTTTGACAAATTAGCAGCAAGTTGCATATAAATGCAACAAGCACAACTCACATAGTTTTTTTGTGGGGGGGGGGGGGGGGGGCAAAAGTAGTTGTACACCTTAAATATATTTTTATTGTTTTTGGCCGCATGTAAATGCAACAAGAACAACTCACATATATTTTTTTCTTATTTTTTCACCTCGAGCTACCGGTTGGACTTTTTATCCTATTATTTTACTTTGCATTTGCAAGCGCTACTACATATGTGAAACTTGTTTTTTTTTGCGACTACATATGTGCAACTTGTGCAGGCTTTACATTTTTTTAGTTTTCCTTTTTTTGAGACAATTTAGTTTTTCCTTTTTTCTTATAAACTAGACAATTTAGTTTTTCCTATTACTCACGCGCGAGCGTCTTCTGTGCAAGTGGCCGCAGCTTGCCCATGCTCAATATGCAAGCCCTCCAACGCTCTAGTTGCACATTCACAAGTCGCGTGGAACTGCATATGACACATTTGTGTGTCCATAAAAATGTCCAACCATACAAAAACCCACAAAATCGAAAAGAAAACAAAGAAAAACTAAGGCCAAACGCACAGGCAGAACACAATACCGTCCGTGATAATTGAAAATGGAAGAGAAAAAGAAGAAGCAAAAGGACACGAGGGGGAGGTACTACCGATCGGCTGTACACACACAAACAGGGAAGAAAAACAATGGGCCGACTACCGGCCCATGGGAGGGATCGCATGGCCTATGGGAGGGATCGCACCAGCTCCAGTGATTCTGATACGTTACTTGCGTATCGTAAGCTGACGTAAGCCTCGACTGAGACTTCCTTATTTCTCAGTCGACTGAGACGTAGACGGACCCTAAAGTTATATCTAGTTTAAAGGAAGTTGGACAAAAATAATGCTCCAACGAATCGAGATCTCATTAATCTGCCCAGCTTCTTGTACATTTAGGAGAAGTTGACCCGTATCACTTCCCATAAAGTGCATGCCAGCACGTCACCGCCATGCCCATTGTACCGCCGCTGACCACCGCCATCCGCTGCCCACTGATCCAAATTGCTTTTTCGGCCGCAGAACTAGGGTATGTTGCTTGATGAGGCTTGGAAGACCACGCCGTTTCGCTCAAGCCAGAGCATCCAGATGACAAGAAGCACGAGTGTGCCAAAATCCCCGTCGCGGCTACTTTGGAAGGTTTCGCTGGGCAGCAGGCCACTATTCCGCAAGCTCCAGGCAGTCTGGCGCTCGTTGACCTAGACCGCATATTTCCAGGATCGATGTCCCAACGGCCACCATTTATTTTTACCTCTAGGTTTGCTATGTTTCATATGGCGAGAATGTGGTACGCTATTATTCTCATATATTCTACTTTTATTTTTGATGATTTCATTGCTACAAATTTCCGTGGCAACGGGTGTTATCTAGTACTAGTTTTCTAAAATCTCGGTAGCTTTTGGTTTATCCGTTTAATTTGCATCTGATTGCTTTGCGTTTCTGGTTTCGGCTTTGCTTTTCACTACAACGTGGATGGCACAAGGAACAAAAATAAACCATAGTGGCACGCGAACGATCGAAAATGCCTCGTCTTGGAGGTGAGGTACCAAATTTGAACTTAGATAGTGATCTTGCTCAAACCTCGACGTCGTCCCCGTGCTGCACGGTGATCCGCCACTCGCCCCGACCGCTGCCGAACGCCTCGCCGTTGCCGGCCCACTGCTCCCATGCCATCATCTCCTCCTCGTGGACGGCGCCGGAGTACTCCAGAGCGGCGACCCGGCTGCCGAACCTGACGCACTCTAGCACGCCGAAGTGGCGCGCGTACGAGCGCAGGTAGTCCATGACCTGGTCGTGGCTCGGGTACAGATCCGGCACCTCCGGCGGCCACGGGAAGTCCGTGAACTCGTACTGCGGCCGTGGGGTCTGCAGGCGCGTCGAGGCGAGCGTGTGCGCCCACACGCCGTCGACGGTGTCCGCCTCGGCCTCGAACACGACGGGCCGGAAGCCGCGCTCAAGCACGTGCTTGCACGCCGTGAGGCCGCTCATGCCGGCGCCGACGATGGCCACCCTTTTCTTCTCCATGGGACGTCTTGCTTTTTCTTGCTGAGGCGTGAATCACGCTTTTGCTATGCTGTAACCATCTTGGCATTTGTTTCTGATCCTGGCTTTCTGGACTTTGCCGCCTTTTCTATTGTGTCGAGGGATCGATCGGAACCCAAGCGCCATCAGCCGGTCGGGAGAATATCGTACGGAAACAATATTCAACGAAAACTTCGTGAAAATCATATTTCAAAGTTTCAAAAAAATCTGAAAAAAATGCGGGATGTGGCTAACATCCCGCATTTTTTTCAGATTTTTTTGAAACTTGAAAACATCTTTTTCTCGTGGTTTTCACCGGTTTCCACCGAATGTTGGTTTCCGTATGATATTCTCCCCGGCCGGTCACGTCCGACGCTGCACTAGAACCTAACGGAACTACGAATACACGGATTAAGCATTCTTCTAGACGAGGAGTCTATGGGGCGATGCCAGGTGCCGTCCCCGGTGATGACAAGGCTCTATCCGTGTGGAAGATGCTAGGGACCGGATTGAGATTTTCATCAGCTTGTTGGGGTTCTCTTTGTAAAAGTTAGGGACCAGTTTATTATTTTAGTTCTTTTGTTGGTCTTCTTTTTGTTAATAAGAGCATCTACAGCCGGACCTAGCTAATCCAGTCTCCTAAACGTATGCGGTCAATGACCGGTCACCTCGCAAATGTTCGCTTCCACAGCCGGATGTCTCAATAGCAAATTGTTAAATCCATACAATCGCATGGATCATAAAGTATCTCTACGTAAAATGCATCCCGATCTCACATACCGGCCGGCTACTTCATCATGCATGCCATTGAACTACCAAAAATTGTATGCTCTACTACATCAATATATTGCCATCTGACTACCAAAAATTGAAATGTTCTACATACTAAACCTATGAAGGAAGATCATTCACAGCTGCCCTTCCCCTTGCCCTTACCCTTGTCGTCTTTGTGGAAGTAGCGTTCGAAGACGTAGAATGGATCGAGCTTGGCTTGCTCATCGCCGGAGTTGTCCGGCGTCCTCCTTCTCCTCTTTGGGAGGGGGGGGGGGGAGTTCGACCATGGCCCGAACTAGAGGAGGATCGAAGACCAAGAGACAATCTCGAAGAAGAAGCGTCGTCATCTGTCCGAGCACCGTACTTGCGAAGACTAAAAAAACCTAACCTAAACTACTAACCGGAGCGAAGGCGCCGGGATTCTCCTCCCCACCACCGGCCGCCGGAGTGGCGGGCAGAGGTGAGGCGAATCCACGGGCTCGTCGGTGAAGTCTGGAGGGGAGAGTTTATCTTTGCCACCTAGGATTAGGGAAGGAAAACAAGAGGAATCATGCTTTGATTTGGCCATAAAATAAAATATCTCTATTTGGACCACTTTGTGAAAGAAATTATGCACCATCTTCATTATTAAAAAAAACTATGTATCAACTTGCCGAACTGGGCAGTTTGTTAGCTAGGATTAGCCTCGACTCTAACTGGGCTGGTGTTTTTTGTCGGACAATTTTCGAACTATCCGAAGAAAAAAATATGGAGCAGATTTGAGGACCGCCCTGAATACTCTTGAGTATGTACGCAAGGGAAGCATACACGCGGCATAGCATGACAAATGCATTAACGTGACCTAACACATGATAGCATTAGGCTAGGGTTTCTTTGCCTATCGCCGACGTTGTCGTCGGTTCACCTCGTCTCCGGTGGCCTTAGGGCCATGAGGGCAGAGTGGATTCCAGCCTTTGCCGATGGGAGGGCTCCGTTTTTAGATCTTTCTTCGAGTTTTGTTAGGGTTTGTGTCCTACATAGGAAGGTGAGACAACGACGGCTGTCCTGAAGATGAAATAAGATTCTCCCCGCCTACCCCCCTTTCTGGTGGTGCATCTAGCATTGTCTGTGGGCGTGTGGAGGTGTGTCTCCGGTTGATCTGTCTTTGGTGGATTTGCTCAGATCTAGTCGTTGTTCGTCTATGTTCATGTGTCTTCAGGTTGGATCCTTCTGATCTATGATACTCTTCATCGGCGGCAGTTATTGTTCTGGTGCGTTGGTTTTATGGGGCCTTAGTACGACGACTTCTCGACTTCTACTATAACAATTTTTGCCCAGCTCCGGCGAGGGAGGGGCAATGGCAGCGGCATGTCTCCGGCACACTTCAGTGCTTGTAGTCGTCGCTAGGTGGTTTACGGATCTAAATGTAATTTTTATTATTTCTAATATTTGTTGTAATATCATAATTAAATATGAATAGATCGAAAGTTTTCTAAAAAACATGTTCCTTGCAATGTTGTACTAGGTGAATGCAGTACTTACACGCCACGTAAGTTTTAAAATGGAGAGATCGATTTTCCTTCTTTTCTTTTTTAGTACTTGGCAATCTTAACTGTGGATGCAGTGCAGCGGTTGAGTTCTATTGTTACCTGCAACTCTGCTAGGTTTTTTTTTTTTGCGTAAACAAATAATCCTATGTGGTTTATTTTTAGGGGAAAACATTCAATCTATTTATCTTCAATTATGGTAGTATAACGGACATGAGAAATAATAAAAATTATAGGGTCTTATTAACAACAAAGGTTTGCAAAAATGTATTTTTAAATGATACAATGGCAGATGCTCATACAAATATGTATTGATAAGCATGGTGCCACATACACACGAGTGTACAATAAAATTGAAAAATGGCAAAAAGAAACTTTTTTTTTAATAAAGATGGCCAAGTGTTCTCTTCGTGTGGTGTTTTCTGAAAGAATGACACCTACTCCATGCTATGAGTGAAGTAGATAAAATCGATTCTCTAAAATTGTCTTTTTGCCTGGAATACTACATTGTCATTTCATCACGAAAATTCACACGTAGACAGAACACTTGGCCGTGTTTGCTACAAGATTTTTTTTTACCATTCATCTAGATGCATGTGTACCTAGGAGCCAAAATTCTGTGACGTATGATGCTGATTTTTGAACATGGGTATACACGCATCCTTTATAAATAATAAAAATTCCAAAATAATAGAAATAATAATGATGATTTTTTTCTGTAACATACATGGTCAAGTATTCTACCTACGTGTGAAGTTTTGGAAAAGAAATGACATCCATAGTATTGGGCAATTGGGGCTGCCCACAACGCTATTGTTGAACTCAGTGGCGGACCCAAAAATAAAATGAAGGGTGTGCACACTTCAAAAAAATTGAGATCTATTTTCATTGGCTTGGATGGGCCTTAAAAATCAGAAAATTGTTAGATGGTAAAAAAGCATTTTCCAAAATTCTAGGTGTGTCATGCACACCCTCTAGGTACGCCACTGGTTGAACTCAAAGAGCCTCACCCGCAAGAACCGGCATATCTGCGAGCGCGCCTGCAAGGTGGCAGAGAAGGAGCAGGCCCGGCCCCGAGGGGGGGGGGGAGGGGTGGCCGCCCCTGGCCCCCGAAATCAAGGGGCCCCCGACCTGGGCCTGTGTTGCATGTTCAACCTTCCAAAGGCCAAGTCACAGTAGCAGCCTCCTAGATGCAGGCCACGTGAAACATCTGCTAGGGTTTTCTCATGCCGCCATATGAGAAATTTAGGTCCCCTCGCCTCCGGCTGCCATCTTGGCGCTGAGAGGTGGGGGGACCTCGGATCTTCAAGATCTTTATGTTCTTCATCAATGTCTAGTGCTCATCATAGTTTTGTGAGAATAAATTTCCTCTCGTCCTTTTGGCGGTGCCATGAGGTTTGAGAGTTTTTTTGTTCTCACAGATCCGATTATTCAGATCTTATGAGTTTATGTTGCTGTGTCAAGCTTTTCTGTTGGTCTGATTCTCTGTAGAGGTGAAATCTTGCATCGACACCATGGTGAAGATATAGTGATTTGATGGCCTACACTTCTAGGGGATCATCCCGGGCCCAAGTACATTCATCGATCAAGGCTTCCCATCTTTTTGGATGGGCAACTCAAGGCGCTTTCAAAAATCATTATTGGTAATGTTCATGCGGGTGAAAGAGTGACAGCACCGTTGCTCCAGTCCAATTGCAGCTTCTTTACCAAAGTCTTTGGAATATCTCTTCGAGCAGAGATTGATACCACGAAGAAGATGATTTCAAGAGATTTCAGTGTAATTCTTAGTCATAAGAGTTACTTTGTATTTTCTTACCTGTAATTGTTATGAGTATGAATAAACTTACAGGTGTTTCTCAAAAAAAAAATGCAGGCCACGCGAACGATACGCTGAGATCTTTCTCTTTTCTAGCGAACTCGTGGACTCCTCCCCGCAACCCTGAGATCCAACGCGACCATGCCATATCGTTGCAAACCCTAGCTTTTGTCCTACGCCGCCGCATCGACCGTGTACTTCGATTGAAGGGGACAAGTTAGTATGCAGGAACCCATCCTTCCTGAATCATGAAGCCCCCCTCGTTCGCCCATCCCTACTTCCTCCTACATGTGATCTAATCTGTTATCCATTTCCCATGTATACACGTTAGCGATTAAGATGGGAAGTCTTAACCACATCTTTTTGCTCTCATGTCTCATGGACATCAGAAGCAAAATCAAAGAAAAGAAAAACATGAACATCTGAAGCAAAATCAAACAAAAGATGGAGCAGGAGGCTGCAGTATCTTCTTCTGTTATTGATTTCATTCAGGACGGATACAACTTGGAGTTGGAACATGGACATCGTCATGTGGGAGTTCATTTTACTGACTCATGCTAGCCATGTTGTGTAGTACTCCCTCTGTCCCATAATGTAAGACATTTTTGGCACTACACTAGTGTCAGAAAACATTTTACATTATAAGACGGAGGGAGTAGTTCTGAAGAATGTGTAAGGTATTTCTTGATCTTTTCCCTGGTGCGGAATTGCCAATTGAACTCGCCGGAGGATAATGATTGGTTAGCAATCTAATGACTATTATTTTTTCAATTGCTCATCATGATTTGAATTTTCTTGATGCTACGTTTTGAGTTAATAAAAACGCACTTTATCGAAAAATGCATGTTGTCTCATTTGACTCCAAGATTTCCCATCTCCAGCCAATACGCAGCCACACGGAGAGGCGAGAGACCGAGTCGCCAAGAGGATGCACCGCACCCGCCGACCACCATGAAGATGTGATTACAGAAGGTATGTTTCCTCCTATTTGATATTATTTTATTTTGCACTTTAAGTGTTTATTGATAATATTTTATGAATACATAGTACCAATTTTAATTCTCTAACGCTCACACACGCTTTGGATGATTCAAAAGATGTTGTCACGGGCTTGAGTTAACGCTTGACATCCCGCTGTATTGCTATTCAAATATTGGTTATTATTTTGCTGTTTGTATTAGGGGGCCTCGGATTCTAATTTTACCCCGGGCCCCTAAAATCTCAGGGCCGGCCCTAAGAAGGAGGCTGCGACGAAGGAAGTCACCGACCTGGAGGTGGACATGGTCGCGTCTGTGGCTCTGTGCCCTTGGCCATGCCCACGTTTGGGCTCTTGGACGACTCTGGCATGGGTTTTCAAGGGTGGACGTGGACCATACCGGAAGGCTTCACCCAGGACACGGGAAGGGATGCAGACACCACCTTCGACTCACTACAGCTCCAATGGATGTGTACTCGGTTTGCAAGCTTCAGCAGCGGACGCACACAACAAAGTTTTAGGATGTGGCTCAACTTAGTTTGTTTTTACCCCGGGTCAGGCCCGGCCGGGGGGGGGGGGGGGGGGCGGCCGCCCCGGGCCCCCGAAATCAAGGGGCCCCGACCTGGGCCTGTGTTGCATGTTCAACCTTCCAAAGGCCTAGTCACAGTAGCAGCCTCCTAGATGCAGGCCACGTGAAACATCTGCTAGGGTTTTCTCATGCGCCATATGAGAAATTTAGGTCCCCTCGCCTCCGGCTGCCATCTTGGCGCTGAGAGGTGGGAGGACCTCGGATCTTCAAGATCTTTATGTTCTTCGTCAATGTCTAGTGCTCATCATAGTTTTGTGAGAATAAATTTCCTCTCGTCCTTTTGGCGGTGCCATGAGGTTTGAGAGTTTTTTGTCCTCGCAGATCCGATTACTCAGATCTTATGAGTTTATATTGCTGTGTCAAGCTTTTCTGTTGGTTTGATTCTCTGTAGAGGTGAAATCTTGCATCGACACCATGGTGAAGATATAGTGATTCGATGGCCTACACTTCCAGGGGATCATCCCGGGCCCAAGTACATTCATCGATCAAGGCTTCCCATCTTTTTGGATGGGCGACTCAAGGCGCTTTCAAAAATCATTATTGGTAATGTTCATGCGGGTGAAAGAGTGACAACACCGTTGCTCCAGTCCAATTGCATCTTCTTTACCAAAGTCTTTGGAGTATTTCTTTGAGCAGAGATTGATACCACGAAGAAGATGATTTCAAGAGATTTCATTGTAATTCTTAGTCATAGGAGTTACTTTGTATTTTCTTACCTGTAATTGTTATGAGTATGAATAAAGTTACAGGTGTTTCTCAACAAAAAAATGCAGGCCACGCGAACGATATGCTGAGATCTTTCTCTTTTCTAGCGAACTCGTGGACTCCTCCCCGCAACCCTGAGATCCAACGCGACCATGCCATATCGTTGCAAACCCTAGCTTTTGTCCTACGCCGCCGCATCGACCGTGTACTTCGATTGAAGGGGACAAGTTAGTATGCAGCAACCCATCCTTCCTGAATCATGAAGCCCCCCTCGTTCGCCCATCCCTACTTCCTCCTACATGTGATCTAATATGTTATCCATTTCCCATGTATACACGTTAGCGATTAAGATGGGAAGTCTTAACCACATCTTTTTTGCTCGTGTCTCATGGACATCAGAAGCAAAATCAAAGAAAAGAAAAA
The DNA here is from genome assembly GCA_011799875.1 of Thinopyrum elongatum. Lineage (NCBI taxonomy): Eukaryota > Viridiplantae > Streptophyta > Magnoliopsida > Poales > Poaceae > Thinopyrum > Thinopyrum elongatum. The sequence continues at coordinate 289,473,246 of CM022301.1, forward strand.
CATGACCATCTGAAGCAAAATCAAACAAAAGATGGAGCAGGAGGCTGTCGTATCTTCTTTTGTTATTGATTTCATTCAGGACGGACACAACTTGGAGTTGGAACATGGACATCGTCATGTGGGAGTTCATTTTACTGACTCATGCTAGCCATGTTGTGTAGTACTCCCTCTATCCCATAATGTAAGACATTTTTTGGCACTACACTAGTGTCAGAAAATGTTTTACATTATAAGACGGAGGGAGTAGTTCTGAAGAATGTGTACGGTATTTCTTGATCTTTTCCCTGGTGCGGAATTGCCAATTGAACTCGCCGGAGGATAATGATTGGTTAACAATATAATGACTATTATTTTTTCAATTGCTCATCATGATTTGAATTTTCTTGATGCTACGTTTTGAGTTAATAAAAACGCCATTTATCGAAAAATGCATGTTGTCTCATTTGACTCCAAGATTCCCCATCTCCAGCCAATACGCAGCCACACGGAGAGGCGAGAGACCGAGTCGCCAAGAGGATGCACCGCACCCGCCGACCACCATGAAGATGTGATTACAGAAGGTATGTTTCCTCCTATTTGATATTATTTTATTTTGCACTTTAAGTGTTTATTGATAATATTTTATGTATACATAGTAGCAATTTTAATTCTCTAGTGCTGACACACGCTTTGGATGATTCAAAAGATGTTGTCACGGGCTTGCGTTAACGCTTGACATCCTGCTGTATTGCTATTCAAATATTGGTTATTATTTTGGTGTTTGTATTAGGGAGCCTCGGATTCTAATTTTGCCCCGGGCCCCTAAAATCTCAAGGCCGGCCCTATTTACCCCATAGGCATATTTAGGATGCTAGGTTCATTGTGATACATGTTCAAGATGATTACATGACAGATGTGATCAACAATGGTCAAGGGCCTCCAAATTTTGAGGTGGGTGATCAAAATTCACCGATGTTTGACGTTGAAAAATCATCGAGAATGAAGAAGGTGACGAAGAGAGGAAGTACATACAACACGAAAGAAGATATTTTGTTCTATGAAGCTCGGCGGAATACTTTAAAAAAATGAATATTACATTAACAAACTATTACGACTTTCAAAAATATGTTCATGATATTTTAAAAATAAGTAAAAAAATGTAAAATAATTTCACATAATTTTTTAAAAAGTTTTTAGATTAAAAAATGTTTCAATGTGTATTTTAAAAAGGTTTATCACATATTTTAAAAAAGTTCAAAGCATGTATTTAAAAAATGTAAAACATGTATAAGAAATGTTTATCACCAAAGAAGGAGACTTGAGCACACGGGTATGGGCACTCCCCTTGGCTTGTGACAAGCTTGGGGGAGATGCCCCGCTATCGTATCACCATCACTTTTAGTACCTTTACCTATCTTAGTTCGATCCTTAGTTATTTCATGATTTAGTTGAATAAAAGTTTAGTATGATCTATTTTTGAGTGTTAGTTTTGTGATCTATCTATCTATGTAATTGAGTGAGAGTTATATAATAAAGTTTAGTTTGAGTTTTTGCTTCTTTACTTTCTTGTTTCAATCAAAATAAAGGAAATAATGAAAAAGATCATATGCTAATCTTATGGAAAGTGATGACATTACATAAGGAAAAGTATAAGTGGTAAAATTTATTGAAAGTTGACAAACATAGCATTGGTCAATGATGCAATTCATGAAAGAATTAATAAGGGAAGAGAAGATTCACATGTAAATATACTATCTTGGACATCTTCTATGATTGTGAGCCCCCATTAAATATCTTATGCCAAATTGTTGACATTGGACAAGAAAGACAACGTAATGATTTATGTTTGTTCATATTCACATAGAAGTTATATTGTCATAGATCCTCTAACATGTGGTGCTTGCCCAATATCTTTGCTAGCCAAAATTATGCACTAAGTAGAGATACTACTTGTGCATCCAAAAACCTTAAACCCAAATTCATGTTTCGAGAGTCCACCATACCTACCTATGAATTGAGTAAGATCCTTCAAGTAAGTTGCCATCGGTGCAAAAAGGGCAATAAAAATTGCCTCTAAATGTGTTTGGTCTTTTAGTGTAAGGGAAAATAAGCGTTGTACGAACTTGTGATGGCAAAATAATAAAAGCGACGCACTGCATAATAAAGGTTGCTATCATAAGGGGCAATATAACGTGAGATTCTTTTGCATTAAGAGATTGTGCATATAAAACCAAAAAGCGCATGACAACCTCTGCTTTCCTCTGCGAAGGGCCTATTTTTTACTTTTATGTACTTACTTTTTATGCAAGAGTCAAAGTATTCCCCTCTATTCCTTTTTATTTTCTCTTTTGCAAGCACCATGTGGTGGGAAAGATCTAGGCACATATATCCAGTTGAATGTGAGTGATCATGAGTTATTATTGTTGACATCACCCTTGTGGTGAATAAGTTGAGAGGCGAAACTATAAGCCCCTATCTTTTTATGTGTCCGGTTGAAGCTTTTTGCTCATATATATGTTGTGAGTGTTAGCAATCATAAAAGACTAAATGATGATTGAGTATGTGGACTTGCCAAAAGGCTCCGACACGAGACCCTTCCTGAAAATATGATGAATTGTAATTGCAAAGTTGACTGAGAACATAGTTTGTTTGCTTTCAAGAAAGTTTATGCTTTATATTTCGATGTTGTGATGAATTGTTACTTGCTCATAAGAAGCTATATGATAAAGTTTATTGTTTTTATAATAATGACCATGATGCTACTATGTCCGTATTTTGTTTTTATTGACACCTCTCTCTCTAAATATATGGACATGATTTTCGATATCGGCTTTCGCTTGAGGACAAACGAGGTCTAAGCTTGGGGGAGTTGATACACCCATTTTGCATCATGTTTTCCTACTGTTATTTATAGTGTTTTTATTCATTATAACACTTTATGGAGTAATTCTAAAAGGTTTACACAAAGAGGGAGAATGCCGGCAGCTGGAATTCTGGACCTGAAAAATCTATGTCAGAGATACCTATTCTGCACATCTCCAAATGAGCTGAAATTTCACGGAGAATTATTTCTGAATATAAAAAATATTGGAATAAAGAACTACCGGAGGGGGTCACCCAGGCGCCCACAAGGCACCAGGGCGTGCCACCCCCCTCCAGGCGCGCCCTGGTGGGTAGTGGGGGCCCAGGCCCACCTCTGGAGCCCATCTTCTGGTACATAAGGTCTTTTGACCTATAAAAAAATAAGGAGAGGACTTTCGGGACGGAGCACCGCCGTCTCGAGGCGGAACTTGGGCAGAAGCACTTTTGCCCTCCGGCGAAGCGATTCTGCCGGGGAAACTTCCCTCCGGGAGAGAGAAATCGAAGCCATCATCATCACCAACAACCCTCTCATCTTTGGGAGGCCAAATCTTCATCAACATCTTCAACAACACCATCTCATCTCAAACCCTAGTTCATCTCTTGTGTTCAACTTTGTATCAAAACCTCAGATTGGTACCTGTAGGTGACTAGTAGTGTTGATTACATCTTGTAGTTGAAGCTAGATGGTTTATTTGGTGGAAGATCATATGTTCAGATCCATTATGTTATTTAATATCCCTATGATCTTGAGCATTAATATTATTTTTGAGTAGTTGTCCTTGTTCTTGAGGCTACGGGAGAAGTCATGTTGCAAGTAATCATGTGAATTTGATATTTGTTCGATATTTTGATGGTATGTATGTTGTGATTTCCTTAGTGGTGTTATGTGAACGTCGACTATATGAAACTTCACCATCTTTGGGCCTAAGGGAATACATTATGGAGTAGTTATTAGATGATGGGTTGCTAGAGTGACAGAAGCTTAAACCCTAGTTTATGCGCTATTTCGTAAGGGGCTGATTTGGATCCACATGTTTAATGCTAGTTAGATTGCTATCTTAATTCTTCTTTCGTAGTTGTGGATGCTTGCGAGGGGGTTAATCATAAGTGGGAGGCTTGTTCAAGTAAGAACAGCATGCAAGCACCGGTCCACCCACATACCATATTATCAAAGTAGCGAACGCGAATCAAACCAACATGATGAAAGTGACTAGATGAAATTCCCGTGTGCCCTCAAGAACGCTTTGCTTATTATAAAAGACCGTTCCGGCCTGTCCTTTGCTATAAAAAGGATTGGGCTATCTTGCTGCACTTTTTTGTCGTTACTGTTACTTGCTTGTTACAAATTATCTTGCTATCAAACTATCTGTTACCTACAATTTTAGTGCTTACAGAAATTACCTTGCTGAAAACAGCTTGTCATTTCCTTCAGCTCCTCGTTGGGTTTGACACTCTTACTTATCGAAAGAACTACGGTTGATCCCCTATACTTGTGGGTCATCACTAGCCACACGAAGAAACGACATTGTAGAAGCGCCTTGTGCTTCCAAACGAACTCCGCGTATGGTGCCACTTCTCGTCCTATGAATCTTGACGCGTACGCAGATCGAATCGAGTAGGATCCATTTGGCTCCCAAGCCCACATGATGGTGTCAGGTGTCTCCGCTTGCAATTCCACCTCAGACACTTTGAGCCATAGTTGCATATACTCATCAATGTTTTGTAGCCCTAGGTTAGGGCCCACATCCATGGCCCAAGTGTTCTCCTGAAGGCCTTGTCGCACCGTGCATGAGGACCTGGTCCTAGGGGCGATGACATCGTAGATGTTTGGGGCCAGGTCTTGTATTTGGTTACCTTGCAGCCATCTATCTTCCCAAAACATAGTGTTGTCTCCATTTCCCATCGTGGCGTGCGTAGCCACCTGATAGATCATTCGCGCCTCCCTGGTCACATTGAAGTCAAACTCCGCCCAAGGTCTCTGTTAGTCAGTGCAACGTAGCCATAACCATCGTGCTTGTAATGCGGCATTTAGCCACCATAAGTTGGGGATGCCCAGTCCACCAGCCCAACGTGGGGTGCAGACTTGGGCCCAAGCCATGGAGCAGTTGCCACCGTGAGCCTCTTGCTTCGTACACCACAGGAAACCACGACAGATCTTCTCCAAAGCCATTATTGTCTTCGGTGGGAGCTCCAGATCCATCAGCGCATGGATGGGGATTGCGCATAGGACCGATTGAACCAACAGTAGCCTTCCACTCTTCGGGAGCGATGCCATCCTCCATGTCAGCAGCTTGTTTGCCAACTGATCCACCAAGTATTGGAACTGGGGCGCCGCTAATTTCCTGATGCTCAGTGGCATTCCAAGGTACTTGCATGGGAACGAGCCGATTGTACATCCAAGTAATTCACTGGTCATCTCAATCTGGTTTGCCGAACACGGTATGGGCATGGCTACGCTCTTTTGAAAATTAATCCGCAGGCCGGAATCCATCCCATAGCTGGCCAAAATCTCAGCTGTCGAGTGAAGCTCCTGCTCGGTGGGTTTTAGGAAAACCATGACATCACCCGAATATATTGACAGACGTTGTAACATGCCTCGTGGCGCCAGCGGCGCAAACAGACCATTCATTGTTGCCCTCAAGAACATCCGGTGTAGCACCTCCATGATCAGAATGAAAATCATGGGTGATATAGGATCACCCTGCCGCAACCCAACCTGTGGGAGGATCGGAGCCCCAGGAACTCCATTGATCAATACCCTCGTCGAGGACGTAATTAGTAGGCCGCATATCCAGTCGATCCACTTGGGAGAGAAACCCATTGCCGAGAGCACCTCAATAGAACTCCTGCCACGCGTGCCCGTGCACTTTTTGGGCCTAGCCCAACAACGCCTCGCACTCGTGTATGGCCTAGGCCCGGGGGCTCCTGTCGGTGTACTAAGTATTGGGCCACTAGTACCCCGTACTTGTGCACGGGCAGTTGTAGCCATCCTTGCGGCAAGGCTTGCCGGGATCAGCTCGAGGTCGATTCAAGCCATCAAGGAAATCATCAAGTCAGAGATCTAAGGATCAGCAGATAAGCAGGACTGAAATCCGAAGGCCAGCCTCCCCGGCAAGATCCTTCCCGGGATGGCCTTTGGGGCCCGGCAAGGCTTGGCGCCCGGCAAGGCTTGACGTCCGGCAAGGCTCGGCGCCCGGCAAGGTTCAGCGCCTGGCGAGATTCTGCCACTGTGCCACCGCTTCGGCACAGTAACAAGTCTGACATTCTGGGTCCTTCTCTGGATGCGTGGCGACGCGCCAGTGGAGGAGAGCTTAAGCGGTACTGATGGGATGGCCCCTTTTTCCATCCCCAAGAAAGTGAAGACACCTAAACGGACACCTCACGGTGCATTAAATGCACTTGTCCTAATCCGTCAGGGGTTAGGTATGATACCCTGTAGCTACTTTACACCTCAATGTATATACATTTTGCCACTGTGGAGACCCCTTTGAGCATATAAAAGGAGGCCCAAGGCAACTGCTACAGGGGAGAAGAATTTCTGGCCCATTCTGCATGCGTAGCTGCTCTTTGAACGTACTGTTCATTGCAAGCGCTCCTGAAGGCTGGGCTCAAGAACATCAATAAGAACACAAAGCAGGAGTAGGGTTTTACGCTGATCAGCGGCCCGAACCTGGGTAAAAACTTCCCGCGTCGATCATCGATTCTGCTCTTTGCGTATACCTCTCCCCCCGCCGAATCGTAAAGGGGTCTCTCGGGATCCCATAGGTGTCGGGCCGCGACATCTTTGGCGCGCCAGGTAGGGGGATTGAAGGTTGCGTGAACCTGATCTGGTGGTCGGCGCCCTAGTTTCTTCATCATCTTCATCATCATGCCGCCCAAGAAGAAGAGCGCTGCGACAGCGCAACCGTCCGGATCCGTTTTGCCTGCGCCTTCGCAAATAGGCGACGGTGTGGGTACAGAAGGAAGAGGACTAGAACCCCCGCGGCGTTCTGGTGACCCAAGCCAAGCGAGTGGTATCGTTCGCAGTGGCAGTGGTAACTTGTGCGCCGCTGGATCTGGAGATGGTGCTGTGTTGCCTACGGGTGGCACAACTAACTCTAGGGATCGAAGGGCGCCTGCTGGAGCTCCCGCGCCGGCGCAGCCCTCGCGACCTACTCAGGTCGTGCAAGATGAGTGATGTCATGGCGCTGATGGTTCGAGGCGTCCCCACGAAAAGGTTTCTGCGCATAGATCCCAAGATGCGCGGGACCAGCATGCACACCGAGCTGCCGGCGGAGGTGGTGCGCGGTCGCGTGACCGTGGCGGTGCTCCTTCTAACTTGGTTAGGAGTCAGAGCACCTCACGTACCTCGCACTTGTCGCCGCCACCTACGCCAGCGGAAGCCTTGGCACGTGCATAGCTGCTCCTCGATTTTCCTCCCGCCCCGGAGAAGATGGAGGAGTGGCGAGCTACTATCCAGAGCCTTATCGGCTTCGCCAACAAGGATGGACCGCAAGAGGCAAGGCCCTCGCAGCGGAGGCCCATCGATCTGGCGCGAGCCGGTGCGGAGAAAACCGGAGGTGGTGCAACTACAGTGCACTCCCCTCCGCGGCATCAGCGGCGGCCGACAACTCAGCAAGTCGACCGCCATGAAGAAGTTTCCACGGCGTCGTCTGATCCACGGATGCGCCGTGATCAGCGTCTGGTTCTCCAGGAACGAGGCAAAGAGGACGCTTGAACAACCATCGAGCGGCGACGGGAAGCGCGCTATCACTCTGATAAGCGCGCGGGGCCGGCTGTCGACGAGCCTGCGCCAGGGAACGTAGGAGACTTACCTTATGAGGTAGGGACTCCGGTGTTTACCCGTGAGCTGCGGCAAGTCCGGTGGCCCAATTCCCGAACCTTTAAGCCAGAGGTTTCGGAGAAGTATGACGGAAAGACCCATCCCTCGGAGTTCCTGAGCATCTACACCATTGCAGTGCAGGCTGCCGGGGGCCGAGATGACAAGATACTTGCCAACTACTTCCCGTTGGTGCTCAAGCCCAACGTCAGGTCATGGTTGATGCATCTGCCGGAGAATTCCATTTCTTCCTAGTCAGATCTGTGCCATCAGTTTGTTGGCGCCTTCGTTGGAGGCCACCAAGCTCCTGGCCAAGAGAGCGATTTGCACATTATCCCTCAGAAGGAGGGCGAGTCCCTGCGCAAGTTTATGCAGAGATTCAGCCGAGTGCAGTACAACATTCCCGACGTTCATCCTGCCGCTGTCATTAGCGCGTTCCACCAGAACGTGCGTAACCGCAGAATGTGGGAAGAGCTGGCGATGAACAAAGTCAGGAGTATTGCCGAGCTTTATGCTCTGGCCGACAAGTGCGCTCGAGCTGAAGAGGGGAGGAAACTCCCCGGTGAGGCTGTTGGCGCGGCAGGTGACTCCGAGGATGAAGACGCCGCAGCCCCGTCAAGGAAAGGCCGGCGGCGGAACAGGAAGCGCGGAGGCAAGGCCGTGCTTGCTGTCGAGGAATCCGACAACCCCGGCGCCGCCAAGAAGGCCAAGGTTGGTGACCCCGGCAAGGATCTTGCCGGGTGCCCTTCCTGTCAGGCCTTGGCGGCTGCCGACAAGTCGGAGAACTCTGGCAAGCAGTATTGCAAGATCCATCGCACTAAGGGCCACGATCTCCAGAACTGCCGGCAAGTTGAGCAGCTTGCCGAAAAGCAGAGGGACGAATACGAGAGGCGAGACAAGGAGAAGGCCCAAGATGGTGCTGAGGGGTCCGGCAAGAAACGCGGTGGCCGAGGGGGTCGCCGCGGTAAGGCCAAGCAGCAGAAGGATCGGCCCGCTCGGGGCCGAGATAAAGAAAGAGATGATGATGAGGAAGATGATGAATCCAGTGAGCAGGAATTCCAGAAGGCTACGGAGGCTATGTGCATTGATGGGGGTGCCTCGCTGCATTCTTCCCACCGCCAACTTAAACAGTGGAGGCGGGAGGTTAATGCGGCAGAGCCATCCCCCGATGCGTGTAGGCCTCTGAAGTGGTCCAGCACGCCTATCATCTTTGACGCCGATGATCACCCTGATCGCACAACTGCGGTCGGGTGTTTGCCATTGTTGGTTTCCCCAACAATTCGCAACCTCAAGGTGACGAAGATGTTAGTTGACGGCGGGGCCGGCCTAAACTTAATCTCACCATATGTGCTCACAAAGCTTCAGATTCCCGACGAAGATCTCGAGGAAACGGGTACGTTTCAAGGGGTCAATCCGGGAAGAACCCAGCCTAAGGGCAAGATCACGCTGCCGGTAACATTCGGCAGCGAGTTTAACTTCAGGACCGAAAAGGTGGTGTTTGATGTCGCCAAGATCCCCATGTCATACAATGGGATCCTTGGTCGGCCAGCGCTGGCTAAGTTTATGGCGGCATCACACTACGCGTACAATGTGCTGAAGATGCCCGGGCCGTTGAGCGTCATTACTATCCATTCCGATAAGAAGGACGCACTCATCTGTGCCGATCAACTTTACCGGGAAGCAGTTGCAGCACCTGCCGTCAAGGCATCTGCTCCTGCCGCTGGAACTCCCGGGGGGAAGAAGAAGACCGGCAAGAACCTTGGCGCGAACTCCAGCAAGCGCACCTCCTCGGAGTGCTGCGCTTCCGTCGAGGACGTACCAGAGAGTTCCACCGGCAAGAACAAGAAATCCAAGGCTGCTCCACCGGAAACCAAGAAGGTGCCTGCTAGGGAGGACGGAACGGGGGGAACTTTCACCATAAGTTCCGCCCTAGATGACAAATAGGAAAGCGCGCTCGTTGCTTTTCTGCGGGCGAATGTCGACGTGTTTGCATGGCAACCGTCTGACATCCCCGGTGTTCCCAGGAAAGTGATTGAGCACCACCTTGCTGTCTGTCCTCATGCGTGGCCCGTCAAGCAAAGGGTCAGGAAACAGGCCTTGGAGCGGCAAGAATTCATTGCCGAAGAGATTAAGAAGCTGGAGGCGGCGGGACTGGTGAAAGGAGTGCTCCATCCAACCTGGTTGGCCAACCCGGTTGTAGTGCAAAAAGCGAATGGGAAATGGAGGCTTTGTATCGATTATACAGATATCAATAAAGCTTGTCCAAAAGATCCCTTTCCCTTGCCACGCATCGACCAGATTGTGGATGCCACCGCTGGTTGTGATCTCCTGTCCTTCCTTGACGCCTATTCAGGGTATCATCAGATTTTTATGGCAAAGGAAGATGAAGAGAAGACCGCCTTTATCACCCCATGTGGTACGTATTGTTTTATACGAATGCCTTTCGGGTTGAAAAGTGTTGGTTCAACATTCGCCAGAGCAATCCAGATTGGTTTTGAGCCACGACTCCATAGAAATATGGAGGCATATATGGATGATATAGTGGTCAAAACTAAGGATAAAGCAACGCTCATTCAAGACTTAGAAGAAACATTTGCAAACTTACGCAAGATCAACTTGAAGCTCAATCCTGAGAAGTGCGTGTTCGGAGTTCCTTCCGGCAAGCTCCTCGGATTCTTTGTATCTTGCCGAGGAATCGAAGCGAACCCCGACAAGATCAAAGCCATTGAGCAAATTGAAGCGCCGAGACGCGTCAAGGATGTGTGTCGTCTTGCCGGCTGTGTTGCTGCTCTAAGCAGGTTTATTTCCAAATCTGCTGAGCGTGCCCTGCCCTTCTTCAAAATTTTGAAGAAGACAGGTCCAATGAAATGGACTCCGGAAGCGGAGGCAGCGCTGTAAGATTTGAAGAAATACCTTTCTTCTCCACCGACGCTAGTCGCGCCTAAACCACAAGAGCCGTTGCTGCTGTATCTGGCGGCAACAAATCAAGTGGTTAGTGCTGCGCTGGTGGCGCAGAGAGAAGCTGATGAGGAAGCAACACCAGCGGCAGGACCGCCAAGTGACGCGGCAAGATCTTCCCCGGCAAGGGTTGATCCCGGCAAGACAGGATCTGTGCAAACAGAAGAACTTGTGCAGAAGAAGAAGGTGGTGCATCGCCCAGTTTATTTTGTTAGCTCTCTTTTACAAGGGGCTAGATCAAGATATTCTGGGGTGCAGAAGCTGCTTTTCGGCCTCCTTATGGCCTCAAGAAAGCTGCGCCATTATTTTCAAGCACATGAGATCACCGTCGTCAGGGGTTAGGTATGATACCCTGTAGCTACTTTACACCTCAATGTATATACATTTTGCCACTGTGGAGACCCCTTTGAGCATATAAAAGGAGGCCCAAGGCAACTGCTACAGGGGAGAAGAATTTCTGGCCCATTCTGCATGCGTAGCTGCTCTTTGAACGTACTGTTCATTGCGAGCGCTCCTGAAGGCTGGGCTCAAGAACATCAATAAGAACACAAAGCAGGGGTAGGGTTTTACGCTGATCAGCGGCCCGAACCTGGGTAAAAACTTCCCGCGTCGATCATCGGTTCTGCTCTTTGTGTATACCTCTCCCCCCGCCGAATCGTAAAGGGGTCTCTCGGGATCCCATAGGTGTCGGGCCCCGACAAATGTATCAGAGCCGGTTATTTGAGTATCGATGCTGTTGGAGTCTAGCTTCCGACCAATCCACTTCACTTCGGAGGACATAACAGCTTAAGAAGAAATCGAGATCAGGCCCATGGAAAGCACACACACACGCCTGGGGAATGAATCCACTTTTTCATTCTCAATACTAGGGGGGCTTCTCCGATCGATTGCTTTCACTGTTATTCCCTAGATTGGCGAAATGACCTTTCATCTTGCTTCCGTAAAATAATAAAATGTGCTTTCGCCAGAAGAAGAAAAAAGAAGATAGCTCAGTAAATGGCATTCAAGTAAAGTCGAGAAAGAGGCCTTGCTTTCGCACAGGAAGGAAAGAATTGACTCGGGTAAGTAAGACCTATTGGGGGATTAAGGGCTCGAGTATGATTAGAGCGCCTTTTTTTCTGCTGTGCAGGCTGACCATTTTAAATAGGGGGAAACAGGAGACTGTAGAAGATGAATATGGCTAGTCTACTGCTACTATTTGATTGGCAATCCTTAGACTATAGGGATGAAGCAAAGGAGCATAACCTACCTGCAAATATGCTTTAAAGCAAAGAAATCTATCGAAATTCTCATTCCAGTCTGAGGGGATATCTAAAGCTACCGATCCGGGATCTCACTCAAATCCAAACCTAGCACTTTTGTATTCATTGCTTCTCCTTTTAGAAGGTCCGTAGCCGAGTAGAAGAGAAGAAAATATATTTCCTTATCTACATGCCAGCTTTCATTCCTACTTTTGATGAAAGAAAGGTCAGTTGCTGCCGACAAGTCGACTAAACTTGGTTTTCACAACTGTCACCTATCTTTAAACACCTTCTAGGTCGCTTCCCAACCTAATGCATTCAAGTCTGCCTTTGGTACTGGTACTTTGGAATCAAGGGCCCAACAAGCAATATCAGGAGTCTTTGGCCGAAGAGCTCGCGGATAAGAAGGTTATTCCATAACTATATAAAATCCATAGTCACGCTGAGCATGCGAAAGCTTGTAAAAATGACATCCCCTGTGAAAACCAATATTATTTGTTGGGCCATCGAACACTAGTTTCTGGTTTCTCAAGACCTTGAGGCAAGGGCAGTTACGCAACATTTTCACAATATTGAATTTGCATTTTTCCCGCATTTTTTCGATTCCACTTCTGTATCAGAATTAGTGTCAAGGGATGGAGTTCCTGTTTCGTTAACTAAGTCTCGCGTTGTTTGCTTGAGGAAGGGACGGCCGTAGCTAAATTTCCATTGCTAATCTTACATGTTCCCACGAACAATAAAGAAAAGAAGAAAAGGCTATTCCTTAGACACAGAGGTGGGATTAAGGCGTCATGCGGAACTCCAACAACATAGACCAGATGACTTATTTATTGAAAATAGGTTTAGGAGCCTAATCCTGGAGCTAAGCAAGCATGGGTGCAATCCACATTGAGTGGAACTACTATAACTATATTTGTGGAAGGAAGGTGGAACCTTCACCGAATCATAGTTAGGTGGCACCCATTCCGCAGTGGGCCAACGTCACACTGCCGCTTCAATAGCTAGCGGGTAATAATCTGAAAGTGAATCATCAACCACTCATTTAGAAGCCGCTCATGCAACAATGTTTAAATAAATCCTTCCGCGCTTACTTATTTTCTTTAGTCTAGTTGTTGGAGGAAATGCGCCTTGAACACATTACGTATACTAGCTGAGCTTTGTCCCTAATCGTGACTAGTTGTTATTAGTTTCGATCAATTTTCCCCCAGCCGGCAATGCCTCAGCTTCTCAAAATCTAGGAAGCTCTGAAAAAAAGTCATCATTATGAAAAGATACTAGCGCTACTAATAAGGGAAGCTACTTTTTTCTAAGAAAGGAATAAAGCAGAAAACTAAAGAAAGAGATCTTAAGTGGGTCCCGCGAGTAGTTTGTCTTGTTTCAATCCATACAAGAAGATACTTTCAGGGTTGCCCAAGAAGGGATGGGCCTATCTATTGGTGGTACTAGTTCCGTGGGAGGGGCAGGGTTTCGGTGCCGTCAGCATGGGTCCGGCTATCGATCACAAGGGTCTAAATACGGGTCTCGAACGGAAAAGTATGCTACATATTGCTCTGCTCCAGTTCCCTCTGCTTACACATGGTCAATTCGTTGATCGCCCCCTTTATTTCTGATTTTCAAAAGGGCCCCGCTCTCGTCTCTGCTGACGAAGCCTTTATCTCTATCTCTGTTATCCTCGTACATGCTGATCTCTTCAACTGATAGAGTCTATGCTATTGGTGAAGCTGGTTCTACCTCAACAACAGGATCTGCAAACGGATTTTAACTAACAACCTCTGCTTCAATTTGTGATGAAAGGTCGACTAGTTTTCACCGAATCTTCAATTACGCACCGGTAACTTTTTCAATTTCCGAGGTCCAGAGGGGAAGATGAAGTACAGCCTAGTTCAGAGAGTCACGATTGAATCCAGGTTAATTCAGCAGCAGCTAGAGCAATACTCCGATATTGATTTGATTCTCCGCTACCCACCAAGGTAGAAGACTGCTTGATCCGCAAAAGAAGTATGCTTTATTTGCTTATAGAACAAAAGTATACGCTTTTTTAGGGAAATATAGATGGAATAAGGCATTCAGCAATTTGAAGATGTAGCCTTTTTTAGTAGCAGTCTTGTAAGCAGGCGCCGTACGTTCAATCTATACTGGCGAGAGTCTTTCTTCTTATAATACAAAGCCTGAGCGCGTTGCATGACTTAATGCCAGCTCTTTATCATACATCTTCTGTAGAACCAATAAATATAAGGGACATGTGTTAGCACATCTTGTTCGTGCTCTGCACCATGTTTTTCCAATATACCGGCAGCTAGCATCCCATTAGTAACCTACAGGCGAGATTTCTTGAGGGGGGCTGGCCATGGTTTTTTAACCCCACCCTTTCATTCACTTAAGACCCAAAGCAGAAAAGGTTTGCAATCCATATACTGGAATTTGGTTCCACCGAAGTACAAGGACTAAACTGGTCGACTCCACCGCAGGGTGCGAGATGTTGAGCTTCCTCGACGCCCACTCTGGGTATCAGCAAGTCTATATGGCTGAGGAAGACAAAGAAAAAACTAGTTTTATCACCCCTTCCTTCTGCTACAAGCGGATGCCCTTCGGTTTGATAAATGCCGGCGCCACATTTAAGCGCCTAATGAGCCTCATCCTCAGGTCTCAGTTGGGTCGTCCAGAAGTGTACGTTGACGACGTCGTCATCAAAAGCCGTTTGGCAGGGATTCACCCCAAAAACACCTCTTTTTTTGCATCTGCTGAGCAGAACCAATTACCAGATCCTACTTCTAAGCTCTATGCTCTACTTCGGCCTTGCTCTCACTTATGGGTAGGAAGGACAATAAGCAGGAATTCATGTTGGCTAACTATTCTATCTAGGCGGAAGTTGTTTTCATATGAAAGATGGAAGGTTTTGCGCGTTGGTTGTATTGAATTTCCCTTTCTAATAGCATACACAAATAGATAAGAAAGTTACGACGATGATAAGTAAATGAAAACCTTTGATTTACCTTACCATCAGTTCTGTCTTATCTCTGTGCCTCCTCTAGCCATTTCATAATTGGATATCGTCATTCAAATCTGTTATGACAACTGTTTGGTAAGCAGGGATTCAAATCAAACAATAAATACCAACTCTAAGTGTGATGGATAGTACCTGGTGCCTAATTTCATGGTATCTTTCTTGGCGCCTACCACAGGAAAACCCCTCCTTCTTTTGGGAGGAAATCAAATGAGTAAATGTTTCTGTCGACTCCCCTCAAGGAACCACTCACTACTCAACTTGAAACCACGGACGTACCTCCTGCTTTTGACTTTCTTCTTTGTCCCAATTCATATCGAGCATGTATTTCTCCATCTATAGATAGAGAGAATATAGGATAGGGACGCTCAAAGCAAATAGGATTCTGTATCTAATATTAATAGGTACTAACCGCATTCAAGATTGACTTGACCTCTTATTTTGGATAGGCAGAAATGCTTACGCCCTAGGGGTTTAAAGGGCCCACTCCCTTTGGTTGACTCATCAGGCTCACCACCTTTTGGAGCTCATCCAACAGTCAGTATACTTAATCATAATCATAATCAATCTGTTGCTATTGCTATATATCGCCATACCCACAAGAGGGTAATTTATCCAACTCCCCGTGCGAAAGCAAGTCCCGCGTCAGCAGTGATTTGAGTTGTTCCTTGAGGGCAGGCTTATGGCATTCCAGGTAAACATAACAATATGAGAGAGAACTATGTTCGGCTTATAAGTACTCGATTGAACCAATTGTTTTTTCATTTCCCAGTAGGTCACCTTGGGCCAGCTGCTGACTTTCTAGAAAGAGACAAGGAAGTTGATTCAACATAAGGGAAGAAAGCATATTTTAGGTTTACTCCTTCCATGTCTAGTAGGAGTGCGTGCTTCTTATTGCCTTTTGAGCAGTAGTTGTATACATTCCTCACTCAGTCCAATTAATTATCTTTCTCCCTACCCAAATACCAAGGGAGGTTTATGAGTCGTATCCTCCTTACGAGATAGCGGAAGTAGCATTAGCGGGAAAAGTAAGCTCCTTTTCAAGCCTTCTCTTTCGTAACCTTTGATTAGTTCCTTAGATGCCCTTAGCAAGAATGATGCAGGAGTAAGAAAGTCTATTTCCTCCGCCTTTCAAGAATCTCGCTATTCAAATAGCACAGTATAAAATGCAATCCATAAGTCATGCTGGTCAATCAATGATAATGATAAGCTCTATAAAAAAAGAGTCTATTGCTCTTCGACACGTTTTATATCTACTTCAGTCATGCTTTATTGGAGTAATCTGACGCCAAGGAGGAAGGAATAGAGATTAGGATCCTAGCCTTGTTCCGTTTGAAGTTCCTAAGAGAGGTTACAAAAGAAAGGGATGCTCAAACCAAGGATTTGGAGTCTTATTAGTGCATCAATCTATAGAAAGGTAGGGGGGCATACCTGTGTGAAAATGGAGTGTAAAGCATATTCTAGATATTTCACTTCAAATTTCTTCCTCTTAAAAGAGTCAACTCCGCAGGGTTCCCTAAATTCCCCAGGAATCAAGTGGGACCGGGAGATCATTGTTCATTCAGTGGTTGGCCCTCCCCCTAATAAGTACTTACCAAGAATTGGGCCAGTTAGTTCAAGCGGTACCGAATCACAAAGAACAGTTGAGTTTTCTAATTCATCTATTATTATATTTTTAGCATTTCTAGAATAGCGTTGGAGCCGGGGCACACATTTCTGCCCGAGTTCCAACTGCAAACCAAATACATTATCATGGAAAACGAGTTTCGCCAACACAGAAGAGTTTGTGTGCTTTTTATTTTCACATGAGTTTCACATATGTAATGGTTGGTTGGGATGGTACGGCAAATTACTCTAGAATCTTTCTGGATACAACCACTGAACCGGAAAATGGCCACTATCGTCACTAAGAAAATACTATCTTGTGGACTCAGGCTCTACGTTTACGCCTTAAGGTCTTTCTCCTTACCGTGGGGAGCGGTACCACTTTCGTGATTCTAGAGAAGAAGGCGGTGTCCCGACCACAAGGCAGTTAAATTCCACTGGTGCTTGCTAGCCGGTCAAGAACGACTCGGAGACCGTGGGAAGGTCTTCACACTACGCCGAAGATGACGATGGCTCCATACCGGGTGGTAATACACAGGTATAGGATTTCCTGTAATGATGTGAAACTGTATATTTCAGAGAAATAGCTCAGTTCGAGAGGAAGGCGGAAATAGTTCCGGTTTTATTAACCTGATTCCTATTCATTTACTGGTAAAGGAAGGAATTCTTATCTATTTATCGAGGCAATTATACTCATATTGATAATATGAACTGCATGAGAATTAGCATATAGAAAGAAAGCTTTGCCGAATATAGGTCTAGTAGGTATAGAGCCGTAAGCGTGGTGGGGGTGCCGGTGCTTAGGCAGATGCCCCATTGTTCATGATGTTGCAATGAATCCAGTGGATCATCCTCATGGAGGAGGTGAGGGGCGCATGAAAGGAGGTAGACCTTCGGTGTCACCTTGGGGAAAGCTCACCAAAGCAGGATTTCGGGCAGTTGTAGGGGTGGTGAAACTTTAGATGTCAAATGCCACCAATTTTTCTGCTCAAGTTAGAACATAATTTTTCGAAGTTCATTGGCCAGTTCCTTTTAAAAGGAGACTGGTTTATTTTTATAAGCGATTGGCTTCACTTTAGATTTGTTATTGTAATTTCTCTTTTATTTATGGGTTGTTATTTATTATTTCGATTTTTGATAAACAAACCAATCCAAGCCCGACAAGTAGAATTCCATTCGGTACCATTAGGGTTTTCTTTTTCCTTCTGGATGACGACGTCACTGCGTCTCCTTATTGTTATTGCGATGGTGACGAGGAACAAAGGGCCGCGGAGATCATCGAAATTACCTCTAGCCCGGAGCCAAAGGGGGTCGTCGACACAACGCCAACCCTGGTGGTGGGGCACTTCGAAGGTCTGGAGACCCTCCTTGAGATTCCCCCTTTACCGGAAACGCCACCCGCAGGTCCTTCCTTAGATCCAGAAGAAAGGGAGCAAGCCCCCTCTGTTGGCCTAAACCTCGATCCATCCCAGAGTAGCCGCCGGCTGGATAGCGGTGAACGGGGGACAAACTCCTCAAAACGAAGTTCTACTTTGTCTTTGGAAGAATTGGAAGAATCGGACTCTAAGTTTAAAGTAGGAGTAGAGTCTTTAGAGGCTCTCTTAGAAGGAATAAAGAGAAAAAAGCAACTGCAAGTGTTCGGGGCTTCTCCTTTTGAGACCGCGAAAGCATAGCTGGTTACGTCCATTGGGGAAAATTCCCAGTTTCGTGTGGGACTGCTTTTGTCTCTGGATGTCAAATGCCCCTTGACGGGCAAACGGGAGGCTCTCGAAAAGATGATAGAGGCCATCTTGAAATGCCAAGGGAAGCCCACAGACTCCCTAGCGTCTCTACTCGACCTAAAATGCGATCTCGAGGACCCCGAAAAACTCGAGACCGCTCTCCGTCCATATTTAGGATGGTTAGGGTGATTTTTTAAGAAATAAAAACCTTCTGTCAATTTATCGACACTTCCGTGACTTCTAGAGGAAAGCTAACTGCTTGCTGGCTGGGAGCTGTATGAGCGGTAACGTCCACGTACGGCTCCGTGAGAAGGTGGACAGAAATGGCCTTGTTGTACCTCACTCCCGTCTTCAATGGGGTCTGCTCTTTTTTTAGGAGAGTATGCCAATATGATCTTAATGAGGTGCGGGGCTTTACATCTGACATTCGTTGGGCTTTCCTCTGCGGGAGCCCACGTCCTGGCCTTTTTGTGCAATAAACCCCTCCGGCCGAAGACTAGTGATAGGTGGTCCCACGGAGCTTTCGGAGAAGGGTAGCCTAGTGTGTAAGCACAACAATGAACCACGGCGAACCCTCAGATGACCCTTCTAAGATAAGGGGGGAGATCCTCAGTAGTGGTGACCCTTTGACTCTTCCACTGACTTATATATGTACCGAATGCTCATACGGGAAAGTGAAATCCTGGGTCTGGAACCTGGGGGGTTGCTCCGAGAAAAAATCATTTCTTTCTCGTCCACTCTAGGGGGTGCGGACACACCTGCGCGGATTACAGGTGACGGTTACAAGAATGGCGGTGAAGTGAAGAGTACCCGAAGACATTCAGGGATGAATGTAGACCCATCAGACGGGGATAATCATTCCGGTCCTGGGAGAGGTGGCGACACCAGTCTGAGCTGAGGGAAGCCAGCCAATTGAGTCACTGAAATGACCGCAGGAGGCGCACCCTAAGCCCAGCTTCTCGGAGCTGCTATTGCGAAATGCGGCTTCCTTAATATCCAAATTTCAACAAGGGGGTTGGGCTGCTCGTCTTCATAGAAAGGCGACCGGGCCTAGATTAGATGTTCGCCTTTTTATAGAATAGAAAGAGAAGGTAAGGGGGGGGGGGGGGTTTGGAGATTCTTGAAAGAATGCATGGCTTCCTCCTATTCTGCTTCAACAGAAGCCCTTAAAATCCTGCTGCTATGGCAGCAAGGGTTATCCATTTCATAGGCGAGGGTGGGGGAGAAGTAAGCCGAACCTCTGATCGACCCGGACATGTCAAAAATTCTCGATGTCGAGAGAAAGACGAGATTCAGTAAGTAATTCAGTGAGTGCTTTCTTTTATAAGAAGAGCGTCGGCTTGGAAGAAGAAAATGAAATACAAACAACCGCGCTAGTTGTAATAGATCGACTTGAATGCGTCTTCTTGCTCCAGCATTCAAGTTCCATTTCAAGGGAGGACGATGTACCATGATACTTTCTGTTTTGTCGAGCCCTGCTTTGGTCTCTGGTTTGATGGTTGTACATGCTAAAAATCCGGTACATTCCGTTTTGTTTCCCATCCTAGTCTTTTGCGACACTTCTAGTTTACTTATTTTGTTAGGTCTCAACTTCTCCGCTATGATCTCCCCAGTAGTTCATATAGGAGCTATTGCCGTTTCATTCCTATTCGTGGTTATGATGTTCAATATTCAAATAGCGGAGATTCACGGAGAAGTATTGCGCTATTTACCAGTGAGTGGTATTATTGGACTGATCTTTTGGTGGGAAATGTTCTTCATTTTAGATAATGAAACCATTCCATTACTACCAACCCACAGAAATACGACCTCTCTGAGATATACGGTTTATGCCGGAAAGGTACGAAGTTGGACTAATTTGGAAACATTGGGCAATTTACTTTATACCTACTATTCGTCTGGTTTTTGGTTTCTAGTCTGATTTTATTAGTTGCTATGATTGGGGCTATAGTACTTACTATGCATAGGACTACAAAGGTGAAAAGACAGGATGTATTTCGACGAAATGCCTTGGATTCTAGGAGGACTATAATGAGGAGGACGACAGACCAAATCATGATCCACTAAAAGGAGAAATTGTGGTTCGAGTCCACGCCGTGAGAAAGAAAGAGCTAGACTGACTAGAAACTAGCTTGACGGTAGACTTCACACCCACACAATCGAAAGAAGAAAGAGAGAGATCATAAGAACGTGGACCACCTGGCCCATCTACTTTCGAGTGAAAAGAACAGAGCGAGAAAATGGCTTGTGCTTCTTGCACGAATGCATTTTTTTCGTATAAGAGCGAGTCTCCCAACTGAGCTATTTCGTCATTTTCTAAAAGACTCATTGACGCGAGAGATGCGATGCGACAATCTCAGTCTTACAATGACTTGTTTTACCGGAACTACGGCCTTCACACGATGGAATGGCACTATTCTATTTCAGTCCTCATGGGCTCCGCCATCTTATCGATCAAGATAGGAATGAAGTAGGGCGGGCAGCTACCCAGAGATTGGAATGTGCTTCCCTATCGACAGGAAATGCTGGTACCACCTGCGGTGCTTGATAGTCTTCAATCCAGACGGTCTCGAGAGTACCTTGACCCATAGCATAGAGCTTGATGTGGCTTTGGGGCTCCCCAAAAGGTAATATAATAGGTAGTTTAGGCACCATCATCAATATGTTGCTGCTATTGAATCCGGTTTTGAATCAAGCAGCAAGAGTCCGACCTCAGGGTCCACCATAGAAAGGCATTCCTCTGTCCCAGAAGAGCATGCATACGGGAGCCATATTCCAATCATGTGAGCAGACTTCTTCGATAAGCAAGCAGTTGTTCGCGTAGGCCCGGATACAGAGGAAAGGGAGGGGAGGGTATAGAAATCTATCAAAAGAGCACCTTAACGGCGATGCATGGAAGGAGTCCCTCTTATTTCAGTACATAGGACTTCTTGTCCGCTGGACCTAACTAACTACCCGATCGATGGAAAATAAGGGCAAGTCAATACCAGATCGCACTCAACAAAGTAAAACAGGATGAATTCAATCGCCAAGACCTGGCACTGGCTGATTCCATAAGCACAGAAAGAAGGGTTTACGAATAAAAAAAGCTGCTCATTAGGGTCTCTTTTCATATTCGTCTATATGAAAACCCACGTACTCTTCTCTGAAACAGCCTACCTACCTTTTGCTTTTTCAGATAAGTAAATAAGCGGACCTCCTTTTCGGAGATCAAGTTTCTACTGGACTAACCACGGGTCTTGATCACAAAGTTCTAAGGTCAATTCTCTAATGAGAACAAACTCTGTCCACAAGGGCCATCAAGCCAACTATATGGAAGGACCCACTCCCACATTCCCGCTTGTGTTCTGTTTTCCTTGTGGTTCCCATAGTCGAAGCAGCTTAAAGAAGGTCAGGTTTGGAACTCGTGAGGGATGTTTCGTTGCATGTGGATCTTCCGCGCCTACTTTGTCCTAAATTTGGTCACCCATGCACTTTTCTAGTTAGGGCTCGACTGGGTCCTTTGATAATATAGGTAAGTCGGGCTTCTTTTTAAGCAATATCATGACTAGAATCTTGAGAGGATGACTACGTCCTTGAAGCTACAAAGTCCAGCGAATGTTGATTCAACACATGACGAAAACAAGGAAAAAGAAAAGGCGACTTCCGTTGACCAAGGAAATCAAAATTTATGTGCCGGTAGAACAAAGATACCATTAGGTGATAAATTGATGCTGCCTGCACGCACAGATTCAGGAGATGACAATTTTAGCTTCAATATGAGATGCCAATGATGCATTCAAAAAGGAATGAGTGCTGCCCGAGTCGACCAAGAAAAGAGGGTAACATCAAAATTATGGACTACTGAGCAAGCTAACTGAATGGAACGGAGTGCAGGAGATTTCTTATTAGCTTAAGCGGAGAGGACCCTTAGATCCGAAGCAGAGTCATCATGGTCCTGTAACATAGAATAGCCTACAGCAGTACTCCGCGATAATTCCACCATTTCCTGAACAACATGGAGTTGAACAGTAGCTTTACACTGACAATCCTTCGCCCAGCGCTCACCACAACCAATCCAGAGAACCTTCGCGTGCCGATAAGCCTTCAGTCTATCATAAGAAGAATACTTGAAACTTACACTTAGACACTTGAGTAACCAATCAAATTGTACAACTTGCGGCATGCTCACCAATATTGACGTAAAGTGAGGTGATCAGGGTTGGTGTTGTGATGCGAAGGGAATGGGCCACTCAATTCAATTCAATGTCATAATCCGACCTGGATTCTCCTGTCCGCACTTGGGACAGATTGATACTCGTTTTTTGATGGATTTGAACTTGCTTAAAAAGAAAGGACTCAGCTTCCGCAAAAGTGATCCATGGAGAAGCTCAAAAGTCTCAATCCACCACTAGCTATCATTCAAGTTTGAACTTTTCGAGCTCATCCTTACCTTTGCGCTTTAGCTGCTTGTTCCCACTAACCCATTTCATTTTCTTAGCTGGATCCTTCAGGAAGTATCTCTTATCGCTTGTCCAGAGCCTGGATGTCAACCTTAGCCAGAGCCTGTATCTCATCAGTCTCCATCTGAGCCTCAATCGTGAACTGAAGATGACGCGCGGTCAGCGAGGAATGAATTCAAAAACCCGTACTTGGAGCATTATTGCACTTGGGATAAAGTAGATGTCGAAACAACTTCTTCTTCAAGTTCGCTATCGTGAGGGATGTCTATGATAATATGCTCACTGCATATGAGTTAGTTCATTCCATGAGGTCAAGGAAAGGTTGAAACCATTTTCGAGCTAGGCGGGGTCTCTCAGATATAGACTAACCCATTTCGACGTGAAGCATTGCATCGGCTTGTGATCCTAAATCTAGTGATTGATTATTGACTTGTCAAGGGCAGGTTGGTGTCTTAATGTGGAGGAATTCTGTACCTAAGATAAGAAGTTTCATTTCATGCCTACCGTAGTCCCTATTTTATTGGGCATAGTCCCCCTTACCTACTCCCGAGAGTAGAAAATCAACATTTATGTCGTTCTTAATAAGAAAGAAATGCTCGGGTAGCAAAGTTGCCTACCATAAGATATTGTTTGAGCCCGTAACTTCCATTAGGAGAGGCATCCTCGCTCAGTTTCAACTGGTGGTTACTTAAGTTTATTTTCTCTACCGGATTGCATTTCAAATTCAGACTTGTCTTTGTTAAACAACGCTTTCGGGTTGTCTATACCAGAGAATTCAAGAAATAGAGATGCGCATTGCCTAATTGGTAGTTTATTTCCCACCATAGCTTTACTCAAGTGGAAATCCTTTGGATCGAACAAAAAGTTTGTAACCGCTAGGCTGCATCATCCCCTTCAACCAGAATCATCTAGATTACAGATTTCATAATTGCATTTTGCAAGAAGAGAGTGCCTCCCATTCTCTGGAGTAATGATAATAATAACACTCCACGTCGCCTTGAGGCTTGGATCCATGCCTTGCATCTTCTTCTTTCTCAGAAAAGAACTCAGATCATTCAGATTCTTTGCCAGGAGAGTCCCCGGCTTTTGAGCCCTACTCGTGGGAGTTGCTTTATCCATCATTGCTATTGGCATCTTGGCGTTAAACAATTCATTTATATAAACACTTTTGACATAGCATAATCCTTCTCAGGTTGATTTGTGTGCCACTCGTCATTAGACAGTGAAACGTCCGGTCTAGCCCTTAGCTGAGGGATCTTCACTCCTGTCCTGCCATCCGTATCCGTGCCCACCTGAACCATGGGAAAGAAAGTTTGTCAGAAATTACTTGTACTTGAGGGCAATGATAAAGTGAAGAAAATTATAGAAACAATGAAATAAAGCTATGGCTCGAACTATTGGAGAAGCCACCATAGAATATATCCATGAGCTTCTCAAGCACTTCTTCTTCCAATTACTTTGTGACGATTTCAAGGAAAAGTGAATGATTTCAATCAATAAAAGAATCATATGCTCGATCCGTCGTAACAAGAGGGATAAGAAAGTCTCAACTCCAATCGCAGTAGCATTTACTATTTGGAAGTGTGCGAACGTAGCTGGTGGATTGGGGAAACAGGAAATCCTTTTGGTAATGCCATGGGAATAGGAGTTGTTAGAGCGAGGTATTGCAATGAAACAGATTGTTCAATAGATTTCTTCATTGCTAAGGGTAAATGGCATTTTCATGTTCACAATTCCAGAGAGGAGTTCCGAGCTTCAAGGATGCCGGATCGCATCATTCATAAGATAAACCCTTGGGTGCCCGATGAGGCACAAAACAGATAACCAGACTGTGCCCTGGGCAAGGAAATAACCATGGCAAGCCACGAAAGGAATGAATAAGCTCCCTCCGGGCTCTCCCTTCGGAGTTTCACGCCAGTGGAACTCACAAAAGCAGCACAACTAATGAATCAATGAATTAGTGGGCAAATCATTGTGTCCATACATTTGATGTGCCTTTTGAAAGTCGCATTTGTTTTCAACAATCAGAAATGGGAATATTCCATTCCATGGCATAGTTCTCAATGTTAATAAATGGAGTGCGTTATCAACTCAATAATCAATCTCCCCTACACCATAACCGGATTACGTTCATTCAAGTTGGCAATCCCCTGATCTTTGCTTCTGGTGTGCGATCCAAATTGACATATAATGACCGTAGTTAGTAGGAAATGGCCAAGGTCAGTGCATCTCGAACTAGTGGGTCACTATATCTAAACTATCTAATACAACTATTGAATGTGCTTTGAATTGCACTTCTGCTCATAACCACTACGAACCGGAAAGGAAGGAAGCAGCTTTAGAGGAGGGATGCCGTCAAACAAAGGATTTTTATATGCTAAAGATACTGGTTCAATATGTCATTTCCGAAACCGAGGACCACACCGCTGGGAGGACAACTCAAGCACCAAAGACAAAGGTATCGCTCGTAAAAGTGATTTTCATCGTAGTACTCGCTCTAGCATTAGGTTCAATGCAGCGTGTAAATACATCTAGCCCTAGGGAAGGGGGCGTGCCGTTCCCAATGGTGGAATTGCTTCTTGTCTGCTTTGCCGAGGAGAGCACTCGCTACCCGATCCCCTAAGCTAATATAGTTCCCAGGTTGCCTACTAGATACCGTTTACGGCTATATCTGTGTAGGAAGCCGAGGAAAGAGATAATTGGTAGTTGCCAAAACCACGTAAAAGAAATGAGATTGAACATATTTCAATTCAACAAATTCTGATTGTTTCACTATCAAATGCAAGGGATGTGGGACCAGGTTCTATTATTGGAGTTAAGCGGTGTAGGAGCCGTGCCGTTCCTGTGTATTAGCTCGTTGTTAGCAGCCCCGATGGGCGTAAAGGGGGTAAAAGATTTCTCGGAAGTAGCTCTTCGCCTGTGGGAACTTGCTCTTTTCTTTTGTTTTAAAATGCAAGCTATGCTGAAACAGTCGAATAAAAACCAAAAAGTAAAGAGGTGGATCAGTTGATCCTTTTCTCGATTGAATGCGCTTTCTATCTATCTATACCGATACCAGGAAAAGCAGAATAAGCAGTTGAGCACCAAGAAATTCCTGTTTCAAGTAAGTACGAAGGGGCAAGAGAGACTGTCATAATGTTACTATGGGAGACAGATCCTGTTAAGTCAGTACGAATGTGATATGAAAAATCCTCTTCCATTCTTTCCGGCTGCGCAACATGACTGATGGGAATGTTCGCTACTGCTTTGGCGTCCATCTCATACATATGTTCTCTGACCACCTCCATATTCCACGGCCTGGTTGCAGCATGGATAAGATCCGACACCAACATAGGTGGATCATTGGACCACGGGCACAGCGGCATCATAACATCTTGTTTCTCAAGAGTACGTAGCAATCGGTCCTTCTTGGAGTTCAACAAAATGAACAGTAGCTAAATTGGAACTAAGGTGACCGATCATCCACCGGTGGGTAGAAATATGAATGTTGACTAGGGTCCCCTGTGCTCATTTGATTCTGAGTCGGCAGCATATCAAGCTCCTAGCCCCGCCTTAACAACCCTCATAGTGTTATGTCCCCCGATCGATAGCTTAATACATTTCAGTATTTGGCTTGCTTTCTTCATTTTCCTTGCGTAGGTAGAAACCTTTCTGGGTGTGTCAGCACACCAAATTATATGACTATATTCAATATGCCCTGATGTCCATAGTACCGTACTCAAACGACCCTACCCTTAAAGAATAGTAGGATTACATTCATCGTTCCAGCTGTAAACACAGTTTCTAGTTTGACTGAATGAGAGTCATGCAATAGGCATCAGTAGGGAGTGCGAAAGCAAAAGCTAAGTGATCGGACTAACACAGAGTGCATTTCTCCCGGGTAAGCTTATGTTCCTGATATCTGATACCTATGTTTGCTCCTTATTTTATTAATAATTGATCCAATTTATACGAAAAATACGTAGGTTGAATAAGTTATCAAGAAAAATGATTGGGATCTTTCAATATGCTATTCTTGATATCATGTTTTTATTCTTGATCCTATCAAGTATGGATTCTAGATTGTTAGTTGGAGCATCCTAACTAGTCTAGTTTACTGTGATATGATCCTGAGGGACTCTTCAAATACATGTAGGGAGTCACATAGGTCTCCGACATATCAAATTGTATATGGATTTGAGTCAGAGCATTTCCTCTAATTCCTAGCTCAGAAATCTTTGCTTTATTTACTAAAGATTGGAGCACACAAGTGCACACGCAGTAATCTGATTGAGAAAATGGATAGTTGCTGCCATCGATATTAAAGAGTCTGTCTAGTGCCAAAAAGGTCCTTCTAAGGCCTGAGCTATCAAATTCATGTGATACACACTTTACTCTCTGTGGATCACACTCAGCTTACTACAACTGAGGGTAGGATTGGTTGCACAACGCATGCTATCCATTTGTTATTGGTGATAGGAAGATGGCTCAATCATTGAACTAGCATTGAACAACCTACTTCAGGAAAAACTTAGAGTTAACCATCTAGTGCGAAAGAGCTAGTTTCCCCCTCCCAGAGGTGAGAAGGGAGATATGAGTGTGGCGGTATCTTTTCCTGTTTTGATAGAAGCCCACATGCCCACTCTTCTATCCCACCTATCCACATGGGGTATCAGTGGCCTCATGATCTCCATGAACAGAGATCACTACACAAAAACAACTACATGAAAAACTTGCTTGCTTCTTCGAATCTCGAAATAACAGAACATATAGAAAGTGTTTCTGTGATTTTTCCAATCTCTTCGTGGAACCTATAGAAAGATTATTAGACGGCTTTCATTCCCTTCAGGGGGGTGTTCCTTCAGAGCAGTCCATATCATCAGATGAACTCCCTGATTCATCAGTTGATGAATCATCAGTTAAGTCATTATCTGTGTTGAGATCCGATTCATCAGTTGATGAATCATCAGATGAACTCCCTGATTCATCAGTTGATGAATCATCAGATGAACTCCCTGATTCATCAGTTGATGAATCATCACTCTCCATAGAATCATGATCTAGAAAAGGGGGCTGCTCCTGCCCCTGCCAGAACTCCTCAGCTCCCGGTGGGAGAACGTTTAAATCAAAAGGAAGAACAAGGGCGAGTAAATGATGGAGACTAAAAAAACGATTTAAGGTGGCATTGTCCACGGGGAAACCACCCCAAAGCCAAGTCACTATGGTATCTCCTACTACTGGTATGGCGCTAGCTAAGCTTGTAATTACTGTTGCTCCCCAAAAGCTCATCTGACCCCAAGGTGGTATGTATCCTATAAAAGCTATCACAATCATTAATAGGAATATGACAACTCCGAGTATTCCATTCATTTTCATGATACTATGCTTCCTTGCCTGTGTGGAACATGTGTGAGCATTATGTTTTTCCAACAAGTGATCCGACTAGAAGAAGTGTTATATGAGGACTTTGAGATCAAATAGAGAATCTGTCTCTCCATTCCTCGTGAGCCACTTATTTCTCCGAAATCAGAGATCAGAGTGATTTTCCTCCTTTTTCCCAAATAGTCGACGGTCTTACACCATTGGGATACTTCGGATAAACTGGAGTACATATATGAGAGACCGGTGCTAAAACCTTTTCTCGAGATATCTTCCAGATTCTTAGGGTCCTTGCTCTGGATCTCGCCCCCCCCCCCCGGCGCGAAAGCGGTTGGTTCCGCAATTTGAGAATTCTACTAATTCCAAGTATTCCATTATTATTATTAAATAAGAGAATATAAAAAGTAAAGAGGAGAAGACATAACCAGAAAAATTGTGAGAAATAAGTTAATTTATCAAGTTCAGGCATTTCGATTTGGATTTCAAATAAGAAAGCAAAAAAAGACTCTGAATCGTACTTTTGCTATTTTATATCTATACAAAAAGAGATTTACTTTCCAAAATGGAATCTTTGCCATTTCTGATGTGAATGAGGGAGGTTGTCTGCCCGGGTAGGGGTGACCGGAACCCTCCCAAGTCATCGCTCAAGAAAGCACCACAGTCACACGAGAAAGAGTTTGGACTATGACGAAGACGAGCAAGCCTTTGTTGGGGAGTGATCGGGGAAGAGTCGGGTACAAGAGGAAGGTGGAAGGAAGAAAGTACCAAAAGCGCCAGGTGCGAAGATAGACCATCAAAGAACTCCACAGCAGAGCAAAAAAGAGACAGGCAAGGCTCGCAAAGAACAAAGGCTCAACCATCAGATCCAACACAAAGCCCTCAAGATATTTAGAGGCTTGGACTACTCTCTCTAGTAAAAGAAAGGAAGCACAATGGGTGTTGCTCTATTTCTTATTAGTGAGGTATTCTTCTTCATTTAAGTATTATGGGCATTCTTCCATTCTAGTCTGGCACCAACAGTCAAACTAGGAGCTCAACGGCCACCTGTTACTACGAACTTGTTTTCATCTGGCAGATAAGCTTTTGAGAAGAGACCACTTTGATAATGAGCTTTTGGGTTGCCATATTGATACCGCCCTTCGGGGGAACAGGAGAATAGCATGCACGGTAGAAGGATTTAGGGAAAGGTACCCACCTTTTAATGGGAGAAAGGCAGCTTATGTGAAAACTTCCCTTGTGGTTTACAGTTCAAATAGATCAGGTGCCTATGTTGTTGATACACCGAAAGATACTAACGCTATGCTCCAATGCGGGATGAGGGCCAACGATTGTGATGAGTGGGGACCTTAGAGCTGAAAACCTACATATAGTGACCCTTATGGGCAGCGCCCTGGGCTAGCCATGTACGAGACATCAAACCGTCTCCCGGGTCCAAAGTTTCCATTTCCAGGCCTGATAGTCTTCAACTGAAAAAAGTAGGGTGGAGAACTAGTAAGAATTGTGCCTGCCATTCAATTCGTGATGTGGATGATCTGCCGACGGAATCGATTAGGTGAAACGGCTCTGCAAAGTTTGTTTGTTCATAAAGGCTGCATGCAGCCATGCAATTCGTACTGCATGGCGATATTACTCTACCACTCTATAAATGGTATATAGATATCTTCACTTCATCACAAAGAAATTGAGTACTAGCACGCATTGCTATGGATGCTGCAACCGCAAACAGGCTTTCTGCAATTGCTACCGAAACGGAGCAACTGAAAAATGAGATTGAAGGGCACTGTAGAGTGCTAAACAACCAGTTGAGAAGTGTTAGAACAATGGATCCTGCAAAGAAAGAAGCGCACATTCGCGCTACCAGAGAGTGCATAGAGGGTTTGGAGGAGAGGCAGGAAGCGCTGCGGGTGGAGCAGCAAGTGCTCTTTATTCGTCTAGCATCTCGCTAGAATAGAAGAGTCCGTAGACTCTTTTTAGTTTTCTAAGGTTGGTTTAAATTCAATAAGTGTCTGGAGACATTTGTTTTCATGTCAGGTGTTCTTTGTCTTAGTTTGATTCCGATCTACTCCTATGCTAAGTGTCTTTGTTTGGTTTGATTTCTTGTGTTTGCATGTATGGGCTAGCCGTCAGTGTTCAATGCTTATGTTAATATAATAACGCCAAAATGTGCTGCAAATTCATGTTCAAGTTGAAATAAGGCCGAAGGGCTAAGTGTACTACTGGAGATTATATATTCCAGCTCTGAAGTTTCCTTTTGAGCCCCCGTTCTACTATGGTTTGGATTCTAGTTGAAGTGTGCGACCATCTATTCAGATGAGGAGACCGAGTAAGAAACCACTAAGCGGAGAGCAAACAGATCAATCTCTATCTATGAGTTTCTCAACCAAGATCCACTATTCAACCAAGACCCGCTAACTAATACTTTTACGCGAGCTTAGTTATTGGAAGTTGCAGCCGAGGAACTCTTATCCCTAGCCCAGTTGTTGCAGCACAAGGCTTTGTCGCGATTGGGTCATATGTCAGTACTCTCACATACCCCGTTGTCTCCCTAGTATGCTGAGCTGAACTGAAGTGAAGTGAAGCTGTGGGCGATGATGGACTGATCCCATGCTATTCAGGCACCTGACAATGCTGGCTCCGACGGTGATGAGTCTGGCGGTGGCTTAGATGTTTCTCTTCCTGATCCTTCAAGGTCCCTCGTTCCTGACATTGTCCAAAGGCCGTTAGCGCTCTCCCATCTGACAGTGCGGGCTCTGCGTGTCACCTATGGCAACACTACCCGAGTGGTCTATTGCATAGTGGATCCACGGGTACCCCGTCGCTGCTTCATTTTTATCAACATCCGGTAAGCAGAACGGACAGAGAACTGTCCCGATTTCTCGTAATGCCAGGCCCAAAAGTCCTCCATCCGCATAGCAGCAAAAGTAGGCATTTCTTTGATACTTACTCACCTGTGGCTAGATTTACCACCATTCGAGTACTACTATCACGGGCTGCCTCGCACGGTCTTCTCGTTCATCAGATGGGCAGAGGGCTTTCCTTAATGGGGAGTTGGATGAGGAAATTTACATGGAGCAGCCAGATCAAGAGTACCCGCGCATTCGCCTAACCCCGGTTTTTTCGATCAAAATGAAGATTTTTTAGAAAATAAGCCCAAAAAGCATATGACCTTGAAAATAATCACCAGTTACTTGATCCATCCATGCGGTAAGTGGGAACGAATGTGACAGCCGATGGCAGTAGGATTTCCACAGGTTGAGCTCCTTATCTTTTGACTTTTCTAAGGATAGGCGAGTAGATATACTAGAATGGGATGAATCGAGCACGAGAAATCACTAGGCACAGGGGAGCCGTAGGGAAGAGGAGTAATATCATTATAAAGTTCATGAATTCGATTCATTTTGGAATCGATAAGTGAACATGGAATCTCGTCTTGTTCCCCTTGGTTCCGAGTCAATTTCGCTTGTCGAAATCATTCAATCCATAAGTTTTTGTTTTTTCGATCGGAATTTGGGTCAGCTGAACACTTATTTTCTCTTTCAAAAGTGGTGATGGTGTGGGTAAATTCAATCGATATCTTGTTTCCCCTTTCCGAGGCAAATTTCGGGGAAATCAGTGATTCATTGTTAGAAAGAGGGCCGAGCTATAAAATCTATAAAATGGAGCTTGATTGGTAGCTTCGGCCTCCCAGACCCAAATTAAGTTACCAACACGGAATGACATTTTAAACCTGACTTCCTGTTTGTCATTAGAAAGAATGGAAGAGCATTGTATTCCTCCTAGGAAATAATACAACAAGTCAAAATAAGAACGGAGAAGATTCGTTGATACGGAGCTGGTCCATTTTACAAGCGATCCCCTATTCTGCATCCCGAAGATCATACGGCCCAGAGCCAGAGCGATCATTACAGATATATAGGGACAGCAAGAATCGGTAAATACCGGGGATACCTTACTAAGCATTTCCTAGATCTTGAGTTAGGCGTAGCTACTTCCTCCCCCCATGTTCTCCTGATTCCCCATCCTTCCGCTGAAGCTAAACCAGTATCAGTTGATGGCGAGCATAGTAGATGCGGCTTTATCGTAAAAAAAGCAACCGGCTTTCGAGTAAAAAATAACTTATAGAAGCACTTGAGCGTGGTTTCGGCCTATAGCCGGAGGGAATGTTTTTCAAAATCGACCCAATTTTGGGCATTCGTAGAGGGGAAAGACAGCCATGCGATAAGCGAGGGAGAGGTTTGTCTTCCCAAAGTAGTCACTCAAGGAGACAAGTTCTACCATTGTACCTTGACCTGTGGAACTTGAGAAGCTCCTTTATTGCTATAGTTCTTGTTGAACCTTTTCTAAAGTCAACAATTTCTGCAACCAGGGAGGAGGCATCGCCTTACTTGCTATACCTTAAACCTCATCAAGAAAGTAAGCCCAGCGAAACCGCAATCCCAATCAAATAAAAGATCAGATGGGCTAATACCTGAGATCGATCGTTGTTGATTTTCTAGTTTTTTAGTTGACTCGGGACCTTCCATAGAAAACCAAGTATGAGCAATGGTCTAGTTTGCTGCACCTTCCTTCTCAGCGTACAACTGTAGATTGGATGAATGGTTTATCTTCGAATGTATGCTACAAGAAATGGGCTGAACCGATCTACAGGGAATGCAATAGCGAAAAGAATTCCACTCTATCTCAGATTTTTGTATCCTTTTCAAGGGCCAACCCTGGGCCAAGGTGAGCGCATCCGTATGGGCCTATTGCTCTTGACCTCTTCAGTTGTGCAGGCACAAATATGAACTGGTCTAAGTTTGTTCTTGACGATCCCCACAAGCTTCTCTTATCTACTTGAATGTAAATCAGAAAAGAGGAAGTCGCAATGCATTTTATTTTAGAAAGAATAAAAGACACGTGGATGGTATCGATCAAGAGACATGGCTAAAGGATGGAAGTGAATTAGAATCAGACGGTCATCGAACGAATTCCCAATAAATGGAAGATCTACGTGCAACGAATTTCGTATAAAAAGTAAAGTAGGCGATTTCACCGAGAGGCCTATTGAACTAGCTCCCATGCATGGATCTGCATTGTGTGCTTTCGCCAGGCCGAGGGTGAAAAAGAAATGTACCAAGAGTTCCGTATGAATTAGGTTTGCCTTTCCAAAGAAATGAGATAAGGAGCAGTAAGGCCTGGTGGCTCTGCCTCAGCCGTTGCCTTGCCTTGCCTCTTGCTCAATGAGACTAATAAAACACTTTCTAATCTGTCTCATAACCTGACTAGACTACTCTGTTTTTCAATTAGTTGAGTGCCGGATAGGGGTAAAAGTGACTCATTTGGCCTTTCCGCTAGTCTTTTATATACTCGAAAGCCGTTTGCACGAGAAAAAGAATGGAGCTGAGCTAGAGGAACAGGTTTTGGGTTTAGCTGTAGCTAAGGACAACTTATTTTAGGAATGTTTTGGATCACATCGACATCCATTGGTGTAAAATATGCTTTGAGCTTTGGCATGTCCCACGTCCATGCACTATGGTCGATATAGTCACTAACCAAGCACGACGCATCATCCACAAGACGTGTCACCGGCCGGAGCAAGCCATCTCGAGGGATCTTGTGCATCTGTGCTCTCCATGCATCCGTGCTCTCCCCCATACCAATGCAGCAGATAAGGAGTATTAATTGACTGCGCCCCATTAGAGGAAGAGATGGCTAGGACAACGGCATACTTGTCTTAGCGGAACAGAGAGAAACCTGCTGCAGGCGTGAAGCCGAGGCCTGATATACTATCTAAATAAGTCATACAAGAAGAAGTCGGTAGCTTAAGAAGGAGGCATGCCATACTAGGTTCGATAAGAACCCAACTTGATCTTGATTCGGCAGATCAACGAATTAGAACTAGCTTGCTTCGAGAAAGAGTTTACCGAGTTTCCTCCCCTAATCTTAATGGACCACTCAACTGTATATCTTGTGCTTGATAGGTCGGATCAGAGGCCTTCAGTTCCAGCCGGATTTCCCTTGTGACGTTATTGAAGTAGCAGCAGCTGAGCTGTGATCACGTTGCTGTTCTGATATATGCATGCTTGTCTAACCTCGCTCTTGAACTTGTGCATGTCTGCTTCGTCTTTCTTGATCGGTTCCTTGTGTTGCATACAATGAAATGGTGTCATGTGACGCTGGGCATAATCTCTGAAAACTCCTGACTGGTTCAATGTGGTTTTGTTTATTCAACACCAATTGCCTTAGCTTTCTTTTTCTGAAGGAGACAGAGAAGAGAGTAGCTAGATTTCTTTTTCTATTTTGATTTACAAATGGTCCGGTTTTATTTCAAAATGGTCCGTACTTTTCGATCTTTGGGCTTATTAAGCTTAAGAATCTTACTTAATAGGAGAAAATAGCCTCCTAAACATATGGCTAGCAACTGGTTCACCAGGAGTACGCAAGAAAGGCAAAAGCACTATGAATTATTGATTTAGGAATGGGAATGGGCTAGAACCCTGGGTTCTTCCTTATATAATTAATGGTATTTTCATTCTAATACTCTATCCGAGAGTTCTCAGTATTTAGCAAAGCTGTTCCTATCTAACGGATAAAAACTGGATCAAATGACAAAGACATTGTTTGTGGAGAAAGAGGTGGCTTTTCCCGGATGAAATGAAACATTTGATTTGTGTAACAGGAGAAAGATTTCCCACTCCTTAGCCATAAAGATATGTGGCCATGAAAAAGGGAGGGGATTCAGTGGAACAGGATTGGCCGGGCGGTAGAGTGATGGAAACACTTGTTGATTCCTATTTTGGACCCTAGCTCCATGGAACAATATGCTACTGCGGAAACATGGAAGAATTGCAATCTTAGATCAAACCACTATGTGTGGAAAGCTTGATAAGGGTCAGTTACTTGTACATTTGATTAGTATGAGCCACTCACATCATTTTTTAAGGATAGGTGGGAGTAGGACCCTACAATAAAGAGTAGATAGCCCACATGAATCATGGGAATAACAATACGAGGCCTTTGACGAGTAAAGGAGAAATGCAAGATTTGGATCCGCGATTTCAACAAGTAGTTCGTGCTTCGTCGGCAAGAGAGACTATAGGCCATGAAAACCCACCCTGGTATCTCCACCTGTGGATTGAGAGTCAAAAAGTGTGAATTTCGTATGTCCCGCTGGCACATGATTTCGATTACTTTTCTTGTTTCCCGTTTCGGAGATCCGATAATGGAATGCTAAATCGATATCTGGGGTCGAGCCAAGGTACTTATCCTCTCGTCTATAAATCAATGACCAATGAAATACCAAAGTGGTGATAAATCAAGGGAAGGACAGGAGCAGCATCGTAGCTAGGAACAGGTGCTGCACCGTAGCTAGTAGGAAGAAGTACAGCATAACTACATTCCCCATAGGGTTGGCGCCCCTCTTCTCCAATACAAATTGAATCATAGCAAGGGCTAAGCTATCTTAAAACCTACAATCAATCTGTTTATAGAACTCAATACTACTCTCCATGAGATCATCATAACAAAAACTAGAATTGCCTAGCGAAATAGGAATAGAAAGAAATCCAGGGTAACTTGTATCATGAGATGGGTCCATTCCAATTGGAATTCCGTACGGCTACAACTCTTTTTAAACGAGTCGAAGTCCAGTCTTGTCACTTTCCCATCATCCCTTTCCGCATCGTCCTTCTCTATTGGGGGCTCCCAACACCTCAGCCACACATCTTTTTTGTTCGCTCCCCATTTTATTCTCTAAGGAACCCTCTCCTTAATGAGCGTAGATTGATGGAGATGGATTTTGTACCAGTCAATCTTTATATCCTTTCTGGCGTAGTTTTGTAAAAGATCGGCAGGTGATCCGTCCTTTCTCCTCTGCCGTGGTTCATGCATTCTTCCTTTTTGGAAAGCGGATAGGGATCGGGTGAATTAGAGAATAGACAGGCGTCTGTTGGCATTTCATCCTTTCTTCTCCTTTCAGGGCCTATCCGAAAGAGAATCCAGTACCTCTTGGTCCTAAATATCAGAATAGGACACGCAACAACGGAACAACAAGAGCAAGACCGCTCCAAACTAAATCACAGTAGAAGTTATGGCCACTCAGGCTGGACCAAAACAGCAAGCGGAAGGTCTCCAAAAGTCCTACATTAGCACCAAGCCATCCCCCAATGGAGGGTATAACGGAGTGTGGTAAAATCTAGTTGTTAACACTCCCGGCTGTGGGTTCTTCACAATTAGCAGGGCTTCTATTCTAGTACAGAGATCACCACTTGTTATGCCAGGGTCTCCTTTTTTGAGTTGGTTACTGTCTTGTTGAGCAACGTTTTCCCGGCAATCTCCGCTTATTAGCGTGGCCTCTAACAGGTCGGGAGAGTACTAAAATCTGGCTTATACGCCTCGCAAGATTGAACATCTGCGAAAGTCGTCTCGAAGCTCTGACTCTCGAGAGAAAGTCTTGCCTACTAGTGACTTATTTTACTGAATAAGAATGCCTATTGTACTAGCTTCTTTCTTGACTCCATTAACTCAGTTTACAGAAAGGAATCCGTCCAGTCCAGTAAGAAGGAATAGAGAAGAAGAAAGTCACTCATCAACTCCTACTTTGGTTATTGAGACTTGCCCGCGTATCTGACCTATGTGTACCTATTCCCTAGCCTAAGTAGCTTACCCACTATCCTAATAACTGTTTGTCAATCCGGCAGCTTGCCCTACTGCCTATCGATGCTACTGTCTGAAGTCTCCTACTCATATACCCAAGGTCAAAGACTTTGAAGGGCAAAAAACTGATTTCGGAATTGCTTAACTATTGAGAGCTAATATCGGGGAGTAGTAAGCCAGACCACCACAAGATGAATGAGTGCTCCTCTCCTATGCCGACTTACTAGCCAGGTTGAGCCTTTGAGCCATAAGAGGAGGGAGAATCTGGTTGATTTTCCAGGGAATGATTATATGGATTTCAAGGAGGATATTGTTACCTTCATCAGATTGATTGATAACTGGTCGTCGATTGACAACAACTACTTTTTCCAATGAGAAAGGAAGGAGGAAGGGGATCTCAACAAGCCATGGATATATAGCCTATAGCCGAGTCCACAAAGAAGACGGTTTCAAAGCTCGAAGAGCATATTTGTGAGGCTGATCCCTAAGTGCAGAGTTTCATGTGACGAACAACGAAACTCCATTTCTTCAAACACAACCCTATGCCACCGACAAACGTTTGACTTTGACTGTGTTTTTTTGGGGCTATGAAGATTCTACTTATACCCAATGATGGAACATTTTGAAAATATGTTCAACGGGGTCTTAAGAAAGGCAAATTTCAGGCCTGTAGTTTTTAAGATCATCTCGCTAATCGAAAGATGAAGGATAGCGAACACTAGATGCCTAGTGGCCTTATGCAAACAAAGAAGAGGGATGCCTAACCAATTGATCCTAAAAGATCTTATTTGAGATAGGTCAGATTGGACTTAGTGGCCAACGTTAGGGATGGTAGAGTCAATATGGGATGTGGAATTCCAGGAAACGTTCTTATCCGCGCTCACTGATAATGTGAACCTGGTCCTTAGTTTCCTCCAACTGATTCCTGTTTTTTTAGCCTTTTTCAGTAAGTCCTTAATAGCTAAAAATGCTTTGACTCTAAGGGTTACCTTGGTACCTTTATTCGGGTATGCTTCTTTTCGGACAGGAGGGGCAGATTGACATTCAGGCAATGGCACATGGATTCTATTGAGAAGGGCCGGCTACTCTCGACGACGGGGTGGGGGAATGAGATGCTAGGAGATGGGAGTTATTGGTGGATTGAGAGGGGAGCAGATGCGTGGGCTAGTTCAATCTTTTTGCTCCTACCTTCCTAGCCTTATGGGCAGGAGTCCTCTGGCCTAGTCATGAAACTCTTCCCGCAGCCTTCCTTGCCCTTATTGCCCAGCATACCTCGGAAGGCATACCCTGGAACAAATTCATTCATCTGCCCTCTTCGCGATAAAGCTTTGCCTTACTTTGCTTGCTGGCTCTCAGCCCACCTCCTTTACTACACTACACCCTCTCACCGCCCCTATTCAGCCCGAAAGGCTTCTAACTTCCCCGAAACCTTACTTATTCAGGGCAATATTCGGAACTTAGGGTCACTTCCTTTCATCCGCCTTTCTCTCATATGCTTAGAACATATCCATAGAAATGGAATTCAAAACTTTGGAATAGTTTCGAGGAGAGCCGAGAGGACACGTTCAAGGAGTAGTCTAAAGTAGCAGACAGAGGGGTGCTCCCGCTTAGGCATTAGGCATTAGGCACGAGAAAGGACATCGTTCTCGGCCATCCCTTCCTTCCCGGAAAAAGGCTTTCTTGCATCTTTTGCTTCCCCACCCGGCCTCTATTCTAGATTTACCGTCTTCGGATGCATCAGTTTATTATGCTTATGCCTAATCTTAATACTGGCTAGTTACTTCAATTACCTTACCCCACCGCCCCTCCTTTTAAGGAGGTTTCAGAGCACCCAGTCACAGCTCATCACAAGAAAGGATTGATGGTCGAGTCCCCATGCATGAAGTCAGTGGATTCGAGTGAACTGACCGTACTACAAATCGACATACTTGAGGAAGCTTCTTACTAAAACAAAGAAAGGGCAGCTCCAGTTGTGTTGTCGATTCCCTTCTCCCGAGAGCTTTCACACTCTGGGATGGGAGTCCCTTCCAAGACTTGACCAAAAGCTCCCCACAATTTCTTGATTTGAAGCAGTTCGGAGGCCTTCTTCTATTTACGATTCGCCCTCGTCTGTCACTATGGATGTTCTAGCTTTAGTCTTTAGTGTCATTTCGAGTTATGCATTTGGAATGCTCCCCTTCCAAGCAAACTAAACTAACCTTGCTAAGTGCTAGCCAGGTGAAACTGCTTTTCGCTAGTAGTTTTGGTGCTCTCTTCCCTTTAATCCAATTGAATCAATCGATCAGAAGAACAAGAAGGCATTGTACTTTTAATAGGCCCTACTTCCGAGACCTCTATCTCTATTTATTTTCATTCTTCCCTTCGGTCAGATACTAGAATATAGTATTTTTATTGGACATCCTCCTCACTATTGAAATTAGGGAAAACCGGATCAGTAAACTATTGCATCTAAGGGAACAGAGCAGCAGATCCCGAGATAAGAAAGATACAGAAATATGGAACTTCACTGCCTTACTTGGAAAGCTAAGTAGGTTATTGACCCACTAATCTTACCTTCCCTCAAACCTTCCACTGAAAAGAGCAGATCCTAGAAAAAAGGATAGCGAATGATCGATTCACCATTGATAGCATTAACCCTAAAAGGAGGGATGAAGCACATGCCACCACATCCACTAAAGAGAAGGAAAAGAGAAAAGAGAGGCGCCAGGTCCAAGAAGGTATGGAAAAGGCATTAGAGGTTTGATTCGCTCAAGGTTTTGAACAACAAGTCAGGTAAACCACCAGGTAATACCAACCACGGTTGACTTGATTTTCGATAGATTGAAATGCTTTCAAATTCAGCATGGTTGTGAGATTAATCGTACCCACCCGGCTAGGTCACCTGCGAGACTCGCTAATATACTACTTTCTTTCAGGCAATGAAAAAAGTATGGTTTCTAGTACCTCACTAACCACTGCTCGCGAGAAGCATGGGGGGAGTCTAGAAGCACGGCGGGAGTCTAGATAGAAGGGTTTTCAATAATGGTGGTTCGTTGCCTCACCGTAATAAGTGCCTTAGTACTTTCGAGTCTAAGGGGCGTGAGTTAGAGGCACAATATTATTTCTATACAGTCAACTAGCAGCCCTAGCTAATTGAGCATCAATCACTATTTCTCTAAGTCATAACTAGTACCTCCCTTGTGGCGAAACCAATGGTTCACTTGATTTCTAAAGAACAACTTTCATCGTACGGCAGGGCCAAGGATATATATGCCCTTCTCTTCATTGCTTTCCTGAAATGCGTAAGTAATCACCTTTGAAATGGTACCAAAAGGCCGGCTCAAATCGTCTATTACAGCCCGGTGGAACCTATTCTTCGACTACTTCTTCCTTCGACTAGTGTGCTTAGATAAAATACAATGGTACCTATATCACTCGCTGTTGAAATTGTAGTTTAGGTGGACTATATGTCTTTACATCTTCTCCGGCCGATCGGGGTCTCCAAAGTAAGCAAAAAAAGGAGTATTAACAGCCATCTTATGTTGTTTGTCGGGATTCATTCTAACTAGAGTGAGCTCACGGACCACCTTCGAACGAAAGTGAACTCTCTTCCTCCGATCTCTATAATGGGTCTAGTAACTGCTTTAGCTGCTCGTCTCACAATTAAGTTGGTGGGTGCTTGGTCCATCTTCTTATTCCAAAGCTCCGAGATGAATTCAATCTTATCTTACTGGGGCTCTCCCCTTCGGTTTGAAGAAGATCGTGCATGCTTATTCTCAAACTGGTACACACTTTGGTATTCTACCCTGCATCAAAGAATAGGCCTCAACACTTTGAGTGTGAAATCCAGCTACTCTGCTATCGCCTCCCGCGCGAACAGCTTTCGAGTAAGAAAGTTCAAATGCATTTTTACATCTATTGAAGGAATTGAATGGAATAGAAAAAAAAGAGTGGTATGGAGACTTGATATTGTACCAATACTTTAAAGTAGTACAGAGGATACTTCATATTGTACCAATACACATTCAAATCACTATCACCAATTTCTTACAGGATTCAGACTTTAATCAATAAAAGCGCGTACTATTTATTACCACCAGGAATGGAAAAATAGTACTATGTGGATCTGGTGCGACTACGGAAAATGGAGCATTGGTACAACTGATCTTCACAGGAGAGCGGTATGCTTAAAGCCAAGAGTGCGGCTTAAGCACCACCTTACCTTAAGGGCAGTCAAAGCTATAAGCTGGTATATCACCCTACAACAATTTTTAAGCTGGTTTGCCTCCACCATTGGATTTGGTTGCAGCTCGCACCGACACCTCGTAGTTTGTGTACAAGGTTGGTAGTCACACTGCTTACCTCCTATTATATGTCGATGACATCATCCTTACAACCTCCAGTGATGCTTTCCTTCGCCACATTATCGATCTTCTTCATGAAGCTTGACAAGAACCTATTTTCTGTTTTCTTCTGTATCGGGCCAAAGGGCATGACTCTGACATGACTCTCAATGGCGCTATTCCGTCATCAGATAGCTCGGTTGCAGCTCCGGTTCCAGGTTTCAATTCCATCCGTTTCATAATTTCTTATAAGTGATGTTATGTTACATTTTGACTGAGTATTGAATAAGTTGGGTCATGAGAATGGAAGTTGAGTCATGTTGATACTAGATCCATGTCTTGATTATTCGACTTTTCCATTCCAATGAACGATACTATGGATTCCATTCCAAAGATTCATTACTGTGATTTTTTTATATTTAATTGAATTGAACTACCAAGATCTAGAATAGGTGGATATGTTGCAGAGGAAACGTACAAGGTATATATACTTTTTAGTTAGATAATTCCTCAATGACCAGGTGGTTGCACCATGTAAAACCGATTAGAGATCAGAGGATACAGATCTAGTTCCTTGCTTAGCAGAGGCAGAGCGGAGTTTGGATAGTCATGAGGTATGTCGAGGAATGATGTTGATAACACAAATAGATAATTCATGCATTACGAAATGAAAGAGGCTGATAGTAAAACAATCAACAGTAACTAGTACCTTGCTCTAAGAGGCTGAGATGAGTAGGGTGCAGCATCCTACTATTGATGATCTTACCTTCCCTGGAAGGTATTCCCGCAGAGAGAAATCTTTAATTGAACTTATCATCCTGCCTGTCTTCTACTTCTCCTCCTCCGCTTATTGATATTACAATCGTATCTTATGCATTCTCTCCTGACGACTCAGCTTCGGCTCAAGGCCCCAGAGGGAGAGTATCATTATTGAGTTGACTAACTCCAACCTCGGTATAAAATTCTTTATCAGCGGGTTCGCTTTTCCAGAATAGAAATTTGTATGATAGATCTACGGCGGAGCCGTTTACCAATGTGGAAGTAGTAAGTTTTGACTGACCCAATACAGCACCCTTACTATTATCCCTCTTTTTTCATGTATCGGCTCGGGGTATCGAAAAGCAAAAGTTATATCTCCCCTGTCCATAGATTTAAGGATAGCGAGGCATACCAACGCCATGCCAACAAGAGGAACCATCCGGACTTAAAACAGCCGACCTACCCCTTGCCACTTCTTCCTCTAAGTCAACTTGATAGATTTCTGCACGAGTTTTCAAGTGCCATCTCCAGTCTAAGCGGTTGAGTTCAGTGATTGTATTGAACAAAAGCCCCCTCCCAGGGCAGGTACACGACTGTCTCTCTTCCAAAGTGTGATCATCTTCTCGAGTCTCCTGTTTCCACCTATTTAAAATGGTCAGCCTGTGCGGCATCAATTGGATTTGAATTCTAAAATAAAGTAGACTTCGGTGAAGGAACCTATTCTCTAGTATCTGCTTCGGCCATCTCATCTGGTTTCGGCCTTCTTTGTGAGCAGCTCCTAACTCGCTCGACGGGGTATGATCGCTACTGTTGATAGGTCGATCGAAAAAGAATAAGTTCCAGGACACAGAAAGAAAGTACTCTAACACTTTCTTCGCCATTCTTTTCTGAGGAGCTCTATTTTGCTAATACAAATGTAATGCTACCTCCCTACGGCGATTCATAACTAGAAGAACTCGTTGGCACAACCGGACCTTATTAAAGGCCTCGGCCGTCTGATCGACTGAAAGATCTTATCTTGGAGTTCTAGTATGGGTCGTCGGCCCTTTCTCCTCCTCAGTAGGTGCAAACCCAGGTTCTGTAAATGATTATAACTGCCTTGGAGCTAGATAAGCAAACCTTCTTCTGTTTGAGTATGATGGATGTTACACCCACTGCCAGATACAAGCAAAAGCTTTCCAGCTAAGCTAGGAGTCAGAACGAACTCATGAAGCTATCCTTCTTCTTGGATCTCAAGATTCAAATGGAATTTTATCACCCCGGATTTTGGCTTTAATTTCCACTTTATACTTGAGTTAAGCAAGGCACCAGCATGGGAGAGAAGATAGCCCCTTGATACGTCCATTTTGCATCATGTTTTCCTACTGTTATTTATAATGTTTTAATGCATAATAATGCTTTTGGGAGTAATTCTAATGCCTTTTCTCTCATAATATGCAAGGTTTACACAGAGGGAGAATACCGGCAGCTGGAATTCTGGACCTGAAAAAGCACGTCAGAGCTACCTATTCTGCACAACTCCAAATAAGCTGAAACTTCACGGAGATTTTTTATGGATTATTTAAGAATTATTGGAGCAAATAACTACCAGAGGGGGCCCACCAGGTGGGCACAACCCACCTGGGCGCCCAGGCGCGCCCTGGTGGGTTGTGCCCTCCTCGGCCCACCTCCAGTGCCCCTCTTCTGGTATATAAGTCATTTTGACCTAGAAAAAAATAAGGAGAGGACTTTCGGGACGAAGCGCCGCCGTCTCAAGGCAGAACTTGGGCAGGAGCACTTTTGCCCTCCGGCGGAGCGATTCCGCCGGGGGAACTTCCCTCCCGGAGGGGGAAATCATCGTCATCGTCATCACCAACAACTCTCCCATCTTTGGGAGGGCAATCTCCATCAACATCTTAAACAACACCATCTCCTCTCAAACCCTAGTTCATCTCTTGTGTTCAATCTTTG
The DNA here is from genome assembly GCA_011799875.1 of Thinopyrum elongatum. NCBI lineage: Eukaryota > Viridiplantae > Streptophyta > Magnoliopsida > Poales > Poaceae > Thinopyrum > Thinopyrum elongatum. The sequence continues at coordinate 289,516,900 of CM022301.1, forward strand.
CACCGGAACCTTAGAGTGGTGCTTGTGGGTGACTAGTAGTGTTGATTACATCTTGTAGTTGATTACTATATGGTTTATTTGGTGGAAGATTTTATGTTCAGATCCATTATGCTATTTAATACCCCTCTGATCTTGAGCATGATTATCATTTGTGAGTAGTTACTTTCGTTCTTGAGGTCACGGGAGAAGTCATGTTGCAAGTAATTATGTGAACTTGATATGTGTTCGATATTTTGATGATATGTATGTTGTGATTCCCTTAATGGTCTCATGTGAACGTCAACTACATGGCACTTCACCATATTTGGGCCTAAGGGAATGCATTGTGGAGTAGTTATTAGATGATGGGTTGCTAGAGTGACAGAAGCTTAAACCCTAGTTTATGCGCTACTTCGTAAGGGACCGATTTGGATCCAAAAGTTTAATGCTATCGTTAGATTTTATCTTAATACTTTTCTCGTAGTTGCAAATGCTTGCGAGGGGGTTAATCATAAGTAGGAGGTTTGTTCAAGTAAGAACAACACCTAAGCACCGATCCACCCACATATCAAATTATCAAAGTAGCGAACACGAATCAAATCAACATGATGAAAGTGATATGATGAAGTTCCCGTGTACCCTCAAGAACGCTTTGCTTATTATAAGAGTCCGTTTTGGCCTGTCCTTTGCCTCAAAAGGATTGGGCTACCTTGCTGCACTTTTGTTACCGTTAACGTTATTTACTTGCAACAAATTATCTTGCTACCAAACAACTTGTTACCAACTATTTCAGTGCTTGCAGTTAATACCTTGCTGAAAACCACTTGTCATTTCCTTCTGCTCCTCGTTGGGTTCGACACTCTTACTTATCGAAAGGACTACGATTGATCCCCTATACTTGTGGGTCATCAAGGCTCTTTTCTCCCCTCGGGATCGCTTACTAGCCGACCTGCTTGATTTATTTATGAGGTATCCAGATGGCACTGCACCGGCGAGGGAAAGGGAAGCTGATGAGAGGTAAGGGAAAAGTCCATTTAATGAATAGGTTCACTACAGAATGTACTATCTCTAGACCCCCTCTCTATACTCCCTCATAATATATGGATCCCCCAGATAATATTGATCCTCCAACAGCTGACATATCTTATCTAAACTCCCAGAAACCTGGGCATGGCTTTTTCGAACTTAGTTGATTTCGCAAGAAGCAACTTGAAAAGCACAAAGACTACGTCTAAACAAACCTTACGTCTTCGTTCGGCTCATTCTTGCTTATCTCACCCTATTTCCTTACTTTAGCTTAGAAGTAGGCATATGGGAAGTTACACAAAGATGACTTATTGGTTGGCCTAAGCTTACTCGATTCCATTCTTTCCAGTATCATATACGCCTAGTGAAATGCATCTATCTCCTCTCCTCCCCTTCTTTCTTTTTATCCATTTTATATACCTAGTCGAAGACTACTTCAGATTATAGGGCAGGCTTTTCTACCCATTGACCGGGACCGATCACTGTGTTTGACCGCTCTTGGTATTCAGACCTTGGACTTTTTCGCTAGGAGCTGATCCATTCTTTAAGAGCTCTATACATAAAGAGAAGGCGTATTCACTTAAAGGACTGTGAAATCTACCCTATGCCCCAAAAAGTCTAGGCACCTAAATAAAGTCAAGATGGGATCCCTGACCAATAGATTAAGCTATCCAATGAGTTAGGAACCTTTTTTCTTCCCCCTTCTCTTCTCCGCTTTGCTCTGTTACTCCTTTTGCAGATGGTTGGTCACCACTCTTAGCCTTTTTGTTCTCTGCTTGTGGTGGGTCTCCAATCTTGATCCGGTGCTGACTTAATAGGGAAACCTACCTAGAAAATGCCCCCTTTTCCGGTCTGGTTAACAAAGCCTGTAAACCAAGAGTGGAATGAAGAGCTAAAATGTCACCTTTACCCTTATCCTATTTCTTTCTTACTTGTAAACCAGACTGCGTCATTCCTTTTTTCTTTCTTTGGTAAGGAAGGGACGGCTATTCCAATAGGTTGATCTTGATAAAATGTGCAGCGGTAAGCAACTAATAATCTCAATGCAGGACTGCCGTTCCCATAGGTTCCTCCTCCAAAACCTTCTTAGGCGAAAAAGACTAGAAGGGCTTATTCCCACTGCTGATTACTGAGAACCTTCTACCGGGAAAGATTTCCTTCTGTGCCTAGTGGTTTTTGAATTGGAAATGGGAAAGGCAGAGAGAATTTACTCAAATTCCACTATGTTATGTATACAATGATCGGGTTGCGTCTGGTATGATCGGGGTGCTTTATCTAAACTAGGCAGGATAACTTGGCTAACTTTCCTACTCTGATAGCATCTCTGAACGGCAGGTACCCTCAACCGCCGTAACGAAGGAATGAATCTATTAAGTGGGAAAGAGCCCTCATGGTAGCTATATCTGCGAGGATTCCAAGGGTTCTAATTAATCTCGTTACAGACCCACATCAAACATGCAACAGCTTGTCGCATACTCCTGCTACTCCGACCTACGCTTCTCACATCGCATCCTTGGTCCTTAAACGACGGTATATTCTTTTTTCCGGGTTCTATGAGCGTAAATGGAGACACTTCCCCCATCTTCGACATATGAATATGCCTCGCCTCGAAGATAAAGAAATCCTGATTATGGAGAGAGATTCTCCACATGAATGAACGACCCATCAGGTTTGAACTGACTTAGGTTGGACCAGGACCCACCTATCTCCACCAAGAAGGAATCGCTTTGGTTACGCAGTTCAATTGGCGATAAAAGCCAACCTAATCTGTGGGCCGGTAGACCAGCCAAGTAACTCTTCAAATGAAGAACTTATTTCCCCACACTTATCTCTATGAAACTTCCTTCATAGTTAGGAGAGGTTTTTTTTAGCTTTTTTCTCTTTTACCGCAGGAAGTTCCTCAAAAGTATGAAAGGCCGGAGGGCTTTGTACCAACCATTCTAGTGTGGTTGGATTCTGTTCAACAGCCCAAGGATTTTCCGCACATTTTTGGTTCTTTCCACTGCTTGAAGTGATTGCGACAACTACGAAGAAACAACGAATCACAACTACGGATATATAATAACCGAAACTGCTCAGAGCATTCCATCCGGCGTAAGCATCTGGATAATCTGGAATGCGACGTGGCATACCCGAAAGCCCTAAGAAATGCATGGGAAAGAAGGTCAGATTAACCCCAAAAAAAGTGATCCAAAAATGGATTTGGCCTAAAGTTTCAGGATATGTCCGACCAAAGATTTTACCCACCCAATAGTAAAATCCAGCAAATAAAGCAAAAACGGCTCCCATAGAAAGTACATAATGGAAATGTGCAACCACATGTCGAGCAATGTCTAGCCCAGAGTTTGCTAGAACTATTCCAGTGAGCCCTCCTATGGTGAACAAAAAGATGAACCCTACAGCAAATAACATGGGTGTTTTGTATTGTATTGAACCTCCCCACATGGTAGCGATCCAACTAAAGATTTTGATTCCTGTGGGCACAGCTATGATCATGGTAGCTGCGGTGAAGTAGGCACGCGTATCAACGTCTAAGCCCACAATAAACATATGATGAGCCCAAACTAGAAATCCAAGAACACCTATACTTATCATGGCATAAACCATGCCTAGATACCCGAAGACCGGTTTTCTTGAAAAGGTCGATACGATATGACTAATAATACCAAATCCAGGTAGAATGAGAATATACACCTCTGGATGACCGAAGAACCAAAAGAGATGCTGGTATAATATTGGGTCTCCACCTCCTGCGGGATCAAAAAAGGTTGTATTAAAGTTTCGATCGGTTAATAACATTGTAATTGCCCCCGCCAGTACCGGAAGTGATAACAAAAGTAGGAATGCTGTCACTAGAACAGACCACACAAAAAGTGGTAATCTATGCATAGTCATTCCAGGTCCACGCATGTTGAAGATAGTTGTTATAAAATTGATAGAACCTAAATTTGATGAAATACCTGATAGATGAAGACTAAAAATTGCTAAATCAACTGCTCCTCCAGAATGGCTAGTAATACCACTTAAGGGCGGATAGACTGTCCACCCAATGCCGCTGCCCACTTCTACTAAGGCTGAGCTTAATAGGAGCAAGAGACTTGGTGGCAACAACCAGAATGATATATTATTTAATCATGGAAATGCCATGTCAGGTGCACCTATCAGAATCGGAACAAACCAATTACCAAATCCACCTATCATCATTGGCATAACCATAAAAAAGATCATTAAAAAAGCGTGAGCCGTTATTAAAACATTATAAAGTTGATGATTCCCACCAAGAATTTGATCACCGGGTCGGGCTAATTCCATACGAATCAGTACGGAGAAGCATGTGCCCATCACTCCTGCAATGGCACCGAAGATGAAATAGGGAGTCCAAATGTCCTTGTGGTTAGTAGAGAAGAGCCATCGAACCATATTTTTCATTTTTTTTATTTTAGAAATGAAAACTTTCCTTATCAAAGAGGGTCCCAGGGACTGGAAGAGAAAAGAATCAGAATTACTGAGCTACCCTGCTTTTTTTTTCTAATTCCCTTCTAAGATCCTCCGACTTAAACAAGTCGAGAGCATGCTCGTGCTCAGCCTTTTCGAGACTTGCCTTGCTCTTGGGGATTTCTTCCCACCGGATCCTCTATTCCACTTCTAGGCACCTCCTTGCGGAGCTTTCCGCCTCAAGGAAATCTCGGTTGTGGGAAACAGCATTTTCAAAGAAAACTGATCCTCCCTCATTCTCCCGCAGATCATGATAAGACGCTTGGAGAACAGTGAAAGAATCAGTTGCGTGAATATGGTCCAGATAGGAACGAATCGCTTCATCGACCAAGTAGGGCTCGATCGGTAGATAAGGCCCTACTCTTTGATAAAGCGCCACAAATTCCTGAATGACATCCTGTCACATAGAAGAGAGCTTTTCTTCCATTAGGAAGAGCTTAAGCCACCCAGGTACGTCTTCCAGGGGGGTATTGTGATTAAGCTCGTTCTGAATGAACGTAACCCATCCCGGATCCTGCTCGTAAAGACTCAGATAGAAGTTTAGCCCTGCTAAATGAGCTAGAGCCTGGGGGTCTTGAATCTCCGGCGGGAGAGTGATCAGAAAGGAGGAGCCGACAAAGCACGAACTAAAAAGATTGAAAATTGGTATTAGGCATAATATAAAACGACAAAGGAATATCAATATAAAAATAGAAAGTAATATCAAATTATATATTAAGGGAAACTTAATACATAAAAAAAATAGAAAGTAGTAAAGCGGGTAGTGGAGAAGAGCCATTGAACCAGATTTGTCATTTGCTTTTCATTTTGAAAACTTGACTTATCAGAGAGGGGCCAGGGGGCTGGAAGAGAAGAACTTGAATACTAAACGCTGGAAGAGAAGAACCTTAATACTAAACCAAGTTTCGGGAACTTCTTGGTGACTTGATTGGTTCCCTTCCCCCAATTTGCAAAGGATGATTCCCGTGAAGGTGATCTCAGTCACTATTCTATGATATTTCTGGATGCTTTTGAGAAGCTTTTCCTTTTACCTAATGCCGGCTACCGACAACTTACTTCATGCTATTACTAACACTTATGACTGAGCCGCACTTGCTTTCCAAAAGAAATTGAAACTATCATGCCTGAGACTAGCCAATAGAAGAAAGAGCCACAAGCAAGCCATAGCAGCATCCTTTTTCTTCGCTTTCTTCAACAATGTGAATCTACCTCACTCCTCATCATAACTCAAATACAAATTCGAGTTCCAAATTGATATTTCCTCACGTAAGCAATAAAATGTGAAACCAATATTCATCATGAAACTTCAGACACTGATGATTGTGAGCTTCTGGAAGAGAGACGACGTAGGCTAATTCAAAGTAAACAGAAAACCACCCCTTAAACTCATTTGCTCAACATTATTTCCACAGCAACTAGAAAAGTGGAGAAAATCCAATAAGGGGAGGTCCCGGTGAATACAAATCAATTGGAAACCGAACCCTGCATTCATGTCTCTAACAAGGCTGTATAAGCTAAGCGGCCATGGACCCATGGACCCGGGGAATCTGAACCATTAGGTAGAGTTTCAGCTGAAAGAAAACCAGGTCAATCTTCTGATCACGAGTCTTTACAAGCTTGAAACAACTTAAGCACAAGTGGGAGTCGCCCCTTTTAAAGTCAGTATTTATGCGGCGCTGAACTAACGAGCGGATACCTAACCTTCGAAGGAGAAGAAAAGACGGATGTATCTTTCATTCATATCGATCAGATGTGCTTTGCTCAGGACTCCCATTTTACCATTGCTTAAGCCATATTACATAAAGCATAGTGAGTGATACGCAATGCTGGTACCACCATGTTTTTTTCCTCACTGTGTAGCCACACTCGTTTGTCCATTTCTACTTATTATTTATGTTAAATAGTATATGTTGGTTGTAGAAGCACTGGCGTTCAGGGATTGTAAAATCCATAATATCAAGAAGCGGTAGGAACCTGGCTAACTTCGATGCAGATAACGCACTGTAGAAGAAAGTGGATCAACCAAAGTAGACCTTGATCGAAAGGCACCACAAGGCGAACCAATAGAGTGTGGTGTAAGCGGTGAAGTAGAATAGGAATTGAAACTGCTTGAACTAGAAAGGGCTTTCGATACCGCGCTACCTCGGGAGCTCTGGAAACGGTATACTCGCTTCACTCATCTATAATGGTATCCTTGAAAGCTAGCTAAAGTGGGTTCTAGGCAAAGTTCTCCTAAGCAGGGCGGAAGGAAAAACAAGAGCAGTATAGCTCTACATTAAGCTTCGGGGGCCTCATCTTAATCACTCACCTTCTACTAATCGGACCGTGACAAAACAACCAGCCCAGCAATAGGCAAGGACTGGCTGAAATCCCTTTCTGGATCCAGTCTATCCGTATCTGCTGTCCCTTTCGCTTTTCGTGTTGATGGAGCTCGGTCAGATAGTTCCGGTATTGCGAAGGAGGGCAACGCATTGGGATCGTCCAATCCCTTCTGATCGGTTGTCATATTGAATTGCAAATTCTCGTATAGTAAGAGTTCCTTCGGTTTCCTACCTAGCACATTCTCTGTTGTCTACGCCAATATTTGACCTGCGAGTCGAGTGTGGCTGGCTACATACGGGGGAACTCAACCTACCTTTCGAAGGGTAGACCTTTACAGATGAGTGAAACGAGGATTTAGGTATATAAGGAGATGACCCGCCAAGCGAGCCAGCCTGATACCGACTTTCATTGATAGGCCATGAAACATAGAGAATGGGAACTTGTTCACACGTACCTCGACCGTAGGTCTGAGAATGACGAGTGTGCTTTTGCCCACAGCTTCTGTTGCTTAACCGGCTCATGGTGTTTATGGTCTTGACCCGGTACAGCCGCTAAGCTCATTTTTCATTTCCAAGTGTTGTTACTAGCCTCAAGAGAGATGTTTCATAGGATTCACCTGCAACTGATAAACCAGGGGGATTATACCAAGACAGTCCTTTTTTCTGATCATAGAGGAGTCATATGAAGCTAAGGTTTCATGTACGGTTTTGCAATAGCGGTGGGAGCTGTGATGTTATTATCGACTATGATTATCTAACAGTTCAAGTACAGTTGATATAGTTGAAGCACAGCCAAAATATGGTTTTTTTATGGAATCTTTGGCGTCAGCCTATAGGCTTTCTAGTTTTTAGAATTTCTTCTTTGGCCGAATGTGAAAGATTACCCAGAGGGGGAATTAGTTGCAGTTTATCAAACCGAATATTCCGGTATCAAATATGGTTTCTTTTATCTTGTTTCTTACTTATCCTTATTAGTTTCCTCTTTATTTGTAACAGTTCTTTACTTAGGCGGGTGGAATTTCTCTATTCCCTACATATCCACGATTCTCCCAGTGTAGGAATCACACTAGTTATCTTGACCTTGATTCGGTCAAGCAGTTTTTCCTTACTATACTCCAGTACGAACAGGAAAAGAATCTGTGTACTTAACGGTGCATTAGTAATTATCTGGGATTTATTTTGCTCTTTAAAGCAAAACGGTGTCTTGACTCTCAAGAATAGTGCGTGTTAATATCCATGTAGATAAAGATAGAGATAGCAACGAACTGGATGCATAGTAAAACAAAAAACTTGTGACTTGTTCTCATAGGCTAACTAACCAAATCATAGGATCTAACACGAGACCGGATAAACACCGTGCCCCCGCCGCGTCTATCTATATAAGCTAATCCCTCGACCTCAACCGACTCCCAAATCTCAATTGCTTTGGCTCTCTCTCCCCCCCTCCCTTTCGCCGCGTGCGCCATCCAATCCAAACCAATCCCAAGTCCCCACCCGCTCGCGGCAAGCAAAGCAATATGATTTCCCCGGACGTAGCCCGCAACATCGTCGGCAATGTCATCTCCTTCGGCCTCTTCCTCTCCCCTGTGTAAGCCGCCGCCGCCATCCCCCTCATCTGCTTGTCTAGTCTACTCTCTATGGAAGGTGGTTGGTAATTAGGGTTTGATTCTGATGAGGGGGCGCTTGCTTTTTGCTTGTACATGTGCAGACCGATGCTCTGGTGGATCATCAAGAACAAGGACGTGGAGGAGTTCAAGTCGGACCCGTACCTAGTGACGCTGCTCAACTACATGCTCTGGGTGTTCTACGGCATCATCTGCATCATATTCGGCTCAGCAATGTACGCCTCCCCGCTCACCATCATGGTACGTACCCATCGATCCTGCTCTTGATCCACGTGCATAGATGTCTTTTTAGATCTATATTGGTAGATGTTAGTGATATTGTTGGGGAATAGGCATGTGTTCCCCTTCGGTTGGTGGCGGCGGTGATGTTGTTGGTGTTGTGTGGATGAGGGTTTCATAGGTTAAGTTGTCGTGCATGGTCACTTACTGCTGGGTCAGTCAAGGATTTTTTGGACCCAGTTGTTAGTGACACGTTGCCTTTGCAGTTCAGAATGGATTGGTGATTCAGGGGTTCTACTGTTTAAGATGAAAAATCCGATATTAATTCTTCTGGAACTTCTATTTAAGAACAGATTAGCCATATTCATCTTCTCCAGTCTCCAGGTTCTTTTCTGATTACTGATTAATGATGGGTTGCCATCATCTTTCAAACCTATTGCATGATCTAGACACAGTGATCTGTGAAGGATCTTGCAGCTTACTCTAGGCAAGTGACTCATCAGGTTATAGCTGAGGCATTAATTATGTACCACTATTAGCATAACTTAGTTGTTGTTTGTTCTGGAAGCATGGATGCGGGAGCCAATTTTGGAACCAAATCCATCTCTAAAAGATGCATCAATGATCCTGTTTTAACCATCGTGTCAAATCTCTTCTTTCCCCCTTTTTACCAGTAAAAACCAATGTGCTACCTTTTGGGCTAAACTGTCATGGTGTTCGTGTGGCACATCCCAAGAACACATTGCTCTATGTTTCCTCAAAAGGCCTATTGTTCGTTTCTACCTAAAAAGATATCGTAGCCCCTACGTGTCCTCCGATTATCGATGCGGTATCCTTGGTTACTTGTAGTTGCATTCAATACAGGCAGTTCTGTTGTACAATTGATTAGCCAACCAAACTTGTTCTGTTGTTCTCGCCAAACTCGTTGGCTGTTGAGTGACGGGTCTGGAACGGGGGGAATATTTCATCTAATGAAATCTGCCATGTTCAGCTTCATCATAAACATATGTGCTCACCTAGGGGATGCAAGTTTTAGGTGTGCCAGATTTTGAATCATGTGTTCTTGGATAGAGATAGTACATGTGTCCCTGTACCAGTCTATGCTTTTTGTGATCTTCCCTTGCCAACTCTGTGAGATGATCACGTTGAAATGGAAAAGGGATCATGTATGTCGGTTTCTTCTCGTGGGTCATGTGGTCCAGGTGTAGAGTTCACCAATATTACCTGCTGAATTTATTTACATTTTACATAGAACATAGAATCAATCTTGTTAATTACCTATTGTAATATATATATTTGTTTATTTTTGGAATGCTTGAGCTGTTGCATCCTGTGCTTGGAATTAATGAATATATATTTTTGCGGGGAGGAATTAATGTGTATTGTGGGTTGCGTGCAGGGTAAAGTGATCAAGACCAAGAGCGTCGAGTACATGCCCTTCTTCCCATCGCTGGTGAGCTTACTCAACGGCATCTGCTGGACGTCCTACGCTCTCATCAAATTCGACCTCTATGTCACGGTCAGTAATATCTCCATCTTCAGGTTCCAACCAAATCTTATATAACTTGAGAGTGCCTCTCTAACCGTGCCGGCTCTTGTCTTCGTTCGTGCACTGCAGATCCCCAATGGCCTCGGTGCGCTGTTCGGCCTCGTCCTGTACACCTGCTACTACATGCCGACCCCCAAGAAGGAGAAGAGCGTAAAGCTCAAATGTGATTGAAGGCTCCTGGCTCCTCGACTGCAATAACAAGTGCTAGCTACAGTAAGAACAAGGGAATCTAGAGACCGAGACTGAAAGAAAAGGCTAGGCTACTTCTATTCGTTATTCATTTCCCATATGATTTTCCATATTTTACCATAAAAAATAGGATGTTTTTAGCCATTTATTGTTAGTACTGAAATTAGGCATAAAGGATTTTACGGGGGGTAAAGAAGTTATTTCAACAATGTTCCTGTCATCAAATCCTGATTCAACAAAGCCATGCCAGCTGTGTTGGTCGTTCCTTCGATTCAAAGTTCTCTTGGATTCCAAAAAGCATCGCTACCCGCATACTGAAGTTCCTTAAATCTATTGAATTCCACCTCTGCACCTCTTTCTTGGGGCATAGGTGAACCTATAATTGATAGTAGAGCGTATGCTAAATCCCCAACCCTCATGATGCACTTTGTTTGATTCATTCCGCTTATCGTAGCACTTAGAGATTTCAAACCCTTTTCTTAGCGCTACAGTAATATGTTGTTATTTAGAAATAGGAATGGTATGTTTAATAGCTCGCATATGTGTGTTTCAGATTCTATAGTACTCGGTTCTTCTGTTCGACGAGTTCTGATTTTCCTAGGTCTAATAATATGTTTACTGGTTCGTTTTCACCGGAGGAGGCAGCTAGAAATCATGTTTTGTCAGTAGGTTGGCATACAAGGAGGATAAAGGAAAGCCCGTTTGTAGTTCAATTTGTTAGAACCAAATGGCACGTTGAGAAACGAGAACTTCCACATGCCGAGCATCATTACCGTACTGATGACTTCACTACCTGTTCAACTATTAGCTTTCTTGCCTTATCACGATCGGATGAATTGAGACAACCAGAGCAACTGGAACTACTACATCTGAGAGAGATGAGGAACCTAACCTACGGTGAAAGCCGAAAGCCTTACGCATTGCTTTAAGAATGGGTCTAGCGGGCGTATTGAATCCATGACCCCTATCTCTTCACTTCTGATCGATTAGGGAGGGGGGACGCCTCTTACTCGAATACGCCTTTTGGGGTGTGCGTTGTCCAACCGGCTAGTCGGATCCTTCTTCAATAGAAATTGGAAACAGAAATCCCTGTTATAGCGAAGGTTATATTCCACTTTTGAAACAATCTCATTAATGCATAAATAGTAATAGGTTATTTAATGGAGAGAATCATAATTCGAAGATGGCGGTAAAGCATAAGACTGTGGACGCGAAATCACACTAATCTAGTTGGCCAAAGCAAGGGAAGTTCATCTCTTTCTTATTTTGCCTACGGCGCATAGTGAAAGGCATTCTATCGATCTGCCATTAAGCTTCGATCGATCGCCTACTTCCATTCCTAATCTATCTCTAATGCTTCGCTTGCAGCGAGAAAACAGCTGTGTAACGGCTTCCGAGTAACAAAGAGCTGGTTTTGCCTACATCTTGAAGGCTCAAAAGGCGGGTAAAGTGACAAATAGGCTAGATTGTCCTATTAAAACAGACCTTGTGGCAAATAGAAGGTAGTCCCTTGATCCATCCCTGCGGACGAGATATATCGGTTGAGATTCAGCAAAACGAAATCAGCTGCATGCATAGATGCCAAAAAAGGAGATCAAAAGAATCTTTCGAATCGATATAAATTATATAATTTGTAGAAGTACAAGATTTGGAAAAGAGGGCTCAGACACGGTCGCGAGAATTCTTCTTGTTCCAGGTCAATGAAATTCCTGAATTCAAGTACCTCGACTTTCCAATGTTGATAGTTCGCGAAAGAACTAAGATCTTCAAGGCTATACCAACTGAGCTATCCTGACCATTTATGGAATCTGGATTCCCCGGTTTTCTTCCTGGCTCGGACTCCTTGTCTGGAATAGGTCACGTAACAACCCCCCAGAGGGAGACTCGAGTTATTTACTTCTTTGTTAGAATAGATTATATAGCCATGATGGTTGGTCAAGTGGACAATGCCCAGGTGGGTAGACCCATATAGTAGGGGAGATAAATGCCCTGCAGTGCTATTGAGACCGATCTAGGTTATTGATGGCTTTTATTTAAAGACAAGGAGCTTAAAGGTGATGGATAAGGCTTTCACCCATCCAATACTGAGTAATCCGTTAATCGATCCCCAAGGGAAGGGTACTTGTATCTATAGCACATTGGTGTTTCAAGCAGGCCAGTCCACTCTTAACAACAATGTAATCAATCCATTCACTCAAAACCGGAACCCACACTCAAAGTTAAGGTCAATACTCCATTTATACATACCAGCCTCGACAGAGGGTAAGCACCTACATCATAATCACTCATGAACACATATTGACTCACTTCTAGATAGATTAGTTGATTCACAATGCCCGTAGATACCTATATATGTTATTTAACCTTTTTATTGGAATATGTTTATCTAAGGCAGATCAAACTAGTCTTAATATATGGAAGATCTTGGGGACAAGGAGCTTAAACATTATCGATCGACATATTGGCTCGATCGGGGCCCAGGCTCTGCCCTCCGAGCACTTAAGCATGCATCCGGATTCGGGCTCTGGGCTTGCTCATCAATATGTCAGTGTGGCAAGTGCTTAATGTAGCATTCTTGTCAAGGACTTCCCAATGTTTAAATAGAGTCTAGGGATCTGCAGGCTTGTATTGGGAATGCCATCCGCTTCCAGTGTGCGGTTGACCGGGCTGCCATCAGAATAATCTAGGGTTTGCATATGATCTAGCATTCATTCTTGTTCTTCGTCTTGCTTGTTCTCCCTGGATCTCACTGCTTCCTTCCTAACCCCGGTAGCAAAAGTCACGAGATTAGTTATTTAAAACGGGCCTTCTGCCTTGGATTGCTTTGGCCCATTTGACTGGATTCCCAGTATGGCACCTTGCCCATAAAAGCTAACTACTAACTTTGGTGAAGGAAGAAGCAAGTTCCCAAGAGAAGTGAAGTCATCAACCTGGTATTAGTTTGCCAATCTAAAAGTCAAGTGATACAGGTCGGGATGGGAAGAAAGAAGCGATTTCCTCGAATTTGCTTTCGAAAAGGTGTAGTTGCATGGAACAAAATCCACATTACCAGTTCTCAATTATGAGTAACTTGCAGGATGAAAGATCCTTATTATTGTTAGCATCTCTGCTCTACCTCTCACGCTAGCTTCCCCTTTGCTCGAAGTACACTTCCGGTGCACTTCTCACTGCTCAAGCACTATCGCTTGATTTCTCTCATAACTCTTCCACATACTCCTTTGAGTAAAGGAGAAGATTGTTGGATTGATCCCTCGATTTGGACACTGTAGAGAGCTTCTTCAGTCAGTCGGCAAGGAATTCTGTGGCTCAAGTCTCTGAGCTTGATTGCACATAGGGTGAGAGAAATCTACCTTCTACTAAGGTGTACTGTGTGTAGGGCCCTGCTAAGTCTTAAAGACCAACTTGAGGACTCAAGCCAACCGCTGACTGACTTCTCGATGGCCCGAGAAAAGCAATTCGAAAACAAATCTAAGTAGTTCCACACACAGGGCTTTGTTTGAAAGACAGAGGTATGTTCGTAAAGGTAGGCTAGGCGCAGCGGAATCCTTAGAAAGCATACCTAGATTCAAAGCCCACTCTTTCCTTCAGCTTCCACCGCTGTCTTATGCGGCAAATAACCACCTAGGGAGTAGAAGTTTCTTATTTCGGTCTTTTTTTCACGTAGTTGTCTCTATTTCAATTGCATTCTATGTCAATAGGTTCATTTTTGCTTTATCGATAACTATCTCCTCTTGATGGAAGAACATAAATCTCATTTGATTCACTAGGAATAGGAAAAATTGGAATAATCAGAAGGGAGATTGGATTGGGACGACCAGTCGATATTCGAAGATCCTTTGGGCTTAAATGAAATAGACTAATAAAGACATTCGCACAGAGCACACGATTCGCTAACTAGTCAGGATTCAGATTTGGTGTAGCATAGTTTGGATCAGTGATATCATGACCTGAGCAGGCATCCTTCACCTCGGAATTTCCCATATGATGAACAGTCAAAGTTCACGTGGATGCTGCTTTCTGTCTCGGATACTGGAATTGGCGCAACTGGAGCAATTATCCGAGATGCGGCGGGCATGTTCATTGCGGCCTGCAGTGTTATGCTCCCTCGGGCAATTGACGCGACATCAGCGGAAGCAAAGACAATATCTGTTGAGGGCGAGCCCCGCTCTCGAAGATACCTGATGATAAGTATGTAATAGAAGCGTTAAAGCGAGAATTCACATCTGTAAAAGATTCCCACATTCCGTGAGGTTCGTTGCCTACCAAAGAAAGGTGCAAATAAGCCATTTTATTCGATTTTGCCTCTGCTGATCATGCTCATGCTTTTTTTATCAAATGGTAAAGTCTCTCAGCCTTGCAAAGTGGAAAAAGAGATGGGCGTTGGATCCATGTTTCGCTAATCCCGAGCTTGAAGAGAAGTGAATGCCCGTGGGGAAACGAAGAAGGCCTAGGGTTATCTATTGAAAACCATGCATGCCCAGATCTATTACGAAAGTTGGAAAAACACAATGGCCAAATGCACTTATTTTCGAAGAAGAATGAGGCAATCGATCATCCAGATGAAAGGGATATGGAAAGTGGGCTTGTTCTTCACTCTATAAGTAAATATAACAGGCATCCATGGTTAACAAGTAGAGACTTC
Organism: Thinopyrum elongatum; assembly: GCA_011799875.1. Classification (NCBI taxonomy): domain Eukaryota; kingdom Viridiplantae; phylum Streptophyta; class Magnoliopsida; order Poales; family Poaceae; genus Thinopyrum; species Thinopyrum elongatum. The sequence goes on from CM022301.1 coordinate 289,531,945, forward strand.
GCCATTCTCTAAAGAGCCCAGAGGTCCTACTAAATAAGATGTATTGTGAGCATAAGATGGACCTGAGCTCCTCTCTTAAACCAAGGCATACTCTACTGGCTTTCCCGTGGAAGTTTTAGAAGGCGGTTAGGTTAAAGATAAAGTGGTTGAGCAGTGAGAAGTGCACCGGAAGTGTACTTCGAGCGATGGGAAGCTAGCATTCAAGGTGCTCCAGCTTGCTTGCTTGGTCAAAATAGGCTTTAAAGACAGCTTTCTCTTTCGCTATCTTACTTGGATAGTTTAGGCTTTCTTTTCCTTCCTCATTCACCAATCTATCATGACCATCTTCTTTTCCTCCCTGAACTTATTTGAGTTAGTTTCGGTTGGTGAAGTCACCGGTATGGTATGATGGTTTAGTACCATGCTCCTATAGTCCCATTGCCATCTCTTGGCTTAGAATTTGACACTTGATCATCGGTCTTATAGGTCAAATGGGTGTCATCCCTTCTCAGCTTCTCACTTGAATAACTATGAGATCTCTTGGTTCCAAACGTTAGTTATCCTGTTCTCGAACTTTTTTTTTGCCTTCTTTGTCTCAACGAAAGCTTTTAGCCCATCCAGCTCGAATGAAGCTAGCTCTTCCCCTATAATATGCTTTCCTTCGGGGCAGGTTCTTTAAAAAGAAAAGAAGAAAATGTGAGACCGGTTGACTTCTCCGTCCTCAGCTTGTTGAATTGCATGGTGGAGTTAGGGCTCCCATATAAAACGTATAGTCAGTGGGTTGAGTGCTATCAACCAGATAAGATGCTGATAGTCTCGCAGAAGTACTTAACCTTGAAGATCAAATATGATTTACCATTTCTAGATCAGACCTGGGGTCAGTTCGAAATACGACTCCCGTAAATAGATCTGGTTAAGGAAAGCATGTTGAATATCCGGTTTCATAAAAATAACTACATTCTCACATTTCTCGATCAGAAAACGAATAAGATCAAAAACGCCATCATTCTTATTTTAGAGAGGTGTCCCCAGAAGAAGATTTCTTCAGTATTAGCTGAATGTCTGACTTATGGTAGGAAGCTGTAGTTAGGGACGCCCCTACTTTATTTACAAGATGAAAGAGATCCGTATCAAGAGCTTATTCTTTTGGCTTTAAGCATGGCATTTTCATTCATTTGTAACTATATAGATATATAGCCCTTGCAACCATGTCCCCGTCTACCCTTTTCCCTGATCTTTGGACCCGTCCACTTAACTTGAGCTTACATCTTGACCCTTGTATGTAGATTTCTGATTTCCTTCGCAATGAACAATCTATTCTCCACTTTTGAATCAAAACACCAACCACAACCGACCCAATAGTAGGAGTAGGCGGCAGTGAAAGTGCCACAGCCAGGGGAAGTGCCAAAGTCTAGAACCGAAAGTGGTTGCCACCTGATAAGATCCAAAGCGCAGCAAAGCCCCACGAAAGCAAACAGTACGGGTGGAGGAGTTATCGTGGGCACCGTGTTGGTTAAATCTCTCTATAGGTAGTGTGAAAAACCCTCAATTCAAGAGTTCCTATTGACGGTCCCATTCCTTACTCTCTTTTTCAACTAACTTTATTCTAGTCCGCATTTCATTCTGCTGAGGATTTTGCGTATCACAGCTTTCGTTCGACCAATACCCAATCCGCTATTAACAAGCAGTTGGATAGAGCTTCACCAGAGGGATTTGGTGTAACAACCCCCTTTACTGCACACTCAATTATAAGGAGATTGTTTCAGGTTAATGCAAAACAAAGTTCTTTTCTCATAAATCAGGTCAAAATCTTGAAATCATGCCAAAAATGGGGGGGTTACGCAACTTTTTCCAGTGAGATTATCTATTCCCTTCTCTTTGGTGGATTCAATCATGCCTTGGTAATTGTGGCTTAGCCTAAGTGCTCACCTGAGAGTCCAAGAAAGAAGGCAAAACAGCTATATAGAGCCCCTCCCTCGAGTCGAGCAATGAACAAGTAAGTAGAGACAAGGAAGAGGGGAAATGCAGTATTGTTATGTTATAGCAAGATCATCAGATCATGGGTGAAGCAATCGATCATCAAAAAGTTCTTTATCAACCGGCGGAAAGCGTGTTAATTCATTCATTTCATCGGAAAAGGATCGAACAGGAGTCATTGCATCGTTTCTAGATCTTTGATACCTCTATATTCTGAAGAATAGGTCCTAAAATGGTCAATCGATTGTTTTCTCAACGGGAATCGAGGAAATGGCAAGGGTTTGAGTATAGCGAGCAGAGGAATAGTTTCATTTATCAAAAGAAGCCTATCAACTTGGAAACAGAAGATGTTGTAACTTAACTGCACCCTTCCTCTTCTACCGATCTTTACAACGCTATGCACATCTCCTTCTTAGTTTTGAAAAAGAAAAGGGCCTCTTTCCTTTTCCCAATACTTGACCAAGATTTCTGTTTAGTTCAGTTCCAGATTAGGAAGCAATAGATGTTCCATTAGCCGAGAAGGAAACCAGTAAGCAGATTGAAGAGATAGATTGAATAACAGGCAGATTCCCCTCGTAACAGGCATATAAATAAGTCCCATTAAATTGATTGATAGACTACACATCAATGGTGTCGAGTCAATCCTTGTAAGCTAAATACTACACAACCCTCCTTAGAGGGGGAACCTTAGAGGAAGAATACATATTACTTAGAGGACGGATGATGGTACATAGGAAAATCCTCAATCTATTGATGCTTTAGTGCCAGGTAGGCAGAGCCAGAGCCGCGTCGGGCAACGAACAACTCATTTTTCGGAAGATAGTTGCGTTGCAGGTAAAGCTAGCAGTAGTTGGAGCTAAAGCAAGCTAGCTATAGGTTTCGGATAGTTGTGTTGATAGTGGGTTTTCTCCCGGGAGACATATCGATTACACATAAGAACCTAACTCTACTTCTTTTATCCTCCTTACTACTCCTTATCTCATTTCTCCTTTTATTAGCACAGCACCTTGTACTCCTTTACAGAAGCTGTATCGCTCAGAGCACAAATCGTTGTGCTCCTCACTGTTCAAGAGAGTTCTTGCCCTTCTCTGATCGGTAATGGTCATTTAAAAACACTAGATCAACCCATTTTTGTTGAAGAAAAAAAGTTATCCACCTATAATATATGATCGATACCAAAAGATTGGATGTCATTTCTCAACACCAGCTTCTCACCTGGAGGAGGGAAGGGAGATATGAGCATAGCGATAGCGGTATCTTTTCCTCTTTTGATAGAAGCCCACATGCCCGCTCTTCTATCCCACCTATCCACATGGGGTATCAGTGGCCTCGTGATCTCCATGAACAGAGATCACTACACAAAAACAACTATATGAAAAACTTGCTTGCTTCTTCGAATCACGAAATAACAGAACATATAGAAAGTGTTTTTGTGATTTTTCCATTCTCTTCGGGGAACCTATAGAAAGATTATCATACGGCTTTCATTAGATTATGCTTCCTTGCCCGTGTGGAACATGTGTGAGCATTATGTTTTTCCAACAAGTGATCTGACTGGAACAAGTGTTATATGAGGACTTCGAGATCAAATAGAGAATCTGTCTCTCCATTCCTCGTGAGCCACTTATTTCTCCGAAATCAGAGATCAGAGTGATTTTCCTCCTTTTTCCCAAATAGTCGACGGTCTTACACCATTGGGATACTTCGGATAAACTGGAGTACATATATGAGAGATCGGTGCTAAAACCTTTTCTCGAGATATCTTCCAGATTCTTAGGGTCCTTGCTCCAGATCTCGCCCCCCGGTGCGAAAGCAGTTGGTTCCGTAGTTTGAGAATCCTACTAATTCCAAGTATTCCATTATTATTATTAAATAAGAGAATATAAAAAGTAAAGAGGAGAAGACATAACCAGAAGAATTGTGAGAAATAAGTCAATTTATCAAGTTGAGGCATTTCGATTTGGATTTCAAATAAGAAAGCAAAAAAAGGATTTTGTGAAATTTAGGAGCCGTTCGAAAGCATCAAGAGGGCATCACTCAGATAGAAAGGTAGGCGAAGTTGGCAGCCAACCTAATTCCCCTCCCAGTTGTACCCTTGTGCATCCCCTTCGTAAACGATTTCAACAGGATCTGGAGATTCCCCCGGTCCCCCCCGAATCATCATCTTCGGACCCCGAATCATCAAAAAACCTTTTACGCTTCCGCGAAGAAGACGGGCCTGCCTCGTTCCCCCCATCATTTGCTTTTGTACTTTCAGGGGATCCCATGGAATGAGCCTCCTGCTCTTCCACAGGCGCATCGGGGTCGGGAGAATCTGGTTGCCCGAGATCGGCGCGGCGAAACTAAAGGAAATATGCCCTAGAGGCAATAATAAAGTTGTTATTTTATATTTCCTTATTCATGATAAAGGTTTATTATTCATGATAGAATTGTATTGATCGAAAACTTAAATACATGTGTGAATACATTAACAAATACTGTGTCCCTAGTATGCCTCTACTAGACTAGCTCGTTGATCAAAGATGGTTAAGGTTTCCTAACCATAGACATGTGTTGTCATTTGATAACAGGATCACATCATTAGGAGAATGATGTGATGGACAAGGCCCACCCGTTAGCTTAGCATAATGATCGTTCAGTTTATTGCTATTGCTTTCTTCATGTCAAATACATATTCCTTCGACTATGAGATTATGCAACTCCCGGATACCGGAGGAATACCTTGTGTGCTATCAAATGTCACAACGTAACTGGGTGATCATAAAGATGCTCTACAGGTATCTCCGAAGGTGTTTGTTGAGTTGGCATAGATCAAGATTAGGATTTGTCACTCCGAGTTTCGAAGAGGTATCTCTGGGCCCTCTCGGTAATACACATCATAAGCTTGCAAGCAAATGACTAAGGATTTAGTCACGAGGTGATGTATTACGGAATGAGTAAAGAGACTTGCCGGTAACGAGATTGAACTATGTATGAAGATACCGACGATCGAATCTCGGGCAAGTAACATACCGATGGACGAAGGGAATTACATATGTTGTCATAACGGTTCGACCGATAAAGATCTTCATAGAATATGTAGGAGCCAATATGGGCATCCAGGTTCTGCTATTGGTTATTGACCGGAGAGGTGTCTCGGTCATGTCTACATAGTTCTCGAACCCATAGGGTCCGCACGCTTAACGTTCGTTGACGATATAGTGTTATATGAGTTATATGATTTGGTGACTGAATGTTGTTTGGAGTCCCAGATGAGATCACGGACATGACGAGGAGTCTCTAAATGGTCGAGAGGTAAAGATTCATATATAGGATGATAGTATTCGGACACCAGAAGTGTTTCGGGGGGTACCGGGTACTTATCGGGTCACCGGAAGGGGTTCCGGGCACCCCCGACAAAAGTTATGGGCCTTATGGGCCAAGAGAGGAAACGCACCAGCCACAAGGGGTTGGTGCGCCCCCCATAGCAGGTCGGCCTAAGGAGGAGAAGGAAAGGGGGAAGGGAAAGGAAAGTGTGGATTAGGATTCCCACTTCCTTCCCTCTCCCCCCCCCCCCCCCCCTCTTTCCTTCCCCCTTGGGAATACATGGCAGGGAGGGCGCGGCCAGGGCAGGAGCCCTAGGGCCGACCGGCCACCTATGTGGTGCGCCAGGCTGCCTTCCCTCCCCCTCCCACCTATATATATGTGGGAGGGGGGCGCCTAGCACACACCAGATCAATTGTTAGCCATGTGCGGTGCCCCCCTCCACCGTTTACACCCCGGTCATATTTTCGTAATGCTTAGGCGAAGCCCTGCGGAGATCACTTCACCATCACCGTCACCACGCCGTCGTGCTAATGGAACTCATCTAGTACCTCGCCGTCTTACTGGATTAATAAGGCGGAGGACGTCACCGAGCTGACCGTGTGCTGAACGCAGAGGTGTCGTACGTTCGGTACTAGATCGGTTGGATCGCGAAGAAAGTTTGACTACATCAATCGCGTTGTGAAATGCTTCCGCTTACGGTCTACGAGGGTACGTAGACACACTCTCCCCTCTCGTTGCTATGCATCTCCTTGATAGATCTTGCGTGTGCGTAGAAATTTTTTTGTTTTCCATGCAACATTTCCCAACAGTGGCATCCGAGCCAGGTCTATGCATAGATGATATGCACGAGTAGAACACAAAGAGTTGTGGGCGGTGATAGTCATACTGCTTACCACCAACGTCTTATTTTGATTCGGCGGTATTGTGGGATGAAGCGGCCCGGACCAACCTTACATGTCCATGCACATGAGACCGGTTCCACCGACAGACATGCAACTAGTTTTGCATAAAGGTGGCTGGCGGGTGTCTGTTTCTCCTACTTTAGTTGAATCAAATTTGACTGCGGCCGGTCCTTGAAGAAGGTTAAAACAGCAAACTTGATGAATCACCGTTGTGGTTTTTGCCGTAGGTAAGAACGGTTCTTGCTAGAAGCCCGTAGCAGCCACGTAAAACTTGCAACAACAAAGTAGAGGACGTCTAACTTGTTTTTGCAGGGCATGTTGTGATGTGATATGGTCAAGACATGATGTGATATACGTTATTGTATGAGATGATCATGTTTTGTAAGTTATCGGCAACCGGTAGGAGCCTTATGGTTGTCTCTTTATTGTATGAAATGCAAACGCCATGTAATTGCTTTACTTTATCACTATGCGTTAGCGATAGTTGTAGAAGCAATAGTTGGCGAGACGGCCATGATGCAATGATGGAGATCAAGGTGTCGAGCCGGTGACGATGGAGATCATGACGATGCTTTGGAGATGGAGATCAAAAGCACAAGATGATGATGGCCATATCATGTCACATATTTTGATTGCATGTGATGTTTATCCTTTATGCATCTTATTTTGCTTAGTACGGCGGTAGCATTATAAGATGATCCCTTCACTAAATTTCAAGGTAAAAGTGTTCTCCTTGAGATGCACCGTTGCTACAGTTCGTTGTTTTGAGACACCACGTGATGATCGGGTGTGATAGACTCTACGTTCACATACAACGGGTGTAAGACAGTTTTGCACATGCAGAATACTTGGGTTAAACTTGACGAGCCTAGCATGTACAGACATGGTCTCGGAACACTGGAGACCGAAAGGTCGGACGTGAGTCATATAGTAGATATGATCAACATAGAGATGTTCACCATTGATGACTAACCCATTTCACGTGATGATCGGATATGGGTTAGTTGATATGGATCATGTATCACTTAGACAACTTGAGGGATGTTGATTTAAGTGGGAGTTCATTAATTGAACTTAATTTATCATGAACTTAGTCCTGATAGTATTTGCAAATCTATGTTGTAGATTAATAGCTCGCGATATAGCTCCCTTATTTTTTGATATGTTCCTAGAGAAAAATAAGTTGAAAGATGATAGTAGCAATGATGTGGACTGGGTCCGTGATCTGAGGATTATCCTCATTGCTGCACAGAAGAATTATGTCCTTGATGCACCACTAGGTGACAGACCTATTGCAGGAGCAGATGCAGACGCTATGAACGTTTTGCAAAGCTCGATATGATGACTACTTAATAGTTTAGTGTGCCATGCTTTGCGGCTTAGAACCGGGACTTCAAAAACATTAAATGCCACGGAGCATATGAGATGTTCCAAGAGCTGAAATTGGTATTTCAGACTCATGCCCGTGTCGAGAGGTATGAGACCTCTGACAAGTACTTTGCCTACAAGATGGAGGAGAATAGCTCAGCCAGTGAGCATGTACTCAAAATGTCTGGGTACTACAATCGCTTGAATCAAGTGGGAGTTAGTCTTCCAGATAAGATAGTGATTGAAAAAGTTCTCTAGTCACTATCACCAAGCTACTAGAACTTCGTGATGAACTATAATATGCAAGGGATGACGAAAATGATTCCCGAGCTCTTCGCGATGCTGAAATCGGTGAAGGTAGAAATCAAGAAAGAACATCAAGTGTTGATGGTTAACAAGACCACTAGTTTCAAGAAAAAAGGGCAAGGGAAAGAAAGGGAACTTCAAGAAGAATGGCAAGCAAGTTGCCACTCCCGGGAAGAAGCACAAAGCTGGACCCAAGCCTGAAACTGAGTGCTTCTACTGCAAAGGAAATAGTCACTGGAAGCGGAACTACCTAAAAAAAAACTTGGCGGATAAGAAGGATGGCAAAGTGAACAAAGGTATATTTGATATACATGTTATTGATGTGTATTTTACTAGTATTCGTAGTAACCCCTGGGTATTTGATACCACTTCAGTTGCTAAGATTAGTAACTCAAAACAGGAGTTGCAGAGACTAGTTAAAAGCGAGGTGACGATATGTGTTGGAAATGATTCCAAGGTTGATATGATCACCATCGCACACTCCCGGGATTAGTGTTGAACCTAAATAAATGTTATTTGGTGTTTGCGTTAAGCATGAATATGATTAGATCATGTTTATTACAATACGTTTATTCATTTAAGTCAGAGAATAATTGTTATTCTGTTTACATGAATAAAACCTTCTATGGCCATACACCCAATGTGAATGGTTTATTGAATCTTGATCGTAGTGATACACATATTCATAATATTGATGCCAAAAGATGCAAAGTTGATAATGATAGTGCAACATACTAGTGGCACTGCCGTTTAGGTCATATTGGTGTAAAGCGCATGAAGAAACTCCATGTAGATGGACTTTTGGAATCACTTGATTATGAATCATTTGATACTTGCGAACCATGCCTCATGGGCAAGATGACTAAAAATCCCGTTCTCCGAAACAATGGAGCGAGCTAATGACTTATTGGAAATAATACATACCAATGTATGCGGTCCGATGAGTGTTGAGGCACGCGGTGGGTATCGTTATTTTCTGACCTTCACAGATGATTTGAGTAGGTATAGGTATATCTACTTGATGAAACATTTGAAAAGTTCAAAGAATTTCAGAGTGAAGTGGAGAATCCTCGTAACACGAAAATAAAGTTTCTACGATCTGATCGCGGAGGCGAATATTTGAGTTACGAGTTTGGCCTTCATTTAAAACAATGTGAAATTGTTTCACAACTCACGCCACCTGGAACACCACAGCGTAATGGTGTGTCCGAATGTCGTAACCGCACTTTATTGGATATGGTGTGATCTATGATGTCTCTTACCGATTTACCACTATCGTTTTTGGGTTATGCATTGGAGACAGTCGCATTCACGTTAAATAGGGCACCGTCTAAATCCGTCGAGACGACACCGTAGGAATTGTGGTTTGGCAAGAAACCTAAGCTGTCGTTTCTTAAAGTTTGGGGTTGCGACACTTATGTCAAAAGGCTTCAGCCTGATAAGCTTGAACCCAAATCGGAGAACTGTGTCTTCATAGGATACCCTAAGGAAACAATTGGGTACACCTTCTACCACATATCCGAAGGCAAGATCTTTGTTGCCAAGAATGGAACCTTTCTAGCGAAGGAGTTTCTCTCGAAAGAAGTGAGTGGGAGGAAATGTGACGACCCCAGCTTAATCGTGCACTAACCATACACGCAAATGCGCACGATCAAGCCTAAGGACTCACTTGAAGATATCACAACACAACTCTAAAACATAAATAAAGTCATACAAGCTTTATATTACAAGCCAGGGCCTCGAGGGCTCGAATACATAGCTCGATGGCATACAAGCGTCAGCGGAAGCATCAGATATCTGAGTACAGATATATTACAGAGAGAGAGAGAGAGAGATAAGCCTTCACAGAGGCGGGGTAAAATAAAATACTACGATCGAAAGGCGTAGGCCTCCTGCCCTGGACCCTCCGATCCTACTCCTGGTCGTCAAACGGCTCCTCGTAGTAGTAGTACTCGCTAGGCGGGTAGTAGTACTGGTCGTCGGCTGGGGCGTCTGGCTCAGGGGCTCCGTCGTCTGGTGGCATCAAATGGAATATGGGGGAAAAAGAAAGTAAAGCAAACGTGAGTACTCATCCGAAGTACTCAGCAAGCAAGGATCTACACTACATATGCAACATTGTCAAAGGAATGGCTGTATATGTGGACTGGGCTGCAGAAATGCCAGAATAGAGGGGGAAAGCCTAGTCCTATCGAAGCTAGCATCTTCAACAATCTTCGACAGTCTTGCAGCAATAGAAGAGAACAGATGAACATAATGTAAAGTAGTAGTAGTAGTAGTATCAACCTCGACCTGAGATCCTTTCTCGACTCCCTGCGAGAAAGCAATCCCAGAGCCGTACTATCCAGTTCTCATCACATGTTCTAGTTGTACCGATCGGGATACAACTCCGAGTGTCCGTTACCGTAGGACAGGCTATCGATAGAAGTTTCTTCCCTGCAGCGATGCACCAACTTACCCACCACGCTTGCTTAACTCTGGCCGGACACACTTTACTGGGTCATGCCCGGCCTCGGCCAAGCAACACGTCGCAACCCGACCTAGGCTCTAAAGAGAGGTCAGCACGCCGGACTAACCTATGCCCCCGGGGGTCTTGGGCCTTCGCCCCGGGAACCCTGCATGTTGCGAGGACGTTTTGAAAGCAGACCTGGCAACCCCTTAATACAAGCACAGTTGCGTTTCCAGTCCAAACCAAAACGGGCCGCTCCTCGCTGACGTCAATAGAGCTTCGGCTGATGTATACGACGCAGAACGCCCATACTATGCCCACGTGATGGTTAGTGCTATCGGGCCAGAGGCCCCTCGGATCAAATATCCAAACCGTAGTGGATTAGGAGCGCGCGGAAACGAGCAGAGACTCACGATCAATGTGACCCCGTCGCCCCGTCTCGAGGACTTGCGGCAAGGGCTAAGAATGCCCGGTCACGCCTCGTAGTTATCTCGCGGGCACCATCCAGGTCAACCCGACTCCACATCACTTCGCATTAAGCTCGCGCGGGTACCCCTCAGGGCCGACCTGTCTTTAGTATCATGGTTTAGTGCAAGTCAACTCAACAACAGTATATGTGTGTCTGACACCAGGGGAGCCCTGAGGAATCACCCTCGATGGAATCCCACCTGATGTTAAAGTCAAGGTGAACGAAGGAGGAATCACCCTCGAGGTCCACACTTGAGGAGTTGCGCGACGATGTCGTTATCGGGGGTGGTGTAGGAGGAATCACCCTCGCTTACCACTACCGAGTAACTAACCTACAAGGTTAACATCAGAAGTACTGACGAGGTATCACCCTCGGCACTCGACAGTAACCCAGCAGTGTCGGCAACTAAGGGGAAGTGATGTGCGGTGCCAGGGTCTGGTCTTCAATCCCGATGATCGGGTCTTCTGATATCCAGCAGGGCAGTCGGGATCAAGTGGGGGTCTCTGTCGTGTCTCTACCCAGCCTATACTAAGTAGTCTAGGATAACCAGTAAGGTAGCAAGGCAGGTTACAATAACAGGCTATGCAACAGATATAGGAAATAGTAGGAGCAGCATTTCTAATGCAAGCATAAGAGAGAAGAGAATAGGCGATATAGGCATGCTCAAAATGGGGGTGCTTGCCTGTTTGCTCTGGGGCAAGGGCGAGGTCGTCGGTGGTCTCGTCGGGGGCGTAGTCGTACTCTTGAGCTGCGTCTGCCTCGGCAGCTACGTCAACGTCGGGGTCTACCGAGAGAGAAGAGGGGGAAGAAACAGGTAAACATAATGCAAACAGATGCAACACAGTGCGTGCGACGCTATGATGCAGTGCAGGGTTGCCTAAATATGCATCTAAGTCAGTTTAGCTATTTTTAGTATTAGTCTGGGATTTATTAACCCGTGTGCATGCACTATTCATTTACCGGATTCGGGCCCGGAGTTACAAGTTCTTCTACGTAGGGGGTTCCGACAAGGAAACAGACGGCACGATCAAATTCGTCTCGTCGTTCTGAGCAACTTTCATGTTTTAACTTTTTTGATCCGAGCTACGGTTTAAAAGTTATTAATTTTCAAAATTTATTTGATTTTCTGGGTTTAATTAATTATTAAATTCGAATTACAACAGTGAAATACTTTTATTACACAGACTCAGCCAGCCACAGTCAATGACATGTGGGGCCAGTCAACTGCTGACTCAGTAGTCAACATAGACCAGGTCAAAGAGTGAACAGTGATGGTGGGGCCCAGGTGTCATTGACACAGAGGTTAATTAACCTATCTAATTGTGTTTAATTAGTGGTGGGGCCCCACTATCAGTGTCACAGGGACTTAATTAGAGTTAAATAAGTGCTACAGTACATGGGTCCCACATGTCAACGTCACATGTATTAACTGAAGGTTATTTGCGGTGGGACCCGTTGTCAGTGGCTATTAGCAGACTAATTAGTGCCTAATCAATAGTTAACGACCCGGGCCCACTGTCAGAGAGAAAGGGCCGGGTCAAACTGGTCGTGCGCGCGCGGGCGAACGCCGGCGACCTCAGGCGCGGTGGAGGTCCGCCGGAATTGCGGCTCCGGCGACCATTCGAGCGGCAGATAGGCGCGTTTGAACAAGGGCGGCGTCGCGAATCGAGCGGTGGCATTGGTTCGTCTGGAGATGGCCGGAGCTGGCCGGAGCGTTGACGGCGAGCGGCGGTCGGGATCGGTGCTACGAGGCACGGCACGACGAGCCAAAGGGCCCGTTGGCTACCTGGGGCTCCCAGGAGCTCGACGAAAGGCTCGGACGCGAGCTTTGCTCGCCATGGCTGCGGTGGCGAGGTGCAAGGCGGCAGTGAGCTCACGGGCGCCGCGAGGATCGAAGCTACGGGGAGAGGGGGTAAAACGGGAGAGGTCACAGGGGACCGGGAGCTCACAGCGAAGTTGGAGAAGAGCTCGGAGAAGCCGGGCTGGTCGGGGTGGCGCGCGTCGGCGTCGAGAAGCGGTGGGGATCCGTCGGAGAAGACGGGTCGATGGCGGGGCTCGGAGGCGTCCGGCTCGCTCTGCTGCCCGCGGTCGAAGGAGTCGATGCCGGCGGTCCTAACGGGCATCAGTATGAGGTGCGGGGCGGCCGGTGGCCACGGATCGACGACGGGCACAGCGGCGACGCGCCCGGCCGAGGGGGAAAAGGAAGAGGGCGAGGCAAGGGAGAGGAGAAGGATTAGGGTTAGCAGCGGGAGGGAGAGAGAGGCCGGTGGGGGTCCTTATCCTCCTCCTGGTGCTCCTGTAGTAGCAGCGTGTCGATGATCCGTCGGCGACGATGCATCCGACCGCGCGGGCAGCGACACGGCGACGAAGGAGGGAGAAAGGGAAGGTGGGCTGGGCCGGTAGTGTCCTGTGGCCACTAGGGCCCAGATGTACAGTAGTTAGCTAGGCCTTACTCTTTTTATCTCTCTGTTTTATTTTCTGTTTGCTGTTTTGCATTTATTTAGGGTCTCAAATGAATTTAGTTTAGGTTTAAACGTTGTACATAATTCAAGTACATCATTTCTAGACCACCCAAAAATCTTCATATTGGTTGGACAAGTATAATTATTTATTTGCATTTAGATGTTCCAATTAAAGGCTGTTGGACCACTAATTTGTTGCTATGGTCAGAATAGGAATCCAAATAATGTTGGTTTTATTTTTATAAAAGCTTTAGGATTATTTGCAACACTCTAAACATTTTAGTTTTATTGTTTGAAAAAAAAAATTGACTTGAGTTTAGAATTTGAATTTGGAGTTGAATTATTTTCTAATGAAATTTTATTAGAGTGATCATGATGACATGGCAGGTTAAGTAGCTTAACCAGAGTGGGGTAACCTGGGGATGTTACAGGAAAGTAGAACTTGATGAGGTAATTGTACCTTCTCTCAATTTGGAAAGTAGCACATCAGAGAAATCCGTTCCTGTGATGCCTACACCAACTAGAGAGGAAGTTAATGATGATGATCATGAAACTTCAGATCAAGTTACTACTGGACCTCGTAGGTCGAACAGAGCACGTTCCGCACCAGAGTGGTACGGTAATCCTGTCCTGGAAGTCATGTTACTAGACCATGACGAACCTACGAACTATGAAGAAGCTATGATGAGCCCAGATTGCGACAGATGGCTTGAGGCCATGAAATCTGAGATAGGATCCATGTATGAGAACAAAGTGTGGACTTTGGTGGACTTGCCCGATGATTGGCAAGCCATTGAAAATAAATGGATCTTCAAGAGGAAGACGGACGCTGATGGTAATGTTACTATCTACAAAGCTCGACTTATCGCAAAAGGTTTTCGACAAGTTCAAGGGGTTGACTACGATGAGACTTTCTCACCCGTAGCGATGCTTAAGTCTGTCCGAATCATGTTAGCAATTGCCGCATTTTATGATTATGAAATCTGGCAAATGGACGTCAAAACTGTGTTCCTTAATGGATTTCTGAAAGAAGAGTTGTATATGATGCAACCAGAAGGTTTTGTCGATCCTAAAGGTGCGAACAAAGTGTGCAAGCTCCAGTGATCCATCTTTGGACTGGTGCAAGCATCTCAGAGTTGGAATATACGCTTTGATGAGGTGATCAAAGCATATGGTTTTATACAGACTTACGGTGAAGCCTATATTTACAAGAAAGTGAGTGGGAGCTCTGTAGCATTTCTGATATTATATGTGGATGACATATTGTTGATTGGAAATGCTGGATAGCATAAAAGGATACTTGAATAAGAATTTTAATGAAAGACCTCGGTGAAGCTACTTACGTATTGGGCATCAAGATCTATAGGGATAGATCGAGACGCTTAATAGGACTTTCACAAAGCACATACCTTGGCAAAGTTTTGAAGAAGTTCAAAATGGGTCAGTCAAAGAAAGGGTTCTTGCCTATGTTGCAAGGTGTGAAGTTGAGTAAGACTCAAAACCCGACCATGGCAGAAGATAGAGAGAAAATGAAAGTCATTCCCTATGCCTCAGCCATAGGTTCTATAAAGTATGCCATGCTGTGTACCAAACCTGTTGTGTACCTTGCCATGAGTTTGGCAAGGGGGTACAATAGTGATCCAGGAGTAGATCACTGGACAACGGTCAAAATTATCCTTAGAGAACTAAGGAAATATTTTCTCGATTACGGAGGTGATAAAGAGTTCGTCGTAAAGAGTTACGTTGATGCAAGCTTTGACACTGATTCGGATGACTATGAGTATCAATCTGGATACATATTGAAAGTGGGAGCAATTAGCTAGAGTAGCTCCATGCAGAGCTTTGTAGACATAGAAATTTGCAAAATACATGCGGGTCTGAATGTGACAGACCCGTTGACTAAACTTCTCTCACAAGCAAAACATGATCACACCTTAGTACTCTTCGGGTGTTAATCACATGGCGATGTGAACTAGATTATTGACTCTAGTAAACTCTTTGAGTGTTGGTTACATGGCGATGTGAACTATGGGTGTTAAATCACATGGTGATGTGAACTAGATTATTGACTCTAGTGCAAGTGGGAGACTGAAGGAAATATGCCCTAGACGCAATAATAAAGTTGTTATTTTATATTTCCTTATTCATGATAAAGGTTTATTATTCATGTTAGAATTGTATTGATAGGAAACTTAAATACATGTGTGAATACATAAACAAATATTGTGTCCCTAGTATGCCTCTACTAGACTAGCTCGTTGATCAAAGATGGTTAAGGTTTCCTAACCATAGACATGTGTTGTCATTTGATAACGGGATCACATCATTAGGAGAATGATGTGATGGACAAGACCCACCCGTTAGCTTAGCATAATGATCGTTCAGTTTACTGCTATTGCTTTCTTCATCTCAAATACATATTCCTTCGACTATGAGATTATGCAACTCCCGGATATCAGAGGAATACCTTGTGTGCTATCAAACGTCACAACGTAACTGGGTGATCATAAAGATGCTCTACAGGTATCTCCGAAGGTGTTTTTTGAGTTGGCATAGATCAAGATTAGGATTTGTCACTCCGAGTTTCGGAGAGGTATCTCTGGGCCCTCTTGGTAATACACATCATAAGCTTGCAAGCAAATGACTAAGGAGTTAGTCACGAGGTGATGTATTACGAAACGAGTAAAGAGACTTGCCGGTAACGAGATTGAACTAGGAATGATGATACCGACGATCGAATCTCGGGCAAGTAACATACCGATGGACAAAGGGAATTACGTATGTTGTCATAACGGTTCGACCGATAAAGATCTTCGTAGAATATGTAGGAGCCAATATGGGCATTCGAGTTCCACTATTGGTTATTGATCGGAGAGGTGTCTCAGTTATGTCTACATAGTTCTCGAACCCGTAGGGTCCACACACTTAACGTTCGTTGACGATATAGTGTTATATGAGTTATATAATTTGGTGATCAAATGTTGTTCAGAGTCCTGGATGAGATCACGGACATGACGAGGAGTCTCGAAATGGTCGAGAGGTAAAGATTCATATATAGGACGATAGTATTCGGACACCGGAAGTGTTTCGGGGGGTACCGGGTACTTATCGGGTCACCGGAAGGGGTTCCGGGCACCCCCGGCAAAAGTTATGGGCCTTATGGGCCAAGAGAGGAAATGCACCAGCCACAAGGGGCTGGTGCACCCCCCATAGCAGGCCGGCCTAAGGAGGAGAAGGAAAGGGGGAAGGGAAAGGAAAGTGTGGATTAGGATTCCCACTTCCTTCCCTCTCCCCCCTCTTTCCTTCCCCCTTGAGAATACATGGCAGGGGGGCTCGACCAGGGCAGGAGCCCTAGGGCCGGCCGGCCACCTATGTGGTGCGCCAGGCTGCCTCCCCTCCCCCTCCCACCTATATATATGTGGGAGGGGGCGCCTAGCACACACTAGATCAATTGTTAGCCGTGTGCGGCGCCCCCCTCCAGATCAATTGTTAGCCGTGTGCGGCGCCCCCCTCCACCGTTTACACCCCTGGTCATATTTTCGTAGTGCTTAGGCGAAGCCCTGCGGAGATCACTTCACCATCACCATCACCACTCCGTCGTGTTGACGGAACTCATCTACTACCTCGCCGTCTTGCTGGATCAAAAAGGCGGAGGACGTCACCGAGCTGAACATGTGCTGAACGCGGAGGTGCCGTACGTTCGGTACTAGATCGGTTGGATCACAAAGAAAGTTTGACTACATCAATCACGTTGTGAAACGCTTCCGCTTACGGTCTACGAGGGTACGTAGACACACTCTCCCCTCTCATTGCTATGCATCTCCTTGATAGATCTTGCGTGTGCGTAGAATTTTTTTTGTTTTCCATGCAACGTTTCCCAACAGAAACTGCCTCGCCAGATTGGTGGATATTGCGACGAATTCACTTTCATCCCCGACTTCCGTATAATCCGAGAAGATTTGTTGAAGAGTATCTCCGCCCTCACTATTCCACAATACATGATTTTTATTGAAGGATCGTGCAGATTCACCCTCTTCTAAAGGAAGAGGAGTGCCTACTTCGTGAAATATTCTTTCAACCCTGGAAGTCAACTCTGCAATAATGTCTTCGGGATGGGCGGCATGGGCCATTTCCTGCGGGAGGTCTGGCAGTCCGCCTACCTCAGGTTTAGGTTGGCCTAAGGGAAAACCACCATTTTCTGCCATCTGTAGCACAGCAATACCTACATTCTCATTCTCAAGATTTAAGGTGATTCCTTTCACACCGCTGGCAAATTCCACCATTTCTCCTGCTTGAATCTCGTTCAATCCATAAACACGTGCAATCCCATAAAAAACTGAATGAATCAAAGAACTAAGGACGTTTCCAATACCGATAGCAGCTCCGGCACCTATTGATTTAGCCCCTTCTAACATCTCGAGAAAACACTTGTTTTTTCACGTTTTTCCTTCGTTGTTCTTTCCTGGATTTTTTGTTGATGATTCTTCCCCTTAAAAAAAGCTTTTCCCTAAAAAAAATATGTGGCCCTTTTCTTTCCCGAAAAGGCATTCATTGTTCGTTCTATGCCAGGAACCAGATTTGAACTGGTGACACGAGGATTTTCAATCCTCTGCTCTACCAACTGAGCTATCCTGACTATTTATTGTGCATCATCCTAGTAGAGTACTTGTATCTATGTCAATTAAAGGGACTAAAAAATAAAAAAGTATTCTCAAATTGGACTTAGTAAATATCAGGATAATGATATGGATTGTGAATGACTTACTTAATAATAGGGATTACTTGCCTATACTATAATATGTTCATTTGTATGAATGGGATAAGATCCAAAGAAGTCAGTTCGGATCCATTTGTGAAAGAGTAGAATAAGAAAGATAGTGAATCTTGTTTGAACCATTAATGAAAAATAGAGGTTGGTACAATAGTTAGGAAGTAAAATGGGCTTTTTATTGGGGATAGAGGGACTTGACTTGAACCCTCACGATTTAGAAAGTCGACGGATTTTCCTCTTACTAGAAATTTCATTGTGGTCGGTAACATTGGTGAATTAATAGAAACGGAAAGAGAGGGATTCGAACCCTCAGTAAACAAAAGCCTACATAGCAGTTCCAATGCTACACCTTGAACCACTCGGCCATCTCTCCTACATAATCTTATTATTGACCAGAAACTGAGTGAATAGCGAGTTTTCGTATCACTAAAGTACAGCTACAACCGATCATAGGTTCCATAGGGAGTTTGACTTCCTTTCCAATTTCATATTTCTCAACAACAACGTCTCTCATCCCCACAAATCTATTCAAAATTCTGGAATCGTCCCATGTTTCTATTTCGATTGTATGGCGTGGCGTATACACATTATGCAAACAGAACATATGGTTACTTTACTCTATTTTCTCATGGCTTGTTAAACCTTTCTTTTTTCTTTTTGGATCATAACCAAATAAAAACTTCTCGAGTTATCAGAATCCATAGTCAAATTCAGTCCTTGGTTATTCAAGTTAGATGAAATAGTAATAGTTTGGCTCACATTGGTATACTACAAAATCCAATCTGATTCAAATATTGAATATCTCTCCTTGTCGGGACAATTTAAGCAAAATAAAATATCTATTATTGGTTTTTTAGAATCGAATTAGTCTGTTTTTTTGCTATTTCATACTGTATAATTCCTTTGTTTATGGGATCATTTTCCCCGAGGGTTTCCAATCAATGGGGGCGTAGTATAGGTAGTTAGAGAGTGTAGGCTCCCCTAGCTTGAATTCTTTTTACCCATTCTTTGAGAGTGATAGGTTTGATTTTTCCGTACCGTAATAGAAGAGCTCAGAAGAAAGACCTAATTATATAAAAACACAACCATTCAAGCTAAAGATCAGAGGATCCGTAATAGGACTCTCATAGACTTGCCGGGAAATAGAAAATTTGGAATCGGCTTTTCTTTTGCGCTAAAAAAAACTTGAGGCCTTTTCCCTTATTATATGGCATATCCATACTTTAATAACCTAGTGCCTGATTGATTGAAAGCAATATTTACTGTCAGATAGAGAGATGCTGATAGGAAAAAGGATGGTATTTACTTATTCTCAAGAATATATAGAAAGGGAAAAGCTTAATAGCCACTATTGATCCCCTGAACAGAGCACATGATTCGGGATCAGGTGCGATGTGAAGAGGTAGCCTAGCCTTTTATGAGAGTCAATTGGGAAGTGGAAAGGCAAAACCATTAGTTTAAGTTCCCGGCTTTAGTCCTCTGTGAAGTTCAGTCAACCATTTGAGTCAATTTTGAGTAAATAGTAAGACTTCGGATCGCACCATTCATAATGTTGCATCTCAATACTTGGCATCTTTTTCCCACTGCTGGCTCATAAATTCGCCTTGGTTTCACCGGAATTCGTTTATTTCGTTCATTAATTCGTTCTGATAGCTACGCAGAGGTCTTTCCTTACGACTCCCGTGCTTAATACGAAAAGCGGTTCTTGTGAAAAGTGCCAACTGACTATCTCCTTATTTTCTGATTGTTCTTCCGATAGGAATATTACCTTGATCAGCTAACCTGGCCCAAGCATAACAATAGTGCATTTCCCCTTGATGGTACAATTTACATATCTTCTACCTCTGCAACTTCTGTTCAGGAAGGTTAGTTTAGGCACTCCATCCCTGAGGGCTGCATCAGCTTATCTTTCTAGAAATCCTAGCTATAAGCTAGATCGGTATAAATAGGGCATTAAGCAGCAATAACAGAGATAGCATCCATGTGTTTTTTAATCCATCCTTTAGCATCGCCTGACTCGGACAAGGTGTTTCCTTCCTTCGCAATACCCAGCCAGGGCAATGTAGCTATCCCAATAAGATATGAAAGCTGGGCCACACCTGAGCAAGGAACTTATACATAGAAGTAACAGTAAATGTGCAAGATTTGGACCACTGCCATTTCCTTAAACCATCAATCAACAAATTGAAATAGAGATATCGGTATCTTCCAATCTGCCACAAGGATCTAGTCGCCAGTATCTTTGCCTTCTTCCCAACTTATCCCAGCATTCCTTGTAAGTGTTGCTATCACTATTTCTCCCTCCGGTGGCCTTGAGGCGTCTCGATCAATCGGTGTATCCGCCACAGGACACACCTCCTTCTCTCAACCATCCAAACAAGAAGATTTTAGCACTAACCCTCCTCCAGCTTTCTTTCCGACCGAAGTACCGCTTTTCTTTGCACTACTTTTGAACCGTATCAGGAACAAGAGCTTATGCGTTGCTTTCTTTTCGCAGTACCCGCCCCCAGGGGTCATTGCTTGATGAAGAGTGCTTCCCCTTTGAGCACCTTATCTTGGCCATCAATATAATTAATCCATCCTGCCTGTCTAGATATTGCTATTAATACACAGGTTGATTGTATGACTATGGCATAGTGAGTTCTGGCTCCTAGCTGACATACTGAATACAGCATCGAAGCGGGTCTATCTTATTCCAATGTAACGATTCCATTGAATATTGTGATAGCATCCTTGATTTCAGCTAGCTATTCTCAGTGATATGCTTGCTCCTCTTGGATTTCATTCCATGATAAGTATGTATTGGAAGTTGGAATGCCTAAAGTATTGGTGCATTAGGGTCCTCTTAAGCCTTGTTTCCTTCTTGATCTTACCTTTTCGTTGCTATCACTCGCTCTAGCCTCTCCTGGCCAGAGCTCCCTCTATCAACAACACCCTCACGCGATTGATTCCCTGGATAAGTATGGCTCATATAAGGTATCCTGATCATAGTAATTGTATCATATCTCCTTCTCCTATTGATCTTACCATCCCTCGAGTCTAAGTCTCGGGATGGCGCTTATTAAGGTCCTGTTTCCCCTTGACAGGATCTTGCAGTTCTGGTATCCCTGAAGAGCATTCCTTAGTATGTATTTACTAACCTTAAACGATAGGAGCCGTATTTAGATAGATATCCTATAAATCTATTGATTTTCATTAGCTTGTAAATTCCTTGTGTGAAATAACTCAGAAATTCATTGTGCTAAACTTGTATCTATGCAGTACTATTTAATGTGGAAGAAGTGTTTTTGTTACTAACAACATAGAAACCATGATACCAGTGCATAAGCATGAAACACTTTGTGATCAGATTGATCAAGGTTGTAGTCATTCGAATTTACTACTTCGTTAAATGATGGTTGTTTAAAGGTGTCTACCATAATTTGTTTGGACAATGTCCTTAGTAATCAGGTATGTGACCTTCTTATAACCCACGACATCGGCATGATAGGTGTTAAATACATCCAGTGATGGTGGAGCTAAATCAGCAGGTTTTATATATGGATCCCAAGGTATATACTTATACCAGACAGTACAAAATAACCCTGCGTATACTAGAAAAGCAAAATAACCGTACACATACGACTTAGAATTCTCATCAGAAAATGGTATTACTACTTCAACCAACTTGTTTATGATTTCACGTTTCAAAAGGGATTTCAAACCAAGACCGCTATGTGAGAATCGCTGAATAACGTCAAAAGTATCACTTAAGTAAATATTATCGATAAAAAACAAACCTAGCGAATCATTTATTTCTTTAAACTTATCAAATATATACATTTATATTGTCGCCAGCCTACCTGAGCATGGAACAAATATTTTATATATACATATTCCATAACTAGAGTTCCATAATTGTGAAACGTGGTATATGGTCGTACGCTAACTCCTATTTGAAAGTCGTGTGGCTCTCTAACAAACATGGAAAACAAACCTATCCTCGGCATCCAACTGTTATAAAAAGAATGGAAGAACAATTGTTGTTGGACCTATAAACCCTATTATTTTGGCAATAAAACCATTTAGACCTCTTTGATCTAAATTGGTAAATGTTTTTCAATTTTTCACAAATCTATCAATAGGTGAATTAAAGTAGGAAGTCCAACCACTGTTCGAACTATCTCCACCGTTTGAACTACCACCACCCCATATAAAATGGTGGATTATACCATGATCGTCGTGCTTAGGTGCACTAGTTTTCACATTTGGATTTGTTCCATCATTAGTGGAACTAGAACCATCATTAGGGTTAGGGGAATTAGAAGTAGATGCATCATTACTGCCACTAGATGCATCATTGTTGATAGGTTCTTTAGCTCCTTCCTCATCCGTTATATCTTTTTTCTTGGATTTCTTATTATTGTGGAGTTTTTTATCATCATCTTTTTCCCCATCTCTATTGTACAATGAATTAAGTATCTTCTTAATGGATTGAAAGAATTTATTCATGATAACAGTATTTTCTATTACTCTCTTATTGGTGGATTTCCTCCACTTAATTTAAAATTTTACCCAGCCTTTTGAGTACTAGGATCTCCCCCTTATCCTAGCAGATCGGTACCCAGACCATATCCTTGGACAGCTCGGATGTATCTATCTTTTCGTTCAGATATCATCATCTCGAGCGTGGAATCTTATTAGTGGATCAGAAGACTATGGTGACCCGTAGATCTTCAGATGTTGATTTGCAGAGCAGGGCCGGAATGCGGGGATTGCATTCTTTGAAAAGTATCATATCTTCTTTCCCTAGGGAGAAACCAGAAACCAGAAACGAGTGGAGGTTCGATCTCTCACCCAAAGCAATTGGGGCTGATGGAATCTTCCCTATAGACTCCGAAAAATCATCGTGTACCTTTTCCCTATAGACTCCGAAAAAGCAGCGTGTACCTTTCCCTAAATCCTTCTCCCGTGCATGCTATTCTTGTGTTCCGTGATTAGAAAAGACTTGTTTCTTGTTTTCTTTGAGGTAATAAATGAGTTGTATCCCGCTTTGCCTATCTTGATGTGGAATCTATCGTTGAGCACCCATGAATGCAGGTAGAAGGTGTTTTTTCTTAACTCTTTCCAGGCCTCAGCTTGATTGGACTTCGTCAGCTCTTGTCGTTTAGCTTCCTCTCTCCTCTCTCATCTTGTCTCTCCGTAGACGGCGTTAAAAAGTAAATAGACTTAAAGCAAAGTAGGTTCGGTCCTTGTGTTCTATTATATGAAGTAGAAGAAGAAAGAGCCGGGGGGATGGTCTTGGCACCCATGGGTTAATGGTGAAAGCGCTCAAGGAAATAGGGAATGGAATATTCAAATCAATCAGAAGTGCTATGCTTTATGTAATCAGGCTGAAGGCTAACATCTCGTGAGTAGGCCGAGCTAGGATAAGAATTCCAATCAAAAAAGAAGTATGAATTGGGCCCAAAATCACTACTTTACTACCTATGTCGCATGTCGCGCCACCTAGTACAATAGACTTTTTGCGGGAAAAGAGCAGGTTTTGCCCCAACTTGGACCCAGGGAAACCAAAGAAGAGCTAGTTTCGCCCTGTTTAGTTAGCGGTGGATGAGCTGATTTCTTTTCACTCCTGTTTCAGAGATACAAAACAAAAGTAAAGTGTAGAACACAATGTTTGAGCTCCAGGCTTTTACGATTCTTCCGATTGACTTCTCTTCTCTGCTCCTAGCTCCGAATGCCGGTATGTAGAGAAGTGATGGAAAGGGTTGTGCTCTTTCATTTGAGAAACTTCCAACCAAAATAGGAATGTTAGAACAGAATATTTAGATACAGGTCCCTTATGAATACTGTACTGAGTAAGATTCATTGAAGAAATGCTTCTCCGAAGCAATAAGTTTGTGGCACAAGCATAGTCTTCTGCTAACCTAGCCTTTACCATCTTTCTATTAAAATGAATGTAGCTAACGTGAACTAAAAGCAAGCTCTTGTACGAGGAAGTAGAAATTGTTAGTTGTTGCTAGCTTGAACTGAGTTGTTCCTGTTGGTGCTAGGGTTGCCAAGGGAGTTGTAGCGAGATGCTGCTAATGTAGCTATTTCTGATGTCCAGACGATGCAGCGAAAGTGAAAAGAAAAAGATATGATGCTTAGACCGTTCAAACAGGGATGATGGATTTATAGATATAGGGTTTATTTGAATGTCTGGCCAAATGCTTACTTTCGTTATGCTTGTCCTGCAAAGCTGGATCTATGGTTCGGTTGCTTTGAATCTCTGTTCCACCTCTGACCCGACCCTTACCTCTTTCTTGACTTAGTTTTTCGAAGGGGCATCGAATTCTTTTACAAAAGAAACGCCAGTTTCAAAACGAATGGCACCGAAAGGTGTCAGATGATGATTGAACTGAACTATCTGAATCTGAAACCGCCGACCTGACTCATGCTTTTTTGGACTCCGTTTTTGCAGGATCCTGTGAGGCATCGGATTCTTTGGCAATTCTCTTCTTGCTAGTGTTGTACACGTTTTATTCCTTCTCCCGACATGCTTTCGTGATAAAAGAATCATAGCAACACAGCGTGAGGTTCCATAGGTTGATGAGCCTGATTACTCGTGTAAGCTATTTACTACAGCCGTCTTAGATGGCCCCAGGTATCCTCTTCGGCTTGATCTTTCCCTTGCTTCGATCGCCAACTTGCACTTCCTTATTCCACTATTGCAATATCTTTGTCTTGGACAAAGACCAAGAGCTGGTGCAGGTGAAAGAATAGCTTATGGGGTTGGAGTCAAAGGAGCTTTCATAGACATAGAAATCATAATAGAAAGAGCAGGCCTGCGAGCAGCGAGTGCCCTTTGTAAGTTGCGAGCCTGCCTCTACACTCTACACTCGAGCCCTTTTTGGTCACAGGTTTTCACTTTTCAGTGAGTGAAAGATTTGTATCCGGGTCTACGTTCAAAGCTTCTACCATAGACCTAATTCGAGAAGGCTTGATAGTCCTAAGAAAGGTGAGGGTGGGGGTTCTATTTAGGAAGAATAAGAAGAATCTCATTCATGTGTTCATGCTAACAGAAGAGCGGATCCAATACACATAAGACTTTTTTTCAGGAAATTCCTAATGTAAATGATGAATTTGGGATGTCATGCCCCACAAGTTAGTTGCCCAAGCGCTCCCTAGGAGGGCAGTCTACCACAAGATAGAGTTTGAGCCTGGAGCCAAAGCCCCAACCCCTCCATTTTAGGTTTTTATCAGGAAAGAATTTCAGGAAATCATATCGGCCAGATAAGCCTCTGATGGCTCCATATTGATTTTCCCCAGTTTTCTTTCAGAAGAAGCGGGAGCCATTTTGCATTGAAACTCGGTATCAGCAGAGTCATCTCCTGAGAAAGACTTCCTTCTTATTTATACAAGATTTCAGAGAACATAGTGAAGCCCTCAAAGCGCTAACAAAGTCGTAAGTAGAGAAGTTTTCCAAAAAGATACCTCATTTTTCCATTAAGTGTGCGTTGTCTGATGAAGAATAACGGGGGAGCCAACTCAATAACCTAGCGGAGGAACCGTCCGGACTTGAAACAGCGGATGCAACCCTTGCATTTCGTTCTTTTGTTCTTTACTCTATTTTCACTTTGGCACTCACTTCCTTTGGAATAAGGGCATTTTTCTTCTCTACTCGTTCCGTTGACCATCAAACAGTTTCTTAATTATGTTATGTCAAATGATGGGAAAAAGGAAGGAGTAATCAAAAAAGACTAGAACTACCCGATCCGTTGAAATACGATACAGAGGAAACGGACTTCAATCCCCCATTCTTATTGTTTGTTCTTCTGATCCCCTTGTTTTCACTCGCTTAATTCGGAAGAGGAAAACGACAGCAGCTAAAGTGAGAAATAAACAACTGCTCGGAAAGCTTCGGTTTGAGCGTTGGTTTTGATGACAGTGAAGAAAGCTCGCCCAAAAGACATGCGTGGAACCAATGATACCAAAAAAAGAATCAAATATGAGGAGAACTGGGTGCATTGGTAAACGGCTCGGCCATAGCTTGTACGACTTCTGAATCCTATTAATGGCGCTCTCCGAATAAATAAGTAGATACAGGCGGACTACATACACGTGCTCTCCGAGTAGGGAAAGTGAGAAATCTACAGTCTTCCATCCGCGGATGTGACAAATCCAATCCAATTTGGTCTTATCCCGTGGCTCAGACCCGGTCGCGTAAATGCAGCTACCACTACGACAGGATACTCTAGTTATTTACTCTGTTTCAATCCCTATTTGGCCATTCAACAGTAGCGTACGACCTTTGGAAAGCATCTCTTCCTAGAGGGGACTCCCGCTTGTGATCTTCTTCCTTGGGTCGGAGAAAATATAACTTACCAATTGGAAATGGAAATGACGAATGAATTGAACCAAACTACGGAAACTGTGGTTGAGCTTGCCTGTCATCAATGAAGGATGGTTGTGAAGTTGGTGGAAGAAAGCAAACCAATGAATGCAGCTAGTCACCCCGAAAGGCGAGCCCATGTCTTTTGAGAAACTGACACAACCTATTGTGTTGACTTATCTTATACTAAGGGTCCGTCCCAGCCAACAAGGGATTTCTCATAATTCTAGGATGAAACAGCATCATATCTCAGCTTGATTATGAGAGAGATTGAAGTGAAAGAACCCGGTTTCAGAGCGTGGAAACGGAAAAGAATGAGGTGAAAGGGCCGACCCATGCGGCCCACTTAGAATGTGCTTTGACTTCCCCAGGTTGTACAATAGCACTATTTTTTGGACCCAAGTTTGAAAGGATTAGGGCACTGGATTGAAGAATAGCTCAGTCCGATAGAAACTTAGGTTGGGTTGGCGGAGGGATGAGTGGAGCTTCTGTATGACATGTACTGGTATTTCATTAGTCCCTTGATCGGGTACCCGAAGCTCGCTTTGAGGAAGCAGTGCCATTTGGTTCTTCCTTCTTTCACGTCCATCCGCGAATGACTTGAGAATTTTTTTTCATCATTGTTTGGATCGCGGACTTGACCGTTGTCTATAGAAAGAAAGTGCTCACTCGTTTTCTGTTTGTTTTCACGTGCGCATACACTCAGCCTAATTTAGTAAGTGTGAAGTGGAAGGGCGAGTAAGGGTGAAAGCCCACTACCTTCCGGATAAAAGATATGCTCGATTTATAGATAGCTTTGCTTCACTATATAGCATGGGACGAATTGATAAGCTCTGAATGCAGGAAGGGAAACCTTAGAGCTTTCTTCACTTATCTTCCCAAGCAGACCATATGATTCTCATTATTCTATTTCTCTGTCTTTCCAACCAGCATTCCCGCTTATTCTGATTGGAGTGATGTGTGGTACCGGGGATAATGCAATTGATGGTGCTTGTGGCCCCACGGAATGACCGTATAAAAGGAAATAGGCAGCAAGGGAGTTGGGTAGACTAAAGATACTGCCTTTAGCCCTCTGCGGCCTTTTTTTAAGTCGAGTCGTAAGGAAAGATCGATAGGATTTGGTCCATTTGGTGTCCTTCCAGACGGAGAAGCGAGAACCCTTTCTGCTTTGACCGCTTGCCCTCCTGGCACAGATGTGGGAAAAGGTCTCAATCGCGGAATCAAATATGAATGAAGTTAGAACAATCAGTGTAAGCTCTTTCTCTAGGGCCACTATCAATAATGACAAGAACTCTTACCAACTAGCTTAACGCATTCGGTCTCCTTCTCCTTCGTATCCCTAGCAGATATGAATAATAGGAAGAAACAAGTCCTTTCTAAAGGCGGGCATTAGACCAGAGTTTCGTGAGCCAGAGAAGATCGATAAAGCTTAGAACTTGCTCGTTTGCAGGAGGAGGCGGTGGTATGACTCCGTCCGTTGAACGAACATTTCGTGCCACCTGTTCGACGTCCACATCCACTACCATTTTTTGATCCCAGTATCTATAGCAAAATCACTATTTGTCTCACTCTATAGAAGGCCTCCCATATGTAAGATCACCAACCAAGTTCCTTTCTTATTTTGTTTGTGCCATCTTTACCAACTTCTACTTCTTGGCTGGCTTGATGCTTACAGGTCTTGCCTCTGCTGATACTGGTCATGGGGACAAGAACTCCGTGGGAAGAGAGCAGATACCAATCCTAAACAACCCTTAGAATGGCCTCATCCAAACTGATGATTGTCATTGATAAGACGGGCAGGTGGTATGTTGATACTGAGCCGCTTCCCCTGTAGTTGTCAGCTCGTTCTTGACAAATCCGATCGGGTCTTCATAATCTGGAGTAAAAGGATTCGAACCTTTGCATGCCGATACCAAAAACCGATGCCTTACCACTTGGCTATACTCCAAACAAACGGTAGGTTCCTGGAGAACCGTGGAAACTAGTTAGTTCAAATCGAACTCAAAAGCAATGCGCATTATCTACGCCTTTTTTTGATTCACCAAGACCCGCTAAAGGCTGATACAAACGAATAGTGGGAGTTCTTTCTTACGATATAAATGGAAGAAATATCCCTAGTACCTTTGTCCTCTGCAAAGATCATAAGATCAGATGGAGTTGGATTGATTTCTCGTATCTACTAGATCAGAGATCAGGGTCAGGGGAGCTCTCGTAAGTGAGCCTTAGTAAGTAGTGTGGTTCGAGCGGATCAGTCACCGCTGGGTTCTGCTTTCCTCGCAGAGTTGGTTTTAGCCAGAACCGCGCTCTTGCCTCCTTCTTGTGCCCCTTGATTATTGATCTGAATTCAAGTTAGATTAGAGAATACCGGTGCCTTTTGATCCACCCTTAGGTTTTTAAACTGTGGAGGTTCAGTTACAAAATGCAGTTTATGAGGCTGCTTTGTATGCCAGTGTGCAGGATGGAGAGTTGGAAGATATACCTAGATCCCCCAATAGAGAAAAGAGCGAGCAGGTTACCTACTCTTGTGGTGGATGGCGGCACTAGAAGTTGATGCTTTTTATGGACGGACATAGAAATTCGATTTCCAATAGAGCTGCAAACGCTACTGTAAGCCGAAGACGAATGCTGGCCAAAAGTAAGCAAAGCAGGAGAGGCGTCGTTTCCTTCAGTTGGTCAACCAACAGGTCTCCTCACTCTAGCATTTCTTCTTTGTTCGGTCGCAAGGCAGGGAAATGGAGGATTTGTTTCTGCTCTGTCCTTTACCGCATCGATGGATTCAATTTCAGTGGATAGAGCTCAACTTGTTGCCATCGTCATTTCAATCACAATTCACTTGGTAGGTAGACGCTTGTTCCGACCTCCATAGTGGCACTTTGACCTTTTCTCAACAACATCTACTTCTAATTTGCTTGAACGACCCTCTTGTCATTTGACCCAGAATTGAACGAGATGACACCCACCAATATCTTCCAACACAGGATCTCCCTTACAGGGCTGTCCTTCTCTCTTTCTTCCCAAGAACATCGGGGGTATGTTCTCTGAACGAGTCAGCACCAGCAAAGACACCTTACAAAGACACCTTAGGCCATGCAACAAATGCCCTTTACCACATATACCATGAGATGGACCTTTCTAGAGTGTAACCTCTGAATTAGGTCTGCGCTGTACAACTTACCATGAGATGGACCTTTCTAGAGTGGCTAAAGACACCTGAGATCAGCCTGGAGGCCTGGGATCGAATCCTGGATCCCTCAATTTCTCTCCTGTATTTTTAATGTGCGTGCGCGCCAGTGGGCTGGCCCAATACGACGCAAGTAGACGAAAATCTTCAGCGACAAATTGTCGCCGCGTTTTTTTAGTAACATTTCGCTTAATTAGTTTTTTTTAGACACTCATTTCGCTTAATTAGTGATTGTGCAAAGAGATTCTTAAGAAAACAAAGCCGCTCAGATGGCCCAAAAGGCCCAAAGGTCCATCAATATCTCTTCCGTCGGCCTAGAGCGGCGAGCGCGTCTGGGCAAAGCGCTTGGACGGACATGGGCGGCGCCGCCGTAGCCTTGCTCGCCGCCACTAGACGACGCTCCAACCCGCTTGTTACCTCCTCGCTCTCTCGTGCTGCGCGCGGTCTCCACGAGGCTGCAGCGGCAGCGGGGGAGGACAAGGCGAGGACGCGCCGGCGGAGGAGCAGTAGCAGCCGCCTTCTTGGACCAGACATCACCGACACCTGGGATCCACCCCCGCGCCCCGCGGCGAGGCCGCTTCCCCCGCGAGCCGCTGGAGGTGAGCGGGACTCATGTTCTTGCCAATCTCTGCGTTATGGTGTCGTATTATTGGCGTACGCTTCTAGGATCAGTGATTTCGGGGGTACATGTTGTACAAAGCATTAAATGTTATCACCATTAGCTATATGAAAGTTTGAGAATGCTGAGTCCGCTTGCTTTCGGTTGTTCAGAACCCATGGGCACCCTGCAGCAGTGTTGCTAATGATTTAGAGGAAGTTTTAAGCTGTATCCTCTGAAAGTGGAAGCATTGTCGCATCAAAATGTTGGTTTAAACAGAGCCCAAGTGGAGATTGTTTAGAAGCTCTTCTTATACTGTCTAGTATTAGATGCTTCGATTTGGTTGGTGTAGCTTGCTGTAAGTACCCGAATAATGGTTTTTCCTTTCTTTCTCTCTTAGATTTACTTGAGCAAGATGAATCTGCCCTGTGCATTGTAGTGTTGTTTCGCGTGATGCAGTATTACAACGTCTGGTAGGTGAAATGGTGTCGTAGAATTTCAAGGTTTGACACTTTTTATGGTTGGGACTAGCTTTCACTTCCATGTAAAGGACATGGATGAATTGGTACTTGTTTAGCATATGTGCTTCACCTTATCTCATTGTTGTTGAGCATCTTATGCTAATGGTTGATTGTTGTGAGTTCGTACTTTTGTTGATCTTGTAGTTGATTACGAGTCCACGGCAACCATTATCGATGGCAAGTCCATTGCAGAGGACATAAGGTTACAGATTGCTGAGGGGGTTCTTCAAATGAAAAATGCAGTCGGACATGTTCCTGGCCTTGCTGTCGTACTGGTAGGCGATAGAAAGGACTCTCAGTCCTACGTGAGATTCAAAGTAAAGGGTTGTGAGGAAGTCGGAATAAAATCTTTGCTGGCGGAGTTGCCTAGGAACTGCACAGAAGATGAGGTGGTGGATTCGGTGTCAAGATTCAATGAAGACCCATCCGTTCATGGCGTCCTTGTTCAGCTACCACTACCACAAGTAATATATTCTACTTTTCTGGTTGCCGCCTTATAAAAGCATGATGTTTGGTTTAGTTCGTAGATTGATACCATGAAAGCCTTTTTCATCTACACAGATTACAAAATTATTTTGGTAACTGAATAATACAAAGTACTTCTGTTGTCATGGTAATAGATGGGCAACTTCAGTTGTATTTTATCTGATTTTTCATTTCAATGTATATTTGGCTTTATGTCCAAGCTCTGTTCATCAAGCCTTTTATTTTATGGGATCATTTTGTGTAAATCAGCATATGGATGAAGAAAAGATTCTCAACGCCATTAGCCTAGACAAGGATGTTGATGGTTTCCACCCCTTAAACGTTGGTAATCTTGCCCTTAGAAGCCGGAAACCTTTGTTTGTTTCCTGTGCTGCAAAGGCTTGCCTTGAATTATTGCTCCAATCTGGTATTGATCTCATGGGAAAGCATGTGACTATTATCGGGAGAAGCAAAGTTGTTGGATTACCCACTTCCTTACTTTTACAGGTAAAGTTCTAAAATGTACTCAGGAATGATTATCCTTCAGTTTTGAACTGCATTATGTTATGATGACTGTATTTGAACTTCATTTTGTTTCCCCAGAGACATCACGCTACTGTAAGTGTTATCCATGCCTTCACAGAAAATCCAGAGGAGATTACTCGTGGATCTGACATTGTGATCTCAGCTGCTGGAGTGGCCAACCTTGTAAGAGGAAGTTGGTTAAAGCAAGGTGCAGTTGTGATTGATGTTGGGACAAATCCAGTGGAGGTAATAACAGATGTTTGTTGTGCTTTTGCTCAAGAAGCTTGATCTATAATGTCTGCAGTATCACTTCTATTGCATGTTCGTCATATTTATTTAGTAGTGCCCATGTTAATGAAGTAAAGATTTCTTTAGTCAAGTAGTTCTGATTATAATTCCAAACTTGTTTGCTGATACTGGTTTTTCTTGTTAGTAATTTTTCCTTGGTGCACAGCATGGTAAATTTAAATCCACGCACCCTAATTCACTGATAAATGTTTAAATGGTTGCTCAATTTGTACTATTAAATCGCCACCTTTTGTAGTACTTCTACAAATAATGAGCTTGAGTTTTGAAGAAGGTTTCAAAATTGAATACATAACCCTTTCGTTTTCCCTTATAATTACCGAGTTAAGTAACTACTGATGACCGCCTACTTTAATTCAGATGGGAGTATTCCCAGATTTGTTGGTCGCAGCGTAGCATAGCTTAGCATCGTTTTTTCCCTCTTCCACATTGTAGATTAGTTCGGGTTTCTGTTTCCTTTAGTTGTGGTTTTGTTAGGCTAGGCTTCTTTTGCAGTCTGTTGGTTTTGGCTTTGTAAGCTTTTGCGCCTTCTCAGCTTTCTTCTTGTCATATAAGAAATGACACATTTCGGCTGTAACCAGTTCTTACTTTTTTTTTCTAGGATCCAGCCAGTGATTTTGGCTATCGATTAACCGGAGATGTCTGCTTCGAAGAAGCAGTGAATGTGGCTTCTGCTATAACCCCAGTTCCAGGCGGAGTGGGACCAGTCACCATTGCAATGCTTCTTGCCAACACACTTGACTCGGCCAAACGAGTTTATGGCTTGAGTGACTGAACCCCCTGAACTAAGGGTGTTCAAAAACAGCCTGGGTCGACCCGTGAAACCCGTCCTATACAAACTTTTGAACTAGGGCTGCTACTTTGGTCTTTTACACGAAAAACAAATTGAACCAGTGCCCCTCTGCCTGTTTTGGTAGGTTCATCCCAACCTGAGAATGAAACCCTCAACTGTAACCTTGTCACAGTTCCCCTTTGTAAATTAGTTTGCCTTCTCTTGTTCCTCTGCCCATTGCTCTCAATTTAAGCGATTAGAGCTGGGATGTAATATTTCGTTTTTTGCCGACAATATATTTTATGCTTGATGATGTCCGAACTTTCAATATTTTATGCCTTGTCTGGGGATCATATGAATATGGTAACCCAGTTTCTAGCATACTAGCAAGAGCCAACTCACAGAAATCATCAAGTAAAAGCAGGCACAGCTATATGGTTTCATAATGTGATGTGTGCTTCATTATTATTAGAACATTCTTGGACATTAAACAGTCTCAACAGGCAGTTTCGTAGTCAATATATTTATAAAATAAAACCTAGTGAAGTCATGAAACTGATCCATATATTCATGAAGATACTAACCGCACCTAGTCCATCTGACTGCAGGGACTCGTGTTTATGCCAGGTAGTTAATTGGCCAGTGCTTGATAAGCAGGTGTTAAAAAGGTGATTTTGCTGTTCTTTGGATCAGGGAGATTACTATGAGCAAATCTGATTTATCTCAAATTTGAGCAGCCCTTGCCTGTTTCTCTACCGTAAAAAGAGCAACAATACATTCAGAATATATTGTCTAGAGCTAGATACATCTTACATGGAAAAATGTTAACCCTGTCTCATTCAACTATGAGCAGAACATAGTACAAGGTAGCCGACCAACCCAGAGAAGGGAAACAAGAACTGAATTACTTATTTACTTATAAAACATAAAATAGTTATAAGATGTACATCTGATGTGAGGGCATAAATTGAAGTACACCGGGGAATGACACATGTTTACACTGCCAGACACGTAAAAGGGCCCTTTTGACAACGTACTCGCCGCACTGTAATGTTCTCAACCCATTAGCTTCAGACAAGTTCAATTTTCTGCTCTGCCACCCAAGATTCTTTTGGACCCAGTTGTACTGTTTCAATCTACATGATGCAATCAGTCATGCCATCAGTCAAAATTGTGCAATCACCAAGTGTGCCTCTCCCATGATTCATTCAGGAACATGGAGGAGTGGACAAGAAAAAGTATGCGCATTTATCAACTTCTGTTCATACCTTTGCATTTTCGACACAAACAAAGTCTTTGTAGCATGCCTCCATCTGCAAATGAGGATTCCACAACACTGCATCTGACCAGCTGCATTTCAAATAGTAACAACAATTTGATCATGTGATCTTTGCAATGTTGAAAAGGGATGCATTGTTTTACAGATCAATTAAACCTACTTTGTGTTTGAGATTACAATTTTGTCACCCAATCCATTGTCTAGGGTAAGCTCACTCGGTGCGCCAAGGTAAACACAGTCCACAAATCCTGGAAAGGTCACCTCGTCCCTGCATCAAAAGGAAGCGGCTCAGAAGCATGTCTAGAAATTTACTTCATGCTCAGCAACTTACACTAGGATATGTTGTCTCAATGAGTGCATATTTGATTATCAACAACCAAGTCAATTAAATAGATTAGGAAAAGAACTTAAGAGATGCAACAGTACCAAGTTGTGCGCAACTGCACACCATAGGATGAAATGACACTAAATACTTAGTGTTTCATGCTAGCATTCTTATTTTCCACAGATGAGGTTAACTTTTTTGCAAAGTTCTTGGGGAAAATGTGGGACCCTGGGAGTTTCAATGTTGTAAACTTGTAATGCTAAGATATATTGTAACTAAGACTGGACTAGCAGACCAGTCAAACTGACCTTTCTTCTTTGCCCTCCAGAGGATTTTTAGGGTCAGGATCCTTATTCAGAGTCTTGCTACCTTTGAGACCTTTCACTGAAACACCAGCAATGGAAGCCTGTACAAAAGCATTCGATGTGTTTAATGTGAAAGCGAAAATCTATAGAGTTTAGCAAGCAAATGTTAGTTTGGCTCCGTTCAGAAAGCTGCAACTTACACTGAAATAAGTGTGGAGGGCTGAGTTGAATGAGAAAGGTTTATCGTCTGTATTTATTATTTTCAGGGTCGTTGACAAGCTTGTAGAGTGCAGCACAACCTACAGAACATTAAACAAGCACAATTTCATATGCTGCAGAAGGGCAAGATTGGAATTCCAGTTCCAGTTTCTGAATAACATTAATAGGCTTAAGATTTCACAGATAGAGTGCATGGAGGCACATGCTACTACACCAGGGCTTAACCTTGTATAAAGCTTGGAAACTAAAATCCCACATTGAACGGCTGTACGAGTCGTCTTTTAGTTCCAAAGTTACAGTTGGATCTCCTTCTGTGACTTCTGAATCAGTAATAGACCAATTCACATTCCTGGCAAATCCATGCTGCAAGAAAGTAAAATTTGCCTTGATTACTGCAAAAGAACAGGCTGCATAAAAATGTCCAATTCTTTCACAGTTGATGGACAGATGTGCATGAACATTATGTAAATGATTGCTCACACCACAACTATATAACAACGGCTAGTGCTGTCTCATTCTTTATATAAGTTCAGGATTTTACAATGCCCGCAGGAATGCAGGTAACATTTTGATCTAAACTAGTATCCATTACTTGAGTTAGCACTGGACATGGTTCACATATCTGTTTCCCATCAACAATAAATTTGCTAATTAATATTCTTAAATGGAACCGAAGACTGAAATCTTGACAAATGCTGGTCTGTACGCGTGTCTGTATGGAGTGCGATTGAAAAATGTAAATCTTTTCAGTGTAAGTTGACACATTGTTTACTGTCAACTTACACTAAATGCTTAGTGTTTATTGTCAGCCACAAACCTGCTGCATGGGACCGGGGCCAAACTGGGGGAAACAATGTGGAATTCCACCGCTAGTTTCAGAAAAGGAAATTGTTAGCTGTGAGTTAAACTCGTTAGATTTATCCAATCGGTCTCGAGGCCAACCTGATGGGTTTCTGGCCATTGAACACGGCATCTGGTCTGACAAAGAGCAGGTCCTTTCCACTGGGAACCTTCCAAGATGTGACGCATGCTCCAAATAGATAAATCTCAGCCTCACTTCATGCATAAAATGAGTACACAATTAGCTGTTCCGAAAGGTAAAAAGGAAGCCCATCTACTATATTTCTGTTGCGGTAGTAGAGAAACTCTAGTGATGAACATGAGTTGAAATTAACAGAAGTCATGATAGGCTTATCCATGGTCCATATAAGCATTATGTGCTAGCTACTATTCAGCAAGCACTACAAAAATGTACTGAAAAAAGCAAGCACTGCAGAGATCCATTGAACTATAATTCAAAGCTTTCAGTATCATGCTGGCACCATAACAAAATAATAGTGCCGTATTGCCTTACTCTAAATAACGAGCCATCAACCCTTTGTGGCACTGCTGCCATAACATCCACTTCAACATCAAACAGTTTGTTTTCCAACTCTTGATTTTAATCTTCACCGTGGCTATCAAATTATTTATGTCCGATCGAGTGTTATGTTACCCATGCTGCATTAGCCAAACTACAGAACAACCCAAGTCATAATACACCTGAAAAATCCCCTACCAAGTCAACCAAAACCAGAATTACCTCCCGTGCGGGGATTTGAGGCTGATCTTGGGCAGGCCGCCGTTGCCCTCGGAGACGGCCACGCCGAGCGCGTACACCTTCTGCCCCACGCTGGCCATGGCAACCACCCCGAATCGCCTGCGCCCGCCCGGCAAAACCACGAGAACCACCACGGGGTCAGTCCTTGCGAGAACGCACGAATCGAATGCAGACAAGTACGGGGAAGGAACTGCGTGCGGTGCTGGTACCTGTAGCGCCGGGCTGAAGTGGAGGAGGAGGAGGAGGCGGCGGCGAAGGGGCCGGGGACGGTGAGCGTGCAGGAAGCCGCCATTTCTGCTTGGCCTCTCGGAGAGGCTGAGACTTCGGTGGTGGTCTGTCTGGTTTTAGAGTGGCCGGTGCCTTGGATCCTTTGTTGAGCGAAAAGCTGTGTTGTACCATGTGTTTGAACTGGACTATGGAGTCCTTTTTTTGAAAATGCACACTACCGAGTCTAACCTTTTAAAAAAAAATCATCCGACCGATTAATAATACCATGAGGTATCAGTACAAAAATCTCCAGAAGTAACAAAAAGATATAATTAGATGCATGGACCACCTTGTGACGACTAAAACCACTGAAGCGAGTACAAGGCCATCACCACCATCGTCCTTTCCTCATTGAGGTTGGGTAAACCTAATTGTTGTAGACAGTCGAAAAGTCGTCGTGCGGAGATTTCAAAGGACCAGAGCAGCAACCGTCGTCGGCCTATGAGAAACGTATATCAGAAGAGCCATGCCTGCAAACACAACAAGAAAACGAGACGCGACCGAATTCAAATGGATCCTTGGGAGACGAACTCTGAATGGATCCAAGAAGATACGCCGAAGACACACCTCCACACACACCTTTCGCAGACGCTAGGTGCACCGCTGGAGCGTGGATAAGACGAGGAGGACATTATTCTAACTATGGGACGCCGCCCACCACTCATCGCTCCAACCAAAATACTAAAACTACCTACAATAAGGACGGGACCCCTTCCGTCAACGGGGGTTCAGGTCCGCCACACCTCCATGGCCCAAGAACCACCAGAGGCGGGGCAAACCGGCATCGGTGTCAATGAGAGGGTGGTAACGCTGGTTCTTTCCTCTCTTTGCTTGTCAGATGTTTGTATCACTTCATACGACGTCCCTTTTTGTACGTGTGTGGGAGACTATGAAGTCTGTGTGGGAGACTATGAAGTCTTTAGGACTTCGGTGAATTGATTGATGTTCTTTTGCAAATGAATTGGTTGATGTTTGACCCTACATGATAGGCTCGTTCAAAATGCAGGTGTCGGATTTTGTGCTGCTACTCAGGTCAGGATGCACCATTTCAGTGCCATGTTGCAGAAACTAAAATCTTGGTTTGGTGAAATGTGGTTTTGTGGATTGTTACTCATTTGTCTATAATATGAGCACAAAAGAGACGCCACGGTCCGGTACACAAAGGATCCTTGCTGAGGTGCTTTGGTGGCCTTCACGGCGGCACAAAATGCAATTGTCCCTTGCCAACAATTTTATTCCTGGATATGCCTTTTGAGCGACTGAAAGGCAAGAGGCTATCTCCATTTCTCCACTGCTAAATTTTCTGGCCTCAGCAGGAGGATATCCCAACGACAATTCTTTTGTAACATTTCATTATTCCTCAGTGCAAAGTCATGGTGACATTGTAAGCTCAATGCCGTGACATGAAACTTATCACAGCTTCTGATCTTTTACCAAGTCAGCAGTAATATCGTTTGGATTTACAGTATTTTTGCACAAAAACCGTAGTACAGACCGAGTGCTTCCGACTCCGACATCACCTTGTGCTCTCTTCCGCACCTTCCTCCCCCGCGCTATTGTTACCGCCGGGGTCGCTCGCCGTCGCCGGCTTCGGCGCGTGATCCGCCACGCACTGGAACCGGCAGGCTATCGGCTTGGGCTTCCGCTCGTCGATCATTAGCGCGCGAAGGCACCGCCTCGTCTTCGGCAGCGCCTGGGCCACCTCGCCGCTAGTTGCTGCTTGCGGCGGCGGCGTTCTTGCCGGCTCCTCTGGCTTCTCCTCCCGCTCCTCCTTGCCCCGCCCCAGCGCAACACGATCCTCGTGCGCGTTCTTGACGTCCACGCGCACCCCGGGGTCGCCGGAGTTGCACGTGCTCTCCTCCATCGCCGAGTTGTTCACGCCCTGCACGTTGCTGTTCACGTTCGCGGCCACCGACGGCGGCCTCGCCGACCCCTCCGACTCGGCGGCCGTTCTTGGAGGTGGCGCGCCGCTGGAACCGTTGGCGAGGACCATGCTCGCGCCGACGTTGTGACCGGCCAGCGTGAAGACGCGGTACCCCTGGTTGCCGATGTCCGGCGGGCTCGGCGCCGGCGTATCGCGGCCGGCCAGGCTCTTGAGGCCGTCCTCGATCTCCCGCCGGTACGGCGCGCGGGCGCCGTCGAAGAGGCGCGCCCTCGGGAAGCCGGAGATGGAGATCTTGGCGCCGTCGTTCCCACGGTTGCCACCCCCGCTCGTGCCCTGCTCTGGGCCCGTGGGCTGCGGTGGCGACCTCGAGAGCGTCAGCTCCAGGTCAGTCATGGCCGGCCTGGCTCCTCGTAGCCGCAGCGAGTCTAAAGCTTCAACAGCAATCGTGTCCGATTCATCGGACGAGTCAGCCTGAATGGGGATATCTTCCTCCAGGGCGCGTGCCGGCGGCGGTCGCGGTGCGGGCTCCGCCGGAGTTGGTGGGGGTGGACCGGGTGGCTGAGGTCGAGGCGGCAGTGGCATTGGTGGCCGCGGTTGATGGCGCCACGACCCCACATTGCTTCTGTAAGGAAGCCAGAACCGGAACGGCTGCGGCTGGGGCGGCGGCATCGACGGCGGCCGTGGATGGTCGGACATGGCTGCCGCGCGGTTGATCAGTGGGCTATAGAATGCAAAAGCTGTGGTAGGGTGGTAGTTTCATAGGGCGACGTTGCCTTGAGCATGTGTAGGAAAGAAAGGAATTGGAGGCTTTCCTTGCCTTGCAGATTTGGAGAAAGGATGGATGAACTCACCCACAAGTTTTGGCCAGGTTCAGAGATTGGCATCTGGTCAGCTTCAGTTTTCATGAAACTTTGATTCACATGACCTCACATCATCACACGGGAACACTGTAAATTTGTTAGCGTAAAAAATATTTTAAAGAAATGTAGTAGGTATACCAAGCACGCCAGGCATGATCAAGCAAGTTCAGCTGCCCAGAAAGTTCAGAACAAACTGCATATCAAGCTGAACCAAATGAATGATAGCTTCTGGTAGAAGTAGAATTTCATTTTTAACATCATCAACACAATTATACACCGTGTAACATCTATCTCAGACATGCTCATCCACAATCATCACCGGTAGTAGTACAAAATTCGAGGAACGATACACCATCAACAACAAAACAGTAAACATATACACTATTTGGTTACAAAATGAAGCTTACCCTAAGTTATATGGATCAGGCTTAATAGTTTATCCTGCCCTTATTGTCTTGTCACTCTAAGGGAACTTCCATGTCGCCCAGCTTTTCTTCTCTGTCGCCATCTTTCCTTAACGTCATTACAATCTTCTGTTAGAACGTCTCCATTAACATCACAATTTTCTACAGTATACTGGTTGGCATCCCCATTGCTTGCCAGGCCTCGCAGCCGAGCAGTTTCCGCTATTAGGTCATTTACCAGCATCTCGGTCGTCCGTGTGGTAATCCCTCTCACATACCATGCGATGGGCTGTGGGGGCAACAGAGCAGGCTCAATAAGCTGATCCAAGGTAATGGCAGATCCAACTCTTCCTCTGCCGGCAGTACAATAATCATATTCTTCCAGCGTATGTGGATCAAGAGGAAGGCATGCTTCCTTGTCAACAAATAGGGGCTCTATTTTCCAGCAACCCTCAAACTTCTTCATAAAACCACTTCGCCCTTGTTTGAAGTTCACCTGCAAAATGTTTTTAGCACAGAACCACGTATCATGGTATCAGGCAATGGATCGCAATGTTGCCAAACGGATTGCGGAAAAGTTTCAAATTTTTACAGTGTGATTTCTTCTGTTCTGGTCAACAAAAACATGGACTGACAAGATGCCAGACCACCAGAGGAATTTCCATATCGCTGCCTGTTCCACTTCAACTATCTGCCTTGATCCTTCATCAAGCAACACGTTCCTTGACACCACTTCCTGCAAATTAGAACAATATGTCATGCATGGGTAAGATAACACAGTTATTCTCTAGAAGTTCCTTGGGTCGTTTAGCTGGCAGCAGTAGCCAAATTTGGGAAATCATGAAGAATCAACAACATAATGCTGCATGGCTTCTCATATTTCTGTCATATTATTCAAGGATCGCAATATAAGTACTCCGAACACACTGTAAAGGAACACATACAGTTTCATAAAAAAAATCACATTCTGTCATTCAATGACTTCGGGTACAATTACAGCACTTCCGGGCCAACCACTCAACCATCTCTTAAGTTAGTTAATGGACACCTAAGCAATGTATGACAAATGAACATGTTCAATTTTCAGGGGATTGCATCACAGAACTATTTTGA
Organism: Thinopyrum elongatum; assembly: GCA_011799875.1. Taxonomy (NCBI): domain Eukaryota; kingdom Viridiplantae; phylum Streptophyta; class Magnoliopsida; order Poales; family Poaceae; genus Thinopyrum; species Thinopyrum elongatum. The sequence goes on from CM022301.1 coordinate 289,572,909, forward strand.
TATGCACAATGACATACTACAAACAACAACAACAACAACCGAGTGACTTGTCTGTATAACTAGAAAAACAACAGAACCTTCCAAGAGATCAACACTTATGAGAAATTAAGAACATGGATGAAGCATCGAACAGTTCCCTGAACAATCACAAGGCCGTTCCACCTTGGACATTCTGACTAAGTAAGAGAATATTTGTGCGCACCTTGATGTTTTTGAACACTCTTTTGTTCTCCGGGTCAATTATAATGTTGTAAACTGCATCCGGTGGTAATCCTGCCTTAAATTTTAGATTAAGATTGCAAAGAGAGCCTTGTGGCACAGTCACCTGTAAGTAATGATTTTATAATGTAAGGTCAGGATTTCAAAGTAAATCCTAAAAAGAAGGATATCAAAATAATTCAACAATCTAGAAATGATAATGACCTACTGGAACATCAAACTCAGAGATGTTCCAATAAGAAGAAAGATTTCCATCTTGTGTCCAATTTAATTTTCAAAAGTATAAGGCCATCTTTTAACCTACAATACAAGCCAGCCCAATCGCAATCTTTGTATCACAACTCGTTATCAAATACGAGTAGTACCTTGATTTCTGGAGGCTGATCAGTCCAACTAGGATTGTCCCTCCAAGCCTGGAGCTGCCGGTCCAAGCTAAACTCTGAAGCAGCAGCAGCAGCAGCGGTGGTAAATGATACCCTCACCTTCTCTGATGGCATTTGTGCCTTGATACCGCCACCGCTAACACCATCCGACTTCAAGAAACGCCCAAAATGTAGCTGCCACAAGATCAAAACACGTAAATTTACATCTGCGCAAACAATTTCGACCCCTTGATCGATAGCAAAGGAACTCTTCACCTGATCCAGAAGCAACCAACCTTGAGAGAGTTTTGAATCTTATCCGGGATCTGCATGAGGCTATCCATAGGCTTTTGTAGCCAGCCATCCGTCCGGAGGCTCAGCCCCGGTTCTTGATTACTGCTTCCCATTAGAAAAAAAAAAACAGAGCGGGCACCTAATGCGCTGGAACAAGATCTAGCCTCGGGGAAAATGGGAGAATGGGGACTCGGCTGAGGTGGCGACTAGGGACGGAATGGGCGGACTGGAGGACTAACAGGCGCTCCGGTGATCTTCGATTCCCCTTTTGCGATGAGTGATTTGAGATTGGGATGGGAGGAAGCCAAGTGGAGCACGAGAGAGACCACGACTTCCGGAGCCCAGTCCTTTCCTTTGCCTGGTTCATCCAATCGCAATCCAGTTTTAAGAACAACTCCAACGCGTCCACGCATTTCGTCCGCGCGTGTCCATTTGAGTCAAAACAGACACAAAAGTCGGTCCAACGCCTCGATTCAAATAGACACGTGTCCGTTTTTCGTCCGCCGGGCGACACATTCCTGGACCAAATTTAGGACGCATTTGCGTCAGCCCTGACGCAGGCGACGCTCGCCTACTCCTCCCCCTGGCCCGTCAGTCGGTGGCACATAGGCAGTTCTCTTCCTCCCATCGACAGCAAGCTGCCCCACCCCATCGCCGCCGCCGCCTAGTTTCGATGCCCTCGCCAGCAGTCCGCACCCACATACCTCCCCCGCAGCACGCCACCTTCCCACGTCGCCGCCACCACTGCCTCGCTGCCGGGCCACCGCAGCTTCTTCCCCGACGTCGCCGCGAGCACCACCTCGGCCCCACGCCCCGCACCAACTCCTTCAACAACGCCAGCACGCTCGTCTGACGCCACCACGCTCGCCGGACGCCGCTAGGCCAGCTACCTGGTTCAAGGGAGGCGCGCGTCTCTTCACCGGCCTGCTTCTTCGATGACGCCCGCAAGCTGTTCGACGGTTTACCCGCAAGGTACAAATGGACTCCGCCGACAAGTTCTTTTTCCACAATTTCCTTTGCGACTCGGATGATTCTTCATCCGACGATGAGGAGATGGTGGTTGCTGTGTTGGTCGTCCATGACCACCTTAGTAGGAAGTGGCAGTTGTTCCGGGGCTCGATCCCGGGGCACACTCCGGCGTTGAATCGCAACCGAGAAAAGCGGCAATTCCTTCTTTGGAAGGACTACTTCGAGACATCCGACCCGCTCTTCAAACATCACCAATTCCGGCGCAGTTTCCGTATGGCTAGGCATGTTTTCAACCGTATTCGGGAGGGGGTGGTCGGATACGATAAGTATTTCAAGTGCAAGGAGGATGCCCTTGGAAAGATTGCTTTCTATTCTTATCAGAAATGCACTGCAGCTATCCGGATGCTTGCATACGGAGTTCCCTGTGATCTCATTGATGAGTACATCCGTATGAGCGAGTCTACGTGCCTAGACTCCATGTACAAGTTCTGCAAGGCTGTAATTGCAGTGTTTGGCCCTGAGTACTTGAGAGAGCCAAATGCTGAAGATACAACCCGCTTGTTGGCTATGAATGCTAGCAGGGGCTTCCCGGGGATGCTTGGTAGCATAGACTATATGCACGAGGAGTGAAAGAACTGCCCTTCTGCTTGGCAGGGGCAGTATAGCGGCCATGTCAAAGCTTCCAGTGTCATACTCGAGGCCGTGGCTTCACAAGATCTCTGGATTTGGCACTCTTTCTTCAGCATGGCCGGATCTCACAATGATATCAACATGCTTCAACGCCCTCCGGTGTTTGCAAGTCTTGCCGAAGGCAACTGCCCGCCGGTGAATGTTAACATCAACGGCCACAACTACAACAAATGATACTACCTAGCTGACGGTATCTATCCTCAGTGGACTACTCTTGTGAAGACAATCTCCAACCCTGTAGGAGAGAAGAGGAGGAGATTTGCACAAGGGCAAGAGATTGCTAGGAAGGATATGGAGCGTGCCTTTAGTGTTCTGCAATCTCGATGGGACATCGTTCGATATCCTGCTAGAACTTGGAGCGGCCGGAACGTATCTATGACAAAGGATTTCAGTTTCAGGGTGACAATGTTGTGCCTGAGCATGGAGAAGCGGCAACTAATACGTCTCCAACGTATCTATAATTTTTTATTGTTCCATACTATTATATTATCTATTTTGGATGTTTTATATGCATTTATATGCTATTTTATATCATTTTTTGGGACTAACCTATTAACCTAGTGCCCAGTGCCAGTTGCTGTTTTTTTCCTTGTTTTTGACTTTTACAGAAAATCAATACCAAACGGAGTCCAAACGGAATAAAACTTTACGATGATTTTTCTTGGACGACAAGACACCCACGAAGCTTCGGGAGGAGGCCAGAAGACCCACGAGGGGGCCACAAGCCCTAGGGGGCGCGGCCAGGGGGCTTGTGGGCCCCCCGTGGCTCTCCTAACCCTAACTCCGGCACTATAAATCCTCAAATATCCCCCCTATACCAGAGGGCACACCAAACAAATACTTTTCCGCTGCCGCAAGCTTCTGTTCTCGTGAGATCCCATCTTGGGGCCTTTTCCGGTACTCTGCCGGAGGGGGATTCGATCACGGAGGGCCTCTACACCAACCTTGCTGCCCTTCCGATGATGTGTGAGTAGTTTACCACAGACCTACGGGTCCATAGCTAGTAGCTAGATGGCTTCTTCTCCCTCTCTTTGATCTTCAATACAATGTTCTCCTCGATGTTCTTGGAGTTCTATTCGATGTAATCTTCTTTTGCGGTGCGTTTGTTGAGATCCGATGAATTGTGGATTTATGATCAGATTATCTATGAATATTATTTGAGTCTTTTCTGAACTCTTTTATGCATGATTAAGATAGCTTTGTATTTCTCTCCGATCTATCGATTTGGTTTGGCCAACTAGATTGGTTTTTCTTGTAATGGGAGAGGTGCTTTGTGATGGGTTCAATCTTGCGGTGTCCTCACCGAGTGACAGTAGGGGTAGTGAGACACGTATTTGTATTGTTGCCATTAAGGATAAAAAGATGGGGTTTTTACCATATTGATTGGATCTATCCCTCTTCATCATGTCATATTACTTAAGGCGTTACTCCGTTCTTGTTAACTTAATTCACTAGATGCATGCTGGATAGCGGTCGATATGTGGAGTAATAGTAGTAGATACAGGCATGAGTCGGTCTACTTGTCGCGGACGTGATGCCTATATTCATAATCATTGCCTTGGATATCATCATAACTTTGCGCTTTTCTATTAATTGCTCAACAGTAATTTGTTTACCCACCGTATGTTTTCTTCAAGAGAGAAGCCTCTAGTGAAACATATGGCCCCCGGGTCTATTTTCCATCATATATTTTCAGATCTATAAAACCAAAAACCTAAAAATACCTTGCCGCAATTTATTTGTATTTACTTTGTTTTGCCTTTTATTTATCTTTTATATCTATCTCTATTAGATCTCACTCTTGCAAGTGACCATGAAGGGATTGACAACCTTTTTTTCGCGTTGTGTGCAAGTGTTTGTTAGTTTGTGCAGGTGCATATATTGGGGACTTGCTTGTACCTCCTACTGGATTGATACCTTGGTTCTTAACTGAGAGAAATACTTATCTCTACTTTCACTACAAAAAAAAGACACATCCGTGACATTTTGGGCCGAACGAATTTTTTTTCTGTCATGCTTATGACACTTCTATGACGATAATTGTGACAAAACCCGGTATCATCATAGATGTGGTGGGCTCCTACTTCTATGACAAAAAATCATGACAGAAAATAGGCTTTTCGTCCTGAGCGGGCCGGAGACGCACCTACATGACATTCTTTGGGCCGTCCATGACGGAAAAAATCATGGTAGAAACAAGGGCGAGGAAAATTTCGGGGAGTTCCAGGTTACGGTGGGTGGTCGGGGCTGAGCGATGCACGGAGGTTTGCGCGTTTCTCTCGCACACGTACGCGCTTGTGTGCGAGGCGTTGCGCTTTAACTGAACTCGAGCGAGGCGTTGGGCTCTAACTGAACCCGAGCGATTGCACTAGCTACGTTACTGAACCCCGATCGATCCCTTGCTGTTAACTGAACCCGAGTGATTCCTTCGCTACTGCTGCTAACTGAAGCCGATCGAAGCTGTCTCTTGATGAACAGTCCGCGGTGGGGGTTGGATGAACAGTTCCCGGTGGGGGTTGGATGAATAGGATCCCGTGGTAGTAGAGGCCGTTGCCGCTGGATGAACAGGACCCCGATCGAGGAGGTGGGGGTGGATGAACAGTAGCCGGTGGAGGGCTGGTTGAACAGGACCCCGTGGATGGCTGGTTGAACAGTAGCCGGTGGAGGCTGGATGAACAGGACCCCGTGGAGAGCTGGTTGAACAGTAGCCGGTGGAGACTGGATGAACAGGACCCCCATGGATGAACAGTAGCTGGTGGAGGCAGGAGTAAGTCGACGGTGGATGAACAATAGCAGGTGGAGGCTGGAGGAAGTCGACGGTGGATGAACAGTAGCCCCATGGAGTCCCGTTTTGCGGTACGCCACACCCCTCCCGATGAACAGGACCCTCATTTCGACCATATGCGCTCCAACACAAGTCCGTTTCCTCCGTTTTGCGGTACGCCACACCCCTCCCGATCAACAGCACCCCGTTTCGACCGTAGGCACTTGAACAGAAGTCTGTTTCCTCCATTTTGCGGTACGCCAGACCCTTCCCGATGAACAGGACCCCGTATCGATCGTACGCGGTCGAACAGAAGGCCTTTTCCTCCATTCTGCGGTACGCCAGACCTTGTTTCGGCTGTTCCGTCCAAGCCGGTTGGCTCCCGATGAACACGCGACGCTGTTTACTCCGTTCTGACCCAGCCGGTTGGCTGCTGATTGCGGCTAAAGCTACGTCGGTATTTCCCCAAAGAGGAAGGGATGATGCAGCACAACTACGGTAGGTATTTCCCTCAGTGATGAGACCAAGGTTATCGAACCAGTAGGAGAACCACGCAACACTACGTGAACAGCACCTGCACACAAAGAACAAATACTTGCAACCCGACGTGTAAAAGGGGTTGTCAATCCCTTTCGGGTAGCAGTGCCAAAAATTGGCAAACGGACGTGAGAAAGTTGTAATAGATTGATAGATGCAAATAAAAGCAAATAAAATTCAGCGGAGTATTTTTGGGTTTTTTGATTATATAGATCTGAAAATAAAAGATGCAAATAAATAAAAAGGCAAATAGCAATATAGATCTGAAAGTATATGATGAGGAAATAGACCCGGGGGCCGTAGATTTCACTAGTGGCTTCTCTCGAGAAAAATAGCATACGGTGGGTAAACAAATTACTGTTGGGCAATTGATAGAACTTCAAATAATCATGATGATATCCAGGCAATGATCATTATATAGGCATCATGTCCAAGATTAGTAGACCGACTCCTGCCTGCATCTACTACTATTACTCCACACATCGACCGCTATCTAGCATGCATCTAGTGTATTAAGTTCATGGAGAAACGGAGTAATGCAATAAGAACGATGACATGATGTAGACAAGATCTATTCATGTAGGAATTAGACCCCATCTTGTTATCCTTAATGGCAATGATACATACGTGTCGTTTCGCCTTCTATCACTTGAATCGAGCACCGTAAGACCGAACCCATCACAAAGCACCTCTTCCCATGGCAAGAAAAATCGATCTAGTTGGCCTAACTAAACCAAAGATTCGAAGAAGAAATACGAGGCTATAAGTAATCATGCATATAAGAGATCAAAAGACTCAAATAACTTTCATGGATAAAAAGATAGATCTGATCATAAACTCAAAGTTCATCGGATCCCAACAAACACACCGCAAAAAGAGTTACATCAAATAGATCTCCAAGAGACCATTGTATTGAGAATCAAAAGAGAGAGAGGAAGCCATCTAGCTACTAACTACGGACCCGTAGGTCTACAATGAACTACTCACGCATCATCGGAGAGGCACCAATGAGGATGATGAACCCCTCTGTGATGGTGTCTAGATTGGATCTGTGGTTTCTGGAACTTGCGGTGGCTGGAATTGTTTTTCGTTGACTCCCCTAGGGTTTTTGGATGTCCAGGGTATTTATAGAGCAAAGAGGCGGTGCGGGAGGTGGCCGAGGTGGGCACAACCCACCTGGGCGCGCCTGGGCCCCCAAGCGCACCCTGGTGGGTTGTGCTCCCCTCGGAGCCCCCCTCAGGTACTTTCTTGGCCCATCGTGTGTCTTATGGTCCATAAAAAATCACCAAAAAGTTTCGCTGTGTTTGGACTCCGTTTGGTATTGATTTTCTGCGAAGTAAAAAACAGCAACTGGCACTGGGCACTATGTCAATAGGTTAGTCCCAAAAAATGATATAAAGTTGCTATAAAATGATTGTAAAACATCCAAGAATGATAATATAACAGCATGGAACAATCAAAAATTATAGATATGTTGGAGACGTAACAGCATCCCCAAGCTTAATTCCTGCTCGTCCTCGAGTAGGTAAATGATAAAAACAGAATTTTTGATGTGGAATGCTGCCTAACATGTTCATCACATATTTTTTCTTTATAGCATGGACATTTGGACTTTTATATGATTCAAAGCAATAGTCTAGTTTTGACGTGAAGATTTCAATACTCAAGCATATCAACAAACAACCATGTCCTTCAAAATACCAATACTAAAGCAAGTTATCCCTAGCCCATTATACTCAATCATTGATCCATTCATGAAACACACTCGCATATTAGCTACACCCAATGCTCAAGTACGATCATAGTGCCCCTTAGTTGGTGCTTTATAAGAAAAGATGGAGACTCAAAATAAAAAATTGCATAAAGTAAATAGAAGGCCCTTCACAAAGGGAAGTAGGGATTTGTAGAGGTGCCAGAGCTCATAGCAAAAAAGATAGAGATAAAAACATTTTGGGTGGCATGCTTTTCCTGTCAACGAAAATGACCGAGTAATTCCCAACACTTTCCATGCTAGATATATCATAGGCGGTTCCCAAACAGAAAATAAAGTTTATTCCTTTTTCCACCATACTTTCACATTCCACGGCTAACCGAATCCACGGGTGCCGTCCATACCAACACTTTCCAAGGAATTTATTATTTGACAACATAAAGTAAATTCATTTTTCATTTCGGGACTGGGCATCCCTAATACCTTTGCCGTACTCTCGTGCAATGACAAGTGAATAAACACTCATCTTGAGAATAACACATATAGCATGGAAAATATTGGCCACCCCCTACCGCTTCATGAGCGGTACGAGCACACAAAAGAGAAATTTATTTTGAAAATTAGAGATGGCACATACAAATTTGCTTAGAACGGCAAAAGAATACCGCATATAGGTAGGTACAGTGGACTCATATGGCAAAAACTGGGTTTAAGGATTTTGGATGCACAAGTAGTGATCATACTTAGTGCAAATGAAGGCTAGCAAAAGATTGAGAAGCATCCAACCAAGAAACAAAAAATCTCATAAGCGAGAATTAAGCATAACTAACACCAAATAATGCACCACAAGTAAGATATAATTTCATTGCATAACTATTGACTTTTGTGCTTGCATAGGGAATCACAAACCTTAACATCAATATTCTTACTAAGCCATAATTACTCATTAACATGACTCACATATTATATCATCATATCGCAAAACTATTACAAGGAATCAAGTTTATTTTGTCCAATGATCTTCATGAAAGTTTTTATTATATCCCTCTTGGATATCTATCACTTTGGTACTAATTTTATATGTTGCTTTTGATAGCTCAAACAAATCTAAGTGAAGAACATGAGCATAAAATTTTTCTTCTCTCAAAATAATTTAAGTGAAGCATGAGAGAATTTCTTAAAAAATTTACTAACTCTCAAATAAATCTAAGTGAAGCATGAGAGCATTTCTTCAAAAATACTAAAGCACACCGTGCTCAAAAAGATATAAGTGAAGCACTAGAGCAATTTCCATAGCTCATAAAGATTTAAGTGAAGCATAGAGAGCAATTCTAACAAGTCATGGCATAATTTTGGCTCTCTCAAATAGGTATGTCCAGCAAGGATTCTTGACTTAAAAAGAAAAGCAAAACAAGCAAAGACTCATATCATACAAGACGCTCCAAGCAAAACTCATGATATGTGACGAATAAAAATATAGCTCCAAGTAAAATACCGATGGTCGTTAGAAGAAAGAGGGGATGCCACTCGGGGCATCCCCAAGCTTAGTTGCTTGCTTCTCTTTGGATAATGGCTTGGGGTGCCATGGGAATCCCCAAGCTTAGGCTCTTCTTACTCCTTATTCCTTCATCCATCGTAATCTCACCCAAAACTTGAAAACTTCAATCACACAAAACTCAACAAAACCTTCATGAGATCCGTTAGTATAAGAAAACCAATCATTACTTTAAGTACTGAAGAAAACCCATTCAAATTTTGTTATTGTATTATATCTACTGTATTCTAACTTTACCATGGCTTATAACCTCCAATACAAACCATAGATTCATCAAAATAAGCACACAATGCAAAGAAAACAGAATATGTCAAAAACAGAACAGTCTGTAAAGATACGACCAAAAATTCTGAAAAATTATGACAACAGATTAAATTTGTATATAAATCTTGTGTAAAAAATTCAGAATTTTAAGTCTCTTGTGTGAGTTTTTAAAACTATTTTACTGGACACAAAAGTTTCTGTTTTCCAACAAGATCAAATCAACTATCACCAAAGCTATCCCAAAGGCTTTACTTGGCACAAACACTAATTAAAACACAAAAAACACAATCATAACAGTAGCATAATTGTGCAAACACACAAGAACAGAAAGAAAAATACAAAAAATAAATTTTATTCATTGGGTTGCCTCCCAACAAGCGCTATCGTTTTATGCCCCTAGCTAGACATAATGCATAGATCTAAGTGTTGTCATCTTTATTCATAGATCCATAAAATGCCCTCATAATTGATTCATATGGTGGCTTAATTCTTGTTCTAGGGAAGTGTTCCATACCCTTCCTTAGTGGAAATTGAAATTTAATATTGCCTTCTTTCATATCAATCACGGCACCAATAGTACGTAAAAACGGTCTACCAAGTATAATTGGACAAGACGGATTGCAATCAATATCAAGAACAATAAAATCTATGGGCACATAATTCCTATTTGCAAGAATAAGAACATCATTAATTCTTCCCCTAGGCTTTTTAATAGTAGAATCCGCCAAGTGCAAATTTAGAGAGCATTCTTCGATATCGGTAAGACCAAGCACATCACATAAAGATTTCGGAATTGTGGAAACACTAGCACCCAAGTCACACAAAGCAAAACACTCATAATTTTTAATCTTGACTTTGATAGTAGGTTCCCATTCATCATGTAATTTTCTAGGAATTGAAATCTCTAGATTCAACTTTTCTTCAAAAGCTTGTATCATAGCATCAACGATATGTTTAGTAAAAGATTTATTTTGTTCATAAGCATGGGGTGAATTTATCATGGATTGCAACAAAGAAATACAATCAATCAAAGAGCAACTATCATAATTAAAGTCTTTGTAATCCAAAAGAGTGGGCACATCACTAGTTAAAGTTTTGACCTCTCCAAACCCACTTTTATCAATTTTCTCAACAAGATTTTCACCCTCCAAATTATTGGGACGCCTTCTAGCTAAAGTTGACTCTTCTTCAGTACCTTTTTCATCAATCTTAATTTTACTAAATAAGGAATCAATAGAAGAAACACCAATCACTTTAAGATCTTCATCATTTTTATGAAAGCAATCACTAGAAAACGCCTTTTCTAAAAATTCTCTTCTAGCTCTAAGTATAGCGGTTCTTTTCTTACTTTCATCCATAGAAACATATAAATCTTTAATTGATTCCTCAACCTTAGGCAAAAAAAAATTCATCTTGAGATTTTCTACATCATGAGAAATTCTATCAATGCTTCTAGACAAATCATCAATCTTACTAAAATTTTCTTCCATCGTAGTATTAAAATTCTTTTGAGCATTGATAAATTCTTTAATATTATTCTCAAAATCAGAGGTGTTCCTATTATTATTATAAGAAGGATTACCATAGGAATTACCATAATTATTAGAGGAATTACTAGGAAAAGGCCTAGGATTAAAATTACCTCTATAAGCATTGTTATTAAAATTATTGCGCGAAACAAAATTCACATCTATGTCATCACTATTTTGCTCAATCAAAGTAGACAAAGGCACATCATTAAGATCAATAGGAGCACTTTTATTAGCAACCAATTTCATAAGAGCATCAACTTTTTTACTCAAAGTAGAAATTTCTTCAATCGAATTAACCTTTTTACTAACAAGAGCTCTTTCGGTATGCCATTGTGAGTAATTTGCCATAATATTATCAAGCAATTTAGTAGCTTCACCCAAAGTAATTTCCATAAAAGTACCACCCGCGGCGGAATCTAAAAGATTTCTAGAGACAAAATTCAATCCCGCATAAAAATTTTGTATGATCATCCAAAGATTTAAACCATGAGTAGGGCAATTTCTTAGCATCAATTTCATTCTTTCCCAAGATTGTGCAACATGTTCATGCTCAAGTTGCTTAAAATTCATGATTTGCGTCCTAAGGGAGATAATTTTTGTGGGAGGAAAATACTTAGTAATAAAAGCATCTTTGCACTTATTCCAAGAATCGATACTATTGCGAGGCAAAGAAGAAAACCAAAATTTTGCACGATCTCGCAAAGAAAACGGAAATAATTTCAACTTCACAATATCATTGTCCACATCTTTTTTCTTTTACATATCGCATAATTCCACGAATGTGTTAAGATGGGACGCGGCATCCTCATTAGGAGTACCAGAAAATTGATCGTTCATGACAAGATTCAACAAAGCGGCATTAATATCACAAGACTCTGCACTAGTGGCGGGAGGAGCAATCGGAGTGCTAATAAAATCATTGTTGTTGGTATTGGAGAAATCACACAACTTGGTGTTCTCTTGAGTCATCGTGACTACGCAACAAGATTGCACTCAAAAATAGATCTGACGATAAAACGGCAAACGAAAAAGAGGGCGAATAAAACGGCAAATGTTGGTGAAGTGGGGGAGATGAAAACGAGAGGCAAATGGCAAATAATGTAAATTGCAAGGAGATGAGATTTGTGATTAGGAACCTGGTAGATGTTGATGATGTCTCCCCGGCAACGGCGCCAGAAATTCCTTTTGATTGCGGCTAAAGCTACGTCGGTATTTCCCCAAAGAGAAAGGGATGATGCAGCACAGCTACGGTAGGTATTTCCCTCAGTGATGAGACCAAGGTTATCGAACCAGTAGGAGAACCACGCAACACTACGTGAACGGCACCTGCACACAAAGAACAAATACTTGCAACCCGACGTGTAAAAGGGGTTGTCAATCCCTTTCGGGTAGCGGCGCCAGAAATTGGCAAACAGACGTGAGAAAGTTGTAATAGATTGATAGATGCAAATAAAATTCAGCGGGGTATTTTTGGGTTTTTGATTATATAGATCTGAAAATAAAAGATGCAAATAAATAAAAAGGCAAATAGCAATATAGATCTGAAATTATATGATGAGGAAATAGACCCGGGGGCCATAGATTTCACTAGTGGCTTCTCTCAAGAAAAATAGCATACGGTGGGTAAACAAATTACTGTTGGGCAATTGATAGAACTTCAAATAATCATGACGATATCCAGGCAATGATCATTATATAGGCATCACGTCCAAGATTAGTAGACCGACTCCTGCCTGCATCTACTACTATTACTCCACACATCGACCGCTATCCAACATGCATCTAGTGTATTAAGTTCATGGAGAAACGGAGTAATGCAATAAGAACGATGACATGATGTAGACAAGATCTATTCATGTAGGAATTAGACCCCATCTTGTTATCCTTAATGGCAACGATACATACGTGTCGTTTCCCCTTCTGTCACTGGGATCGAGCACCGTAAGACCGAACCCATCACAAAGCACCTCTTCCCATGGCAAGAAAAATTGATCTAGTTGGCCTAACTAAACCAAAGATTCAAAGAAGAAATACGAGGCTATAAGTAATCATGCATATAAGAGATCAAAAGACTCAAATAACTTTCATGGATAAAAAGATAGATCTGATCATAAACTCAAAGTTCATCGGATCCCAACAAACACATCGCAAAAAGAGTTACATCAAATAGATCTCCAAGAGACCATTGTATTGAGAATCAAAAGAGAGAAAGGAAGCCATCTAGCTACTAACTACGGACCCGTAGGTCTGCAATGAACTACTCACGCATCATCGGAGAGGCACCAATAAGGATGATGAACCCCTCCGTGATGGTGTCTAGATTGGATCTGTGGTTTCTGGAACTTGCGGTGGCTGGAATTGTTTTTCGTCGATTTCCCTAGGGTTTTTGGACGTCCAGGGTATTTATAGAGCAAAGAGGCGGTGCGGGAGGCGACCGAGGTGGGCACAACCCACCTGGGCGCGCCAGGCCCCCAGGCACGCCCTGGTGGGTTGTGCTCCCTTCAGAGCCCCCCTCAGGTACTTTCTTGACCCATCGTGTGTCTTCTGGTCCATAGAAAATCACCAAAAAGTTTCGCTGCGTTTGGACTCCGTTTGGTATTGATTTTCTACGAAGTAAAAAACAAGCAAAAAACAGCAACTGGCACTGGGCACTATGTCAATAGGTTAGTCCCAAAAAATGATATAAAGTTGCTATAAAATGGTTGTAAAACATTCAAGAATGATAATATAACAGCATGGAACAATCAAAAATTATAGATACGTTGGAGACGTATCAGCTGCCGATGAACAGGACGACGTCGCTGTACGCGTTAGAGACCCCGCCTGTATGTATGTACGTAGCCGTATTTACTATCTTGCAGCGTGGCCGTACATACGTGTACACGATATAGACGGGACTGCGTGACATGCTACGTCGGCGCCTGTACTTCAACATGTGCCGCTCCTTACTCGGCCACGGTACGTCGCTACAGAGAGACCGATCGACCGCTATGTACGTACACGTTCGCGGCTGGATAGATAACGCTACCTTCGCTTCAACCTGGTGGGTCCCAGCTGTCAGGGGGTAAGAAGGCAGTTCCTTCCGTGCGAAGATAAATCCGGTGGGTCCCAGCTGTCAGGGGGGAACATTTTTTTCGTGAAATACAGAGGCCCTTCCGGTAGGTCCGAGCTGTCAGGTGGAGGAATCATTATTTTGCGCGTAATAAGGAGGCACTTCCTTGCGTGCGGCCATGGACCCAGCTGTCAGCCTCTCCACTTACAGTCCTCTTCTGATGGCTGTCGTTCGTTGACCGCGTTGACGATGTTGTACTGCCCGAGAGCACCAAGGTGGTGGACGACGGCGCGACCTAGGAAGGGAACGACCCGGAGCCGGGGAATACGCAGCAGTGGGTGCCCACGCGGAGGGGAGTACGAGGGTTGAGTGCTTCGGCTGCGGTTTGAGGCTGCCGTCGCCGGAGAATAACAGGGGGTGTTGGTGAGTAGAGGGAAGGCCTAGCCAGCGGTGGGAGTAGGGGTGGAGCGGTGAGGCCTGCGTGGCAGCACAGCCGGCCACGGGAGGCAGGAGCAGGCGGCACGGCCGGCGCTGATTTGGGCGGCTGGAGCAAGAAGACCAGAGGTTGAAGAAGCACGACGACCGTTGGATGGACATCGTACGGTCACCGCAGCTAGAATCGTTTATATTGACTAAGTTGACAAAGCCCTGCGTCCACGTCAACTTAGTAGGCCCACAAGTCAGCCTCCAAATATGGTGGGAATGACCTAGCAGCGGGGGTATTCATTATTCTTGTGCGTAATAGCTGGTGGATCCGAGCTGTCAGCGGGAGGAATGTTTTTTTCACGAAATACAGAGGCCCTTCCGGTCGGTCCCAGCTGTCAGGAGGAGGAATCATTATTTTGCGCGTAATAAGGAGGCACTTCCTACTCGCAAAAAAAAGGAGGCACTTCCTTGCGTGCGGCCGTGGACCCAGCTGTCAGCCTCTCCACGTACAGTCCTCTTCCGATGGATGTCATTCGTTGACCACGCCGTGCCGAGAGCACCAAGGCGGTGGACGACAGCGAGGCCAAGTAAGGGAACGACCCGGAGCCGAGGAAGACTCGGCAGTTGTTTCCCACGCGGAGTGGGTACGTGGGTTTACTTGTTCGGCCACAGTGTGAGGCTGCCGTCGCCGGAGAATAACAGGAGGTGTGGGTGAGTAGAGGGATAGCCAGGCCAGGGATGCGAGTATGGTGGGGCCATGAGGCCTGCCCGGCAGCATAGCCGGCCACGGGAGACGGGAGCAGGCGGTTCCACCGGCGCTGGTTTGGGCGGCTGGAGCAGGAAGATTAGAGACTGAAGAAGCATGATTGCCGTTAGATTGACATCTAACGGTCTGACGCTGGTAGAGTCGATTGTTGACTAAGTTTCTTTTTTTGAGAAACCTTGTGTACGCATGAACTTAGTAGGCCCACAAGTCAGCCTCCAAATCTGTGGCAGACAACATAGAGCCCATTTGCTATTTTTTTTAATAATTTGCAGCCCATTTGCTAATTCTTAAGGAATTTATTACAGCCCATTTTCTGCCCAGGACCACGGTCAAAAAGTTCAACCTTATTTTGCATATTTCGGTGGAATCCGAACTGTTTTAATCCAGAAATGATAAACATTTATTTTTTAAGAACTTATTGATTTGCCAAATAAAATATCGTTTTGTTTTTGTAAGCTAATAAGACGTGGGACAATTGAGTTGGTTTTAGGGAAAACCAGTGGTAAAAAAATCAGCGCTGGGAGGGAAAACAAAAAAAATAAGGATGTAAAGATGAAAAAGGAACTTTATGTATTTTCAATATAATAATACGTGTATATGAACTAGTAAAACTATAGGTAGAGATTAGAAAACGGAAGTAGGATATGGCGTTTCAAGAGGAAAATAGAACTGGGATGTGTGTTTGATTCAGTAAAAAAACTGCCTGCGAATGTTCTAAGAGAAAATATAACTAAGGCTGGCGGGCCAGAGGCCAGTTGATACCTGCTGGATCTTTGTGCCCCGTTGTCGTCATGGGCTGGGCCTGTTAAAAACAAAACCAAGCCTGGGCAGTCTACAACCCAGTTGAAACTTGCTCGACCTGAAAAAACAATATACCTGCTGGATCCCAGTTATCAGTCTGTACTTGCAGAATTCTCTCGTTTATTGACTACATTGAAAACTTCATGGGTTTCACCGTCTCAGACGTCAGCATTATTTTTCCATCATGATAATAAGTGCATGCACTTGCTTGCGTACGGCCATGGACCTGTTGGTTCCGTATGGTTAGGCTCTGTATGGACAGCCGTCTTGTGGTTCCACGGACGAATTTCATGCAAATCGGATGGTTTTCAGTGAAAGCGGACTAAATTCATTGCATTTTACATATTTCTTTTTATTATGGAATATTTTACATATTTCAACTAATAATAACGGACTAGGCCTTTTTTTAGTCCATGGGAGGCGCTTCATGATCGAGGTCGCGACACTTAACTGTTCTGGAAGGCCCAAATCCATCGCTCCTCTCTTTTAACAATTTGTAGCTGGGCTTGGCATGCCACATCTTAGTTCCGATGTGCTGCGTCTAACTATCAGCCTGTGAAACCGGATGGATCCCTTGCGTACTTCGAAGATGTAAATTTTTTGGAGAATTGGGAATTCGAACGGCAGGCGCTTATGCTACCCATCAAATAAAAATCAGGTGCCTGAAAATTCGTTTCGAAACAAATGATTCAGCTTTATATCCATGTCGACCCTCGACATGATGGTTGGAAGCAAATGCCAAGTTCATACCGAAAGATCCTTAACAACAATACCAACTTGCAGACGACCAGGTAGTACAAGTACCAATACCAAACTAACTTATAATCTTTTTAGTCCTGGCCCTAGTGTTCGTCTGGTAGAAAATCTTGCAGAGGACCAACTCCCGCTCCTTCTCTTGCTCCAGGTCCCCGAGGTGGTACTGGTGCATCACCCAGTTTGTCCTCTGCTGGTCAAAGTTCTTGTTGGTGTGCAGCACCAGAACCTTTTTGCTGCCCGTCTGCCGGCCGTTGACCATAACCGGCAAGGTATTGCCTGTCTTGTGCCACATCGCGTGCATGCTGCACTCCGACTGTATCTTGCGATGCGTCCGCGTGCCCCTTTTGAACGCCCTGGAGTTGCGCTGGAAGAAATGCTTGCTTAGGCCACTCAGTGTGATACCTGCAGTATTGTTGAATACAGGTTTTAGTGTACGTAGTTGGCATTTTCATAACATCTTGGGCATGTTGCAGTCACTTGTTTCACTTTTTATTAACTATCAAATTGTAATTGCTTCACTAGGTCTGCATCTAAAAAGAAAAATAGAGCTATAAACAAAGGAATATGTTTGTGCAAGTAGACGGCCGATCGGTGTCTCACCTGGAAGTTTCTCAGGATGGGTGTAGCATATGCCGTGCTCGCTGTCGATGGTTGGTATGCACAAATCGATGAGAGGGTGAGATCTCGCGCTGTCAGCACTCACTTTGGCCTCAAGGTGCTCGATCAGCTCTTGATCCGTGGGATCGAACTTGACGCCAGCCGGCAGCACCGGCCAATCCTTCTTGGACTTGCATCGGTTAATTCCAGTTAAATGGTACTCAATGTATGATCAATCAACTATTTTAAGTAAATGATGAAAGATTTCGACAGATAAGTGGTACTCCAAATCTGAAGTCCACAATACCCGAACAAACTGGGGTCTTGGCTTCATTACTACATGTAGACTCTAAAGACTTGAAAACCCCCATAAAGATCGAAATCATAATACAGGGCGACGGGACAAAAACTCACAGGAGCGGCCTCGCTGGTTCCTTCCTTCATCCGGCTAGCTTGAAGAGCATCCTTGTTGAGATCGATTTTTTCAGCGTCTTCCTTTTGACTACTTGCAATGAAGTATAGCAACTCCAGTAGCTCATCGCTCATCGTACCAAATGGATCGGAACAAGGCGGCGGCTGGGAGGCGGGGAGACCGGGAGAGAATGGGAGAGTGATTTTGTAGAGAATGTGAGAGTGATGTTGTAGTACGAGAGGGGTGAGGCTCACTTTGGTGAACCGAACACGCCTCCGGGACTCTTGTGTCACCTCACGCGCAGCGTGTTGTCATGTCAATTCAATGTGAGGACATGATGAATAATTTGACCGACGTATACTAGTACTACTACTGTACTACTTACTAGTCGTATTTAGTGTCACATTTTAACCACAGGTTTAACTAACAAAATGTCAATGCATGTCACCGAAAATTATGCCATTGGAAATTATGTTTAAATATGAATCCAATGATACAATTTTTGTGACATGCATTAACATTTAGTTAGTTAAATTTATGGTCAAAATTTGACACAAATTATGAAGGGGACCAATAAACCAGGAGGGAGGTAGTAGTACGATTAGCGCAATATACGGTATAGAGGACTAGTACAAATTTAGAAATGGAGTACGAAGTTACAAGGCTGTGCGACAGACTTTGTAGGCTACATGAGTAATACAAAATATAATTCCCATTGGACAACACTTTCACCAACAAGTACGCACTTGAAGCCTAATTGATATATATGGCTTCTGCACAACATCTCCATCATCATTATCAGTACATCCTACGCAGGTGAGTTAGGATGCACTTGATCCCAGAAAGGTATCTATCCTTCAAACTAACTACAGTACATAATATCCAACAAAAGAGGGTCATGCTACAGCAGCAGGATACATGGCTCAGTCTAGATATCACTACGAATCAAGTTGTGCATATTTGCTATTAGCATGAACCACATCGCCGCATGTCGGGTTTGCAAAAGCCATTCATCGCTTGGGAGCTTGATGCCTTTCACACACTAAAGATTATCTGGCAACAAGCTGTGTCGACAAATCTCTGGATATGGTGATTCATGAAACCCATGGTACGATGTGTAAACACAGTTCCCCCTGGCGAATGGAAGTTGCATAGCACGGTAATCATCACCGGTGATATGATCGATGATTGTTTGGATGATCGGATAATAGATCCCGAGGAACATGGAGTGGTTGCCGAGGCTGTAAACCCGCCTCCAGTTGAATACGCCTAGCCCAACAGAGCTGCGATCTTTCTCGAACACGAAGCAGCCATAGCCATCACAGTCACAAACGCCCCAGGCATTGTACTGCATGTGGTTTGATGAAATGGTTTGGTCAATTTGGTACGTGCGGATGAGCATCAAATGACCGCCGTCAGTTGAACGAGCGATAAACCACCACCCATTGACTTGTATATTTCTAGGTCCTGGAATTATGAAGGCCAGCGCATTTGCATCTGCTGCAACAAATAAAATTGGAGACCAAAAGGACAAAAATATACAATCATGTTCAGAGTATGTGTGGAATTAGGATTATTATAACAGTGACACAGATCATAGACAGAGAATTGCAATGCCGTGGTCATAATCATACCCCAAGTTAAAAAAATTAAGCCAATGGCTTTCATATTCTAGCAATATGTCATGGTTCAAACATCATGTAAAAATGAGAGGAAAACAGCTATGACAGGGCCTACTCATATTCTACCATAGCAGTTACTACTGTTCTCATATCAACTCTAACAATAACATGTGTGGTTATAAAAATCTTGGAAATGAGAGTAACATATAGCAATCATGAGGTTATACTCATAATATCTATTCTAACAATCATTAGATGCCAATTGTTCTCATATCAACTCTAACAATAACATGTGTGGTCATAAAAATCTAGGAAATGAGAGGAACATATAGCAATGATGTGGTTATAGATATACTATCTATTCTAAATTTCTAACAATCAACAGGCAGTCGTATTCATAAGGTAAAGATGAGATAGAACAATTACACGACGATAGATTCCACCAGTATAGGCAGCCAATATGTGCGTCGACCGCGTAAACGATGCCATCGTGCACTATAGCATTAGACAGAAATGGAGGCTCAACAGGATTGATGATGAGCCATAACCATGTATGGAGACCGGATTCCAGATAGACTAATCCCATGTCGAACAAGGCAATGAGCTTGTAATCCATGTAGTCTTCTGATGGTGTGGGCACTTCGCAGATTACAACCTTCAGCAAACGGAGGTCGCACCAAAAGCTCGACGCGTCTTGTGCGTAGTAGGCAGGAGTGTCCGGCGGGCCGCGAGGCTCGATGCCGGCGGTATCCAACGATGGAAGGGTGATCTCTCGCTGGGTGTAGATATCCACGAGACGCCATGGACTACCGGATTGCTGGATGAGGACGATCCAGTTGGCCTTCATGCCCGCCCAGTAGTGGTCGCGCATGAAGGACAGGTGGATGGGTAGTGGTAGCATGTCGAGGGGCACCACGACAACCTTCGTAGGATCATCAAGTCGGTGTCTGGGCCACCTGCGAGGATCGGGCATCAGCAAGCAGGGTGTCTTGAAAAGGGCCGACCGGTTGCAGATGAGTAGACGATACAAAGACACCGAGCATGCGGCCAGACGCACGGTGCTGAGCAGGTCCATACGATTACAGATCTGCTCCAAGAGAACATCGGGGAGGGAATTCCAATCACAGCTCTGTGTGTCAGTTGGTTCTGCCATAGGGTTTTTTAGGGCGCTGAGTGATTGGGGTTTTCGGTGCCTGCGAGCGAGCGGGGAAGTGGATTCAGGTGGGCGAGCGAAGAAGATGGCGTGTGTGGCCGAGCAGTGAGCAGGGGGGGATATGGTACGCGCGAGCTACCAAGGAAGATGGCACGGGCGGGCGAGCAGTGAGCGGGGGGAAATGGTGTGCGGCCGACGATGGGGAAGAAAGGAGGAAGAAGAAGAGAGGAGGAAGAAGAGGGAAAGACGGGGAAGAAAGTGCATTAAATCTCAATTCTACTAGTACTACTACCAGGATATACCGTCCTTCGGAGTGTAAATAGTTAAGCCGATGACATGTGGGTCTACCTCAAGAGGGCCCATATGTCAGTTAATGGAACAGAGAGGTGCGTAGGCGTATTTGCGGAAGCGTGCTCCACTGGCAAACATGATGGCAGTACTGGGTAAGGCTAATTTAGTAACACCAACACGCTGGTTCAGCTTATTAATTAAGTGTCCCATCTGCTGCAGCATGTATTGTCACTTCACTGTGAAGACTAGTTGAATAGTTCTCGCTGACCGAGATGGGGAATAATGGATCGCCAAGACTTTCTATCTACAGTATCCCTATGCCTCTACTCTCATCCTGTCCAACAAGATGAAACATTGGCCAAGGCACCCGGCGCCAATAATGTAGTAGTATTTTGTGTCAAACTTTGACCATCTATTTAACTAATAAAATGTTAATGCATGTCACCAAAAATCATATCACTGGATTCATATTTGAACATAGTTTTTAATGGTATAGTTTTTTATGACATGCATTAACACTTTGTTAGTTAAATTTACGGTCAAAATTTTACACTAAGTACGAAGGGGACCATTAAACCAGGACGGAGGTTTATATACAGGTCAATAAAAAAATCATCAACCAAGGTAGTAGTAAATGATGAGTTCCCGAAGATTTTTTTTCCGAAAGTACTCAATAATGGGCTCGTTTTCCTCAAGAAAATTGTGTTTACGGACGTATTAATTGGAATGCATGCGTGAGGAACAAATGACCAGAACTTTTACACGCATTGGTGAGTTTTCTCTAAATTTTTGCATGCAACATTTTAATGAAGCTTGAAATATGAACATGTCAATGAGAGGGAGTAAAAGCCTCATCCATGCATGCAAGCATGCAACATGCAACACTCACACATACACATGCCCGCACGCAACACTCACGCATCCATGCGGCACACAGCACACGACACAACACACACGCTCATGCTCAAGTGCTCAACCTACTCCCTCCGTCCGTGAAAGACTGTACATATAGAGATTTACACATTGACCAAGAGGAACCGGAACTTCATGGCATAATTAACGTCCAAAAGTAGCAGACTTATGTGTGCATGCGACCATTGAGAGAAGAAGATTAAATGAAGGTTGTTGCATGTTGTAATTAAGGATAGACATGTAGCCTATAGCTAGAGCACAAGTTGGTGCATTAGTCAATCAATATTGATTAGATTAAAGGCTAAGTGCATTGGAAATGTAGATGTACACTCTTTGTTGGAAAAATTTCTAATGCTAGATGTACAGTTTTTCACGGACCGAGGGAGTACACATGCATGCACTCACATACACAACCAGGGTGGTTCGCGCGCAAGGGTTGGACTCCTGTCGCGCCTGTGTAAAGTTTTGTTTAACTGATTTCTTTGCTCTACCAACTAACAGGTGGGACCCAGAAACCAGGTGTCAATTTAACCAGTCAACAAAGTACCACGTAGACTATGTGGCCGGTCAGTAGGGTGCAATACGGTGCTCTACGGTGAGCTAGTGACCGTATAATCACCGCAAAACTATATAGTGACCGTAATGAGCGTATTGTTACATACGTTGACCGCCAGTGTATTTTTCTCATTTCAAATTAAGCCATATTAACCGAAAAGGACGCAGTATGGACTAGCACTACTTTGATGTGTCCCGTCAACTCGCCGAACAAGGAGAAGCTTGCTTACTACGCCCTCTCCCTCGCCCACGCGCGGTGGCTCACAGGACAAGGAGAAGCTTGCTTACTACGTACGCCTACGCCTTCTCCCTCGCCCACGCGCGCGGTGGCTCGCGGGACGAGGAGAGGGTTTTGACTACAGCGTCCTCTCCCTCTCCCTCGCCCTCGCCCTCGCGGTGGACATGCAGCAGTTCATTCGGTGTCAGATTGCCAGAAGCATATTGTACTATAGTATCATCATTGTTGGACCTTCCGAAGAGGCGAAGAGCCAAGTGCAAGGTTCACAGGAGTACGAACTGTTGAACCTCCCGAAGAGGCAAAGAGCCAAGTGCAAGGTTTTATAGGAGTTGTCGTCCTAGTACTACAACTATAGCGAACGATGCTACTGTATGATGCCGCCACATCACCTATATCCAAAGCTGTGCCACCTTTTTTTCTCACAGAACGTGTTGGAGCCCGTGCAACAGCCACACAAGTTGCACGTACACATAACACATTTACTAGTAATAAATTCTAAAGGACAAATGCCAGTATGCCACAAAAGTTCATCTCCACTTCATGTGATAAATTTGTGCACGACTAGTCTACATATATTCACAGCGCTACCATTCACAATTTACCATACTCCACTTACACGTTATAGATGGGCTCCATGTCCTCCTCCAGGTTCCAGTCCCAGGTGTTCTTCATAGATGGCACGATCCATAGCGGTGGGCAACGGGAATCATTGTCGCAGCTTTCTAGTCTGGTTCCACACAATGGAGACTCATCCAAGCTGAAGCGGCATAAATCAGGGATAGCGTGTCCCAGCATGTCGTTCATCCGGCGGTGCGCACTGAAGACACATCCATGCTTCATGAATGGCAGGCCTTCGGTGTCATGCACGGAAGGTGGCATCCGCTTCACAATGGGGTAGCTGTCCCCAATGAAAAGCGAGTACTCTCCAAGAGTGTTCCTCGGCACCCACATAGCATCACGGGGGTCGAACTCAGCGCCGTTCATCTGGTACACGTGGCATCTCAGATCTGGACACATGGTGATGTACATGGTCAAGGTCCTTGCATAATAATGTTGTGCTCAAATATGGTGGTCAGTAATATTGTGCAGCAAATAGTACTACTCCGGTATAGAGGAAGTAAAATAACCGGCTTATTATATATAGCCACTCTTGGCTACATGGATGAGATAGTAAGACATGGAAAAACAAAAATGGTGGGAGCTAGTGGGTTCAAGTCTTCAAGGGCCTAGCTAGCTATACACGTCCTCCAAGGTAAAAAGTACTAGTACTAGTAAGTAGTACTACAATGAAAGAGAAGGCGAGAGGGTTAAAAAAATATAATACTAAATTGTAGTACTAGTACAGTAAACATGTCCCAGTCAAGAAAAGAAAATAACTAACAAGTACTACTACTCTAACACACAGCAATGAGAAAATGGAATACCTGGGTAGATGGTGACGATCCGATCGTGGTAGATTGTGTGACCATGTTGCACATCAGTGGTACCATGGGTAACGACTGCTAAGATAGTTGATCCCAATATGCCAAAGTCAGCTACAAGGTTCCAGGTTAGACCGAATCGCGGATGCAAATGCACATCCAGGATCGGCGATCTTATTTTGATCGGGGGATGACTGGTCCCTGCAAAATAATGGAGTACCGTTAGGGATGCAAATGATGGTTTGTGCATTCTGTTTGTAATCTCCCGTACCGTAGGATGGCAACCAGATGAAACAAGTCCCCTGGCTTGTCACCGTGAAGATGCGGCCTACATGGCACACGGCGTCTTCGAACATGTAGGGGTACAAATCTGCTGCGGCCAACATGTGCCAGCCTCTGCCGTTACTGCCTTTTGTATTGATGGCAATCCTTATGTCGAACACCGCGATGAGATAGTAATCGTCGTAGCCGCGTCGCTTTGTCGGCGGGTCCGCAATTGCTATCTTCTTCAATCTCATGTAGGCATCATCATACGTATTCAAGCCCAGCCAGTCCGGAAGGCCGATCCCAATGGTGGAGAAGGGGTCTACGGGAACGGCCGCACTGCTATGGATGTTGTGCAAAATGATGGTGGTATCCGGCCGGAGGTATGCAAGCCAATCTTCGTTGGCACCAACCCAGACCTATATATAAGACGGTGGGCAGCGGAGAAATTACGGGATGGAATAACTAAGTACTATATTTAGAATATACACTACATAATCAAACTCCATGACTGACCTGCTCATCGGACAAAAACCGACTACCTCTCAACGTCGGCAACTCTAGCGGAGTCAACGTGCAACCATGGCCAGGGAGCGGTGGACTGTTCGATGGATTGTCCCATAGAATAAACTTCTCCTCGAGGACGCATGGAAGACCAACAAGCATGGCCTTTTCCCAAGCCTGTTTAAGCACCGTCTTAAAATAGTTGGTGCAGGAAGCACCGAGTCTTATCTCCTCCTCGCCAGTTCCCCTGTTTAAGCACCGTCTTATGACTTGTGGGACCTACATGTCAGTCTGGACAAAAATCCCCGAGTGACCTCCTACCTCCGGCCCGTCCACCTAGTCATCCTCGGCCATGGGACGCAGCTACCGCCGCCGGCAGAAGGCGAGGTCAAAAGCACCGGCTGCGCGAAGCCCATCTTGCGGCAGCCCGGATGCTAGCTCCGTCCGGCGCTCGCGGCCGCTAGCTAGCCAAGATAGCACACACCCTGCTGGATGCATCCAGCTGCTTGTCTGCAAGGTTTGCTGGCTAGGTTGGCACGGCGGTGTGGCGGCTTGCTCGCGCGCGCCGCGCTAAGGCCAGCCATCTGACTCGAGCGAAGGCCAGCGCGGCGGCTTGCTCGCGCGTGAGCCACGCTCGGGCCAGCCAGCCAACCCGTGTGGAGGCCAGCGCGGCGTCCGGCCCATCCAACGGAGCGGCGGCCAGCTCGCTCATCACCGGCACCACCGACGAACATGCATAAGAACTGTTTGAAGTAATGTTCAGGAAAAATAATGATTGGAGGAGGAAGAACAGGATAGAAGGTCAGATGTGGGCCCCTCGTGTCAACGGTCAAACAAAATGTGTTGGTTTAAGCTGCCTCGTTAGCACGGACATGTGGGCCAACCCTGTCATAAACGGGTTTAAACGAGCCTAATCGGCACTAGGTAGTAGTTTTTTGGCACGGATTAAGAAATTTTGGGTATGTTTTTGCTATTTTTTGTACAATAGTTTCTTCCTAGGGCTGGTTGAAAGTGGTAGTTTTTTGTTAAATACTCTACATAATGTAAGTAGGAGTGAAAGTTAAGCTTTGGAAGCCAATAAGCACGGCTAGTTACATAGTGCCTATGTATACGTAATTCAAACTAAATATCAACCATGAGTGACTAATATCTTGATGGAAAACTCGAAACTATGGAAATACTAGCAATTTTTTTGCATGGTTGGAAATACTAGCAATGTGCACGTGCGTTGCAACGGATCATAATTAGAATAATACTTATTCACAAACTTGATAGAAAACACTCTAATTTTGATATACATATATCACTAGAAATATATTATATTTCAATCAGAATATATTCCTTAGGCTGTTTTGGTGAGGTGAGGGAGGGATGTGGTTGGTTTTAAGATACTAATTAAGGTTTTTTCTGCAAATTGGTAGAGAAGTGGGATGTTGTTGAGAAAAGGCAACAACTTACCTCACAGTCATTAGATGTAGATCTAATGGTCAGAAATGATGGATGGCAGACACACCATCATCACCTACTAAGTCTTCTGTAGGAGTACTAGCAAGATGCCCGTGCATTGCACGGAACATCAAGATGCATTTTTTTATAAAACACCTGTTGTGATTGACCCATGCGGGAGTAATCCCATGTGTAAAAACTAATGATATCTCGAGAAAGAGGAGAGATAAGCTGAGGAGGAGTGGGGCGTGGTGGTGATTGGTGGTCGGACTGAGCGGAGGCATGGGGATGGACGACGCCGGCAGCGACCACCATGCCAGTTTGTTCCAGAGGCTTCCTTTTTTAATTGCTCAACAATGAGGTTGTGGGAGATAAGGATGAATGAGGGAAGGCCTTGTCTGCAAATGTGGAGAGAGGTGCGGGTATCTTTTAGTTTAATTTCTATCCATCAGATATAGATCGGACGGTCTATATTGCAAGATGGCAGGCATACCATCATCACCAACTCGGTTTTTTTTATAAGACTAGCAAGATGCCCGTGCGTTGCACGTAACATCAAGATGCATTTGTATGAGTAGTTTATCTTATGAGAGAAAAGGATGAACGAGGGAAGGCCTTATTTACAAATGTGGAGAGGGGTGTGGGTATCTTTTTGCAAAATTGCCATAGTTTCCTTCCTATCAGTCAGATATAAATCGGACGACCTATATTGCAGGATGGCGGGCACACCATCATCACCAACTCTGTTTTTTTATAAGAATAGAGAAGAGATATAAGTATGGAGATACAAACGTATTATCGATACTTGTTTCCATAAACTTGGATCTACATTCTATTCAACGGCTGAGCATGTGGGGCCTTAGCACGATGACTTCTCGACTGTGTAAAACAAAGGTTTTCCCGTCGCCGATAAGGAGGGGGTGACGGCGGCGCACTTTCAGCTCGCTCTAGTCCTAGTAGTCATACTAGGTGGTCTACGCACATGTAGATTTATTCTTTTTCACGTCTCGTGTTCGTCGTACTGCCACGACTGTTGATGAATAGACGGTAAGTTATTCACGGGAAAACCTTGGTTGAGCGTGTGTGCGAGAGAGAGACAGCGCGTGTGTGTGTGATATGTGTAGAGACTGAGGCAATGATAAGAGATTCTTTGTGTCTCTTTGTGTGGAGGATAGACAGAGACATGTGCATGGGGCTTTGTGTTGTGTAACGTGGAGACACATAGACATAATCAGAGAGTGAGTGTGTGAGATACACATGCTGACATGGGGAGAGATTTGTGAGTTAAAGAGATGGAGAATTTTGGTGTGCATGTGAGCTAGAGAGAGAGGGGGATATATACATACCTAGAGCTGGAGAGAATATGCAAGGGTGTGTGCCTTAAAAGAAGGATCCAGATAGATGGGTGTTTGTGCGTGTCTGTGTGTGTGTGTGAGAGAGGGAGTGTGTGTATGTGGAGAAGAGAGACCACTAATGATGTAAACCTAGTAGGAAAGCGGGAATGGTGTGACATGTGTGTCAAAGAGAGAGAAAGGCATGTGTAGTAGCGGGATAGCATGGGTGCGGGCGGGGAGCAGACTATTTGGAAGAGACATCGAGTGTGTGTGGGAGAGGGGTGTGAGAGCGAGAGAGAGAGCTAGCAAGGGAGAGAGAGAGGAAAAGAGGGGGAGAGAGAGGGGTCGTTTGTGTGCGGAAGTGGCGTATAGATAGGGAGACAAGGTTGATGTTGTTCGAAAGTGGCCTATGTACGGAGACGCAAGGGAAGCGAGTCATCGTGTGTGTGATAGAGACTTCATGAGAGATCTAGAATAGATGGTGTAGAGAACAACGTGCGAGATTGAGAACGATGATACATTAGGGAGCTATGGAAAGAGTCACGACATATATGTATATAGGGAAGGAGCTGGGGCGGGTCCGCATGTGGGAGAGATAGAAAGAGGAGAGTGGTGCACAAGGAGATAAAGGGTGCTTGTTTGCAGTGGGGGTGGTGAGTGAGGTGAGTGTGCGAGAACCACATAACTAGGGAGGTAGACGTTTGGGGGCGACGTTTTGTGTGCATGGGAAAGATACACTCTATATAGTGCATGTGCTTGGGAAAGAGAGATGCTGGGAGACCTAGAGAGTGGGGGAAGAGATGTGTGCATGCCCGAGAGACAAAGTGATAGAGACCTATATTGGGGTCCGGACTTAGAAGAGAGAGGGGTGTTAATGTGCTCCTGTGTTCGTGTCTGGGGGAGAGAACGACTTGTGTGTGGGGGGGGGTGGGTGGCTTCAGATAAAGAGTGAGGTGTCTATATTTGAGAGACTTTAGCGTAATTGAGATATATATGGTCAATAGTGTGTGCACTCATGGTTGATCAATTTGTTTCACAGTTTGGACTATGAGATAACGATACTTTTGAATATGTGTGATATACTTTGAAGTAGTAGAATTACAAACCTAAGATTGGAATTTTGGAAT
Organism: Thinopyrum elongatum; assembly: GCA_011799875.1. Lineage (NCBI taxonomy): Eukaryota > Viridiplantae > Streptophyta > Magnoliopsida > Poales > Poaceae > Thinopyrum > Thinopyrum elongatum. Next base: position 289,601,483 of record CM022301.1, read on the forward strand.
TCGACTCCATCATTAGCTTTTGTAATTCATTTAAACGGAGGTACATTTTTTAAGCCGGGATTTCGTGATTTCAAATTCATATATCAAACCTAGAGATATACACATACGGGCATGTTCAAACCTTATAATCATCCACTTTATTCATACACATACACATTTTTGTTTTTGTCATCATATTTAGGATAAACACATTTGGAATTTCATTTGAATTGGACCATATGATGGTATTTGCTTCCACTAGCTCAATGATCCATATTTGAATTGAATGGACAATCTAAGTTTCGAGTTGGAGACTCAAAACTTGCACTTTTTTTTGCGTGCAAAACAAATAAATTCTCGGCCATGATATCATAGTCGGCCGTACAAGAGCAGAACACTTAATTTCAGCCACCAAAAGCTTTCAAACTTCCCGCTCACATCGAAATATCTCGCGCCCGAAAGTTTAGCCCTGCGATATTCCTGTTTTACCCCTGCCACATGAACGGAAAAGGGCTGCTTTGGTAACTCCATTGTTTCCCCCTCTTTGCCCCCAACATTCTTCCCCAGAGCCCCTCCCCTTCCCCTCCCCGCCCCCCCCAACCACGCCAAGCCGCCGAATCTAGTCCTCCGCCGCAGCGGTGGACCTCACACCCCGCTGGATCTACCTTCCGCACCTTGGAACCCTCAACTGCCAACTCACCACTTCACCGAAGCCGCCTCAGCGACTGGCTTGTCCACCGCTCCAGATCTCCTTGACCTCCATCAAGGTCCACCGCACCGGATCTGCTTCACCGGCGCCCTCCTCCACCACAGTGTAGGCCCTTCACCGACTCCCTCGTCCGCCCCATCGCTGGCCCTTCATACAAGCCCTCGTCCGCCGCAACAGATCCACCTCACCGAAAGCACTGTACACCGCGCCGGATGTGCTTCACCGACGCCTTCGTCCACTACACCAGACCCGCTCCTCGGACGCCATATTCAACTCCACCGGCCCTGCTTTACTGACGCCACAGCCTCATCAGGTTATTTCGATTTGTACTCCTTCGGTTTTTCTCTTCTTTATCATGGAACTGTTCACTTACCACAGATGAGCTTTCTTGTATGTCGACAGGCGCCACAACCAAAGCACTGGAGCCGCTTCAGCAACGGCGACACCGGCCCAAACTCAACCGCAACATGAGCACCATCAACGATCCTTAGCTATCAAGTATGATAACGATACCCATACGCCGCCGAGAATCAGGTACTATTATCCAACGGACGGCGCCTACGTTCACTTTCTTAGCATAAGCACCACACCTTTGAATTTCTTCAGGGCATTATTCAATTTTTCATGAGACGTGTTATTCTGCTTGCACCTATAGGGCCATACTTCTGGCAGTGAACATGTTACATGTGCTAAATTACAAACCAGTGCACATATAGTTACAATGCTTTTGTTTTGTCCTAAGTAGTACTGTACTTCCTAGATATCACTGCCTACTATTTTACTTCTTGCATGCTATATTTATGATAATGGTGTTGTTCTGATGCCACCTGTTGGTTACATCAGACTGCTTCATGTTCTCTATGCTTAATTACACATCAGCAAACTAGCTTGTGGTTCCACTGCTTTTTGTTTGTTTTACCCTACATTTTGTGATGCTAGCTATTACATCACTGCTCCGAGCCTCTGTTCATTACTTTTTTGTGCATTCTTGATCTTCCCAAGTTGCATGACTAATTTGATGCTTCTATTAATTATGGAGCTGCCAACCCCATCAAGCAAAATATTTTTTCTTTTGGGGCTGGCACCTCGAACAAGCATAAAAATAGAGTGAAGCACATATATTGTCGTGTAAGCACACACCCTTCTTTCATTAGTTTAGATGAACCATTGATGATTAATTCGAACCAGTGCATGCGATTAAAATTAATTTTACCTAAATAGAGGGTGCAGAATAAACTACAACAACTAGATTTGCAACCACGGGATGCTGACAATATCTTCAAAGAACATTGCAACAGCAGCGAGGCTTCACAACAACACATGGTAAGCCAGTGTGTTTTAGTACATGTGAAATGTAATGTGTGTGGGCTGCTTTCTTGGCTTGTGCCCTCAACCTGTAATCCTACAGAATTACAAATAGTTCAGTTGTTTGCTTTGCTGTATTGCTTGATTCGAATGCTTGTTTGTTACTTGTTAGGCTATACCTGAGTTGGCCAATGTGTCAGCAGTGCCTGCTGTACTATCGTAAAGAAATGCATGCCTAGTTCATTTGACTCCTTAACTTTTCCTATGAACTTCATCACAAGACTGTCTTCGTAGTTTATATGAGGCCACACTGTTAAGTGCTTTCTCAGATTATTTCAACTGCTTAGATGCCTTGGCAACTTAAATATAGCGGTGGCACACTGCCTTTCATAGGGATGTCAACTGGGTCCTGTTTAATCCCGATTAAAGTCCACTAATGGTATGATAGTTCAAAAGAGTTTTTGTTTTTTGAGGAAAATGGACTAGCGAGCTAGCAAAAACTAACTAGATGGGACTGGCGGATGCCATTTATTTGCCACTTACATCCCTAGTTTCATCTTACCATTTTAATTTGTTTTCAGCTGATGCTGCTTCGAACCATTTAAATATAGCTTGCCATGCTCAGCAATAATTCGTATGTCGTTTACCATGTAAGCTTACTGCCTGGATCATGCGATAACTATCTCTTACTTATGTCCAGCGGAAACCTTTCAGGATGCCGTTCACACTAGGACACAATGTACAATCCCAACATCTATTTGTGGAAGCAGTGCGCCATCCATGTTACCAGATGGTAGCAGTTCAGAGGCAACACCGCTGGAGAGCAGTCTGAGCACATATATTATAGTTCTTGAGGCTCTACTAGAGGCAGAAAGAGATGGTGTGGCTGTCATGAATGAGGTAATCTTGATCTTGAGGCTGGAAATTATGCAATTAGCTGCACGCATTATGCAAGCAACCCAAGAATTGGAGGAAGTAAGAATGTTGCATTTGAAGACGGAGGAGGTCCTGCTGCTTCTGCTATCTGAAGCCCAGGGTAATCCCAGTTCTTCTTTAGATACCAGTTGAAATTGTCATTAGATTAGTATACTTGCATGTTGTGTCATGTCTCTGAATGGATTATGTTGTAAGACCCCCTATGTTGTCCATGTGTTGTAATGATCTGAATTTTTTAGGCGAGGTAATCCTCAGTACTTGTATGATTGACATAAGGTGAACTATTTTTCGTGTGAGCATATTGTATTGAATGAAATAACTGTTTGACTCAAAGTGTATCCAACCTACTGAATTCGAAGATCACGGCATTTCTAAATCATATTCATATATAAAGGTGGAATAAATCTTTGTTGTGGTTTTGAAGAAATAAATAACAAAACGTAGAATGATGTATGGATATTCGTAATCGAATACAAATTGGATTTGAATTTAGTTGCCAGGGCTCAGGGTAAACGTGAATGCTAATTCTCCCAAATTTTGAACGAAGCGGCAAAACACCCACTATCATTTGTGAAAGGCTGCCCGAAGCAAGTGTTTGCGAGATGGAAATTACTGTCTACCCTTGACACTTCACATCCTAATCGACCCGATTTCCACTGCTGTCGGTAGGGGTAGACTAGTAACTTCAATCAGACGCGACACGACCGCCTCTGAGCCCATTCAGACACGGTGGGTGCCAAACGTGGGCGGCAAAACACATTTGATTCAAGCTTGTCCGAAAGACCTGTGTCTCTCCCTCCATTTCCCCATTCATACACAGTGGGCGGCAAAACAAACTCTCCTCGTCCGAAATCGATGTAGGCAAATATTTTAAATAGGGGCAGATGTGTAACTTCCCTCAGACATGACACAACTGCCCTACCTGTCAGCCCCGTTCATACACCGTGGGCGCCAACCGTGGGCGGCAAAACACCCTCTCCTCGCCCGAAATCGTTACCGGCAAATATTGGGGAGATGCGAGATTACCGTCCTATCCCCAACCGACGAGATGTCCGAAGTTTTAAACGGGGGCTAAGTTCATAACTTCCCCACATTTCAGACAAGCGCGTCCCAAAGTTTGAGATCCCCCCCCCCCTCCATTTCCCCATTCATACACCGTCAGCGCCACAACAACCTCCCCACTCCGGCCAGCCTCCTCCGTCCGCCACCACATCCTCCACCTTGCCGGAGCCGCTACCCCTACCCCATCGTCCACTGCAAGAGATGGACGTCTCTCATTCACGTCGCCGGACCAGGATCCTTTCATCGCGTCCTCTCGCTTCATCGGCGCCGTCGTCCACCTTGCCGTTGCCGCTCCTACGACCGCCTCGTCCACGACAACATGACTTATCCCCCGACCCGGCCGTCTGCCGTCTAAAGTCTTCTTCCGCGCCGCCGACAGCCATCGCACCCGCAGCACCCTCAACATATCAGCAGGGGCCTACATGGTGTCGCAAGAGAGGTGGTACTCTTTCATATCTGCTTAAGTTATTGATCTCACCCGGAAAATAGATTGTAACTTGTTTACTGTACTTTTCTTGTCCATACCAAATCGTAGTGGCTAGTTGAAAGCAAACACTGGTTGCGAAGTAGCCTTTGTCCGGTGTGCACCTTTAGATTAGCCATGGCACGGTCACTATACTCGTAAAGCTTATGGTTTTGCCCCTTTATATTCACTACCATCATCGTAGGTGCTTCGTGTCGTGCTAGCACTGCTCCTCAAGACCTCAACCCATCAAGCGAAACAACATGCCACTCATAATTCCAAAGCTTAGTTGTTGAAATACGAATCTGATATGATGCTCATATTACTAAAACAGAGAACGTTTAATTTGTCAGCTAATGTTCCTATATTCGTTTCGAAAAGCATGTGCGCCTGATTTTACTCTTGATGCTTAGGGTTTTCCCCTTTTATCTACCCTACTATGATCTGCGTAGGTGCTTTCTGTCATACCAGCAGTACTCCACCCTTCAAGCTAAACAACACAACACTCATAATTCCAAAGCTTTGTTGTTCAAATATGATTGTGATATGATACTGATATTAGTTAATAGACACATTTAATTGGTTAGCTAAAGGTCCCACTTGAGTTTCCAAATGCATGTCGCGACATATAGAGAGGCAGCAGAATTGCATTTCTTTGTCACTTGTTGACTGTACTTTCTTGTCCATACCAAATCTTAGTTGTTATTTCAAAGCAAACATCGGTTGCTAACTACCCTTTGCGTGGTTTGCAGCTTCAGATTTGCCATCCCACTGCCACGGTCAACACTATACTCATCATGCTTACGGTTTCCCCATTTTATGATGACCATGATCAGCCTACGTGGTTCGTGTCGTAATAGCACTGCTCCACCCATCAAGCTAAACAAGCTTAGTTGTACAAATTCGAATCTGACATTATGCTGATATTAGTAAAATTGAGACATGTTTAATTGGTTAGCTAAATGTTCCTACTTTAGTTTCGAAATGCATGTGAGCCACATATGGAGAGACCGGAAGGAATAATATTTCTCTGTGCGCTCTGGTTCATCATGGGTGGGCAACAGACATTGTATAGAAAGACTTGTAATATCTTCAATCTGCTTGCTCTTCTGCTCTTCTTTAACATGATCCTCTTCTCTTCTTTAATAAGTATGTTCCTTGTTGGGAAGAGTAGCAGAGACATTTGCGGTCGACTGGTCAGGTCGAGTTGTTCTCCCTTAGTATATTTTGAATCTGTCAGGTCAGGTCGACTTGTTCTTCTTTACTATATGTTGAAGCTGTCATCTGCGAAGTATCATCACTTCTGGAGCTCTCATATTTTGAGTAGTAGGCCACATTATATTAATGCACACACCAAATTACAGCATCCATGGCATCTCTCAGAAGAATTGCAGAGATAGCACAAAGGGGTTTACAGGGAGGCAGTATTGGATTAGAATCACTTCTGCATTACAAAGATAATCTCACTTGTTTTTATGTTTTCATGTATGTCAGGTATTGAACATGATCAAAATGAATATGAGAATGGGCGCACGAGAGGAATATTGCGGAACAATCCACTGGCTAACAAACTTGGCATGGTGGAGGATGGCCTATCTTATTCACCCATCAAGGTGCTTGCTCTAACTTGGCAAGGTTGTATTGGTCGCACATATTTTGCATATGACCTCTTGCATTACTTCTACTTTGTTACACCACCATCTGCTTAGTTTACGCATCATATATAAGGATGGCAATTTTACCCATGGGTACGGGTACCCGCGGATACCGTACCCGCATGGGCAGGGTATGAGCATAATTTTATACCCATGGGTAGTACCCATACCCTACCCGTTAAGTCGTGGGTACGGTACGGGTATAGCTTTGTACCCATGGATATACCCATACCCTGCCCATTTATACTGACATGTGGACCTTATCCGTGGAGCTCTAACATATGTGCAAGGGTCGGTAGCGGTAAAGGAGCTGGGTGACCCAACTACTCCCGTAATTAAGCCTCACACCATCACACGGAATCCTGTCATCTCCGTCAAAGGTTTTTTCGTCAAATGTGCTATCAATGAATGTAAAATGGTGAATAACTTGTGTGTTGTTTGATATACCCGTTGGGTACCCAATGGGTATGGGTACTCGTTGGGTATGGGTACGGGTAAAGTTTCATACCCATGGGTACGGGTATGGGTAGAATTTTGTACCCATTGACTACACGGGTATGGATATGGTATTGCTCCACCTGCCCCATACCCTACCCATTGCCATCCTTAATCATATATGAGTATATGCCATACCTATCCATTTTCTATACTTATTCCATGTGTCATCATACTATGTTGTTCCAATCAAATGTTGTTCTTTCGTAATAGATGTCCAAAAGTAAGAGGGTGAGTGTAGATCCTCAAGGAGTACAAACTAGGTATTTGGAAAAGGTAGTGATACCTGTTAAATCAGATAGATCAGCAGCCACAGAAAACACAGTCCCAACTGTACCACACTTTACCCCTACTCCACTGGCCAAACCCCTATTAGAACTGCAGAGAGCCCAGCGTCAGGTACTGTCTATGATATCAATTCAAAATTTGAACTCCTAAATTTTTGCATGTGCCTTACCTTCTCTGTTGTATGAAAACTAATTTCAGATGAATCTCCTTTCTCAAAGGATCATAGGATCTCACAACAATACTGGGCACTGCATTGCTCTTGTCAGTACCTCTTGCCCTTTGTGAGCATACTTACACTCATTGCTGTTTGATTATGTAGCATCACTGTAAATGTTCGCTTCTTTATCCTCCCTTTGCTCAAAATTATACGATCTATATTTACTCTTAGATAAATGTAGAATTAACACATTGGTTATGAAGTTTTAGATTACTCATGTAAGTACCTGTTGTCATGTACTCCCTCTGTATCAAATTAATTGTTGCTCAATTGGATGTATTTAGAACTTAATAGTGCTAGATACATCCATTTGAGCGACAAGTAATAATGGACGGTGGTAGTATTACTGTACTTGCATTGCGAGATAGTTGATTGTCTAGCATTACTCTGGATCTTATCTGCCCTGCCCTCCACTTTCTCCAAATTATCATATCTACATTTACTCTTACCAAAATGTTGAATAAAGCCAATGCCACTACACACGTTGATGTTTGCATTCCTCTTGTCAGTACCTTTTACCTTGTAACGTTGTACTTAATTAATTGCTATTTGATTATGTATCATCACTCTGCACCTGAGCTTCATTATCCTCTATTTCTTCCAATATTATTTGATCTATATTTACTCTTTACAAAATGTGGAATAAAGGCAACGCTTATAAAGAAGTTTCTTTGGGGAATTTATTGAATTATCCTTCCATCGACATGGAGAAGGGCTTTGTCCATCCCGTGTTAACATGTAATGTAAGTTCATCCTTCTCAAGCCTTCAAACTTTGTTCTAGTATAGATTTGGATATGCATCATTTCCTCCACTGCTGTTTACTTTGGTGTTTACATCTAATTGGATGTTTGCAACAACTACCAGTTTTAAATTGTAGTTGTAAAAACATGTTCCTTATGCAGAACAGATCCATTTATTTGCTTATAATTGTGAAACATGTTACGTGTCTGCTTGTTTCTCTTTCAGAGTTGTATCTCTTATGCCAGGCAGAACTTTAGGGAAGATAGTGAGCCAAACCATCTTGAAGAGAGCGAGATGACCCCAACGTCATGTCTTGATGAAGACAATGAGTTGAAGCTACTCACCAGCAGATGTGAGACAACCTCTGTGCAGTTGCTGCCTCAATCAGTTTGACTTCTTCAGTCTCAACTTAAAGTGGAAAGGCTTGCTTCAGCTCAGCTCCAACTTGATGTCAATGATGTAAAGAAGGCCGCAGAGGACACCCATGCATGCTTTCTTGCTACACAGCTACGGTTAGAGCATCTATCATTGACACAACTGAGGTCTCATCAGCTTGTTCTGCTGCTTTTTGTGCACCGCCAGGGCAGGCCTAATGCCTTCTGAAGTGCTCTCAGTTTTGTATATTCTTTTGTCGGTGTGTTTATATGCACTGGTGGCGACCTTTGATGCCCAGTGTATGTAATCCACGGTCACATTGCGCTTTATTATCACCGGTGGCGAACTTTGATGCCCAGTGTATGTAATATGCCGTAATTTCTTTGTTTATTGTATAGTCTAGGTTTATTCTTGGTCGGTATGCTGTAATTTAGGCCGGAAGCTTCAATGGATCTCAATGTTGTCGGTCTTCAGGCCGGCCCATAACTCGCTATATATGGGCCAAAACGTGGGCCTATAATCATCTTGGGCCATTAGTAGGTATAAACGTATAGTAGTATTCCGCCTTTAACAGGCCGAGTAAAGTTCTGGCCAGCTGGGCCAGAGAATACCATGGGCTTTTAACAGGCTAAAAACTAGATTGGGCTAGCCTTGAGCCGAAAAATTCACGGGCCAATACAGGCCGAAACTGCCTTAGGCCCATGTTTGGCCCAAATAGAACGAGCCGTTAACAGGCCAAAATAAATCTCGGGCCCTGTTTGGCCCAATAAAATTATGGGCTTTAAGCAGGCCAGTATCAACGTGGGCCGTAGGCCCAACAGTGTCACGGGCCATTAACAGATGGGCTGTAAGCAGGCCGGATTCAACGCAGGCTGTAATTAGGCCCAACTGTTACACGTGCCATTAACAGGCCGATAGGCCAGTTGGGCTGAAATTTATCCACGAAGACTACGGGCCGTTAAGAGGCCTAAAGTTCCTTCGAACAAGAAATAGCCCAGTTTCTGCATGGGCCGTTAAATGGCCTAAAGTGAAACCGGGCCGACAACGGCCCAGATGCACCACGGGCCGCTAACAGGCCGAAACTATTATTGGGCCGAACTAGTAAACGGAAATTTAACAGGCTGAAATACAAACCCGGCTTAGAATGGGCCGAAAAGAACAGTGGCCTGTTAACGGGCCTGATCTGATATGGGCCATAATTTAGCCCAAAACACGAAAGGCTATGAACGGGCCTGGTCTGGTATGGGCCTTAATTTGACCCAAAACATGGCAGGCTGTTAACGGGCCAGCCCACTAGTGTCTGAAAAAATATGGTAGGCCTTTAGCTGGGCCGGCCTTTTTACCTTAAATGTGCCATTGTTGGGCTGCGCCACGTGTCGACATATCATAGGCGTCTTCCGTCCATTGTAGGGATGACATCTGTCCCAATGATGAGCTGACATGTGGATCATCCGGTGAATGAGAATTTTACACGTGGAAAATCCCCATTGGTCGGGGCTATTAACGGGTTATCGGATCCAAACCGGAACCCGATAGCTTAACGGCGACCCATTACGGTGGATGCCATGTGTCGGTTACCCTTGACGAAAACACTTCCATGAAGCGCCATTTATCGTCATGGAAGTGGACACTTCCGTGATGATAGTTTTGGTATTGTCATGGAACACTTCTACGACAACACAGGTATGACTATCTTGATTCTGTCATAAAATCGTCATGGATGTACATGCATGACAGAAAACGTGACCTACTGTGACAAACACGTATCATCACGGAAGTGGTTTTTTTTGTAGTGTTTGTTGCATCACCCTTTCCTCTTCAAGGGAAAAATCAACGCAAGATCAAGAAGTAGCAGGAAGAATTTCTAGGGCCATTGCCGGGGAGGTTCTACATCAAGCCTACCAAGTACCTATCATAAACTCTCACCTCTTGCACTTACATTATTTTCCATTTGCCTCTTGTTTTCCTCCCCCCCCCCCACTTCTAAAACGTTTTCAGAAAAACACAAAAATATTTGCCTTTTTATTCGCCCTTCTTTCGTTCGTCTTTTTCGTTTGCTTGTGTGCTAGATTGCTTACTTGCTGAAAGAACATGCGGTGCCCCCATGTTTGGTTTTGGTAATTGATGACAATCTCTATGGACTAATGGTTGCACTGAGTTATATTTGAAGGATTTGTCCATAGGCTTTTCTTGAAGTCCATGTGTTGGTTTCAAGGAGTTTATGTGTTGACCAAGGTGCTATTAAGGAATTATCCAAAGATTGGTCATGTGAGAGTTGAGCTTATTGCAAGAATGTCTTGAAGAAGAAGATTGTGTGATCGTTCATGCTTACCTTCAAGGCATCATCCAAATGAAGAGAGTTGGAAAGGTTCAAGGTTGATCAAGACTAAGTCAAGAGTGAATCAAGTTGATCAACACACAAAGCGTAGAAGATGTACCGAGAGGGATCAAGCGATCCCATGGTATGGTAAGCATTGTCAATTACGCTTTGTGTACTAACCCATGGTCTTTGTGAGAGTTCTTTATGGGGTTAGGTTGCGGTGTGCAAGTTCAAGTGGATCATCACGAAGAGATCATATGCTTGAAGCTTGCCGTCCATTGTGGTGGCAATGGACTTGTGAAGATGAGCTAAAGAGTGGCTCACCCATAGTGGAGTATGGGGGAGCAATCAACTAGTCTTCACCGAGCCAACGCAATCAAGAAAGGTGGTCCAACTTGAGGAAGTCAAGATCATCATCATCTAGCTCAAGTGGACTTTGTGCAAGGCAAAGGTTTGCCCTTGATAGGTTTTCTCTTTTACCGGTCTCATGGTGGTAGTTGGGAGACCGGGTTATAGGATCGATTGCCGTACTATCAAGGGGGGCTCCCGATGAGTAGCTTGATCGTATCGTTCGTAGAGAGCTCAAACCATTGCATCCTTGCATCATCTTTATTGGTTCTTGTTTGGTTCTCCTTGTGAGTCTTAGAGCTTTTGGTCATCTTGATGACAAGCTCGAGTTCATCGAAAACGGAGTTCACTTGCATCTTCTATGATGTTTTCGATGTTGGAGGTTATGCCGGTTCTTCTCTGTTGGAGGTTTCTCTCCTCTATAAGCTAGGCATACCTCCCCTGCCTCTTCTTAATATAACCAGTCGCTGTTTTGATGCTACTCGTTGTCTTCTATCCAACAAGCTTGAGTTTGCTCAATTCGGAGCTCATTTGCAGAAGTTATGGCAGTTCTGGTTTTATTGTATCCTTCTGTTGTCTTTCGCTGTGAGATGAAGGTTTCCAAGTGCTATAGCTTCTGTGGCGTGCGGTAGTACTGCTCAAGGGAGCAGTAGTACCGCAGGGGTCCGCGGTAGTACCACTCAGGGAAGCGGTAGTACCGCTCCTCGCGAGCGGTAGTACTGCTGCCTCTAGTCCAGAACGCTGGCGCGCACGGAAGTAGGCGCGAAAGTAATTTTTTACTTCCGCCCCTACGCGGTAGTACCGCTCCCTGCGAGCGGTAGTACTGTGTCGGATTTTCACACATCCCAAACTCAGCGGAAGTAGTCACGGAAGTAATTTTTTACTTCCGTGCATTTTCTGTACCAGTTGATGCCTGCCTTACGGTAGTACCGTAGGGGCGCACGGTAGTACCGCTCCGGCGGTTCTACCGCTCATTGCCCTGTGCAACAGGCCCTCATCTGGTCACTACCGCACAAGCGGTAGTACCGCAACCCTGTGCGGTAGTACCGCGGCCGTGCGCGGTAGTACCGCATCGCGCGGGCTGAGTGAGGTGATAACGGTTGGATTTTTTCCCCTCCTATAAAAGGAGGCCTTCTTCCCCATTGAGTCTAATCCTTTGAGCTCATGTTCTTCCCCCATTGTTGACCTTCTTTGAGCTTGCTATCTCTCAATCCCTCCATGGATTCTTGCTAGTTTTTGGGGGAAAAGAGAGAGGAGATCTAGATCCACATTTCCACCAATCACTTTCTCCTCTATGTGAGGGGAACCCCTTGGATCTAGATCTTGGAGTTCTTGGTGTTCTCCTTCTTGTTCTTCCTCTCATTTTCCTCCCTAGCATTAGTTGCTTCGGCGGGATTTGGGAGAGAAGGACTTGGGCACTCCGTGTGCCCTTGCCATTGCATTTGGTGCATCGGTTTGAGTTCTCCACGGTGATACGTGGAAGTGAAGTTGAGTAGCTTATTACTCTTGGGTGCTTGGTACCCTTGAGCTTGTTCCTCTTGGGTGCTTGGGCGCCCTAGACAGTTGTTGGTGTTCAGAGCTTAATCATTGTGGTGTAAAGCTCCGAGCAAGCGTCGGGGTCTCCAATTAGGTTGTGGAGATCGCCCCGAGCAATTTGACGGGTTCCGGTGACCGCCCCCAAGGGTTGCCAAAGTGTACGGGTTCGGTGACCGCCCCCAAGGGTTGCCATTTGTACGGGTTCGGTGACCGCCCTCAAGGGTCCCTTAGTGGAATCACGGCATCTTGCATTGTGCGAGGGCGTGAGGAGATTACGATGGCCCTAGTGGCTTCTTGGGGAGCATTGTGCCTCCACACCGCTCCAAACGGAGATTAGCATCCGCAAGGGTGTGAACTTCGGGATACATCGTCGTCTCTGCGTGCCTCGGTTATCTCTTATCTGAGCCCTTTACTTGTGCACTTTACTTTGTGATAGCCATATTGTTTCTTGTCATATATCTTGCTATCACCTAGTAGTTTATCTGGCTTAGCATAAGTTGTTGGTGCACATAGGTGAGCCTAGTTGTTGTAGGTTTTGTGCTTGACAAATTAACCGCTAGGTTTATTCCGCATTTGTTCAAGCCTAAACCGTAATTATTTTAAAGCGCCTATTCACCCCCCCTCTAGGCGACATCCACGATCTTTCACTTGCCTTCATGGCTCAACCCAAGAGCCTTGATTTTTACTATAGAAAGTTGGAGGAAATTGAAAACAATACAAAAAGCTTCATGTCCTTACAATTTGAGCATAATAGTTTCTTTAGGAACGAACTTAAAGAACAAAAAACTATGATGGAATATAACAATAAAGAGCTTGATGATGTTACTAAGGAAATATTTGGTCTTAAATCCCAATTTGCTCATATTGCAAATTCAGTAGGTCAAATTTCCGATAAACAAACCACTTTAGTAAATAAGATGGCCGCTAAACCGGAGTCTTTAAATAATGATGAAGATCTTAAAGTGATTGGTGTGATGATGTCTACTACACAACTTGTTCTTGTAGACTCGTGTTGGGCCTCCACGCGCAGAGTTTTGTAGGCCAGTAGCAATTTTCCCTCAAGTGGATGACCTAAGGTTTATCAATCCGTGGGAGGCGTAAGATGAAGATGGTCTCTCTCAAACAACCCTGCAACCAAATAACAAAAAGTCTCTTGTGTCCCCAACACACCAAATACAATGGAAATTTGTATAGGTGCACTAGTTCGGCGAAGAGATGGTGATACAAGCGTAGTAATGATAGTAGATATTGATTTTTGTAATAGGAACAATAAAAAACGGCAAGGTAGCAATTGATAAAACAGAGCACAAACGGCATTGCAATGCTTGAAAATGAGGCCTAGGGTCCGTACTTTCGCTAGTGCAATCTCTCAACAATGCTAATATAATTGGATCATATAACCTTCCCTCAATGTGGGATGAAGAATCACTCCAAAGTTCCTATCTAGCGGAGAACATAAGAAGAAATTGTTTGTAGTGTACGAAACCACCTCAAAGCTATTTTTTTCGATCAATCTATCCTAGAGTTCGTACTAAAATAACACCAAGCTATTCTTTCCGATCGATCTAACCAAGAGTTCGTACTAAAATAACACCATATGATACGCATCAACCAACTCTAATGTCACCTAGATACTCCAATGTCACCGCGAGTATCCGTGAGTTGATTATACGATATGCATCAAAAAAATTCAGATTCATAATACTCAATCCAACACAAAGAACCTCAAAGAGTGCCCCAAGATTTCTACCGGAGAAACAAAGACAAGAACATGCATCAACCCCTATGCATAGATTACCCCAATGTCACCTCGGGAATCCGCGAGTTTAGTGCCAAAACATATATCAAGTGAATCAATATGATACCCCATTGTCACCACGGGTATTCATAGCAAGACATACATAAAGTGTTCTCAAATCCATAAAAGTATTCAATCCGACAAGAATGAAATCTCAAAGGGAAAACTCAATTCACAACAAGATAGAGAGGGGAAAACACCATATGATCCAACTATATTAACAAAGCCCGCGATACATCAAGATCATGACATCTCAAGAGCATGAGAGAGAGAGAGAGATTAAACACATAGCTACTGGTACAAACCCTCAGCCCCGAGGGTGGACTACTCCCTCCTCATCATGGTGGCCGCCGGGATGATGAAGATGGCCACCGATGATGATTTCCCCCTCCGGCAGGGTGCCGGAACGGGGTCTAGATTGGTTTTTCGTGGCTGCAGAGGCTTGCGGCGGCGGAACTTCTGATCTAGGGTTACCCCCAGGGTTTTTGGAATATTTGGCAATTTATAGGGCGAAGAGGCGGTGCGGGAGGCCACCGAGGTGGGCACAACCCACCAGGGCGCGCCTGGGCCCCCAGGCGCGCCCAGGTGGGTTGTGCCCCCCTCGGGGCACCCCTCTGGTACTTATTTGGCCCAAGTTGTGTCTTCTGGTCCATAAAAATTCTCCAAAAAGTTTCACTGCGTTTGGACTCCGTTTGTTATTGATTTTCTACAATGTAAAAAGCAAGCAAAAAACAGCAACTGGCACTGGGCACTATGTCAATAGGTTAGTCCAAAAAAATGATATAAAGTTGCCATAAAATGATTGTAAAACATCCAAGAATGATAATATAACAGCATGAATACTTCATAAATTATAGATACATTGGAGACGTATCAGCATCCCCAAGCTTAATTCCTACTCGTCCTCGAGTAGGTAAATAATAAAAGAAATCATTTATGAAGTGTGAATGCTAGCAAAGTGCATAAGTTTGATCAATGATAATTTCAATCACTTTTCCTAGCATCATAACAACAATTCTTTCTCATAGAACTTCTCATGTTAAAGTAGCAACCAATTCACATGTTAAGGTTCAAACAATGAATTCTCTTAAAACTCAACAACCTATATTCTTAGTCACCAAACAATTGCAATTCAACTTATTAAACATACTCTAAGTAAGAGCTCCACATACTCAATCATCATATAGTCTTCTATGATTGCTAGTACTCAAAGCATATTCTTAGAACAAATGGCATCCATCGAACACAGAGAAAGATAAGGGCTTAATATTTCGCCTCCCAACTCATTTATCATAGAGATAATTGTCAACAATAATAAATCATGATAAAATATATTTGACTGGTCATATGTGCCTAGATATTTCCCCACCACATGATGCTTGCCAACTAGAGAATAATTAAGGTTGGAATGAGAATGCATTCTATTGACTCTTGCATAAAAATAAATACTGAAAAGTAAAAGATAGACCCTTCGCAGAGGGAAGCAGAGGTTGGCATGCGCTTTTTATTTGGATGCCCAAGCTCTTAATGCAAAGGAACGTCACGTTATATTGCCCCTTATGATAGCAACCTTTATTATGCAGTCCGTCGCTTTTATTACTTTGCCATCACAAGTTCATACAACGCTCAATTTTCCCTTACAATAAAAGATCAAACATATTTAGGAGCAATTTTTATTGCTTTATGCACCGATGACAACTTACTTGAAGGATCTTATTCGATCCATAGGTAGGTATGGTGGACACTCATGGCAAGAAACTGGGTTTAAGGGCTTTTGGATGCACAAGTAGTATCTCTACTTAGTACGATTTTTTGGCTAGCAAAAGATCCTAGCAAACACCACATGTTGGAGGATCCATAACAATATAACTTCTATGCAAATATACACAACCCAACTCATTAAGTTGTCTTCCTTGTCCAACTTCAACTTATTTGCTCAAGTTTGAAAATAATTAATGGGTATTCACAATCATAGAAGATGTCCAAGATAATATATTTGTATGTGAAAGTTCTCTTCCTTATACTAATCATTCATGAATTGCTTGTATGACCAATATTGTGATTGTCAAGCTTCAAAAGATTTCACTTCCTAAACCCAATGTGAAGCTACCACTAGGCATGATATGAAAATATAATTTCAACTTCATGAAATTCAATTCATTCAACAATTTACTCATAGGATATAAGTGAAGCACAAGAGT
The DNA here is from genome assembly GCA_011799875.1 of Thinopyrum elongatum. Classification (NCBI taxonomy): domain Eukaryota; kingdom Viridiplantae; phylum Streptophyta; class Magnoliopsida; order Poales; family Poaceae; genus Thinopyrum; species Thinopyrum elongatum. The sequence goes on from CM022301.1 coordinate 289,617,912, forward strand.
AAATGACAAGCTACTCCAAAAAGATAAAAGTGAAGATCAAGCGAGTAGTTAAGTAAATGGGTAGCTATTTGAGGACTCTCTCTTATTTAAAAACTTTCAGATATAAGTATTTTATTAAAACAGCAAGAAAAAAAAATTACATTCCAAGAATAGCACAACTCATGTGAAGAAGCAAAAACTTAGGCTCAACCGATACTAACCGATAATTGTTGATGAAGAAAGGTGGGATGCCTACCGGGGCATCCCCAAGCTTAGATGCTTGAGAATTCTTGGAATATTATCTTGGGATGCCTTGGGCATCCCCAAGATTGAGCTTTTGTGTCTCCTTAATTCCTTTTATATCACGGTTCCCCTAAATCTTAAAAAATTCATCCACACAAAACTCAATAAGAACTCGTGAGATAAGTTAGTATAAATCAATGCAAAAACCTTATCGTTCTCTACTGTAGCAAATCACTAGAATTATTATTCAACATTTCATACAAAATGCCTCTGAATATTTAATACTCCTGTCCTCAAATAGAATCATTAAACAAGCAAACATATGCAAACAATGCAAACATAACAGCAATCTGCCAAAACAGGACAGTCTGTAAAGGGTGCAAGAGTATTCATACTTATCTAACTCCAAAAATTCTGAAAATTTAGCACACTGTATAAAATTTATCATATCTTATTTTGCAAAAAGTTTCAACATTTTATCACATTCTGACTTTTCTCGGGAATTTTTACAACAGCGCTAAACTTTCTGTTTTGAAACAGCAACAAATAGACTTGCAAAATAAGGATGGTAAAGGCTATCCTTGACATTTTTATTGAAATGAAAGATGCAAAAATTATTATAAATAGCAGCAAGCAAATACAAATAAAAGAAAATGACGCTCCAAGCAAAACACATATCATGTGACGAATAAAATTATAGCTCCAAGTGCGGTTACCGATAATGTCGGAGACGAAAGAGGGGATGCCCCAAGCTTAGTTGCTTGGATCTTCCTTGAATATTACCTTGGCTCCTTATTCTCCTCATATCGATATCTCACCCAAAACTTGAAAACTTCAATCACACAAAACTTAACGGAATTTCATGAGATGGGTTAGTATGATAAAGACAAATCATTCACTTTGGTACTGTCAAAGACAAGATTCATAATTGTTCTCACACAATTCCTACTGTAATATACAATTTCCACAATTTATATTAAGCAATATAAGCCATAGAAACCATAAAACAAGCAAACTATGCATTGAAAACAGAATCTGTCAAAAACAGAACAGTACGTAAAGATCTGAATTAAGGTAATATTTATGTAAGTCCAACAATTCTGAAAATTTAGGAAAAGGTAGGAAATTTGTATACCCATCAACTGTAAAAAATTCAGAATTTTTCTACGCTCCAGTGAATTTCAACAATTCTGTTACTGGGCGCAAAAGTTTCTGATTTTTGCACAGAATCAAGTTAACTATCATCCACACCATCCCAAAGGCTTTACTTGGCACTTTATTGAAACAAAATCAATAAAACAAGATAACTACAGTAGGATAATCATGTGAACACATAAAAACAGTAGGGGTAAATGTGTTGGGTTGTCTCCCAACAAGCGCTTTTGTTTAATGCCTTTTAGCTAGGCATGATGATTTCAATGATGCTCGCATAAAAGATAAGAATTGAAACATGAAGCATATTACTAGCACATTTAAGTCTAACCCACTTCCTATGCATAGGGATTTTGTGAGAAAACAATTTATGGGAGCAAGAATCAACTAGCATAGGAAGGTAAAACAAACATAACTTCAAGATTTTCAACACATAGAGAGGAAACTTGATATTATTGAGATATGTAGAAGCATATGTTCCTCCCTCATAGTAATTTTCAGTAGCATCATGAATGAATTCAACAATATAGCTATCACATAAAGCATTCTTTTCATGATACATATGCATAGAAATTTTGTTACTCTCCACATAAGCAAATTCATTCTCATTCATAGTAGTGGGAGCAAACTGAACAAAATAACTATCATGAGAAATTTGATTGGCATAATCCAATTGAAAATAAAAATCATGATGGAAAGTTTCATGGTTATCATTATTCAATATTGCATACATGTCATCACCATAATCATCATAAATAGGAGGCATGCTTTCATCATAGTAAATATTCACATCAAAACTTGGGGGACTAAAAATACCATCTTCATCAAACATAGCATCCCCAAGCTTATGGCTTTTCATATCATTAGCATCATGGATATTCAAAGAATTCATACTAACAACATTGCAATCATGCTCATCATTCAAAGATTTTTTGTCAAACATTTTATAGAATTCTTCCTCTATCAATTGAGCACAATTTTCCTTTCCATCATTTTCACGAAAGACATTATAAAGATGAACAATATGATGCAACCTCAATTCCATTTTTTGTAGTTTTCTTTTATAAACCAAACTAGTGATAAAACAAGAAACTAAAAGATTCGATTGCAAGATCTAAAGATATACCTTCAAGCACTCACCTCCCCGGCAACGGCGCCAGAAAAGAGCTTGATGTCTACTACACAACTTGTTCTTGTAGACTCGTGTTGGGCCTCCAAGCGCAGAGTTTTGTAGGACAGCAGCACTTTTCCCTCAAGTGGATGACCTAAGGTTTATCAATCCGTGGGAGGCGTAGGATGAAGATGGTCTCTCTCAAACAACCCTGCAACCAAATAACAAAAAGTCTCTTGTGTCCCCAACACACCAAATACAATGGAAATTTGTATAGGTGCACTAGTTCGGCGAAGAGATGGTGATACAAGCTTAGTAATGATAGTAGATATTGATTTTTATAATAGGAACAATAAAAAACAGCAAGGTAGCAATTGATAAAACAGAGCACAAATGGTATTGCAATGCTTGAAAATGAGGCCTAGGGTCCGTACTTTCGCTAGTGCAATCTCTCAACAATGCTAATATAATTGGATCATATAACCTTCCCTCAACGTGCGATGAAGAATCACTGCAAAGTTCCTATCTAGCGGAGAACATAAGAAGAAATTGTTTGTAGGGTACGAAAACACCTCAAAGCTATTTTTTCCGATCAATCTATCCTAGAGTTCGTACTAAAATAACACCAAGCTATTCTTTTCGATCAATCTAACCAAGAGTTCGTACTAAAATAACACCATATGATACGCATCAACCAACTCTAATGTCACCTAGATACTCCAATGTCACCGCGAGTATCTGTGAGTTGATTATATGATATGCATCAAACAATTTCAGATTCATAATACTCAATCCAACACAAAGAACCTCAAAGAGTGTCCCAAGATTTCTACCGGAGAAACAAAGACAAGAACGTGCATCAACCCCTATGCATAGATTACCCCAATGTCACCTCGGGAATCCGCGAGTTGAGTGCCAAAACATATATCATGTGAATCAATATGATACCCCATTGTCACCACGGGTATTCATAGCAAGACATACATAAAGTGTTCTCAAATCCATAAAAGTATTCAATACGATAAGAACGAAATCTCAAAGGGAAAACTCAATTCACAACAAGATAGAGAGGGGAAACATCATATGATCCGACTATATTAACAAAGCCCACGATACATCAAGATCGTGACATCTCAAGAACACGAGAGAGAGAGAGAGAGAGATTAAACACATAGCTACTGGTACAAACCCTCAGCCCCGAGGGTGGACTACTCCCTGATACGTTTCCAACGTATCTATAATTTATGAAGTATTCATGCCATGTTTACAACAATTTTATATGGTTTTGGTATGATTTTATTAGAACTAACCTGGACTGACGCTGTTTTCAGCAGAACTACCATGGTGTCGTTTTTTGTGCAGAAATACAAGTTCTCGGAATGAGCTGAAAATTTACGGAGAATATTTTTGGAAAATATAAAAAATACTGGAGCGAAAAGATACCAGAGAAGAGTCCCGAGGCAACCACAAGGGTGGGGGGCGCCCCCCCTAGGGCGCGCCCCCTGGCTTGCCGCTGCCTCGTGGACCCCCCTTACGTGAGACCGACGCCAAAAACTCCAATAAATACAGAAACCCCCGAAAAGAAGCCTAGATCGAAAGTTCCGCCGCCGCAAGCCTCTGTAGCCACGAAAAACCAATTGGGAGCCCGTTCCGGCACCCTGCCGGAGGGGGAAACCATCACCGGTAGCCATCTTCATCATCCCGGTGGTCTCCATGACGTGGAGGGAGTAGTTCACCCTCGGGGCTGATGGTATGTACCAGTAGCTATGTGTTTGATCTCTCTCTCTCTCTCGTGTTCTTGATTTGGCACGATCTTGATGTACCGTGAGCTTTGTTACTATAGTTGGATCATATGGTGTTTCTCCCCCTCTACCTTCTTGTGATGAATTGAGTCTTGCTCTTTGAGGTTTCGTTATGTTGGATTGAGTATTGGATTTGAGAACACTTGATGTATGTCTTGCGATGGGATATCTGTGGTGACAATGGGATGTTCTATTGATTCACTTGATGTATGTTTTGGCATTCAACTCGCGGATTCCCGAGGTGACATTGGGGTAATCTATGCATAGGGGTTGATGCATGTTTTCGTCCTACGTTCTCCGATAGGAACTTTGGAGTGATTATTTGTTGCACATTGAGGGATTGTTATGTGATCCAATTATGTTATCATTGTTGAGAGAATTTGCACTAGTGAAAGTATGAACCCTAGGCCTTGTTTCCAAGCATTGCAATACCGGTTTTGCTCACTTTTGTTACTTGCTACCTTGCTGTTTTTATATTTTCAGATTACAAAAACCTATATCTACCATCCATATTACACTTGTATCACCATCTCTTCGCCGAACTAGTGCACCTATACAATTTACCATTGTATTGGGTGTGTTGGGGACACGAGAAACTCTTTGTTATTTGGTTGCAGGGTTGTTTGAGAGAGACCATCTTCATCCTATGCCTCCCACGGATTGATAAACCTTAGGTCATCCAGTTGAGGGAAAATTGCTATTGTCCTACAATACTCTGCGCTTGGAGGCCCAACACGAGTCTACGAGAAGAAGGTTGCGTAGTAGACATCAAGCTCTTTTCTGGCGCCGTTGCCGGGGAGGCTAGGTAAGCGGCACTCACATCCCGTCAACGAAGCTCTTTTCTGGCGCCGTTGCCGGGGAGGTGAGTGCTTGAAGGTATATCTTTAGATCTTGCAATTGAATCTTTTAGTTTCTTGTTTTATCACTAGTTTAGTCTATAAAAGAAAACTACAAAAAAATTGGAATTGAGGTTGCCTCATATGCTTCATCTTTTTAATATCTTTCATGAAAATGATGGAAAGGAAAATTGTTCTCAAGTGTTAGAAGAAGAAGTCAATAAAATGTTTGGCATAAAATATTTGAATGATGAGCATGATTGCAATGTTATTAGTATGAATTCTCTGAATATCCATGATGCTAATGATATGCAAAGCCATAAGCTTGGGGATGCTATGTTGGATGAAGATGATATTTTTAGTCCCCCAAGTTTTGATGAGAATATTTATTATGATGATAGCATGCCTCCTATTTATGATGATTATATTGATGAAAGTGGGTTTGGAAGAGTGTCAACTCTAGGTAGTATTGATCCCACTATGTTGGAGGGTGTTGAATCTTTTCACAATATTGATAAAAGTGGATTTGGAGAGGTCATGACTTTATTTAGGGATGAATCCACTATTTTGGAAGAGGTTTCAATTGATTATTATGAGAACAAAGTTGCTATCTATGATGATTATTGTGATGACACTTATTATATAAAGAATAATGATAACCATGGAACTTGTCATCATAATTTTAATTTTCTATTGGATTATGCCTCACATGATAGTTATGTTGTTGAGTTTGCTCCCACTACTATTCATGAGAATAAAATTGCTTATGTGGAGAGTAATAAAATTTATATGCTTGTGGATCATGAAAAGAATGCTTTATGTGATAGTTATGTTGTTGAATTCATTCATGATGCTACTGAAAATTATTATGAGGGAGGAATATATGCTTGTAGGAATTGCAATAATATCAAGTTTCCTCTCTATGTGTTGAAAATCTTGAAGTTATGCTTGTTTTGCCTTCCTATGCTAGTTGATTTTTGTTCCCATAAATTCTTTACTCACAAAATCCCTATGCATAGGAAGTGGGTTAGGCTTAAATGTGCTAGTCATATGCTCCACGATGCTCCCGTTATGTTTCAATTCTTATCTTTTATGTGAGCATCATTGAAATCATCATGCCTAGCTAAAAAGGCATTAAAGAAAAGTGCTTGTTGGGAGACAACCCAATATTTACCCCTACTGTTTTTGTGTGTTCACATGATTAAGCTACTGTAGTAATCATGTTTTATAGCTTTTGTTTTAATAAAGTGCCAAGAAAAGCCTTTGGGATAGTGTGGTTGATAGTTGATTTGATTCTGTGCAAAAACAGAAACTTTTGTGTCCAGTACAGAAATTCCTATCTTTTACTGGAACATCAAAAAATTCTGAATTTTTTACAGTTGATTGGTATACAAATTTTCTATGTTTTCCTTATTGTTCAGAATATTTGGAATTACAGAAGTATGACCTTAATTCAGATCTTTACAGACTGATCTGTTTTTGACAGATTCTGTTTTCGATGCATAGTTTGCTTGTTTTCTAGTTTCTATGGCTTATATTGCTTAATATAAATTATAGAAATGATAGGGTAGAGTAGGCATCATGTGAGAAATTTTTTGAATCTTGTCTTGACAGTACCAAAGTGAATGATTTGTTTTATCATACTAACCCATCTCACGAAGTTCCGTTAAGTTTTGTGTGATTGAAGTTTTCAAGTTTTGGGTGAGATATCGATATGAGGAGAATAAGGAGTGACAAGACCCTAAGCTTGGGAATGACCAAGGAACCTCAAGGTAATATTCAAGGAAGATCCAAGCAACTAAGCTTGGGGATGCCCTGGAAGGCATCCCCTCTTTCGTCTTCAACATTATCGGTAACCTTACTTGGAGTTATATTTTTATTCGTCACATGATATGAGTTTTGCTTGGAGCGTCATTTTATTTTATTAGGACTTGCTTTATGTTATTTAGAATAATGTTTTGCATCTTTGATTTCAATAAAAGTGTCAAGTATAGCCTTTACCATGCTTATTTTGCAAGTCTATATGTTGTTGTTTTGAAAACAGAAAGTTTTCTATCATTGTATGAATTCTTCTGGAAAGTCAGAACATGATAAAATCTTGAAATTTTTAAAAGTTGATCTACAACAAATTTTGTACAGTGTGGTAATGTTTCAGAATTTTTGGAGTTAGGGAAGTATGAGTACAATTGCACTCTTTACAGACTGTCCTGTTTAGACAGATTGCTGTTATGTTTGCACTGTTTGCATATGTTTGCTTGTTTAATGATTCTATTTGAGGATAGGTGTAACACCCCATGTATTAAGCTACAGTGATCACCCTATTGATTATGCCATGTCATCATGATCAACAGTGCTTAATCATCATTAGTATCATATCTCTTTTCAAATTCAAATTCAAATGGAAATTAAACTGAAAGTGAAAATAAAAGTTGTTCAAATTTGAAGACTAAATTGTTCATAATATTGTAAATAATCCAGAGACCCTTCTAAAATTATATTCAACATATACTTAATAAATTATGTGACTCTAACAACCACAAAACAGGGTTGGTTAATACCTATTTATTTGAATAAAACCCAAATAAAAAGATATGGACACCAAACCAATTTCTAGCAGTGACTAATAATGTACTGATATTATATGAGCAAGTTCCATATTTTACAAAAGTGTTTTGGAATAAAAACAAAAGACAAAACAGGAAAGAAAAACAGAAAAAGAAAAGAAGAAATGGAAAAGTGCCCCTGTGCACTTAAGCCCACAGCCGCACAGGAGCCGGCCCAGCCCAACTAGCCCCCTCCCCCTACCCCCTGACACCGCAGGCGCGCTGTCGAACAGCTAGCGCGTGCGCGCCCGCCCCCCCCCCCCCCCTTCTCCTCGGTCGACGCCGCGCCGTTCCGCGCCCGCCAGTGGGGATAACAACCCCTCCTCCACCACCAGGACGAACTCTAGCTGCCTCCCTCTCCCTCTGCGTCGCCTTCCTACGCACACCCGAGCGCCGCCATGGCCGTGGTCCAGTGAAGCACGCGGCCACCGGCCTTCACTCGCCTCGCCGACGCGCTCACCAGCTCCGCCGACCTCTTGTCCTTCCTCTCCAGCCATCAACTCGAGCCGGGGGCCACTACAGCTCCGGGATCGAGCCCTTTCTTCAAGCTCGAGCCGCCGGCCATCTTCTCCAACCACGGCGCCACTGCTGCTCCTAAGCCCTCGCCGAGCCTTTCTTGAGCTCCACGGTGAGCAGTCGCACCGGGTCCCCTCCTTCCTTCCCTTCCTTTCGCGCCCAAGCGTCGCTTTTAGCTAGGCCGTACCCACCGTCGCGCGAGCTCGCCGCCGGCGACTAACCGGTGACCTTTTTGGTCCGCGTCGATGCCCGTTGTGCTCGCACGCGCGCGTAGAGGCCCTCTGGTCACTTAGTTTGCTCGCTAACGCGCCGCGTCGCCGTTTCCTCTCGAACCCGAGCCCCGGCGTCCGCCCCACTCGCCACCGGCGACGCTACGGTCCTCCTCCGGCCGAGCCACCGCCCCCATTAGATAAGCGGCTTCGCCCGCGTTCGAACGCGCCACCCCGCGCGCCAAACGGTGGCCGGAGGCGTGATCCCGGCCACCTCCCGCGCCGCGCCACCGCAAACACACGCCCGCCGGCGTTTGAACGCCGGCCGGCCGACGTGGCACCGCTGGGGCCACCCCCAGGGTGACTGCCTGGTGGCCCCCAGGGCCCCGCTGGCCCCTTTGACTGGGTCAGCCGCTGACTAGGCTGGCCCCGCCACTGACATGCGGGCCCCGCCAGTTTAAATCAATTTATAATTAATTAAAACACTAATTAACCTATTAATCCTAATTGAGGTAATTAGTTAACTAAAGCTGACACTGACAGTGGGTCCCACAAGTTAATTAGTTAAGTTTAATCCTCTGTTAATTAGTACTGTGAATGACATGTGGGCCCCACAAGTCAAGTTGGACCTGGTCAACCGACCAGTTGACCGCTGACGTCATCCTTACATCGTGCTGACGTCACACAAGCACTGTTTTGGATAATTCAATTTTAAATAATAAAAATAATTCCAGAAAAGTATTAAAAACTTTAGAAAATCATATCTTTTAATCCGTAACTCCGATGAAAATAATTTATATATGAAAAATGCTCAGAATTTCGAGACGGATCCGAATACGCAGTCCGTTCGTCCGCCACATGTCCCTAGCTACCCGAACATGGAACCGTTCCCCTCCGGTCATCTGTCTGACAAATGTCCGGAACCGGGAAAACATTCCCGGATGGATTCCTCCTTTCTCGGTAACGTGCAACCATACGTTAGGACACACCCGGCACTGCATATTGTCATGTTATACATTGTGTAGCACTTGTTTGCTTAGTATTTACTGTTTCTTCCCCCTCTTCTCTCTCGGTAGACCCTGACACCGACGTCGTCCCCGAGACCGACGCAACTCAGGAGCCCGATGCCACCGTTGACGACCTTGCCCTTGCCGCCGAGCAACCAGGCAAGCCCCCCCTTTGATCATCCTGATATCGCCCATTCTATTTTCTCATGCTTGTATTAGAATTGCTGCTGCTACTGCTTTACCTATTCTGATGCATAGCCTGTTTATTGTAACCTGCTGTTGATAATTACCTGCATATCCTAAACTGCTTAGTATAGGCTGGGTAGAGACCTATCAGTGACCCCACTTATCCCGACTGCCCCGCTGGATTATCAAGAAGACCCGATCAACGGGATTGAAGACCAGACCCCGACACCGCACATCACCCCCCTTAGTTGTAACGACACTGCAGCGTTAATATCGAGTGCCGAGGGTGATACCTCGTGTAGCACTTCTGATGTTAACTCTGTAGAGTAGCTATTCGGTCGTGGTCATCGAGGGTGATTCCTCCTTCACCACTTCCGGTAATGACGCTGTCGTGCAACACATCAAGTGTGAACCCATCGAGGGTGATTCCTCCGAGTTCACCTTGACGGATACATCGAGTGGGAATTCAACGAGGGTGATACCTCGGATTCCTCTGATGTTATGGACACACGGATACTTGGACTTTACACTGTTACTTGGATAGGCGGGTCGACCCTGAGGGGTACCCGCGTGCGCCTGAGAGGCGAGTGTTGTGAAGACGGGTGCCTGTATGGTGCCCGAGTGATGAATACGAGGCGCGGCCAGGCATTCTTAACCCTGGCAGCAAGTCCTCGAGACGGGGCGACGGGGTCACATCTTTCGTGAGTCTCTGCTCGTTACCGCAAGCCCAAGGTACTAACGATTTGGATATTTGATTCGAGCAGGCCTCTGGCCTAATAGCACTAACCATCACGTGGGCATAGTATGGGCGTTCTGCATCGTATGCATCAGCCGAAAGCTCTGTCAGACGTCTAGTTCAGCATGGCAGCACAGACGGACCGGCGCCTTCCTGTAGTGTTGGTGCCTGGCTTCACCGTGTGCGCAACGACCCGGAGGGCGAGGGGCGATGGCCAAGACCCCCTTGCGCTTAGGATGTAGACCGACGGGGATCTCTCTGCTGAGCTGTAGGTAGGGTTGCGGTGTGTCGTTTGGCCAAGGCCGGGCATGACCCGGAAAAGTGTGTCCGGCCGGAGTTAAGCGAGCGTGGTGGGTAAGTTGGTGCACCCCTGCAGGGAAGAAAACTTCTATCGATAGCCTGTCCTACGGTAACGGACACTCGGAGTTGTATCCTGATTGATACAATTTAGAACTGGATACTTGGATACTATGGCTCTGGGATTGCTTCTCGCAGGGAGTCGAGAAGAGATCTCAGGACGAGGTTGATGACTGTATGGCTCTGGGATTGCTTTCTCGCAGGGAGTCGAGAAAGGATCTCTGGGTGAGGTTGAGACTTAATGATACTGCTACATTATATGGTACTGTCTACACTCTTCTAATGCTGCAAGACCTCTGAAGATGCTAGTCTTCGATAGGACTAGGCCTTCTCTATATTCTGGCATTTCTGCAGCCCAGTCCACATATACAGCCTTCCTTTGATAATGTTGCATATGTAGTGTAGATCCTTGCTTGCTGAGTACTTCTGAGTACTCACGGTTGCTTTGTTTTCCTTTTCCCCCCATATCAGTTTGACGTGACCAAGATGACGGAGCCCCTGAGACAGATGCCCCGTCGATCGACTACTACTACTACTACCCAGAGGATGTATACTACTACGAGTTGACTGACGACCAGGAGTAGGATCAGAGGGTCCCAGGCAGGAGGCCTACGCCTTTCGATCATAGTGTTTTATTTTGCCCCGCCTTTCTAAAGGCCTTTCTGTTTCTGTTTCATATCTGTACTCAGATATCTGATGCTTCCGCTGACGCTTGTTCGCAAGCTTATGTATTCGAGCCCTCGAGGCCCCTGGCTTGTAATATAAAGCTTGTATTTCTTTATTTATGTTTTAGAGTTGTGTTGTGATATCTTCCCGTGAGTCCTTAGGCTTGATCGTGTGCATTTGCATGTATGATTAGTGCACGATTAAGCCAGGGGCGTCACAATAGGAGTATTAAATATGCAGAGGCATTTAGTATGCAATGTTAAATAATAATTTTAGTGATTGCTATAGTAGAGAATGATAAGGTGTTGCATTGATTCATACTAACTTTTCTCACGAGTTCTTGTTGAGTTTTGTGTGGATGAAGTTTTTAAGATTTACCGAAACCGTGATATAAAAGGAATTAAGGAGACACAAAAGCTCAAGCTTGGGGATGCCCAAGGCATCCCTAGTTAATATTTCAAGAAGTCTCAAGCATCTAAGCTTGGGGATGCCCCGGTTGGCATCCCACCTTTCTTCTTCAACAATGATCGGTCAGTTTTGGTTGAGCCTAAGTTTTTGCTTCTTCACATGATATGTGCTCTCTTGGAATGTCATTTTATTTTGTTTTGCTTGCTGTTTGAATAAAATACTTAAGATCTAAATTTTCTTTATGAGATAGAGTCTTCACATAGCTACCTAATTATTGAACTACTCATTGATCTTCACTTATATCTTTTTGGAGTAGTTTGTCATTTACTCATGTGCTTCACTTATATACTATGAGTAAATGGTTGAATGAATTGAATATCATAAATCTGAAATTATATATGCTTCGTATGCTTATCCCATGGGGAGTAATGACTTCACATATAAAGAAGTATAGGTGGTAAATTTATTGAAAGTTAGCAAACTTAGTATTGGTCACTTGAACAATTCATGAAAGAATATTGAAGGTAGAGAGATTTCACACATAAATATACTATCTTGGACATCTTCTATGATTGTGAGCCCCATTAATTATTTTCAAACTTGAGCAAATTAGTTGAAGTTGGACAAGGAAGAGAACGTAATGAGTTATGCTTGGGTATATTTGTATAGAAGTTATATTGTTATGGATCCTCCAACATGTGGTGCTTGCTTTTTAGAATCTTTTGCTAGCCAAAATTTTTGTACTAAGCGGGAATACTGCTTGTGCATCCAAAATCCTTAAACCCAGTTTCTTGCCATGAGTGTCCACCATATCTACCTATGGATTGAATAAGATCCTTCAAGTAAGTTGTCATCGGTGCAAAAAGCAATAAAAATTGCTCCTAAATATGTATGATCTTTTATTGTAAGGGAAAATAAGCGTTGTATGAACTTGTGATGGTAAAGAAATAAAAGCGACGAACTTCATAATAAAGGTTGCTATCACAAAGGGCAATACAACGTGACGTTCCTTTGCATCAAGGGTTTGCACATCCAAAAACAAAAAGTGCATGACAACCTCTGCTTCCCTCTGCGAAGGGCCTATCTTTTACTTTTATGCAAGAGTCAATAGTATTCCTTCTCATTTCAACCTCAATTATTCTCTAGTTGGCAAGTACCATGTGGTGGGAAAAGATCCAATCATATATGGCCATTCAAATATATTTGATCATGAATTATTATTGTTGACAATTATCTATATGATAAATAAGTTGGGAGGCAAAACACTAAGCCCCTATCTTTCTCTGTGTTCGATGGATGCTATTTGTTCTAAAAATGTGCTTTGAGTGGTAGCAATCATGGAAGACTATATGATAGTTGAGTATGTGGAATTTGCTAAATCAAAGCTCTTACATAGACCCTTCCTGAAAATAAGATGAATTGCAATTGTTTGGTGACTGAGAACATAGTTTGTTAGTTTTCAAGAAAGTTTATGGTCTATGCTTTAACATGTGAATAGCTTGCTACTTGATCATGAGAAGTTTTATGATATGAGCTACTGTTATGATATATAATGATGCTAGAAAAAGTGGTTGAAATTATTATTGATTAAACTTGTGCACTTGCTAGCATTCACACTTCATAAATTATTTCTTTTATCATTTACCTACTCGAGGACGAGCAGGAATTAAGCTTGGGGATGCTGATACGTCTCCAACGTATCTATAATTTATGAAGTATTCTTGCCATGTTTACAACAATTTTATATGGTTTTGGTATGATTTTATTAGAACTAACCCAGACTGACGCTGTTTTCAGCAGAACTACCGTGGTGTCATTTTTTGTGCAGAAATAAAAGTTCTCGGAATGAGCTAAAAATTTACGGAGAATATTTTTGGAAAATATAAAAAATACTGGAGCGAAAAGATACCGGAGAAGAGTCCCGAGGCAACCACAAGGGTGGGGGCGCCCTCCCTAGGGCGCGCCCCCTGGCTTGCCGCTGCCTCGTGGACCCCCCTGACGTGAGACCGACGCCAAAAACTCCTATAAATACAGAAACCCCCGGAAAGAAACTTAGATCGAAAGTTCCGCCGCCGCAAGCCTCTGTAGCCACGAAAAACCAATCGGGAGCCCGTTCCGGCACCCTGCCGAAGGGGGAAACCATCACCGGTGGCCATCTTCATCATCCCGGCGGTCTTCATGACGAGGAGGGAGTAGTTCACCCTCGGGGCTGAGGGTATGTACCAGTAGCTATGTGTTTGATCTCTCTCTCTCTCGTGTTCTTGATTTGGCACGATCTTGATGTATCGCGAGCTTTGTTACTATAGTTGGATCATATGGTGTTTCTCCCCCTCTACCTTCTTGTGATGAATGTCTTGCTCTTTGAGGTTTTGTTATGTTGGATTGAGTATTTGATTTGAGAACACTTGATGTATGTCTTGCGATGGGATATCTGTGGTGACAATGGGATGTTCTATTGATTCACTTGATGTATGTTTTGGCACTCAACTCGCGGATTCCCGAGGTGACATTGGCGTAATCTATGCATAGGGGTTGATGCATGTTTTCGTCCTACGTTCTTCGATAGGAACTTTGGAGTGAATCTTTGTTGCACGTTGAGGGATTGTTATGTGATCCAATTATGTTATCATTGTTGAGAGAATTTGCACTAGTGAAAGTATGAACCCTAGGCCTTGTTTCCAAGCATTGTAATACCGGTTTTGCTCACTTTTGTTACTTGCTACCTTGCTGTTTTTATATTTTCAGATTACAAAAACCTATATCTACCATCCATATTACACTTGTATCACCATCTCTTCGCCGAACTAGTGCACCTATACAATTTACCATTGTATTGGGTGTGTTGGGGACACAAGAGACTCTTTGTTATTTGGTTGCAGGGTTGTTTGAGAGAGACCATCTTCATTCTATGCCTCCCACGGATTGATAAACCTTAGGTCATCCACTTGAGGGAAAATTGCTACTGTCCTACAAAACTCTGCGCTTGGAGGCCCAACACGAGTCTACGAGAAGAAGGTTGCGTAGTAGACATCACTCCCTCCTCATCATGGTGGCCGCCGGGATGATGAAGATGGCCACCGGTGATGATTTCCCCCTCCGGCAGGGTGCCGGAACGGGGTCTAGATTGGTTTTTCGTGGCTACAGAGGCTTGCGGCGGCGGAACTTCTGATCTAGGATTACCCCCAGGGTTTTTGAAATATTTGGCAATTTATAGGGCGAAGAGGCGGTGTGGGAGGCCACCGAGGTGGGCACAACCCACCAGGGCGTGCGTGGGCCCCCAGGCGCGCCCAGGTGGGTTGTGCCCCCCTCGGGGCACCCCTCTGGTACTTCTTTGGCCAAAGTTGTGTCTTCTGGTCCATAAAAATTCTCCAAAAAGTTTCGCTGCGTTTGGACTCCGTTTGGTATTGATTTTCTGCGATGTAAAACACAAGCAAAAAACAGCAACTGGCACTGGGCACTATGTCAATAGGTTAGTCCCAAAAAATGATATAAAGTTGCTATAAAATGATTGTAAAACATCCAAGAATGATAATATAACAACATGAATACTTCATAAATTATAGATACGTTGGAGACGTATCATGTGACTCCTATTGAATCTTTGTTTGCTCATATAAAACTTGATAAAGATGGGACTAGAGATGAGTCAACTTTAGCTAGAAGGCGTCCCAATAATTTGGAGGGTGAAGATCTTAATGAAAAAATTGATAAAAGTGGGATTGGAGAGGTCAAAACTTTAAGTAGCGATGAACCCACTCTTTTGGATTTCAAGGACTTTAATTATGATAATTGTTCTTTAATAGATTGTATTTCCTTGTTGCAATCCATGCTTAATTCATCCCATGCTTATAATCAAAATAAGGCTTTTACTAAACATATCGTGGATGCTATGATGAAATCTTTTGAAGAAAAACTTGAGTTGTAAGTTTCAATCCCTAGAAAGCTTTATGATGAGTGGGAACCTACTATTAAAATTAATATTAAAGATTATGAGTGCAATGCCTTATGTGATTTGGGTGCTAGCGTTTCAACTATCCCAAAAACTTTATGTGATGTGTTAGGTTTCCATAAATTTGATGATTGTTCTTTGAATTTGCATCTAGTGGATTCCACTATTAAGAAACCTATGGGAAGGATTAATGATGTTCTTATTGTTGCAAATAGGAATTATGTGTCCGTAGATTTTATTGTGCTTGATATAGATTGCAATCCTACATGCTCTATTATACTTGGTAGACCTTTCCTTAGAACGATTGGTGCTATTATTGATATGAAAGAAGGAAACATTAGATTTCAATTTCCGTTAAGGAAAGGTATGGAAAACTTCCCAAGAAAGAAAATCAAGTTGCCATATGAATCTATTATTAGGGCCACTTATGAATTGCATACCAAAGATGACAATACCTAGATCTATGCATTATGCCTATCTAGGGGCATAAAATGATAGCGCTTGTTGGGAGACAACCCAATTTTATTTTATGTCTTTTTGTTCTTGTTCCTGTTTTCCAATACATACACAGTATTACCTTTGTAGTAATTGTTTTTTAGTGTTTTAATTAGTGTTTGAGCCAAGCAAGACCTTTAGGGTGCTTTGGTATATCATTGATTTGGTTTTGCTGAAAAACAGAAACTTTTGCGTCCAGTAACAGAACTGTTAAAATTCACTGCAGCGTGAAAAAATTCTGAATTTTTTTACAAAAGATTCATATATGAATTTACTAGGTTTTACTAATTTTTCAGAATTTTTGGAGTTACAGAAGTATGACTAATCTTCTGGTCTTTACAGACTGTTCTGTTTTTGACAGATTTTGTTTTCAATGTGTTGTTTGCTTATTTTGATGAATCTATGGGTAGTATCGCGGGGTATGAACCATGGAGAAGTTAGAATACAGTAGATATAACACCAATATAAAATTAGAATAAGTTCACAACAGTACCTAAAAGTGGAGATTTGTTTTATCATACTAACAGATCTTATGAGTTTTCTGTTGAGTTTTGTGTTGTGAAGTTTTCAAGTTTTGGGTAAAGATTTGATGGACTATGGAATAAGGAGTGGCAAGAGCCTAAGCTTGGGGATGCCCAAGGCACCCCAAGGTAATATTCAAGGACAACAAAGCATCTAAGCTTGGGGATGCCACGGATGGCATCCCCTCTTTTGTCTTCAATCCATCGGTAAATTTACTTGAGGTTATATTTTTATTCATCACATGATATTTGTTTTGCTTGGAGTGTCTTATATTATTTGAGTCTTTGCTTTTTAGTTTTCCACAATCATACTTGTTGTACACACCTTTTGAGAGGGACACACATTAATCGTGAATTTATTAGAATACTCTATGTGCTTCACTTATATCTTTTGAGCTAGGCAGTTGCTCTGGTGCTTTTCACTTATATCTTTTTAGAGCACGATGGTGGTTTTATTTTATAGAAATTAATGAGCTCTCATTCTTAACTTATATTATTTTGAGAGTCTTAAAAATAGTATGGCAATTTGCTTAGGTTATGAATTTGGTCATAATATGATGGGCATCCAAGAAGGATATAATAAAAACTTTCATAAAAGAGCATTGAATATATGAGAAGTTTGATTCCTTGCATTTGTTTTGAGATATAAAGATGGTGATATTAGAGTCATGCTAGTGAGTAATTGTGGATTGGTAGAAATACTTGTGTTAAGATTTGTGATTCCCGAAGCATGCACGTATGGTCTATCGTTATGTGATGAAGTTGGAGCATGATTTATTTTTTATTGTCTTTCTTATGAGTGGCGGTCGGGGACGAGCGATGGTCTTTTCCTACCAATCTATCCCCCTAGGAGCATGTGTATTAGTACTTTGCTTCGATGGCTAATAATTTTTTGCAATAAGTATGTGAGTTCTTTATGACTAATGCTGAGTCCATGGATTATACGCACTCTCACCCTTCCATCATTGCTAGCCTCTCTAGTACCATGCAACTTTCGCCGGTGCATTAAACCCACCATATACCATTCCTCAAAACAGCCACCATACCTACCTATTATGGCATTTCCATAGCCATTTCGAGATATATTGCCATGCAACTTCCACCGTTCCGTTTATTATGACACATACCATCATTGCCATATTGCTTTGCATGATCATGTAGTTGGCATAGTATTTGTGGCTTGGCCACCGTTCATATTTTTTATACATGTCACTCTAGATCATTGCACATCCCGGTACACCGCCGGAGACATTCATATAGAGTCATATTTTGTTCTAGTATCGAGTTGTAATTCTTGAGTAGTAAGTAAAAATAAAAATGTGATGATCATCATTATTAGAGCATTGTCGCATGTGAGGAAAGGATGATGGAGGCTATGATTCCCCCACAAGTCGGGATGAGACTCCGGACTTAAAAAAGAGAGGCCAAAGAGCCCAAAAGAAAAAAAGAGAAAAAAATAAATGAGAGAAAAAGAGAGAAGGGACAATGTTACTATCCTTTTCCACACTTGTGCTTCAAAGTAGCACCATGTTCTTCATGATAGAGAGTCTCTTATTTTATCACTTTCATATACTAGTGGGAATTTTTCATTATAGAACTTGGCTTGTATATTCCAATGATGGGCTTCCTCAAATTGCCCTAGGTCTTCGTGAGCAAGCAAGTTGGATGCACACCCACTAGTTTTCTTTTTGAGCTTTCATACACTTATAGCTCTAGTGCATCCGTTGCATGGCAATCCCTACTAACTTGCATCGATATCAATTGATGGGCATCTCCATAGCCCATTAATTTGCCTAGTTAATGTGAGACTTTCTCCTTTTTTGTCTTCTCCTCACAACCTCCACCATACTCTATTCCACCCATAGTGCTATATCCATGGCTCACGCTCATGTATTGCGTGAAAGTTGAAAAAGCTTGAGAACATTAAAAGTATGAAATAATTTCTTGGCTTGTCGGGTTGTGCATGATAAATACTTTGTGTGATGAAGATAGAGCATGACACGATTATATGATTTTATAGGGATAACTTTCTTTAGCCATGATATTTTGAGAAGACATGATTGCTTATTAGTATGCTTGAAATATTATTGTCTTTATGTCAGTATTAAACTTTTGTTTTGAATCTTATGGATCTGAACATTCATGCCACAAAAAGGAAAATTACATTGATAAATATGTTAGGTAGCATTCCACATCAAAAATTCTATTTTTATCATTTACCTACTCGAGGACGAGCAGGAATTAAGCTTGGGGATGCTTGATACGTCTCCAACGTATCTATAATTTTTTATTGTTCCATGCTATTATATTATCTATCTTGGATGTTTTATATGCTATTTTATATCATTTTTTGGGACTAACCTATTAACCTAGTGCCCAGTGCCAGTTGCTGTTTTTTACTTGTTTTTGACTTTTATAGAAAATCAATACCAAACGGAGTCCAAACGGAATAAAACTTTACGATGATTTTTCTTGGACGACAAGACAACCACGAAGCTTCGGGAGGAGGCCAGAAGACCCACGATGGGGCCACAAGCCCTAGGGGCGCACCCTAGGGGGGCGGCCAGGGAGCTTGTGGGTCCCCCGTGGCTCTCCTAACCCTAACTCCAGCACTATAAATCCTCAAATATTCTACCTATACCAGAGGGCACACCAAAAAATACTTTTTCGCCGCCGCAAGCTTCTGTTCTCGTGAGATCCCATCTTGGGGCCTTTTCCGGTACTCTGCCGGAGGGGGATTCGATCACGGAGGGCCTCTACACCAACCTTGCTACCCTTCCGATGATGTGCGAGTAGTTTACCACAAACCTACGGGTCCATAGCTAGTAGCTAGATGGCTTATTCTCTCTCTTTGATCTTCAATACAATGTTCTCCTCGATGTTCTTGGAGTTCTATTCAATGTAATCTTCTTTTGCGGTGCGTTTGTTGAGATCCGATGGATTGTGGATTTATGATTAGATTATCTATGAATATTATTTGAGTCTTTTCTGAACTCTTTTATGCATGATTAAGATAGCTTTGTATTTCCCTCCGATCTATCGATTTGGTTTGGCCAACTAGATTGGTTTTTCTTGCAATGGGAGAGGTGCTTTGTGATGGGTTCAATCTTGCGGTGTCCTCACCCAGTGACAGTAGGGGTAGTGATCGGCCAACTAAATACCTTGCTGCAATTTATTTATATTTACTTTATTTTACCTTTTATTTATCTTTTATATCTATCTCTATTAGATCTCACTCTTGCAAGTGACCGTGAAGGGATTGACAACACCTTTTTCACGTTGTGTGTAAGTGTTTATTAGTTTGTGCATGTGCATATATTAGGGACTTGCTTGTACCTCCTACTGGATTGATACCTTGGTTCTTAACTGAGGGAAATACTTATCTCTACTTTGCTGCATCACCCTTTTCTCTTCAAGGAAAAAATCAACGCAAGCTCAAGAAGTAGCAACAACGTTTGCACAGTTCACCCAGTTTCATCATCAAATGCGTGATTGAAAAACTCACATTCAGCTGCAAAAATGATTTGGTTGAGCATATGTGGGCTCACGTTGGCAACCAATAGATATATCTTTTTTTGAATGTATTTGAGACAATTTAATTTTATTTGGCTTGTAAACTATGATATATTTATTTTGTTGTGAAACTAGGTAAAATGTTCATATTTTGTTTGAATTATGTTTGAAAAACCACGGCAGGCCGCCCGCGAGTGAGAAAATGGATTGGCGCATTGGGCGCACGGCCGACCCAAATGAAAAGGGGACGGACATCGAGCTGGCGGTCAACCCAAACAGACAAAAAGCGGACAAAGCGCGCGTCCGTTTGGCTTGGCGCGTTGGAGTTGCTTTAATTGCATGGAGCCACAACTTCAGTCTAGCTTAGACTAGCCATAGTGTGGAGTAACTTACACTAACATACACATGTTACTAGTCTATGTTATTGGGGCATGTCCAATGCCGATCCGCAAACCTCTTGCAACGGTCTGGATCGCGCTGTCCGGAACGCGGAAGCCATCCAATGCGGGCCTGTATCGGTCCGAGGCGTGGTCCGGACGCTATTTCTCCCGCAAACCGGAGACAAAAGTGAGGGAGATTTGCGGGAGTCCAGACCGATCCCAGGCCCGCTTCTGACGACCCTGGCCCACCAAAAACCCCTCCCCCTCCCACGCGTTTTCGGTCAATGCCGCTCGAGAGTGTCATCACCCGCATTCATACCCGGACAGGCCGAACGCGATCGCTCACTAGTGCCGGCATTGAAGCGACGCACAGGCCGAGAGAGCGCCGCCCGTGCCGCTTCCCGGTGCTGGCGACTGCCACGCGTTCAAATGACACGACGAACGCTCATCCGTCCATCTGCCGCCCGCATTGATGGCACACGGTTGCCGAGGCGTCTCCTCTGACGCCACTCGCCCGTCCCTCTGCCGCCCACCGGTTATATATAAACCGCTGCCCCGGTGCCCCGGCCATAGCCACAGTCATCCCTCTCCGCACCACTCCCCGCCATGGATCCATGCGCTACCAAAGCTCTCTGGGACGGGCTGACATTAGAGCAGAAGAAGACGATGGCCGCCATTGCTGCCGACTGGTAGGCTGGCACGCAGCCAGAGGACGTGCAAATGGAGGACGCCTCCGACGACAAGCCAACGCCACCCTTCTCTTCCTCCGCTCCATCCTCATCGGTGCAGTGCACCATGACCATCGGCGAGACCCGTGCCCATTATATGGACATGGTGCGGGAGGAGCAGTTTCGAGAGGCGCAGGCCGACGCCAACTACAACCACAACCTCCTCCAGGTGCATCTGCAGGCGAAGGAGCAGGTCACCGCCGGCAGGACGGTCGCGCCGGACACGGACCTAGCAGAGCAAGAGGTGCTGCTCGAGCCCTACCGCTCTGCCCGCGAGATCCGCCTCGCCCACTGGCGGTACCGACAGCGGGTGGCGGCCACAGGCAAGGAGTGCGACGACGATGCGGGCGAGGCATTGTTCGGCGACACCGACGAGGAGGACATCGCCGAGGCCGTGCCCTGGCGCCACGACCATGAAGAAGCCGGCAAGTTTGCGGGCGCCTCCAACAGCAAGGAAGAGTAGTGCATGATAGGTCGCCGCCGCTCGTGTCCCAGGAAGGCCACCGCTCCTCCCCTCCCATCGACGCCAAGCTTGGTGGGCTGAGCATCTTCAGCCGATTAGTCGCTTGGCGGTGACGTCGAGGCAGACAACTTCAGTTCCCGGGGCTCCGGAGGCGGAGGTCATGGAGGCAGAGCTGGAGAGTGCCGAGGCGGAACTAGAGAAGGTGAAGCTTCAGTTCTCGGGGCTGATGGCCGGAGACGGGGACCGAACACTGGCGATCATTTAGATTAGGTATTAATTATACTTCAGAGCCCGCCTAGGACCTCTTTGATGTATTTGTAATGAAATCCGTCATGTTTATATGAAATCCGGTATGTTTATATGAAATCCGGTCATGTTTATATGAATTTCGGACTTATTTGAACGAATTTCATCCGGTTGGTTCAAATTATTGCAAAAATGTATGCGGCTACGATTGGATGGATGTCTCCCGCATCCGTGTCCGCGGACTCGTCCCCCCTGTCCGCGGACGGATGCCGGAGGATTTTTGCGGGTTACCGTTGGAGACTTCATTTATTAGGCGCGGTGCATTATAATAAACTGGGGTGGTTTGCGAGCATTTGGACGTTTTATGACCCACAAGTATAGGGGATCAATCGTAGTCCTTTCGATAAGTAAGAGTGTCGAACCCAACGAGGAGCAGAAGGAAATGACAAGCGGTTTTCAGCAAGGTATTGTTCGCAAGCACTGAAATTATTGGTAACAAGTAGTTTGATAGCAAGGTAATTTGTAACGAGCAATAAGTAGTAACGGTAATAAAAGTGCAGCAAGGTAGCCCAATCCTTTTTTTTAGCAAAGGACAGGCCGGAACGGTCTCTTATAGTAAGCAAAGCATTTTTGAGGACACACGGGAATTTTATTTAGTCACTTTCATCATGTTTGTTTGATTCGCATTCGCTATTTTGATAATTTAATATGCGGGAGGATCGGTGCTTGGGTGCTGTTCTTACTTGAACAAGCTTCCCACTTATGATTAACCCCTCTCGTAAGCATCCGCAACTACGAAAGAAGAATTAAGATAAATCTAACCATAACATGAAACATATGGATCCAAATCAGCCCCTTACGGAATAGCGCATAAACTAGGGTTTAAGCTTCTGTCACTCTAGCAGCACATCATCTAATAACTACTTCACAATGCCTTCCCTTAGGCCCAAAGATGGTGAAGTGTCATGTAGTTGACGTTCACATGACACCACTAAAGGAAGCAACAACATACATATCATCAAAATATCGAATGAATACCAAATTCACATGATTACTTATAACAAGAATTCTCCCATGTCCGCAAGAACAAAAGTAACTACTCACAAATCATATTCATGTCCAAGATCAGAGGGGTATTTAATAGCATCAATGATCTGAACATATAATCTTCCACCAAATAACCAACTACAAATCAACTACAAGATGTAATCAACACTACTAGCAACCCATAGGTACCAATCTGAGGTTTTGAGACAGAGATTGAATACAAGAGATGAACTAGGGTTTGAGATGAGATGGTGTTGTTGAAGAATGTTGATGAAGTTTGGTCCTCCCACGACGAGAGGATTGTTGGTGATGTCGATGGCTTTGATTTCTCCCTCCCGGAGGGAAGTATCCCCGGCGGAATCTCTCCACCGGAGAGCAAAAGTGCTCCTGCTCAGGTTCCGCCTCGAGACGGCGGCGCTTCGTCCTGAAAGTGCTCTCCTTAATTTTTTCTAGGGCAAATGGGATTATATACTAGAAGATGGGCCATGGAGACTGGCCAGGGGCCCCACAAGGGCACGCCCTGGTGCCTTGTGGGCACCTGGTGGGCCCTCTTTGGTATTTCTTTCTCTCAGTATTTTTTATATATTCCAAAATAATTCTCCATGAAATTTTAGCTCATTTGGAGTTGTGCAGAATAGGTATATCTGATGTAGCTTTTTCAGGTCCATAATTCCGGCTGCCGGCAATCCCCCTCTTCATGTAAATCTTGCAAATTAAGAGAGAAAAGTCATTAGAATGGCATCATAAAGTATTATATTGATCAAAAACATCATAAATAACAGTAGGAAAACATGATGCAGAATGGACGCATCAACGTTCGTCACGACGGATTCCGACAACGCGGCCCTGCCCAAAACCCCGCTCTACTCTCTTTGTTCTAGAACCCTCCGTCATGTATTTATGTCGTCGGAGCGGACATGATGGGACAGCCGCTTACCGGTTGACCGGCACGACATTCACACTGTCACGGCGAACGAGAAGCCTACTCTGATTGTTGCCGGCAATGAAGCAAGTCGGTCCGCCTGCTCCGGCTATTTAAGTCGGTCGGCCGTGGACTTGAGCTCTACACCACCACACTCGCGCCTCTCCTCTTCCCACCTATCCCAAATCCACACATCACCACCACCAGTCATCACGATGGGCAAGTCCGACAACTCCAAGTGGTTCCCAACGCGCTCCTCGATACGGGAGGAGCTTTGGATCCTGGCGCCGTCGCCCACGGTCTGCAGGCCCCCTCGACGTGGCTCCCTCTAACATGAAGTCGGAGCCGATCTCCTCGAACTCCAATGAGCAGAAGCCATTCGTCCTCACCGAGGTCGTTGTGACGGACAACGAGTTCGCGACATGTAGAGATGGTGCTTGCACGGTCGATCATAGATCGCGGTCCAGCGCCGCCATCACCTGCGCCTCACTTGGGTGTCCAAATTGGACGCCGCGTGAAGGAGGAGCATCCAGCCCTGTCGCGCAGTCACGACATCTAGATCGAACATTGTGGCAAGGAGCAGCCGCCGCCGTCACCGCCGCATTGCAAGGCTGGCAACCAGTGGCGCCCGATCATCGTGAAGGAGGAGTCCTACTCGCGGTCCTCCAAACCGCAACACTGCCTCGACTATTACCTTAGTGGAGGCAGAGTGGCGGGAGCAGCGCAGCGCGGTGCGTCGGATGACGTTCATGAAGACAGACGTCACACTGGTCTGAGTGCTCACGAACCCCACGCTTGTGGAGGCCTGTGCCGTGGATCAGTCTAGGACCACCGAGCAGGTTGTCGCCCGCCGTCAACGTCCGCTCAGCAACCAACTCCTCCAAGTGGGGTTGGTCGAGCCCTAACACTTCGCCAGCCTCCAAGGCACAAGCAGACGGCGCAAGACAGAGTCCGCAACCAACAGCGGAAGCGGACGAGCATTTACTAGGTGGAGGCAGCCGAGCAGCTGCATCGCGAGCGCATTGCGGCTGCTGGGCAGGGATGCCGCGGTGCATGGTGGGACTTCCGCCACTGGAAGGACCAAGGCAAGGACGACAACGCGGACGACCGATTGCGTGAACAATTGAAAGGGCCACAACGTCGCCTGGAGGGGGAAGAATAGGTGTTTTAAAATCTTTTATGGATTTGGCTATATACTAATGTGGAAATAGACTAAGAGCATCTCCAGCCGTTCGGCCCCCCAGGGGCTTGAAATAGCGCCGCCTAGGGGCGCGCCGGCTGAAAAATCGGCTTGGGGGCGATCGAGTTCCCAGCTGCCGCCCCCAAGTCGCCCCCAGGCGCCGATTTTGGCCCACTTTCGGCGCAAATTTGCCCACTTTTCAGCCCACTTTCGGCGCAAATTGGCCCACTATCGGCGTAAATTGACCAATTTCAGCCTATATTCTGCGTGCTTCGGCGCAAATTCAACAGAAACTATTTTTTATCACATAGTTCATCACAGAAAAATCAATAGAAATCAAATAGTTCAATACAAATTATATAGTTCAACAAATAAAAACTCATATTTCATCACACGTCGAGCTAGGCGTTGCCCTTGAGCCTCCATAGGTGCTCCACCATATCCTGCTGCAGTTGTTGATGCACCTGTGGGTCTCGGATCTCCTGACGCATATTGAGGAAGGCAGTCCAGGTTGCCGGTAGCTGGTGATCAACTTGGGCAAGAGGACCCTGCCTGTAATATGGTTCAGTGTCAAACACTGGCTCTTCCTGCTCGCTCTCAATGATCATGTTGTGCAAGATGACACAGCAAGCCATGATCTCCCACATTTGATCTTTCGATCAGGTCTGAGCGGGGTACCGGACAGCAGCAAATCAAGATTGGAGCACACCAAATGCCCGCTCGACATCCTTCCTGCAAGCCTCCTGAACCTTGGCAAAGTGGGAGTTCTTGCCTCCTGGCACAGGGCTCGAGATAGTCTTCACAAATGTGGACCATCTTGGATAGATGCCATCTGCTAGGTAGTATCCCTTGTTGTAGTGCCGTCCATTGACCTCGAAATTCACCGAAGGAGAATGACCTTCAACAAGCTTGGCAAAGACAGGGGAGCACTGCAGTACGTTGATGTCATTGTGAGTTCATGGCATACCAAAGAAGGAGTGCCAAATCCAGAGGTCGTGTGTGGCCACTGCCTCAAGTACCACACTGCAACCACCTTTGGCGCCTTTGTACATCCCCTGCCAAGCAAATGGACAGTTTTTCCATTTCCAATGCATGCAGTCGATGCTTCCAAGCATCCTAGGAAATCCTCTTGCTGCATTCTATGCTAGGATCCGAGCAATGTCTTCAAGATTGGGTGATCGCAAGTATTGCGGTCCAAACACTGCCACCACTGCCCTGCAGAACTTGTACAAACATTCAATGGTCATGGACTCGGCCATGCGTCCATAGTCTTCCAGTGAATCACCGGGAGCTCCGTATGCAAGCATCCTCATAGCTGTCATGCACTTCTGGAGTGAGATGAATCCAAGTGTGCCCGTGCAATCCTTCTTACACTTGAAGTAGCTGTCGAACTCATGGATGGAATTCACAATCCTGAGGAAGAGCTTTCGGCTCATCCGATAACGACGCCGAAATACTTTGTCGCCGTGCAATGGAGCGTCGGCGAAGTAGTCGGAGTAGAGCAAGCAATAGCCTTCCAGTCGATGCCTCTGCTTTGCCTTCAGCCGGCCCGGCGCCGAGCCACCTCGCCGTGGCTTTGCATTGCTCGCGAGCAGGCTGGCCAGGGCGGCGAGGACCATGAGATGTTCTTCATCCTGGGCGTCGGCATCGGCTTCCTCCTCCAGCAGCGCCGCGAGTGCCTCCTCGTCGTCCGAGTCCATCGTCGAGCAGACAAATCGCCGAACACCTGGCGGGCGTGGTAGGCGCGCAGCCGCCGATATTCCAGCCCTGCGTGGCCGGAGCGCCGGAAAGCTCGCCCAGGAACGGGGTGGAGGATGCCGCTGCGGAACCCTCTCTTTTTTCGGCGGGGGAATGGCCTATGTAGTGGCGGTGGGTGGGTGGGCGGCTCCGGGATTGGCAAGGAGGCGGGAGGGCGTGCGTGCGGGGGGGGGGGGCGAATCTGGACGTGCAAGATGCGTTTTCGCCTGACAGTGGTGGCCCAGGCGCGGTTTTTCCTTCCGCCGGAGCCCCCAAGCGCCCCCCAGTGCGCTGGGTTCGGCCTAGGATTGCCGGGCCAAAAAACGGGCCGAGCCGGCGGATTTTGGCGTCCCGGGGGCGCGACTGGGGGTTTTTTTCGGCGCCGGCGCGAAAAAACTCGCCCTGGGGGGCCTGTTGGGGGCGCGAGTGGAGATGCTCTAAGCGGATACTTTTCAAGCACAAATCCTAAATACACTGGGCTCAACTAAAGTGCACCAACAACTTAATCCTGCCCTTTCCCCTGTCGGCAGCGGTTGCGGTCTCGTTGCACAACCACTCCTTGCCGATCTTAGCGAGCACCCCAAGGCGGCGAAGGTGACACGCGAATGTCTTCACATTGGTGAGCGACCGGTCGTGGGCCGAGGCCTCCTCAAGGACTCAGGTCAGCGCTTAGTCAGATTTTACGAACATTGAGCAGTGCGTTGCGTTGCGCCGCTGCCGCCATGTCGCCTCCCTATCCGCCCTCTCCACAGCTTCCATGATTCTCCACGACGACGAGGAGCCACCATTGCCACGGTCACCAAGGGAGTGGAGGAGGCGCCTGCGCATATTCTCGGCGGCACCTCCTCTTCACGGCCTTGTCGCGCCAGGCCCCTCATCCGGGACCGCAGCCTCCGCGAGGAGGCGCGGCGGCTGCTCCTCCTCGTCGCCTGAGGAGATGATGATCTCCTCGTTCTCAGGGGAGCCAGTCGCCGTGGAGGTCGAGGGCCCCGAAGAGCGACGACATCAACGCCAAGATCTACACTGGAAGGAGATCCGGAGCAGCTGCATGCCGCGGCAGAGAACCATGACTTCAACATGGTGTGAGGTGGTGCAGTGTGCACTGTGTGGTGTGGACGACGCCGGAGTGGAGAGGAGTGATGCGGTGTGGTGTAGACATTGTCGGAGCCGTGCTTAAATAGGCGTGACCAGATGAATGAAAGGGAAGTCGGCTTCAATGTGGTGCACCAGCCGGAGTAGGCTTCTTGGTCGCCGCATCGGCATAGAAACGGCGCCACCCGCTCGTCCGGTCGTGTCGCTCTGACCGACATCAATGCCGTGTGGAGTCACGTTAGCTCTGGAGCAGGCTGGCAGGCATGACTGCGCGGCCACCGCTTCGTGCGGACAGGGTTTTGGGGCGCGCGTATGTTGCGGCAGTCCAGACGTCCGCAAAGCCCCTTGGTTTGCGTCCGGTTTACGGGAATTCGGACAACCGGACTCGTTCGTGGATCGATGTGGTACCATGTTGGATGACAAACTGTGTCCATACAGCTGCATCCGGTTTTGAGGGTCCGTGTTGGAGATGCTCTCACACGCTACCTTAGGGGCCACTTGTGTTTGGGTCTGCTTTGGGTCTGTGTTCCATACTTAGCTTAGCTAGATGTTCCGTTGTTAGGGTTTTACACGGTTGTCCTTGACCGACCGTGTGTTCCAAGGTTTTTTTTGGTTAGTTTTTTTTATCTATACCACTACATATAGTGTATCAATAGCTTCAAATGTAAAGACATACAATATCATAGGTGGTTATTCTATAAGGGCAAATTAACTGCTAAATAATGTACTTCCTCCGTATTAAAATATAGCCTACAAAAACATCTTATATTTTGGTACAAAAGGTAGTACTTACAAGAAGGATTTAGTGTGTATAGCTCAACTCAATAACAAGTAGCTAACTCATTAATTTGCTACTTAACCAATTGGTTTTGATACGTATTTTTGGAAAGAGATCAATGTTATGTTGCCAAATCTATGGATCAAGTTTTGAAGGAGAACTCAGCTTCTTCTCAAGCACAAAAAGCTATATAGAGTAAATCATTAGTCTGCTAAAAATCAAAATAGAGGTACATTTCAGGCAACCATCTAACAGATGATACATCATTGATGGCGAACCTCGATGGGTTAGAAGTAGTGAAGACACGACCCAAACTTGAAATAACACCTCACCGGGCACACTGACCGAACCATCAGGCTTTGCCTACACATAATCAGAACAGGCAGAGCAGCATGACGTAGCTAGGCAACAATCTCTCCTAACCACTGATTCATGGCCAATCTCATCACTGATAACCATGCAAACCCAACCAAGCTGGGAGGGCCGATCATGACAAATTCACATCATTAACACCTTACTGAGAGAACATTCAATTCCCTGATCTGTACGAGGAACTCCAGGCATCATCCCATGGATCACGCCACATTAGGTGGCTCGTGATCGGGGTGTTGGCATGGACGTTGTAGACGATCCGCAACAAGCTGGTTATTGACCGGACCCCTTTGCAGCAATCTTCTGACGCGATCTATAAACTCTGTGGTTTTATGCAGCTATGGAAGCCGCTTAGCCGCGGCCAAGACCGAGCCGCCATCGACGTGATCACCGCCGGCTTCAGGTCCTTGGCGCTTCGTCTCCTACAGCCGCTCCCGCCTCCTCCACCGGACCCGGATTAGCTCCATGAAGCCCCTACGTGGCATGTTCCGCTTTTGTTTTCTTAGGGCTTGTTGAGCTGGTGCCCTCAGCAGAACCCTCTTGTGGACGTCTTTGTGTGTGTGTGTGTGGTTGGACTTGTGTTGCTTGTGTGGTTTGCTTTATATATAAAGCGGGGCGAAAGCCTTTTTCGGTATCAGTTGGACTGCTGTACGACAACCCCTTGATTTGGCCCGTCACATCGTACGCTGTGCTGATATACTCCATTATATTTGATTGTGTGGCTGTCATCGTCGCCTTCTATGGTGGTCACTTCATGCACATGAACCGGTGTGTCCAATGAGCTTATGTTTTCTTCAGTCAGCGCATCTTTTACGAGGTCCTGTGGCTCTTGGCATTTTTCATTGGATTGAGTACCTATCAAAACTCACACGTAGACACATACTTGAGGTTAGTATGGGTATGAATTAACCTAGTATTGTTCTTTTATACTTCTCTTAGTTATGGTAAGCAAGCCCAAATTTTTTTTGAACCAGAGGGTTACCTTTCCTCCTTGTTATGGTATTTTAAAGCTACGACTCTGAACCTCTTATTCAGATGTTTGAATTGTGAGTAAAATTATCTGAAGTATTAGATATACCTGTTATCTCTCCATTCGGCACCAAATTATTATTCTTTGAAACATCCGAAGATGAGACATATGCCAACGGTGCCCTTGAGCTTGATGCAAAGGACGAAGAATGAGATGAAGACAATGAGAACCGGCGCCCTGGAATAAGTGGTGTATCTCCAGTTTCATTTGGCTACAACAAGAAATAAGGACATTGGAATAATTAGAATGACACCATTTTATCGAAGATAATTGACTGCCCCATTTGAATTTGTAAGATGCAGACCTCTAGATATTCTCTGTGACCTATGTAGTGAACTAGTGGAAAGTGACTGCGATGCATGTTGAGGTACCCAGTGAGATTACTTCAACAAAGAAATCAGTTCCAGTTTGAGTACAACTAACAACTACACAAAGGTATCACTTCTTCAGCATTTTTAATTGCTCCTGACAACATGGTTCAAATTTGCGTAATAGTTTCCTATATCATCAGGAACTCAATCTATAGCAAAACTAAAACAAGGGTCATTGTAAAAAACATAAATTGGAAGTACACACTTGTTAGTTTAATCTAGGAAACATACATGACAAGGAATGTACCTTAGTAATAACTTCAGGCACTACATCCAAGCCCGAAGCAGATGCCAATTTCTTCTTTCCTTTCAGATCTCCAATCACAGGCGCCTCCGGAATGATCTCTGAGATAACAATACTTAATCTGACCTGCTCAGCTTGCTCTGAAAATTGGTGAGATAGGGAACTTCCAGAGCTGCTAGAACAGGATTGTACTATACCATCCTGGCAGCCAGAAACGTCAAGATTTTGGAGTTTTTTAAGGCACAGTGGCAGATATTCAAGACTAGTGCAGTTTGAGAGATTCAGAAACTGAAGAGAAGTAAGGCATTCAAAGGAACCGAGAATTTTAAGATCAGGACAAGATGAAAGATTTAGGGCTCTCAAATATGCCAGCTGGCCAAATGATTGGGGGAGCTCCTCAAGTTTAGAACATTCTGATAGATTCAGATATTGAAGTGAACAAATGTTGCCAAAAAACTCAGGCAGCATTTGGAACTCAAAACCACTTAAGTTAAGATCTACAAGAGAACAAAGGCTAGCAAATGATTGCAGTAGTCTATTAGGTAACGTTGGAAGCTTAGAACACCGTGAGAGGTTCAAGAAACGAAGTTTGGTGAGGTTTTCAATAGATTCAGGGAAGCTTCTAACTTCAGGACAACATGACAAGTTTAGGTAATGTAAATCATGCAGCAAATCAAGGCTTTTCAATTCCTGAAGTTTCTGGCAACCTTGGAGATTCAAATAATTCAGGCCCTTTAAGTTGCCGAGGAAGGATGGCAATTCCATAAGTTCAGTTTCTGAAAGATCCAATGCTTGTAGCTTATTAAAGCTACTAAACTGAGGAGGGAGTGTTGTAATGGACAAAGTGGAAGCATCAAGATACCGCAGTTGCTTCAGCTGAAAAACAGGAGCAGGTATCTCATTAACAGAACATTCACTAAGATCTAGAACGCGCAGATACTTGTTCACTGAAAAAACTTCGCTGACATCTTCCAATTCTGTACCACTAGTCTTGAAAATGAGTGACCTTGCCTTAGAAGGCCAAGCCTTGCTGTCTATTGACTGTAAGCTAGAAGCTGACACCTGTGCGTAACGGTAATCACAAAATCTATTATGGCGTTCATTCTCCGCGTCCAAAATCACAAGGATATCTTCACCAGCAACTGACCTAGCAAGATCATGTGCCAAATCATGCATGCAGAGCATTTCCTCTGATGCATTGAATATTTCTCCAGCAGTCTGTAGAGGAGGTTAATTAGTTTACATACTTAAAGCAAAATATACAGACTCCCACTTTATTATGGAATTCATGAATATTATTTCTGGGCATAATTCAGTCATGCCTTGGTGCGGTTACATTTTAGTTGATTTTAGCAAAGAATAAGCAGAAGATAAGTTCACACTTGCTTGTAAGAGTTCATTCGAATACACTGATATCATAGCAGTTTGCTGCAAATATTAAAACCATAAGTTTGTGATGCATATTATGGGGTTCATGCCAAATCAATGTTTCATCTATATTATCGTGAGGTTTAATCTAACAAGCAAATAAAATTTACCGATGTGATCACAGTATAAAACATAACAAGCAATATTATGGCTCCAAAGAACTTACTTGATGCCTTTTTATAACTTGAAGGAAATATATTGCTTTGAGTTCGTCAATATACTTCTCAGCAGTTACATCAAGAGGTAAGGTTCCATGTCTGGACTCAATCATGTCAAGTGCAATCCATTGCTGAATAAGTTTTTTCTTGTCTATAACAGATCCTTTAGGGAAGATTGAACAGTATACAAAGCATAATCTTAGCTCGTGAGGCATATTATAATATATTATCTTGAAAGATGGAAATAGTGGTGAAATTTTGTCTTCAGGATAATCTTCCTCTATCTTCCACATTTCTTTATCCTTGGCAGCTTTCCAAATCTCACGCCTCTGTCGTTGAGCATTCACCACAGATCCAAGAAAGTTAGCAACCAAGGGTGTGCCGCCACACCTTCTAACAATTTCTTTTCCGTATTCCCTGAACAGTGGGTCTCCACGCCCAGTCATTGCCCTTTGTGAGAATATATTCAAACAATCATCTTCAGATAATGCAGACAACTTGTAGGGTGGAACAGTAGACACCAACTCAGCAACTTTATAGCTATGGGTGGTCACTACAATCTTGCTTTGTGTCTGTATACCTGTGAGCAACATCTGCTTCAGCTCATTCACTTCTTCATCTTTACCCCACAAGCTGTCTAATACTATTAAGCAGCTATACTTATTAAGTATAGTTTGAACAGCATTCTTAATTGATTGTAATTGCATATTTCCCTCAATCCTTTGGGTAGTTTGTGAAACTATATCCCTCCCGATTTTTTCAAGGCTGACATTACCCATGGAAACATGAACCCATATCCTGAAGCTGAATGCCTTTGTTCTGGCATCATTGAAAACTAGCTGTGCAAGGCTTGTTTTCCCAAGACCCACGGGTGCTACTATAGAAATAATGGAAATCTCACCGACACTTTTCTGCATTATCATGTCCACGAGATTTTGTAAGTCTCTATCTCTCCCAAAAAGAGTAATGTCACTATTTCTGTATGATGTTGTCTGCTTCTCATCAAAATCCGCCACTGAGTTAATATGTGAAATGAAATGATATTGATTAGGCAAGTGTTGCCTTGTCTGCAACAACTCCCTCTTGGATTTCATCTTATGAACCATGCTAACTTTCGAAATCACGGGATTGGAAAGTGAGCAGAACAATGATCCCTGGAAATTTATAAGCAGTTTTACTTAAAAATCAACATCTTTGCTGCCATAACAAAAGCTGTAAGCTTGATAAGTGAGATCACGGAGTGAGTAGCAAAATGCAGTTGGAGAAGTGCTCGGGCTACATGCCATAAAAAAACAAAACAAAAAATCCAAAATGTTGGGCTAAAGTTGCAATCACATAACAATTCGTTGCTTCTTGTGGCAGGAGTGGAAGAACCACGATCCCTGGTAAGCAGTACTTTACTATGGCAAACAGAAATGTTTCTCACTGCCCCTCAATGATTCATTCTTTACTATCTGACCAAGTTAAAACAAAATGTTCTTGTCCCACTCTAGCTTACATGCTCAAGATTTTGGTAATATATGTTGAGAGATCTATACATTCACTGCATATTATGGTAAACAGATAGCCGACTTGCAGACTGATTTGCACAAATCCTAAACACTATTGTCAGCAGTCAAACTGTGGGTGGAAGCACTACTCCCTGTCACAGTTCCCAAGTACTTTTGTTACTTTGATATAATCTCATGGACATGAAATGCATGAACACATATAATCATCATGTGCGCCATCAACCAGCGTTGCTGGCATGCACTGCTAACACATACTGTATCTTTTGAAAGGGAAACCTACTAAGACATGTTATGAATTTGGATTAGAAAAATCAAGTATTGACAAACATGGATAACAAGATGTTAGTGAGTTCAAATTATTGCAGAAATTCGTGGGCGAAATCATAACTCCTGGGAAGAAGAGTTGAAACTCTTCAGATCTGGTCCAAATCGTACAAGAAACTATTTACTCAGACCAAACTATTTTACCTTCTGAGCATAGCTGCTGCTCCCTTCAAACTGCTCCTTGGAAGAGTAGTAGTCGTCAACCATGTCTTCGATGTCGAAGGCCAGGGACTTGATCTGGGCGAGCCAGTGCCGCAGATTTGCCCTCTCGCTTCCGAAGGAGTTCCTCTCCGCATTTTTCAGCAGGTCTTCTATGTACACCAGAGTGTCCTTTATGCTCTCCAGGTCGTCGCTGAAACTGCAGCACAGCGTGACCTCGCCCTGCGCGGCGCCGATGATTTCGCCGATCTTGCGGGCGACCTGGCTCACAGCCGCGGCCGCGAGCATCTCCGTACCAACCATGGCTGGAAAGAAGGGGATGGAGCAAGAGCACAGCCAGAAAGATGCGGCCGGCAATGGAGGCTTTGAGCTGAACTAGGACTATCCACCGAGTTATTTGTCATTTTCATCACTTTTGTTTTAGATCGATTGGTTTCTTGACTTTGACTTTTCAAAGTCTCAAAGGTGGACAAAGATGTAGAACCAACTCTTCAAATGCTTTTCTGAACATAGCACAAACGCAGATGTAGGTGAAGAAATCTACACATTGGGTGGATTTTCTATAAGAGAAAAATTCACTAGAGGTCCTTGTAGTTGTCGCGTTGGCCAATTTAGTCCTCGTAGTTAGAAATACCCGAAGTACGGTCACTAAATTTGTCTCATGGTTCACATACGGTCTAATGTACAATTTTTTATACGTACACACTGATTTGGCAGTTGACTGGCTTGTCCACGCATGCGTTGACCGCCAACTCATTAGCACCTGGTCGAAACGAAGCAAACGGGGTTTCTTTTGCAAAATTTCCGTAATTAACACTTCGCCCCCCACCTCGTCGGACCGCACCTGGTCGGCCGCCCCCGCACCTCGCCCCCTCGCTCCTGTCGCTAGTGCCACGCGGACATGACCACGTAGTCGTGCTCCTTGGCGGCGAGCGTCCACCGCTCATCGGGTTCGTCGAGGTGGAGGTCGTTGGGGCCGGCGAACACACCTCTCCCTGCCTGTCGGGGCCGACCACCGGGGGAGGGTGGTCTTGGCAATGGCATGGCGGCTCCAGGCCGGCAACGGTGACGACGGCTGAAGGGGACTAGGGTTGAGAGGGAAGAGGAGAGGACCCCCCCCCCCCCCCCCACCTGGTCCGACCGAGCCTAGCGATCGCCCGCCGCCTCTTCTCTGCCGCGAGAGCTCTCGTCCCAGACCCAGCCCCTGCGCCAGCGCCCGTGGCCGCGTCTTCTTCCGCGGCCGCGGAAGCCGCGGCCTCACTCCTACCGCTGCTCCCGTGCAAGCGGCGCAAGAAGCTCCTGAAGAAGCTCAACAGCCCGCACATCGCGCCCATCGAGCCCGAGAATGACCGCCGGGTGCCGGCCGTCGACGTCGTCCTCGACCGCGACGCCGCCTTCCGCTTCCTCTCCCGCGTGCGATCCTTCATGGCCTCCCTCCCGCCCCCGCACCGCATCCCCCTTGCCAAGGCCGACAAGCTGTACCGCGAGCTCGGCTTCCCTCACGGCCGTAGCGTCTCACGCGCCGCCGCCCGCCACCCGCTGCCCTTCCACCGCACCACCGTGGGCTCCATCCCGCACCTCGCGTTCACGCCGCTCATGTGCTCGCTCCTCGAGGAGGAGCGCCGCGTCCACGAGGAGCTCCTCCCCGCGTGGGTGCTGGCCGTTCGGAAGCTCCTCATGCTCACCGCCCACCGCCGCGTGCCCCTCGCGAAGCTCCACCACTGCCGCGCGGTGCTCGGCCTCCCCGACGACTTCCAGGACCGCGTCCGCGACTTCCCCGATTTCTTCCGCGTCGTCGTGGACCCCGACGGGCTCCACGTCCTCGAGCTGGCGCACTGGGACCCCGCGCTCGCCGTGAGCACCCTGGAGCATGACTTCATGGTGGACGAGCGCCGCGTCCGGCGCACGTTCCGCTTCTCCGTCCCGCACCACCGGTCGATGCCACTGAACGGGGAGCAGGCCGAGCGCCTGGACGCGGCGACCACGTTCCCGCTGGTCTCGCCGTACACCAACGGCGCGCTGCTCCCCGACCTCCCTCCAGAATGCCTCGTACATGGTCGGGTCGCCGCTGCACGCAGAAGCATCACTTCTTTCCTTCACGCCACACCTCACCCACCACCCTTCCTTCCTTCCTCGTTACACATACCACGCCACCAGAGGAGAGACCCGACCCCCAAGTAAGATGAGTTCTTCCAGCAGGTTATGTCGTCCGGTGACGCTGCCGCAAACCTCTTTTTACCGGAGCCAGGATGTACCGGTTAGTAATCCATCGTCTATTGAGTGCGTGAAGATTCGTGCAGCTGCCACACATTTATTTCCAGTTTCTGCTATACAACATCTATACCTGACAAAATACAGTGAATGAACACCAAAAAAATTATTACATGGGCCTACCTTTGATCAGATGCATGCATGCTCCTCTCTCTCACGTACTGTAGGACACATGCATGGCAGCAAAAGTACATGTGCAGTCTCTCTCCTCTCTTACACAACAAATCCACATTTTTTTTTTACCTTTGCTAATTTATATCATTTATATCTTTTAAACCAAAAAAATTAATTTTGAAACTATTTATATATTTGAACTTTTGGCGCACAGATCTTTAAAACAAGGCCAATCTTGAATATATTTCGTCTAGTTTGAGTTTTGTTATTTCAATATATATTGATCAGTGAAATCTGTTTTTGAAGCAAGTGGAATCCACCTTTTGAAACGAGTGCAATCCATTTTCTGAAATGAGTGAAATCTGTATTTTGGAATTAGTGAAATATGTCTGTTAAATTGAGTGAAATCATTTTGTCGAATTACTGGAATCAACCATTTTGAAATAAGTTATATCCAACTTTTGAAACGAGTGAAATAAGTTTTTCGAATGAGCGGAATCTATTTTTTGAACACAACAAAACATACCTTTTGGAATGAGTGAAACATGTTTGTTAAAATGAGTTTCACTTTTTGAAATGAGTGAAATCTTTTTTTGAAATGATAGAAATCATTCTATTAAGCTAAGTGAAATATATTTTTCCAATTTAGTGAAATCAACCGTATTGAAATGATTTAAATATATATTTTGGAATGAGTGAAACCAGTGTTTTGAATGAGTGAAACATGTTTGTTAAAATGACTGAAATCAATTTTTGAAATGAGTGAAATTTTTTTTTGAAATGATAGAAATCATTCTATTAACTGAGTGAAATATTTTTTTTCAATTTAGTGAAATCAACCGTTTTGAAATGATTTAAATATTTTTTTTGGAATGAGTGAAACCAGTGTTTTGAATGAGTGAAACATGTTTGTTAAAATGAGTGAAATCACTTTTTGAAATGAGTGAAATCTTTTTTGAAATGATAAAATCATTCTATTAAGCCGAGTGAATATATTTTTTTCAATTTATGAAATCAACCGTTTTGAAATGTTTTAAAATATTTTTTGGAATGAGTGAAACCAGTGTTTTGATGAGTGAAACATGTTTGTTAAAATGAGTGAAATCACTTTTTAAAATGAGTGAAATCTTTTTTTGAAATGATAAATCATTCTGTCAAATTGAGTGAAATATGTTTTTTGAATTTAGTGCATTCTAGTAAACCTTAGTGAATATGTTTTTAATTTAGTGAAATCAACTGTGTTGAAATGATTTAAATATATTTTTTGAAACAAGTGAAATAAGTTTTTTGAATGAGGATAAATCCATCTTTTGAAATGAGCGGAATCTGGTTTTTTGAACATAGTGAAACATACTTTTTGGAATGAGTGAAATCTTTTTCTGAAATGAGCGAGATCATTCTTTTAAACAGAGTGAAATCTATTTTCTCAACTGAGAGAAATTATTTTTTTTCAAATTAGTGACATCAGTTTCTTCTAATGAGTGAAATTGATTTTTTGAACATAAAGAAATGAGCTTTTCGAAATGAGTGAAATCAATCTTCAGAAATTAGGGAACCAATTCTTTTGGAACGACTGAAAATATATGTTTCTAATGTGTGAAATAGGCGTTTTACAACGATTGAAATAATTGAAATTGTATTTCAGTAAATGAATGGGAATTAGTGGTTTGAAATAACTGAAATAAATAGTTCTTCTGAAATAATTGAAACATATTGAGTGAAATAAATGGATTCAAACATGTTCAAAAAGTATCAAAAATTAAGCTTGTTCTAAAGATCTTGAAATAAGGAGTTCAAATATATAAAAAGTTTCAAAAAATAAATTTTGGTTTTAAAAATATGAACCATCTAAATTATCAACAGGAAATTAAAAGCGAGGAGTTGTATAAGAGAAAACAGACAATGTGTACTGTACTATGTGCAGAAAAAAAGATGCATGTGTCAGTATTGTCCCTTCCATGCATGGGTCCCAGGATAAAGAAAATACAGATAAAAAAATCAGAAAAAGAATCAAATACGACAGAGAAGGATTCAGATACGTCACAGCTGGAGCACTGCTATTGGCTAGTGGTCACCGGTAGCTCCCGGCTCCGGTAAAAGAACTTTTTCACGCTGCCACTTCTGCTCTTGTTGCTGCTTCTGTTCTTGAGTTCGTCCTCGTTGGCGCTGGCCGATGCGAGTGGGCAGTACCGGCTAGCCCGGCGGCTGCTTGTGTCACCGCCGTCGACGCACAAGTCCGAGCAACGGATGCGGGTCCACGACGCGAAGAAGCCCTTCAGAAACGCCGGGGCGCCGGAAGATACCCATCCACAACAGATAGAAAGAAAGGTACACACTCTGTTTTGTTTGCGCCTGGTTGCTTGATCGTCTCGATGTGTAATGTGATCTGAGTGAGACTCCTTGTTGTTAATTTCAGGCGTCGACATCGAGGCAGCAGAGGAATGCCGCTGCTGCAGGAGTTCGTCATGTCTACTAACAAGCTGTCGGGAGCGATCCCGGCGAGCATCGCGTCGCTCAGTGGCCTCACGCAGATGAACTTCAGCAACAACCAGCTCACCGGCGAGATACCGGCAGGATTGGGCTCTATGCCGGTGCTCACGCTGCTCGACCTCTCATCCAACCATCTGGCAGCATCCCGCCAGCGCTAGGATCGGTAAGGTTGAACCAGCTAAATCTTTCATCCAATAATCTCGCCGGCGAGGTCCCGGAGGCGCTCGCTATCTCTGTTGGCGCCGAGCCCTAGCTTGCTCTTTGCGCCGGTGCCCGGCTCCCTCTCGCTCTCTCTCTCGCACGAACGTAGAAGAAAGAGGAGACACAGGACACGGTGGTGTTTTTCCGGCGCACATACGCCTGCCGCAACGACGGCCTTTTCCTCGAGCAACAACTCGAGCCACACACACGAGCAGTACAGCGGAGGACCTTTTATACCCAGATGCACACACACCATCCGGCCACCAACTCCACGCACGCACACACGCCGGCCACTAACCAGCTAACCCATGCACACGCATGCACTAACTAACCTTGACTCTACCTTATCTGGACTAACCAGATCACAACGGAACGAGCAAACCATGCACGCGAGTGACTCGGTCTCCAGCGAACATGAGCCGCCGCTCACGCGAGACCTGGGCCTCCACGCCTCGCTCTGCAGCGCACGTGCACTCCGCATGCTCGGCCGCGGCCACGACGCGCCTGACGCTTACTCCTACGAGACACCGCATCACACACAACCCGGCTAACTGACCACGGCTATGGACGCGGCCACGCACCGGCGTCCGGACTCGACCTACACGCACACACATGTTGGTCACCACCGTGGCGTGGCTTATTCCTAACAGTCTCCACCTATGACCGAAGCTTCGTGGGCAACCCCACGCTCTACACGGGCCCGGCATCGTCAGGGAACCTCGCCGGCGTGAGTTCGTGTGCAGCCAGGTCATCCGACAAAGTATCACCAGGCCTCCGCACCGGCCTTATCGCCGCCACCGGTGCGCTACTCGTCGTCATCATTGTGCTCGCCTTATTCATCATTTGCGACATCAAGAGGCGGAAGGGGCTCGCGCCGCCCGAAGAATCGGGCTGCAGTGCTGGACTTTGGCGAAGCCGCCGTGCTGCGCGGGCTCGCCGACGAGAACCTCATCGGCGAGTGCGGCTCGGGACGGGTGTACTGCGTGGAGTGGTCCTCACGCTGGGAAGGAGCGAGAGGGACGTCAGCAAGGCCCCTCCCAAACGGAGCGGATGGCGGCGGCTCGGCGTCTGACGACGAGCTCATGGCGGCCGTCACCACACTCGTCCACGCCGGCGAGCTCGAGGTCACACCTCAGCAGCGACGACGAACAAGGGAGGAGAGCAGGGGAGAGCGGCTGGTCCAGCTAGGTGGGATGCTGTTTTATTCCGGGACGATTTTGCAAAAAAAAACCGGCATTCCCCGTATTGATTCTTTCCGACTAGGTGCTGATGAGTTGGCGGTCGACGCATGCGTGGACAAGCCAGTCAACTGCCAAATCAGCACATACGTATAAGAAATCATACATTGAACCGTATGTGAACCACTGAGACAAGTTTAGTGATCGTATTTCAGGTATTTCTAACTACGAGGACTAAATTGGCAAACCCGACGAGTATGAATACCTCTAGTGAATTTTTCTCTTTCTATAACTAGCACCATGCTCGTGCGTCGTTGTCACGGAGCCATTGGCTTAGGAGGTGGTCAAATAACGTTAATTTTTTGTCCGTTGCACAATTTACGATTAGTAAAAATACGGTGAGGAGCATATGCGTTGTTAGAGAATTTTAAATGATGATAGTAGGTTGGGAAGAGAAACTAAAATCAAGATCGATTTTGAGTTGAAGTCACAATTTTGTGTTTGTTATTTGTGTCTTCAACAAAAAAGTTGGTCTCACATGAAAGTAGTATATTTATTTATTTATTTATGATAGATCCCACATATGAGTAAAGTATATTGTTTATATCTCTTTTGAAAGATTGCTAGTTCCACATTTGGGGATCCTCGTATTTGTTTATTTCAAAAGGATGTTGGACCTACATGTGAACTCACCATTACCTCCAATCTTTATAAGTAGGAAAGATTACAATTTTGAATGGGCATGTCAGTATGTCACCCGTCTGGTCCAAACTTTCTTAACCAGATCATCTAACTCAAGTCTAAATTGGGGCTGCTAAGGGCTTTTTAGTTCACTCCTCTAACCGACACCTAGCCGAAGTTAAACCGAATAGTGGAGTAAAAGTTTTACTCCTCTGCCTCGCGGGCGCCTAAAAACAATCGACCTCGAGGCAGCCGATAAACATTGCGCCCACTTTTCCAGCGGCCACCCCCACTGCATTGGCGCCGACACACCTGCCATCGACTGTCCACTGCCTCCGCCGCTACCTCGCCGCCTCCCTTGGCCCTAACCGCCTTTCTACCAAAGTCTGAGCCATTCACCGGCCATCGTTGTCCCCAGGGATGAGCTGAAACACCATCGCCACCGCATCAACCGATTCGTCGGAAACCGCCTCAAGTCTTCTTCCTCGTTGGCTACCCGGCATCTCACCGTGCTTGCTGATACCTCCATTTTGCATCATTTTTTCATATCAATATTTATTGCATTATGGACTATTATTTCACTTTATGATACAATTCTTATTCCTTTTCTCCCTTATTTTGCAAGTTTCGCATGAAGAGGAAGATTGCCGGCAGCTGGAATTCTGGACCGGAAAGGGCTATATCAGAGACACTTATTCTGCACAACTCCAAATGACCTGAAAATTGACAAAGAATTATTTCAAAATATATAAAAAATACTGGAGAAAGAATCAACATAAGGGGGCCCACCAAGCAGCCACAAGCCTGGGGGACCCCCACCCCCCTAGGGCACGCCCCTGGACTTGTGGGGCCCCTGGCAGGCCTCTGAAGCCCATCTTCTGCTATAAGGTGCCATTTGACCTAGAAAAATCAGAAGGAAGGTTTCGGGACGAAGCATCGCCGTCTCGAGGCGGAACCTGGGCAGGAGCACTTTTGCTCTCCGGCGAAGCGATTCCGCCGGTGAAACTTCCCTCCGGGAGGGGGAAATCGAAGCCATCGCCATCACCAACGATCCTCTCATCGTGGGAGGACCAATCTTCATCAACATCTTCATCAGCACCATCTCATCTCAAACCCTAGTTCATCTCTTGTATTCAATCTTTGTCTCAAAACCTCATATTGGTACCCGTGGGTTACTAGTAGTGTTGATTACATCTTATAGTTGACGCTAGCTAGTTGGTTTATTTGGTGGAAGATTATATGTTTGGATCCTTAATGATATTCAATACCCCTCTGATCTTGAACATGAGTATGATTTGTGAGTAGTTACTTTTGTTCTTGAGGACATGGGAGAAGTCCGGTTATAAGTAATCATATGAATTTGGTATTCGTTCGATATTTTGATGATATGTATGTTGTTGCTTCCTTTAGTGGTGTCGTGTGAACGTTGACTACATGACACTTCACCATCTTTGGGCCTAAGGGAAGGCATTGTTGTAACACCCCCGGTGATTAGCAACAGTAATCACTTTTGATAATGACATGTCAGCATGATTAACAGTGCATAATCATCATTAGCATCATATTGCATTTCAACTTCTAACTCAAATTCAAATTTAAATGAAAGTGAAATATAAAAGTTGACCAACATAAAAACTAAAATGTTCAGTAAATAACGAATATTGCAGAGACCATTCTAAAATTGTAACCAACAGTTAATAAATTAATTAGGTGACCCAAACCTCTTTTAACAGTGGCTGAAAATAATATCTACAAGCCTTTTAATTAATCTAGATCGAATATGAAATGATGTTTTGCCCAAACTAGTTTTTGGTGTTAGGGTATATTGCACTGGTATTTACTAGCTCCCACTGTTTACAAAATCCATTTGGGGCCTAAACAATTAACAGAACAGAAAAGTAAAGGAAACAGAAAAAGAAAAAAGGGAAAAAGGCCTAAACGCGCTACTGTGCACTTAGGCCTGCTTGCTACAGCGCCGGCCCAGCCCGTCCCGCACCGTCCCCCACCTCCCACACTGCTCCTCGCCTCGCTGTCGAACACCCCGCGCGCGCCGCACGCAGGCACCCGGCCCCCCCTCTCCCCCTGCTCGACAACGCGCCGCGCCCGCCGCGAGGATAAGGGCGAGCCCCGCAACCCTCTGGTGCCTCCCTCGCCCCACTCTTTCCCCTCCCTCGCTCGCTTACCGCCATGGCCGACGCGGCCATCGCCATTGCTCCATCGCCCGCGTAGCCACCGCCTCTGCCTCGCCACTGCGACGTGCCCACGAGCTCCGCCGTGCTCCTCTACGCCTCCTGCGCCGACGAACCGAAGCCGAACGCCTCTGCATCGCCGGCCTGCGTCGTCTTCTTCCTCGGATCCCCGCCACCGTTCGCCGTCGATTCTGGCTGCACCACGCCTTCCCCGCGCCCGCTCTGAACGGCTACGCCCCACTGTGAGCTCCTGCTCCTCCTCCCCCTCTCCATTAGCTCGCTAGAGTACCGTAGCCACCGCTCCGCGTTAGGCCGCACCCACCGCCGCGGACCTCGTCGCCGGCGACCGTCCGGCGACCTTTTGGTCATGTGCTGCTGCCCATTTGCTTCGCCGCGTCGCATGGACCCCGCCTAGCTCCTCACAACGCTTGAACGAGCGCCGTTTTGTCGATCCCGTAGTTCGCCCGAGAACCTCGCCGCCGACGAGCTCCTGGCGCTCAGCTCCGGCCTCCCCAGCACCCCGCACCGCCGCCATTCGACGCCCGACGACGAGCCGCGTCGAACGCGACCTACCCCAGCCCCTGAGACCCACCGTAGGCGAAACCCGAGCCAAGCCCGACTCGCGCCGCCGCGTTTTGGTTCGCCGGAGCTACTCCGGCGCATCGCCGGCCACCGCCGACGTGGCACCGGTGGGTCCCGCCCTGTGCCACTGACTGTGGGGCCCCGCGGGCCCCTTTGACCCCGTTGACCGGGGTCAACGCTGACGTGGCCGCCCTGTCTCACTGACATGTGGGGCCCGGTCATTTAAATGAATTTAAATAAATAGAAAATCTGTTAATTAGTTAATTAAATACTAATCAGTCACTGACTGCTGGGCCCCACCTGTTAATTAACTCAAATAATTAAATTAACCTCTCTGATTAAGCCACAGTGTATGAAATGTGGGTCCCACCTGTCAGGTTTGACTCTGGTCAGCCAGAGTTGACCTGCTGACGTCATGCTTAGGTCATGCTGATGTCATCGCAACACTGTTTCGGATAATGTTGATTTAAATAATTA
The DNA here is from genome assembly GCA_011799875.1 of Thinopyrum elongatum. NCBI lineage: Eukaryota > Viridiplantae > Streptophyta > Magnoliopsida > Poales > Poaceae > Thinopyrum > Thinopyrum elongatum. The sequence goes on from CM022301.1 coordinate 289,662,554, forward strand.
AATAAATTCCAGAAATTAATAAAAACTTTAGAAAATCATATTAAATAAACCGTAACTCCGATGAAAATAATTTATATATGAAACTTGCTTAGAATTTCGATACGAACCCGAATACGTCCTCCGTATTCCCGTCAGACGCCCGCAGCTATAAGAACATTGAACTTTTAGACCGTTTTCAGTAAATGAATAGTGCCCAACTTTAATTAAATAAATCCAAATAAATTCCTAAATTAACTAAATCATTTAGTTAGGCAGTAGAACACCCCGGCATATCATTTAGGCATGTCATACATATTGTTTGCATTATTGCCGTGAATTTATTGTTTCTCTCCCCCTCCTTCTCTCTCTCGATAGACGCTGAGACCGACGACGCTGCACCAGGATACGACTACACTACCGACGAGCAGCCCGTTGACGACCCCTCTCTCTTGCCAGAGCAACCAGGCAAGCCCCCCCCCTCTTGAGCATTCCAGATATCGCCCACTCTATTCTCCTGCTTGCATTAGATTTTGCTACTGTTAATGTATGCTCCTATTCTGATGCATAGCCTGCTGTTGTAACCTGTTCATTGCTACCTTACCTGCCTATGATAAACTGTTTAGTATAGGTTGGTAATGAACCATCAGTGACCCCACCACCTTATCCTTGTTGCCCCTGCTTGATCATCGACGACTCGATCAACGTGATCGTCGACCAGAGACCGACACCTCACTTCACACCCCTTAGTTGTACGACTCTGCATAGTAACTATCGAGTGCCAAGGGTGATACCTCGTAACGCACTCCCGATGAATACTCTGCAGTGTAGCTGTTCGGTCGTGGTCATCGAGGGTGATTCCTCCTTCTCCATTTCCGATACGACTCTGTCGTGCGACCCCTCAGTGTGAACCTCGAGGGTGATACCTCATACGTTCGCCCTGATGATTTCGTCGAGTGGAATCCGGCGAGGGTGATTCCTCGGGTTTCCCCCTTGATGTTATGACCACACGGTTACTTGACCTCTGTTACAGGCGGGTCCACCCTGGTGGGTACCCGCTGGGGATCTATGATTTTCGGGTGTGCCGGAAGGGCACTCGAGTGTGACATTGTGGCGGAGCATCAGAGACTCTGATTGTCTCCGCGTGATACTAATTGAGCCTATTGGATTTGGGTGTGTGATCTGAGTGGGTCGACGGGCCCTATACGCACTACCACCACGCAGGATAATGGTTATGGGACCCTCTGCGAAGTACGTTTCTCCCGAAAGCTCGTCTGACGTCACGATTCACCGTGCGGGCTGATTGTCGGGATTGGGCTGGATACTTCACTGACGAGTTCAGTGTCGCGCCTGCACCCCGGCCAGTCTCGCAATGCGCAGGGTGCCCAGGGCGATGGCCCGAGACCTCTGGGTGCATAGGTTAGTCCGGCGTGCTGACCTCTCTGCCGAGCCTAGGTAGGGCGCTGCTTCGTGTTGATCTTCCGAGGACGGGCATTACCCAGCAAGTGTGTCCGGCCAGAGTTGATCGAGCGTGTTGGGTAACAGTAGTGCACCCCTGCAGGGATGAATCTTCTATCGATAGCCGGTCCTACGGTAAAGGACGCTCAGTTTGTGTATCCTGATCTACTACTTAAACTGGATACTTGTTACTTAATTGAAGCTTCGAGATCGCTTTCTCGCTTGGGAGTCGAGGAAGGATCTTTAAGCTGTACTTCAACATGTTTGCTAAATAAAATGCTATTCTACTCTCTTCTACTGCTGCAAGATGATGGCCTTGTGAAGATGTTTGAAGATGCTAGTCTTCGATAGGACTAGGCCTTCTCTCTATTCTGGCATTTCTGCAGCCCAGTCCACTTATACAGCCTTTCTCCATTGATAATGTTGCATATGTAGTATAGATCCTTTCTTGCTGAGTACTTCGGATGAGTACTCACGGTTGCTTTACTTTCTCTTTTCCCCATATACCCCCACCTTGATGATACAACAGACGATGGAGTCCAGGAGCCAGATGCCACCACCGGAGCCTACTACCAGGAGGGTCCAGAGGGTACTTACTACTGGATCGAGCCAGATGACCAGGAGTAGGATCGGAGGCTCCCAGGCAGGAGGCCAACGCCTTTCGATCTAGTGTCGCTGTTTGTGCTAGCCTTCTTAAGGCAAAACTTGTCTAACTATGTCTGTACTCAGATAATATTTGTATGACTGACTTATGTATTCGGATCTTCAGATCCCTGGTCTGTAATATTGTGGACCTCCGTTTAAATTGTGTTAGAGTTGTGTTGTGATATCTTCCCGTGAGTCCCTGTGCTTGATCGTACATGTTTGCGTGTATGATTAGTGTACGATTGAGCCGGGGGCGCCACAAGTTGGTATCAGAGCCGACTGCCTGTAGGAAGCCCCCTTCCAATTCCTTGGCTGAAGTTGAGTTTAGACATCGAAAAACTAATTTACTAACTTGGCTGTGTGGCTTACGGGCCCACGTCGCCAACTGGGTGGTATTAGGATCTTTTATTCCTCGTCTATACTCTGGGGCTCTGATCTCTCTTCTACTCGGGTTAAATAAATTTTACTAACGCCGACAATTAGGATCTCGTAAATCCCGTCTACCCGGAGAGCTGGATATCTGTGCGATTTCCCTGTCATTGATCTAATTAGTCTGATAATCATTTTCCTTTTCATTGTTTTGTTTAACCTTTCTCTCCGAGTTGTATTATACTCCGAGTTGTGATTCGATAAGACCAGATTCTGCATCAGAGTGCACACGGAGAGTAGGATCCAGCAAGTTGATCGATCATCGGTGTTCTCTAAACTCGACCTGAGGTTGGGTTATCACCAGATCCGTGTCCGTGAAGAGGATATTCCCAAGACTGCATTCGTCACTCGTTATGGCTCCTATGAATACACCGTCATGTCATTTGGCCTAACGAATGCCCCAGCTACGTTCTCCCGTCTGATGAATTATATATTCATGGATTACCTCGACAAATTTGTCGTGGTTTATTTAGATGATATTCTGGTTTATTCTAAGAATAAAGAAGAACATGCTGAACACCTCCGTTTGGTACTAGAAAGGCTCCGAGAACACCAGTTGTATGCCAAGTATTCCAAATGCGAATTCTGGTTATCTGAAGTAACTTACCTTGGACATGTGATTTCCAAGGATGGAATTGCTGTTAACCCCGAACGAGTTCAGGCTATTCTTGACTGGACTCCCCCGAAGAATGTTAAGCAAGTCAGAAGTTTTCTCGGACTTGCTAGTTATTGCCGTCGATTCGTTGAGAATTTTTCCAAAATTGCAAAACCATTGACAAATCTGCATCACAAAGGTGTTAAGTTTGAGTGGACAGAAAAATGTCAAGAAAGCTTTCAGACACTAAAAGATAAATTGACATCTGCCCCAGTATTAGCACCCCCGGATTCCCAAAAGGATTTCGTGATATACTGCGATGCCTCCCGTCAAGGATTAGGCTGTGTCCTAATGCAAGAACGCAAGGTGATTGCTTATGCCTCCCGACAATTGCGTCCTCACGAAGAAAATTACCCAGTGCACGATCTCGAACTTTCTGCGGTTATTTATGCCCTGAAGCTATGGCGACATTACCTTCTCGGTAACCGTTGCGAGATATATACCGATCATCAAAGTTTGAAGTATTTGTATACTCAACCGGATCTGAACCTTCGTCAACAAAGATGGCTCGAGACAATAGCCGATTATGATATGAATATCTCATACACCCCTGGCAAGGCAAATGTAATGGCCGATGCGTTGAGCCGTAAGGCTTATTGCAGCAACCATATGGTTCAGGAATCACAACCTCTTCTTTATGAAGAGTTTCATAAATTGAACCTCCATATTGTTCCACAGGGTTATCTCAATACCCTCGTTGTCGAACCAGATTTAGAACACAGCATCAAGACTATGCAACGGTATGACTCTGAAGTTGAAAGGATCAAGCGATACCTTGAAAAAGGAAAACCGTCGGAGTTCCATCTTGATAATGATGGGATCCTATTTTTCCAACACCGTCTCTTCGTACCTAAGTTCAAAGATGAGAGAGAACACGTTATGATGGAAGCTCATGACACTCCTCTGTCAATTCATCCTGGTAGCACGAAGATGTACGTGACATTTGTCAGAGATACTGGTGGCCTAATATGAAGCGAGATATTGCTCGTTATGTTTCTGAGTGCGACGTTTGCCGCCGCGTTAAAGCTCAACATCAAAGGCCCGCAGGAACTCTGCAACCCCTTTCAATTCCTGAATGGAAATGGGACAAGGTCCAAATGGATTTCATTACTGGTTTTCCCAAATCCCAGAAGGGTCATGATGCTATTTTTGTCGTCATTGACCGATCCTCCAAGGTTGCTCACTTTCTGCCAGTTAAGGAGACAATCACTGCTAGCCAGTTAGCAGACTTGTATGTTTCCCGAATTGTGTCACTCCACGGTGTTCCGTTGGAGATCAGTTCTGATCGTGGCAGCCTCTTCACCTCCAGATTCTGGAATAGTTTCCAAGAAGCTATGGGAACACATCTGTCGTTCAGTACCGCTTTTCACCCTCAGTCACAGGGTCAAGTTGAACGAGTTAATCAAGTGCTCGAAGATATGCTTCGAGCTTGCGTCATCTCCTTCGGTAAGAAATGGGAGGAATCTCTCCCGTATGCCGAATTCTCTTACAACAATAGCTATTAGGCTAGTCTGAAGATGGCACCGTTTGAAGTTCTATACGGTCGTAAGTGTCGAACCCCTCTGAATTGGTCAGAAACTGGGGAACGCTCACTCGTCGGACCGGACATTATTCAGCAAGCAGAAGATCAAGTCCGTATTGTCCGTGAACATTTGAAAACTGCTCAGTCTCGTCAGAAGAGCAACTATGACCGAAAGCACCAGGAAATGGTCTATCAACCTGGCGAGCAAGCTTACCTCCGCGTCACTCCGTTGAAAGGCACTCATAGGTTCGGAATCAAAGGCAAGTTAGCTCCTCGCTACATTGGCCCGTTCCGTATTCTTGCCCGTCGAGGAGAGGTCGCATATCAATTGCAATTGCCGCCAAACCTTTCTCAAGTACATGATGTCTTTCATGTATCCCAACTCCGTCGCTGCTTCAAGGATCCTATCCGAGCTGTGGATCACGAAGTGCTTGAATTACGGGAAGATCTGTCTTATCCAGAATATCCCATCCATATTCTTGATGAAACTGAACGTCGGACTCGTCAAAAGTCAATCAAATTCCACAAGGTTCAGTGGTCAAATCATTCTGAAGATGAGGCCACTTGGGAACGCGAGGATCGTCTTCGCGAAGAATACCCCTCTTTCTTTCAGTCTTCCTCTTAATTCTCGGGACGAGAATTCTTAATAGATGAGGAGAATTGTAACACCCCCGGTGATTAGCAACAGTAATCACTTTTGATAATGACATGTCAGCATGATTAACAGTGCATAATCATCATTAGCATCATATTGCATTTCAACTTCTAACTCAAATTCAAATTTAAATGAAAGTGAAATATAAAAGTTGACCAACATAAAAACTAAAATGTTCAGTAAATAACAAATATTGCAGAGACCATTCTAAAATTGTAACCAACAGTTAATAAATTAATTAGGTGACCCAAACCTCTTTTAACAGTGGCTGAAAATAATATCTACAAGCCTTTTAATTAATCTAGATCGAATATGAAATGATGTTTTGCCCAAACTAGTTTTTGGTGTTAGGGTATATTGCACTGGTATTTAAGGACTAGCTCCCACTTTTTACAAAATCCATTTGGGGCCTAAACAATTAACAGAACAGAAAAGTAAAGGAAACAGAAAAAGAAAAAAGGGAAAAAGGCCTAAACGCGCTACTGTGCACTTAGGCCTGCTTGCTACAGCGCCGGCCCAGCCCGTCCTGCACCGTCCCCCACCTCCCGCACTGCTCCTCGCCTCGCTGTCGAACACCCCGTGCGCGCCGCACACACGCACCCGGCCCCCCCTCCCCCCCTGCTCGACAACGTGCCGCGCCCGCCGCGAGGATAAGGACGAGCCCCGCAGCCCTCTGGTGCCTCCCTCGCCCCACTCTTTCCCCTCCCTCGCTCGCTTACCGCCATGGCCGACGCGGCCATCGCCATTGCTCCATCGCCCGCGTAGCCACCGCCTCTGCCTCGCCACTGCGACGTTCCCACGAGCTCCGCCGTGCTCCTCTACGCCTCCTGCACCGATGAACCGAAGCCGAACGCCTCTGCATCGCCGGCCTGCATCGTCTTCTTCCTCGGATCCCCGCCACCGTTCGCCGTCGATTCTGGCTGCACCACGCCTTCCCCGCGCCCGCTCTGAACGGCTACGCCCCACTGTGAGCTCCTGCTCCTCCTCCCCCTCTCCATTAGCTCGCTAGCGTACCGTAGCCACCGCTCCGCGTTAGGCCGCACCCACCGCCGCGGACCTCGTCGCCGGCGACCGTCCGGCGACCTTTTGGTCATGTGCTGCTGCCCATTTGCTTCGCCGCATCGCATGGACCCCGCCTAGCTCCTCACAATGCTTGAACGAGTGCCGTTTTGTCGATCCCGTAGTTCGCCCGAGAACCTCGCCGCCGACGAGCTCCTGGCGCTCAGCTCCGGCCTCCCCAGCACCCCGCACCGCCGCCATTCGATGCGCGACGACGAGCCGCGTCGAACGCGACCTACCCCAGCCCCTGAGACCCACCGTAGGCGAAACCCGAGCCAAGCCCGACTCGCGCCGCCGCGTTTTGGTTCGCCGGAGCTACTCCGGCGCGTCGCCGGCCACCGCCGACGTGGCACCGGTGCGTCCCGCCCTGTGCCACTGACTGTGGGGCCCCGCGGGACCCTTTGACCCCGTTGACCGGGGTCAACGCTGACGTGGCCGCCCTGTCTCACTGACATGTGGGGCCCGGTCATTTAAATGAATTTAAATAAATAGAAAATCTGTTAATTAGTTAATTAAATACTAATCAGTCACTGACTGCTGGGCCCCACCTGTTAATTAACTCAAATAATTAAATTAACCTCTCTGATTAAGCCACAGTGTATGACATGTGGGTCCTACCTGTCAGGTTTGACTCTGGTCAGCCAGAGTTGACCTGCTGACGTCATGCTTAGGTCATGCTGATGTCATCGCAACACTGTTTCAGATAATGTTGATTTAAATAATTAAATAAATTCCGGAAATTAATAAAAACTTTAGAAAATCATATTAAATAAACCGTAACTCCGATGAAAATAATTTATATATGAAACTTGCTCAGAATTTCGATACGAACCCGAATATGTCCTCCGTATTCCCGTCAGACGCCCGCAGCTATAAGAACATTGAACTTTTAGACCGTTTTCAGTAAATGAATAGTGCCCAACTTTAATTAAATAAATCCAAATAAATTCCTAAATTAACTAAATCATTTAGTTAGGCAGTAGAACACCCCGGCATATCATTTAGGCATGTCATACATATTGTTTGCATTATTGCCATGAATTTATTGTTTCTCTCCCCCTCCTTCTCTCTCTCGATAGACGCCGAGACCAACGACGCTGCACCAGGATACGACTACACTACCGACGAGCAGCCCGTTGACGACCCCTCTCTCTTGCCAGAGCAACCAGGCAAGCCCCCCCCCCTTGAGCATTCCAGATATCGCCCACTCTATTCTCTTGCTTGCATTAGATTTTGCTATTGTTAATGTATGCTCCTATTTTGATGCATAGCCTGCTGTTGTAACCTGTTCATTGCTACCTTACCTGCCTATGATAAACTGTTTAGTATAGGTTGGTAATGAACCATCAGTGACCCCACCACCTTATCCTTGTTGCCCCTGCTTGATCATCGACGACTCGATCAACGTGATCGTCGACCAGAGACCGACACCTCACTTCACACCCCTTAGTTGTACGACTCTGCGTAGTAACTATCGAGTGCCGAGGGTGATACCTCGTAACGCACTCCCGATGAATACTCTGTAGTGTAGCTGTTCGGTCGTGGTCATCGAGGGTGATTCCTCCTTCTCCACTTCCGATACGACTCTGTCGTGCGACCCCTTAGTGTGAACCTCGAGGGTGATACCTCATACGTTCGCCCTGATGATTTCGTCGAGTGGAATCCGCCGAGGGTGATTCCTCGGGTTTCCCCCTTGATGTTATGACCACACGGTTACTTGACCTCTGTTACAGGCGGGTCCACCCTGGTGGGTACCCGCTGGGGATCTATGATTTTCGGGTGTGCCGGAAGGGCACTCGAGTGTGACATTGTGGCGGAGCATCAGAGACTCTGATTGTCTCCGCGTGATACTAATTGAGCCTATTGGATTTGGGTGTGTGATCTGAGTGGGTCGACGTGCCCTATACGCACTACCACCACACGGGATAATGGTTATGGGACCCTCTGCGAAGTACGTTTCTCCCGAAAGCTCGTCTGACGTCACGATTCACCGTGCGGGCTGATTGTCGGGATTGGGCTGGATACTTCACTGACGAGTTCAGTGTCGCGCCTGCACCCCGGCCAGTCTCGCAACGCGCAGGGTGCCCAGGGCGATGGCCCGAGACCTCTGGGTGCATAGGTTAGTCCGGCGTGCTGACCTCTCTGCCGAGCCTAGGTAGAGCGCTGTTTCGTGTTGATCTTCTGAGGACGGGCATTACCCAGCAAGTGTGTCCGGCCAGAGTTGATCGAGCGTGTTGGGTAACAGTAGTGCACCCCTGCAGGGATGAATCTTCTATCGATAGCCGGTCCTACGGTAAAGGACGCTCAGTTTGTGTATCCCGATCTACTACTTAAACTGGATACTTGTTACTTAATTGAAGCTTCGGGATCGCTTTCTCGCTTGGGAGTCGAGGAAGGATCTTTAAGCTGTACTTCAACATGTTTGCTAAATAAAATGCTATTCTACTCTCTTCTACTGCTGCAAGATGATGGCCTTGTGAAGATGTTTGAAGATGCTAGTCTTCGATAGGACTAGGCCTTCTCTCTATTCTGGCATTTCTGTAGCCCAGTCCACTTATACAGCCTTTCTCCATTGATAATGTTGCATATGTAGTATAGATCCTTGCTTGCTGAGTACTTCAGATGAGTACTCACGGTTGCTTTACTTTCTCTTTTCCCCATATCCCCCCACCTTGATGATACAACAGACGATGGAGTCCAGGAGCCAGATGCCACCACCGGAGCCTACTACCAGGAGGGTCCAGAGGGTACTTACTACTGGATCGAGCCAGATGACCAGGAGTAGGATCGGAGGCTCCCAGGCAGGAGGCCAACACCTTTCGATCTAGTGTCGCTGTTTGTGCTAGCCTTCTTAAGGCAAAACTTGTCTAACTATGTCTGTACTCAGATAATATTTGTATGACTGACTTATGTATTCGGATCTTCAGATCCCTGGTCTGTAATATTGTGGACCTCCGTTTAAATTGTGTTAGAGTTGTGTTGTGATATCTTCCCGTGAGTCCCTGTGCTTGATCGTACACGTTTGCGTGTATGATTAGTGTACGATTGAGCCGGGGGCGCCACAATTGTGGAGTAGTAATTAGATGATGGGTTGCTAGAGATACATAAGATTAAACCCTAGTTTATGCGTTATTCCGTAAGGGGCTGATTTGGATCCATACGTTTCATGCTATGGTTAGATTTATCTTAATTCTTCTTTCATAGTTGCGGATGATTGCGAGAGGGGGTAATCATAAGTGGGAGGCTTGTTCAAGTAATAACAACACCCAAGCTCCGGTCCACCCACATATCAAATTATCAAAGTAACGAACGTGAATCAAACAAACATGATGAAAGTGACTAGATGAAATTCCCATGTGTCCTCAAGAATGCTTTGCTTGCTATAAGAGAAAGTTTCGGCCAGTCATTTGCTATAAAAAGGATTGGGCTACCTTGGTGCACCTTTGTTACAATTTCTACTTGTTGCTCGTTACAAATTACCTTGCTAGTATCAAACTACTTGTTACCCATAATTTCAGTGCTTGCAGAAAATACCTTGTTGAAAACCGTTTGTCATTTCCTTCTGCTCATCGTTGGGTTCGACACTCTTACTTATCAAAAGGACTATGATTGATCCCCTATACTTGTGGATCATCAAGACTCTTTTCTGGAGCCGTTGTCGGGGAGTGAAGCGCCTTTCTTAAGTGGAATTTGGTAAGGAAACATTTATATTATGTGCTGAAATTTACTGTCATTTTTTACTATGGAAAACAATCCTTTGAGGGGTTTGTTCGGGGTATCTTCACCTCGACCGGAAGCACAAAGAGTTTCCCCTCAACCTACTGCACCTACTGAAAATATTTATTATGAGATTCCTTCGGGTATGTTAGAGAAACTTCTAGATAATCCTTATGTAGGAGATGGAACGATACATCCTGATATGCACTTAATCTATGTGGATGAAATTTGTGGATTGTTTAAGCTTGCAGGTTCATCCGAATATAGAGTTAAGAAGAAGGTATTCCCTTTATCTTTGGAGGGAAAGGCATTGACATGGTATAGGCTATGTGATGATGTTGGAACGTAGGATTGGAACCGATTGAAATTGGAATTTCATCAGAAGTTTTATCCAATGCATCTGGTTCATCGTGATCGGAATAATATATATAATTTTTGGCCTCGTGAAGAAGAAAGTATCACTCAAGCTTGGGGGAGGCTTAAGTACATGATGCACACATGCCCCAATCATGAGCTCTCAAGAGAAAATATTATTCAGAATTTTTATGCTCAGCTTTCTCATAATAATCAATCCATGCTCAATTCTTCTTCTGCTGGTTCTTTTATGAAGAAAACTATTAAATTCAAGTGAAATCTTTTGGAAAGAATTAAACGCAACTCTGAAGATTGGGAGTTCGACAAAGGTAAAAAGTCAGGTATAAATCTTGAGTTTGATTGTGTTAAATCTTTTATGGAAACTGATGCTTTTCATAAGTTTAGTGCTAAATATGGACTTGACTCTGAGATAGTAGCTACATTTTGTGAATCTTTTGCTGCTCATGTGGATCTCCCTAAGGATAAGTTGTTTAAATAGCATCCTCCTATTAAAGAAAAGATAGAGAAACCCGTTATAGTTAATGATGAAACTATCATTTACAATGTTGATCCAGTTGTGCCTACTGCTTATATTGAGAAACCTCCTTTTCCCGTTAGGATTAACGAACACGTTAAAGCTACAATCGTGGTTAATAAAAGTAATATTAGAACACCTAGACCCTCTGAACAAATTAAGGTTGAACCTGATATTGCAATGGTTAAATATCTCTTGGTTGATAATTTTGATGGGCATGCTATTTATTTTTGCGATGATGCTGCTAGAATTGCCAAACCCGTTAGAAATGAACGCGATAAGCTAGATAAGAATAAACCCGTAGTGGGCATGCCTGTTGTTTCTGTTAAAATTGGAGATCATTATTATCACGGTTTATGTGATATGGGTGCTAGTGTCAGTGCTATTCCGTATCAAGAAATTATGAATGATATTGCACCTGCTGAGATTGAAGGTATTGATGTCACTATTAAGCTAGCAAATAGAGACACTATTACACCGCTTGGGATTGTTCGAGATGTTGAAGTCTTGTGTGGTAAGATCAAATACCCTACTGATTTCTTAGTACTTGGTTCACAACAAGACAATTTTTGTCCCATTATATTTGGTAGACCTTTCTTGAATACCGTTAATGCTGAAATTGATTGTGTTAAAGGGAAGGTTAGAGTTAAATTTTGTGATGTATCTCATGAGTTCAATTTCTCTAAGTTTAATAGACAACCACATGAAAAAGAATTGTCTAGTAAAGATGAAATTATTGGTCTTGCTTCTATTGTTGTTCCTCCTACCGATCCTTTAGAACAATATTTGCCAGACCATGAAAATGATATGCATATGAATGAAAGGAATGAAATAGATGATATATTTTTCAAATAAGTACCTATAATCCTTAAACACAACTTGCCTGTTGAAACTCTTGGGGACCCTCTTCCACCTAAGAGTGGTCTCGTGTGTTGGGGATATACCCCACGGTATGACCCGGCCAGGAATGACCTGGCATCCCATGGCGGTTTGTCTTTGGGCTAAGCTATGGGGGCCGTAAGGACAATGAAGTTCAAGGCCCAGGAGGCGACTCATGGAGCGGGCCGGCTTGACAAAGAGATAAAGGAAACTCCCTTACTTGGGAGGTAAGATAAGTAGGAAACAGAATAGGGCACGGGTTAATATTACGATCCGGACTCTATTGTAAACTCAGGGCCTCAACCTATATATAAAGGGGAGCCCCTGAGGTAGAAAGGACTAAGTTACAAGCTCTCGAGTACTATGTTAGCCAAGTCGCATCCTTGTAATCGAGATCTAAAGCAATAATCAATCAAGCAGGAGTAAGCTTTTACCTCCACCATGAGGGGTCGAACCTGGGTAAACCCGCATCTCTCGATTCCAATCAACCCCGTTCAAGCTACTACCTAGTAGCGATGGCCTCACGACTAAGTCCTTTTTTGAGGACATCTGCCGTGACAAAACCATGACAGTTGGCGCCCACCGTGGGGCTATCGCTTGGTGGTGTTGAGTTCTTGGAGGGAGCTCTCCCAGGGATCGAGGGATATGCAATCGGCCGCATGACCAAGAGTCGCCACAGCACGCTCTACATCGACGATTCAAGCTGGGGCCCCGAGGCCAACTCAATCGAGTACGGGTACAGGGTCCCCTTCGGTAAGATTCGCGTCTTCATCAGCAAAATCGGTGAATCAAAACCCGGGCCAGACATCTACACCGACATCGTCGAGCCGGCTCGGCGCACGCAACCTGCCTGGGCTCAAGTCGGTCGGAATCACGTCTTCGTTGGCTTCACCCAGGGAGTCGATCTTGCGGACAACTCCGCGTCTGGTGGGGACACCCTCGTCTACTCCGATGGTGAGTCATCAGTCGAGTCACTGAGTCGATCCTCCCGCTATATGACGGTAGACTTGGGGGCTACTCCGATGATGAGCCGGCTCCAGGTGACCACGAGCCGCTCCATCAAACCACCATCTACATGGAAGGCACAGCGCCGGCTCTTGACTCTACGGCAGCAGGCGCCATGACAGGAACCGGCACCTCAACACCGTCTCCAAGCGCGTCCGGTTCAACCGTACCGCCGGCTCAAGTGTTGGCAGGTTTGGCAGCCGCCTTAGCAACGCTCCTTGAATCACGAGTGACTACGAAAAATCAGGCAGAACGCAATACAGAGGTAAGAAAACTCCGTGAGCAGATGGCCAAGGTTCAGGAGGATATCAATGCTGAGATCGCTTGAATGGTGGAACTACAGACTCAGCTTCACAGCGAGGTAGAACGCCTAAACACTGGTACAGTGAGGTGTTATACAAACAGTTTTTAACCCCTTTCCGTGACGGCATTTTGAACCATCGTCGAGTGAGTGTGTGCGATAGGGGGGGTCCTTCCCACACGACCCAGAAACCGTCGGGGAAAGGTCCTCTGGTCACACACGCTAGCCAAAATGAGATCGTGTGCGACGGGCGAGCGATCAAATACAATTATACAGGCCCAATCGGTTCTGGTCGTAAGTACATCCCATCCCACACAGTCAGTCCCAGACAAACGTTTCCGTTTTAATGTACATTCCACACAGTCAATCCAAGGAATACGTTTCCGTTCTTATGTACACTAAGAAGTACGTTTCCGTTTGTATGTACATCCCACACAGTCAATCCAGGGAAAACGTTTCCGTTCGTATATACATCCCACACAGTTTTATGTATAGCCTCGTGTGTGGTAGGTGTAACAATCACACACGCTCTGCCTCAGTTAACCATTTGCTTTTATTCAACTACATCACACATGATTCGATGAAGAAAACTGTATGGCATTGGGCTATCCATCATAACCGCTTTTACTGCTAGAACCGTTTGCAAAGTTCCATGACCCATTTAGCAGGTTTATTAGTTTACAATTAATAATTCCAGTATTACGCAAATTCACATTTCATATCGAGCAGCTGTTTGCCAATTTCATATCAGGCACATAAATATATTTTAACATCACAGTACGATAGCTACCTGAAAACAGCATAGTACAGCATATAGCTAGTTCACCTTCATAAGAACAATATATTCATTTCCTAATCGAGATCATCCAGGCTCGTCTTATCCACCTCTGCTTTCAGTTCAGTAAGAACCTGTTTTGCACTGACCAACTGGGAAAGTGCATTCTCCTTCGCCAACACCATCTTAGCAAAGTCTAATTTAAAAAATCTGAGCTCACTCTCCATCTTCCTCTTTTTTTCCCGCATCTTGAAATATTCTTCAGCGTTGAGAACACTTTCTCTAAGCCTACCTCTGTTCTCTTCCTTATACATGCTCCAGAGCTTTGCTAGGCACGTCCTCAAAGACTATGGCCACTCTTGATCAACCCACTCCAGGTAAGAACACTTCCGTTCATCCTATAATATTTAAAACTAGATCAGTAACAATTGTAGGGGAAATGGGTTTTTAGCAACATAGAAAATCACCAAATACATATTTTAAAAAACTGAAGAAACAGGTTAATTATGACATATCTTCTCAAAAAGATCAATGTGCAAATGAATTAATTGCTACCGAGACAACAACCAAATTCTGAAACATCAGAAGCTATAATTAACTACAACAACGCTACAAGTTCTTAGTCATGTACTATAAATAGCAAATTGAACATTTTATGAGGAAGCTAAATATAACTGCAACAGCATAGCGACAGTGTTTGTATGACATCAAATTGATACTAACAGGTGTGTACATGCACAAATTTAGTAACATAGAACTAATAGCACTAAGGCCGTCCACTATGTATGCCAAAACCGGTGTCAAGACAACTGTTGCTACATTTGGTACCGGTGCCCTGCACTGGCGAGCCGATGCAGCGGAAAAAAATCAGGGAACCAGACTCCGGAGCACCTAGTTGCTCCGATGCCCAGTTCCTTCGTGCCATAAAGATTTAGTATTTTACTGCTTGGCTGCTCGGATGTGTGGACCAAAGTTGGCTGCACAAACTGCTGAAGCGGTGCCAAATAATTTTCTAATGGAACCGCTGATGAGATGGCAACATTTTTAGATACTAGGTACAAACTGTGACACTGTCTTAACATCCAGAATAACATAGCATAGTGACAGTGTCTGAATCACATCTAACAAATGATTTGTAACAATGAAAGTGGGGCTAACCTTCTCCGCGCATGCCAGAAACTTCCTCCCACTGTCCACAGATTCAAATGCAACTAACTTCATGCATGGAGATTGATGGTGACAACGAGCAGGCAGATCTTCAGCCACCCCGCTCCATTCGTTGCAACTGATGGTCCTAGGGAGCTACAAGAGGAAGAAATGACTCAAATCGACCGCCGGGTTAAAATCCTTCATTCCAAGTCATAACCCAAGAGAGAGAGAGAAGAGAGGCATACCCGGGTGGTGAAAGAGTCGTCGTCGAAGGAGGAACCGCTGGAGAGGTCATTGAAGAAGACCATGGCGACCCCGGCGGTAGGATGCGAGACGGCGAGAGCGAGGAAGTGGCTATAGCTTCGGAAGGAAGGAAGGAGGAAACAGGGGAAATGTGACTTGTGGTCGGGGAGAAAAGGGGGTGGGGAAGGGGGGGTAGATATTTCGGCGGTAGGCCAAAAATTTTGAAATGTGGAGGGAAACTTTGCGTGCGGTGCCGCCGGACACCATTCACTTTGAATGATTGTGTGCATCGCAAACGATTCTTCTGCTTTACGCGCATGGGATGAGTTTGATAATTCAAATTTTGGTGGAAATTTCCCTGGGTACTGTCCTCATTCATGTCATTGTATAATTTAACATCGCTTGCTAATTTGGGCACACAAAAGAGCGTACAGCACACAAACCACACTTACTGAATCGAGCAATTTTAGTAATTAAACAAAGCCAGTTGACCTAAACATTGCTCTAACAAAAGACCAACATTAAAAACAAAGCCTAACTACGCATAATTTTAACAAAGCCGCCGCCGCGCCGGCCTATGCATTGCCGATGTGAGATGAGACGTCGATGACTTATCCTGGTGACATGCCGCCCTTGGTGGACTCCGCGTCCCCCCTGCTGAAGTCAACCGCGTCCTCGTCCTTGTCCTCGTCCTCGGCGCCGCCCTCAAGGTTATAGTACTCGTAGTAGTGGCTGCGCCAGAGCTCGCGTTGGTACTCCACCGCCGATTCCTCGATGGATAGACTCTTCTCTACCTCGACCTTGGCCACGCGCAACTCCTCCTCCCGGCGCTCCTCGATCTCCGACGCCTCCTACATCTCCAGCTCCCGCTCGGCGATCTCATGAGGAAGCAGGTGCTCCATGGCCACCACTGCCTTTTCGGACGTGGGTTGCATGCTGGATTCCGAGGTGGCCTGGAATATCTTGGCATGTGCGTCCTTGATCTTGGCGTGGATGGCCTCGACCAGGGCCAGGGCGACATCGGCGGCACGGACGATAGCTCGAGCGCTCTTGGCGTTTGCAGCCGCCGTCGCAGCAGCTGCTGCAGCCATCTCGGCTGCTGCACCTGCCCTGTCGTCTGCCGCTGACGCCCTCTCGACGGATGCGGACGTGCTCAATGCGGATGCGGCGGCACTCTCGGCGTAGGCGGCGGCGCTCTCGGCGCAGGCGGCGGCGCTCGGGGAGGATGCGGCCACCGTACGGGCCCTCACGAAGCATTTCCACGGTGTCATCTTTGCAAGAAGGGGTTGCGGGAATGGGGATCGGGATTCATGGATTCGAGGGTTGCCGGCACTGGAGCAGACGAGCTGGTGAAGCTTAAGGAGGAAGACTTAAATAGACCCATGAATTTTCATCGCAAACGGTTCCTACAAAAAAACTGTGTGTGATGTTGTTGATATTTTTTATTAGCTGTGAAAGATGAATTTGGAGTAAAGTGGCAATGGATGGTGTTTTAAATGTATGAGAAAATTTGTAGTACTAATAAAACTGTCATGTCTAAATTTGGAAAAATTCCGGGGTCATTTGACCTTTTAAGACATTTAAGTGATTTTCTAGCCATTTAATGACCGTAATTCAAATTTGAACTACATCTACATGCAATGGGTAACCATAACGGTTTGAAAAATCATATTTGTGTACTTGTGTGTGAGTTAATTCCATGTCCAGTAAATTGGAAGGAATTTTCAAACATATTGGTCTCACGGCTATGACACAAAGCATGGAGTGCCATGGCATTTAAATTCCAAAAAATTAAAAAAGATCAGAAACACATGAAACCTTGTTTGATGTAATGTCATGCCACCAAGATGATGTGGTAAATTTTTTGGCATGTTTGACGAAAGTTTGGACACACACCCCTCACAAACCGAGCAACTCACTAGAAGGCTCGTGGTTCCGAGAGGGAACAATGCATGTTTGATGACGAACGGGAGATAGCTTCCTTTTACGGCCTTCAAAAATTTTCTACAGTTAACGTGCACTAATACAACTATCATGTCAAAATTTGGAAAATTTCAGAGGTCATTTGACCTTTTAAAGACATTTAAGTGATTTTCTAGCCATTTAATGACCGTAATTCAAATTTGAACTACATCTACATGCAACAGCTAACCATAATGGTTTGAAAAATCATATTTGTGTACTTGTGTGCAAGTTAATTCCATGTGTAGTAAATTGGAAGGAATTTACAAACATATTGGTGTCACGGCCTGGACACATGCATGGAGTGCCATGGCATTTAAATTCCAAAAAAATAAAAAAAGATTAGAAACACATGAAACCTTGCTTGATGTAATGTCATGCCACCAAGATGATGTGGTAAAAATTTGGCATGTTTGACGAAAGTTTGGGCACACACCCCTCACAAACCGAAGCAACTCACTAGAAGGCTCGTGGTTTCGAGAGGGAATAATGCATGTTTGATGACAAACGGGAGATAGCTTCCTCTTATGGCCTTCAAATTTTTTCTACATTTAACGTGCACTAATACAACTATCATGTGAAAATTTGGAAAATTCTAGGGTTCATTTGACCTTTTAAAGACATTTAAGTGATTTTCTAGCCATTTAATGACCGTAATTCAAATTTGAACTACATGTACATGCAACGGCTAACCATAACGGTTTGAAAAATCATATTTGTGTACTTGGGTGCGAGTTAATTCCATGTGCAGTAAATTGGAAGGAATTTACAAACATATTGGTGTCACGGCCTGGACACATGCATGGAGTGCCATGGCATTTAAATTCCAAAAAATTAAAAAATGATCAGAAACACATGAAACCTTGCTTGATGTAATGTCATGCCACCAAGATGATGTTGTAAAAAATTTGGCATGTTTGACGAAAGTTTGGACACAAACCAGAGCAACTCACTAGAAGGCTCGTGGTTCCGAGAGGGAACAATGCATGTTTGATGACGAATGGGAGATAGCTTCCTCTTATGGCCTTCAAATTTTTTCTACATTTAGCGTGCACTAATACGACTATCATGTGAAAATTTGGAAAATTCTAGGGGTCATTTGACCTTTTTAAGACATTTAAGTGATTTTCTAGCCATTTAATGACCGTAATTCAAATTTGAACTACATCTACATGCAATGGCTAACCATAACGGTTTGAAAAATCATATTTTGTGTACTTGTATGCGAGTTAATTCCATGTGCAGTAAATTGGAAGGAATTTACAAACATATTGGTGTCACGGCCTGGACACATGCATGGAGTGCCATGGCATTTAAATTCTTAAAAATTAAAAAATGATCAGAAACACCTGAAACCTTGCTTGATGTAATGTCATGCCACCAAGATGATGTGGTAAAAAATTTGGCATGTTTGACGAAAGTTTGGACACACACCCCTCACAAACCGGAGCAACTCACTAGAAGGCGCGTGGTTCCGAGAGGGAACAATGCATGTTTGATGACGAACGGGAGATAGCTTCCTCTTATGGCCTTCAGAATTTTTCTAGATTTAACATGCACTAATACAAATGTCATGTGAAAAACTGGAAAATTCCAGGGGTCATTTAACCTTTTTAAGACATTTAAGTGATTTTCTAGCCATTTAATGATCGTAATTCAAATTTGAACTACATCTACATGCAACGGCTAACCATAACGGGTTGAAAAATCATATTTGTGTACTTGTGTGTGAGTTAATTCCATGTGCAGTAAATTTGAAGGAATTTTCAAACATATTGGTGTCACGGCCTGGACACATGCATGGAGTGCCATGCCATTAAAATTCCAAAAAATTAAAAAATGATCAGAAACACATGAAACCTTGCTTGACATAATGTCATGCCACCAAGATGATGTGGTAAAAAAATTGGCCTGTTTGACGAAAGTTTGGACACACACCCCTCACAAACCAGAGCAAGTCACTAGAAGGCTCATGGTTCCACGAGGGAACAATGCATGTTTGATGACGAATCGATGATAGCTTCCTCTTATGGCCTTCAAAAAAATTCTACAGTTAACATGCACTAATACAACTGTCATGTCAAAATTTCGAAAATTTTAGGGGTCATTTGACCTTTTTAAGACATTTAAGTGATTTTCTAGCCATTTAATGACCGTAATCCAAATTTTAACTACATCTACATGCAGCGGCTAACCATAACGGTTTGAAAAAAAATATTTGTGTACTTGTGTGCGAGTTAATTCCATGTGCAGTAAATTGGAACGAATTTTCAAACATATTGGTGTCACGGCTTGGACACATGCATGGAGTGCCATGGCATTTAAATTCCAAAAAATTAAGAAATGGTCAGATGATGTAAATATCTGGTGTTCAAAACAGAAAATGTAAAGATCTGGCAAGACAACCGGGCCCCACATGATTGGTACTCTATTTCGCGCCTCGAGGTTTGGAAGGTGAGTGGCTGCTACTTCTTGAGCTTGTGTTGATTTTTCCCTTGAAGAGGAAAGGGTGATGCAGCAAAGTAGAGATAAGTATTTCCCTCGGTTAAGAACCAAGGTATCAATCCAGTAGGAGGCACAAGCAAGTCTCCAATCTATGCACCTAGACAAACTAACAAACACTAGCACACAACGCGAAAAAGGGGTTGTCAATCCCTTCACGGTCACGAACAAGAGTGAGATCTGATAGAGATAGGTATAAAAGATAAATAAAAGAGCAAACTAAAGTAAATATAAATAAATTGCAGCAAGGTATTTTTGGGGTTTTTGGTTTATAGATCTAAAAATATATGATGGAAAATAGACCCGGGGGCCATAGGTTTCACTAGAGGCTTCTCTCTTGAAAGAAAGCATACGGTGGGTAAACAAATTACTGTCGAGCAATTGATAGAAAAGCGCAAAGTTATGACGATATCCAAGGCAATGATTATGAATATAGGCATCACGTCCGTATCAAGTAGACCGACTCTTGCCTGCATCTACTACTATTACTCCACACATCGACCGCTATCCAGCATGCATCTAGAGTATTAAGTTCGTAAGAACGGACTAACGCCTTAAGTAAGATGGCATGATGTAGAGGGATAAACTCAAGCAATATGATGAAAACCCCAACTTTTTACCCTTGATGGTAACAATACAATACGTGCCTCGCTACCCCTACTTTGTCACTGGGTGAGGACACCGCAAGATTGAACCCAAAACTAAGCACCTCTCCCATTGCAAGAAATACCAATCTAGTTGGCCAAACCAAACCGATAATTCGAAGAGAAATACAAAGATATTTAATAATGCATAAAAGAGTTCAAAGAAGACTCAAATAATATTCATAGATAATCTGATCATAAATCCACAATTCATTGGATCTCAACAAACACACCGCAAAAGAATATTACATCGAATAGAACTCCAAGAACATCGAGGAGAACATTGTATTGAAGATCAAAGAGAGAGAAGAAACCATCTAGCTACTAGCTATGGACCCGTAGGTCTGTGGTAAACTACTCACGCTTCATCAGAAGGGCAGCAAGGTTGATATAGATGCCCTCCATGATCGAATCCCCCTCCGTCAGGGTGCCGGAAAAGGCCCCAAGATGGGATCTCACGGGAATAGAGGCTTGCGGCGGCGGAAAAGTATTTTGGTGGATGCTTCTGTTGGTTTGGGAATTTATAGTGCAAAGATTAGGGTTGGAGGACTCCCGAGGGGCCCACAAGCCCTCAGGGTGCCCCCCTGGGGCACGCCTAGGAGGCTTGTGGCCTCCTCAGGAAGCTTCTAGCCCCCTCTCCAAGTTCTCTGGATGTCTTCTGGTCCAAGAAAAATCATCATGAAAGTTTTATTCTGTTTCGACTCCGTTTGATATTCCTTTTCTGTAAAACTAAAAAACAAGGAAAAAACAGAAACTGGCACTGGGCTCTAGGTTAATAGGTTAGTCCCAAAAATAATATAAAATAGCATAATAATGCATATAAAACATCCAAAACAGATAATATAATAGCATGCAACAATAAAAAATTATAGATACGTTGGAGACGTATCAGTGGCACGGGTTATTAATCAGACACGATTCTGTATTGGAAACTGTCAGCTATTATGTTCACACACGGCTTTTGATGCGGGAATTGTGTGTAATTCAAACTACAATACTCGTAAATTCCGGCGACCGGCGTGTGTACTGTTCCCGTCGATCTAGATTCCGGCCACCAATAAATACTACCTTGCTCACGTCATCCCGCCTGCATTCTCATCTACACCCTCCCCTCGCTTGCCCTCTCTCTCTCTCTCTCTCTCAAATCTCTGCCATGGCGCCGCCGATCTTCCCACGCGTCGACGAGGAGGCGCCGCCCCCGAGGAGGCTCAGTCGAAGAGCAGCGATGAGGAGGACCCCTACGCGCAGCCGGACGAGGTTGCGCCGGACCCCCCCAACTTTGGAGTGGTTTTGGGGCCAGTACAATCTTTGTCTGTGGAAGTCGCTGTCGCCGGCTGAGAAAGCCAGGCAAGTGGCGTTCAAGAAGGAGATGGCGGAGGAGGAAGCCAGGTACCAGGCGGCCTGTGAAGCCCGTGATGCCGCCTGAAAAAAGGAGGCGGTGGAGCTTTGGGGGCGGGCTCGTCGTCGTGTGGAGGAGGTGGACTGATACGTCTCCATCGTATCTACTTTTCCTAATGCTTTTACTCTTGTTTTGGACTCTAATTTGCATGATTTGAATAAACTAACCCGGACTGACACCGTTTTTAGCAGAACTACCATGGTGTTGTTTTTTGTGCAGAAATAAAAGTTCTCGGAATGGAACGAAACTTTTTGGAGATTTTTTATGAAAGAAAGAAAAAATACTGGAGCCAAGAACCACCAGAGGGGGGGCCCTGGGTGAGCACAACCCACCAGGGCGTGCCCCCCTCCTGGCGCGCCCAGGTGGGTTGTCCCCACCTGGTGGCTCCGCAGACCCTATCTCCGACGCTATAAGTCACATTTTCGGAGAAAAAAATCAGGGAGAAAGAATTATCGCGTTTCACAAGACGGAACCACCGCCACCTCCTGTTCTTCATCGAGAGGCCAGATCTGGAGTCCGTTTGGGGCTCCGGAGAGGGGAATCTTTGATCTTCATCATCACCAACCCTTCTCCATCGCCAATTCCATGATGCTCCCCACCGGGAGTGAGTAATTCCTTCGTAGGCTCGCTGGTCGGTGAGGGAGTTGGATGAGATTCATCATGTAATCGAGTTAGTTTTGTTAGGGCTTGATCCCTAGTATCCATTATGTTCTGAGATTGATGTTGCTATGACTTTGCCATGCTTAATGCTTGTCACTTTGGGCCCGGGTGCCATGATTTCAGATCTGAACCGTTTATGTTCTCACCATTATATCTATGTTCTAGATCCGATCTTGCAAGTTATAGTCACCTATTATGTGTTATGATCCGTAAACCCCGGAGTGATAGTATTCGGGATACTTTCCGGTGATGACCGTAGTTTGAGGAGTTCATGTATTCACTATGTGCTAATGCCTTGTTTCGGTTCTCTATTAAAAGGAGGCCTTAATATCCCTTAGTTTCCTTATGGACCGCGCTGCCACGGGAGGGTAGGACAAAAGATGTCATGCAAGTTCTTTCCATAAGCACGTATGACTATTTGGAATACATGCCTACATTATATTTATGAACTGGAGCTAGTGCCGTATCGCCCTAGGTTATGACTGTTATATGATGAATATCATCCAACGAATTCACCGATCCAACGCCTACGAATTTTCCACATATTGTTTCTGCTAAGTTACTATTGCTATTGCTGCTGTCACAACTGCTACAAAACCATTGCTATCATTGTTACCGTTACCATTACTGTTACTACCATTATCAATATTATCATATTACTTTGCTACTGATCATATTGCTGCAGATAATTAATCTCCATGTGTGGTTGAATTGACAACTCAGCTGCTAATACTTGCAAATATTCTTTGGCTCCCCTTGTGTCGAATCTATAAATTTGGGTTGAATACTCTACCTTTGAAAACTGTTGTGATCCCCTATACTTGTGGGTTATCAAGACCTTTTTCTGGCGCCGTTGCCGGGGAGCATAACTATATTTGTTGAGTCACTTGGGATTATTATCAATTTATCACTATGAAGAATCTGAAGGATACCAAGACTAAGATTTTTCCCTCTAAGACGAGGGGAGGTAAGGAACTGCCATCACACATTGCACTTGATTTGCCTTCTATTTTTAGTAGACTTGCAACACCACCACATGCTATTAATCCTGATATGTCGCAAGTTATTGATGATGCTACTTCTATGAATGTTACTCATGATGATGCTAGTACCTTGCTTGATGATGGTGTGCCACTAGGTGATTTTCTTGATGAACAAATTGCTAGAACTAAAGAGAATGAAATTGCTGAAACTGATGAAATGCATGAAACTAAAAATCTTGAAACACGTATTAGACCTAGCTCTCCTAGATATGAATTGCCTAAGGTACCTGAAGGTTATGTTATGGATGAGGAGACAGCTAGAGATTTTCTTGCTTGCAATGATCAAGATGACCTTAAGAAATTATTATGCAAACTGAAAGAGAAATCTTTGAATGCTAGAATGAAATGTGATCCTAAGTTTGCTACTTCACCTATCTTTGTTGATGATAAGGATTATGAATTATCTGTCGACCCAGAGTTGATTATGTAAGTGCATCTAGTGCCCCTTAGTGATTTTGGTGTATTGAAGACTTATAGGTTAAGGGACTAATGTGTTTGTGAGTGTACACAGGTCTATAAGTCTATGAGGAGTTTGTTATTTACGATGAATGTCGACCCCTAAAAATGAATGTCTTCAACTGAAGACTTTGGTTTTCTTGAAGACTTTGAAAGTGAAGAAATTGGTGTGACCCTGAAGACTTGATATTCATGCGAGGATTATGAAGCGTGAAGACTTTTGTTTTCGTAGTTTCATTTTCTTCTTCTTGAGTCATAGGAAACACCGTACTGTTAAAGGGGGTCGCGGTAAAACTAAGGAAAAGTTTCCAAGTGATGCTCAACTCAAAATCCTACACCTACCCAATCCTTTCGAGTGAAGCCATTGGAAATCTCATTCAGTTTTGTCAAGTTCTTCAGTGACAGAGACGAAGTTCTTCTGTTCTCTGAGGAATTTGTCCTGACTGAGGAGTTAGGAATTCGCCAGTGCAGATTGCCTACAAGTGAGGAACATGATAGCCCTGAGGAATTTGATACTCAAATATCCGACCGTTGCTGTGCTGCGCGCCAGCTGTCCAAATATCCTACCCACCTAACGGTCATATCATTGAAGGGCATTTATGTCTTATCATGTCGGGCTGCTACCTAGGCTATAAATAGCCGCCCCCTACAACCACTAGCTGGTTGGCTGCTCCGAGAGATAGATTGACACTTGTCATTTAGAGCATCCCATCCTCCGAGGACTTTGAGCGAAATTCATCAAGTGAGGAAAAACCCAAAAACCCAAACACCTACAAACCCAAAGTGATTGAGCATCACTGAAGAGATTGTTCCTGTGTGGAACCGACACTTGTTACCTTTGAGGACTGTGCATCCTCCAGACGGTTAGGCGTCATGGTCTAGAGCATCCAAGAGGAAATTGTGGATTGCCGAGTGACCGAGTATGTGAAGGTTTGGAAGTCACCTGAAGACTTACCACGAGTGATTGGGCGAGGTCTGTGTGACCTTAGCTCAAGGAGAATACGGTGAGGACTGTGTGTCCGGGACTGTGTGTCCTCAGGTTTAAATACCTAGCCGCTCTAACCAGACGTACAACTGTCATAGCAGTTGGAACTGGTCTACCAAATCATTGTCTTCTCCGAGCTACTGGTTCTATTTCCTCAACCCTTTCATTTCCTCGCATACTTGCTATGTATTTGATCATTACTGTTTGAAGACTTTGACTAAAGACTTTCTCAATTTCCTCAGTTCAATTTCTTCAGTCAGTTTGTCTTCAGCCTGCTTATCCTGTGTTTACGCTACTTGTACTCTGTGCTTGTTGTCATTTCATCATGATGACTGTGCTACTGCTCTGTTATGTTTGCATCTGAGTACTTATTCCGCTGCTAAGTAGTTCATCGCTTAGGAATTTCCTCACCTTGAAATTCCTCAGTAACGAATTTGTAAAAAATTGCCTATTCACCCCCCCTCTAGTCGATATAACGCACTTTCAATTGGTATCAGAGCAAGGTACTCCCTTGTTCTGTGTGATTTTGGTTTAACCACCTGGAGTTTTAGTTATGTCGACTGCAGGCATGATCAAGGTCTCGACTGGGTGTCCTACCTTCGATGGGACGGACTACCCCTACTGGAAGAACAAGATGCGCATGCATCTTGAGGCAATTGACAACGATCTCTGGTATGTTGTGGAAAATGGTGTTCCCTCTGTCACTCCTTCCGTAAACGCTGCTGATGTGAAGAGATTCAAGCAACTTGACTCTCAAGCGAAGAATATCATTTGTGGCCATCTGAGCAAAGGGCAGTACGGCAGAGTGAGTGCTTTGGAGACAGCTAAGCTTATCTGGGATAGGCTGTCCAAGGTCAACGAAGGAGTCTCAACTTCTCGAGTTGACGTTCTTCGCAATCTCTTCAACCGCTTCAAAAGACTCGACAACGAAAATGTTCAGCAAACCTTTGATCGCCTCACTGACATTTCAAACGAGCTTCAAGCACTGGGTGCCACTGACATCACCGACCATGAAGTGGTGAAGAAATTGCTGAGGTCACTCGATTCTTCATTCGATACACTGGCACTGATGATTCAAGAACGTGGAGACTACAAGTCACTTGATCCTGCTGATATTCTTGAGAGGCTGAACACTCATGAATTCCAACTAGCTGAGAAGAGAGATCTCTACGGACCGAGCTATGGTAGATCTCATGCACTGAAAGCCAAGGCAGTCTCTGAATCTGAAGATGAAGATTCTGGTAGCAGCCTTGGTGATCCTGAAGAACTGAGTCAGGAGCTAGCAATGCTCGTGAGGAAATTCCAGAAGTTCTCTAGACGTGGCCGATTTGGAAAATCCTCAAGAGGTGATGACATGAAATCAGATTCCTCATCCCGTGACTACAAGAAGAGAACTTGCCATAAATGCAAGAAACCTGGTCACTACATTACTGATTGTCCTCAGTGGGAGAAGGAATCAAAGAAGAAGAAATACAAGGATGATAGTTCAGATGACTCTAAGAAGAAGAAGAAATCTTCAAAGTCCTCATCGTCAAAATCTTCAAAGTCTTCATCTCACAAGAAGAGCAGCTCCAAGAAAGCTCGGGCATTCATTGGCAAGGAAATGGACTCTGAAGCTGAATCTGAGGAACATGAGGAAGAGGAGGCTTCTGAGGAGTCAGACTCTGGTGTGGCGAGCCTAGCCCTCGCTACTGCTTATGTTAGCAAGTCCATCTTCAACACTGAAGAAAATGGCTTCCCCAACACTGCTGATGACGGCAACGATGACTATGCTCCCACCTATTGCTTCATGGCAAAAGGTGCCAAGGTACTCAAATATCCCTCCTCTAAATCAAATGAGGATGAATCTGATGATAACCTCAAACCCAGCTATTCCAAACTTGCTAATATTGCTGTAAAACAACAAAAGGCTTTGGAAAAGGTTCAAAATATGCTAGACAAAAGTGATGATCTGTTAGGTGAGGAAATGGATCGAACCCAAACACTGACTGATAATCTTCAGCAACTACAGTCTAAGTTTGACACCCTTCAAGGTCGTCATGAAACTCTCTTAGCCGATCATGAGAAGCTTTCTTATGAATTTCTTCAAAGAAAGCAAGATCTTGAGAAGCTAAGGGTGAGTCATGAAGATCTTCAGAAGGAAAATGATTCTTTGCTTGCTCAACAGATCAGTTCTGCTCAGGAAGAATTTATTCCACCATGCTTGAAATGCATTGAACGTGAAACTGTTAATTCTTCACCTGAATGTTCAAATGCTTCTATTGCTGCAAATTCTTCAACTATCTCTGTGGTCACAAATTCCTCATCTGAGGATACCACTAGTATCACTGACGAAAATGCAGGGTTGAAGGAATTGTATGTGACAGGCATGTACAAAAGCCTCAAAGGGCATCAGACTCTTTGTGATGTGCTCAAAAAGCAGATCTTGAACAGGAACCCTAGGAAAGAGGGTATTGCCTTTGAGAGGAAACTCAATACTGATGGAACCTACTGGAAACCTGAGCAGTATCCCAAAACCTCATGGGTTGCTGCGAAGGGATCTCCCGTAGATCCATCCACTTTATCTGGCTTTACTTGTGAATCCTCATATTCATCTGATGAGTCATTTGACTCCAACTATAAACTGTTCAAAAATCAGAATGGTGAAGTATTTGCTAGATATGTTGGATCTAATTGCAGGAATGGTCCCCCTATGAAGAAAATCTGGGTTCCCAAAAGGTGCCTTGAAAGTCTTTAGGTGAATGTCCTCATGACACCACCTGTGAAGAATAAGAACCCCAGATCAAATTCTTCATATGGACCAAAGTCTTCATATGGATCCAAGTCCTCTTATGGACCAAATTCCTCACATGGATCCAAGTCTTCACATGATCATCATCATGCTAACGCTTCTGTTTCGCAGGGAAAATCTAAGAGTTCTGATTATGTGCATTATTCTTCAAATCATTATATTCATAAGTCCTCGAAGAATTTCTCTGCTTACTCATATGTCTATGCTAATCCCTCTCCTGTGAAACGAAGCACTCTGGCTTCAATGCCACCTTTCTCTTATGGAGCTCGCAGAATGATGAACTCTTTGCCACCCCTCCAGATGTGGGTGGTGAAGAAAAAGAACTAATCTCTTATGCAGGGTCAGGTCTCCAGACGAACTAAATCGTCTGAAAAATTTGCTGGAGACCTGAAATGCTTGAAAGGACGCAAGCTAATCATGAAGAAATGATTTATTCATTTCTCACATCCTCACATTGCTATATATATATACATATGTTGCTTTTATTGATGAAATATGTCTGATGAATTTGATGTCATATTCTTCACTCTGAAGTATATGAGTTCGTAAGATGCACTAATTCATCTGCAGGATGATTTACCCAAAGCTACTGAGTGGGTCCTCGATAGTGGATGTACAAATCACATGACCGGTGACAAGAGCTTACTGATGAACACTCCTTTATCTTCATCACACTTGAAGCATATCACCTACGCTGACAAAGGCAAAAGCAAGGTATTGGGTCTAGGTAGGGTTGCAATCTCAAAGGATCGACACATGGATAAAGTCATGCTTGTCGAGTCCCTCGGATTCAACCTCATGTCTGTCTCAATGCTTTGTGATCTTGATATGGTTGTTGTCTTTGGCAAATATCGTTGCTTAGTGCTCATGGAATCTGACAATTCCAAAGTCTTCGAAGGCTTTAGGAGAGGAGACTTGTATATTGTTGATTTCTCTGTAGGACCACAGCCTGCCACTTGTCTACTTGCTAAAGCTTCAGAAGGCTGGCTATGGCATCGACGACTGGGTCATGCTGGCATGAGGAACTTACACACGCTCGTGAAGAAAAAGCACGTCATTGGCATCGAGGGTGTCAAATTCCTCAAAGATCATCTTTGTGGGGCTGGAAAGATGACCAGAGCCAAGCACCCCTCGAAGACTATCATGACTACTTCTCGTCCTTTTGAATTGCTTCATATGGATCTCTTTGGCCCTACTCATTACGCCACACTAACAAATGCAGCATCTCTATATGGCTTTGTCATAGTTGATGACTATTCTCGTTACACATGGGTGCATGTCATTACTTACAAAACTGAAGTGCAGGAAGTCTTCAGACGATTTTCCTCAAGGGCTTCGATGAATTTTGGTGTGAAGATCAAGCATATACGTAGTGACAATGGGACCGAGTTCAAGAATACTGGTCTTGATGACTATCTCGATGAACTTGGTATTACTCATGAGCTATCTGCCCCATACACTCCTCAGCAGAATGGCGTTGTGGAGCGCAAGAACAGGACTCTTGTTGACATGGCTCGCACCATGCTTGATGAATACAAGACACCTCGTCACTTCTGGCCTGAGGCAATTGATACTGCATGCCACATCATCAACAGGGTATATCTTCACAAATTCTTCAAGAAGACCTCATATGAACTCCTCACTGACAAGAAACCCAATGTGAGTTATTTCAAAGTCTTCGGTGCTAAATGTTGGATTAGAGATCCTCATCACAATTCTAAATTTGCACCAAAAGCACATGAAGGTTTTATGCTTGGATACGGAAAGGACTCGCACACCTACAGGGTCTTCAACACCTATCACAACAAGGTTGTTGAAACTGTAGATGTGTGGTTCGATGAGACCAACGGCTCGCAAAGAGAGCACCTACCTCCTGTGCTAGATGAAAAGACGCCTGAGGAAACCATCAAGTTCAAAGCTACTGAGGATGTCATTCCTACTGAAGAATCTGCTGAAGAAATCATTCCAGAACATGAAGAACAGCATGCTGGCGCATCTGAAGAAAATGGCTCTGAAGAAAATGCTGAGCCAAATCAAAGTCGTCAACCTGCTCATCCTCGCGTTGCAAATGAAGTACAGATTGAGAGAATCATCAACGACATCAACGCACCAGGTCCTCTGACTCGCTCAAAAGCTTCACATTTATCTAACTTTTGTGGGCATTTTGCTTTCGTCTCCATCACAGAGCCCACCAAAGTTGATGAGGCATTTCTGGAGCCTGAATGGATTCAAGCAATGCAAGAGGAATTACATCAATTCAAGCTGAACAATGTATGGGAGCTTGTCAAGCGACCGGACCCATGCAAGCACAATATCATCGGTACCAAATGGATCTACCGCAACAAGCAAGATGAAAATGGCCTAGTGGTGAGGAACAAGGCTCGTCTTGTAGCTCAAGGCTACACACAGGTTGAAGGAATTGATTTCGATGAAACTTTTGCACCTGTTGCTAGACTTGAGGCTATTCGCATATTGCTTGCTTATGCTAACCATCATAATATCATCTTATATCAAATGGATGTGAAAAGTGCATTCCTCAATGGTAAGCTTGAGGAAGAAGTATATGTTGCTCAACCCCTAGGTTTTGAAGATCCTAAGCATCCAGACAAAGTCTTCAGACTCAATAAGGCCCTCTATGGCCTCAAGCAGGCCCCTCGGGCGTGGTATGATACTTTGAAGGAATTCCTCATGAAGAAAGGCTTCAAACCCGGTTCACTCGACCCAACTCTTTTCACCAAAACCTATGATGATGAATTATTCGTGTGCCAAATATATGTTGATGATATTATCTTTGGCTGTACTAACCAACATTACAGTGACGAATTTGCTTACATGATGAGTGAGGAATATCAAATGTCCATGATGGGAGAACTGAAATTCTTCTTAGGTCTTCAAATTCGTCAACAACGCAATGGCATCTTCATTTCTCAAGAGAAATACCTCAAGGACGTTCTGAGGAAATTCGGTATGCAAGAATGCAGAGGCGTCAAAATCCCTATGCCCACAAATGGCCATCTATGCACTGATGAAAATGGAATAGACTTCGATCAAAAGGTATACCGCTCCATGATTGGCTCTTTATTGTACCTATGTGCATCTAGGCCGGATATTATGCTTAGTGTTTGCATGTGTGCCCGTTTTCAAGCTACACCGAAGGAATCACACCATAAGGCTGTGAAACATATTCTTCGATATCTAGCTCACACTCCAACACTTGGATTATGGTATCCCAAGGGCTCGGCTTTTGATCTCATTGGATATTCTGACTCTGACTATGCTGGTGATCGTGTGGACCGCAAGTCAACATCAGGCACATGCCATTTCCTCGGACGATCCTTAGTATGTTGGTCCTCGAAGAAGCAGAATTGCGTATCACTCTCTACTGCTGAAGCTGAGTATATTGCTGCTGGTTCTTGCTGTGCTCAATTGCTATGGATGAAGCAAACCCTCAAGGACTACGACATCAATGTGAAGAATGTGCCACTCTACTGCGACAACGAGAGTGCCATCAAAATTGCTCATAACCCAGTTCAGCACTCGAAGACAAAGCACATCGAGATTCGTCATCATTTTCTTCGAGATCATGTGTTGAACGATGACATCTCTATTGATCCCGTGAAGTCTGAAGAACAACTAGCGGATATCTTCACAAAGCCCTTGGATGAGAAGAGATTTAGCAAATTGCGGTGTGAGCTAAATATCTTAGAATCTTCGAATGTCCTTTGAAAAGGACACACATCCTAACACTTATGCAAATTGATGACTTAGATGTGCAACACACGAAGAAACGTTTTTCTTCAATCAATGAAGACTAACTCTCTAAGTGTGAAGAAATTAATGAAGAATTTGATTCTCAGAGCCCTACTACAATTGTATGCGGTGTCTGAAATCATCACTCCTACACGGTGGGTCACGCCACCACAAAAAGTTGAAAATCTTCAAAATTTGAGTTTTTCATCATTGTGCAAATTCTTCAAATTTTCAAATTCTTCAACTTTGCAAAATCTTCACTCTTCCCGTCTGTGTTCTTCATTGACTATATATATATTTGAGTTTTTCTGTCCTCTACAGCATTCACTTATTGCTAATTCTTCAAGTTGTTTTTTTTCTAAGTGAATGTGATCGGACCCTTTCCCCCTCTATGCTAATCTCAACCCAGTCTGTTCACAAATTCCTCATGTGCGTTCTATTTGAAACCCGTTCAAAGTCTTCACTGTGTCCTTGACAGCTGAAGAATTTGCGAACGAAACATTAAGATATTCTTATCTGAATTTTCGGCTTTTGCCGCTCAAACCGTTCCATATCCCTCGATAAGATTTATCTATTCACCCGCGATCAAACACGATCTCCACTTCACAGTACGTGGGTGACACATGTCGCTAGGATGAGAAGGGTCAGGGGCATGTTCGTCCATTTTCCTCGGACAGGCAGTTTTTTTTTCACCTCGGCTATAAATACCCCCCTCACCCTCCTCAGATTTCTCCTCCCGCTCGATCTCACTCCCCTCGCTCGAGCTCTCAGACCTAGCGCCGCCGCTACATTCCATCGTCGCCGGTGAGGAAGAGCTTCACTGCCTCGACCTCGTCGCCGTTGTACTCACGCCGGCCGCAGAAATCTTCACTCCGCCGCCGCCGTAGCTGTTTTCCATCGCCAAGTTAGGGCGTGGAAGATCTGAACGGACGAACTTCTCCACTGCTACTCTCAGTTCGTCGTGTTCTTCGTCAAGGGTAAATAAAATTTATTTTTACTGCCCTTGTTGATTCTGATGATTTCCACAAAATCTTCAAAAGGTGTTTATTCTTCAACTTTCATGTTCTTAAACACCAACTTGCTTCTGTCCTTGATCAGTTTCTCTAAGCAACGTTTTTCTTCAAGATTCCTCAATTGTGTGGATTTTCAATCTACACAACTCTGGAACCTAAGTCAAAATTCTTAGTGAAATTCCTCAAGACACCCCTGGTCATCTTCCTCAAACTTGATACTTTTGAAAATCTTCTGAGAACGCATATGACCTCTCCAAAACTCTTCGCACCTATATTCTGTTCACAGGTACACATGTCCGCTGCTGAATCTCTAGGTTCTCATCAACTTAACTCATTTGCAGCGTTCCTTGAAGAAAAATTGCATACCTCATCAGAAAATTTGATTGTTCAAAATCCTCAAGTGAAGAAAATGGCTGATGGTAAAAGACCTCAGAAGGGAGGAAAGAGGCCAGAAACAAATACTGCTTTTGAGATCCCTGATGACATCTATGATGAATATTGTACTCCTGATGAAGCAACTCATGGCAAGGAGAACAAAAATCAGCGCAAAGTGCGCATTCAGAAGATTGAGAGGAGATGGGCAAGAGAATGGAGGGAATATCGCTATGTCACTCCCAAGTACAAGAAGAAATTCGCTGTTAATCCTCCATGTCCAAGACCTCCATTGGCTCCTGGCCAAGAAGCTGATCCCACTAGCATCAGAAGAGGTGAGGAATTTCCTCAGGAGTGGGCTAAGCGTCAAGCCAAGCTGGCCAAAGTGGCTAAAGAGGCAGTGAAGAAATTCAATGAAGATTCTGTTGCTGCCGCCGCTGAGGCCTCTGCTATCAAGCCTAAGAAGGCTATGCTGAAGAAATCAGCTGTCAAGACAAGTTCCTCAGCTGCAATGCCCTCACGGCCAAGCTCTTCAAAGCCCTTACGGCCTGTTCCTCAAGCAAATTCCTCAAAAGCAGCTCCAACTCCCTCAGTTGCAAAATCCTCAGCTGCTCCTGCAAAGTCCTCAGCACCTGTGCATCTTGCCACATGCCAAAGGACTACTGGAATCTCAATTGCTTCAGGAGTCTCTGCAAGTTCTTCAGCTCCACCTCAGTCTTCAACAACTCCGACCTTGCTGAAGAAAAAGGCCACTGCTGGATGAGGCACAAGGCCAAGTCCTCACAAGAAGCAGGTCGCCTTTCAGGTTCCGTCAAGCGAAGACGAAGCTGATGATGAAGAATTAGCTGAGATCATCAGAGATCGACAACAAAGGGCCTCTAGTGCCAAAGGCAGTGCTATGCCCCTCATGCTGGATCCAAGGAAGATCCTTGATTTCATCGATCTATGGCACAAGGATCCAAATACACCTTTGCCTGAATTAAACCTCACTCCTGGTCAAAGTCACATGTTGACGGCCTTCATTAATGAAGAGAAATGGAAATTTGAAAAGGCCAGGCAGGTGAAGAAGGCTCAGTACAAGAAGGAGCATTTTTTGAAGAACAATGTTGTGAAAATGTCTCCTGAAGAACTTGTGTCTATGCAGGCTGAGATCAAAGCACTCAGTGATGAATTTCATGCATTCCGTGCAGATTGGCTAGGTGCCAAAGTTAGATTCGTCAGAATGGCAAAAGGAT
The DNA here is from genome assembly GCA_011799875.1 of Thinopyrum elongatum. Taxonomy (NCBI): domain Eukaryota; kingdom Viridiplantae; phylum Streptophyta; class Magnoliopsida; order Poales; family Poaceae; genus Thinopyrum; species Thinopyrum elongatum. The sequence goes on from CM022301.1 coordinate 289,696,723, forward strand.
TTACTCCAAGTGTTGCAGCTTCATCGCAACCCAAATTTCCTCAGACTGGAACATCTGTTCAGTCTGCTGAAGAAAATGAAAGCGCTAGAGCTGATGAAGAAATTCCAGTCTCTGAAGAAAATGCCAGGGCAACCTCCAATATTGCGCCTGAAGAGCAATCCAGGCCAGTTGAAGCATCTGCTACTGTGCCTGAGGAATCTGAACAAGCCAGGGCAACTACATCAGTTGTGCCCGAAGAAATTCAACCAATTTCCTTCAGCATCTTCAGCTCCCAAGAAATTGAGGACTTTGACGAGTTCATCTGAAAACCCAATTGATGCTATTCCAATATCAAGCATGCCATCAAAGGAGATCATTCCCTTTGGTGAGGAATATGAAATTCCAAGTAAATCTGATGAAGAAGATCCTTCTGCTGCTTCGATAGAGCAGATGGATGAAGAAATTGAAGTGGATACTTTCCCTTCAACCCCACTGGTATCATCGCCCATGCCTCAGTTCACAGCTGAAGAGGCAGGCGTCGAAGAAATTGAAGAAGATGAGGATGTGGATATTGGGTCTACAACACCTATTCTAAATGATGACTTTTGGGAAAGTCATCACCCCAATTCACCTCTGACAACCCCTCTTCATCAAGTTCCTCAGTCCCCTGTGCCAACTGAAGAAATTCATACGGGCTCTGATGAACGTCAAGCTTCACTTCATTCTATTCCTGAAGAAGTTCCAGTCACTAGCGTTGATGTACATATGTCTGAAGAAATGGAGGCCAAGGCTGCTGCTGAAATTCCTCAGCCTGTGGCTCCAGTGGCTATACCTCAAGAGGCTGTAAATTCTTCAACTGTTAATCTTCAGCCCAAGCCACAGAACCCTCACTCCAAGAAGCAGAAGTTTAATGCTGAGGATTTCTTCAATGAGCACATATTCTTCACTGACTACAATCCCTATGACTCTGCTCGACTTCGTCGCAAGTGCTTTTGGACTGCAAGCCAGATGAACTTCTATTCCTCATTGTTGTTTGATAAGGATAAGATCTTTGAACATGAGCAAATTCCTCATGTAGATATGGAATCGCTGCCCTGCTTCACCCCAGTCCTCAGTGTTCTTCATGACGCTGGGTTACTCAATTTCTGCACCGACATCTGTGATTGGAATGAAGAACTCATTCTTCAATTCTTCGCCACGCTGCACATTACTGGAAATGTTGATGATGTCAATTCATGGGTATTGGACTGGATGACCGATAATACTCATTTCAAAGCACCGGCCTCTGAATTGCTTCATGCCGTCCCAGTCAGTCCTCCCACTGAAGGTGCAAGGCTTCTCTATGTTGAACCTAAACTGTCTGATCATCTGATGCAAGTGCTGATGAAGCCTTTGAAGCCAGGCCAAGCTCCAAGGACCAAATTCCTCGTCAAGGAATTGCTCTATGTGCCAAGGACAGTTTATCGCATATTGACCAAAACCCTCAGTCCAATCAAGGGCCACAACTCTGATGATGAAGAAGTTGTTGGCATTATGAAGAATCTGCTGTTCAATATCATTCACGGTATTCCTATCAACTACCACGATTTCTTCATGAGGACTTTGGCCAATGCTGCTCTATCACCTTTTGAGTTGAAGCCTTATGCTCCCTGGATCATGAAGTTCATCTGATCAAGTTCTTCAATTCATTATAAGGCTGATTTTCAAAATCATCTCAGCTATTTGCCCCCTATTGAAGTCCTCAAACGGACTATTTCCTCAGCTGACGAGAAGGGCAAGGCTGCTGTTATTGATGAAGGTACTTGTCCATTGGATGGACAGTTTCGCAAAGCTACTTCCTATTCCACCAATGATGACTCTGCAACTCAAGATTCTGCCGCCAAAGCTTCAGAACATCATCCTCAAGCCACAGCTCCGCGTGTGATGACTGATCGTGAACTTCTCCTTAGTTTTCATCAGAAAGTTGATCGAAATCACAAGTGGGTCAAGCGTCAGTTTGGTGCAATTCTTCAGAACATGACAGTCACTCAAAATACTGTGAAGAAGAATCACTACTACTTGCATGAAGTCTTTGACCGCACTTGGGCGATTCTGTCTAATCTTCATAGTGCTGAAGAACTCAAGGAGATGGGCTTCCAACAGGACTTTGACTGGTCTCAGCCACCTTCGAAGAAATTCAAGAAAGTCAAAGTTCCTCAGCTTGTTGCCAGTTCATATTCTTCATCGCGCGAGACGGATGAAGCTGAAGACTTGAACGACACTGCGGCAGGCCCTACCTCAACGGACGACCCCAACAATGCTGGCGCTCCTCCATCGACATCATGATGATATTCTTCAGGGGCGTTAGTCCTCATTTTTCGTCCCTTTTGGTCATTCGATGACAAAGGGGGAGAAATTTGAGTTAGTCTTCAAGAGGGTCTTATATATGGGCTATATTTCTGTTAAGTTTCAACTCTTGCTCTTCTGAGGTGTTTGCTCTGATGAGTTGTAAACTTAAGTCCTATGGTGGTCTGATACTTTTGAACTGCTTTCTGCATGCTGAATTTCGTCAGACACCATATTTCATCATGCATTTCAAATTCTTCATATCATATGATAAATACGTGTATGAAATTCAAGATATAGGAGGAGATCTCCATGATATTACTCAACAATGTGCATTTGCTATTTCAAAGCAAATTCCTCAAATATGCGCATCTTCAGGGGGAGTTCTTCTATATCTTGCAGTCAAATTCCTCAATATCAGTATTTGCACTTCATATGTTTATCCCCGTTGAAAACTTAACCTATATTGTCATCAATCACCAAAAAGGGGGAGATTGTAAGTGCATCTAGTGCCCCTTAGTGATTTTGGTGTATTGAAGACTTATAGGTTAAGGGACTAATGCGTTTGTGAGTGTACACAGGTCTATAAGTCTATGAGGAGTTTGTTATTTACGATGAATGTCGACCCCTAAAAATGAATGTCTTCAACTGAAGACTTTGGTTTTCTTGAAGACTTTGAAAGTGAAGAAATTGGTGTGACCCTGAAGACTTGATATTCATGCGAGGATTATGAAGCATGAAGACTTTTGTTTTCGTAGTTTCATTTTCTTCTTCTTGAGTCATAGGAAACACCGTACTGTTAAAGGGGGTCGAGGTAAAACTAAGGAAAAGTTTCCAAGTGATGCTCAACTCAAAATCCTACACCTACCCAATCCTTTCGAGTGAAGCCATTGGAAATCTCATTCAGTTTCGTCAAGTTCTTCAGTGACAGAGACGAAGTTCTTCTGTTCTCTGAGGAATTTGTCCTGACTGAGGAGTTAGGAATTCGCCAGTGCGGATTGCCTACAAGTGAGGAACATGATAGCCCTGAGGAATTTGATACTCAAATATCCGACTGTTGCTGTGCTGCGCGCCAGCTGTCCAAATATCCTACCCACCTAACGGTCATATCATTGAAGGGCATTTATGTCTTATCATGTCGGGCTGCTACCTAGGCTATAAATAGCCGCCCCCTACAACCACTAGCTGGTTGGCTACTCCGAGAGATAGATTGACACTTGTCATTTAGAGCATCCCATCCTCTGAGGACTTTGAGCGAAAATCATCAAGTGAGGAAAAACCCAAACACCTACAAACCCAAAGTGATTGAGCATCACTGAAGAGATTGTTCCTGTGTGGAACCGACACTTGTTACCTTTGAGGACTGTGCATCCTCCAGACGGTTAGGCGTCATGGTCTAGAGCATCCAAGAGGAAATTGTGGATTGCCGAGTGACCGAGTATGTGAAGGTTTGGAAGTCACCTGAAGACTTACCACGAGTGATTGGGCGAGGTCTGTGTGACCTTAGCTCAAGGAGAATACGGTGAGGACTGTGTGTTCGGGACTGTGTGTCCTCGGGTTTAAATACCTAGCCGCTCTAACCAGACGTACAACTGTCACAGCAGTTGGAACTGGTCTACCAAATCATTGTCTTCTCCGAGCTACTGGTTCTATTTCCTCAACCCTTTCATTTCCTCGCATACTTGCTATGTATTTGATCATTACTGTTTGAAGACTTTGACTTTGACTTTCTCAATTTCCTCAGTTCAATTTCTTCAGTCAGTTTGTCTTCAGCCTGCTTATCCTGTGTTTACGCTACTTGTACTCTGCGCTTGTTGTCATTTCATCATGATGACTGTGCTACTGCTCTGTTATGTTTGCATCTGAGTACTTATTCCGCTGCTAAGTAGTTCATCGCTTAGGAATTTCCTCACCTTGAAATTCCTCAGTAACGAATTTGTAAAAAATCGCCTATTCTCCCCCCTCTAGTCGATATAACGCACTTTCAGATTACTTTGGTTGAATCTGATCCTTTCCATGGTTATGAAACTGAAACTGTTGTGGTACACCTTACTAAATTGAATGATATAGCCACCCTTTTTGCTCATGAGGATAAAATTCGCTATTACTATATTCTCAAATTATTTCTGTTCTCATTAAAGGGTGATGCTAAGATATGGTACAATACTCTTGCTCCTGGTTGTGTGCGTAGTCCCCAGGTTATGATTTATTACTTCTCTGAAAAATATTTTCCTGCTCATAAGAAACAAGCTGCCTTACAGGAAATATTTAACTTTGTGCAAATTGAAGAAGAGAGTCTCCCGCAAGCTTGGGGGAGGCTTCTCCAATTGCTTAATGCTTTGCCTAATCATCCTCTTAAGAAAAATTAAATACTTGATATCTTCTATAATGGACTAACCGATGCTTCTAGGGACTTCCTAGATAGTTGTGTTGGTTGTGTTTTTAGGGAACGAACTGTTGAAACAGCTGAGGAATTATTGAATAATATATTGAAAAATTATGATGATTGGACTCTTCCTGAACCACCGCATAAACCCACTCCAAAGAAGAGGGGTATCTTATATCTCAGTCCGAAAGATATGCGAGAGGCAAAGAAATCTATGAAGGAAAAAGGTATTACTGCAGAGGATGTTAAAATTTACCTCCTATTGAAGAGATACATGGACTTGACACACCACCACCCAAGGTGGTAGAGGTAAATTCTTTAATGAAATTTAATGAAAGGGACAATCCTTATAATATGCATCCTAGTCAATGCCTTTATGAGTTTGATAATTACATTAGAAAGCAAGATCACTTCAATGAAAATGTTATGAAACAATTGAAATATAATTCTGATATGATTGCTCGCTTGAGTGACTTGTTATTTAGAATCTCCAATGATGTTAGAGGTGTAGGAAAACATGCCTCTATGGTTCAAACTCAACCAGAACAAGTTGCCAAATCTCAAAGAGAGTTGCTATATGAAATGAATAATAATATAAATGACTTTGTTGTTAGAGTAGCAACTAGAGGAGGTAAAATGACTCAGGAACCACTTTATCCTGAAGGTCACCCTAAAAGAATTGAACAAGACTCTCAAAGAATCAACACTGATGCACCTAGTCCTTCTAGAAAGAAGAAGAAAAAGAAAAATGATAGGACTTTGCATGCCTCTAGTGAACCTGAGATAGAAAAACCTCCTGATAATGACAATGATGTTTCTATCTCTGATGCTGAAACTCAATCTGGTAATGAACATTCACCTAGTGATAATGAAAAATATAATGATGATATTCATGAAGACACTCAACTAGACAATGATAAACAACCAGATAATGATGTCGAGATAGAACCAGCTGTTGATCTTGATAACCCACAATCTAAAAATAAAAGATATGGTAAAAGAGACTTTGTTGCTAGAAAACATGGAAAAGAAAGAGAACCATGGGTTCAAAAACCCATGCCCTTTCCACCTAAATCAACTAAGAAGAAAGATGATGAAGAATTTGAACGCTTTGCTGAAATGCTTAGGCCAGTCTTTTTGTGCACTCGCTTGACTGATATATTAAAGATGGCCCCTTATGCAAAATATATGAAAGACATCATCTCTAATAAAAGAAAGATACCTGAAGCTGAAATCTCCACCATGCTTGCTAATTATTCTTTTAAGGATGGGGTACCTAAAAAACTTGGAGATCCAGGAATACCAACTATACCTTCCTCCATCAAAAGAAATTATGTCAAAACTGCTTTGTGTGATTTAGGAGGTGGTGTTAGTGTTATGCCTTTCTCTTTATATAAAAGACTTGATTTGAATAAACTCACATCTACTAAAATATCTTTGCAAATGGCTGACAAATCAATGGTCATACCTATCGGTATTTGTGAGGATGTGGCCGTTGTTGTTGCAAATGTTACTATCTTAACTGACTTTGTTATACTTGAGATGCCCGAGGACGACAACATGTCGATTATCCTTGGTAGACCCTTCTTGAATACTGCAGGGGCTGTTATTGATTGCAATAAAAGCAAGGTCACTTTTCATATCAATGGTAATGAGCATACGGTGCATTTTCCGAAGAAACAATTCCAAGTGAATGGTATTAATGTTATTGAAAAATCTCCGACACTCACTATTGGAAGTTTTCAACTACCTCTACCTACTGCCAAAAAGAAATATGAAATGCTTATTGTTGAGGACATGCATATCCCCATTGAGGTAACTTAGTATTTTACGAAAGTTCTTCGGTTTCATGCTAATCGAAAGCGGTTGTTAATAAGACTTGATCAACCTTATTAATGAATCATTTTTGAGAGGTATGAAGTTGATGAATTTAGTAAGCACAACTTTCTGTTTCCAACATTTGTTTTCTGTTTTTTCTTCGTTAAATAAAATAAAATGCCATGTTTTGTCTGTTTTCTGAATTTCCCGTGCAATAAAAAATGACCCAAAAATAAAACTTCTCAGAATGCCCTGAAAATTTAATATGATTTTTTTTCTAAATATTTAAGATTTTTTTTATGCAAATAACATCAGAGGGGGTGCACCAGGTGGGCACAACCGGCCTGGCACGCCAGCAGCCCCAGGCGCGCCCTAGTGGGTTGTGGTCCCCACGTGGGCCCCCTCACTTATCTCTTTAGCCCATGTCATCACCTAACTCCAGAAAAATAATCACCATTGCTCTCTCTCTCTCTCTCTCTCTCTCTCTCTCTCGTGTTCTTGCTCTCAAACCCACGGATTTCGATCTCTTTGCTCGAAGCTCCATTTCTGAAACTGTTTTAGGGGATTGCTACTTGGTATGTGACTCCTCCATTGGTCCAATTAGTTTTTGCTTTAGTGGATTATTTTTTGAATAATTAGCTACTCTTGGTGCTGCTGTAGATGAGCTTGCATGTTGAATTCTTAGAGTTCTAAGTAGTTTGAATGCTCAATATAGCCTCTATGCATCCCTATGAGTAGTTGCTATCAATCTTGTGAAGTTTTGTTGACAAAAATTTTGTGGACTAAAATTTTCAGAATTTTGTTCATAGGAATAAGATGATTTTCTTTAGGAAGTTTGCTTCCAAGAAGAGCTCCAAGGGAGTCATTGGGGAGTCATCGGACAATGATCTCCGCACCTGGAGGATGGCGGAGGTGCGGCCGTGCGAATGGCCGCACAACCCCTTCATGGATGGAGCCGAGATCCGTCAAGAGTTCGCACAATTTGCTGCTAATGCTGGTCTCACCGACTTCATCGCAGTTGAGTGTGAACAATACCATCTCCTTACAAATTCCTTTGTGCAAAGCTTTCATTTTCTGAGTAGGAATAACCCTCCTGAGGTGCAGTTTAATTTATATGCTAAAACTCGTCAGATACCACTTACTGAATTTTGTGATATATGCTTGATCCCTTCTGACGGGGAAATAAGAGATCCTAGGCCTGCAGAGTTTGAGGACTTTTATCGTACTCTGTCAGTGGGAGATGAGAGAGGGGTATCGAGTGTCACCGCCACTAGCCTGTAGTTTCCTTCTGTGCATTATTTTGCTCTATTCATTGCGAAGTGTTTACTTGCTAGAGAGAAGGTTGGTGCACTTAGTGCCCCCGATTTCGCTGTCTTACGCCGTGCACTTTACGGCGATAATAGCTATAGCCTTGGGGCTACCATTGCACGTCGCCTGCACCTTAACAGATCCAAGGGTAAAATTCATGGCGGTATTTATGCGACTCGTTTAGCGAGTCATTTTAACATTCAGATTCGCCAGCATGATTATCGTTTAACCAAGGTTTATTTAGATCGCCAGGCTATGGCAGCTCATCAATTTATTGATGGCGAGAACACTACTATTCATATTCCTTACAACCTGGTTTTCAGTGAGAATACCCGTGATATTATTCCGTTGCCTGCACCTGCTTTGTTTGATTCTATTGCCATGGGCGGATACAGGATCATGCCAGATGACATTATTGCCTACCGGAACAACCAGGTAGTGCTACTTCTTGAGCTTGCATTGGTTTTTCCCTTGAAGAGGAAAGGGTGATGCAGCAAAGTAGAGATAAGTAGTTCCCTCAGTTAAGAACCAAGGTATCAATCCAGTAGGAGATACACACAAGTCTCCAATCTATGCACCTGCACAAACAATCAAACACTTGCACCCAACACGATAAAGGGGTTGTCAATCCCTTCTCGGTCACTTGCAAAGGTGAGATCTGATAGAGATAGATATAAAAGCTTACTAAAACGTAAAACAAAATAAAAGTAAATAAATTGCAGCAAGGTATTTTTTGGTTTTTTGGTTTATAGATCTGAAAATATATGATGGAAAATAGACCCGGGGGCCATAGGTTTCAATTGAGGCTTCTCTCTTGAAGGCAAATAATACGGTGGGTGAACAAATTACTGTCGAGCAATTGATAGAAAAGCACAAAGTTATGACGATATCCAAGGCAATGATTATGAATATAGGCATCACGTCCGTGTCAAGTAGACCGAAACGATTCTGCATCTACTACTATTACTCCACACATCGACCGCTATCCAGCATGCATCTAGAGTATTAAGTTCATAAGAACGGAGTAACGCCTTAAGTAAGATGACATGATGTAGAGGGATAAACTCAAGCAATATGATGAAAACACCATCTTTTTACCCTTGATGGCAACAATACAATACGTGCCTCGCTACCCCTACTTTGTCACTGGGTGAGGACACCGCAAGATTGAACCCAAAACTAAGCACCTCTCCCATTGCAAGAAGAACCAATCTAGTTAGCCAAACCAAACCGATAATTCGAAGAGAAATACAAAGATATCAAATCATGCATATAAGAATTCAGAGAAGATTCAAATATTATTCATAGATAAACTAATCATAAATCCACAATTCATCGGATCTCGACAAACACACCGCAAAAGAATATTACATCGGGTAGATCTCCAAGAACAACGAGGAGAACATGGTATTGAGAATCAAAGAGAGAGAAGAAGCCATCTAGCTACTAGCTATGGACCCGTAGGTTTGTGGTAAACTACTAATGCTTCATCGAAAGGGCAATAGAGTTGATGTAGAAGCCCTCCGTGATTGAATCCCCCTCCGGCAGGATGCCGGAAAAGGCCCCAAGATGGGATCTCACGGGAACAGAAGGTTACGGCAGCGGAAAAGTATTTTGGTGGACGCTTCTGGTGGTTTGGGAATATTTCTGAATTTATAGGCCAAAGATTAGGGTTGGAGGACTCGCGTGGGGCCCACAAGCTAGGGGGCGCGCCCCCCTAGGGCGCGCCCTGAGGACTTGTGGAGCCCTCGGGACTCTTCTGCCTTGCTCTCCAAGTCCTACGTGTGTCTTCTGGTCCAAGAAAAATCATCGTGAAAGTTTTATTCCGTTTGGACTCCGTTTGGTATTCCTTTTCTGCAAAACTCAAAAACAAGGAAAAAACAGAAACTGGCACTGGGCTCTAGGTTAATAAGTTAGTCCCAAAAATAATATAAAATAGTATATTAATGCATATAAAAGATCCAAAACAGATAATATAATAGCATGGAACAATCAAAAATTATAGATACGTTGGAGACGTATCAGGCAGCGGCCGAGGAGGAGCCTCAGGAGTGGGACGCTCAGGTGCCCGCTCCACAGCACTTCAACGTGGGACCTGAGGTTTACTACGAGTGGTGATTACCAAGCTAGGCCAAAAGCCTAAGCTTGGGGGAGTACGTATTTCTACCGACATTATATTCATGTTCACACATTTCATTCCAGTTGTCGGTGTTCACACTTTTTCATTGTATTATCCATGCTTGATTTATTTTTTCGCCTTCTTCTTGTGTGTTTGAAAAACTTTGAGAAAATCAAAAAAATAAAATATTGTTTGATTCTTTTCGGTTTTTCTTTCTAGTGTAGTTAGTTGTAGTATTTAAAAGAAAACCCAAAAAGATTTCCTTGTTCTTCTTTTTCTTGTTGGGAGCTCTCCCGTGTAAATAGTTTTTCTTGTTTTTGTTTTTCTCTTTAATTTACTTTGTTCAAGAAAAACTAAAAACTCAAAAAATATTTCAGTGTGTTTCTCTGAAATTCTTTTCCTTTTATTGAGTCAAACCGAGGAGAAGACCACGATGAAAATGTTGAGTGGCTCTCATATGCATTATTGTTGATCTAACAAAGAGCTCAAATTGCCTTGTCTTCTCCTCTTGAATAAAATGTTTGCAGATTCCAGCTTAGTCCACGGCACTCTTGCACTATTATTATTTTCATATCATTCGGTCGTGCAAGTGAAAGGCAATAATGACGATATTTGATGAACTGGCTGTGGCAGAGAGAAACGGGTATGAACTCAACTTGTTCTGTTTTTGTAAATATGTTTAACCTAGTATCCATGATTCAGCCTATTATGATCAAACATGTTTGCAATGACAATTAGAGATTATAGTTTCTCATGCCATGCTTAAGTAGCTAGGAGTGGATAATGATTTATCTGGGATGTCAACATGCAGTAAAATGATTGTGATGTGGTATGATGATATGGTATCCTCCTCCGAATGTTCGAGTGGCTTGACTTGGCACATGTTCATGCATGTAGTTGAATCAAAAACAACATAGCCTCTATGATATTTATGTTCATGGTGTTCATATCCTACTCATGCTAGCATCCAATGTTACTTATGCATAATGTATGTTCATGACCGTTTTCGCTTTCTAGCTGGCCGCTTCTCAACCTATTTGCTAGCCTTCGCCTGTACTAAGCGGGAATACTGCTTGTGCATCAAAATCCTAAAACCCAAGTTATTCCAGATGAGTCCACCATATATCTACCTATATGCGGTATTACCCTGCCGTTCTAAGTAAATTTGCATGTGCCACCTCTAAAAACTTCAAATAAACATCTGTTTTTGTGTGCCTGGATTATTCATGGAGTGACAGGAGGTAGTCAATATCTTCCATGCTAAGTGGGTTATTCTCATGATGAGTGTTTATTCACTCGTCCTCGCACGAGAGGGGCGGTAATAGGGATTCCCAGTCCCAAAATCAAATTGCAAATAATTAAACAAAACTCCCCCTGGACTGATGTTGGTATGGACGGTACCCGTGGATGCGGCTAGCCGTGGAGTGTGTTTGTTGGTGGAGGGGGAGTAAACCTTTACTTTTATCGCTTGGGAACCGCCACTAATGTGTTTAGCATGGAAGATATCGATAACTAATGGTCACGAAGTAAACAGGAAGGGTGCATTTCTCAAAATTTCATTTATCTCTATTTCAAAAATCTGAGCTCTCGCACCGCTGCAAATCACTGCTTCCCTCTGCGAAGGGACTATCTATTGAATTTTATGTTGTGTCATCACTTTCTCAAATAAGCGCCAGATCTGAGAGCACTATTGTCATCCTCATGCATTGTGTATAGCTAATGTTGGATGCATCATGACTGGATCTTTTCTACCATGAATTACAATGTTTAGTCGCTGCTTGAACTTTGGAGGTGCTCTGCATTTATGTTTTGCGGTCTCAGAAAGGGCTAGCGAGATACCACTGTTGTCATATTATATCATGATTGTTTTGACAGTGTTGTCATTTGAGATATCTTATTATTTCTCGCTAGTCGTTTATGCCATTGATATGAGTTAATATAATTTAAGAGTTATTGTCGACATGGTTAGTCATAATCTTTGCTGAAAACCTAGGTGCTACTTAAGCTTATTTATGTAAACAAGATCAAAAGAGTTCGTAAAAGTTTTCCTTTTTCACTTTCAGTTTGTCAACTGAATTGCTTGAGGACAAGCAAACGTTTAAGCTTGGGGGAGTTGATACGTCTCCATCGTATCTACTTTTCCTAACGCTTTTACTCTTATTTTGGACTCTAATTTGCATGATTTGAATGAAACTAACCCGGACTGACGCTGTTTTCAGCAGAACTACCATGGTGTTGTTTTTTGTGCAGAAATAAAAGTTCTCAGAATCGAACAAAACTTTTTGGAGATTTTTTATGGAATAAAAAAAATACTGGAGCCAACAACCACCGGAAGGGGGCCCCTGGGTGAGCACAACCCACCAAGGCGCCCCCCTCCTGGCGCGCCCAGGTGGGTTGTCCCCACCTGGTGGCCCCGCAGACCCTATCTCCGACGCTATAAAATCACATTTTTGGAGAAAAAAAATCAGGGAGAAAGAATTATCGCGTTTCACGAGACGGAGCCGCCGCCACCTCCTGTTCTTCATCGGGAGGCCAGATCTGGAGTCCGTTTGGGGCTCTGGAGAGGGGAATCTTTGATCTTCGTCATCACCAACCCTTCTCCATCGCCAATTCCATGATGCTCCCCACCGGGAGTGAGTAATTCCTTCGTAGGCTCACTGGTTGGTGAGGGTGTTGGATTAGATTCATCATGTAATCGAGTTAGTTTTGTTAGGGCTTGATCCCTAGTATCCATTATGTTCTGAGATTGATGTTGCTATGACTTTGCCATGCTTAATGCTTGTCACTTTGGGCCCGGGTGCCATGATTTCTGATCGGAACCGTTTATGTTATCACCATTATATCTATGTTCTAGATCCGATCTTGCAAGTTATAGTCACCTATTACGTGTTATGATCCGTAAACCCCGGAGTGACAGTATTCGGGATACTTTTCGGTGATGACCGTAGTTTGAGGAGTTCATGTATTCACTGTGTGCTAATGCCTTGTTCCGGTTCTCTATTAAAAGGAGGCCTTAATATCCCTTAGTTTCCTTATGGACCGCGCTGCCACGGGAGGGTAGGATAAAAGATGTCATGCAAGTTCTTTCCATAAGCACGTATGAATATTTACGGAATACATGCCTACATTATATTTATGAACTGAAGCTAGTCCCGTATCGCCCTAGGTTATGACTCTTATATGATGAATATCATCCAACGAATTCACCGATCCAATGCCTATGAATTTTCCACATATTGTTTCTGCTAATTTACTATTGCTATTGCTGCTGTCACAACTGCTACAAAACCATTGCTATCATTGTTACCGTTACCGTTACTGTTACTACCATTATCAATATTATCATATTACTTTGCTACTGATCATATTGCTGCAGATAATTAATCTCTAGGTGTGGTTGAATTGACAACTCAGCTGCTAATACTTGCAAATATTCTTTGGCTCCCCTTGTGTCGAATCTATAAATTTGGGTTGAATACTCTACCCTCAAAAACTGTTGCGATCCCCTATACTTGTGGGCTATCATGGATGAAGACGGGTACTTCACGAGGAAGGTCAAAGGCGCTAGGCGCCTCATCGCTGCATGGAGGTGGGCCGATAAGCTCTAGCGTGCCACCGACGAGGAGCTCCGGTGGGCGCCCAACGAAATGGCAAGATCGTTCGCGCTCGGCCGCCAGCAAGAGGCAAATCGGTACATCAACCGCTGCGAGGCGGAGGAGGCAGAGTACTGCCTCCGCGCTGGGAAGATGCCGCGCACCAGGGAGCTGCTAGCGAGGGGCTGCCGGAATACTGCCCCCAGGAGGGATTATTAGTTTTAGTATTGTTCATTTTCAATTTTATGCATTGTACCTAGTAGTTAAGTATCATCACGTATATGTGATGATATTATATATATTCTGTGATGAACTAATGAACAATTAATATATATTATGAATCCCATTTTCTATCTATTTTCGTATACTAATTTGTATCTAGCTGTTATCATCCACATATACAGAATGGAAAGCATATATACACACATTGAAATAGAACATATAAGAACGGAAAATAGAGTACACACATTGAAACAGAGCAATATTATGATTGCCGTGAGTACATAGCGATTCACGTCGAAATGACTCAACAAAATAAAATGCGTCCATGAGACCATGACCAGCAGCGCTTGCCTACGGTAGCTCTTGGCTCTGCCTGAACTCGTGCAGGCGTTCGTCCAAGCGGTCGACACGCTCGCGGTACATCTAGAGCGCGATCTCGAGCTCCAAGTTGACTATTTCATCAGAAATCACCAGCTCGAGGATGCGACAGCCATGTTCCTCTACTGCGCCCAGGTGGACACCTGGGCCAAGGAGGCAGTCGAGCCTAGCGACCAATGCGTTGGCATCGAGCGGGCCGCGGACAAGGCGAACGGTGCAACCCATGTGAACGGCGCGGTGGGTGTCCAGTGCAAGTACGGCACGGCCAGCCTCTGGTGCAAGTACTGTGCAGACAGCCTCTGCCCACTCCTGGCGAGGAATGGGGGTACTGACGGGACATGTACCCAGCTGCGACGCCCTGTCGACAGCAGGCAAGCGCCGATGGATCCGCTCTTGCTGTGCGGCGTGCCGCGCCTCTTGCTCTGTGGCGCTCCAATGGTCTCGCTGTGCGGCGAGCCACAGCCTATCAGCGCGGATGCGCCTAGCTTGCTCTGCGGCACGCCATTGATCATGTTGTGCGGCGAGCTACAGCCTCTCGGCGCTCACATGCCTATCTTGATCTGCGGCGCTGAAGCGCCATGCGCTAAGGGTCTACTCAACCCTGGCGATGGCGCGCATCATGGCGTCGTCCATCGCGTTGCCGGGAAGCGCCTCGGCCTCGACGGGTTGTGCCGCCTTCTCATTTTCCTTGTCGACGAGGTTGATGGCAAAGGCAGCACTTTGGTGGGTTGGCATGCTTGGAAAAGGTGGATGTGCTACAGGCTGCGCTTGTTGCCTCCGTGTGTCGTGTGCCGCCTAGGTTTATGCGCAATATCGCTGGGTGGCGATGGGAAACCGGTGAGGAAATGGCGGGAAACAGTGGCGTGTTCATAAAATGCCATCAATTAATGGAAACTTAGCATAGAAGGAACATCGAGCTAGCACAACGCGTGCGGGCACATTGCTCGCCCAAGGCTATGATCCATATACTTATGTGCCCAACAGAGCACACTATTCACAGTAAAGAATATTGTTCCGTTTATCCTAGTAGAGCAGTGGCGGCAAGCGGCACAAGAAGTAGATGATGATCAGACGATCGTTTATCCTAATTAATTATGCATGTAATAGTTTACTTTGGTGTGTGGAAATGTCATGTGTGTACTAGCCACCTATGTAATTGGATGTTTGCCGCGTATCACACACATCTTGTTTACACAAAACATTTCTGTTCTCTTGGCTCAACACAAACAGTTTATCGAAATGAACTGTATGCCCTCCATTGCACACACCTTGATCTGGCTGAACCGTTTCTGTTGTGTTGCCTAATCCAAAACAGTTCATCCGAGTGAACCGTATGCCGTATATCGCACACACCTTGATCTGGCCGACCGTTTCTTTTGTGTTGCCTAATCACAAATAGTTCATCCGAGTGAACTGTATGCCGTATATCGCACACACCTTCATCTGGCTGCCCGTTTTTGTTGTTCCGCCTCATCACAAACAGTTTATCCGAGTGAACTGTATGCTGTATATCACACACGCCTTCATCTGGCTGCCCGTTTCTGTTGTTCTTCCTCATCGCAAACAGTTCATTGAACTGAACCGTATGGCCTGCATCGCACACGCAACTAAATTCTGAACCATGTTTGATGTATCCGCCATCGCAAACATTTTGCATCTTTTTTGACGGGATTTTTACATCACCGTTTGCGATTAATGCATCACACATAGTTTCATCGAAGGGTCTCTGATTGTAGTGTCGCATTAGCAGCATCCTGCAGTAGTGGAAGACGGAAGCTTGGCATTTGGGTCTCTGCGAGAATGCTTCAGAAGCGGTTCATCATAGGAGGCATATGAGCCGCCTGCCACCTGACTTTGAGCCAGCACGTTTGTTCCACACGTCGCAAGACACGCCTATTCCGGGAGCTGGGGCGAGTGCATCAGAGGCACCACAATTAAACCGGGGTGCACCCCCGAACGGAGACAGACAGCCACCGCCGGCTCAACCTCGTCAGCCGGCTCAGCAGTGCCAGCTTGAGACGGTCCTACGCCCACCGCCTGTTCGAACGACTCCAGACCATTTCCTGACGTCGGCGGGTCACTTCTCCAACCCTGTCGATAACTTGTTGGCAGCAACCATGAACTTCGCCGCGCTTCCGATCACAGGGAACACCCCAGTTGAGATCGAGGCCCGGAACGCTATCGAGATGTTGAAGACTGCGGTCGCCCAGCAGGCAAATTACTCCTACATTCAGCAATGACTCCACTCTACCCCTCACCCGAGCCACAGTAGAAGCCAGTATGCTGAGTCGCCAGCGGTCTCCAGCAGCGCTCATCGGTGTTGTGAGCAGCCGCATGACCCGCCTCGACCTGGGGGCTTGGACACTCAGGCAATTGTTGATACGGCTCGGGCAAGGAGGGAAGCAGAAGCAGCCAACATGGCAGCTCAAATATCGCCTACCCCAACCCCCTTGGTTTCGCAAGGTACGGGATCGAGCACCAGAACTATTGGGATTCCTTGCCTGGCGCCGGCTTTATGCAACGAGCGCATGCCTAAGGATTTCAATGGTCCCAGCAAGGTCCCCAATTACATGGCTGATCTTGAGCCAGCTGCTTGGATTTAGAGCTACGAGATCACCATGGACATGTTGGATGTTAGCGACGCGGTCTGCGCAAAGTATTTAACCATGATGTTGGAGGGGCCGGCTCGTACTTGGCTAAAGAACCTGCCCCCCAACTCCATCAACACTTGGGCCGATTTGAAGGATCGCTTCATCAAGAATTTTCAAGGAACTTGCAAGCGCCCGATGACGATAGTTGATTTACAACATTGCATCCAGCGCGAGGGTGAATCGGCTCATCACTGGGCTCATTGGGTCGCGGACATTATTCACTCCTCTGATAGTATATCGGCTGCTCAAGCCATCCTGATCCTTGAGACAAATTGTCACTTCGACCCCCTTGTTCAGAAGCTTGGGCGGCTCAAGCGGAAAGTTCAGGATATGGGTGACCTCATGGACGTCCTTACTAGATATGCTGAGTTAGATACTACAAAGGACCCTAACTCGGATGATGACCAAGCTTGCAAAGGCAAGAAAAACGGCATCGGAAAAGGTCAGCAACAGAGCAACTCAGGGTACAATGGCAACCACGGTGGTCAAGGCAATGATGGCAAGCGCAAAAACCCGAGGGCAGCTCAGATTTCGTTGCTAACACCAACACTGGTTTCAAGGGCCACAGACGAAACAACAACTCTGGGAGATCTTTCAATGGAAACAAGGCTCGTAACTTTGAGGAGGCCCTTCAAGGCCCATGTACAAAGCACAGCCTCCATGATAAGCCGGCGAGTCACTCCTGGGAGAATTATTACATCATGCAAGCTTTTCGCAACCAGGCCTATCAGAGTCATCAGGGCGGCGGCGACGGAAACCCAGGGCAGCTTGGAGCTGGAGGCTCAGGATCCGGCTTTCCAGGGGTCGGCTCATCCGGTGGTTTCCATGGTCCCGGCGGCTCTGGGTCTGGCTATCAGGGGTTTGGCAATCATGGAGGCAGAAATCAGCATTCTGGCCAAGGCACTCAGTAGCAGAGCAACCAATTAGATTTTCAGAGCAATCCCAAACAGTTGAATAGTGGGTAGTACCACGTTTTTACAACTAGTACTTGCAAACGGGATCGGAAGCTTCAAAAGCGTGTTGTCAACATGGTTCAGCTGGCTGTGCCTGAATTTTTGAACTGGTCAGAGCAGCCAGTCACTGGAGTAGGGCGGATCATCCTCCCCGGGTTGAGAATCCGGGTTGCCTAGCCCTAGTTGTGGCACCTCAAGTCGGTGGTTATAAACTCACTAAGGTGCTTATGGACGGAGGAAGCAGCATCAACATCCTATACTATGATACTTCTAGATGCATGAACCTGTCAGAAAAACAACTCCAGCCTTCCTCGACCGTTTTCTATGGGATCGTTCCTGGAAAATCTGCCTATCCTATTGGGCGGATCAAGCTGGAAGTTGCGTTTGGCGATGAGTATAACTACAGATCGGAGTTCCTAACATTTGAGGTGGTCAAGATCAAGAGTCCATATCATGCCCTTTTTGGATGACCGACTTATGCTCGCTTCATGACCCGGCCCTGTTATGTCTACCTCAAGCTCAAGATGCCTGGGCCCAAAGGTACTATCACCGTCAATGGTGACAGGAAGGTTGCACGTGAGTGTGAGGAAGGGGACACAACTTATGCTGAGACGGCCTATGTCGCAGAAGAGCTCAAGTTTTATACGACCAATGTTGACCCGGCCGACATGACGCCCCTAAAGAAGCCCACCATAGAGTTTGACCCCCTACTCAAGTTTAAGTCGGTTGAAGACACAAAGCAGGTTGATTTCATCCCTGGAGACTCATCCCAGTAGTTCACCATTGGGACTGGCATGGATCCCAAATAGGAAAGCGCGCTCATCGAGTTCATCCGTGAGAATTAGGACATCTTCGCATGGAAAGCTTCTGACATGGCAGGTGTGAATTCACTAAGCACCACCTCAATGTGGATCCTAAGATGAAACCTATTAGGAAATACCTCCCTTGTTTCAATGAGGAGAGACGTAAGTCCATTGGTGAATAGGTGGCCTGGCTCCTAGCTGCCGGCTTCATCGTTGAAGTATTCCATCCTGAATGGCTGGCAAATCTGGTGCTTGTTCTGAAGAAAAACAGCACTTGGCGCATATGCATTGATTACATAGATCTCAAAAAAGCTTGCCCCAAGGATCCGTTTGCTCTTCCTCGCATTGACCAGATCATTGACTCTACTGCCGGTTGTGAAAGTTTATGTTTTCTGGATGCTTACTCCGGTTATCATCAGATCAAGATGGCCATTGAGGACCAGGAAAAGACGGCCTTTATCACACCATTCAGAGCTTTCTGCTATGTCTGAATGCCTTTTGGGCTTAAGAGAGCGGGGCGACTTATCACCGTTGCGTGCAGAATCGTTTCCACAATTATATCGGGCACAATGTTCATGCTTATGTTGACAATATTGTGGTCAAGTCTCAGAAGAAGGAAACCTTGTTGGATGACCTCAAGGAAACTTTCGATAATCTTCGAACTTACAAGATGATGCTTAACCCGGCCAAGTGCGTTTTTTGTGTCCCCACAGGCAAATTGATGGGTTTTCTGGTGTCAGAATGGGGCATGGAGGCTAACCCAGAAAAGATCAAAGCGGTGATGTCGCTCGCCAAGCCGGCCAACATCAATGACATCTAGCGCATGGCGGGTCGGATCGCAGCCTTGAGCCGGTTTATAAGCCACCTCGGTGAGAAGGCGATTCCACTATACCAAATGATGAAAAAGACTGACAACTTTGTCTGGAGTGATGCTGCAGATCAGGCTTTTGAAGCCCTTAAAAAGCAATTAGATGAGCCGCATGTACTTGCTGCTCCTTTTGGCAAAGAGCCTATGCTCCTGTACATTGCTTAGTAAGTGTGGTAGTTGTCGTAGAGCTCAAGGAAGCAGGGAAGGAGTATCCCATCTAGGGACCAGTCTATTATGTCAGCGAGGTTCTGATCGAGTACAAGCAGAGATATCCACATTGGCATAAGCTGGTTTTTGGTGTTTTTATGGCTAGTCGCAAGCTGAAGCATTACTTCCAAGAACACCCCATAACTATGGTCAGCTCAGCCCCTCTAGGAGATATTATCTAGAACAGGGAGGCCACAGGCCGGATTGCTAAGTGGGCAATCGAGCTTGGGCCACACCATCTGAAATATGTGCCCCGGACAGCTATCAAATCTCAAGCTTTGGTGGATTTCA
The DNA here is from genome assembly GCA_011799875.1 of Thinopyrum elongatum. Lineage (NCBI taxonomy): Eukaryota > Viridiplantae > Streptophyta > Magnoliopsida > Poales > Poaceae > Thinopyrum > Thinopyrum elongatum. Next base: position 289,716,624 of record CM022301.1, read on the forward strand.
TCGACGATTGGACTGAACTTCAAGTTCCCGAGGATAAGCCGGACAACACGTATTGGACGATCCACTTTGATGGTTCCAGACAATTGGAAGGCTCGGGGGCTGGAGTCATCATAGCATCCCTGCGAGGTGACAAATTTTGTTATGTTTTGAGGATCATGTTTCCCTGTACTAACAATGTAGTTGAGTATGAGGCCCTCCTCCATGGCCTCTGTATGGCTAAGGAGATGAATCTCAACCGGGTTAGATGCCTGGGCGACTCTGATTTGGTCACACAGTAGGTCTCTGGAAAATGGGACTCGAAGGACCCTCTTATGGCGGCTTATCGGCAAGCAGTAACCAACATCGTGGGACATTTTCAAGGTTACCAGGTTGACCACATAGATCGGCGGCTCAATGAGGTGGCTGATGCATTGTCATGGCTTGGCTCTCAGCATAAGCCGGTTCCTCCCAATGTGTTCCTTGATGTTCTCCATAATCCTTCTGTCAAGTTGCCCTTGGAGGAAGATCTCGCTATACCTGACCCAGAAACACAGTTGGTGGTTGCTCTTCATGTTATACCAGATTGGACGGTCCCTTATCTGACTTATTTGACTCGAGGCGAGCTCCCTAAGGATGAACTCATTGCTTGTTCGATCGTCCGATGCTCCAAGTCTATGACTATTGTCAATGGCGAGTTGCAAAGGCGGAGCATCACAGGTGTTTTCCAGCATTGTGTTTCCCCTGAAGAAGGGCAAGAGATCCTTAATGAGATTCACTCTGGAGATTGTGGTCATCAAGCCGGCTCAAGATCCCCGGTGGCAAAGGCTTTTCGACACGGGTTTTACTGGCTCACGGCTCATGCAGATGCTGAGGATATCGTGCGCAAGTGTGATGGATGCCAGAAGTTCGCATGTCAGGCTCATGTGCCAGCTCAAGAACTCCGGTTGATTCCCATCACTTGGCTATTCGCAGTCTGGGGGCTTGATATGGTTGGTCCATTCAAACCATCCAAGGACAAAAAGACTCACCTTTTGGTTGCTGTTGATAAATTCACCAAGTGGGTTGAAGCAGAGCCAATCAGCAATTGTGATGCAGCCACAGCAGTCAAGTTCCTGAAAAAATTGATCTTTCGCTTTGGTTATCCACACAACATCATCACTGATAATGGCACTAATTTGTCTAAGGGAGCTATGAAGTAATTATGTCAAAGGGAGCATATCCGGCTTGATGTAGCATCAGTCGCACATCCTCAGTCCAATGGGCAAGCAGAGCGTGCTAACTAGGAGATTTTATGAGGTATCAAGCCAAGGCTTATGATTCCTCTTGAGCGTACTCTGGGTTGCTGGGTTGAGGAGCTCCCCTCTGTCCTTTGGAGTATACGGACCAGCCCTAATAGATCAACAGGCTATATGCCTTTCCTCATGGTCTATGGTGCAGAAGCTGTGTTGCCCAGTGACATCCGTCATGATTCTCCAAGAGTTGCAGCTTATGTCGAAGCAGATAATGAACAGGCTTGTCAAGACTTTTTAGATGCTTTGGAGGAGGAACGTGACTTCACCGCAACATGATCTGCAATATATCAGCAAGACCTACGTCGCTATCACAGCCATAGGGTTTGCAGCCGTACTTTCCAGGATGGTGACTTAGTGCTTCGTCTGATACAAGAACAGGCAGGTATGCATAAGCTCTCAGCTCCATGGGAAGGGCCTTTTGTCATCAGCAAGAACCTCAACAACGGGTCATATTACCTGATCGACATACGTGAACACAACAAGTCACGTACATCCGAAGAGGAGACCAACAGACCTTGGAATATTGCTCATCTTCGGCCTTATTACACTTAGAGCCATTGGCTCCATCTTATTGTACATACCTATGTGTATATATTTTTATGATCCATATAAATAAAGCTAGCATCCCCAAAAGTCGGGGCCTATGTTGTTTCGTCTCATATATTGTGCATGAGTCTTTATTTTCTAATCATAGGTCACTTGGGGGCTTCTAACTCATCGAGTTCAGCTATTAACATCCCTCTTGACCCGGCATATGCCATTATAAATCTTGGTTAAACATGCCTGTCTGCTCAATGCTACTTTGCCAAGGTGACCCCGCGCATTCTTGACAGTCAATCATAATGACCCTAAACTTGTCAAGGTTAAAACGCCGGCTTAAGTCACGTGAGAGCCGACTTACAGAAAGCTAGGATAAACCATGGGCTATCATGCCAAGCTTCATTGAAGCAAGACTTGAGCCTCGAAAGCCGGTCTTTTTGTTGTGCCTCAAAAGCCGGCTTCATACTTATTTATTTATGTCTTTGAATTTAATTCTATTTTATAGGATGTTTCTACTCCTTGATCAGTTAGTACATCGACCATGAGTCGCCGGATCAACAACACATTCGATTATTTTGATCAAGATTGAGCTTATATAGACCAAGAGTCACCAGATCAAACAGCATACCGGGTTATTTTTGACAGCCAAGAGTGTCTGGGTCATGAATATATGACCCAGTCTATCAACGACGCTCATTGCTGCAAGCAGAAAAATACTACAAGTATTAAGTACAAATGGCGGGTTAGCAAACACCGCACCGGCTCAATATCTTCTGCAAAATATCTCCAGAGTATCAAGTGCACGATGGCACCACAGATAAAGCAAGTATTTTTACTACCCTATTACAAGCCACAGCTAGGCTAAATATCCAGCAAAGTTCTCAAATACGCTACTCACTCGCCTAAGAGATCTCCGGGTCCGCGTCTTCGTGTTGGCCTGCTGCATCACTCGCCGTCGGGTCAGCCTGCGCCGCCTCATCCTGCTCGATCTGGCGGCCCTTTGGTATCCACTGAATAGCAGATAATTTCTGGATCATTGAGTCATCGGTGATTATAGCAGATGGGTCGATGTCAGGAGCGAAAGTTTGCTTATGACAAGGCAGAATAAGCACAAAAGGTTTGTACTCTGGCGGGTTGATGCGCTTGCTATCTTTTGAGTACCCAGGTTGATATTTGACCAAGTCTAGCTCCTCCACCATTTGAGTCGCCGCCACCCGGGTTTCCTTCACACAGCACGCAAAATCTTCTAGAGAGAATTCCGTACCATCAATGTTATATTGAGGAAAGCCGCCAACCAACTCTGTAGGATCCATTTCTGCAAGGAAAGCATTGGCTCGTGCAAGAACCATGCCGGTCCCAGCACGAGCCGCCGATTTCACCAACTCCTGAATCCTTTGGGGAATTGTCGACAATTCCTTCAGCATATCCTTAATCCTTGGAGGGGGTGGTGTGGCTTGGTTTGATGCCATTATCGCATACATACCACCAGTATATAATTGCTCCACATAGGTATAAATGGCCTTCAATTTCACCAAAGGAAGCTGGACGACATTATCATTTCTTCTTCCTATACAAGAAAAAGACAAAATATCAGCAAGCCGGCTAAACAGATAACCCGGAATTTGATTACAGACATAGTAATACTTACCAATGATGGCCACAGTCATATTTGTTATATGGCGCTTTGATACGTCTCCATCGTATATACTTTTCCAAACATTTTTGCTCTTGTTTTGGACTCTAATTTGCATGATTTGAATGGAACTAACCCGGACTGACGCTGTTTTTAGCAGAATTGCCATGGTGTTGTTTTTGTGCAGAAATCAAAGTTCTCGGATTGACCTGAAAATTTATGGAGAATATTTTTAGAATATATAAAAAATACTGGCGGAAAAAGATACCAAAGGGGGGCCACCCAGGAGCCACAAGCTCAGGGGTTGCACCCACCCCCCAAGGGCACGCCTAGTGAGCTTGTGGGCCCCCTGGACCTCCGGCAACCCTAACTCCAACTCCATATATACCTATTCGCCAAGAAAAAATCAAAGAGAAGGATTCATCACGTTTTACAATATGGAGCCGCCGCCACCTCTTGTTCTTCATCGAGAGGGCTGATCTAGAGTCCTTTCAGGGCTCCGGAGGGTGGAATCCATCGCCATCGTCATCATCAACCTTCCTTCACCGCCAATTTCATGATGCTCATCGCCGGGAGTGAGTAATTCCTTTGTAGGCTTGCTGGACGGTAATGGGTTGGATGAGATTTATCATGTAATCGAGTTAGTTTTGTTAGGGCTTGATCCCTAGTATCCACTATGTTCTGGGATTGATGTTGCTATGACTTTGCTATGCTTAATGCTTGTCACTAGGGCCCGAGTGCCATGATTTTAGATCTGAACCAATTATGTTTTCATGAATATATGTGTGTTCTTGATCCTATCTTGCAAGTTATATGCAACTATTACGAGTTATGATCCGAATATCCCAAGGTGAAAATAATTGGGATTGTTTCTGGTGATTACCATAGTTTGAGGAGTTCATGTATTCACTATGTGCTAATGCTTTGTTCCAGTTCTCTATTAAAAAGAGGCCTTAATATCCCTTAGTTTCCTTATGGACCCCGCTGCCACGAGAGGGTAGGACAAAAGATGCCATGCAAGTTCTTTTCCATAAGCACGTATGACTATATACGGAATACATGCCTACATTACATTGATGAATTGGAGCTAGTTATGTGTCGCTCTAGGTTAAAACTGCTACATGATGAATATTATCCAACACAATTATCCATTGCTGATCCAATGCCTACGCGCTTTTCATATATTGATTTTTGCTAAGTTACTTTCACCATTGCTACTATTACAATCACTACAAAATTGTTACTGTTACTATTGCCACTGTTACCGCTACTATCAAATTGCCATACTACTTTGCTACTGATCACTTTGCTTCAGATATTAAGTCTTTCAGGTGTGGTTGAATTGACAACTCAACTGCTAATACTTGCGAATATTCTTTGGCTCCCCTTGTGTCCAATCAATAAATTTGGGTTGAATACTCTACCCTCGAAAACTGTTGCGATCCCCTATACTTGTGGGTTATCAAGACCTTTTTCTGGCACCGTTGCCGGGGAGCATAGCTCTATTTGCTGAATCACTTGAGATTTATATCTATTGATCACTACGAGGAATTTGAAAGATATCATAACCAAGATCGTTCCCTTTAAGACGGGGGGAGGTAAGGAACTGCCATCACACTCTGCACTTGATTCAGCTTCTGTTTTAAGTAAACTTGCAACACCACCGCCTGCTATTAATCCTGATATGTCGCAAGTAATTAATGATGCTACTTCTGCTATGAAAGATGCTTATGATGATGCTAGTACTTTGCTTGATTATAATATGCCACTTGGTGAATTTCTTGATGAACAACTTGCTAGAGCTAAAGATATTGAGAATGCTGAAACTGAAGAAATTACTGAAACTAATGAAGTCTTTGAAACTAAAAATTATGAAACACCTATTAGACCTAGCTCTCCTAGATATGAATTGCCTGATATACCTGAGGGTTATATTATGGGTGGAGAGGTAGCTAGGGACTTTCTTGCTTGTAAGGATAGATAAGATCTTAAGAAACCACTAGTCAAGTTGAAAGAAAAATCTTTGAATGCTAGAATGAAATTTGATCCTAAGTTTGCTACTTCACCTATCTTTGTTACTGATAAGGATTATGAATTCTCTATTGATCCAGAGTTAATTACTTTGGTTGAATCTGATCCTTTCCATGGTTATGAAACTAAAACTGTTGTGGCACATCTTACTAAACTGAATGACATATCCACCCTATTTGCTCGTGAGAAAAAATTCGCTACTACTATATTCTTAAGTTTTTTCCTTTCTCATTAAAGGGTGATGCTAAGATATGGTTTAATTCTCTTGCTCCTGGTTGTGTGCGTAGTCCCCAAGATATGATATACTACTTCTCTGAAAAATATTTTCCTGCTCATAAGAAACAAGCTGCTTTACAGGAAATATTTAACTTTGTGCAAATTGAAGAAGAGAGTCTCCCACAAGCTTGGGGGAGGCTTCTTCAATTACTTAATGCTTTGCCTCATCACCCTCTCAAGAAAAATGAAATACTTGATATCTTTTATAATGGATTAACCGATCCTTCTAGGGACCACCTAGATAGTTGTGCTGGTTGTGTTTTCAGGGAACGTACTGTTGAACAAGCTGAAGAACTATTGAATAATATACTAAGGATAATGATTGGACTCTTCTTGAACCACCACCCAAGCCAACTCCAAAGAAGAGAGGTATTCTATTTCTCAGTCCTGAAGATATGCAAGAGGCAAAGAAATCTATGAAAGAAAAAGGTATTAAAGCTGAAGATGTTAAGAATTTACCACCTATTGAAGAAATACATGGTCTCCATACCCCGACACAGGTAGTAGAGGTAAATTCTCTCTATATATTTGATGAATGTGATATTCCTTATACTAAATCTGCTAGTCAATGCTTGGATGAATTGGATAACTTTATTGTTAAACAAGAAAATTTTAATGCATATGTTATTAGACAATTGAAACGAAATGCTTATATGATTGAACGCTTGAGTGACTTTATGTTTAGAACTGTTAATGATGTCAAGGGTGTGAGTAAACATGCATCCATGATAAAAACTCAAGTAGAACAAGTTCTCAAGGCACAAAATGATTTGCTTAATGAGATGAACAATAAGATGAATGATCATGCTGTTAGAGTTATGACTAGGGGTGGTAAAATGACTCAGGAACCTTTGTATCCTGAAGGCCATCCTAAAATAATTGAACAAGACTCTCGAAGAATTAATACTGATGCACCTAGTCCATCTCAAAAGAAAAAGAATGATGATAGGACTTTGCATGTTTCTAGTGAACCTACTGTAGACACACCTGAGAATCCAAATGATATTTCTATTTCTGATGCTGAAACACAATCTGGTGATGAACATGAACCTAGTAATAATGATAATGATGATGTCCATGTTGATGCTCAACCTAGTAATGATAATGATGTGGAGATAGAACCTGTTGTTGATCTTGATAACCCACAACCTAAGAATAAAAGATATGATAAACGAGACTTCATTGCTAGGAAAAATGATAAAGAAAGAGAACCTTGGGTTCAGAAACCCATGCCTTTTCCTCCTAAAGCTTCAAAGAATAAGGATGAAGAAGAATTTGAGCGCTTTGTTGAAATGCTTAGATCTGTCTTTTTGCGTTTGTGTTTGACTGATATTCTGAAAATGTCTCCTTATGCTAAGTATATGAAAGATATTGTTATGAATAAAAGAAAGATACCGGAAGCTGAAATTTCCACCATGCTTTCTAATTATACATTTAAAGGTGGAATACTGAAGAAACTAGGAGATCCAGGAATACCAACTATACCATGTTCCATTAAAAGAAACTATGTTAAAACTGCTTTATGTGATCTAGGAGCCGGTGTTGGTGTTATGCCTTTGTCTTTCTACAAAAGAATTGATTTGAATAAGTTGACACCAACTGAAATCTCTTTGCAAATGGCTGATAATCAACTACTATACCCATCGGTATTTGTGAGGATGTGCCTGTCGTAGTTGCAAATGTTACTATTTTAACGAACTTTGTTATTCTTGATATACCCGAGGACGACAGTATGTTGATCATCCTTGGTAGACCTTTTTTGAACACTGCAAGGGCTGTTATTGATTGCAACAAGGGAATTGTCACTTTTCATGTTAATGGTAATGAGCATACGGTACTCTTTCCGAAGAAACAACCTCAAGTGAATAGTATCAATTCTATTAGAATTTTTTGACAGTTACTATTGGAGGTTTTAAATTCCCTATTCCTACAGTCAAAAAGAAATATAAAATTCTTATTGTTGGGGACATGCATATCCCCGTTGAGGTAACCTAGTGCTATACAAAGATTCTCCGGTTTCATGTCATTCGGAAGAAGTTTGTTAATAAGACTTGATCAACCTTATTAATGGATTCCTTTTGACGGGCATGTGGTCGATGAATTTAGTAAACACAACTTTTTGTACCCACTTTTTACTTTATGTTATTTAGAATTAATAAAAGAGAAATTCCATGATTATGTTGTTTTCTGAATTATCCGTGCAATAAAAAATGACCAGAAAATAAAAGTTCTCCAAATGCCCTGAAAATTTAATATGATTTTTCTGCAATATTTAAAAAATAGTGGTACTGAACACACCCCAGGGGGGTGCACCTGTGAGCCACAGGCTCACAGGGCAGGCCTAGCAAGCTTGTGGGGCCCACGTAGGCCCCATCACTTATTGCTTCCACCCATGCACTTGTTCTTCCTCCAAAAAAAATCACCAACCTGTTCAAACCCGTGATCTTGCTCATCTTGGTGCCATTTTCGATCTCCTTGCTCGGAACTCCATTTCTGAAACTGTTTTGGGGGATTGTTCATTGGTATGTGACTCCTCCGTTGGTCCAATTAGTTTTTGTTCTAGTGGTTTATTATTTTCACATTTAGCAACTGCAGGTGACCATGTTCTTGAGCTTGCATGTCAAATTTATATGGTTCAAACTAGTTTTTGTGCTTGATATAGCCTCTAGGTACTTGTAGGAGTGGTTGCTATCAAATTTGTTGAGTTTTGTTCACTTTTATTTTGAGTCCCTAAAAATTTCAGAAAGTTTTAGAGGGAGAAAATGTTTAAAAAGATGTTCCAAGGTGGTTCCTCGAGCAAGAAATCCCCAAGGCTCGCTCTACGCGAGCCGGACCTCGAACCATCGTGGGCAGCCCTAGTGCAACCTTGCGAATGGCCGTCGGATTATTTCATGACTCAAGCTGGTTTTAAGGAGGAATTTGATATGTACGTGCACAACGCCGGCTTGACGGACTTCTTGTCAGATAAGTGCTTGCAGTATTACAACCTCACTGATTCTTTTGTGAGGAGGTTTGAGTATTCAGTCCATCGCATTACACATTCTGTTTTACTTAATCTCTATGAAAAATCATTCCGCATGGACCTTGAAGAATTTAATGTAGCATGCAAAATTCCGCAATGGGGCACTTATACTGAACCTCGCAAAGTTGATGCACCGATTTTCTTGCTAGTATAACTCAGGGTGAAACTAGAAGCGGAACACAAGCTACTATAGGGAGCATTCACTTTCCTGCTTTACATTACTTTGCTCTCTTCATAGGTAGATGCATTAATGGTAAACATGACCATAGCCACCTTTGCACTCCTGATTTGAGCGTTCTTAAAAGTGCAGTAATGAACGATAAACATTATAACTTGGGGGCTATTGTTGCATGTCGTCTACATAACAATGCTTTGGATGGAGATTTTTATGGTGGAATTTATGCCACCCATTTGGCTGATTATCTTGGGGTACCTATAAGAAATGATGATACCCAGTTGCCGCCTGTATTCCTTGATTATGCCGCTATGGAACATTTTTAGTTTCTTGAAAGGGGCGACATGCCATTCCAGTACAGACTAATCTTTAACAGGCGCCGCGTTTTCCATATTACGCTTCCCGCTCCTGCCTTCTTTAACTTTCAGGTAAAAGGGAGATATTTCATACTTATGGAGGAGGCAGAGGAGTATGAGAGGGCGAGGGAGACCGCTCGTCTCAACGAGGCAGCTCGCCAAGCTGTGGCGGCTGCAATCCAGTACAACCCACACTACGACTTTGGGTATCAGCCAGGCCAGCCATGGCCATAGACCAACTTAGGCCAAAAGCCTAAGCTTGGGGGAGTGAGTATTTCTCACCGACATTACATTCACGTATCACACATTCATTCCAGTTGTCGGTGTTCATCCTTTTTCATTGTATGATCCATGTTAGTTTTATTTTGGCTTTCTTCTTGTGTCTTTGAAGAACTTTGATAAAATCAAAAAAAAATTCCTCACCTCTTTTTAGTTTTTCTTTCTAGTTTAAATTAGTTGTAGTATTAAAAGCAAACCCAAAAAGATTTCTCGTTCATCTTTTGCTTGTTGGGAGCTTTCCCATGTAAATAGTTTTTCTCGTTTTCGCTTTCGTTTCGTTTTACTTTCTTCAGAAAAACAAAAACTCAAAAATATTTCAGTGTGTTTCTTTGAAATTATTTTCTTTTATTTGGGTCGTAAGGAGAAGGCCATGATGAAAATTTTGAGTGGCTCTCATATGCATTATTGTTGATCTAACAAAGAGCCCATATTACCTTGTCTTCTCCTTTGAATAAAAGTTTGCAGATTCCAGCTTAGTCCACGACACGTGCACTCTTATTATTATTCACATTGTTCGGTCGTGCAAGTGAAAGGCAATAATGACGGAATTTGATGAAATGATTGAGATGGAGAAAAGTTGGTATGAACTTGACCTATTTTGTTGTTGTAAATATGTTTAGCTCATCGTTCTTGATTCAGCCAATTATGAATGAAACATGTTTGCAATGACAATTAGAGATTATAGTTACTCATGCCATGCTTAAATAGCTAGGAGTGGATAATGGTTTGTTTTGTGTGCCAACATGTATTTAAAATGGTTATGATGTAGTATGGTAGGATGGTATCCTCTTCTGAATGATTCGAGTGGCATGACTTGGCACATGTTCACGCATGTAGTTGAATCAAAACCAACATAGCCTCCATGATATTTATGTTCATGGTGTTTTATATCCTACTCATGCTTGTATTCAATGTTGATTAATCTCAAAGCATATTTATGACCGTTGTCGCTCTCTAGTTGGTCACTCCTCAATCTTTTTGCTAGCCTTCACTTGTACTAAGCGGGAATACTGTTTGTGCATCCACTTCCTTAAACCCAAAGTTGTTCCATATGAGTCCACCATACCTACATATATGTGGTATTTACCTGCCATTCCAAGTAAATTTGCATGTGCCAAACTCTAAATCTTCAAATAATAATATGTTTTGTATGCCCGAATCGCTCATGTAGCGACAGGGGGCTGTCAGTATCTTCCATGCTAAGTGGGTTATTCTCATGATGAGTGTTTATTCGCTTGTCATTCACGAGAAAGTGGATCGTAATCGGGATGCCCGGTCCTATGATCAAAATCAAAATATAATAATGAAACAAAACTCCCCCGGATTGTTGTTGGTATGGAGGGTACCCGAGGATTCGGCTAGCCATGGCTTGTGTTTGTTGGTGGAGGGGGAGTAAAACTTTACCATTCTGTTTGGGAACTGCCGATAATGTGTCTAGCATGGAAGATAGTGAGATCTCCCGGTTACTATGTTGACAATGAAAGCATACCTCTCAAAATTATATTCATCTCTGTTTTAAAAGCTTCGAGCTCTGGCACCTCTGCAAATCCCTGCTTCCCTCTGCGAAGGGCCTGTCCATTTACTTTATTGTTGAGTCATCATTTTCTTATAAAGCACCGACTGGAGAGCACCATTGTCATTTTTATGCTTTGTTTTTAGTTGTTATTGAGTATGAGTGTGGCTGGATCTTCTTTGCCATGAATTATAATGTCTAGTCAGTGCTTGAACTTCAGAGGTGCTCTGCATTTATGTTTTGTTGTCTTAGAAAGGGCTAGCGAGATACCATTATATCATATTGTATCATGATTGTTTTGAAAAAGTGTTGTCATCCGAGACATCTTATTATCGCTTGCTAGCTGATCATGTCATTGATGTGAGTAAATGTGAGACCTAAATGTTATTGTGAATATGGTTAGTTCATAATCTTTGCTGAAAACCTGAACATGGTTAGTCATATTTACAACAATAAGATCAAAGAGAGTTTGTAAAAGTTTTTCTTTGTCACTTTCAGTTTATCAACTGAATTGCTTGAGGACAAGCAATGAGTTAAGCTTGGGGGAGTTGACACATCTCCATCGTATCTACTTTTCCAAACACTTTTGCTCTTGTTTTGGACTCTAATTTGCATGATTTGAATGGAACTAACCCGGACTGACGTTGTTTTCAGCAGAATTGCCATGGTGTTGTTTTTGTATAGAAATCAAAGTTCTCGGATTGACCTGAAAATTTAAGGAGAATATATTTGGAGTGTATAAAAAATACTGGCGGAAAAGGATACCAGAGGGGGGCCACCTAGGAGGCACAAGCTCAGGGGGCGCACCCACCCCCAGAGCACGCCTGGTGAGCTTGTGGGCCCCCTGGACCTCCGACAACCCTAACTCCAACTCCATATATACCTATTCGCCAAGAAAAAAAATCAAAGAGAAGGATTCATCGTGTTTTACGATACAGAGCTGCTGCCACCTCATGTTCTTCATCGGGAGGGCTGATCTGGAGTCTGATACGTCTCCAACGTATCTATAATTTTTATTGTTCCATGCTATTATATTATCCATCTTGGATGTTTTATATGCATTATTATGCTATTTTATATCATTTTTTGGGACTAACCTATTAACCTAGTGCCCAGTGCCAGTTGCTGTTTTTTCCTTGTTTTTGTCTTTTATAGAAAATCAATACCAAACGGAGTCCAAACGGAACGAAACTTTTTGATGATTTTTCTTGGACAAGAATACACCGACGAAGCTTCAGGAGAAGGTCAGAGGAGTCATGAGGTGGCCACAAGCCAGGAGGCCGCGCCCTAGGAGGGGCGTGCCTCCAGGGCTTGTGGCCCCCCTGGAGCTCCTCCAACCCTAATCTCAACTCTATAAATTCCCAAATATTCCCTGTATACCAGAGGGCACACCAAGTTTCTGTCCTCGTGAGATCCCATTTGGAGACCTGTTCCGGTACTTTGCCGGAGGGGGATTCGATCATGGAGGGCCTCTACATCAACCTTGCTGCCCTACCGATGATGTGTGAGTAGTTTACCACAGACCTGTGGGTCCATAGCTAGTAGCTAGATGGCTTCTTCTCTCTCTTTGATCTTCAATACAATGTTCTTGGAGATCTAATCGATGTAATCTTCTTTTGCGGTGCGTTTGTTGAGATCCGATGAATTGTGGATTTATGATCAGATTATCTATGAATATTATTTGAGTCTTCTCTGAACTCTTTTATGCATGATTAAGATAGCTTTGTATTTCTCTCCGATCTATTGATTTGGTTTGGCCAAGTAGATTGATATTTCTTGCAATGGGAGAGGTGCTTTGTTTTGGGTTCAATCTTGCGGTGTCCTCACCCAGTGATAGACGGGGTAGCGAGGCACGTATTTGTATTGTTACCATTAAGGATAAAAAGATGGGGTTTATACCATATTGCTTGGATCTATCCCTCTACATCATGTCATCTTGCTTAAGGCGTTACTTCGTTCTTGTTAACTTAATACACTAGATGCATGCTGGATAGCGGTCGATGTGTGGAGTAATAGTAGTAGATGCAGGCAAGAGTCGGTCTACTTGTCACGGACGTGATGCCTATATTCATGATTATTGCCTTAGATATCATCATAACTTTTTGCTTTTCTATCAATTGCTCAACAGTAATTTGTTTACCCACCGTATGTGTTCTTTCAAGAGAGAAGCCTCTAGTGAAAACTATGGCCCCCGGGTCTATTTTTATCATATTATTTTCAGATTTATAAAATTAAAAACACAAAATACCTTTCTGCAATTTATTTACCTTTACTTTATTTTGCACTTTTGTTTATCTTTTATACCTATCTCTATCATATCTCATCCTTGCAAGTAACCGTGAAGGGATTGACAACCCCTTTATCGCGTTGGGTGCAAGTATTTGTTTATTTGTGGAGGTGCTATCATTGGAGACTTGTGTGTTCCTCCTACTGGATTGATACCTTGGTTCTTTACTGAGGGAAATACTCATCTCTACTTTGTTGCATCACCCGTTTCTCTTCAAGGGAAAAACCAACGCAAGCTCAAGAAGTAGCAGAGTCCGTTCAGGGCTCCGGAGGGTGGAATCCGTCGCCATCATCATCATCAACCTTCCTTCACCGCCAATTTCATGATGCTCACCACCAGGAGTGAGTAATTCCTTTGTAGGCTTGCTGGACGGTGATGGGTAGTATGAGATTTATCTTGTAATCGAGTTAGTTTTGTTAGGGCTTGATCCCTAGTATCCACTATGTTATGAGATTGATGTTGCTATGACTTTGCTATGCTTAATGCTTGTCACTAGGGCCCGAGTGCCATGATTTCAGATCTGAACCTATTATGTTTTCATGAATATAAGTGTGTTCTTGATCCTATCTTGCAAGTTATATGCACCTATTACGAGTTATGATCCGCTTACCCCAAGGTGACGATAATTGGGATTCTTTCTGGTGATTACCGTAGTTTTGAGGAGTTCATGTATTCACTAAGTGCTAATGCTTTGTTCCGGTTCTCTATTAAAAGGAGGCCTTAATATCCCTTAGTTTCCTTATGGACCCCGCTGCCACAGGAGGGTAGGACAAAAGATGTCATGCAAGTTCTTTTCCATAAGCGCGTATGACTTTATACGGAATACATGCCTACATTACATCGATGAATTGGAGCTAGTTCTGTGTCGCTCTAGGTTATAACTGCTACATGATGAATATTATCCAACACAATTGTCCATCGCTGATCCAATGCCTACGTGCTTTCATATATTGATCTTTGCTAAGTTACTTTCACCGTTGCTACTATTACACTCACTACAAAACTGTTACTGTTACTATTGCCACTGTTACCGCTACTATCAAATTGCCATACTACTTTGCTACTGATCACTTTGCTGCAGATATTAAGTCTTTTACGTGTGGTTGAATTGACAACTCAACTGCTAATACTTGCGAATATTCTTTGGCTCCCCTTGTGTCGAATCAATAAATTTGGGTTGAATACTCTACCCTCGAAAACGGTTGTGATCCCCTATACTTGTGGGTTATCACGCTTCATAGTATTCAACTCTTCAGTGATCGGCTCAAGTTGGCTTTCTGCCTCTTCAGCACGCTTCAGCAAAAGTGCTTTCTCTTCTTCATGAGCGGCTTTCAAGGAGTGTCAGTTCTTTGAGGCAATCAACAAAGAATTTTGCAGAAAAGAGGAAGATGACTCTGCTTTCTCACGCAGTTTCTTCTCCGCCCTCAATTCTTCCTGCAAGCCAGCCGCCTTTGACTCGGCCAAGTGCACCACATCCTGTCACAACAGAGACAATGTTTAATTTCAAAGTCATTCACAAGCACCGAGCCGTCGCAAGCTGATGACCCGACACTTGGGGGCTACAAGAGGCAAAAATTCCTATATCAGCAAGTCCCAAGTAGCTGCAAGTACCCTACATGGACTTGGGGGCTAATGCATGTCGCTTTCAAATATCTACAATCGAAGACCCGGTTATCTCATGGAGATGAGCTGGCCCTTGGGGGCTACAGGTCATTTTCTATAACATTTTTTACTATGATATTTTGAAGAACCAGCTCATTATTTTCATAACGACCCGACCCTTGGGGGCTGCAAGAGTATAACACAAGAGAAGGAGTATTTCGTACCTCATATTTTCGCTTTAGTATATTTACCATACTCATCTCAGCATCCCGGCTTTCAGACAACCGAGTCAAATATTACTGATGAAGGTCATCAGCACCCATCTCCTCAAAATTGGGAAGTTCCAGCTTGTTTTTCCCTTTATTCAACAATTTCGGCTCATCCCTGGCCATGAATTTGGCCAAAGTATTTGATGCCTCTGGAGCCTTATAAGCCTCTCCAGTGATGTTGACCTCTTCATCGACCACTGTGTGCGATGAAATGATATTTTCGACCTCCTTCATAGGACTGGAGGCTCGAGTAGGACTTGGCGGATTGATGGTGCATGCCGGGTCATCTGTGTGGCCATGTTCGTCCATATGGATTGGCTCCATTGTCACCGCTCATCTGCACCAACCGGCTCATTTTGCTGTGTTGGCTCAACCCTTTGATCAGGGTTATCTTTGGCTATGTTTTCAGCTTGGACCTCTAGAGTCACCAACGGCGGGTCTTGGACTCAGGGATTGCTGCAGAAGAAGATGACTCACCAACCTTTCTTTTCTTGATGGCTTTAGCCCTACAGTCATAAGAATATATTCAATTTACAGAAACAATTGCTATGACAAAATATAAATCACCAAGTGCTTACCCAGGCTTAAAGACCAATGGCAGGAGCTGGGAGACGGTTGATTCTCCAGAAGACGGTGGTGATTCCTAATAATTTGAGTCAGAAGAATTAAGTGGTTGCCTAATGAGTCTGGCTCGTGGAAGAGATGAAGTTGGGCTATGAGGCACCTCATTTCGTTGCCTACGGGCGACCGACTCATCTGATAAGCCGGTAGACAACTCGCCATAATTGCTTCGGAGCTTGCGCTTGGAGGTGCCGACTTGCTGCGATTTCTTCAAAAGAAATTTTGGGTCTAAGTGAGCGCCTTGATGTGAAAATGGTACCTTTCTGACGGCTCGTCTCGGTTTCTTCGGGATTAAAGTTTCTGAGATGGATGAGATTGAAATTACCTCGATGTTGCCAGCTCGACTGGCCTCGGTGTTATCCTGAGAAGAAGGGGCGTCAGCAAGTTGATTAAAAAGGCGACAAAGCGAGTCGAGCTCTACCTCAGACTAATTTTCGGCAGCCGGCTCATCGGCGTCGACCGGTTCATTCGCTTGCTCAACTGGAGCAGGGGCAGACTTTCGGGGTTTCTTTTTCTTCTAGAACTTGTTGTCTACCTGCATATATGACAACCCGGATATTAAAGATTAAGATGAACAAGTCAAAAACAGAATGAGTAAGACAGTGCAAGAATACTTACTGGAGGCACAGGGTTGGTTATGCAGAAGGGAGCCAGCCAAGTCTTATTACATTTTTCCTGGGGCTCTCCCAATAGTTTCTTCGTGGACTTGTTGATTTCATTTTCAGACAATTCAACTTGACTGAAGCGTTGTGCATCCACCGGCTCGCCAGTGTAATTGCACATTAAGTCGCCCCTAACGCTAAGGGGATGGATGCGCCAGCTTATCCAACACCGGGTCAAGTCAATCCCGGTGAGCCCGTTGGCTGTCAAGGCCCTCAGTTTTGAATAAAAAGGTGCAACTTGTTGTCGCTCCTCATCGGATGGCCAACCCGGAAAAGCAATATTTGGATTAAGCCGGTCCGCTCTATAACCCGGCAATGGGTTTTCACCTTGAAGAGCAGTATTCTTGCAGTAGAACCAAGTCCTGTTCCAGCCTTTTGGATGATTCGCCAACTTGGCCTCTGGAAATGGGCTATTCTTCCGTCTTTGAACGGAAATTCCACCAAGTTCTATACTGGGATCGTCTTTGAACTCGGTTTGGTGGTTGATGTAGAAGAACTCTCAGAAGAGAGAGACAGCTGGCTCCGTCTGAAGATAAACTTCACAGAAGACTTGAAACTGGCAAAGATTGGTGACTGAGTTGGGACGAAGATCCTGGGGCCGGAGGTTAAAGAAGTTGAGCATGTCCCAGAAGAATGACCCGGGAGGATAGAAACCCCTCTGAAGATGGTCGAAGACGACCACTTCTCCTTGCTCAGGCTGGGGGGAGTCTCTTCATCAGGTGCCCGCCAACTAATCGTTTCCTGAGCCGGCAACAAGCCTTGCCCCACGAAGTCGTTCAACATGAGAGTGGAGACGTGGGATCTAACCCAGTTGCAGGCCTTGTCAGTCTTAGCCATGATGAGTTGCCTAAGGTTAAAACTGCGAGGTAAAAGTAATAATGATGAGCCGGCACATTATATTCATGGGAGGCAAGTCATCGGGTTATTCAATTTACAAGCTGGCAAGGTTATGAGGCTGTTATAATGGCGGATAAGCCGGCACATATGTCCATGGGTGGTAAGTTACATTGCTATTCAAATTATGAGCCGGCAAAATAATAAAGCAGCTATGACTCAGGTTTATGCAAGCTATGAAAAGTAAAGATACGCCGGCAACTCATAAGCTGGCGCTAGCTATTCGGAAGCTTTCTGTTTTTTTGCTAAGTGTTGAGTTGGCTATAAACAAGTTTCAACGGAGCGGCTACAATTGCAGATCTAAATTTTTTTCCAAAAGGGGGAATTTAAAAAGACCTAAGCACGAAGTGGATGTGCGAGTTAGTCTGTCAATGGGGTTTGAGAGCAATACAAAGATTCAATATGCAAAAATGATGTCACAGCAGCAACTAGGGCATTTTCTCGGGTCCTTCAGATAAATCTAGATCTATTACCGAAGGGTGGTGATGAACACCGGTGAACACTGATGAACTACACGAGAGAATGGGAGCACTGCAGATCTAAAAAGAAGAATGTAGGCATACCTGAGCACCGCAGAGATTGGCCGGAGTGGTCTTGAGAGCTCCGGTGACGACTTGGACGATGCAGAGGTCGCGGTTGAGATGGTGGTAGAACTCGAGAAGGAACGGTGCTACTCCGGTCGCGAGAGGGTTTAGGCGCAAGGAAGAAGACGAAGCGAGAGGGTGGAAGCAGTAAAAGTGAAACCCGAAGCCCCTAGTGTGTATTTATAAGATGGCAAGAAGGCAGAAAGGCAAATGCGAAAAAAGAGGAGGCACAGTAACTTTTGGGCAAAAGGGGCGCCTCGATTCTCACGCCTGACTGATATGCTTAAAAGATTTGTTGTGATGTCACACCCAAATTCCACAATTTCGGGACGATGATGTCACGGCATAAAGAAGTAAGGAAATGTTAAGTGTAGAAGTACCACAAAGCCGGCAATATCCTATAACCCGCCTTCAAGACAAGCTCAACAAGGAAAGATTCTGGCTCATAGAAGGAAGACCCGGACTTATTATCAGTACAAAGTTTAACATGGATAAATCCAAGTTAACCTGTGGGCCAATGTTGGGGATATACCCCATGGTATGACCCGGCCAGGAATGACCTGACATCCCATGGCAGGTTGTCTTTGGGCTAAGCTATGGGGGCCGTAAGGACAATGAAGTTCAAGGCCCAGGAGGCGACTCATGGAGCAGGCCGGCTTGACAAAGAGACAAAAGAAACTCCCTTACTTGGGAGGTAAGATAAGTAGGAAACAGAATAGGGCACGTGTTAATATTATGATCCGAACTCTATTGTAAACTCCGGGCCTGAACCTATATATAAAGGGGAGCCCCTGAGGTAGAAAGAACTAAGTTACAAGCTCTCGAGTACTAGGTTAGCCAAGTCACATCCTTGTAATCGAGATCTAAAGCAATAATCAATCAAGCATGAGTAGGCTTTTACCTCCACTGTGAGGGGCCGAACCTGGGTAAACCCACGTCTCTCAATTCCGATCAACCCCGTTCAAGCTACTGCCTAGTAGCGATGGCCTCACGACTAAGTCCTTTTTCGAGGACATCTGCCATGATAAAACCATGTCACCGTGTTTGAATTGAAATAATTACCTGATACATTGAAATATGCTTATCTTGACGAAAAGAAGATATATCCTGTTATTATTAGTGCTAAACTTTCAGAGCATGAAGAAAAGAGATTACTAAAAACTCTGAAGAAGCATCGTTCTGCTATTGGATATACTCTTGATGATCTTAAGGGCATTAGTCCCACTCTATGTCAGCATAAGATTAATATGGAGCCTAATACTAAGCCAGTTGTTGATCATCAACGACGATTGAATCCTAAGATGAAGGATGTGGTAAGAACTAAAATATTAAAGCTTCTGGAGGCAGGTATAATCTATCCCATAGCTGATAGTAGATGGGTAAGTCATGTTCATTGTGTCCCTAAGAAAGGAGGCATCACCGTTGTTCCTAATGATAAAAATGAACTTATCCCACAAAGAATTGTAACTGGTTATAGGATGGTAATTGATTTCAGGAAATTAAACAAAGCCACTAGAAAAGATCATTACCCCTTCCCTTTTATTGATCAAATGTTAGAAAGATTGTCTAAGCATACACACTTTTGTTTCCTTGGTGGATATTCTGGTTTTTCTCAAATACATGTGTCAAAAGAAGATCAAGAGAAAACTACATTTACTTGTCCTTTTGGAACTTATGCTTATAGACGTATGCCTTTCAGTTTATGCAATGCACTTGCTACCTTTCAAAGATGTATGACTACTATATTCTCTGATTTTTGTGAAAAGATTGTTGAGGTATTCATGGATGATTTTTCCGTGTATGGGACTTCTTTTGATGATTGCTTAAGCAACCTTGATCATGTTTTGCAGAGAAGTGAAGAAACAAATCTTGTCTTGAATTGGGAGAAGTGCCACTTTATGGTAAATGAAGGTATTGTCCTTGGGCATAAAATTTCTGAACGAGGTATTGAGGTGGATAAAGCTAAAGTTGAGGCAATTGAGAAAATGCCATGTCCTAAAGATATAAAAGGTATAAAAAGTTTCCTTGGTCATGTTGGTTTCTATAGAAGGTTTATCAAAGACTTCTCTAAAATTTCTAGGCCTCTTACTAATCTTTTGCAAAAAGATGTTCCATTTGTTTTTTATGATGATTGTGTAGAAGCCTTTGAAATACTTAAGAAAGCCTTAACCTCTGCACCTATTGTTTAACCACCTGATTGGAACTTGCCTTTTGAAATTATGTGTGATGCTAGTGACTATGTTGTTGGTGTTGTTCTAGAACAAAGAGTTGATAAGAAATTGAATATTATCCATTATGCTAGTAAAACTCTAAACAATTCTCAAAGAAATTATGCTACTACTAAGAAAGAATTTTTACTAGTTGTTTGCATGTAATAAATTCAGATCTTATATTATTGATTCTAAAGTAATTGTTCACACTGATCATGCTGCTATTAAATATTTTATGGAAAAGAAAGATGCTAAACCTAGACTCATTAGGTGGGTTCTTTTGCTACAAGAATTAGATTTGCATATTAGTGATAGAAAGGGAGGTGAGAATCCCGTAGCTGATAATTTGTCTAGAATGGAAAATGTTCTTGATGACCCACTACCTATTAATGATAGTTTTCCTGATGAACAATTAGTTGTTATAAATGCTTCTCGTAATACCCCTTGGTATGCAGACTATGCTAATTACATTGTTGCTAAATATATACCACCTAGTTTCACATACCAACAAAAGAAAAAGTGACGTTCCTTTACATTAAGAGCTTCCACATCCAAAAACAAAAAGCGCATGACAACCTCTGCTTCCCTCTGCGAAGGGCCTATCTTTTACTTTCATGTATTTATTTTTATGCAAGAGTCAATAGTGTTCATCCCTATTCCTCTCTATGTACTCTTTAGTGGAAAGCATCATGTGGTGGATAGATCCATATATATATATATCCAGTTGAATGTAGGTGATCATGAGTTATTATTGTTGACATTTGCCTTGAGGTAAATAAGTTGGGAGGCGAAACCGTAAGCCCCTATCTTTCTATGTGTCTCACTGAAACTTTTGCTCTATAAATATGCGTTGAGTGTCAGCAATCATAGAAGATTAAATGATAGTTGAGTATGTGAACTTGCTAAACAAAGCTCTTACATAGACTCTTTCTGAAAATATGATGGATTGTGATTGTTTCGATGACTAAAATCATAGTTTGTTAGTTTCCAATAAAGTTTATGTTTCATACTTTAGCTTGTGAATGAATTGTTACTCTAGCATGAGAAGTATTATGATGATATATTGTTGTTATGATAATGACCATGATGCTTTCATGTCCGTATTTTGTTGTTATCGACACCTCTCTCTCTAAACATGTGGTTATGATTATCGATATCGGCTTTCGCTTGAGGACAAGCAAGGTCTAAGCTTGGGGGAGTTGATACGTCCATTTTGCATCATGTTTTCATATCAATATTTATTGCATTATAGACTGTTATTTCACTTTACGATATAATTCTTATGCATTTTCTCCCTTATTTTTTAAGTTTCACATGAAGAGGAAGATTGCCGGCAATTGTAATTCTGGACCAGAAAGGGCTCTATCGGAGACACTTATTCTGCACAACTCCAAATGACCTGAAAATTGACGGAGAATTATTTTGGAATATATAAAAAGTACTGGAGAAAGAATCAACAGAAGGGGGCCCACCTGGCAACCACAAGCTTGGGGGGGGCACCCCCCTAGGGCGCGCCTCCTGGACTTGTGGGGCTCCTGGCAGGCCTCCGAAGCCCATCTTTTGCTATAAGGTGCCATTTGACCTAGAAAAAAAAATCTAAAGCAAGGTTTCGAGACGAAGTGCCGCCGTCTCGAGGCGGAAGCTGGGCAGGAGCACTTTTGCTCTCCGGCGGAGCGATTTCGCCAGGGAAACTTCCCTCCGGGAGGGGGAAATCGAAGCCATCGTCATCACCAACGATCCTCTCATCGTGGGAGGACCAATCTTCATCAACATCTTCACCAACACCATCTCATCTCAAACCCTAGTTCATCTCTTGTATTCAATCTTTGTCTCAAAACCTCAGATTGGTACCTGTGGGTTACTAGTAGTGTTGATTACATCTCGTAGTTGATGCTAGCTAGTTGGTTTATTTGGTGTAAGATTATATGTTCAAATCCTTAATGATATTCAACACCTCTCTGATCTTGAACATGAGTATGATTTGTGAGTTGTTACTTTTGTTCTTGAGGACATGGCAGAAGTCCGGTTATAAGTAATCATGTGAATTTGGTATTTGTTCGATATTTTCATGATATGTATGTTGTTGCTTCCTTTAGTGGTGTCGTGTGAACGTCGACTACATGGCACTTCACCATCTTTGGGCCTAAGGGAAGGCATTGTGGAGTAGTAATTAGATGATGGGTTGCTAGAGTGACAGAAGCTTAAACCCTAGTTTATGCGCTATTCCGTAAGGGGCTGATTTGGATCCATACGTTTCATGCTATGGTTAGATTTATCTTAGTTCTTCTTTCATAGTTGTGGTTGCTTGCAAGAGGGGGTAACCATAAGTGGGAGGCTTGTTCAATTAAGAATAGCACCCAAACACCGGTCCAGCCACATATCAAATTATCAAAGTAATTAACGCGAATCAAACAAACATGATGAAAGTGACTAGATGAAATTCCCATGTGTCCTCAAGAACGCTTTGCTTGTTATAAGAGAAAGTTCTAATGTCGCTTGAACTATGTCGGTATTTCCCCAAAGAGGAAGGGATGATGCAGCACAGCTACGGTAGGTATTTTCCTCAGTTATGAAACCAAGGTATCAATCCAGTAGGAGAACCAAGCAACACTATGTAAACGGTACCTGCACACAAAGAACAAATACTTGCAACCCGACGCTTATAAGGGGTTGCCAATCCCTTTTTCGGGTAACGGCGCCAGAGATTGTCAAGTTGACGCGATAAAATTGTGATAGATTGGATAAATAGATCTCGATAAAGCGCAAAATAAAAGATGCAAATAAGAAGTGCAGCAAGATATTTTTGGGTTTTTGGAATAATAGATCTGAAAATAAAAGTGGCAAATAATAGATCGGAAAGCAAATATGATGAAGAATAGACCCGGGGGCCGTAGATTTCACTAGTGGCTTCTCTCAAGAAAATAGCACACGGTGGGTAAACAAATTACTGTTGGGCAATTGATAAAACCTCAAATAATTATGACGATATCCAGGCAATGATCAATATATAGGCATCACGTCCAAGATTAGTAGACCGACTCCTGCCTGCATCTACTACTATTACTCCACACATCGACCGCTATCCGACATGCATCTAGTGTATTAAGTTCATGGAGAAACGGAGTAATGCAATAAGAACGATGACATGATGTAGACGAGATCTATTCATGTAGGAATAGCCCCCATCTTGTTATCCTTAATAGCAATGATACATATGTGTCTTGCTGCCCCTTCTGTCACTGGGAAAGAACACCGCACGATCGAACCCATCACAAAGCACCTCTTCCCATGGCAAGAAAAATCGATCTAGTTGGCCTAACTAAACCAAAGATTCGAAGAAGAAATACGAGGCTATAAATAATCATGCATATAAGAGATCAAAAACTCAAATAACTTTCATGGATATATAGATCTGATCATAAACTCATAGTTCATCGGATCCCAACAAACACACCGCAAAAAGAGTTACATCAAATAGATCTCCAAGAGACCATTGTATTGAGAATCAAAAGAGAGAGAGGAAGCCATCTAGCTACTGCCTATGGACCCATAGGTCTATGATGAACTACTCACGCATCATTGGAGAGGCACCAACTTGCGGCGGCTGGAATTGTGTTTTGTCGACTCCCCTAGGGTTTTTGGAATATTTGGGAATTTATAGGGCGAAGAGGCGGTGCGGGAGGCCACCGAGGTGGGCACAACCCACCTGGGCGCACTTGGGCCCCCAAGCGTGCCCTGGTGGGTTGTGCTCCCCTCGAAGCCCCCCTCTGGTACTTCTTTGGCCCATCCTGTGTCTTCTGGTCCAGAAAAATTCTCCAAAAAGTTTCGCTGCGTTTGGACTCCGTTTGGTATTGATTTTCTATGAAGTAAAAAACAAGCAAAAAATAGCAACTGGCACTGGGCACTATGTCAATAGGTTAGTCCCAAAAAATGATATAAAGTTGCTATAAAATGATTGTAAAACATCCAAGAATGATAATATAACAGCACAGAACAAGCAAAAAATATAGATACGTTGGAGACGTATCAAGTTCCAGCCTGTCCTTTGCTATAAAAAGGATTGGGATACCTTGCTGCACATTTGTTACAATTGCTACTTGTTGATCATTACAAATTACCTTGCTATCAAACTACTTGTTACCTATAATTTCAGTGCTTGCAGAAAATACCTTGCTGAAAACCGCTTGTCATTTCCTTCTGCTCCTCGTTGGGTTCGACACTCTTACTTATCGAAAGGACCACGATTGATCCCCGGGCTATACTTGTGGGTCATCACATGCGCACCTTAACCGGCCATCCACACACCCCGTGATATGTCTCCAACGTTTCTATAATTTGTTATTGTTCCATGCTATTATAGTATCAATCTTGGATGTTTTATATGCATTTACAAGCAACTATATATCATTTTTTTGACTAACCTATTAACTTAGTGCCCAGTGCCAGTTGCTGTTTTTTGACTGTTTTTGGTTTTTCAGAATATCAGTACCAAACAGTACCAAACGAAGTCCAAATGCCACGAAACTTTTTGGAGATTTTTTTCTAGACATAAGAGACCCTGGAAGCTTTGGGAGAGGACCAGAAGATGGAGCAGTGGCCCACGATGCACCAGAGCGCGCCCAGGGGGTGGGCGCGCCCTGGTGGCTCGTGGGGCCCACGTGGCTCCGTTTAACCTAACTCCTCCTCTATAAATTCTCTAAAATCGGGAAACCAACAAAGAGCCAACCAAAATACTCTTTCCGCCGCCACAAGTTCGTGTACCACGAGATCCCATCTGGAGGACTTTTTCGGCACTCTGCCGGAGGGGAAATCAATCACGGAGGGGCTCTACATCAACCTTGATGCCCTTCCGATGATGTGTGAGTAGTTTACCATAGACCTACGGGTCCATATTTAGTAGCTAGATGGCTCTCTCTCTCTCTCTCTTTGATCTTCAATACAATGTTCTCCTCGATGTTCTTAGAGTTCTATTCGATGTAATCACTTTTTTGCGGTGTGTTTGTTGGGAACCGATGAATTGTGAGTTTATGATCAGATTATCCATGAATATTATTTGAGTTTTCTCTGAACTCTTTTATGCATGATTATTATACCTTTGTATTTCTCTCCGATCTATTGATTTGGTTTGGCCAACTAGATTCATTTTTTCTTGCAATGGGAGAGGTGCTTTGTGATGGGTTCGATCTTGCGGTGCTCAATCCTAGTGATAGAAAGGGACATGACACGTATTTGTATCGTTGCCATTAAGGATAAAAAGATGGGGTTTATTCATGCGTGAGTTTACTTTGTCTACATCATGTCATCTTGCTTAAGGCGTTACTCCGTTCTTTATGAACTTAATACTCTAGATGCATGCTGGATAGCGGTTGATGTGTGGAGTAATAGTAGTAGATGCAGAATCATTTCGGTCTACTTGTCTCGGACTATACATGATCATTGCCTTGGATATCGTCATGATTATTTGCTATTCTATCAATTGCCCAACAGTAATTTGTTTACCAACCGTAAGCTATTTTCAAGAGAGAAGCCTCTAGTGAAAACTATGGCCCCCGGGTCTACTTTTATCATATATTAAAAATCCTAAAAATACCTTGCTGCAATTTTACTTTATTTATTTTATTTTGTATTTTTGTACAACCTATCTATCAATTACTACACAATTTAATATTGCAAGTAACCGTCGAGGGATTGACAACCCCTTGTTCACGTTGGGTTGCAAGGATTTGTTATTTTGTGTGCAGGTGCTGCTAACGAGGTGTTGTGTGGTTCTCCTACTGGATTGATAACCTTGGTTCTTAACTGAGGGAAATACCTACCTCTATTGTACTGCATCATCCTCTCCTCTTCGGGGAAATCCCAACGCAGTTCACAAGTAGCAGGAAGAATTTCTGGCGCCATTGCCGGGGACACATCATCAACATCTATCAAGTACCTACGCACAAACTTTCATCTCCTTGCATTTACATTATTTGCTTTTTGCCTCTTGTTTTCATCTTCCCCACTTCTAATTTTTTTTACAAAAATACAAAAATATTTTCCGTTTGCCTTTTCTCTGTTTGCCTCTTTGTTTGCTTGTTATCTTGTTTGTCTAGTTACGATGTCTTAAGAAAATACAAAATTGTGTAATTTTTCCAATACTAATAATAATGATTTTGTTAGTACTCTGATTGCTCCTCCCACCGCTAGTGCGGAGACTTGTGATATTAATGCCGCTTTGTTAAATCTTGTTATGAAAGAACAATTTTCTGGTAGTCCCAATGAAGATGCCGCATCCCATCTTAACACTTTCGTAGAATTGTGTGGCATGCAAAAGAAAAAAGATGTGGATAATGATATTGTGAAATTAAAATTATTCCCGTTCTCACTACGAGATCACGCTAAAACTTGGTTTTCATCTTTGCCACGAAATAGTATTGATTCTTGGGATAGGTGTAAATATGCTTTTATTACCAAGTATTTTCCTCCCGCAAAAATTATTTCTCTTAGAAATCAAATTATGAATTTCAAGCAACTTGAGCATGAACATGTTGCCTAATCTTGGGAAAGGATGAAATTAATGATAAGAAATTGCCCCACTCATGGTTTGAATTTATGGATGATCATACAAAAAATTTATGCGGGATTGAACTTTGTTTCTAGAAATCTTTTAGACTCCACCACGAGTGGTATTTTTATGGAAATTATGTTAGGATAGGCTACCAAATTGCTTGGCAATATTATGGCAAATTATTCACAATGGCATACCGAAAGAACTCCCACTAGTAAAAAAGTGAATTCGGTTGAAGAAATTAGTACTTTGAGTGATAAAGTTGATGCGCTTATGAAATTGGTTGCTAGTAAAAATGCTCTTATTGATCCTAATGATATGCCATTGTCCACTTCGATTGAGCAAAATAATGATCCCGTAGATGTGAAGTTTGTCTCACGAAATAATTTTAGTAGTAATGCTTATAGAGGTAATTTTAATCCTAGGTCGTTCCCTGGAAATCCCTCTAATAATTATGGCAATTCCTATGGTAATTCTTATAATAATAATAATAATAATAATAGGATGCCCTCTGATCTTGAAAGTGATATTAAAGAATTTATTAATGCTCAAAAAGTTTTCAACACTACGATAGAAGAAAAATTGAGTAAACTTGATGATATGTCTAGAAGTATGGATAGAATTGTTCATGATGTGGAAAATCTTAAGTCTAAAATTTTGCCACCCAGGATTGATATTAGTGAATCAATTAAATCTCTTTATGTCTCCATGGATGAAAGTAAAGAAAGAACCACTAGATTGAGGGCTAAGCGAGAATTCTTAGAAAAAGCGATCCCGCCCGGTTTTTATCGTAGTAATGATGAAGACATTAAAATGATTGGTGTTTCTTCTATTGAATCTTTATTTAGCAATGTTAAACTTGATGAAAAGGGGACTGAAGAACAGTCAACTTTAGCTACAAGGCATCCCCATAGTTCGGAGGGTGAAAATCTTAACGAAAAAATTAATAAAAGTGGGTTTGGAGAGGTAAAAACTTTAAATAGTGATGTACCCACTCTTTTGGATTACAAAGACTTTAATTATGATAGTTTTTGTTGTTCTTTCATTGATTGTATTTGTTTGTTGCAATCCATGTTGAATTCACCCAATGCTTATGAACAAAATAAGGCTTTTACTAAACATATTGTAGAAGCGATGATGAAAGCTTTAGAAGAAAAGCTAGAATTGGAGATTTCAATACCTAGGAAATTATATGATGAGTGGGAGCCCACCATTAAAGTCAAAATTAAAAATTATGAGTGCAATGCTTTATGTGATTTGGGTGCTAGCGTTTCCACAATACCAAAATCTCTATGTGATGTGCTAGGTTTTACCAATATTGATGACTTAGCGGATTCTACTATCAAGAATCCTTTGGGTAGAATAAATGATGTCCTTATTCTTGCAAATAGGAATTATGTACCCGTTGATTTCATTGTGCTTGATATTGAATGCAATCCGTCTTGTCCCATAATACTTGGTAGACCATTCTTACGAACCATAGGTGCTGTTATTGATATGAAAGAAGGGAATATAAAATTGCAGCTTACGTTAAAGAAGGGTATGGAACACTTCTATAGAAAAAGAATTAAGCAACCATATGAATCCATTATGAGGGCAACCTATGGAGTTAATTTGAAAGATGACAATGCTATAAACTATGCATTATGCCTAGCTAGGGGCGTAAAACGATAGCGCTAGTTGGGAGGCAACCCAATAGTTATCTTAATTTTCTTGTTTATTTTTTTGTTTTCTTGTGTGCACACAATTATTCTACTGTTATGGTTGTGTTTTTGTGTTTAAATTAGTGTTTGTGCCAAGTAAAGCCTTTGGGATGATTTGGATGATAGTTGCTTTGATTCTGTGCAAAAACAAAAACTTTTGTATCCAGTAGCAGAATTGTTGAGATTTGCTGGAGTGCAATAAAATTCTGATTTTTTACAAATAATTGAGATACAAATTTCACACGTTTTCCTAATTTTTCAGAAGTTTTGGAGTTACAGAAGTATGGTCATTGTTCGAATTGCTACAAAATGTTCTGTTTTTGACAGATTATGTTTTCGTTGCGTTGTTCGCTTGTTTTGATGAATCTATGGATTGTATCGGGGGGTGATACGTCTCCAACGTATCTATAATTTTTGATTGTTCCATGCTATTATATTATCTGTTTTGGATGTTTTATATGCATTAATATGCTATTTTATATTATTTTTGGGACTAACTTATTAACCCAGTGCCCAGTGCCAGTGCCAGTTTCTGTTTTTTCCTTGTTTTTGACTTTTACAGGAAAGGAATATCAAACGGAGTCCAAATGAAATAAAACTTTATGATGAATTTTCTTGGACCAGAAGAAACCCACGAGACTTGGAGAGGATGCCAGAAGACCTACGAGGCGGCCACAAGCCGTGGGGGCGCCCCCTTGGCTTGTGGGCCCCTCGTAGACCTTCAACCCTAATCTTCGCACTATAAATCCTGAAATATTCCCCTTACATCAGAGGGCACACCAAAAAATACTTTTCCACCGCCGCAAGCTTCTGTTCCTGTGAGATCCCATCTTGGGGCCTTTTTTGGCACTCCACCGAAGGGGGATTCAATCATGGAGGGCCTGTACATCAACCTTGCTGCCCTTCCGATGATGCGCGAGTAGTTTACCACGGACCTAAGGGTCCATAGCTAGTAGCTAGATGGCTTCTTCTCTCTCTTTGATCTTCAATACAATGTTCTCCTCGATGTTCTTGGAGATCTATTTGATGTAATCTTCTTTTGCGGTGCATTTGTTGAGATCCGATGAATTGTGGATTTATGATCAGATTATCTATGAATATTATTTGAGTCTTCTCTGAACACTTTTATGCATGATTGAGATAGCTTAGTATTTCTATTTGATCTATCGATTTGGTTTGGCCTACTAGATTGTTTTTTCTTGCAATGGGAGAGGTGCTTTGTGATGGGTTCAATCTTGCGGTGTCCTCACCCAGTGACAGTAGGGGTAGCGAGGCACGTATTGTATTGTTGCCATTAAGGATAAAAAGATGGGGTTTATATCAATATTGCTTGAGTTTATCCCTCTACATCATGTCATCTTGCTTAAGGCGTTACTCTGTTCTTATGAACTTAATACTCTAGATGCAGGTAAGAATCGGTCGATGTGTGGAGTAATAGTAGTAGATGTAGGTAGGAGTCGGTCTACTTGTCACGGACGTGATGCCTATATTCATGATCATTGCCTTAGATATCGTCATAACTTTGCGCTTTTCTATCAATTGCTCAACAGTAATTTGTTTACCCACTGTATGCTTTATTTAAGAGAGAAGCCTCTAGTGAAACCTATGCCCCCCGGGTCTATTTTCTATCATATATTTTCAGATCTATAAAACCAAAAACCCAAAAATACCCTGCTGCAATTTATTTATACTTACATTATTTTGCCTTTTACTTATCTTATATCTATCTCTATTAGATCTCACTCTTGCAAGTGACCGTGAAGGGATTGACAACCCCTTTTTCGCGTTGAGTGCAAGTGTTTGTTAGTTTGTGCAGGTGCATATATTGGGGACTTGCTTGTGCCTCCAACTGGATTGATACCTTGGTTCTTAACTGAGGGAAATACTTATCTCTACTTTGCTGCATCACCCTTTCCTCATCAAGGGAAAAATCAACGCAAGCTCAAGAAGTAGCAGGGGGTATAAGACATGGTGAAGTTAGAATATAGTAGTTGTAATGCAATAATAAAATATGAATGGGTTTGCAACAGTACCTAAAGTAGTGATTTGCTTTATTATACTAACGGATCTCACGAAGGTTTTGTTGAGTTTTGTGTGCTGAAGTTTTCAAGTTTTGAGTGAGATCACGATGGATGAAGGAATAAGGAGTGGCAAGACCCTAAGCTTGGGGATGC
The DNA here is from genome assembly GCA_011799875.1 of Thinopyrum elongatum. NCBI lineage: Eukaryota > Viridiplantae > Streptophyta > Magnoliopsida > Poales > Poaceae > Thinopyrum > Thinopyrum elongatum. The sequence goes on from CM022301.1 coordinate 289,747,273, forward strand.
CCGAGGCACCCCAAGTCAATATTCATGGACAACCAAGCATCTAAGCTTGGGGATGCCCTGGATGGCATCCCCTCTTTCTTCTACCAACCATCGGTATATTACTTGGAGCTATATTTTTATTCAACACATGATATGAGTTTTTCTTGGAGCATCGTGTATTATAAGAGTATTTGCTTTGTTTGCTGTTTTGAGAGGGACATGCATTTATTCGTGATTTGTTAGAATACTCTTTGTGCTTCACTTATATCTTTTGAAATAGGCATTTGCTCTAGTGCTTCACTTATATTTTTTTAGAGCATGACGGTGGTTATATTTTGAAGAAATGGTTGCACTCTCATGCTTCACTTATATCTTTTTAGAGTTGATCATAGTAATGGTAATTTGCACAAGATATGAATTTGGTCCCAATGTGATGAATATTCAAGAAGGATATTCTCGGGGGAAATTACCCGCGGTATAACCCGGCTCATGACGTTAAGCCATCTCTGGACTTAAGCAACTCTGTTAAGTCATCTCTGGACTTAACCCAGCAGATCCTGACCCGGCAGACAGTTGTAAGCCGCCAGACAGTTTCTAAGCCGGGAGACAGTTGTAAGCCGGCAGACAGTTTCTAACTCGGCAGACAGTTGTAAGCCGGCAGACAGTTTCTAACCCGGCAGACAGTTTCTAACCCGGCAGACAGTTGTAAGCCGATAGACAGTTTCTAACCTGGCAGACAGTTATAACCCGGCAGATTGTGACCCGGCAGATGCATGGAGTCACGGAGATGAGTCTCAGAGATGAGCTTTGAAGATGAGTCACCTGGAGTTAAGAAGCCCAGGCGTTAAGAAGCCCACGAAGAGAAGCCCATGGTTAAGAAGCCCGCGAGAAGAAGCCAGAAATAGGCTAAGTCTTAATCCTACTAGGACTCTACATGTAACCCGCCCTTTCAACTTATATAAGGAGGGGCGGGGCACCCCAAGAGGGTCAGGTTTTTACAGGTTAAGCTAGTCAGGTCTAAGTCAGAAAAGTCTTAGACAAAATCAGAGTAGATGCTCACGAGATAGAGGTAGCGAAACACCACCCTTGTAACCGAGATCGTCATCATCATCAATATCAATCAAGCAGGATGTAGGCTTTTACCTCCATCATGAGGGGCCGAACCTGGGTAAAATCTCGCATCTCTCGTCCCACTTAACCCCGTTCAAGCTACCACTTAGATGCGTTGGCCTCATGACTAAGTCCTCACACTAGGACATCTGCCGTGTCAAAACCACGACAGTTGGCGTCCACCGTGGGGCCGCGCACGGTGGTGTTGAGTTCTTGGCGGGATCTCTCTCAGGGATCGAGAAGCTCGCGATCGGCGAGATTCAGATTTTAATTGATCCGATCTTCATCTGCAACGGCAGAGACTCACCGTATCAATGCCAGCTGACGATTCGTTGAAAGCCGGATTGAAATCATGGTTGGAAGTCAAGATGGAAAGAATTTTTTTCCGCTAAAGTACCGGAGGAGGAGATGGATGAGGGATGGACTCGGATTCTACCGCTTCAAGTCGCCGCCTCGCTGTCCCGCTTCTGCAACAGTGGTTGTGCTTTGCCGCCGCCTCCGCCGGGTCTCACTCAACCGGTCCACCTCAATAACCATCGCCACACCTCAGGCTGCCCACCTCCGGCTCCAATCTGGCCCGTATCAAGCCGTCATCAAATTTACAGTAGTTTTCAATTCTGGATAGCGACAGTGTTGTCGTCACTATGGAGATATGCAATGGGATGGTAACCCCAAGATAGTACTTGGCGTTCAAACAAACTCTAGGATTTTCACTTTCTACAGAGTACTACAACAAGACATGGGATTAAAAGAAAAAGAAGAAGAGAAGGAAAGAGGGCCACGACCCGGAAGTGGATATATCCACAGAGTACTACTACTAATTTTGCACGAGCATACACGGCCAGCAAGAAACCTGATTGGTCAAACCAGATTGGTCAAAGCAACTACAACCCAGAGAAGGACGGGGACTCGGATTCTGTCGCTGCCGTGGTCTCTGCCTCCACTGCAGCTGCGACTATGCCTCGAGCTGCCTGGTTCGCCTCTGCCGTCGACCCGCCGGTGCGCGCTTGCTGCTGCACTCCGGCGCCGGCCTACTCCGGCCGCCCACGTTGGTTTTCGAATCACCTCCTCTGCAGCCGCTCGCCGGCAAGCTGCTCCGAGCCGCTGATACGTCCATTTTGCATCATGTTTTCCTAGTGTTATTTATAATGTTTTTATGCATAATAATGCTTTTGGGAGTAATTCTAATGCCTTTTCTCTCATAATATGCAAGGTTTACACAAAGAGGGAGAATGCCGGCAGCTGGAATTCTGGACATGAAAAAGCTACATCAGAGTTACCTATTCTGCATATCTCCAAATGAGCTGAAAATTTACGGAGAATTGTTTTGCTATATATGAAGAATATTGGAGCAAATAACTACCAGAGGGGGCCCACCAGGTGGGCACAACCCACCTGGGCGCGCTAGGGAGCCTAGGCGCGCCCTGGTGGGTTGTGCCCTCCTCGGCCCACCTCCGGTGCCCCTCTTCTGGTATATAAGTCATTTTGACCTAGAAAAAATAAGGAGGGGACTTTCGGGACGAAGCGCCGCCGTCTCAAGGCGGAACTTGGGCAGGAGCACTTTTACCCTCCGGCGGAGCGATTCCGCCGGGGGAACTTCCCTCCCGGAGGGGGAAATCATCGTCATCGTCATCACCAACAACTCTCCCATCTTTGGGAGGGCCATCTCCATCAACATCTTCAACAGCACCATCTCCACTCAAACCCTAGTTCATCTCTTGTTTTCAATCTTTGTACTGGAACCTTAGATTGGTGCTTGTGGGTGACTAGTAGTGTTGATTACATCTTGTAGTTGATTAATATATGGTTTATTTGGTGGAAGATTATACATTCAGATCCATTATGCTATTTAATACCCCTCTGATCTTGAGCATGTTTATTATTTGTGAGTAGTTACTTTTGTTCTTGAGGTCACGGGAGAAGTCATGTTGCAAGTAATCATGTGAACTTGATATGTGTTCGATATTTTGATGATATGCATGTTGTGATTCCCTTAGTGGTGTCATGTGAATGTCGACTACATGGCACTTCACCATATTTGGGCCTAAGGGAATGCATTGTGGAGTAGTTATTAGATGATGGGTTGCTAGAGTGACAGAAGCTTAAACCCTAGTTTATGCGCTACTTCGTAAGGGACCGATTTGGATCCAAAAGTTTAATGCTATGGTTAGATTTTATTTTAATACTTTTCTCATAGTTGCGGATGCTTGGGAGGGGGTTAATCATAAGTAGGAGGTTTATTCAAGTAAGAACAACACCTAAGCACCGGTCCACCCACATATCAAATTATCAAAGTAGCGAACACGAACCAAACCAACATGTTGAAAGTGATATGATGAAATCCCCGTGTACCCTCAAGAACGCTTTGCTTATCATAAGAGACCGTTTTGGCCTGTCCTTTGCCACAAAAGGATTGGGCTACCTTGCTGCACTTTGTTTACCGTTACCGTTACTTGCTCGTTACAAATTACCTTGCTATCAAACTATTTGTTTCCGACTATTTCAGTGCTTGCACAAAATACCTTGCTGAGAACCACTTGTAATTTCCTTCTGCTCCTCGTTGGGTTCGACACTCTTACTTATCGAAAGGACTACGATTGATCCCCTATACTTGTGGGTCATCAAGGCTCTTTTCTGGCGCTGTTGCCGGGGAGTGAAGCGCTCTTGGTAAGTGGAAATTGGTAAGGAAAATCTATTACTGCGTGCTGAAATTTATTATCACTTGTTACTATGGAGAATCATCCTTTGAGGGGTTTGTTCGGGGTATCTTCACCTCGACCGGAACCACAATTAGTTGCCCCTCAACCTACTGCACCTACTGAAAATATTGGTTATGAAATTCCTTCGGGTATGATAGAACAACTGCTAGCTAATCCTTATGCAGGAGATGGAACCGAACATCCTGATATGCACTTGATATATGTGGATGAAATTTGTGGATTATTTAAGCTTGCAGGTTTGCCCGGAGATGAAGCTAAGAAGAAGGTTTTCCCTTTATCTTTGAAGGGAAAAGCATTGTCATGGTATAGGCTATGCGATGATATTGGATCTTGGAACTGGAATCGATTGAAATTGGAATTTCACCAAAAAAATTATCCTATGCATCTAGTTCATCGTGATCAGAATTTTATATATAATTTTTGGCCTCGTGAAGGAGAAAGTATCGCTCTAGCTTGGGGGAGGCTTAAGTCAATGTTATATTCATGCCCCAATCATGAGCTCTCAAGAGAAATTATTATTCCGAATTTTTATGCTCGACTTTCACGTGATGATCAATCCATGCTCGATACTTCTTGTACTGGTTCTTTTATGAAGAAGACTATTGAATTCAGGTGGGATCTTTTAGAAAGAATTAAACGCCACTCTTGAAGATTGGGAACTTGACGAAGGTAAAGAGTCAGGTATTAAGCTTAAATTTGATTGTATTAAATCTTTTATGAATACCGATGCTTTTCAGAAATTTAGCACTAAATATGGACTTGACTCTGAGATAGTAGCCTCTTTCTGTGAATCATTTGCTACTCATGTTGATCTCCCTAAGGAGAAGTGGTTTAAATATCATCCCCCTATCAAAGAAGAAATTAAAGAACCCGACATAGCTAAAGATGAAACTATTATTTATAATGTTGATCCAGTTGTGCCTACTGCTTATATTAAAAAACCACATTTCCTTGTTAAGATAAAGGAACATGCTAAGGTTTCAACTATGGTTCGCAAAAGTAATATTAGAGCACCTAAACCTGCTGAACAAATTAATGTAGAACCTAGTGTTGCTATGGTTAAAGATCTCCTGGTAGAAAATATTGACGGGCATGTTAATCAATTTTGTGATGAAGCTGCTAGAATTGCCAAACCCGATGAAAAAGATAAACATAGACCTGTTGTTGGCATGCCTGTTGTCTTAGTTAAAATAGGAGATCATTGTTATCATGGTTTATGTGATTTAGGTGCTAGTGTGAGTGCTATTCCCTTTACCTTATACCAAGAAATTATGAATTACCTAGCACCCGCTGAAATAGAAGACATAGATGTTACTATTAAACTTGCTAATAGAGACACCATCACACCACTTGGGATTGTTAGAGATGTTGAAGTCTTGTGTGGGAAAATAAAATACCCTACTGATTTTCTAGTTCTTGGTTCCCCACAAGATGACTTCTGTCCCATTATCTTTGGTAGACCTTTCTTGAACACTGTCAATGCCACTATAGATTGTGAGAAACAAACTGTCGATGTTAGTTTTGGTGATGAGTCTCATGAGTTTAACTTTTCTAAGTTTAGTAGAAAACATCATAAGAAAGAATTACCTAGTAAGGATGAAATAATTGGTCTTGCTTCTATTGTCGTGCCTCCTACTGGTCCACTAGAACAATATTTGTTAGACCATGAAAATGATATGCACATGCATGAAAGAAATGAGATAGATAAAATTTTCTTGGAACAACAACCTCTGCTCAAACATAATTTGCCTATTGAAACTCTAGGAGGCCCTCCTCCACCTAACGGTGATCCTGTGTTTGAATTGAAACAATTGCCTGACACTTTGAAATATGCTTATCTTGATGAGAAAAAGATATATCCTGTTATTATTAGTGCTAACCTTTCAAAACATGAAGAAGAAAGATTATTAAAAATTCTGAAGAAGCATCGTGCTACTATTGGATATACTCTTGATGATCTTAAGGGCATTAGTCCCACTCTTTGTCAGCACAAGATTAATATGGAACCTAATGCTAAACCCGTTGTTAATCATCAACGATGTTTGAATCCTAAGATGAAAGAAGTGGTAAGAACTGAAATATTAAAGCTTCTGGAAGCAGGTATAATCTATCCGATAGCTGATAGTAGATGGGTAAGTCCCATTCATTGTGTCCCTAAAAAGGGAGGTATTACTGTTGTTCCTAATGATAAAAATGAGCTCATTCCACAAAGAATTGTTACTGCATATACAATGGTAATTGATTTTAGAAAATTAAATAAAGCAACTAGAAAAGATCATTACCCTTTGCCTTTTATTGATCAAATGTTAGAAAGATTATCAAAGCACACACACTTTTGCTTCCTTGATGGATATTCTGGTTTTTCTCAAATACCTGTCTCACAACCTGACCAAGAGAAAACCACTTTTACTTGCCCATTTGGAACTTATGCTTATAGACGTATGCCTTTTCGTTTATGCAATGCACCTGCTACCTTTCAAAGATGTATGACTGCTATATTCTCTGACTTTTGTGAAAAGATTGTTGAGGTTTTCATGGATGATTTTTCTGTATATGGAACTTCTTTTGATGATTGCTTGAGCAACCTTGATCAAGTTTTGCAGAGATGTGAGCAAACTAATCTTGTCTTGAATTGCGAGAAGTGCCACTTTATGGTTAATGAAGGTATTGTTTTGGGGCATAAAATTTCTTACTGAGGTATTGAAGTGGACCAAGCTAAAGTTGATGCAATTGAGAAAATGCCATGTCCGAGAGATATTAAAGGTATTCTTATATACCTAGGTCATGCTGGTTTCTATAGGAGATTTATTAAAGACTTCTCTAAAATTTCTAGGCCTCTTATAAATCTTTTACAAAAGGATGTTCCATTTGTTTTTGATGATGATTGTGTAGAAGCCTTTGAAACACTTAAGAAAGCCTTAACTTCTGCACCTATTGTTCAACCACCTGACTGGAACTTGCCTTTTGAAATTATGTGTGATGCTAGTGATTATGTTGTCGGTGCCGTTCTAGGACAAAGAGTTGATAAGAAACTAAATGTTATTCATTATGCTAGCAAAACTCTAGACAGTGCCCAAAGAAATTATGCTACCACTGAAAAAGAATTTTTAGTAGTTGTGTTTGCTTGTGATAAATTCAGATCCTACATTGTTGATTCTACAGTTATTGTTCACACCGATCATGCTGCTATTAAATATCTTATGGAAAAGAAAGATGCTAAACCTAGACTTATTAGGTGGGTTCTCTTGCTACAAGAATTTGATCTACATTTCACTGATAGAAAAGGAGCTGAGAACCCCATAGCTGATAACTTATCTAGGTTAGAAAATATTCTTGATGACCCACTACCTATTGATGATAGCTTTCCTGATGAACAACTAGCTGCAATAAATGTTTCTAATAACACTCCTTGGTATGTTGACTATGCTAATTATATTGTTGCTAAATACATACCACCTAGTTTCACATACCAACAAAAGAAAAAAGTCTTCTATGATTTAAGACATTACTTTTGGGATGACCCACATCTTTATAAAGAAGGAGTAGATGGTATTATTAGACGTTGTGTACCTAAGCATGAACAGGAACAAATCCTACGGAAATGTCACTCCGAAGCTTATGGAGGGCATCATGCGGGAGATAGAACCGCTCACAAGGTATTGCAATCTGGTTTTTATTGGCCTACTCTCTTCAATGATGCCCGTAAGTTTGTTTTATCTTGTGATGAATGTCAATGAATTGGTAATATTGGTAAGCGTCAGGAAATGCCTATGAATTATTCACTTGCTGTTGAACCATTTGATGTTTGGGGTTTTGATTATATGGGACCTTTTTCTTCCTCTAATGGGTATACACATATTTTGGTTGCTGTTGATTACATTAGTAAGTGGGTAGAAGCTATTCCAACTAGTAGTGCTGATCATAACACTTCCATTAAGATGCTTAAAGAAGTTATTTTCTCGAGGTTTGGAGTCCCAAGATATTTAATGACTGATGGTGGTTCACACTTTATTCATGGCGCTTTCCGTAAAATGATTGCTAAATATGATGTTAACCATAGAATCGCATCACCCTATCATCCTCAATCTAGTGGTCAAGTTGAACTTAGCAATAGAGAAATAAAACTAATATTACAAAAAACTGTTAATAGGTCCCGAAAGAATTGGTCGAAGAAATTAGATGATGTACTTTGGGCCTACAGAACAGCTTATAAAAACCTATGGGTATGTCTCCCTATAAAATGGTTTATGGAAAAGCTTTTCATTTGCCTCTTGAGTTCGAACATAAAGCATATTGGGCAATTAAATAACTCAACTATGATTTCAAACTTGCTGGTGAAAAGAGGTTATTTGATATTAGCTCACTAGATGAATGGAGAACCCAAGCCTATGAAAATGCCAAGTTATTTAAAGAAAAAGTTAAAAGGCACGACAAAAGAATTCAAAAGCGGGAATTCAAAGTTGGAGAATATGTTCTTTTGTACAACTCTCGTTTTAGATTCTTTGCAGGAAAACTTCTCTCTAAATGGGAAGGACCATATATCATCGAGGAGGTTTACCGCTCTGGAGCTATCAAAATAAATAATGCCGAAGGTACTAACCCGAAGGTGGTCAATGGGCAAAGAATTAAACACTATATATCAGGTACGCCTATTAATGTTGAAAGCAATATTATTCAAACCATGACACCGGAGGAACACATAAAAGAAACATTCCGGAACACTCCAGAATCGTGAATAAAAGGAGGTACGTGATACGGTAAGTAAACGGACTTCGAAAAATCCACAAAAATATTTTCTGTCAGTTTTGGAATATTTTAAAAATTAGAAAATAAGAAACAACCAGGAAGGCACCCGAGCGGGGCACAAGACACCAGGGCGTGCCTAGGCCCCCTGGCGCACCCAGGTGGGTTGTGCCCACCTCGGGAACCTTCCCGACTCCGTTTTCCTCCCGTTTGCTTGTTTCCCAAGATAAAAAAATCTTTATATACCCCCCCGAACGTATTAACCACCGTATTACGGAGAAATCTTCTGTTCTTCTTTCTTGCTGTTTTCTGGCAGATCTGAAAATATGTCATCTCAAGGTTCGGAAGAGGATTGCCCAGTTTCTTATCAGCTTTTGGATAAAAATATCTTCAAGGAAACCTATCCCTATATATGGTTCACCGATGAGGAAGATGAAGATGAACCAGTCCCTCCTCGTTTCAAGCAAGAAAGCAAAGAGGCATTATGCAAGAGGATAATAAAGCTTGAGATGGAGAACGATGAGTTGAGGATAGATAACTTTACCCTCCGATGCAAGCTGGAGGAAAAGGATAAGATCGCTACTACATCATCATCTCCACCACCACCTTCTTCATCACCAAAGGAGACTTGAGTTCATGGTATGGACACTCCCCTTGGCTTGTGCCAAGCTTGGGGGAGGTGTCCCGGTATCGTATCACCACCACTATCTTTGCTTTTATCTATTTTAGTTTGATCTTTAGTTTCCCTATGATTTAGTTGAATAAAAGTTTAGTTCGATCCTTTCTTTTCGAGTGTTTGCTTAGTTATCTATCTATCGATGTAATCGTGTGCGAGATATATAATAAAGAGTAGTTTGAGTTTTGTTTCTTTACTTTTATGTTCCAATAAAAAGAAAGGAAAATAAATGAAAAGATCATATGCTAATCTTATGGTAAGTAATGACATCACATAAGGAAAAGTATAAGTGGTAAAATTTATTGGAGATTGACAAACATAGCATTGGTCAATGATGCAATTCATGAAAGAATTAATAAGGGAAGAGAAGATTCACATGCAAATACACTATCTTGGACATCTTTTATGATTGTGAGCCCCCATTAAATATTTTGTGTCAAAATTGTTGACGTTGGACAAGGAAGACAACGTAATGATTTATGTTTGTTCATATTCACATAGAAGTTATATTGTCATAGATCCTTTAACATGTGGTGCTTGCTCAATATCTTTTCTAGCCAAAAATTCCGCACTAAGTAGAGATACTACTTGTGCATCCAAAACCCTTAAACCCAAATCTTATTTTGAGAGTCCACCATACCTACCTATGGATTGAGTAAGATCCTTCAAGTAAGTTGTCATCGGTGCAATAAGGCAATAAAAATTGCTTCTAAATGTGTTGGATCATTTAGTGTAAGAGAAAATTGAGCGTTGTACGAACTTGTGATGGCAAAATAATAAAATCAACAGACTGCATAATAAAGGTTGCTATCATAAGGGGCAATATAACGTGACGTTCTTTTGCATTAAGGGATTTGGCATACAAACAAATAAGCGCATGACAACCTCTGCTTCCCTCTGCGAAGGGCATATCTTTTTCTTTTATGCATTTACTTTTTATGTAAGAGTCAAAAGTTTTCTTCCCTATTCCTTTTTATTTACTCTTTTTGCAAGCATCATTTGGTGAGGAAAGATCTAGGCACATATATCCAGTTGGATATGAGTAGGCATGAGTTATTATTGTTGACATCACCCTTGAGGTGAATACGTTGGGAGGCGAAACTATAAGCCCCTATATTTCTATGTATCCGGTTGAAACTTGTGACGCCCCCGACTCAATCATACACGCAAACATGCACGATCAAGCACAGGGACTCACGGGAAGATATCACAACACAACTCTAACACAAAAAAATGGAGATCCACAATATTACAAACCAGGGATCACGAAGATCCGAATACATAAGTCAGTCATACAAATAATATCTAAGTACAGACATAGTTAGACAAGTTTTTGCCTTAAGAAGGCTAGCACAAACAACGACTCTAGATCGAAAGGCGTAGGCCTCCTGCCTGGGAGCCTCCGATCCTACTCCTGGTCGGCTGGCTCGATCCAGTAGTACGTGCCGTCTGGACCCTCCTGGTAGTAAGCTCCTGCTGGGACATCTGGCTCCTGATCTCCATTGTCTGTTGTATCGTCAAAATGGGGTATGGGAAAAAAGAAGTAACAAAGCAACCATGAGTACTCATCCGAAGTACTCAGCAAGCAAGGATCTACACTACATATGCAACATTATCAAAGGGGAAAGGCTGTATATGTGGACTGGGCTGCAGAAATGCCAGAATAGAGAGAAGGCCTAGTCCTATCGAAGACTAGCATCTTCAAACATCTTCCCGAGCCACCATCTTGCAGCAATAGAAGAGAGTAGGATAGCATTTTATTAAGCAAACATGTTGAAGCAAAGCCCAGAGATCCTTCCTCGACTCCCTGCGAGAAAGCGATCCTGAAGCTTCAATTAAGTAACAAGTATCCAGTTCAAGTAGTAGACCGGGATACACAAACTGAGCGTCCTTTACCGTAGGACCAGCTATCGATAGATTATTCATCCCTGCAGGGGTGCACTACTGTTACCCAACACGCTCGATCAACTCTGGTCGGACACACTTGCTGGGTAATGCCCGGCCCCGGGAGATCAACACGAAGCAGCGCCCTACCTAGGCTCAGCAGAGAGGTCAGCACGCCGGACTAACCTATGCACCCAAAGGTCTTGGGCCATCGCCCTGGGCACCCTGCGTGTTGTGTGGCTGGCCGGGGTGCAGGCGCGACACTGAACTCATCAGTGAAGTATCCAGCCCAATCCCGGCGATCAGCCCGCACGGTGAACTGTGACGTCTAATGAGCTTTCGGGAGAAACGTACATCGCAGAGGGGCCCATAAACCATAATCCCGCGTGGCGGTAGTGCGTATAGGGAACGTCGACCCACTCAGCTCAAACACCCAAATCCGATATGCTCATTTAGTAACACGCGGAGACAATCAGAGTTTCTGAAGCTCCGCCACAATATCACACTCGAGTGCCCTTCCGGCACACCAGACATCATAGATCCCCTGCGGGTACCCACCAGGGTCGACCCACCTGTAACAAAGGTCAAAGTAACCGTGTGGTCATAACATCAAGGGGGAAACCCCGAGGAATCACCCTCGGTGGATTCCACTCGATGAAATCTTCAGGGTGAATGTATGAGGCATCACCCTCGAGGTTCACACTGAGGGGTTGCACGATAGAGTCGTATCGGAAGTGGAGAAGGAGGAATCACCCTCGATGACCACGACCGAACAGCTACACTGCAGAGTATTCATCAGGAGTGCGTTACGAGGTATCACCCTCGGCACCCGACAGTAACTATGCAGAGTCATACAACTAAGGGGGGTGAGGTGATGTGTTGGTCTTTGGTCGTCGATCACATTGATCGAGTAGTCGATGATGAAGCAGAGGCAATAAGGGTAAAGTGATGGGGGTCTCTGATGGTTCACTACCAACCTATACTAAGTAGTTTAACATAGGCAGGTAAGGTAACAATAAACAGGTTACAAAAGCAGGCTATGCATCAGAATAGGAGCAAACATTAACAGTAGCAAAATCTAATGCAAGCAGGAGAAATGGAATGGGCAATATCTGGATGCTCAAAGGGGGGCTTGCCTGGTTGCTCTGGCAAGAAAGAGGGGTCGTCAACGGGCTGCTCGTCTGGAGCGTAGTCGTACTCAGCTGCAACGACGTCGGTCTCGGCATCTATCAAGAGAGAAGGAGGGCGAGAGAAACAATAAATTCACGGCAAAAATTGCAAACAATACGTATGACATGCCTAAATGCTATGCAGAGGTGTTCTACTGCCTAACTAAATGAGTTAGTTAATTTAGGAATTTATTTGGATTTATTTAATTAAAGTTGGGCACTATTCATTTACTGAAATCGGTCTAAAAGTTCCATGTTCATCTAGCTAGGGGCATCTGATAGGAATACGGAGGGCGTATTCGGATTCGTATCGAAATTCTGAGCAACTTTCATATATAAATTATTTTCATCGGAGTTACGGATTATTTTATATGATTTTCTAAAGTTTTAATCATTTTCTGAATTCATTTAATCCATTTAATCCAACATTATCCAGAACAGTATCAGATGATGTCAGCATGACATCACCATGATGTCAGCAGATCAAACCCGGCTGACCAGGGTCAAACCTGACAGGTGGGTCCAGTGGGACCCACATGTCAGTGACAGAGCTAATTAAACAGTTATATTAAACTAAATAGGATTAATTAGTGTGTGGGGCCTACTGTCAATGAGTGTTTAGTTTACTAATTAACTTAATTAACTAATTAACAGTTTATTTATTTATTTAAATTAGTTTATCTGGCGGGACCCACATGTCATAGATAGGGGCCAACCCAGTCAGCAGTTGACCCAGTCAACTGGTCAACTGGACCCACTGGTCAGTGGCACAGTGGGCCCCACCGGTCAGGCCACATCGGACGGCCACCGGAGAAGCGCCGGAGCTGGCTCCGGCGAGCCAAAACGCGGCGGCGCGCGTCGGGATTGGTTCAGGTTTCGCGCACAGGGGGTTTCCGGGGGCGTGGCTTGGTGCGTTCGAACGGCGGGACGACGCCGCATCGAATGGCGGTGGTGTGAGGGGCTGTGGTGGCCGAAGCTGAGCACTACGAGCTTGCCGGCGACGAGGTGCTTCAGGCAGTGCTTGTTCTAGTTGCCACGGCGAGCAAACGGGCGAGGCAAAGCGCTAGGGAGGCGCTACGGGCTGCGGCGAGCAAAATGGGCAGGAGCACGGGGCCCAATGGTCGCCGGAACGACGCCGGCGACGAGCTACGCGGCGGCCCGTTCGGGCAAGAAGGGGGGCGGCGCCTACAGCTAGCGAACGGCGACGAGAGAGAGAGGGGAGGAAGCGGAGGCTCACAGTGCTCCTGCAGATGTGCAACGGTGGGCTCGGGGAAGGCTCGAGGCGGCGAATCGACGGCGGCGACGCAGACGGCTGAAGGAGGAAGAAGGCTGTGTTCCTGGCGATGGAGGGGGCCTCGGCTCTGGCTCGTTGGCGCAGGCGATGTAGCGGATGGCGGCGAGCCTCGGAGACATGTCGGGGAGGCAAACGGGGTACGGTGGCCGCGAGGTTCAACGGAGGCCGAACATGGCGGCGCTCAGGTGCGGCAGAAGAGGGCGAGCGAGAGGGAGTGAGGCGGCTAGGGTTCGCCGGGGGAGGGTGCAGGGAGCTGCTCTTATCCCCAGCGTGTGCGGCGACGCGCTGTCGAGCGGCGAGCGAGGGGGGCCGGGTGCGCGCGCGCGGGCGCGAGGTGTTCGACAGCGAGGCAGTGAGCAGTGCGGGAGATGGGGGATGGCGCGGAGTGGACTGGGCCGCGCTGTAGGAAGCAGGCCTAAGTGCACAGTAGAGCTTTAGGCCTTTTCTATTTTTCCTTTTTCTGTTTCCTATTTAACTCTGTTTTGTTAATTGTTTGGGCAATAAATGAATTTTGTAAAAAGTGTGACCTAGTTCATAAATCACAGTGTATTTTAACCTAACACCAAAAACTAGATTGGGCAAAACATAACTTCATATTTAATTTAGATTAAATAAAAGGTTATTATAGGTGGCTGTTTGCTACTGTTTGAGGTTGTTAGAGCCACTTATCCAATTCCAATAATGTTGGTTACAATTTTAGAACTGTCTCTGGAATATTTGTTATTTAATGAACATTTTAGTTTCTGTTTTGAATAACTTTTATTTTCCACTTTGAATTTAATTGAAGTTTGAACTAGGAGTTTGAAATGCAATATGATGCAAATGATGATTAGGCACTGTTAATCATACTGACTTGTCATTATCAAAAGTGATTACTGTGGCTAATGACATGGGGTGTTACAAAACTTTTTGTTCAAGGGTATGCTGTGAGTGTTAGCAATCATAGAAGATTAAATGATGATTGAGTATGTGGACTTGCCTAGAGGCTCTGATACGTGACTCTTCCTGAAAATATGATTAATTGTAGTTGCAAAGTTGACTGAGAACATAGTTTGTTGGTTTTCAATAAGGTTTATGCTTTATACTTCAATGTTGTGATGAATTGTTACTTGTTCATGTGAAGTTATATGATAAAAATTGTTTGATAAAGTTTATGTTAAAGTTCTTTGTTGTTATAGTAATATGCATGATGCTTCTATGTCCGTATTTTGTTTTTATCGACACCTCTCTCTCTAAGCATGTGGACATGTTTTTCGATTTCGATGTTCGCTTGAGGACAAGCGAGGTCTAAGCTTGGGGGAGTTGATACGTCCATGTTGCATCATGTTTTCCTACTGTTATTTATAATGTTTTTATGCATAATAATGCTTTTGGGAGTAATTATAATGCCTTTTCTGTGATAATATGCAAGGTTTACACAAAGAGAGAGAATGCCGGCAGCTGGAATTCTAGACCTGAAAAAGCTACATCAGAGTTACCTATTGTGCACATCTCCAAATGAGCTGAAAATTTACGGAGAGTTGTTTTGCAATATATGAAGAATATTGGAGCAAATAACTACCAGAGGGGGCCCACCAGGTGGGCACAACCCACCTGGGCGCGCGAGGGAGCCCAGGCACGCCCTGGTGGGTTGGGCCCTCCTCGGCCCACCTCTGGTGCCCCTCTTCTGGTATATGTCATTTTGACCTAAAAAAAGTAGAGGACTTTCGGGACGAAGCACCGCTGTCTCGAGGCGGAACTTGGGCAGGAGCACTTTTGCCCTCCGGCGGAGCGATTCCGCCGGGGGAACTTCCCTCCTGGAGGGGGAAATCATCGTCATCGTCATCACCAACAACTCTCCCATCTTTGGGAGGGCCATCTCCATCAATATCTTCAACAGCACCATCTCCTCTCAAACCCTAGTTCATCTCTTGTGTTCAATCTTTGTACCGGAACCTTAGATTGGTGCTTGTGGGTGACTAGTAGTGTTGATTACATCTTGTAGTTGATTACTATATGGTTTATTTGGTGGAAGATTATATGTTCAGATCCATTATGCTATTTAATACCCCTCTGATCTTGAGCATGTTTATTATTTGTGAGTAGTTACTTTTGTTCTTGAGGTCACGGGAGAAGTCATGTTGCAAGTAATCATGTGAACTTGATATGTGTTCGACATTTTGATGATATGTATGTTGTGATTCCCTTAGTGGTGTCATGTGAATGTCGACTACATGGCACTTCACCATATTTGGGCCTAAGGGAATGCATTGTGGAGTAGTTATTAGATGATGGGTTGCTAGACTGACAGAAGCTTAAACCCTAGTTTATGCGCTACTTCGTAAGGGACCGATTTGGATCCAAAAGTTTAATGCTATGGTTAGATTTTATTTTAATACTTTTCTCATAGTTGCGGATGCTTGCGAGGGGGTTAATCATAAGTAGGAGGTTTGTTCAAGTAAGAACAACACCTAAGCACCGGTCCACCCACATATCAAATTATCAAAGTAGCGAACACGAACCAAACCAACATGATGAAAGTGATATGATGAAATCCCCGTGTACCCTCAAGAACGCTTTGCTTATCATAAGAGACCGTTTTGGCCTGTCCTTTGCCACAAAAGGATTGGGCTACCTTGCTGCACTTTGTTTACCGTTACCGTTTCTTGCTCGTTAAAAATTACCTTGCTATCAAACTATTTATTACCGACTATTTCAGTGCTTGCAGAAAATACCTTGCTGAGAACCACTTGTCATTTCCTTCTGCTCCTCGTTGGGTTCGACACTCTTACTTATCAAAAGGACTACGATTGATCCCCTATACTTGTGGGTCATCAGCCGCCCACTTCGCTGCTCATCCCCGCCGTCACGGCCTCAAGCCGGCATCGTTAAGCCGCCCCACCTCCGTGGTGAGCTGCCAAGCCGGCCCGCCACCGTAGCTCCGCCTCGCTGGGGGCGTCCTCGAGCTGCCCGGTCTTTTCGGTCGCTGTGGTCGTGCCTCAACCCGCCGCTCCTCCATGAGCCGCCCCTACCTCGAACTCACCCGCCTCTGAGCCGCCAACGCCGGCTCACCCGCGGCCCCCGGCTCATCTCTGCCTCCACCTCGAGCCGCCGCCACGGCCCACGCTCGCCGGAGTGCCTCCGGCCTCCTGCTGCCTCCTCGGCTGCCTCCAAACCCGCTGGTCTCCATCGAGCCATGGCACGCCTTGCTGGGCGACCTCGCCCCCGGGTGACCCGGCCGCTCCTCGCCGACTTCAACACCCCACCAGCGCGTTTCGCTGCCCAAACTGCCACTGATGTGGCTATCGTCACAGCTTTGTTTCAAGCCGCCGCTGTGGCTTATGTGGTGTCACCTTGCAACTCGCCTCCTCGGCCGCCGCTCCGCTAGCCATCAGCTGTCCACTTCGCCGCCGCCGCTGGATCCATGGCCGCTGCGGCTGTTGCCAAGCCACCCCAACCACGCGCCATCACCGCGCCGCTCCAAGCCGCCAACCGCCAGTGAGCCGCCGCCTCGGGCCGGCTCTATCGTTTCAGCCGCCACTTCCGCCTCGGCACCACTGCTCGCCATGGCCCCCATGCGAGCCGACTTTACCGCGCCCGGCTTCCTGCACCACCCCGCGGGCCTCCCGAGCCCCCTGCCGGGTCTCCACGTCTGTGCCTGGTCGCCGGGTCGCCGCGCCCGCTTACTCCGCCTCCGCCACCGCTGCGGTCAAGGCGCCCCTGCCTCCACTACTGCGAGTTGCCCCCGTCACATGCCGCGAGCCGTTCGACTCCAAGCTGCCGCTGCGCCCAACCCGCCTCTCCCGTCGTGCGCCACCATGGTCGGCCTCCTCTGCCTCCGAGCGACCACGGCTCCGCGTCGAGCTGCCGTCTAGCAACCGTGGCCTTCAAGCCGCCAGCTGATACGTCTCTGCCGTATCTACTTTTCCTAATGCTTTTACTCTTGTTTTTGGACTCTAATTTGCATGATTTGAATGAAACTACTCAGACTGACGCTGTTTTCAGCAGAACTACCATGGTGTTGTTTTTTGTGCAGAAATAAAAGTTCTCAAAATGGAACGAAACTTTTTGGAGATTTTTTATGGAATAAAAGAAAAATACTGGAGCCAAGAACCACCGGAGGGGGCCCCTGGGTGAGCACAACCCACCAGGGCGGGCGCGCCCTGGTGGGTTGTCCCCACCTGGTGGCCCCGCAGACCCTATCTCCGACGCTATAAGTCACATTTTTGGAGAAAAAATCAGGGAGAAAGAATTATCGCGTTTCACGATATGGAGCCGCCACCACCTCCTGTTCTTCATCGGGAGGCCAGATCTGGAGTCCGTTTGGGGCTCCGGAGAGGGGAATGTTCGATCTTCATCATCACCAACCCTTCTCCATCGCCAATTCGATGATGCTCCCCACCGGGAGTGAGTAATTCCTTCGTAGGCTCGCTGGTCGATGAGGGAGTTGGATGAGATTCATCATGTAATCGAGTTAGTTTTGTTAGGGCTTGATCCCTAGTATCCATTATGTTCTGAGATTGATGTTGCTATGACTTTGCCATGCTTAATGCTTGTCACTTTGGGCCCGGGTGCCATGATTTCAGATCTGAACCGTTTATGTTATCACCATTATATCTATGTTCTAGATCCGATCTTGCAAGTTATAGTCACCTATTACGTGTTATGATCCATAAACCCCGGAGTGACAGTATTCGGGATACTTTCCGGTGATGACCGTAGTTTGAGGAGTTCATGTACTCACTGTGTGCTAATGCCTTGTTCCGGTTCTCTATTAAAAGGAGGCCTTAATATCCCTTAGTTTCCTTCTGGACCGCGCTGCCACGGGAGGGTAGTACAAAAGATGTCATGCAAGTTCTTTCCATAAGCACGTATGACTATTTACGGAATACATGTCTATATTATATTTATGAACTGGAGCTAGTGCCGTATCGCCCTAGGTTATGACTGTTATATGATGAATATCATCCAACGAATTCACCGATCCAATGCCTACGAATTTTCCATATATTGTTCTTGCTAAGTTACTACTGCTGTTGTTACTGTTACAACTGCTACAAAGTTATTGCTATCACTATTACCGTTACCGTTACGGTTACTACCATTATCAAAACTATCATATTACTTTGCTACTGATCATATTGTTGTAGATAATTAATCTCCAGGTGTGGTTGAGTTGACAACTCAGCTGCTAATACTTGCAAATATTCTTTGGCTCCCCTTGTGTCGAATCTATAAATTTGGGTTGAATACTCTACCCTCAAAAACTGTTGCGATCCCCTATACTTGTGGGTTATCAAGACCTTTTTCTGGCGCCATTCCCGGGAAGCATAGCTATATTTGTTGAGTCACTTGGGATTATTATCAATTTATCACTATGAAGAATCTGAAGGATACCAAGACTAAGATATTTCCCTCTAGGACGAGGGGAGGTAAGGAACTGCCATCTAGCTCTAGCTCTGCACTTGATTCGCCTTCTATTTTGAGTAAACTTGAAACACCACCACATGCTATTAATCCTGATATGTCGCAAGTTGTTGATGATGCTACTTCTGCTATGAATGATACTTATGATGATGCTAGTACCTTGCTTGATGATGGTGTGCCACTAGGTGATTTTCTTGATGAACAAATTGCTAAAGCTAAAGATATTGAGACTGCTGAAACTGATAAAATTGTTGAAACTGATGAAGTATTTGAAACTGAAAATCTTGAAACACCTATTATACCTAGCTCTCCTAGATATGAATTGCCTAAGGTACCTGAAGGTTATGTTATGGATGAGGAGACAGCTAGAGATTTTCTTGCTTGCAATGATAGAGATGATCTTAAGAAATTATTATGCAAACTGAAAGAGAAATCTTTGAATGCTAGAATGAAATGCGATCCTAAGTTTGCTACTTCACCTATCTTTGTTGATGATAAGGATTACGAATTATCTGTCGACCCAGAGTTGATTACTTTGGTTGAATATGATCCTTTCCATGGTTATGAAACTGAAACTGTTGTGGCACACCTTACGAAATTGAATGATATAGCTACCCTTTTTGCTCATGAGGATAAAATTCGCTATTACTATATTCTCAAATTATTTCTGTTCTCATTAAAGGATGATGCTAAGATATGGTACAATACTCTTGCTCCTGGTTGTGTGCGTAGTCCCCAGGATATGATTTATTACTTCTCTGGAAAATATTTTCCTGCCCATAAGAAACAAGCTGCCTTACAGGAAATATTTAACTTTGTGCAAATTGAAGAAAAGAGTCTCCCACAAGCTTGGGGGAGGCTTCTCCAATTGCTTAATGCTTTGCCGGATCATCCTCTTAAGAAAAATGAAATACTTGATATCTTCTATAATGGACTAACCGATGCTTCTAGGGACTTCCTAGATAGTTGTGCTGGTTGTGTTTTCAGGGAACAAACTATTGAACAAGGTGAGGAATTATTGAATAATATATTGAAAAATTATGATGATTGGACTCTTCCTGAACCACCGCATAAACCCACTCCAAAGAAGAGGGGTATCTTATATCTCAGTCCGGAAGATATGCAAGATGTAACACCCCCAGTGGTTAGCCACAGTAATTCCATTTTGATAATGCCAAGTCAGCATGATTAACAGTGCATGATCATCATTTGCATCATAATGCTTTTCAACTCCTAACTCAAAATTCAAATTTAAATGAAAGTGAAAAATAAAAGTTGTCCAACATAGAAACTAAATTGTTCATTAAATAGCAGATAATTCAGAGGCAAATATAAAATTGTAACCAACAGTAATGGGAGTAGTTAAGTGACCCTAATAACCTCAAACAGTGGCTAACAGCAACTTTTAATCACCTTTTATTTAATTTAAATTAAATATGAAATCATATTTTAGCCAAACCAATTTTTGAAGTTAGGGTATAATGCACTGCTAATTTTGGGCTAGGTCACTTATTTAGTAAAAATAATTTTGTGGCGTAACTATTTGCAAACAGGAAAAACAGAAAAGAAGAAAAGAAAATAAAAAAAAACAGAACCCCCCCCCCACTGGGCCTCGGCCCAGGCTGCTGCATGCAACCAAAGCCAGGCCAGCCCGACGTTCCCCATTAACCCCACGATCCACACCAAACCCTAGCCCTATCCCCTTGTCCTCCCCACTCCCCCCCCTCGATCTCTTCTCTCCTCCCGTCCGGATCGAGATCGGGGCAGCGAGCTCCGACCACGTCGCCGTCGCCACCTCCCCGGCACCCGCCTCTCCGTCTCCTCCCGCACAGCGCGCCCCGACCCCGCGCCTACCCCTGACGCCGTCGCCTCCCCGATCCTGTCTGGATCGGGTGCCCATCGCCCCGCGCCGTCGCCGACCACCGCCGCCTCGCCCTCGTCCCCGTTGACGCCTCGCCGTCCCCGACCTCCTCTCCGCGCCTCGCTGCCTAGTCCCTACGGCCCGTGGTGAGCCCCGCCCGCTGGGCTCCGTCCTCTCCTCCTCTCCGGCGCTCACCGCGCACACGCGGGTCCTCCACGCCCGCGCGCGCCTGCCGCTGCGCCCTGCCCGCGCCGAAGCGCGCGCGCGGCTCTCGCACGCCTCGCGCCCGCTGTCGCCGCTCACCTGCATCACACGCGCCCGCAGCCGCCTCACCTTGCTCGTCTCCGCCGTCGCCCGGGCCGCGTCCGCCGCTGCCAGGACCCGCTGACCCCGCGCGAGCTCGCACCCGTCCCTGCTCGCCGGCCGGCCGCCCGTGCAAGCCTCTGGCTGTGGCCGCCGGCGTGACCGCGCCCAGCGCCCGCTCGCCCCTGGCCGCGTCGCGCCCACGCGCTCGCTGTGGCCTCCTGGGCCACTGCCAGGTGGGCCCAGGCCCCTGTGCCGCTGACAGACGGGGCCCAGCCCCAAAAACGTTTTAGGAAAATAATGAAAATAAAAATAAAAATAATTAAATTAATTAATTAATTATTTAATTAGTTAATAAATCTTGATTAGGTTAATTTAATTAAGTAGTTAGTGTTAATTAAACAGTAATTTAATTAGTTAATCCCTAATTAACTAAACAGAGTATGACAGGTGGGACCCACTGGTCCTGACGTCATGCTGACGTCAGCAGACACTGTTTCGGATAATGTTTGATTTAAATAAATTAAATAAATTCCAGAAATCTATAAAAACTTTAGAAAATCATATCTTTTAATCCGTAACTCCGATGAAAATACTTTATACATGAAAGTTGCTCAGAACGACGAGACAAATCCGAATACACGGTCCGTTCGTCCGCCACACGTCCCTAACTATCCGAACATGCAACCGTTCCCCTCTTTTCGTCTGTCCGAAATGCCGGACACTGGGAAATACTTTCCCAGATGAATCCCACCTTCGCCAGTATCACCCGACACTGCGTTAGATCACCTCCGTCACCGCGTATTGCCATGTTATGCTTTGTGCTGCACTTGATCGCTGTGTATTTATATTGTTTCCTCCCCTTCTCTCTCGGTAGCCCCCGACACCGACGTCGTCCCCGAGGCCGACGCAGCTCCGGAGACCAAATCCACCGTTGACGACCTTGCCCTTGCCGCCGAGCAACCAGGCAAGCCCCCCCCCTTTGATCATCCCGATATCGCCCATTCTAATTTCCCATGCTTGCATTAGAATTGCTGTTGCTACTGCTTTACCTATTCTGATGCATAGCCTGTTTATTGTAACCTGCTGTTGATAATTACCTGCATATCCTAAACTGTTTAGTCTAGGCTGGGTAGAGACCTATCAGTGACCCCACTTATCCCGACTGCCGCGCTGGATCGTCAGAAGACCCGATCAACGGGATTGAAGACCAGGACCCGACACCGCACATCACCCCCCTTAGTTGTAACGACACTGCAGCGTTACTATCGAGTGCCGAGGGTGAAACCTCATGTAGCACTTCTGATGTTAACTCTGTAGAGTAGCTATTCGGTCGTGGTCATCGAGGGTGATTCCTCCTTCACCACTTCCGGTAACGACGCTGTCGTACAACACCTCAAGTGTGAACCCATCGAGGGTGATTCCTCCGAGTTCACCTTGACGGATACATCGAGTGGGAAATCAAACGAGGGTGATACCTCAGATTCCCCTGATGTTATGGACACACGGATACTTGGACTGTACTGTTGATTACTTGGAAAGGCGGGTCGACCCTGAGGGGTACCCGCGTGTGATGTGAAGGCGGGTTGCCAGTGTGGTGCCCGAGTGGTGAATACGAGGCGCGGCCGGGCATTCTTAACCCTTGCAGCAAGTCCTCGAGACGGGGCGACGGGGTCACATCTTTCGTGAGTCTCTGCTCGTTACCGCAAGCCCCTAGTCCTAACGATTTGGATATTTGATCCGAGCAGGTCTCTGGCCTGATAGCACTAACCATCACGTGGGCATAGTATGGGCGTTCTGCATCGTATGCATCAGCCGAAAGCTCTGTCAGACGTCCAGTTCAGCATGGCGGCACGGACGGACTGGCGCCTTCCTGTAGTGTTGGTGCCTGGCTTCACCATGTGCGCAATGACCCGGAGGGCGAGGGGCGATGGCCAAGACCCCCTTGCGCTTAGGATGTAGACCGGCGGGGACCTCTCTGCTGAGCTGTAGGTAGGGTTGCGATGTGTCGTTTGGCCGAGGCCGGGCATGACCCAGGAAAGTGTGTCCGGCCGGAGTTAATCGAGCGTGTTGGGTAAGTTGGTGCACCCCTGCAGGGAAGAACACTTCTATCGATAGCCAGTCCTACGGTAAAGGACACTCGGAGTTGTATCCTGATTGATACAATTTAGAACTGGATACCTGTGATGAGACCTGTATATATGGCTCTGGGATTGCTTCTCGCAGGGAGTCGAGAAGGGATCTCAGGACGAGGTTGATGACTGTATGGCTCTGGGATTGCTTTCTCGCAGGGAGTCGAGAAAGGATCTCTGGGTGAGGACGAGACCAAATGATACTGCTACATTATATTGTACTGTTCTACTTTCTTCTGTTGCTGCAAGACCGCTGAAGATGATGAAGATGCTAGTCTTCGATAGGACTAGGCCTTCTCTCTATTCTGGCATTTCTGCAACCCAGTCCACATATACAGCCTCCCTTTGAAAATGTTGCATATGTAGTGTAGATCCTTGCTTGCTGAGTACTTCTGAGTACTCACGGTTGCTTTGTTTTCCTTTTCTCCCCGTATCAGTTTGTCGTAACAAGATGACGGAGCCCCTGAGACAGCTGTCCTGCCGACGATCGCTACTACTACCCCCCAGAGGATGGATACTACTATGAGTTGACTGACGACCAGGAGTAGGATCGGAGGGTCCCAGGCAGGAGGCCTTCGCCTTTCGATCGTAGTGTTTTATTTTGCCCCGCCTTTCTAAAGGCCTTTCTGTTTCTGTTTCATATCTGTACTCAGATATCTGATGTTTCCGCTGACGCTTGTTCGCAAGCTTATGTATTCGAGCCCTCGAGGCCCCTGGCTTGTAATATAAAGCTTGTATGACTTTATTTATGTTTTAGAGTTGTGTTGTGATATCTTCCCGTGAGTCCTTAGGCTTGATCGTGTGCATTTGCGTGTATGATTAGTGCACGATCGGGCCGGGGGCGTCGCAAGTTGGTATCAGAGCCGACTGACTGTAGGAACCCCCTTTCCAACTCCTTGGCCGAAGTTGAGTCTAGTAACCGAAAACTGTTTTATTAACTTGGCTGTGTGGCTTACGGGCCCACGTCGCCAATTGGGTGGTATTAGGATCTTTTACTCCTCGACCTTTACTCTGGGACTCTGACCTCTCTTCTATTCGTGTTAAAAGTTTACTAACGCCGACACTTAGGATCTCGTAATTCTCGTCCACCCGAAGAGCTGGATATCTGTGCGATTTCCCTGATATTGATCTGATTAGTCTGATAATCATTTTCCTTTCCATTGTTTTGTTTAACCTTTCTCTCCGAGATCGGTTATACTTCTCCTTGTCTTTTGACAATCATGAGTTTCCTCTGTTTCAGATGGATCGTTTGTTTCCACCACACCCTGCGACGCAGCTACCAGCTGTTCGAGCAGGGATACATCCAGAGTACATTCTTTATCCACTGGGGCAGATGTCAATCCGTTACAATACCCCAGTACTTTCTCCTCCTGATACCCGCAAAGACTTTGTGATTTATTGTGATGCATCCCGTGAAGGATTAGGCTGTGTCCTAATGCAAGAGCGTAAAGTGATTGCCTATGGCTCTCGCCAGTTGCGCCCACATGAAGAGAATTATCCGGTACATGATCTAGAACTAGCTGCTGTGATCTATGCATTGCAGTTGTGGCGACATTACCTTCTCGGTAATCGTTGCGAGATCTACACGGATCATAAAAGTCTGAAGTACTTGTTCACTCAACCTTCTCTAAACCTCCGTCAGCAAAGATGGATGGAGGCCATTGCGGACTATGATTTGGGTATATCCTATACCCCTGGCAAGGCTAACGTGATGGCTGATGCCTTAAGCCGCAAGTCCTATTGCGACAACCTCATGGTTAGGCGAGCTCAACCTCGTCTTTTCGAAGAACTGGGCAAGCTGAATCTGCGTATTGTCCCACAGGGTTCTCTTAATAACCTTGTGATACAACCAGATCTTGAGAAAGCTGTTAAGGATGCGCAAGCTAAAGATGCTGAAGTTGATCTGATGAAGAAAGACCTTCACCTTGTAAAGTACAGGGATTTCTCGCTGTCTGAAGATGGAACCTTGTATTTCAGAAACCGCATTGTGGTACCTCGCTTCGAGCTTATGACTGACAAAGTCATGAAGGAGGCACATGATACCCCACTGTCTATTCATCCGGGTAGCACCAAGATGTATCGTGATCTCCGTCAAAGGTACTGGTGGTCTAGAATGAAGCAAGACATTGCTCGTTATGTTGCTGAATGTGATGTGTGTCGCCGCGTTAAAGCAGAACATCAGAAGCCTGCTGGAATTCTGCAACCACTTCCTATTCCTCTATGGAAATGGGATAAGGTTCAGATGGATTTCGTTACAGGACTTCCCAGGTCACAGAAGGGTCACGATGCTATTCTTGTCGTTGTCGACCAACTCTCTAAAGTTGCACACTTTCTGCCTGTCAAGGAGACGATCACTGCTAGTCAGTTAGCAGAGTTCTATATCTCCAGAATTGTATCACTCCACGGTATTCCGAAGGAAATCAGTTCGGACCGTGGCGGTCTTTTCACTTCCAAATTCTGGGAAAGTTTTCAAACAGCTATGGGAACTCATATCACCTGGAGTTCAGCTTATCACCCCCAATCCCAAGGCCAAGTTGAACGAGTAAATCAAGTGCTTGAAGACATGTTGCGAGCTTGTGTTATATCGTTTGGCAAGAAGCGGGAAGAATCTCTTCCGTATGCCGAGTTCTCTTATAACAACAGCTATCAAGCCAGCTTGAAAATGGCCCCCTTCGAAGTTCTATACGGACGTAAGTGTCGAACCCCTCTGAATTGGTCAGAAACTGGGGAACGACCGCTCGTGGGTCCGGATATTATTCAACACGCCGAAGAACAAGTTCGTATTGTCCGGGAAAATCTCAAGGCGGCTCAGGACCGCCAGAAGAGCAACTATGATCGCAAACGATGGGGTTTGACTTATCAACCTGGTGATCAGGCTTATCTTCGTGTCACTCCTATGAAGGGCACTCACCGTTTTGGAATCAAGGGCAAGCTAGCTCCACGCTACATTGGTCCTTTCCGCATTATTGCTAGATGTGGTCAGGTGGCATATAAATTGGAATTGCCGCCGCAATTCTCTCATATCCACGACGTCTTCCACGTGTCGCAGCTTCGTCAATGCTTCAAGGAATCTCCGCACCAAGCTGTGGATCACGAGGTGCTCGAATTGCAAGATGACCTATCTTATAAGGAGCATCCGATCCGCATTCTCGATGAAGCTGAACGTCGGACCCGTCAGAAGGTTACCAAGTTCCTCAAAGTTCAGTGGTCAAATCATACTGAAGATGAAGCCACTTGGGAACGCGAGGATAATCTTCGTGCGGAATACTCCGAACTTTTTCCTTCTACCTCTTAGTTCTCGGGACGAGAATTCTTGTTAGTAGAGGAGATTTGTAACACCCCCAGTGGTTAGCCACAGTAATTCCATTTTGATAATGCCAAGTCAGCATGATTAACAGTGCATGATCATCATTTGCATCATAATGCTTTTCAACTCCTAACTCAAAATTCAAATTTAAATGAAAGTGGAAAATAAAAGTTGTCCAACATAGAAACTAAATTGTTCATTAAATAGCAGATAATCCAGAGGCAAATATAAAATTGTAACCAACAGTAATGGGAGTAGTTAAGTGACCCTAATAACCTCAAACAGTGGCTAACAGCAACTTTTAATCACCTTTTATTTAATTTAAATTAAATATGAAATCATATTTTAGCCAAACCAATTTTTGAAGTTAGGGTATAATGCACTGCTAATTTTGGGCTAGGTCACTTATTTAGTAAAAATAATTTTGTGGCGTAACTATTTGCAAACAGGAAAAACAGAAAAGAAGAAAAGAAAAAAAAACAGAACCCCCCGACCCCCCCACTGGGCCTCGGCCCAGCTGGCCGCAACCAGCCAGGCCAGCCCAGCCGCTTCCCCTTAAGCCCCCCGATCCCACACAAAACCTATAGCCCTATCCCTTGTCCTCCCCACTCCCCCCCTCGATCTCTTCTCTCCTCCCGTCCGGATCGAGATCGGGGCAGCGAGCTCCGACCACGTCGCCGTCGCCCCTCGCCACCTCCCCGGCACCCGCCTCTCCGTCTCCTCCCGCACGGCGCGCCCCGAGCCCGCGCCTACCCCTGACGCCGTCGCCTCCCCGATCCTGTCTGGATCGGGCGCCCATCGCCCCGCGCCGTCGCCGACCACCGCCGCCTCGCCCTCGTCCCCGTTGACGCCTCGCCGTCCCCGACCTCCTCCCCGCGCCTCGCTGCCTAGTCCCTACGGCCCGTGGTGAGCCCCGCCCGCTGGGCTCCGTCCTCTCCTCCTCTCCGGCGCTCACCGCGCACACGCGGGTCCCCCACGCCCGCGCGCGCCTGCCGCTGCGCCCTGGCCGCGCCGAAGCGCGCGCGCGGCTCTCGCACGCCTCGCGCCCGCTGTCGCCGCTCACCTGCATCACGCGCGCCCGCAGCCGCCTCACCTTGCTCGTCTCCGCCGTCGCCCGGGCCGCGTCCGCCGCTGCCAAGACCCGCTGACCCCGCGCGAGCTCGCACCCGTCCCTGCTCGCCGGCCGGCCGCCCGTGCAAGCCTCTGGCTGTGGCCGCCGGCGCGACCGCGCCCAACGCCCGCTCGCCCCTGGCCGCATCGCGCCCACGCGCTCGCTGTGGCCTCCTGGGCCACTGCCAGGTGGGCCCAGGCCCCTGTGCCGCTGACAGACGGGGCCCAGCCCCAAAAACATTTTAGGAAAATAATGAAAATAAAAATAAAAATAATTAATTAATTAATCTTGATTAGGTTAATTTAATTAAGTAGTTAGTGTTAATTAAACAGTAATTTAATTAGTTAATCCCTAATTAACTAAACAGAGTATGACAGGTGGGACCCACTGGTCCTGACGTCATGCTGACGTCAGCAGACACTGTTTCGGATAATGTTTGATTTAAATAAATTAAATAAATTCCAGAAATCTATAAAAACTTTAGAAAATCATATCTTTTAATCCGTAACTCCGATGAAAATACTTTATACATGAAAGTTGCTCAGAACGACGAGACGAATCCGAATACACGGTCCGTTCGTCCGCCACACGTCCCTAACTATCCGAACATGCAACCGTTCCCCTCTTTTCGTCTGTCCGAAATGCCGGACACTGGGAAATACTTTCCCAGATGAATCCCACCTTCGCCAGTATCACCCGACACTGCGTTAGATCACCTCCGTCACCGCGTATTGCCATGTTATGCTTTGTGCTGCACTTGATCGCTGTGTATTTATATTGTTTCCTCCCCTTCTCTCTCGGTAGCCCCCGACACCGACGTCGTCCCCGAGGCCGACGCAGCTCCGGAGACCAAATCCACCGTTGACGACCTTGCCCTTGCCGCCGAGCAACCAGGCAAGCCCCCCCCCTTTGATCATCCCGATATCGCCCATTCTAATTTCCCATGCTTGCATTAGAATTGCTGTTGCTACTGCTTTACCTATTCTGATGCATAGCCTGTTTATTGTAACCTGCTGTTGATAATTACCTGCATATCCTAAACTGTTTAGTCTAGGCTGGGTAGAGACCTATCAGTGACCCCACTTATCCCGACTGCCGCGCTGGATCGTCAGAAGACCCGATCAACGGGATTGAAGACCAGGACCCGACACCGCACATCACCCCCCTTAGTTGTAACGACACTGCAGCGTTACTATCGAGTGCCGAGGGTGAAACCTCATGTAGCACTTCTGATGTTAACTCTGTAGAGTAGCTATTCGGTCGTGGTCATCGAGGGTGATTCCTCCTTCACCACTTCCGGTAACGACGCTGTCGTACAACACCTCAAGTGTGAACCCATCGAGGGTGATTCCTCCGAGTTCACCTTGACGGATACATCGAGTGGGAAATCAAACGAGGGTGATACCTCAGATTCCCCTGATGTTATGGACACACGGATACTTGGACTGTACTGTTGATTACTTGGAAAGGCGGGTCGACCCTGAGGGGTACCCGCGTGTGATGTGAAGGCGGGTTGCCAGTGTGGTGCCCGAGTGGTGAATACGAGGCGCGGCCGGGCATTCTTAACCCTTGCAGCAAGTCCTCGAGACGGGGCGACGGGGTCACATCTTTCGTGAGTCTCTGCTCGTTACCGCAAGCCCCTAGTCCTAACGATTTGGATATTTGATCCGAGCAGGTCTCTGGCCTGATAGCACTAACCATCACATGGGCATAGTATGGGCGTTCTGCATCGTATGCATCAGCCGAAA
This sequence comes from Thinopyrum elongatum, assembly GCA_011799875.1. Classification (NCBI taxonomy): domain Eukaryota; kingdom Viridiplantae; phylum Streptophyta; class Magnoliopsida; order Poales; family Poaceae; genus Thinopyrum; species Thinopyrum elongatum. Next base: position 289,776,716 of record CM022301.1, read on the forward strand.
GCTCTGTCAGACGTCCAGTTCAGCATGGCGGCACGGACGGACCGGCGCCTTCCTGTAGTGTTGGTGCCTGGCTTCACCATGTGCGCAACGACCCGGAGGGCGAGGGGCGATGGCCAAAACCCCCTTGCGCTTAGGATGTAGACCGGCGGGGACCTCTCTGCTGAGCTGTAGGTAGGGTTGCGATGTGTCGTTTGGCCGAGGCCGGGCATGACCCAGGAAAGTGTGTCCGGCCGGAGTTAATCGAGCGTGTTGGGTAAGTTGGTGCACCCCTGCAGGGAAGAACACTTCTATCGATAGCCGGTCCTACGGTAAAGGACACTCGGAGTTGTATCCTGATTGATACAATTTAGAACTGGATACCTGTGATGAGACCTGTATATATGGCTCTGGGATTGCTTCTCGCAGGGAGTCGAGAAGGGATCTCAGGACGAGGTTGATGACTGTATGGCTCTGGGATTGCTTTCTCGCAGGGAGTCGAGAAAGGATCTCTGGGTGAGGATGAGACCAAATGATACTGCTACATTATATTGTACTGTTCTACTCTCTTCTGTTGCTGCAAGACCGCTGAAGATGATGAAGATGCTAGTCTTCGATAGGACTAGGCCTTCTCTCTATTCTGGCATTTCTGCAGCCCAGTCCACATATACAGCCTCCCTTTGAAAATGTTGCATATGTAGTGTAGATCCTTGCTTGCTGAGTACTTCTGAGTACTCACGGTTGCTTTGTTTTCCTTTTCTCCCCGTATCAGTTTGTCGTAACAAGATGACGGAGCCCCTGAGACAGCTGTCCTGCCGATGATCGCTACTACTACCCCCCAGAGGATGGATACTACTATGAGTTGACTGACGACCAGGAGTAGGATCGGAGGGTCCCAGGCAGGAGGCCTTCGCCTTTCGATCGTAGTGTTTTATTTTGCCCCGCCTTTCTAAAGGCCTTTCTGTTTCTGTTTCATATCTGTACTCAGATATCTGATGCTTCCGCTGACGCTTGTTCGCAAGCTTATGTATTCGAGCCCTCGAGGCCCCTGGCTTGTAATATAAAGCTTGTATGACTTTATTTATGTTTTAGAGTTGTGTTGTGATATCTTCCCGTGAGTCCTTAGGCTTGATCGTGTGCATTTGCGTGTATGATTAGTGCACGATCGGGCCGGGGGCGTCACACAAGAGGCAAAGAAATCTATGAAGGAAAAAGGTATTAAAGCAGAGGATGTTAAGAATTTACCTCCTATTGAAGAGATACATGGACTGGACACACCACCACCCAAGGTGGTAGAGGTAAATTCTTTAATGAAATTTAATGAAAGGGACAATCCTTATAATATGCATCCTAGTCAATGCCTTTATGAGTTTGATAATTACATTAGAAAGCAAGATCACTTCAATGAAAATGTTATGAAACAATTGAAATATAATTCTGATATGATTGCTCGCTTGAGTGACTTGTTATTTAGAATCTCCAATGATGTTAGAGGTGTAGGAAAACATGCCTCTATGGTTCAAACTCAACTTGAACAAGTTGCTAAATCTCAAAGAGAGTTGCTAGATGAAATGAATAATAATATAAATGACTTTGTTGTTAGAGTAGCAACTAGAGGAGGTAAAATGACTCAGGAACCACTTTATTCTGAGGGACATCCTAAAAGAATTGAACAAGACTCTCAAAGAATTAACACTGATGCACCTAGTCCTTCTAAAAACAAGAAGAAAAAGAAGAAAGATAGGACTTTGCTTGCCTCCGGTGAACCTGAAGTAGAAAAACCTCCTGATAATGATAATGATGTTTCTATCTCTGATGCTGAAACTCAATCTGGTAATGAACATTCACCTAGTGATAATGAAGATAATGATGATGTTCATGAAGACACTCAACCAAACAATGATAAACAACCAGATAATGATGTTGAGATAGAACCAGTTGTTGATCTCGATAACCCACAACCTAAAAATAAAAGATATGATAAAAGAGACTTTGTTTCTAGAAAACATGGAAGAGAAAGAGAACCATGGGTTCAAAAGCCCATGCCCTTTCTACCTAAATCAACTAAGAAAAAGGATGATGAAGAATTTGAATGCTTTGCTGAAATGCTTAGGCCAGTATTTTTGCGCACTCGCTTGACTGATATATTAAAGATGGCCCCTTATGCAAAATATATGAAAGATATCATCTCTAATAAAAGAAAAATACCGGAAGCTGAAATCTCCACTATGCTTGCTAATTATTCTTTTAAGGATGGAGTACCTAAAAAACTTGGAGATCCGGGAATACCAACTATACCTTGCTCCATAAAAAGAAATTATGTCGAAACTGCTTTGTGTGATTTAGGAGCTGGCGTTAGTGTTATGCCTTTCTCTTTATATAAAAGACTTGATTTGAATAAACTCACACCTACTGAAATATCTTTGCAAATGGCTGATAAATCAACTTCCATACCTATCGGTATTTGTGAGGATGTGCCCGTTGTTGTTGCAAATGTTACTATCTTAACTGACTTTGTTATACCTGAGATGCCCGAGGACGACAACATGTCGATTATCCTTGGTAGACCCTTCTTGAATACTGCAGGGGCTATTATTGGTTGCAGTAAAAGCAAGGTCACTTTTCATTAGGGATGAAAATGGAGTGGAACTTTCCATTTTTCCGGAGGAAAACTGGAAACGGAGAGAAAATATGAAAACAAAAATGAAAATTTGCAAAACGGAAGTGGAAATGGAATTTTTTATCCGGAAACGGAAACAAAAATGAAACAGTGTTTTTCGGTGAACAGGCGTGGAAAGGGAACCTTCCGTTTCCATGAATATGGAATTTTCGTTTTTACTATAGACCTATGGTTGCTTTATAGCCCAACCACCAAACAACACACAATGACACAACGAGTAGAATGGATCATTTGAGGCCCAACTTCTATTACCACACACGTACTCAGCTTGACCCTATAGCCATGTTAACAATTCATTAAATTTGTTTGTTTTTGTGTATATTGCTCTATGATTCAAGGGGTTTTTAAGTTTCGTTCAATGCCCACTTCTGTTTCTGTGTCCGCTTTATATTTCCTCTGTATCTGTTTCTGGTAGTACCTGTTTCCGTATTCATTTCCAGGGTTTCTGTATTCATTTCCGCTTCTGCAAAAATATATGAAAACAAATGTGGCAGCACTCATTTCCGTCCATTTCCACTCCGTTTTCATCCCTACTTTTCATATCAATGGTAATGAGCATACGATACACTTTCCGAAGAAACAATTCCAAGTGAATGGTATTAATGTTATTAAAAAATCTCCGACACTCACTATTGGAAGTTTTCAACTACCTCTACCTACTACCAAAAAGAAATATGAAATGTTTATTGTTGGGGACATGCATATCCCCGTTAAGGTTTGAGGTAACTTAGTGTTTTACGAAAGTTCTTCGGTTTCATGCTAATCAAAAGTGGTTGTTAATAAGACTTGATCAACCTTATTAATGGATCATTTTTGAGAGGTATGAAGTTGATGAACTTAGTAAGCACAACTTTCTGTTTCCAATGTTTGTTTTCTGTTTTTCTTAGTTAAATAAAATAAAATGCCATGTTTTCTCTGTTTTTTTGAATTTCCCATGCAATAAAAAAATGACCCAAAAATAAAAGTTCTCAGAATGCCCTGAAAATTTAATACGATTTTTTTCTGAATATTTAAGATTTTTTTATGCAAATAACATCAGAGGGGGGGGGGGGTGCACCAGGTGGGCACAACCCACCTGGGCGCGCCAGCAGCCCCAGGTGCGCCTTGGTGGGTTGTGGTCCCCATGTGGGCCCCCTCACTTATCTCTTTGGCCCATGTCATCACCTACCTCTAGAAAAAAATCACCATTGCTCTCTCTCTCTCTCTCTCTCTCTCTCTCGTGTTCTTGCTCTCAAACCCGCGGATTTCGATCTCTTTGCTCGAAGCTCCATTTCCGAAATTGTTTTGGGGGATTGCTACTTGGTATGTGACTCCTCCATTGGTCCATTTAGTTTTTTACTTTAGTGGATTATATTTTGAATAATTAGCTACTCTTGGTGCTGCTGTAGATGAGCTTGTATGTTGAATTCTTAGAGTTCTAAGTAGTTTGAATGCTCAATATGGCCTCTATACATCCCTATGAGTAGTTGCTGTCAATCTTGAGAAGTTTTGTTGAAAAAAATTTGTGGATTAAAGTTTTCAGAATTTTGTTCATACGAATAAGATGAGTTTCTTTAGGAAGTTTGCTTCCCAGAAGAGCTCCAAGCGAGCCATTTTAACATTCAGATTCGCCATCATGATTATCGTTTAACCAAGGTTTATTTAGATCGCCAGGCTATGTCAGCTCATCAATTTATTGATGGCGAGAACACTACTATTCATATTCCTTACAACCTGGTTTTCAGTGAGAATACCCGTGATATTATCCCATTGCCTGCACCTACTTTGTTTGATTCTATTGCCAGGAGAGGATACAGGATCATGCCAGAGGACATCGTCGCCTACCGGAACAACCAGGCAGCGGCTGAGGAGGAGCCTTAGGAGTGGGACGCTCAGGTGCCCACTCCACAGCACTTCAACGTGGGACCTGAGGGTTACAACGAGTGGTGATTACCAAGCTAGGCCAAAAGCCTAAGCTTGGGGGAGTACGTATTTCCACCGACATTATATTCATGTTCACACATTTCATTCCAGTTGTCGGTGTTCACACTTTTTCATTGTATTATCCATGCTTGATTTATTTTCCCGCTTTCTTCTTGTGTGTTTGAAAAACTTTGAGGAAATCACAAAAAAATGTTGCTTATTTTCGGTTTTTCTTTCTAGTTTAGTTAGTTGTAGTATTTACAAGAAAACCCAAAAAGATTTCCTTGTTCTTCTTTTGCTTGTTGGGAGCTCTCCCGTGTAAATAGTTTTTCTCATTTTTGTTTTTCTCTTTAATTTGCTTTGTTCAAGAAAAACTAAAAACTCCAAAAATATTTCAGTGTGTTTCTCTAAAATTCTTTTCTTTTTATTGAGTCATACCGAGGAGAAGACCACGATGAAAATGTTGAGTGGATCTCATATGCATTATTGTTGATCTAACAAAGAGCTCAAATTGCCTTGTCTTCTCCTCTTGAATAAAATGTTTGCAGATTCCAGCTTAGTCCACGGCACTCTTGCACTATTATTATTTTCATATCATTCGGTTGTGCAAGTGAAAGGCAATAATGATGATATTTGATGAACTGGCTGTGGCAGAGAGAAACGGGTATGAACTCAACTTGTTCTGTTTTTGTAAATATGTTTAACCTAGTATCCATGATTCAGCCTATTATGATCAAACATGTTTGCAGTGATAATTAGAGATTATAGTTTCTCATGCCATGCTTAAGTAGCTAGTAATGGATAATGATTTATCTTGGATGTCAACATGCATTCAAATGATTGTAATGTGGTATGATGATATGGTATCCTCCTCCGAATGTTCGAGTGGCTTGACTTGGCACATGTTCATGCATGTAGTTGAATCAAAACCAACATAGCCTCTATGATATTTATGTTCATGGTGTTCATATCCTACTCATGCTAGTATCCAATGTTACTTATGCATAATGCATGTTCATGACCGTTTTCGCTCTCTAGCTGGCCGCTTCTCAACCTATTTGCTAGCCTTCGCGTGTACTAAGCGGAAAACTGCTTGTGCATCAAAATCCTAAAACCCAAGTTATTCTAGATGAGTCCGCCATATATCTACCTATATGCGGTATTACCCCGCCGTTCTAAGTAAATTTGCATGTGCCACCTCTAAAAACTTCAAATAAACATTCATTTTTGTGTGCCTGGATTGTTCATGGAGTGACAGGAGGTAGTCAATATCTTCCATGCTAAGCGGGTTATTCTCATGATGAGTGTTTATTCACTCGTCCTCGCACGAGAGGGGCGGTAATAGGGATTCCTAGTCCCAAATTCAAAAATTGCAAATAATTAAACAAAACTCCCCTAGGTTTGATGTTGGTACGGACGATACCCTTGGATGCGGCTAGCCGTGGAGTGTGTTTGTTGGTGCAGGGGGAGTAAACCTTTACTTTTATCGCTTGGGAACCGCCACTAATGTGTTTAGCATGGAAGATATCGATAACTAATGGTCGCGAAGTAAACAGGAAGGGTGCATTTCTCAAAATTTCATTTATCTATGTTTAAAAAAATCTGAGCTCTGGCACCGCTCCAAATCACTGCTTCCCTCTGCGAAGGGACTATCTATTTAATTTTATGTTCTGTCATCACCTTCTCAAATAAGCGCATGATCTGAGAGCACTATTGTCATCCTCATGTATTGTGTATAGCTAATGTTGGATGCATCATGACAGGATCTTTTCTACCATGAATTACAATGTTTAGTCGCTGCTTGAACTTTGGAGGTGCTCTGCATTTATGTTTTGCCGTCTCAGAAAAGGGCTAGCGAGATACCACTGTTGTCATATTATATCATGATTGTTTTGACAAAGTGTTGTCATTTGAGATACTTTATTATTGCTCGCTAGTTGCTTATGCTATTGATATGAGTTAATATAATTTTTAAGAGTTATTGTCGACATGGTTAGTCATAATCTTTGTTGAAAACCTGGGTGCTACTTAAGCTTATTTATGTAAACAAGAGCAAAAGAGTTTGTAAAAGTTTTTCTTTTTCACTTTCAGTTTGTCAACTGAATTGCTTGAGGACAAGCAAAGGTTTAAGCTTGGGGGAGCTGATACGTCTCCGTCGTATCTACTTTTCCTAACGCTTTTACTCTTGTTTTGGACTCTAATTTGCATGATTTGAATGAAACTAACCCGGACTGACGCTGTTTTTAGCAGAACTACCATGGTGTTGTTTTTTGTGCAGAAATAAAAGTTCTCGGAATGGAACGAAACTTTTTGGAGAATTTTTATACAATAAAAGAAAAATACTGGAGCCAAGAACCACTGGAGGGGGGTCCCTGGGGGAGCACAACCCACCAGGGCGCGCCCCCCCTCCTGGCGCGCCCAGGTGGGTTGTGCCCACCTGGTGGCCCTGCTGACCCTATCTCCGACGCTATAAAATCCTATTTTCGGAGAAAAAATCAAGGAGAAAGAATTATTGCATTTCACGAGACGGAGCTGCTGCCACCTCCTGTTCTTCATCAGGAGGCCAGATCTAGAGTCTGTTTGGGGCTCCGGAGAGGGGAATCTTCGATCTTCGTCATCACCAACCCTTCTCCATCGCCAATTCCATGATGCTCCCCACCGGGAGTGAGTAATTCCTTCGTAGGCTCGCTGGTCGTAGAGGGAGTTGGATGAGATTCATCATGTAATCGAGTTAGTTTTGTTAGGGCTTGATCCCTAGTATCCATTATGTTCTGAGATTGATGTTGCTATGACTTTGCCCTGCTTAATGCTTGTCACTTTGGGCCCGGGTGCCATGATTTCAGATCTGAACTGTTTATGTTATCACCATTATATCTATATTCTAGATCCGATCTTGCAAGTTATAGTCACCTATTACGTGTTATGATCCGTAAACCCTGGAGTGACAATAGTCGGGATACTTTCCGGGGATGACCGTAGTTTGAGGAGTTCATGTATTCACTATGTGCTAATGCTTTGTTCCGGTTCTCTATTGAAAGGAGGCCTTAATATCCCTTAGTTTCCTTATGGACCCCGCTGCCACGAGAGGGTAGGACAAAAGATGTCATGCAAGTTCTTTCCATAAGCATGTATGACTATTTACGGAATACATGCCTACATTATATTTATGAACTGGAGCTAGTGCCGTATCGCCCTAGGTTATGACTGTTATATGATGAATATCATCCAATGAATTCACCGATCCAATGCCTACGAATTTTCCATATATTGTTCTTGCTAAGTTACTACTGCTGCTGTTACTGTTACAACTGCTACAAAATTATTGCTATCACTGTTACCATTACCGTTACTGTTACTACCATTATCAAAACTATCATATTACTTTGCTACTGATCATATTGCTGCAGATAATTAATCTCTTGGTGTGGTTGAATTGACAACTCAGCTGCTAATACTTGCAAATATTCTTTGGCTCCCCTTGTGTCGAATCTATAAATTTGGGTTGAATATTCTACCCTCGAAAACTGTTACGATCCCCTATACTTGTGGGTTATCACCAGCGCGCTGCCTTCGCTGATGAGTCGCCCGAGTCACGTTCGCCGATCGTCCTCGCCTTGGCTTCGATGCTTCGTGCTGCTCCGCCCGGAGTCGACCTCCCTCATCGCTGCCACGGCCTTCTCTGGCCCGACCGCGCGCCACCTTTACCTCCCTCCGAGCCGCCGCTCATGGCCACCTCTGAGCCGCTGGCCATTGGCTTTGCTGCAAGCCGCCTCCACTGGCTCCGCTGAGCAGACTCGCCCCTGCATGGACTTCGCGGTGAGCCGCCTGACGCCTACAAGGCGCCTGCCTCACCCCCGCTTCACCTCAAGCCGCCTTGCCTCAAGTCGCCTTCCCTCGCCGGGTTCGGTCCCACGCCGCCTCCGTAGCGCCGTCTCTTGCGTCGCGCTGCTCCGAGCCGCCGGCCGCCTCGACGCCCTTCTCCTCCGGCCGTTCCTCCACGCCACTCGCCTCAAGCCGCCTTGCCTCAAGTTGCCTTCCCGCGCCGGGTTCGGTCCCGCGCCGCCTCTGTAACGCCGTCTCTTGCGTTGTGCTGCTCCGAGCCGGCCCCGCTGTGGCTGACCCGCCTCGCCGTGCCTCCCTGCCCTCCACTAGGTCACCACGCCCTGCGTGCTGGCCTCCTCCGACCCGACCGCAAGTCGCCCGCCCCGACTCTGAACCCGCCTGCACGCAGCCGCTTCAATGTGTTCCTGCTGCAGTTGTTTGCCAGGGCAGTAAAAATAGAGAAAAAGGGCCTCAAAGACCACTTGGAAAAAGAGGCCTAGAGCCCACAAAAGAAAAATGTCAGAGCCGCCCTGGTTCTGTCTCCGCCTGATCCAGCCGTTTCTACAGAGACAACCGGCTGAAAACCCTTAAAAAAAAGGGCTCTGGTCAGCTCAATATTCATCAGCGCATACATGTCAATGATTACGAGCATCTACGACTCGCCCGCAGTTGATTTCAACTCTTGCACGATCATCATCAACCTCGTGGCTGATAATTTCCGGCCAAACATATCAGGTGAAATCCATCCAGTCAATTTTTATTGATACATTTTTATTCTTTCGAGAAAAATTACTCTCTCCTGCAATATCTTTTATGCAGGATAATTATTCACGACAAAAGTGGCTTATACCGCGGGTACGGAACACGCGCTGGCAATATTCTGCACCGGTGTTCGTCTGTGCCATACTATCCGGTGAACGGACATGTGCAAGTCGCTGCCCCTGCGGCCCGGTCTATATCGACTCACCGGGACCGTGCCTGCTCGCTATTCAACGGACGTGCGCAAGTCGCCGCCCCTGCGACTCGGTCTACATCAACACGACGCGGCTAACTCCCCCGTCCGCGCGGCTCACGACGCCGCGGTTGACTCGCTCGTTCCCACGGTTTTACAAAGCCACGGCCGACTCACGCATCCACGATATCTTTTAATGCCGCGATCGACTCCTGCATATACATCAACAAATCAGAGCCATGTTGGCTCACATAAGCTGCCCAATGGACATGCGCAAGTCGCCGCCCCGTGGCCCGGTTTAGTCCAACAACTCTGGAGAACATCATAATATATTATCAGCCTCCGCCTGCACCGGATGGCTCAATGGACAGGCGCACAAGTCACCGCCACTGCGGTTTGGTTAACTTCAACAACGAGCTAAGATGAACCATCAACCGGGTTACTGACACAACTCATACGGGATCATTCATAACCCGCCACGGTCGACCTCAACCTTCCGTGGAATCACATCGCGTTATCAACGCCAAGGATATACAGTGAGTATTGCGAAGATCATCAACTCGCCACCTCGCCTCCAACTTCAACACATTCCAGTGTTCCAATGTCAACTATATGCCGTCTTATGTCACGGCCAAATATGAAGAATCTCAAGCCGACTCCTCGAGTCGTCTTAAGACTCGGGGGCTACACAGTCATGACTCGGCAAAGTTGGCCGATTTCAGCAAATTCAAGAACCCTGGGTTATTGCAGGGAAGACAACCCGGTCACGGAGGTTGCTATCACATTGGTCAAAATTCCAGATCAGAATCCGGCTCAAGGGAAATCTGTCTCTCACAAAGCTTCGAGCTCTCAATATCCGGTTTAGGAGGAATTCATCTCTCACAAGTTCGAGTTCTCAGAAAAAATTAAAGGTTGCCAAAGAGAACTTGCTGCCATGATGCGCGGTTCAAACATGGGTATCCTGCCTTATTGGCTTATTATATTATGATCAACGTAACAAAGCCGACATCCCCAAAATTCAGGGCCTCTGTCATTTCATCTCATATTTTTTATGCATGACTCTATTGGTTGATCATAAGGTCACTTGGGGGCTTCCTACTCATCGAGTATAGCTATCTTACCGTCTTGATCGGCTTCCATGCCATATTATAGGTTAAACTTGCCTATAGGTCACTTGGGGGCTTCCTACTCAACGAGTATAGCTATCTTACGCTCTTGATCGGCTTCCATGCCATATTATGGGTTAAACCTGCCTGTTTGCAACTTGCTACTCCACCAGGTGACCCGCCGTACTCTTGACAGTCAATCTTCCATGACCCTGAACTTGTCAAGGTTAAAACGGCGGTTTTTATCATGTGAGAGCCAGCTTACAGAGAGCTAGGATAAACTCACATGTCCGCTGTAGTTTCTCCGCTATGTGGCCTATTGTACTCTTAACAGTCAATCTTCTCGGAAGACCCTGAACTAGTAAAGGTTAAACCAACGGATTTATGTCACGTTAGAGCCGGCATACGGAACGAAAGGCGATCATGCCAAGCTTCTTTGAAGCAAAAAATTGAGTTTTTCAAAACCATTTTTATACTCTATTATCATACACATACATCATCATCATTGCATCATCATACCATGCATCATATATGCATGGATATACTGGTTTATGTTGCAGGAGCCAGTTTTCAAACCGGGTTATATTATTCAAATCTTAAATAGCCAACATGGCTAGATTTTCATTATGGTTATCATAACCAGTATCGGACGATTAAGGTTTTCAAAGCCACTTCAGATAAATGGCTATTATGCCCTCATCCAAAAATACCAGCTTACAGCAAGGAGCATGGTTCAACATTGATATGCAAGGCTTTCAGTAACATCATCCAGACAGTGGATATGATTTTATTTTACAATGAAAGGAATAGTCCCGAGTCGCTGCAGGCATACGACCCGGCACTAGGGGGCTACATTATTCAAATCAAGATTACATCAAGTATGCAAGTCCCATGTCACTGCAAGCATACACCATGGCACTTGGGGGCTAATGCAAGTTACTTTTCAAATCATCACATTATCAACGGACCCGGTTATCTCAGGGAGATGAGCCGGCCTTCAATCATTTTCTAAGTCCCAGCCCAGTATTATCTTACTGAGCTGGCCCTTGGGGGCTACACATTGCTCCTCAAGTTTATATAATCAAATATGCAAAAGTCCCTGCTCATTATTGCATAATTACCCGGCCCTTGGGGGCTACACTGGCTGAAGTTTTATGAGCATAAGGCAATTACAAGTCCTAGGTTGCTGCAGGCAAGACAACCCGGTACTTGGGGGCTACATATGTGGAACATTCAACTTATGACTGGTGATTCAGACTAACAACCCGGATTTCTCCAAAATTGCAACATTTATATTGAAGCAAGTCTTAAGTTATCACTACGTTCCCCTCTTAAGACTTGGGGGCTACAGGTAATATGGATATAAGTATACCTTCAAATTCTCAGTTATGAGTGAACCAGGTCTCATATTTTTTGTGAAGAAATTGGCAAAAGTTTATCTTCTCCAAGCTATTCATACAAGTCAACTCAATATCAAAATTTGAAAGATTGGTACAATATCAGATGAATTTTCTTCTTATCAAGCCACGGCGTTTTTGAAGACAATTCGAGATATCTTATGGGTTATTTTTTTCTACATGGAGTTATTATCGGCATATTGATATGATAGAGACCCAGATTTGCAAGGAGCTGGTTCACTATCTATTCTTATTTCAAGAAGCTTAGCATGAATGCATGACAAGCCTATATTCAAGCTAATCGGGGGGCTAATGTCGGGGGAATTACCCGCGGTATAACCCGACTCATGATGTTAAGCCATCTTTGGACTTAAGCAACTCTGTTAAGTCATCTCTGCACTTAACCCAGCAGATCCTGACCCGGCAGACGGTTGTAAGCCGGCAGACAGTTTCTAAGCCGGCAGACAGTTTCTAACCTGGCAGACAGTTGTAAGCCGGCAGATAGTTTCTAAGCCAGCTGACAGTTGTAAGCCGACAAACAGTTTCTAACCCGGCAGACAGTTGTAAGCCGGCAGACAGTTGTAAGCCGGCAGACAGTTTCTAAGCCAGCAGACAGTTGTAAGCCGACAGACAGTTTCTAACCCGGCAGACAGTTTCTAACCCGGCAGACAGTTTCTAACCCGGCAGACAGTTATAACCCGGCAGATTGTGACCCGGCAGATGCATGGAGTCATGGAGATGAGTCTCGGAGATGATCTTTGAAGATGAGTCACCTGGAGTTAAGAAGCCCAGGTGTTAAGAAGCCAACGAAGAGAAGCCCAGGGTTAAGAAGCCCGCGAGAAGAAGCCAGAAATAGGCTAAGTCCTAATCCTACTAGGACTCTACATGTAACCCGCCCTTTCAACTTATATAAGGAGGGGCGGGGCACCCCAAGAGGGTCAAGTTTTTACAGGTTCAGATAGTCAGGTCTAAGTCAGAAAAGTCTTAGACAAAATCAGAGTAGATGCTCTCGAGATAGAGGTAGCGAAACACCGCCCTTGTAACCGATATCGTCATCATCGTCAGTATCAATCAAACAGGATGTAGGCTTTTACCTCCATCGTGAGGGGCCGAACCTGTGTAAAATCTCACGTCTCTCGTCCCGCTTAACCCCATTCAAGCTACCGCTTAGATGCGTTGGCCTCACGACTAAGTCCTCACACTAGGACATCTGCCGTGTCAAAATCACGACAGATATAATAAAACCTTTCATGTAGATCATTGGATATGATAAGTTTGATTCCTTACAATAGTTTTGCGATATGGAGATGATAATATGTGAGTTATGCTAGTGAGTAATTGTGATTTAGTAAGAATATTGGTGTTAAGGTTTGTGATTCCCTATGCATGCACGTAAAGTCAATAGTTATGCAACGAAGTTACATCCTACTTATGGTGCATTATTCCTGTGTTAGTTATTCTCAATGCATGTTTATGACCGTTTTTGTTTTTCGGTTGGTTGCTTCTCAATCTATTTGCTAGCCTTCATTTGTACTAAGCGGAAATACTGCTTGTGCATCCAATTCCTTAAAACCAAAGTTGTGCCAAATGAGTCCACCATGCCTACCTATAAGCGGTATTTACATGCCGTTCCAAGTAAATTTGCATGTGCCAACTCTAATCATTCAAACAAATTCCGTTTTGTATGTGTGTACCGCTCATGAAGCGACAGGGAGTGGTCAATATCTTTCATGCTAGATGGGTTATTCTCAAGATGAGTGTTTATTCACTTGTCATTGCACGGGAAAATGGCAAGGTAATAGGGATGCCCAGTCCCGAAATGAAAAATAATAATACTAAATTCCTTGGAAAGTTGAAAGTTTGGAAGGCACCCATGGATACGGCTAGCCATGGATTGTGAAAGAATGGTGGAAAGGAAAAAAACTTTATTTTCTGTTTGGGAACCGCCTATAATGTGTCTAGCATGGGAGATATTGAAAACTTTCGGTCGTGACATTGACAGGAAAAACATGCCTTTCTCAAAAATAATTTTATCTATGTTTTAAACTTTGAGTTATGGCACCTCTACAAATCTTTGCTTCCCTCTCCGAAGGGCCTATCTATTTTACTTTTATGCAATTTTTTTATTTTGGGTCTCCATCTTCTCTTATAAAGCACCAACTAGAGAGCACTATTGTCATACTTGTGCATTGGGTGTAGTTAATATTGAGTGTGTTTCATGAATGGATCAATGACTGAGCATAATGGGCTAGAGATAACTTTCTTTAGCATTGATATTTTGAAAGACATGGTTGCTTGTTGGTATGCTTGAGTATTTATATTTTCATGTCAAACTATAGACTATTGCTTTGAATCACTCAAGTCCAAATATCCATGCCACAAAGAAAAGATTATATGATGAATATGATAGGTAGCATTCCACATCAAAAATTCTGTTTTTATCATTTACCTACTCGAGGACGAGCAGGAATTAAGCTTGGGGATGCTTGATACGTCTCCAACGTATCTATAATTTTTTATTGTTCCATGCTATTATAGTATCAATCTTGGATGTTTTATATGCATTTACAAGCAATTATATATCAATTTTTTGGGACTAACCTATTAACTTAGTGCCCAGCGCTAGTTGCTGTTTTTTTGCCTATTTTTGGTTTTTCGGAATATCAGGACCAAACGAAGTCCAAATGCCACGAAAATTTTAGAGATTTTTTTCTAGACATAAGAGACCCTGGAAGCTTCGGGAGAGGACCAGAAGATGGAGCAGTGGCCCACGAGGCACCAGGGCGCGGCCAGAGGGGGTGGGTGTGCCCTGGTGGCTCGTGGGGCCCACGTGGCTCTGTTTGACCTAACTCCGCCTCTATACATTCTCTAAAATCGGGAAACCAACAGAGAGCCAGCCAAAATACTTTTTTCGCCGCCGCAAGTTCTTGTACCACGAGGTCCCATCTGGAGGACTTTTCCAGCACTCTGCCGGAGGGGGAATCAATCATGGAGGGGCTCTACGTCGACCTTGCTGCCCTTCCGATGATGTGTGAGTAGTTTACCACTGACCTACGGGTCCATAGTTAGTAGCTAGATGTCTCTCTCTCTCTCTTTTTGTTCTTCAATACAATGTTCTCCTCGATGTTCTTGGAGTTATATTCGATGTAATCACTTTTTGTGGTGTGTTTGTTGGTATCCAATGAATTGTGAGTTTATGATGAGATTATCCATGAATATTGTTTGAGTTTTCTCTGAACTCTTTTATACATGATTATTGTAGCTTTGCATTTCTCTCTGATCTATTGATTTGGTTTGGCCAACTAGATTGATTTTTCTTGCAATGGGAAAGGTGCTTTGTGATGGGTTCGATCTTGTGTTGCTCAATCCCAGTGACAGAAAGGGACATGACACGTATTTGTATAGTTGCCATTAAGGATAAAAAGATGGGGTTTATTCATGCGTGAGTTTACTTTGTCTACATGATGTCATCTTGCTTAAGGCGTTACTCCGTTCTTTATGAACTTAATACTCTAGATGCATTCTGGATAGCGATCGATGTGTGGAGTAATAGTAGTAGATGCAGAATCATTTCGGTCTACTTGTCTCGGATGTGATGCCTATATACATAATCATTGCATTGGATATCATCATGATTATTTGCTTTTCTATCAATTGCCCAACAGTAATTTGTTTACGAACCGTATGCTATTTTCAAGAGAGAAGCCTCTAGTGAAAACTATGGCCCTCGGGTCTACTTTTATCATATATTTAAAATCCTAAAAATACCTTGCTGCAATTTTATTTTATTTATTTTATTTTGTATTTTTGTTCAACTTATCTATCAATTACTACACAATTTAATTGCAAGTAACCGCCGAGGGATTGACAACCCCTTGTTCGCGTTGGGTTGCAAGGATTTGTTATTTTGTGTGCAGGTGCTGCTAACGAGGTGTTGCGTGGTTCTCCTACTGGATTGATAACCTTGGTTCTTAACTGAGGGAAATACTTATTTCTAGTACTGCATCATCCTCTCCTCTTCGGGGAAATCCAAACGGAGTTCACAAGTAGAACCCCACCGCCTGTTAGTTTGGGCTCAACACCGCCAGGTAGCTGGTAGACCTCCACCGCCTTGCAAGTGTTCGACATTTTGCCTAGGTGAGTATTTTTTTTGGTTTTTTGTCTTGTTTTGTTTTTTCCAATTGAATTGAACCAAATTGTTTCCACTGAAGATGAAGAGGACGAGAGGGATGATCTTCAAGGACTCGTTGTCATTTGAGGAGTAATAAGATGACGATGACTTCGAAATTGTCATTGGCATGATTTTCAACAATGATATTAGGCGGTTGAGGAGAGGACTGCAATTTGGCCACATACAACTCAATCGTGATAGGGCGGAGGGCCATGCCAAGATTATGAGATACTATTTTGACCCTTATTTGACCTATCCGGAGAAGTATTTTCGCCGCCGCTTTTGGATGCACACAAGTCTCTTTCTCACCATGGCAAAAGTCGTGGAGAAGTCACTACAAAATAAAGAAACATCCGTGACATTATGGGCCGAACGAAAAAAAATTGTCATGCTTATGACACTTCTATGGCGACAATTGTGACAAAACCACGTATCATCATAGATGTGGTGGGCTCCTACTTCTATGACAAAAAATCATGACATAAAATGGGATTTTCGTCTTGGGCGGGCTGGAGACGCACCTGCATGACA
This sequence comes from Thinopyrum elongatum, assembly GCA_011799875.1. NCBI lineage: Eukaryota > Viridiplantae > Streptophyta > Magnoliopsida > Poales > Poaceae > Thinopyrum > Thinopyrum elongatum. Next base: position 289,793,253 of record CM022301.1, read on the forward strand.
TTCTTTGGGCCGTTCATGACAAACAAATCATGTTAGAAGCGAGGGCGAGGAAAATATTGGCGAGTTCCCGGTTACGGTGGGTGGTCGGGGCCGAGTGATGCACCGTGGTTTGCGCTTTTCTCTCTCATACGCGCGTGTGTGTGAGGCGTTGGCTCTAAATGAACCCGAGCGATCGCACTAGCTATGTTATTGAACACGAGCGATCGATCGATCCCTTGGCTGTTAACTGAACCCGAGCGATTCCTTCGCTGCTGCTGCTAACTAAACCCGAGCGATCAATCTGCTTACTGAAGCCCATCGAGCCCCCGTGCGAGACGTAGCCAGCCGGTGTTGGGTTGCCTCTCGATGAACAGTGACTGTTGCTACCATGCGCGCGGTATGTAGAGCAAGTCGAGACATGGTGAGTCGAGCCAGTTAGTTGGCTGTGGATGAATAGTTCCCGGTGGGGGTTGGATGAACAGGACCCCGTGGTAGTAGGCCGTTGTTGCTGGATGAACAGGACCCCAAGGAGCCCACCACACCCCAGCCGGTTGGGTTGGATGAACAGGACCCCGTGGAGGCTGGATGAACAGTAGCCGGTGGAGGCCGGAGGAGGTCGACGGTGGATGAACAGTAGCAGGTGGAGGCTAGAGGAAGTCGGCGGTGGCTGAACAATAGCCCGTGGAGTCCCATTTTGCGGTACGCCACACCCCTCCAGATGAACAGGACCGCGTTTCGACCATAGGCGGTCGAAGAGAAGTCTGTTTCCTCCGTTTTGTGGTACGTCAGACCCCTCCCGATCAACAGGACCCCGTTTTTAGCGTAGGAGCTCGAGCATAAGTCTGTTTCCTCCATTTTGCGGTACACCACACCCCTCCCTATGAATAGGATCCCGTTTCGACCATAGGTGGTCGGACATAAGGCCGTTTCCTTCGTTCTGCGGTACGCCAGGTCCCGTTTCGGCTGTTCCGTCCAAGCCGGTTGGCTCCCGATGAATACGACACATTTCGTTGCCTCCCGATGAACACGACGCAGTTTCTCCGTTCCAACCCAGCTGGTTGGCTGCTGATGAATAGGACGCCATTGCTGCTGTCCGTTGCCTCTCCATGTACACGAGCCCTGGCCGTACGTATGCGCGAGTACGTGTTCGAGACCCCCGCTCGTATGTACGTACGTGACCGATATTTTTAGCCCTGTGGCTGTACGTACGTGTACACGGTTTAGACGGGACTGCCTGAACTGCTACGACGGGGGCTTTACTATGACACGTGCCGCTACTTGCTCGGGCATGGTTCATCATTGCAGAGAGATCGATCGACCAGTATGTACGTACATGTTCGCGACTAGACAGACAATGCTACGTATGCTTCGACTGGGTGGGTCCCAGCTGTCAAGGAGGATAAGGAGGCACTTCCTTGCATGCGAAGATATAACTGGTGGGTCCCAGCTGTCAGGGGGAGGGATCATTTTTTTCACACCTAATATGGAGGCACTTCCTTGCGTCCAAAGATGTAGCTGGTGGGTCCAGCTGTCAGTGTCACCGCGTACAGTCGTCTTTTGATGGCTGTCATTCGTTGACCATGTTGACCACTCCGCGCTGAGAGCACCAAGGCAGTGGACGACGGCGAGGCCTAGGAAGGGAACAAAGCGGAGCCGGGGAAGACGCGGCAGTGGATGCCCACGCGGAGGGGAGTATGAGGGTTGACTGCTTCGGCTGTGGTGTGAGGCTGCTGTCCCAGGAGAATAACAGGAGGTGTGGGTGAGTAGAGGGATGGCATGGCCACCGGTGGCAGCCCGGCCGGCCACGGGAGGCAGGAGCAGGTGGTCCTGCCGGCGCTGGTTTGGGCGGCTGGAGCACTAAGATCAGAGATTGAAGAAGCAGCATGGCCGTTGGATTAACATCCAACGGTCATTGCTGCTAGAATCGTTTGTTGACTAGGTTGACAAAACCTTGCGTACGCGTCAACTTAGTAGGCCCACAAGTCAGCCACCAAATCTGGTGGGTTCCACCTAGCAGCGGGAGGAATTATTTTTCTTGCACGGAATAAGAAGGCACTTCCTTGCGTGCGAAGATGTAGCTGGTGGGTCTCAGCTGTCAGGTGGAGGAAACTTTTTTTCCCGTGTAATAAGGAGGCACTTCCTTGCATGCGAAGATGTAGCTAGTGGGTCCCAGCTATCAGCAGGAGCAATCATTTTTGTTCGCGTAATAAGGAGGCACTTGCTTGCCTGCGACCATGGACCATGCGGGTCCCTACTGTCAGCCTCTCCACTTGCATCCCTCTTTCGATGGCTGTCGTTTGTTGACCAAGTTGACCACACCGCGCCGAGAGCATCAACGCGGTGGATGACAGCGAGGCCCAGGAAGGAAACGACCCGGAGCCAGCAAAGCCACAGCAGTGGATACCCATGCTGAGGGGAGTAGGAGGGCTGTTACTGGTTTGGCTGCGGGGTGAGCCTGTCGTTGTCGGAAAATAACAGGAGGTGCGGGTGGGTAGAGGGATGGCCTGGCTAGCGGTGGGATTAGGGTGGCCGGTGAGGCCTGCGCGGTAGCACAACCGGCCACGGGAGGAAGGAGCAGGCTTTTCCGCCGGCGCTGGTTTGGGCGGCTGGAGCAGGAAGATCACACGTTGAAGAAGCACGCGGCCATTGGATGGACATCAAACAGTCACTGCTCTCGTGTGTTGACTAAGTTGACACAGCCTTGTGCACACGTCAACCTTTTTTTAGGAAAGCGTACGCGTCAACCTAGTAGGCCCATAAGTCAGCCTCAAATCTGTGGAAAATAGCATACATCCCATCTGCCATTATTTCTAATAATTTACAGCCCATTTGCTAATTCTAAAGGATTATTTTGGAGCACATATTCTTTTTGTTAGCATTACAACCCATATTGTGGCCACGGTTACAAAACTCAACGAAATTTTGCATATTTTGGTGCGGTCCGAACTGTTTTTAATCCAGAAATTTTGAGTCACATTCAAACTAATTTGAAAAATAAATTTATATCAATTTAAAATCCAAATAATTTTCCCTGCATAAAATGAATGAAATTTAAAATATTAAAATGCAAAAAAAAGAGAAATTTGAAACTAATTGTCGATTTGCTGTGTCTTAAAAATGTACAGCCCATTTCTCATCGCATTTTTTTAGGGGCCCATTTCTCATTACTGATAGCCCATTTTCTGGGCAAGCCGAATGCATCCCTTGTAGCCCAGCAGGTGTGACAAAAGAAAGTAGGCCTCGGTTGGGTGTTCTACAAAAAAAAAAACTGGGCTAGCCATTTTCAGAAAGAAAAAAAAATTGGGTTGGTCTTGTGGTAAACATAAAATAAAAGGCTGGCTAGACTGGCAAGAGTGCCCCGCACAGCCCAGTTGATACCCTGCTCCGTCTCAAAAACAAAAAGAACTGGGCGAGCTGCTGGGTCCCTGGTGTCAGCTGCTCGTTGTGCAATTCTCTTGTTAATTGACTACATTGACAATGTCATGGGACCCAGATGTCACGAATCCATTAGCAGGAACCATTTTTTTGTCTTGAAATAAGGAGGCACTTGCTTGCGTACTACCATGACCCTGGTGGGTCCTTGCTATCATCCTCTCCGCGTACAATCATCTCCTGATTGTGTACGCGTCAACCTAGTAGGCCCACAAGTTAGCCTCTAAATCCGTCACGGACAAATACAACCCACATAAAAAAATAACAGCCCATGCCATATGTTCACACAGAAAGTTCAACATTCAGAGCAAAGTAACAGGTCTGATCCAGAGATAGAGTGCTGAACTTCCACGTTGACAACCATGATAGCCAACTTAACTATCTACTCCCACTAATACTCTAGTGTACAAGTACTAACTCTTAGCTAACTAGACGATGCCGGCCGCCATCTGTGGTACACGCTAAACGCCGGCACCGATGTCCTCCTCCTCACCTCGGACTTGCCAGAGGTGCGATAAGGCGCATTGCTCATGTGCGTTGGCCCTTTCCATGCCGGCGTGGTCCACCGAAGCTTCGGCTTCTAAGCGGGAAACCCACTTGACGAGCTGGTAGTAAAATTTGGCGTCACGAACGCGTGCGTGCCCGACAGCCTCTAGGGCTATTTGTCGGGCACCGGCCTCCACATAGTCGGCCCAGTTGCGGGCGCTCTGCTCGCGACTTAGAGCGGCGGTGCGCTGCTGCTCCATGCCCCGTTGGCGGCACAAATCGGCGATACGCTGCTCCTCCGCCAGGCGGTCACACTCCAACAAGTCCTCATACTCCGCATTGCCATCTAAAGACCGATATAATGCCTCCTCCCTCCGTCTGCCTTCCGGTGAAAAATCGAACACTGGCTCCGGCAGTGAGTGCCTCCGGCATCACCTATTGCGGATGGGCGGGGGAATGACGGACGTGGCGAGAGCGAGGGCAAGTGGCGAGCGACGTTGGGCCAGTGGGGGCTTGTGAGGATAGGGCGAGTTGGGTGATGGTGCCACCAGAGAACGCTTAGAACCAGTAATTATAGGCAGAAGGTAGGTGAACCAGTGTGTCGCAGGAAATGCGACGATCATCAGAATTGAATGCATAAGCAGGCATGGCTTAGTGCGCCAGCTTGCCGTGGAAAACTAGAAAAACTAAAATTATGACTGTGTCGTCCCGTCCCGTCAGTGGTGCGTCCCGTCCGTGCTGGGTCGCACATCGGCATGACGGTCAAACGGGAGCACTCGATTCATTCATATGAGGTACGTGCGTGATTCACTGGTTATTCGCGTAGGATCGCAATAGCCGATGAACGTTCACTGGGAGATCAAGCATTTGCGAATGTTTTGGCTAGCAATTTCTTTAGATTCGCATGACATTTTCTTCAGAACAGCATGCTCAAACCGTATCTTTCATTCAGTCACACTGCAAATTTATATTCATACGATCGAGATACAGTATTAAACCAAAAAAAACTAATTTCGGCGGCGGCAGAGGTGGCGTGCTGCGCCAGCGTTGTTGTACTCCAGGACGCTGTTGTTGAAGTCTTCAAGGCAGCACATAATGTTCTTCACTTGGAAATCAAACATCCTGTTGTCACGCGATCGACGGGCGGGGTGCGGGAGGATGGCAACTCGCGGCGCTGCGAGGTACCGGTCGACGGCGGCGTCCCATGCCGCTGAGGGGGGTGCACGCATGGGCACGGGCGCGGCGGGTGCAGGCAAACACACGGGGACCGGCGCCGCGGTGGGTGCAAGGGCGCGCACGGGCATGGGCGCTGGCGCTGGAATGAACACGAGCTCGCGCGGGTCCATGGAGACCTCGCCGACGCCCGCGGCTTCCAGCTTTGCGATAGTGCTCAGTGACTAGCCTGTCAATGCTACGGGGATGGTCGCTGGCGCGGGCACGGGGACGGGAGCTGGGACGGGCGCGGGGGCAGCAACCGCCGCGGCCAGCTCATTCAGGGCCATGTCCATGAGGCCCCATTCCTCCTTATTTTCTATCTCGTCCGGCTCGGAGTCGACTTCACCAAACTGGAAGACTAGTGCCAGATGATCCTTCTGCTCCATGGCATTGATGGAGGTCTGCGGGAGGGGAATGGGAGGCGAACAGTAAGGCCGCCCGTATTAAATAGCGGCTCGGACGCCATTAATGGAGAGGATTCGAGCAAGGCGGGCGGCCATGGAAGTCAAAGGGCTCGCTTCCCAGTGAGCCTGCGCAGCGTACATCTCGCATACTTCCCGGTGAGCCTGTGCATTGGAGGACAGCTTGCACGCCTCTTGGTCAGCCTGTGCAGCGGACTGCGCTCGCACACCTCCCATCCACTCAAGCAGCTGTCCGCACGGCACTTCCTAGCCATTAAAAGTGTGACGCGTGGCGTCAAGTGAATGGTTAACAGAATGCACACGATTTAAATTATACAAATGTTTGGGATGTTAAAGTGGCAGCTATTTGTTTCAAAATGCCTTTGTTGGCTGTTATTCAAGTGCGCCTTCTCTCAAAATGGACACGAAAAATACCGCAGCATGTCGGGTGCCATTCCATGACAGCATGCTAAGTTTCATGAATTTCTGATGAGTTTTGGATTTACTAGAATTTAAAAACAAAGTATCTCAACATTTTTGCCGGCAAGCAACAGTGCCCTGGTGTTTAAAATTCATTCCCATTTCTTGCATGGGACCTAAGCATGCACCCAAGGACACACATTTGATTTGTCAACCCATTTTTCTGCACTGGAGCATGTGCATGTAGTTCAAATTTGAATTATGCACATAAAATGCCTAGAAAACTCAGTTAATGTATAAAAATGTCCAAACAAACCCCGAAATTGCAAATTTTAACACGACACTCCTGTTGCTCTATGTTGCCACTAGGAAAAAAATTGAAAACAAGAAGAGGCAACGAATATCGTTTCATCCACCAAGGAGGCACATTCCCTGCCGGAACCATGAGGTTTGTTGTCAGAAGCTCTTGTATGTGAGAAGCTTATACCTAAACCTGCCCCAAATGGGACAAATTTTTTACCACAGCATGTTGATGCCGTTCCATGATAGCATGCCAAGTTTCATGAATTTCAGACGAGTTTTGGATTTACTAGAATTTAAAAACCATGTATCTCAATGTTTGCGGCCGAGCGACGGTGGCAAGGTGTTTGACATTCATTCCCATTTCTTGCACGGGACCTAAGCATGCAACCAAGGACACACATTTGATTTTTAACCAATTTATATGCACTGGAGCATGTGCCTGTAGTTCAAATTTGAATTATGCACATAAATGCATAGAAAACTCAGTTAATGCATAAAAATGTCCAAACGAACCCCAAAAAATTCCAAAATTTAACACAACACTCATGTTGTTCTATGTTGACACTAGAAAAAAAAATTGAAAGCAAGAAAAGGCAACGGATATCGTTTCGTCCACAAAGGTGAAACGTTCCCTACCGTAACCATGAGGCTTGTTGTGAGATGCTCTGGTTTGTGAGAAGCTTATACCCCAACCTGCCCCAAATAGGACAATATTTTACCACGACATGTTGATGTCGTTCCATGATAGCATGCCAAGTTTCATACATTATAAATGAGTTTTGGATTTACTAGAATTTAGAAACCATGTATCTCAATGTTAGCGACCGAGCGACGGTGGCAAGGTGTTTGACATTCATTCCCATTTCTTGCATGAGACCTAAGCATGCAACCAAGGACACACATTTGAATTTTGAACCCATTTATATGCACTTGAGCATGTGCCTGTAGTTCAAATTTGAATTATGCACATAAATGCATAGAAAATCAGTTAATGTATAAAAATGTCCAAACGAACCCCGAAAAATCCCAAAATTTGACACAACACTCCTGTTGTTCTATGTTGACACTAGAAAAAATTTGAAAGCAAGAAGAGGCAACGGATATCATTTCATCCACAAAGGTGACACATTCCCTACCGAAACCATCAGGCTTGTTGTGAGAAGCTCTGGTTTGTGAGAAGCTTATACCCAAACCTGCCCCAAATGAGATAATATTTTTACCACGGCATGTTGATGCTGTTCCATGATATCATGTCAAGTTTTATAAATTTCAGACGAGTTTTTGATTTACTAGAATTTTAAAACCATGTATCTCAATGTTAGCGGCCGAGCGACGGTGTCAAGGTGTTTGACATTCATTCTCATTTCTTGCATGTGACCTAAGCATGCAACCAAGTACACACATTTGATTTTTCAACCCATTTTTATGCACTGGAGCATGTGCCTGTAGTTCAAATTTGAATTATGCACATAAATGCCTAGAAAACTCAGTTAACATATAAGAATGTCCAAACGAACCTAAAAAAATTCCAAAATTTAACACGACAATCATGTTGTTCTATGTTGACACCAGAAAGAAATTTGAAAGCAAGAAGAGGCGACGAATATCGTTTTGTCCACAAAGGTGACACGTTTCCCTACCGGAACCATGAGGCTTCTTCTGAGAAGCTCTGGTTTGTGAGAAGCTTATACCAAAACCTGCCCCAAATGGGACAAAAAAATTTACCCCAGCATGTTGATGCCATTCCATGATAGCATGCCAAGGTTCATGAATTTCAGATGAGTTTTGGATTTACTAGAATTACAAAAGCAAGTATCTCAACGTTTGCCGGCGAGTCACAGTGCCGTGGTGTTTGAAATTCATCCCCATTTCTTGCATGGGACATAAGCATCAACCCATGGACACATATATGATTTTACAACCCATTTTGGTGCACCGAAGCATGTGCATGTAGTTAAATTTTGAATTGTGCACCTGAAATGCCTAGAAAACCAAGTTAATGTATAAAAATGTCCAAACGAACGCTGAATAATTCCAATTTTTTTGACGACACACCTATAGTTGCATGTTCACTGCAGATAAAAGTTCTAGCAATTCAAACACCCTCCTTTGCCGCTGTGACCCCATTATGTATTTCAAATCAAGACGAAAATCAAGTAGATTGCACACAGTTATTATCACCAACCATGTGAGATGCAGTACAAAGTATCTTGGAGCACCGTCGGAGTATAGTACGCATATGGCTTACGCGAGAAGGTGTGTCGGCTATAGTCCACAGCCGGCGTGTCAAGCACACTAGCTCGCTCCCCAAATATCATTTCACTGTTCAATCATTGCCGGTGAAAGATGGGGACGTGGACCCACGTCATGAGGGCAACTTCGGCGGCCCACTCCGGCGAGAGCACGGCCGCAGCCGCCATGCGCGTACTAACAAGCTGCGTGAGCGCGGCCGCAATCTGCGACCGGGCAGCCAAGGCAGCCCAAATGACCGTTGTTGCTTCTCAGGTGGCGGCAGCAACATCTGCCTCGGGGATAGCAACTGGCGAGAGCAGCACCGCAGTTGTTCATTCCGCAGTGATACGTCTCCAACGTATCTATAATTTTTGCTTGTTCCATGCTGTTATATTATCATTCTTGGATGCTTTACAATCATTTTATAGCAACTTTATATCATTTTTGGGACTAACCTATTGACATAGTGCCCAGTGCCAGTTGCTGTTTCTTGCTTGTTTTTTACTTCGCAGAAAATCAATACCAAACGGAGTCCAAACACAGCAAAACTTTTTGGAGATTTTTTTTGGACCAGAAGACATCCAGTGGGCCAAAGAAGTACCAGAGGGGGGCTCCGAGGGGAGCACAACCCACCTGGGCACCTGGGGGCCCAGGCATGCCCTGGTGGGTTGTGCCCACCTCGGCCGCCTCCCGCACCGCCTCTTTGCTCTATAAATACCCCGAAAATCCAAAAACCCTAGGGGAGTCGACAAAACACAATTCCAGCCGCCGCAAGTTCCAGAAACACCAGATCCAATCTAGACACCATCACGGAGGGGTTCATCATCCTCATTGGTGCCTCTCCGATGATGCGTGAGTAGTTCATGGTAGACCTACGGGTCTGTAGTTAGTAGCTAGATGCTTCCTCTCTCTCTTTTGATTCTCAATACAATGGTCTCTTGGAGATCTATTTGATGTAACTCTTTTTGCGGTGTGTTTGTAGGGATTCGATGAAATTTGAGTTTATGATCAGATCTATTTTATCCATGAAAGTTATTTGAGTCTTCTTTTGATCTCTTATATGCATGATTACTTATAGCTTCGTATTTCTTCTTCGAATATTTGGTTTAGTTAGGCCGACTAGATCGATTTTTCTTGCCATGGAAAGAGGTGCTTTGTGATGGGTTCGGTCGTGCGGTGTTCTTTCCCAGTGACAGAAGGGGCAGTAAGACACGTATTGATCATTGCCATTAAGGATAACAAGATGGGGTCTATTCCTACATGAATAGATCTTGTCTACATCATTTCATCGTTCTTATTGCATTACTCCATTTCTCCATGAACTTAATACACTAGATGCGTGCTGGATAGCGGTCGATGTGTGGAGTAATAGTAGTAGATGCAGGCAGGAGTCGGTCTACTAATCTTGGACGTGATGCCTATATATTGATCATTGCCTGGATATCGTCATAATTATTTGAAGTTCTATCAATTGCCCAATAGTAATTTGTTTACCCACCGTATGCTATTTTTCTCGAGAGAAGCGACTAGTGAAATCTACGGCCGCCGGGTCTATTCTTCTTCATATTTGCTTTCCGATCTATTATTTGCCACTTTTATTTTTAGATCTATTATTCCAAAAACACAAAAATACCTTTCTGCACTTTTAATTATTTATTTTGTTTTGTTTTATTGCGAGATCTATTTATCCAATCTACCACAAATTTATCTATCTTTTTACCGAGGAGGGATTGACAACCCCTCTTACGCGTTGGGTTGCAAGTATTTGTTCTTTGTGTGCAGGTACCGTTTACATAGTGTTGCTTGGTTCTCCTACTGGATTGATACCTTGGTTTCATAACTGAGGGAAATACCTACGTAGCAGTGCTGCATCATCCCTTCCTCTTTGCGGAAATACCGACGTAGTTCAAGCGACATCAAAAGGAATTTCTGGCACCGTTGCCGGGGGAGGATCAAGTCAAGATAGTCTCCCGTCAATGTGCGAATTTCTGACGCCATTGCCGGGGAGACATCATCAACATCTATCAGGTTCCTAATCACAAATCTCATCTCCTTGCAATTTACATTATTTGCCATTTTCCTCTCGTTTTCATCTCCCCCACTTCACAAAAATTTGCCATTTTATTCGCCCTCTTTTTCGTTCATCCTTTTCTCGTCAGATCTGTTTATGAGTGCAGCCTTGCTTGCCTACTTTTTCATTATGGCTAGCATGGCTACCCCTCATTTGTCACCAGATTTTGAAGTTCTATACTTCAAGCAAAAAACAAGGAGAAAATTTGAAAGATGCTTGGTATAGATTAATGGAATTTTATCGCATTAGTAATCTTAAAGGAGATGCAAGGATTTTGCTTCAAAACTTTTATATAGGATTAGCTTTGCATCATAGAAAACTTTTGGATTTTGCCGCTAAAGGGAGTTTTATTGAACTAGATGCTAATGCTGCTTATGAGATCCTAGAGGGGATCTTGGGAATCCCACCAATCAAAAAGGGGATTTCTTTTACTCAAGAAGGGGTTCAAATTTTAGACAAGTTGAGTGATTTGCCTAAACATATGGTCGAGTTGCAAAAATATAATGAACCTCTCAAACATATTAGTGGAAACCTCAATCGCATGAATACTTTGATTACTCTTTGCAATAAACGGTTGGATATTTTAGATCTCAAGATGGTTTCCTTTCCTGAGAATTTAGGAAAGCGCAAGGAGCCTCCCGAGTTTGAGAAAGCCCTTACAAAAGTTGCCAAAACTAAAGATGACAATAATTGAATCTATGCTTTATGCCTAGCTAGGGGCGTAAAACGATAGCGCTTGTAGGGAGGCAACCCCATGAATAAAAATTATTTTTGCCTTTTTCTTTTTGTTCTTGAGTGTTTGCAAAATTATGCCTCTGTTATGATTGTGTTTTTTATGTTTTAATTAGTGTTTGTGCCAAGTAAAGCCTTTGGGATAGCTTTGGTGATAGTTGATTTGATCTTGTTGAAAAATAGAAACTTTTGCGTCCAGTAAAATAATTATCTAGATTCGCAGAAGCAACGAAAAATTCTGATTTTTTTTAGAAAATATTGATATAGAAATTTCATCTGTTGTCCTAATGTTTCAGAATTTTTAGAGTTATAGAAGTATGAGGACAATTCGCATCTTTACAGACTGTTCTGTTTTTGACAGATTCTATTTTCTTTGCATTGTGTGCTTATTTTGATGAATCTATGATTTGTATCGGTGGGTATAAGCCATGGTAAAGTTAGAATACAGTAGATATAATGCAATAATAAAATTTGAATGGGTTTTCTACAGTACTTAAAGTAAAGATTGGTTTTCTTATACTAACGGATCTCACGAAGGTTTTGTTAAGTTTTGTGTGATTGAAGTTTTCAAGATTTGGGTGAGATCACGATGGATGAAGGAATAAGGAGTAAGAAGAGCCTAAGCTTGGGGATGCCCACGGCACCCCAAGGCAATATTCAATGAGAAACAAGCAGCTAAGCTTGGGGATGGCCCGAGTGGCATCCCTCTTTCTTCTAACGACCATCGGTATTTTACTTGGAGCTATATTTTTATTTGTCACACATCATGAGTTTTGCTTGGAGCGTCCTGTATTATATGAGTCTTTGCTTATTTTGCTTTTTTTTTGTGTCAAGTATCCTTGCTGAACACACCTATTTGAGAGAGCCAAAATTATGCTATGATTTGTTAGAATTGCTCTATGTGCTTCACTTAAATTCATTGAGCTATGGAATTGCTCTAGTGCTTCACTTATATCTTTTTGAGCATGGTGTCCTTTAGTATTTTTGAAGAAATGCTCTCATGCTTCACTTAGATTTATTTGAGAGTTTGTAGATTTTTGAAGAAATTATCTCATGCTTCACTTTATATTATTTTGAGAGAAGAAAATTTTTATGCTCATGTTCTTCACTTAGATTTGTTTGAGCTATCAAAAGCAACATATGAAACTAGTCCCAAAGTGATAGATATTCAAGAGGGATATGATAAAAACTTTCATGAAGATCATTGGACAAAATAAACTTGATTCTTTGTAATAGTTTTGCGATATGATGATAGTGATATGTGAGTCATGTTGATGAGTAATTATGCTTTAGTAATAATATTGGTGTTAAGGTTTGTGATTCCCTATGGAAGCACGAAAGTCAATAGTTATGCAATGAAATTACATCCTACTTGTGGTGCATTATTCGGTGTTAGTTATGCTTAATGCTCATTTATGAGATTTTTCATTTCTTGGTTGGATGCTTCTCAATCTTTTTGCTAGCCTTCACTTGCACTAAGTAGGAATACTACTTGTGCATCCGAAATCCTTTAACCTAGTTTTGCCATATGAGTCCACTATACCTACCTATATGCGGTATTTCCGTGCCGTTCTAAGCAAATTTGTATGTGTCATCTCTAATTTTCAAAATAAATTTCCTTTTTGTGTGCTCGTACCGCTCATGAAACGGTAGGGGGTGGCTGATATTTTTCCATGCTAGATGTGTTATTCTCAAGATGAGTGTTTATTCACTTGTCATTGCACGAGAGTACGGCAAAGGTATTAGGGATGCCCACTCCCGAAATGAAAAATGAATTTACTTTATGTTGTCAAATAATAAATTCCTTGGAAAGTGTTGGTATGGACGGCACCCGTGGATACGGCTAGCCATGGAATGTGAAAGTATGGTGGAAAAAGGAATAAACTTTATTTTCTGTTTGGGAACCGCCTATGATGTATCTAGCATGAAAAGTATTGGGAACTACTCGTTCGTTTTCGTTGACAGGAAAAGCATGCCACCCAAAATGTTTTATCTCTATCTTTTTCGCTTTCAGGTCTGGCACCTCTACAAATCCCTACTTCCCTCTGTGAAGGGCCTCCCTATTTACTTTATGCAATTTTTATTTTTATTTGAGTCTACATCTTCTCTTCCAAAGCACCAACTAAGGGGCACTATGATCGTACTTGAGCATTGGGTGTAGCTAATATGCGAGTGTGTTTCATGAATGGATTAATGATTGAGCATGATGGGCTAGGGATAACTTGCTTTAGTGTTGATATTTTGAAAGACATGGTTGCTTGTTGATATGCTTGAGTATGGAAATCTTCATGTCAAAACTAGACTATTGCTTTGAATCATATAAAGTCAAAATGTCCATGCCACAAAAGAAAAGAATATGTGATGAACATGTTAGGCAGCATTCCACATCAAAAATTCTGTTTTTATCATTTACCTACTCGAGGACGAGTAGGAATTAAGCTTGGGGATGCTGATATGTCTCCAACGTATCTATAATTTTTGCTTGTTCCATGCTGTTATATTATCATTCTTGGATGTTTTACAATCATTTTATAGCAACTTTATATCATTCGTTGGGACTAACCTATTGACATAGTGCCCAGTGCCAGTTGTTGTTTTTTGTTTGTTTTTTACTTCGCAGAAAATCAATACCAAACAGAGTCTAAACGCAGCGAAACTTTTTGGAGATTTTTTGGACCAGAAGACATCCAGTGGGACAAAGAAGTACCAGAGGGGGGCTCCGAGGGCAGCACAACCCACCTGGGCGTGCCTGGGGGCCCAGGCGCGCCCTGGTGGGTTGTGCCCACCTCGGCCGCCTCCCGCACCGCCTCTTTGCTCTATAAATACCCCGAAAATCCGAAAACCCTAGGGGAGTCGACAAAACACAATTCCAGCCGCCGCAAGTTCCAGAAACACCAGATCCAATCTAGACACCATCATGGAGGGGTTCATCATCCTCATTGGTGCCTCTCCGATGATGCGTGAGTAGTTCATTGTAGACCTACGGGTCTGTAGTTAGTAGCTAGATGACTTCCTCTCTCTCTTTTGATTCTCAATACAATGGTCTCTTGGAGATCTATTTGATGTAACTCTTTTTGCGGTGTGTTTGTTGGGATCCGATGAACTTTGAGTTTATGATCATATCTATTTTATCCATGAAAGTTATTTGAGTCTTCTTTTGATCTCTTATATGCATGATTACTTATAGCCTCGTATTTCTTCTTCGAATCTTTGGTTTAGTTAGGCCGACTAGATCGTTTTTTCTTGCCATGGGAAGAGGTGCTTTGTGATGGGTTCGGTCGTGCGGTGTTCTTTCCCAGTGACAGAAGAGGCAGCAAGACACGTATTGATCGTTGCCATTAAGGATAACAAGATGGGGTCTATTCCTACATGAATAGATCTTGTCTACATTATGTCATCGTTCTTATTGCATTACTCTGTTTCTCCATGAACTTAATACACTAGATGCATGCTGGATAGTGGTCGATGTGTGGAGTAATAGTAGTAGATGCAGGCAGGAGTCGGTCTACTAATCTTGGACATGATGCCTATATATGGATCATTGCCTGGATATCGTCATAATTATTTGAAGTTCTATCAATTGCCCAACAGTAATTTGTTTACCCACCGTATGCTATTTTTCTCGAGAGAAGCCACTAGTGAAATCTATGGCCCCTGGGTCTATTCTTCTTCATATTTGCTTTTCGATCTATTATTTGTCACTTTTATTTTCAGATCTATTATTCCAAAAACCCAAAAATACCTTGCTGCACTTTTTCTTTATTTATTTTATTTTGTTTTATTGCGAGATCTATTTATCCAATCTACCACAAATTTATCTATCTTTTTACCGAGGAGGGGTTGACAACCCCTCTTACGCGTCGGATTGCAAGTATTTGTTCTTTGTGTGCAGGTGCCATTTACATAGTGTTGCTTGGTTCTCCTACTGGATTGATACATTGGTTTCATAACTGAGGGAAATACCTACGTAGCTGTGCTGCATCATCCCTTCCTCTTTGGGGAAATACCGACGTAGTTCAAGCGACATCACGCAGCGGCGGCCTTAGCCCTGATGGAGGCCGCCCATGACCATGTCGAGGCCGCCCACGCCCAGCTCCTGGCGGTCACCGCACAAATCGAACGAAGCTTCTCTGACAATGGTCGGCAACCCACGGCCGAAGAGTTGGCAATCGCCGAGAGCGTTCGAGCAGCCGTCCGTTCCTCCGCTGCATACCTTACCACGACGAAGCCCGTCCAAGCCCAGATCACGGCCTCCCACGTCCAGCTCGTGGCGGCCTTTTACAAAGAGATGGCGGACGCGGATGGCGAGATGCTTGTCGAGTATGGTGCGATGGATGCCATGGAGCCCCTTCCCATGAGATCGTCGGGCGCGAGCTGGACATGGAGGAGGCGGCGGAGATCGATGAGCGCCAGCCGGAGTAGTACTCTTTGTTTTGTTTAATTAAGAGTGCCGGTCTTTAATTTGTTAGAGTAATGTTTAGGTCAGCTAGCTCTGTTTAATTGATGAACTTACTCGATTAAGAAGTGTGGGTGTACTATAGTCTCCTTTGTGTACCCAAATTATGCAATGACGTGGATGACCACTGTAACCAGGGAAATTCGGACCAAAATTTGCAGGTTCAAACTCATCACACACGGGGTAAGCTATATGAATCGTTATGATGTTCACATATCATACACAGTGCTGAATAAGGGACCGTGTCTGATGACACTTTGCCCGCCAGTTTTTTCGCGGCACCGAGCGGCCGAGCCAAAATTTTCGGCTTCCGCGCAAATATCTACCTCCCCGCCCCCTCCCCCCTTAACAAAAGCCACATTTTGCCTATTTCTGCCTTCCTTTCCAAGTTCAAACCTTCACTCCTTGCTTGTAGCACTGCCTCCTCGCCGGTGACCCTCCTTCACGCTGCTCGGCCTCGTAGATCCAGGCAGGAAATCCACACCCGACCACCATCCTCCTCCTCTTTCTACATCCCACATGCCCCGACCACCGGCGCGACACCTTCCACCCAAATCATCGACCCCTACCCCAAATAAGCGTCGCCCTAAGCCATGGTGCACGCAGTATATCCAGGAGCTCAAGGAGCATTTGGCAGCGGAGAAGCAAATCGCGGCCGCATGCGCGGATAAGGGCGCGATGGCTGCCATTCATGCCGAACCCCAGATCTTGGAGGAGCACCTCGCCGTCGAGGCCACCGTGGACGCCGCGACACGGTTGGTTGCTTTAAACGACGGTTCGTGGCGTTCCCTCGAGGCCACCGTCGGTGCCTTCGACGAAGACTATGAGGTGTTTTCTCAGAGTGCCCGTGCTTACCTTAACTCGAGAGCCAGCAGGTTGGTGCCCGGAGCGGCTCAGGCAACTCACCACTACGAGGAGGGCACCCACGGTGTGGAGGCCTCGCCCTCTTCCATGTCCAAGGAGCCAATCATCATCGATATCTCCGACGATGAGGAGTAGCTTGTCTTATTAGCTCACTATAAGGACCTATGTTCAGTTAGCTAGCTACGCCGGTTAAGCATGCTCGGTTTACCCATTGCATGAGCTGCTCCTACCTTTCCTTAACAAATTCTAGTGAATTGTCCTATCTACGTTTACCATGCAATATGTTCCTCTAGTGTATATGTTCTATATGTCATGCATTGTGCTGCTCACTTATTAACTAGTTGCGATGGCTCCACACCTAAGTCCTTTTGCTAGGGCATCTGCCATGTTAAGTCCATGATAGTTGGCGCCCACCGTGGGGCCAGCGCACGGTGGTTTCGAGTTCTTGAAGGGCAGCTTCGCGGGGATCAAGGGATATGCCGTGGGCCGGATGACCAAGAGTCGCCGCGGCAAGATCTACATCGACGACGCAGGCTGGGGTCCCGAGGCCGATTCAATCCAATACGGGTACCGGGTCCCCTTCGGCGGAATCCACGTCTTCATCGGCAAGATCGGCGAGTCGGAGCCTAAGCCGGACATCTGCACCAACATCATCGAGACGGCTCGGCGCGCGCGACCCGCCGAGGTTCAAGCCGCCGTGAAGCACACCTTTGTTGGGTTTGTGCATGGAGTGGGTTTTGAGGAAGGATCTACGTCTGGTGGAGAGACAGTCATCTACTCTGATGGTGAGTCCTCAACCGATGAGACTAATTCAATGTATCAACTGCAAGACGGCGGGCTTGGGGGCTGTTCCGATGGCGGTAGTATTCCGGACCCCTATGAGCCGCCGAACAGAGTTGCGATCTTCATGGCTGGCACGCAACCAGTGCTGCAATCATCAACTGCGGTAGCCATGACTTCCGGTTTAGCGGCCGAAGCAATGGTTGGCGCGAGCAGTGCTGTGCGCCCGCCGGCTCAAGTTTTGTCCGAGCTCTTGGACACTTTGGCAACTCTGCTAGAGGTAGAGGTTACTCCGGAGACTCAAGCGCAGCATAAGGTGGATGTGGCGAAACTACGAGATGAGATAGCTCAAGCCAGAGTTGAGCTTAATGCTGAGAACGCTAGGATGGCGACAGAACAAGCCGCCCTGGACACGGAGACGCAACGGATTCAAGCAGAGAATTTCTAGTTCACCTTGGACCAGAATGCATCTAACGCCGTTTTACGAAGGAGGCACATGAGTCGGCTACCTCTGGAGTACGATGCGAGGAATCTCTTTAACACACCTGGGGCCGGGCCAAGCAATCCACCTGAGGTAACCCGGGCTATTGAGGCGCCCGTGACTGGAGGGACGGCTCAGCCACGAGTCGCAGACCCGCCTCGTTTGAATTTAACCCCGCCTCAGCAGGTGCCGACACCGCCAGGTCATTTTTCTAACCCTTTGGACAACATGATTGCTGCGGCGTCACGGCTAGCGGCTCTCCCAATGCAAGGTGAGTCTCCCGCGGCGGTTGAGACCCGGAAGGCTGTGGAGCTTCTTCAAACCACGGTGGTTCAACAGGCTGGCGTATTCGTATAGCCGTGAGCGGATCCATTCAACCCCACGCCCGAGACGGAGTTACAGCCGGCACATTGAGTCGCCGGCGGTTTCGAGCTGTGAGCAGCACCATAACCAGCCCCGTGGGCGTGACCCGCCACAAGCTAATAACCATGCTCAGGCTTTAGTAGATCAGGCCAGGGCACGTCGGGGGGCGGAGCTGGCGGCTCAGTTGGCGGCTTATCAGCAACCCCGGCATAACCCGTCCTTGTCTATAGAAGCTGGGATGACTTCTAGGACCGTGGGGGTGCCGTGCCTAGTGTCGGCTTTACGTAATGAGCATCTGCCCAAGGATTTCAAGGGCCCTCGCAAGGTGCCCAACTACACAGCTGATCAACCTCCGGAGGCATGGATTGAGAGCTATGAGATGGCCATGGAGATGCTAGATGTGAACGACACTGTGTGCGCCAAGTATTTTGAAGGAAATATGCCCTAGAGGCAATAATAAAGTTGTTATTTATATTTCCTTATATCATGATAAATGTTTATTGTTCATGCTAGAATTGTATTAACCGGAAACTTAATACATGTGTGAATACATAGACAAACAAAGTGTCACTAGTATGCCTCTACTTGACTAGCTCGTTAATCAAAGATGGTTAAGTTTCCTAGCCATAGACATGAGTTGTCATTTGATGAACGGGATCACATCATTAGAGAATGATGTGATTGACTAGACCCATCCGTTAGCTTAGCACGATGATCGTTTAGTTTGTTGCTATTGCTTTCTTCATGACTTATACATGTTCCTCTGACTATGAGATTATGCAACTCCCGAATACCGGAGGAACACCTTGTGTGCTATCAAACGTCACAACTTAACTGGGTGATTATAAAGATGCTCTACAGGTGTCTCCGATGGTGTTTGTTGAGTTGGCATAGATCGAGATTAGGATTTGTCACTCCGATTGTCGGAGAGGTATCTCTGGGCCCTCTCGGTAATGCACATCATATGAAGCCTTGCAAGCAATGTGACTAATGAGTTAGTTACGAGATGATGCATTACGGAACGAGTAAAGAGACTTGCCGGTAACGAGATTGAACTAGGTATGATGATACCGATGATCGAATCTCGGGCAGGTAACATACCGATGACAAAGGGAACAACGTATGTTGTTATGCGGTTTGACTGATAAAGATCTTCGTAGAATATGTGGGAGCCAATATGAGCATCCAGGTTCCGCTATTGGTTATTGACCGGAGATGAGTCTCGGTCATGTCTACATAGTTCTCGAACCCGTAGGGTCCGCACGCTTAACGTTCGATGACGATCGGTATTATGAGTTTATGTGTTTTGATGTACCGAAGGTAGTTCGGAGTCCCGGATGAGATCACGGACATGACGAGGAGTCTCGAAATGGTCGAGACATAAAGATTGATATATTGGATGACTATATTCGGACATCGGAAATGTTTCGGTGAAGTTTCAGATAAAACCGGAGTGCCGGAGGGGTTACCGGAACCCCCCGGGGGAACTAATGGGCCTCATGGGCCTTAGTGGAGAGAGAAAGAGGAGCGGCCAGGGCAGGCCGCGCGCCCCCTCCCCCTTGGGTCTGAATTGGACTAGGGAAGGGGGGCGGCGCCCCCCTTTCCTTCTCTCTCTCCCTCTCCTTCCTTCCCCCTCTCTCCCTCTTGGTGGAATCCTACTAGGACTAGTAGTCCTAGTAGGACTCCTCTGGTGGGGCGCGCCCTAGGAGGGCTGGCCGGACTCCCCCTTGCTCCTTTATATACGGGGGCAGGGGGGCACCCTAGGAGACACAAGTTGATTGTTTTTAGCCGTGTGCGGTGCCCCCCTCCACAGATTTCCACCTTGGTCATATTTTCGGAGAGCTTAGGCGAAGCCCTGCCGAAATCACTTCATCATCACCGTCACCACGCCGTCGTGCTGATGAAACTCTCCTTCGGCCTCAACTGGATCAATAGTTCGAGGGATGTCACCGAGCTGAACGTGTGCAGATCGCGAAGGTGCCGTACGTTCGGTACTTGGATCGGTTGGATCGCGAAGACGTTCGACTACATCAACCGCGTTACTAAACGCTTCCGCTTTCGGTCTACGAGGGTACATGGACACACTCTCCCCGCTCGTTTCTATGCTTCTCCTAGATAGATCTTGCGTGATCGTAGGAAATTTTTGAAATTCTACGTTCCCCAACAGTGGCATCCGAGCCAGGTCTATGCGTAGATGTTATATGCACGAGTAGAACACAAAGAGTTGTGGGCGATAATAGTCATACTGCTTACCAGCATGTCATACTTTGATTCGGCGGTATTGTTGGATGAAGCGGCTCAGACCGACATTACGCGTACGCTTACGCGAGACTGGTTCTACCAACGTGCTTCGCACACAGGTGGCTAGTGGGTGCCAGTTTCTCCAACTTTAGTTGAATCGAGTGTGACTACGCCCGGTCCTTGTTGAAGGTTAAAACAGCACACTTGATGAAAAATCGTTGTGGTTTTGATGCGTAGGTAAGAACGGTTCTTGCTCAGCCCGTAGCAGCCACGTAAAACTTGCAACAACAAAGTAGAGGACGTCTAACTTGTTTTTGCAGGGCTTGCTGTGATGTGATATGGTCAAGACATGATGTGATATAATTTATTGTATGAGATGATCATGTTTTGTAACAGAGTTATCGGCAACCGGCAGGAGCCATATGGTTGTCGCTTTATTGTATGCAATGCAATCGCCATGTAATTGCTTTACTTTATCACTAAGCGGTAGCGATAGTCGTAGAAGCAATAAGTTGGCAAGACGACAACGATGCTACGATGGAGATCATGCTGGGGCACCGATGATGATGGAGATCAAGCTGGGGCGCCGGTGACGATGAAGATCATGATGGTGCTTCGATGTTGGAGATCAAGAGCACAAGATGATGATGGCCATATCATGTCACATATTGAATTGCATGTGATGTTAATCCTATTATGCACCTTATTTTGCTTAGTACAGTGGTAGCATTATAAGATGATCTCTCACTAAATTTCAAGGTACAAGTGTTCTCCCTGAGTATGCACCGTTGCTACAGTTCGTCGTGCCGAGACACCACATGATGATCGGGTGTGATAAGCTCTACGTTCACATACAACGGGTGCAAGCCAGTTTTGCACACGCATAATACTCGGGTTAAACTTGACGAGCCTAGCATATGCAGATATGGCCTTGGAACACTGAGACCGAAAGGTCGAGCGTGAATCATATAGTAGATATGATCAACATGTTCACCATTGAAAACTACTCCATCTCACGTGATGATCGGACATGGTTTAGTTGATTTGGATCACGTGATCACTTAGATGATTAGAGGGATGTCTATCTAAGTGGGAGTTCTTAAGTAATATGATTAATTGAACTTTAATTTATCATGAACTTAGTACCTGATAGTATTTTGCATGTTTATGTTGTTGTAGATCAATGGCCCGTGCTACCGTTCCTTTGAATTTTAATGCGTTCCTAGAGAAAGCTAAGTTGAAAGATGATGGTAGCAACTACATGGACTGGGTCCATAACTTGAGGATTATCCTCATTGCTGCACAGAAGAATTATGTCCTGGAAACACCGCTAGGTGCTAGGCCTGCTGCAGACGCTACTGATGACGTTAAGAACGTCTGGCAGAGCAAAGCTGATGACTACTCGATAGTTCAGTGTGCCATGCTTTACGGCTTAGAACCGTGACTTCAACGACTTTTTGAACGTCATGGAGCATATGAGATGTTCCAGGAGTTGAAGTTAATATTTCAAGCAAATGCCCGGATTGAGAGATATGAAGTCTCCAATAAGTTCTATAGCTGCAAAATGGAGGAGAATACTTCTGTCAGTGAGCATATACTCAAAATGTCTGGGTATCATAATCACTTGACTCAGCTGGGAGTTAATCTTTCGGTTGATAGTGTCATTGACAGAGTTCTTCAATCACTGCCACCAAGCTACAAGAGCTTCGTGATGAACTATAATATGCAAGGGATGGATAAGACAATTCCCGAGCTCTTCGCAATGCTAAAGGCTACGGAGGTAGAAATCAAAAAGGAGCATCAAGTGTTGATGGTCAACAAGACCACCAGTTTCAAGAAAAAGGGTAAAGGGAAGAAGGGGAACTTCAAGAAGAACGGCAAGCAAGTTGCTGCTCAAGTGAAGAAGCCCAAGTCTGGACCTAAGCCTGATACTGAGTGCTTCTACTGCAAAGGGACTGGTCACTGGAAGCGGAACTGCCCCAAGTATTTGGCGGATAAGAAGGATGGCAAAGTGAACAAAGGTATATGTGATATACATGTTATTGATGTGTACCTTACTAATGCTCGCAGTAGTGCCTGGGTATTTGATACTGGTTCTGTTGCTAATATTTGCAACTCGAAACAGGGACTACGGATTAAGCGAAGATTGGCTAAGGACGAGGTGATGATGCGTGTGGGAAATGGTTCCAAAGTCGACGTGATCGCCGTCGGCACGCTACCTCTACATCTACCTTCGGGATTAGTTTTAGACCTGAATAATTGTTATTTGGTTCCAGCGTTAAGCATGAAAATTATATCTGGATCTTGTTTGATGCGAGACGGTTATTCATTTAAATCTGAGAATAATGGTTGTTCTATTTATATGAGTAATATCTTTTATGGTCATGCACCCTTGAAGAGTGGACTATTTTTGTTGAATCTTGATAGTAGTGATACACATATTCATAATATTGAAACCAAAAGATGCATAGTTGATAATGATAGTGCAACTTATTTGTGGCACTGCCGTTTGGGTCATATTGGTGTAAAGCGCATGAAGAAACTCCATACTGATGGACTTTTGGAATCACTTGACTATGAATCACTTGGTACTTGCGAACCATGCCTCATGGGCAAGATGACTAAAACTCTGTTCTCCGGAACAATGGAGCGAGCAACAGATTTATTGGAAATAATACATACCGATGTATGCGGTCCGATGAATATTAAGGCTCACGGCGGGTATTGTTATTTTCTGACCTTCACAGATGATTTGAGCAGATATGGGTATATCTACTTGATGAAACATAAGTCTGAAACATTTGAAAAGTTCAAAGAATTTCAGAGTGAAGTGGAAAATCATCGTAACAAGAAAATAAAGTTTCTGCGATCCGATCGTGGAGGAGAATATTTGAGTTACGAGTTTGGTCTTCATTTGAAACAATGCGGAATAGTTTCGCAACTCACGCCACCCGGAACACCACAGCGTAATGGTGTGTCCGAACGTCGTAACCGCACTTTATTAGATATGGTGCGATCTATGATGTCTCTTACTGATTTACCGCTATCGTTTTGGGGTTATGCTTTAGAGACGGCTGCATTCACGTTAAATAGGGCACCATCTAAATCCGTTGAGATGACACCTTATGAACCGTGGTTTGGCAAGAAACCCAAGTTGTCGTTTCTTAAAGTTTGGGGCTGCGATGCTTATGTGAAAAAGCTTCAACCTGATAAGCTCGAACCCAAATCGGAGAAATGTGTCTTCATAGGATACCCAAAGGAGACTATTGGGTACACCTTCTATCACAGATCTGAAGGCAAGACATTCGTTGCTAAGAATGGATCCTTTCTAGAGAAGGAGTTTCTCTCGAAAGAAGTGAGTGGGAGGAAAGTAGAACTTGATGAGGTAACTGTACCTGCTCCCTTATTGGAAAGTAGTTCATCACAGAAATCAGTTCCTGTGACTCCTACACCAATTAGTGAGGAAGCTAATGATGATGATCATGTAACTTCAGATCAAGTTATTACTGAACCTCGTAGGTCAACCAGAGTAATATCCGCAACAGAGTGGTACGGTAATCCTGTTCTGGAGGTCATGTTACTTGACCATGACGAACCTACGAACTATGAGGAAGCGATGATGAGCCCAGATTCCGCGAAATGGCTTGAGGCCATGAAATCTGAGATGGGATCCATGTATGAGAACAAAGTGTGGACTTTGGTTGACTTGCCCGATGATCGGCAAGCCATAGAGAATAAATGGATCTTCAAGAAGAAGACTGATGCTGACGGTAATGTTACTGTCTACAAAGCTTGACTTGTTGCAAAAGCTTTTCGACAAGTTCAAGGAGTTGACTACGATGAGACCTTCTCACCCGTAGCGATGCTTAAGTCCGTCCGAATCATGTTAGCAACTGCCGCATTTTATGATTATGAAATTTGGCAAATGGATGTAAAAACTGCATTCCTGAATGGATTTCTGGAAGAAGAGTTGTATATGATGCAACCCGAAGGTTTTATCGATCCAAAGGATGCTAACAAAGTGTGCAAGCTCCAGCGATCCATTTATGGACTGGTGCAAGCATCTCGGAGTTGGAATAAACATTTTGATAGTGTGATCAAAGCATATGGTTTTATACAGACTTTTGGAGAAGCCTGTATTTACAAGAAAGTGAGTGGGAGCTCTGTAGCATTTCTAATATTATAGGTGGATGACATATTGTTGATTGGAAATGATATAGAATTTCTGGATAGCATAAAAGGATACTTGAATAAAAGTTTTTCAATGAAAGACCTCGGTGAAGCTGCTTATATATTGGGCATCAAGATCTATAGAGATAGATCAAGACGCTTAATTGGACTTTCACAAAGCACATACCTTGATAAAGTTTTGAAGAAGTTCAAAATGGATCAAGCAAAGAAAGGGTTCTTGCCTGTGTTGCAAGGTGTAAAGTTGAGTAAGACTCAATGCCCGACCACTGCAGAAGATAGAATGAAAATGAAAGTCATTCCCTATGCCTCCGCCATAGGTTCTATCATGTATGCAATGCTGTGTACCAGACCTGATGTGTGCCTTGCTATAAGTTTAGCAGGGAGGTACCAAAGTAATCCAGGAGTGGATCACTGGACAGCGGTCAAGAACATCCTGAAATACCTGAAAAGGACTAAGGATATGTTTCTCGTTTATGGAGGTGACAAAGAGCTCATCGTAAGTGGTTACGTCGATGCAAGTTTTGACACTGATCCGGATGACCCTAAGTCACAAACCGGATACGTATTTATATTGAACGGTGGAGCTGTCAGTTGGTGCAGTTCTAAGCAAAGCGTCGTGGCGGGATCTACGTGTGAAGCGGAGTACATAGCTGCTTCGGAAGCAGCGAATGAAGGAGTCTGGATGAAGGAGTTCATATTTGATCTAGGTGTCTTACCTAGTGCATCGGGTCCAATGAAAATCTTTTGTGACAATACTGGTGCAATTGCCTTGGCAAAGGAATCCAGATTTCACAAGAGAACCAAGCACATCAAGAGACGCTTCAATTCCATCCGCGATCAAGTCAAGGAGGGAGACATAGAGATTTGCAAAATACATACGGATCTGAATGTTGCAGACCCGTTGACTAAGACTCTCTCATGAGCAAAACATGATCAGCACCAAGACTCCATGGGTGTTAGAATTATTACTGTGTAATCTAGATTATTGACTCTAGTGCAAGTGGGAGACTGAAGGAAATATGCCCTAGAGGCAATAATAAAGTTGTTATTTATATTTCCTTATATCATGATAAATGTTTATTGTTCATGCTAGAATTGTATTAACCGGAAACTTAATACATGTGTGAATGCATAGACAAACAAAGTGTCACTAGTATGCCTCTACTTAACTAGCTCGTTAATCAAAGATGGTTAAGTTTCCTAGCCATAGACATGAGTTGTCATTTGATGAACGGGATCACATCATTAGAGAATGATGTGATTGACTAGACCCATCCGTTAGCTTAGCACGATGATCGTTTAGTTTGTTGCTATTGCTTTCTTCATGACTTATACATGTTCCTCTGACTATGAGATTATGCAACTCCCGAATACCGGAGGAACACCTTGTGTGCTATCAAACGTCACAACGTAACTGGGTGATTATAAAGATGCTCTACAGGTGTCTCAGATGGTGTTTGTTGAGTTGGCATAGATCGAGATTAGGATTTGTCACTCCAATTGTCGGAGAGGTATCTCTGGGCCCTCTCGGTAATGCACATCATATGAAGCCTTGCAAGCAATGTGACTAATGAGTTAGTTACGGGATGATGCATTACGGAACGAGTAAAGAGACTTGCCAGTAACGAGATTGAACTAGGTATGATGATACCGACGATCGAATCTCGGGCAAGTAACATACCGATGACAAAGGGAACAACGTATGTTGTTATGCGGTTTGACCGATAAAGATCTTCGTAGAATATGTGGGAGCCAATATGAGCATCCAGGTTCCGCTATTGGTTATTGACCGGAGATGAGTCTCGGTCATGTCTACATAGTTCTCGAACCCGTAGGGTCCGCACGCTTAACGTTCGATGACGATCGGTATTATGAGTTTATGTGTTTTGATGTACCGAAGGTAGTTTGGAGTCCCGGATGAGATCACGGACATGACGAGGAGTCTCAAAATGGTCGAGACATAAAGATTGATATATTGGATGACTATATTCAGACATCGGAAATGTTCCGGTGAAGTTTCGGATAAAACCGGAGTGCCGGAGGGGTTACCGGAACCCCCCGGGGGAACTAATGGGCCTCATGGGCCTTAGTGGAGAGAGAGAGGAGCGGCCAGGGCAGGCCGCGCGCCCCCTCCCCCTTGGGTCCGAATTGGACTAGGGAAGGGGGGGCGGCGCCCCCCTTTCCTTCTCCCTCTCCCTCTCCTTCCTTCCCCCTCTCTCCCTCTTGGTGGAATCCTACTAGGACTAGTAGTCCTAGTAGGACTCCCCTGGTGGGGCGCGCCCTAGGAGGGCCGGCCGGCCTCCCCCTTGCTCCTTTATATACGGGGGCAGGGGGCACCCTAGGAGACACAAGTTGATTGTTTTTAGCCGTGTGCGGTGCCCCCCTCCACAGATTTCCACCTCGGTCATATTTTCGGAGAGCTTAGGCGAAGCCCTGCCGGAATCACTTCATCATCACCGTCACCACGCTGTCGTGCTGACGAAACTCTCCTTCGGCCTCAACTGGATCAAGAGTTCGAGGGACGTCATCGAGCTGAACATGTGCAGATCGCAGAGGTGCCGTACGTTCAGTACTTGGATCGGTTGGATCGCGAAGACGTTCGACTACATCAACCGCGTTACTAAACGCTTCCGCTTTCGGTCTACGAGGGTACGTGGACACACTCTCCCCGCTCGTTGCTATGCTTCTCCTAGATAGATCTTGCGTGATCGTAGGAAATTTTTGAAATTCTACCTTCCCCAACATATTTCACCATGATGCTGGATGGACCGGCTCGTACCTGGCTGAAAGGGTTACCTGCCAACTCCATTAGTTCATGGGCACAGTTGAAGGCGTGTTTTATTCAGAATTTTAGAGATACGTGTAAGCAACCCATGTCGATCATCGACCTTGATGCTTGTGTCCAGCTTGAGAATGAGTCAACCAATCACTGGATTCGCCGTGTCTCGGAAGCATTCATTCATCAGATAGCATTAATGCCGGCTTAGCCGTCCTGATTTTAGAGAAAAATTGCCGTTTCCTTCCCCTCAAACAGAAGCTGGGGCAGCTTAAGCGCCACTGCAATGATATGGGAGTACTCATGGCGGCTCTAACCAAATATGCCGACTCAAATAGTACGAAAGACCCGGCATCTGACGAAGAGATGGCTAGCAAGGGAAAGAAGGGCGGCAATGGAAAGGGATAGCATCACAATACGGCGGGTCAAGGTAACAACGGTAAGCGCAAGCAAACCGATGGCGGTTCAGATTTTGTGGCTAACACCAGCACGCAGAATAGCAGCCAACGCCGTAAGGGGAAATCATCAACGCCCTGGTTTGGTGGGCCAAAGTTTAACCTTGAGGCAATAATGAATCAGCCTTGTCCAAAGCATGGTACTCAAGATAAACCGGCCACTCATTTATGGAAAGATTGCTTCATTATGAGGGAGTATAGAAATTCCGGTTTTTATTAGAATGGCCCGAACAACGGGTCAGGATCCGGCTCTCACGGGCCTGGTTTTGGAGGTGGCGGTTCAAACTCTGGTTTTCAAGGCCAAGGCAATCAAGGTGAAGGTAATCAGCAGTCCGGTCAAGGTAATCAGCGGCAGCAGTCTGGCTATCAGAGTAATCCGAAGCAGCTAAATAGTGGTCAGTATCATGTTTTCACAACAAACCTATGCAAGCGAGACCAAAAGGTTCATAAACGAGCAGTGAGTACGGTTGAGCCGGTAGTCCCTCGATACTTGCGATGGTCAGAGCAGCCTATCGTATGGAGCCGTGAGGATCACCCGCCCCGGGTTGACAACCCGGGTCAGCTAACGTTGGTGGTTGCTCCACAGGTTGGTGGATACAAGTTTACAAAGGTACTTATGGACGGGGGCAGCAGTATCAATATTCTTTATTATGATACTTTTCGCCGAATGGAATTGACTGACAAAGATCTCAAACCGTCTTCTACTGTGTTTCATGGAGTGGTGCCTGGTAAGTCGGCATATCCAGTGGGTAAGATAGCCCTGGACGTGGCTTTTGGTGATGAGCATGATTATCGGGTTGAAACATTGACTTTTGAGGTGGTCAAGATTCAGAGCCCTTATCACGCCTTGTTTGGGCGGCCGGCTTATGCCAAGTTTATGGCGCGGCCTTGTTATGTTTATCTGCAGCTCAAAATGCCGATTCATAAGGGCACCATCACGGTGCATGGTAACAGGAAGATAGCTTTGGAATGTGAAGAGGGCGACGCCGCTTATGCTGAGTCCGTTTGTGCAACAGAGGAGTTGAAATTTTACAAGGATAATGTTGACACGGCGGATATGAGTCCTTTGAAGAAGCCAACTACAGAGCACGACCCCTTGTTGAAGTTCAAGTCGGCTGATGACACCAAGCAGGTTGACTTTGTCCCTGGCGATTCATCCCAACAGTTTATTATCAGTGCCAGTCTAGATCCGAAATAGGAAAGCGCGCTCATCGAGTTCATCCGTGAGAACCGGGACATCTTCGCATGGAAGCCTTCAGACATGCCAGGTGTACCAAGGGAACTCGCTGAGCACACTCTCAATATTGATTTGAAGTTTAAACCGGTCAAGCAATTTCTTCATCGTTTTAATGAAGAGAGACACAAGGCCATTGGTGAAGAGGTGGCTCGGCTCTTGGCAGCCGGGTTTATCGTTGAAGTTTTTCATCTTGAGTGGTTGGCTAACCCGGTGCTGGTACTTAAGAAAAATGGCACTTGGCGTATGTGTGTGGATTACACGGACCTTAACAAGGCTTGTCCGACTGATCCTTTTGCTCTCCCTCATATTGATCAGATTATTGATGCTACGGCGGGTTGTGAGCGCCTGAGCTTTTTAGATGCTTATTCTGGTTATC
Source organism: Thinopyrum elongatum (assembly GCA_011799875.1). NCBI lineage: Eukaryota > Viridiplantae > Streptophyta > Magnoliopsida > Poales > Poaceae > Thinopyrum > Thinopyrum elongatum. The sequence continues at coordinate 289,822,744 of CM022301.1, forward strand.
ATCAGATCAAGATGGCAGTTAAGGACCAGGAGAAGACAGCTTTTATCACTCCCTTTGGGGCCTTCTGCTATGTGTCTATGCCTTTTGGGCTCAAGAGTGCCCAGGCGACTTACCAGTATTGTGTTCAGAATTGCCTCCATGATCAGATTGGACGCAATGTTCATGCTTATGTGGATGATATCGTTGTGAAATCCAGGAAGAAGGAGACCTTGTTAGATGATTTAAAGGAGACATTTGACAACCTCTGGGTCTACAAGATGATGCTTAACCCGGCCAAGTGTGTATTTGGTGTGCCAGCAGGCAAGCTCTTGGGGTTTTTGGTCTCTGAGAGAGGCATTGAAGCTAACCCGGAGAAAATCAAGGCTATCACTTCTTTGGCTAAGACGGCATGTGTTAATGACGTCCAGTGTTTGGCGGGTCGTATCGCGGCCTTAAGCCGGTTTATAAGCCGCCTGGGAGAAAAGGCTATCCCCCTCTACTAGATGATGAAGAAAACGGATCACTTCGTTTGGAGTGATGCTGCTAATCAGGCGTTTGAGGCACTTAAAAATAGTTGGCCGAGCCTCTGGTTCTCGCAGCTCCTATTGGCAAGGAGCCCTTGCTTTTATATGTGGCTGCTAATAACAGAGCCGTCAGTGTGGCGGTTGTTGTGGAAAGGAAAGAGTCAGGCAAGGAGTTTCCGGTTCAGAGGCCGGTTTATTATGTCAGTGAGGTGCTAATTAAATCTAAGCAGAGGTACCCACATTGGCAGAAGCTGGTTTATGGAGTGTTCATGGCTAGTCGTAAGTTGAAACAATATTTCCTTGGTCATCCCATCACTGTGGTCAGTTCTGCTCCTCTAGGCGATATTATTCAAAATAGAGAAGCCACAGGCCGGGTGGCCAAGTGGGCCATTGAGCTTGGACCTCATGGTCTGAAATATATGCCCCGGACAGCTATCAAGTCTCAAGCACTTGTGGATTTCATCAATGACTGGACGGAGTTACAGATGCCTGAGGAGAAGCCTGATAATACGTATTGGACTATTCATTTTGATGGATCCAGGCAGCTGGAAGGCTTGGGGGCTGGAGTCATCTTGACTTCCCCACGAGGTGATAAATTTTGTTATGTCTTAAGATTGATGTTTCCTTGTACTAACAATGCAGCTGAGTATGAGGCCTTGCTCCATGGCCTTCGGATGGCTAAAGAGATGAACTTAAGCCGGGTCAGATGCTTTGGCGATTCAGATCTGGTGGCTCAGCAAGTCTCAAGAACTTGGGATTCCAAAGACCCGCTCATGGCGGCTTACCGCCGGGCGGTTGATGCTATTGCTGGTCATTTCAAAGGCTATCAGGTGGAGCATGTTGATCGCAGGAAAAATGAGGCGGCTGATGCTTTAAGCCGGCTGGGGTCTCAGCATAAGCCGGTACCACCTAATGTTTTTCTGGATATTCTGCATAATCCTTCAGTTAAGTTGCCCACGGAAGAGGACCTTGCTATCCCTGACCCGGAGGCACAGTTGGTGGCGGTTCTTCACACTGTCCCTGATTGGACGGTGCCGTATTTGGCTTATATGACCCGGGGAGAGTTACCTGAGGATGAAACTTTGGCCAGGCAGATAACCCGGCGATCTAAGTCAATGACCATTGTCAATGGCGAGTTACACCGATGCAGTGTCACAGGGGTGTTTCAGCGATGTATATCTCCTGAAGAGGGCCGTGAAATTCTAAGGGAGATTCATGAAGGAGATTGTGGTCATCATGCCGGCTCTAAGTCTCTCGTAGCCAAGGCTTTTCGTCATGGGTTTTATTGGCTGACGGCTCATGCTGATGCAGAGGACCTGGTTAGCAAATATGATGGTTGTCAGAAATTTTCCAGATGAGCTCATGTGCCGGCTCAAGAGTTGAGGATTATTCCAATCACTTGGCCATTTGCGGTCTAGGGGCTGGATAAGGTTGGGCCTTTCAAGCAATCCAAAGATAAAAAGACCCACCTGTTGGTAGCAGTTGACAAATTTACAAAGTGGGTTGAGGCAGAGCCGGTCAGTAAATGTGAAGCGGCAACGGTGGTCCAATTCATTAAAAAGGTGATTTTCCGCTTTGGCTACCCTCATAGCATCATAACTGATAATGGCACTAATCTATCCAAAGGTGCTATGAAAGAGTTTTGTCAACAAGAGCATATTCGTCTTGACGTCTCATCAGTGGCTCACCCCCAGTCCAATGGTCAAGCTGAAAGGGCCAATCAAGAGATTTTGAGAGGTATCAAGCCCTGTCTTATGGTCCCTTTGCAGAGGACGCCGGGTTGTTGGGTTGAGGAGTTACCCTCAATGCTTTGGAGTATAAATACTACCCCCAACAGATCCACGGGTTATACACCTTTCTTCATGGTTTATGGAGCAGAGGCGGTTCTCCCCAGTGACATCCGTCACGACTCGCCCCGTGTGGCGGCTTATGTTGAAGATGATAATGAAAAAGCACGTCAGGATGATCTTGATCTCTTGGATGAGGAGCGTGACCTTGCGGCGGCTCGTTCGGCGATATACCAGCAAGATCTGCGTCGCTATCATAGCCGCCGGGTTAAAACTCGAACCTTTCAAGAAGGCGATTTGGTGCTCCGGCTCATCTAGGATCAAACTGATATGCACAAGTTATCCCCACCTTGGGAAGGGCCTTTTGTGGTCAGCAAGAACTTGAACAATGCGTCATACTACCTCATTGATATTCGAGATCACAAGGACTCACGCACATCTGAGGAGGAGACCCGCCGGCCGTGGAATATTGCTCATGTTCGGCCTTATTATACCTGAGCCACTGGCTCTTGTCTTGTACATATTCTCATCCATGTATATATTATGATCAAGAATAATAAAGCCGGCATCCTTGATAATTCAAGGCCTCTGTCGTTTCATTTCTGAGTATCTAAGTCTTTATTGTCAGTTCATAAGATCACTTGGGGGCTTCCTGCTCATTGAGCATAGCTGTGACTACACTCTTGATCCGGCTTGCTCGCCTTATTTAAAAAATTACTTGGGGGCTTCCTACTCATTGAGCATCGCTATGACTACCCTATTAAATCCGGCTTATACGCCTTGATGCAAATTACTTGGGGGCTTATTGCCCAAATTGAACGGGTACCAAAGAGAACTTGCTACAATGAGCAATTCAAACATAGGTATCCTGCCTTGAAGGCTCATTATTGATCACTTGGGGGCTTATTGTTCAATAAACATAGCTTTACTTACCCTTTTGATCGGCTTGGATGCCAGGTGTAAAACACCAAAAACTCTGGGTTATCCTGCCTATATGTCTGCCACTCCGCCCAGGTTATCTGGAATGACCCGCCGAACTCTTGACAGTCAATCTTATAAAGACCCTGAACTTGTCAAGGTTAAAACGGCGGTTGGTCATGTGAGGCCCGGCTTACAGGTTTAAATGAAGGATTAACTCAGTGGCTGTGCGGCCCATGAACAGCACTTGATATTAAGGCTTGGCAGCCTATGGAAGCCTTTTTTCTGATTTGTTATTTTCTTTGAACATTGTTCGGGTTCATACCCTTGTACCATATTGATATATGGTTTAACACGATTCAGGCCATGTAGCCTTAATCCTTATGACTCATACTTGAGCTTATTTGGGGTTTTGATAACCCGGACTGGCTTTGGACAATAAGTCGCCAGCATATTTTGATTGTGCATTTGGAGTTATGCATTTCCGTTTTTGGGCTGTTACCCTTACTGCATACGGCACTACAAGCTGGCGGTATGAACCAATCTCACAGGTATGTGTTTACTTGTTATATGAATATGTGAGGTTTGATAACCCGCCCTGGTTATGGACTATAAGTCGCCAGAATATATGATGTTGGACATTATGACCCGCCCTGGCGTAAACCGCCAGGGTATCTATTGTTTACTCTATGCAGGAGCTTTGTAAAATAATATGATATTCCTTGCAAAGTTCATCCATGGCATATGAAAAGTTCATCATCAGTTTCAAAGGCTAAGAACATGCGCGATGGCATGACAGATCATTGTTTTCACTAGCCTATTACATGGCTTTCAAAGCCCAAATGATTAAGTGTTTTTTCAAACAAGCATTGTGATGCAGTCTGAGAGCCGCCTTACGGATCAGTTGCCCTGGTCTTGGCGAGTTGAAGCTTCCGGGTCATCCAGCACCGGTTCTTCTTCTTCCTCCACTTGCTGGAAGTCAGTTGTGGCCCAATTGATCCCAGTCAATGCTCTGAATACAGCCTCATCATCTATGAGGGTTGATGGATCAATATCAGGGGCAAAGGTGTGCTTACGTGTTGGCGGGATGAGATCCATGGCCTCATAAACCGGCACTGATACTTTTGAGTTTTCTTTTGAGTAAGCCGCCTGATATTTTGTCAAGTCGGTCTCTTCAGCTAGCTTACTCGCCAGTGGGCGCATTTCCTTTACACATTTGGTAAAGTCTGCGGCTTCAAAGGGAGACCCGTCTTCTTTTAAACTTGGGCAGCCGATGGCCAATTCTTCCGGGTCAAGTTCGGCTTGCCATGCCTTCGCCCGGCTCAACCCGGTGAGGGCACCAGCTCTAGCAGCTGACCGCTTTAGTTCTTCAACTCTTTGCGGCAGCACAGACAGTTTCTCCAGCATCTCCTTGATGAGTGAAGGTGGTTGCTTTTTATGTGAGATAGCAACAATAGCCCATTGAGCACTGGTGTATAGTTGCTCCACAAGGGTATATATGGCCTTAAGCCTTACGCGCATGTCTTGGCCCAGCCTGGAACTTCGGGAGCCTGCGTCAACACAAATATTGGTAAACCGGTTTATAACCATGGTATGTTGATGATGAAAAATTGAAGTATTATATTGTTTACCGAAGATGGCAGCTGTCAGGATATTGATTTGATGTTTTAAGCCGGACAACTCATCAGTTACCGGCTTAAGAGCAGCTTCAGCATCTTCTGCTCTTTTCAGCAGAGCCGCCTTCTCGGTCTCCCAGCCGGTTCTCTCAGCGCTGAAGTCCCTTTTTAATTTTTCAATCTCTTCCAAGGAGGTTTTCAGCTCTGATTTGGCCTTTGAAGTCTCTGACTGTTGGGACTGGATGTTTTGCCGCAGATCATTGACTTGAGTTTCCTTCATGTTCAATTCAGCCTGCCATAAACAAAGACATGCAGCATATGGTTATGATAATCATCGTATTTGAAGTCCCAAGCATAATACAGGTATTTTACTTGGCACTTGGGGGCTAATGTACATTTGCTCTTTTGAAGACAAATCTTTAATGACCCGGTTAAAGTTTCTTCAACTAAAACCGGCTCATGGGGGCTACATATTTGGATTTGTTCATAAATATGGTGGCAAGTCCCTGCTCATCTATGCAGCTTAAGCCGGCCCTTGGTGGCTACATATGTGGGTTTTTGTGCTACAATTTGAAGCCCCGGCTTAACTTCCCAGTTTAAGCCGGCCCTTGGGGGCTACTTGTTTTGATTCAGCAGTTACAAATTGCTAATTGAATGGTCATAAGATCAAATATGGTATTCAATTCTATGGCATATTCAATTTCTTCATATACAGTAGACTTGGCGGCTGACAGATATATGTACAGGAAGAGTTTTTCAGTGTTTACCTCAAAACGCTCCTTCATCAGATTGACTAAGCCGGCTTCAAAGTCACGGCTAGTGTGAAGGCAGTTTAAATAACCCGACTGAATTTCCTGAGCATTGAACTGGGCATAACTTTCTAAATCCAGCTTCCATTTGCCCATGTTAGCAGCAGAAAATTCCTCCTTGGCGCTATGTTTGGCTAAGATTGTGGGGTTGCCCGGCTCAACATAACGGGTCCCAGTGACTATGACATCGTCAGCCTTTTCTTCAGTAGGTTTGATGGGACTTGGCGGTTTAGCACGAGCCGGGTCAACGTCCATGGAGTCCATAATGACATTGTGCTCTTCGGGCGGCGGATCATCAATGGCTGCTTCGGAGGTTTGATGCAAAGATTCAGATATTGTCTGCTTCTCCAGGTTAGCAGCCTGGGGATCTTCAGTGGTATTGAGTTTTCGCCTGGTTTACTGGTCTTCGCCTTCTTGCTTGGTTTGGCTTGGCCACTGACAATGAGACATAAAGATGTAAGCATGATAATTGACAAAAGCTTAAAAAGCAAGGAAATTCAATATTCTTACCCTGGGGCGACTTTGAAAAGGGGGATCTGAGTCCCAGTGGAATCCCCAGATGAGGAGTGAGAAGTGCCCTGATAGTTTGAATCAGAAGGGTTAAGGGGTTGTCGAACAAGACCCGCTTTTGGAAAAGCTAAATCGGAAACCTGTGAAACCTCTGCTCGGCGCTTGCGAGGAACCGGCGTGTTTGGTAAACCGGAGGAAAGTTCCCCACCTCCGCTGTTCCGGGTTGTGCGGCGAACTTCATGCTGCTATTTCTTCAAAACAAAGTGGGGATCCAGATAAGCTAAAGGGTGAGAAAACCTTACTTTCCGGCTCGCTTGTCGAACTTTCTGTCTTGGCAGAGATTCTGAGTCGGAGGAAAGGATAGTTACCTCTTCGCCGTCTGCCTGGCTGGCCTCCGCGTCATCCTGGTAGTAATCAATGTCAATAAGATGAACAAAGAAGGGGCCAAGAGAATCAAGTTCTACCTCTGACTCTTCATCAAGAGTAAACGGATCAACTGCTCCTGATTTCTTCTTGGCAGGTTTCTTAGCCAGGTTCTTGGTCCTGGTTTTCTTGGCTGGTTTATCCTGAAGCTTCTTCTTCCAGAAGGGGGAGTCAGGCTGCGGAAATTCAAGTAAGAATGAGAAGGCAAATTGATAGATAATGAGTTAATGAAAACTGCTCACAAATACTTACAGCTGGCGGCTTGTTGAGGGTGCAAAGGGGGTTCAGCCCCGTCTTACTGCAAGTGGCCATGCTTTCATTCAACAATGTCTTGACCATCTTGTTGAGGCTCTCGTCGTCCAATCGCACTTGGCTGTGGCGTTGTGGATCTTTGACGTCACAGGTATACTCGCACATTAAGCCGGTCCGGCGGCTTAAGGGTAAAATTCTCCATGCGACCCAGCATCGAACTAGGTCAACTCCAGTTAAGCCATTGGCCATTAAGGCTCTGATTTTTCCAAAAATGGGCATATATTTGGCCCGTTCTGTTGTGCTGATCCGATCAGGGAGGGGGTGCCTGTTGCTAAGCCGGTTCTTACGATAACCCGGCAAGGGATTTTCACCCTTTGGAGATGTGTCTTGGCAGTAAAACCAAGTCTGGTTCCAGTCCTTGGGATGACTGGGAAGTGCAGCGGCTGGGAAAGTAGCTTCTTTGCGCCTCTGAATTGAAATGCTGCCTAGCTCTAGGCTGGGCCCATCTGTAAACTCAGTCTGGCGGTTCAAGTAATAGAATTCCCTGAACAGCTCTACAGTGGGCTCCTGTTGAAGATATACTTCGCAAAAAACTTGGAAGTTGCAGATGTTTGAAACAAAGTTGGGCCCAATACTTGTGGATGAAGTTGAAAGAAGTGCAGCACATCACGAAAGAATTTTGAGCCGGGTGGAGTGAACCCCCGGAGCATGTGATCAGTGAAAACTACAACTTCACCCTCTTTTGGTTCACGGGTGGTCTCGGTTCCTGGGGCCCTCCAGTGGATCACATCCTTTTTGGCCAGGACGCCTTCTTTTACAAATTCATCGAGGATTTCTTCCGTGACAGTGGAAGCAACCCAATTGCATGAAGTGACGGTCTTGGTCATTTTGTTGGTGAAAAGCCTAAAGAAAAAATATTACCGGTTTAAAGTTATGCTGTTAAGCAGGTTAGTGGTCAAAAAATGAGTGTCATGCAAAGCCAATTTATATGCAGTGGATGATGTGCTTTAAACATTGGTATGATTAAACCGGAAAGCTAATGCCGGGTTATACAGGTTGTGAACATATACTGGCAGCTTAACAAGGGGACTAATGGAGTATGGCGGGTTACGACTTATCTCATAAACCGCCCGAACAGCTGCGTTGCTACAGATCTATAAATGAATTTTGCTAAGTGATGGGCAAACAGGTTCCACAGATTGGTTCTATGATTTTGGATCTACAGCAGTTCAGAAAAGAAAATAAATTCTAAACCTAAGGTGATGGCAGCAGAAGAACTTGTATGTTCAGATGAGACTTTTGTACAGAGGGGTATCTTCTACTATTGGAAACGAATGCTAAAATCACTACCGCATAACTTTGGCACTGTGTTCATATCTAACTATGTGATCTAAAGAGGGAAAAAGAAGAACGGCGATGAACTCCGATGAACTGAGCAAACCCTAGTGCAGATCTGATGCGAAGCAAGAGGGGTACCTATCGACGCTGATGGACAGCGGGAGTGCACCGCGTTTCTCTGGTCTGTTCAGGTTGATGCAGCGGCCGGAGTTGAAGACGCTGGAGGTGGACGGCGGCGGCGGAGCTCGGGCGCTGTGGAGTCGCAAGAAGGAAGAAGACGCAGAGGCAGGGGGTAAAAGTGAAAACAGGGGCCCCCTGTCCCTATTTATAAGGAGTTGAATAAATGGCATGCGCGGGAATCGAGGAGGCTGAAAAATGGTTATGTGGCTATGTGAACGCCTCAATTTTCGGGAGGTCTATTAAGATAAAGATCTGTGGAGATATTCTGGGCTTTGTGCGAAATTAGCGCGCAATGATGTCATGGCGGGTTAACACGATTCTGAGATATGACGTCATGGCGGGTTACCAAGAACCGAAAGGGAATTGATAAAGGAAGATTCTGCTATGTCAAGAGATGAAGATTGATGTGAACCAGTTCAAATCAACCTGGGGCCTAATGTTGGGGATATAACTAATGGGTATGACCCGCCTAGGAGGGGCCGGGTCATGCCCCTGGCGGCTTAAAGTCAAGAGGCCCGATAAGGTCCAAGAAGGTATGAAGATGGTGGTTCATAGAGCAAGCTAATTGAAGGCCCAAGACCCGGAGACGGCTTGAGGCCCACGAGTATGAGCCGCCATATGTTTAAACTTGTCTTGTAAGCAAGGGTAGTTAGAAACCGAGCCGATCACGTTTGTGTGAGCCGGCCGGGACTCTGTAAGCCGCCGGGCATCAACCTGTGTATAAAGGGGTTACCCGACGGCGGGTTAACTCAAGAAACGATTGATCAAGAACTAGGTCAAGCGTATTCGCTCCCTGGTAATCGAAACACAAGCAATACAACCTAAAGCAGGAGTAGGCTTTTACCTCGTTGAGAGGGGCCGAACCTGGGTAAACCCTCTGTGTCCTTTGTCCCGTTTAACCCCTTCAAGCTAACCTAGTTGCGATGGCTCCACACCTAAGTCCTTTTGCTAGGGCATCTGCCATATTAAGTCCACGACAGTTTGGTTAATTTGTTGTCGTGTTCAGTTAACTGTTTGGTTCAATTCTGCAATGTGATGTTCAATTCTTCTGGGTGCAATTTTGTATTGTCTTCCATATGCGAAATAAATTGAACTTGGTTGTATTTCCAAGTTGTCAAGCATGCTTGGTTTGGTTAACTGTCTGATCTTCTAGTATGTTACATATTGTGCAATGTGGTGCTCAGTTAATGTTTGGTTCATTTGTTGTGGTGTTTAGTTAACTGTTTGGTTCAATTCTGCAATGCGATATTCAATTGTTGTGGGTGCATTTTGTTATTGTCTACCATGTGAGAAATAAATCGAATTTGGCTGTACTAAATACATGACAAACAAATACAATTGCTATATTTCCAAGTTGTTAAGCATGCTTGGTTTGGTTAACTGTTTGATCTTCTATTATGAGTATGCTATATCATGCAATGTGGTGCTCAGTTAATGTTTGGTTCATTTGTTGTGGTGTTTAGTTAACTGCTTGGTTCAATTCTGCAATGTGATGTCCAATTGTTGTGGGTACAATTTTGTATTCTTATGCATGTGAGGAATAAATTGAATTTGGCTGCACTTAATACATGAGAAACATATACAATTGCTATATTTCCTAGTTCTTAATCATGCTTGGTTTAGATAAATGGCTTTTCCATGTGGCTAGAATTATTCTGATGATATGCATGTGAGGAATAAATCGAATTTGGCTGCACTTAATAAATGAGAAACATATACAATTGCTATATTTCCTAGTTCTTAATCATGCTTGGTTTAGATAAATGGCTTTTCCATGTGGCTGAAATTATTCTGATGAATCTGCAATGTGTTTATTTTTCATCAACATATTTTACTGATAGCATGCCAACCCTCACTTAACCTGATCACTATCTACCTTATATGTGTTGCAGGGTAATGGGAAGCACTGAGGTTTACAATCGAGGTTTGCACATGCATGGTCCTTTGTCTAATAGCACATTATTGTGCAATTGTAGGAACCATTCTAATATTTAGGTTTTTAACAATTTGGTCTTTCACATGTAGGTCCTGCTGTCAGAGGTTTTGACCCATTGTTCGACCCTTTTTGCATATGGGAAATGAGTTGTCCATGACTATCAGTCAAGTCAATAAACTCAGAAAGATTGTTAGGATAAAGAAATTAGCGACAAAAAACAGCAAGATCTTTGTCTGCACAATGAAGAAGACATCAGTTCACTACAGGATGGTACTAACTATTATACCTTGTCTTTTTTATTCCTTTGCGCCATTTCAAATCTAGAGAAGATTTTTATGCATATCCTTGTTTTCAGGCCTTTCCAAAGCAGTTCACGGATGATTACCTCTCAAACCACCTGTATGGTCAGGAGGCAAGGAAGGTATTCATACAACACCCACGGTTCAATACTGAAGTCTTCCTGAAGAGGACGAAGGATGGACGGTCAATCATCCATAGGCACTGGCCTAAAGTTGCAAAGAACTTGAACATCAATGAAGGCTCAATATTCGCCTTCCGCTTCAGCAGTTTTCCAGATGAGATTCATCTGTCTATGCACCATCTATGATGCTATTTTCGAAAGGTTATAGATGTTGCATGTGAAGCTTGGTGATGGTGCAGTTGTGTAATGGGGTAGCTGAGTGCTGAAGCTATATGATGTTGTACTCTGATGTATTTCAATTATGAAATCATGCTTCCTTAATACAAAAATGAAATATATTATGTGCTTAATATGAAATGTCAATTAGATTAATAAATGGATTATTAATAATAGGCCAATTAGCCTGCTAATTGGATTTTATATTGCAAACGGTTATTGAGAAAACACCGTGGGTGATGACCTCAGACAACGCACATAGTTTCTAGAAATAAAACGTGTTGGATCAATGAACAATTGCACACGACTTCCTCTTGAAAACTGTTTGTGTTATGCCACCATGCGCAAACGTTTACCACATAAAAAGTGTGTATGATGGACAACCTATGCCACATAGTTTCTTCTACGCACCGTGTGTGATGCATTCAATAATGCAAATGGTAAAATTGTTAATATCGTCTGCAATGGCAACGCTATCACAAACGATTTAATGGGGAAAATTGTGTGTGATGTACGTACGAATGGAAACGTTTTCCCTGGATTGACTGTGTGGGATGTACATACGAATGGAAACGTACTTTTTGGATTGATTGTGTGGGATGTACATACAAACGGAAACGTATTTCTTGGATTGACTGTGTGGAATGTACATACAAACGGGAACGTTTGTCTGGGACTGACTGTGTGGGATGTACTTACGACCGGAAACGATTGGGGCTGTATAATTGTATTTTTTTAACACAATTGTACATATAACCGTATTTGATCGCTCGCCCGTCACACACGAGCTCATTTTGCCCAGCGTGTGTGACCAGAGGGCCTATCCCCGACGATTTCTGGGTCGTGTGGGAAGGACCCCCCTATCGCCCACACTCACTTGGCGACGGTTCAAAATGTTGTCGCGGAAAGGGGTTAAAAACCGTTTGTATAGCACCTCGCTGTACCAGTGTGTGCACACAGTGTTTAGAAATATTATCATGCTCCCACTTACTTTCTTGTAAATAGAAGCATCTTTGTTTATATCGATGAAATCATATTATTTGATCAATTCATCAAAACAAAGATTCCAACTCCACTATGCTTGCTTCAGATCATTACTGGATCTCTTGAAGTTTGCACACTTACTAGCATCCTCTCCATCAAGAAAATTACCTTGGACCAAATCAAATATACATACTTGGTTCTATTTCCATCTCATGGGAATCATTTTTACATCCATCTGTTATATCTCATAACTGAAATATTTAGTAATTACTAGTTTAATCCAAACTGACTTTAAGTATTATTATGATGAGACAATCTCGTCATAATCAACTCCTTGATCTTGTCATAAAATATTTACAATAAGTCAAGCATTATAAAATATTTTTATCTTTGTCAATTTATAGATCCATCACTACACTTTAGACTTTAAGTCTTTCAGAGGGTCTATCAAGTTCTAAACTTGAATTATGTGTATGGATACTATCTCGGATTATTTTAGCGTATAGCCAATTCCCGAGTCAGGGCCCATCAACGCTTCTCTGTGTATTATAAGTTTGTTTCAACAATATTTCGTCTGCATACCCTGAAGGTCTGTATGAATTTTCCAACCTATATAGTTCAACTACATGTTCGAACGAAGTCTCTATATCATATGTAGAGGCTTCTGTATTAGCCGCGGTAAGAAATTTTAGAACCACTTCTAGTGTTTCTTTTCTTTGACTTGATCACGAAGATTCTGTAATCTCGTCGAATTGCACTGTCCTCCCACTCACTCTTTTGCAGAAAACATTTTCTTCAAAATTTCCGCACTCTGTGACAAAACAATTTGCCTCGGCATAGTGATAGAGGAATACCCAACCATTTGGGATAACCTACAAAGTAGCACTTATTTCGACAAATTTGATGGCGCTCTTTTCAGTGTAAAAGCCATAGTCTCTAAAGCATCAGTTTAAAAGTATATTGGTGGAACAATCAATGTCATCTCTGATCTTCACCATGTCATACATAGCTTGATTACATCTACTCAAAACACTCTACTCTTTGTAGTGTTTCTAGGAGGTGCAAGTCAGACATTTGCTAAATTTGTAACTCAAATACTTTTTTCTGCAATCCAATTGTAGAAACATAATTTTCTTGTTACAATAATTTCTACGTCATACTGAAAATCTTTTTGAAACATTTCAAAAGATCTAGATTATGTCTCGGTTAGTAAATATAAATATCTACTCGAGTCATCCTTGAAGATAGATAAATCCACTACTTGCAACAACACTTATTGGACTACATACATCAATATGCATATTTCCAATTATTTTTGTTGCTCGTTCTTTATGGACTGTGAACGGTATTTTAGTTTACTTCACTATTTGGACGAAAGTTACAAGTTTCTAATGATTTATAATCATATGGCTCCAAAATCTATCACTATGGAATTTCTCCATGCGGGTTTCTCCAATGTGACTAAATGTAGTGCCACACATATGTGGTATTCTTTTAGTCTTGCGACATTTAGCGTTAGTGTTATGGATGTTCAATTTAATCATCAATATTCATAACGTAAATCCTATTCACAATAGGAGTATGGCCCTTTTGTTCATTACATTGAACAACTATTGTTCTCTCATGAATAACCTCTTTGCAACTCCTATGCAATGGGCTAGAGTGTACGAAACTCTAAATGAATTATGATAATAAATTCAGAGGTAATATATTGATGAAAAAGTATCATAACTATTACAAAATTTTCAACACATATTTTAACCTCATTAATTTGTTGGTCATTAGGTCGTAGTAATTCTTGCATCGATTCGCAACAACATGCAATCGAGTCGGTATTCTTGTGATCAATTTTTAACCACAATTCCCGAAAAATTTAGTGTTTAACATTTTAATCACAATTCTCAAGAATCACACTTTACTTGACCGACTTTCTCTACATCGTATAACTTGTATGACATTCATACCTGAGCTGGACATTCCAGTCTTCTTTTCATTCCGCCTCTAAACTTCTTACAGTTTTACTTTCAATATCTCTCCCACTTGATAGAAGAGTCATCTAACTTTTAAGAGTGGTGTGAGCCCCGAACTTCCATAGGCATGTAAATCTTATTACATCCTTTGGTTTTGTTCTTTCTCTTTAAGTTCTCACCATGAACTCATGACTGGCATTCTTCCGGGTCTTACGCATTTTAGTCTTAAACATAGTTGAACACTTCACTAGATCTTGCAAACAAAACACTTCTTTAGATATCACATATATTTTAACCTTTGTTTGTTTCTGAAAACAACTTTCAGTTCCAAGAATATCACATAACTATCCCAGACATTTTTGAAGTTTGGGTTTCTTGGAAGCAAGCAGACCATAATGCAATAATAGCTTTTGGATCGAAAGACGTGAGTTTCATCATCCATACACTGGTACAGCGAGGTGCTATACAAACGGTTTTTAACCCCTTTCCGCGACGGTGTTTTGAACCGTCGCCAAGTGAGTGTGTGCGATAGGGGGGTCCTTCCCACACGACCCAGAAATCGTCGGGGATAGGGAGCCTTGATGCATACAGTTGTCCCTATAAAACTATTTCTGATATCTCGAATATCCCAAATGCTTCATCCTTGCAACTCGTTTGTGCTCGCATTGCCATCGCAGTTGGTATTCTGTGGTGCTACATTTACGATGCACGACCCATCACAAACAGTTCATGATTATAGAACATGTACGATAAGCAGACAATCACACACATTTACTTTTCCTCGACTGTATGCGATTTGACGTAAGAGCGCATACAGTTGTCCCTATAAAACTGTATGCGAAGCTTGAATACATCCCACACGATTCATCCGTTGTACCCGCGTCGGATGAAGACCTATCGCACGCATTCTTCTATGACCAAATGTTTGTGATGCGCACAACATCATAAACAATCCATAATTGCCAAGCGTGTGTGCTAAGGTGACTTTCGCAAACATTTAATAAGAAGGAACTGTGTGCGATGCTGTTGTTAATCGCACACGTTTTTTCTTGGCTGATCGTGTGTGTGCAGTAGAGATTGATCACACACGTAGTGGATCCGAGAAACGTGTCTGATTTCCACGTCTATCACAGACGTTTCGCTTTCGCAAACCGTGTGCAGTGTAAACCCTAATTTATACCTAATTTATCCCTAATTTAAAAATCACAGATTTTGAATTTGAAAGTAGGCAATCACTTATTTCATATCGAACCATGTTTATTACAAATATAGGTTCAACCATGAATGCATAATTCGATGCACATGTACATATACTGAAGAACTACAGAAGCACCAAGTAAAGAATGATGAACCACAATTGTACTAAAGACTGTAAAGAGAGAGGCAAAAGACATTCTGGTTGCTGGAGAAGGTGAAGCGGAATGCCCATATTGTGCCCTCCTCCATGCGTAATGCGTGCACGACTCTAGGCCAACCCCTTGTGATGGCTTCCCGTCCATCCTTCACTGTCTTCATTAGGACTTCTCGATGCTCATTGTAGTCTGGATGAAATAATTTAACCTCCATTGCGTGTCCACCAATCATGTACTTTGCGAGGTAATCTTGAGTAAACTGCTTCGGGAACCACTGCGAACGAAAAAGATTCAGACATTGTTGTCTAACAACTCATTATTGGCAGTAAAAAGAGAAGGCTGCAGAGTTTGTAGTTACCATCCTACAGCTCACTATTGTGTTGGATAGAGCGTAAACAAATAATTTGCTTGCCATCGTTCGTATCTTTTTGCTGATAATCCTTATCAGTTTCCTCACTTGATGCTTGTTCATGAATATCTCATTGCCCCATATGCAAAAAGGGTCGAAGCGTGGATCTTTGCCAAGGGCATATGTACCTACAAGCAACAAGTCGATATTAGAAGCTAACAAGTGTCCAGGCCTGGATCTATATGCACTACATTATGGAACGACGGGGGGAGTACAAGCCGAGGGATGAAACTAACCTCGGCGAAAAATGCTGTCCACTCCCGTTGTTGTCCTGCATAAGTAGTGGAAAGGCATGATAAGCACAGCAACCTTAACATCAAACAAATATAGCAAAGGTAAACAACATCCTCTCCAAATGATAGCTTGAATGTGTTAGTTTTAGCATGTTGTTAAAGCAGATATAAAATGGAAGGGAATGTTACCTACAACAGGCTTAACAGCCATCAAATATTGCAATTCAAGCTGGTATTGTTGAAAATGAATAGAACGTAGGTCATGCTTAAATATCACACTGGACAAATGTGTAAAACTGAAATAAAGGGCATGTGTTAACTACACCAGGCATAACTGGAACTGGTATTGATGAAATCGAGCGGCACAGTTCTGACTTGCACAAAATGAACATCACATTGTGAATGACTGAAATGAACAAGGCATAAATGATCAGTATAACAACCAAATATAGCCATTGAAAACTGGACAGAGTCTCACTGTAACCATCCTAACAAGCAAATACAGATAAACAGGGCATATGCTAGAAAACTGGACAAATGCTCACTGCAACCAACCTAACAAGCAAATACAGATAAACAAGGCATCTGCTTGAAAACTGGACAAATGCTCACTGCAACCAACCTAACAACCAAATACAGATAAACAAGGCATCTGCTTGATAACTGGACAAATGCTCACTGCAACCAACCTAACAACCAAATACAGATAAACAAGGCATCTGCTTGATAACTGGACAAATGCTCACTGCAACCAACCTAACAACCAAATACAAATAAACAAGGCATCTACAAACAACCAAATATAGCCATTCGTGAAATTGAAGTGGACAATTCATACTTAAACATCACACAACCCTATTGAACATTATTTTTGCATAACTGAAATAATTAAACACGGCACAGTTAAAACAACACATGGCAAAAGCTACTACAACAAAGGGTACGGGTTGGCAAGCTAGAAAATGTAAGATTTGCTGATAGGATGTTGCCTCACATGTCATGGACGGGATCCTTCCAGATAGAAGAGCACAGACCCATGGTGCGCTCTCTGATGTCACAGATGGGTTGTTTCACCTTGGAAGAACCTTTGTGGGTGCCCTCCTCGTGGTCGTGGTCGATGAGATCTGACTTGGCAATTGAGGATCCCAAGCCGCCGCTGTAGAACGTGTCCTTCATAAATGACAAAATGGGCTCGATGGCGTACAAGGATCGCAAATCCTTGACCGCGTGGCGGAGGAGATCAGCGGCAGGGCCGTCGAAGAGATCGATGGCGGTTGAACCAGAGGGGTTGGGGATGGACCATTTAACCTGTGACATGGCCCGTGTGAAGCCGTCGCTATCGACGAGCTTGATGTCGTAGCCAGCTTTCCCGAGATACAGTAATACGCTAGCCCGCTGACGTGAAGCCTTCGGCGTGGCAACGTAGACAACGTCTTCACTGGCTTCCGCGGAGGGGTATTGCTCCGGGATCGACAGGTCGGGGCAAACGGCGGCCTCCTTGCCAACGTCCGCCGGAGAGGCCATGATAAACCTCTTCTTGGCCGAACGCTTGTCGGGCTCCCCGGGATATGTGGTCGGGCTTAGGTTGCGACATTCTGGAGCAGGGGATGTGGATCTGGTAGGGAGGGACACCGTAGGACTCATCTAAAAACTCAGGGGAGTGGGGCGACGATATGGGAATCGCTGGGTAACCTGAACTTTATTATCTAAGCTAGGAGGAACGGGCAGACCGGCAGGGGTTGGCGGCGGCAGCGCCGGCGGCGGCGCTGAGCTAGAGTTCGAGGGGGGAGGAGGGCGGGTGGGGGGACTGTGGAGGGGGGTGGGGTGGTGTTTGAGGATACGCCGCGGCTAGTGAAAATTTTAGTAATGGTGGGTGGAGATGGTGGTGGACGAGGGAGGGCGACGGTTCAAATGCCTCGGCTACTGGAATTTTACTATAAGGTCAGTGCTAGAGGAGTGGGGGCGACGGTTGAAGTACGGCGGCTACTAAAATTTGGGTAAAGGAATTGATGCGGGGCGGGAGTACCCAAGATCGCACATGGTCCATTAAGAATATGCGTGTATGATAATAAGGAAAAGCGTGGCGGAATCGCCGATTTTTGCAACGCTCAAGGCGGGTAGTTTGTTTTTAGATTTGACGTGGAATTCAATCTAAAAAAACTACCCGCCTTTAGCTTGCGTAGGTGGTGATTTTACAGCGCACTAGCATCGCACACGGTTAAGCCAGTACCTCCACCTTTGCTCGCGCTTGCGCAGTCGTGGTGATTCACAGCGCACTTGCATCGCACACGGTTAAGCCAGTACCTCCACCTTTGCCTCCACCTTTGCTCGCGCTTGCGCAGTCGTGGTGATTCACAGCGCACTTGCATCGCACACGGTTAAACCACAACCTCCACCCATGCTCGTGCTTGCGCAGTCGTGGTGATTTCACAGCCCACTAGCATCGCACACGGTTAATCACTACCTACACCCTTGATCGCACTTGCGCAGTCATGGTGATTTCACAGCGCACTTGCATCGCACACGGTTAAGCCAGTACACCCGTGTCTGTTGAGCGTCATCCGAGTCTTTGCAGCAAAAAAAACATTGGAGAGGGTCAGAAGACAGCCACACCAGCATGTGGCCCAAATATATATGAGTGAAAAGGGTGGTCTATGATGTTCAAAATTCCAATGCACAACTTTGACCGCGTGGGCCCACGGTTGGGCGCATCGTCGAAGATCGATGAGAGGGGCCAGAAGTCAAGAACCACCTGGAAGTGGCCAAATATATGTAGGAATATAGGGTGTGATGTTTAAAACTTTAAATACACAATGCACAACTTTGGTGGCACCTGCCTCGCAAACTCGAAAGTACCCTTGGATATATCTATAATGACATAATGTCGTAGCTACCTAGCTAGGGTGCTTGACCCACCTCCCACTTCGTGTCAGCGGGGCGGATGCACGTAATTATACTTTGGTCATACATGCATGTCGCCATGACCTACCATAAGACGGACCAGTGAATCTATCGCTTGGTCAAACGACAACTGTTGTTGTCGATAAAAAATGGATAGAATATATATATATATATATATATAAACCGCTTGGGCCAATAGATTGAACCATCATAAAAAATCGCACGAGAGGGACCACAAAACCAGCATCGCCTACATGCGGCCCAAAATGATGTACGTTGGAAGGGGTGATGGGTGTTTTCAATATCAAATAATGTACAATTTAGATGTGGCGCCTGCCTCTCGATATAGACAACAACCATGAAAGCCAGGTAATTAAGGACGAGATACGTAGGGTACGGTGTCGGTCGAACCCAGCAATCCGAGCATGTGGGAGGGAATCCTGACAACGCATGAGCTCGAACTTTGGTTGAACGACATGTGACGGTGACCGGCCCTAACATGAACTAGGAGGAATCCATTCATGGCCAACACATACCCCTCGTTATCGGTCAAAGGGATGATATATATACACTTGGGGAGCCCATAGATATGCGTGTCATCACAAAAAACCGCACAAGGGAGACATGGTCAATCAGAAGACCCCCTATACACTGCATGCGGCCCGAAAATATGTATGGGTGGTGTGTGATGTGTTCAAATCCCGAATGTACAACTTCGATGGGGCACCAACTACATTACAAACCGAACACCGTACCCGACCCCAAGCCAGGTTCAATACATACGATATCGATGTCGGTTCCCCAACTTCGAGGTGGGGGGAGGGGGTGTCGTCCAACGCACGCGCTCAAACTTTATTTGGTCTAACATGGCACACATAGCAATAGGAAACCATCATGGTCAAACCCTTCTCGTATGTTGGGTCAAAGGGATAGATTGTGTGGGCCCCCCTCGTTATCGGTCAAGGATGATATATATATATATGTGTGTGTGTGTGTGTGTATACCTCGGGGAGCCCACAGATATGTGCGGCTTCTATAAACCGCACAAGGGAGACATGCTCGATCAGAACACCCGGCCCCCTATACCCTGCATGCGGCCCGAAAAAAATGTATGGATTTGGTGTGTGATTTGTTCAAATCCCGAAAGCACAAGTTCGATGGGGCACCAACTACATCAGTAACATTATAAACTGAACATCGTACCCCCGCAGCCAGGTTAAAGACGTACGATGTCGGGAACGCAACTTCGAGGCGGGTGGGGGGGGGGTAGGGGTGCCGTCCAACGCATGTGCTGAAACTTGATTTGCTCTAACATAGCACACGGAGCAAAGAGTAAACCCTTCTTGTGCATTGGGTCAAAGGGATAATTTGTGTAGGCCTACAGATGTCGATCATTCTTTGATTTTTTAGAACAAAAAATAACCAATAAAAAACATATTCTACAAATTAGCAAAACAAGGATCCCAAGGTTTATATAATCGTTATCACAGGTCACTATAGAGACATTTAGATGATAAATGTCTATAATGACCGTATCATAGCGTTTAAATGAAGCTTGAGATATGCAACTTCCCATCGGGTCACCCATCCTTAGACTACTCCAGCCCGAGCACGCTTAACTTCTGCGTTCTATTTGACTAGGCTAGCGGATGGGAATCCACCCCTTACTGATAAGAATTGCCTCCTTGCCTTTAAGGCGTTTCACGCTGGTCACCCTATGGGACCTACTCCCTACTATCACACATGTTTGTGCTTTTAGAAACTATGTGCAATATTTACATGGCCGGTGTGTCGCCGCCTAGCCTTCTATGAGCACTGACACTGGCAGCGGGAAACCGATGGGAGAAGAGGCGGGAAACCGATGGGAGGAGTGGTGGGAAACGGTAGCGTGTTTGGATATATAACAACATTAATATGGAAAACTTAGTAGAGAAGGAACCATGGGCTAGCACGACGCATGCGCACAGTGCTTACCCACGGGTGACAGACCGTTGACGAGAACTGCTTTAAATATTCAGGGTTCGTTTGGCCTTTTTATACATTATAATTAAGTTTTATAAGCATTAATTTAATGTGCATAATTCAAATAATTGCACCAAAATGGCTACAAAAATCATACATGTGTCCTTGGATGCATGTTTAGGTCCCATGCAAAGAATGAGAATGAATTCCAACTGTCTGGGCGTCTGGCTCGGCCTCGGACATTGAGATCTCAGTTTTTAAATCCTTGTAAATCCAAAACTCACCCGAAAATTGTGAAACTTGGCATGGTGTCATGACATGGCACATATATGTCGAGGAAATTTTTTTGTCCATTTTGGGGCAAGTTTTATTACAAGTCTCTTACAAACCGGAGCTTCTCTCAAGAAGCCTCGTAGTTCTGATAGGGAAACATGTCCCCCTTGTGGGCGAAACGATAATCACTGCCTCTTTTCGCCTTGTATTTTCTTCTATAGGCAACATGGAACGACAGGATATCTGTGCTGAAATTTAAAATTATTCAGGGTTCGTTTGGCCTTTTTATACATTAATTGAGTTTCCTAGGCATTTAATGTCCATAATTCACATCTAAACTACAAATACATGCTCCAGTTCACCAAAATGGCTAGAAAAATCATACATGTGTCCTTGGGTGCATGTTTAGGTCCCATGCAAGGAATGGGAATGAATTACAACCGTACCGGCGTCCTGGCTTGACCTCAAACATTTGGAATCTCGGTTTTTATATCTTCGTAAATCCAAAACTCACCAAAAAGTCATGAAAGTTCGCATGGTGTCACGTCATGGCACATATATGTCGTGGTAAAAACATTGTCCAATTTGGGCCAAGCTTTATTACAAAACCTCTTACAAACCGGAGCCTCTCGCAAGAACCCTCGTGGTTTCGATAGGGAAAGGTGTCCCCTTGTGGGCGAAACGATAATCGCTCCCTCTTCTAGCCTTGTATTTTCTTCTACACGCAACATGGAACAACGGGAGATTCGCGCTGAACTTTGAAACTATTCAGGGTTCGTTTTACCTTTTTTATTCATTAATTCAGTTTTCTAGGCATTTAATGTCCATAATTCAAATCCGAACTACAAATACATGCTCCAGTGCACCAAAATGGCTAGAAAAATCGTACATGTGTCCTTGGGGTGCATGTTTAGGTCCCATGGAAGGAATGGGAATGAATTCCACCGTCTTGGCGTCCTGGTTCAGCCTCAAACATTGCGAATCTCTGTTTTTAAATCTCCGTAAATCCAAAACTCACCAGAAAATCATGAAACTTGCCATGGTGTCATGACATGGCACATATATGTCGTGGTAAAAAAATTGTCCAATTTGGGCCAAGCTATATTACAAGCCTCTTATAAACCGAAGCTGATCGCAATCCTCGTGGTTCCAGTAGGGAAACATGCCACTCTTGTGGGCGAAACGATAATCGCTGCCTCTTCTCGCCTTGAATTTTGTTTTCTATAGACAAGATAGAATAACAGGAGTGTCGTGCTGAAATTTGAAATTGTTTAGGGTTCGTTTGGCCATTTTATATATTAATTGAGTTTTCTAGGCATTTAATGTAGTCCATAATTCAAATTTGAACTACAAGCACATGCTCCAGTGAAGCAAAATGGGTGGAAAATTGTACATGTGTCATTGGGTGCATGTTTAGGTCTCATTGAAGGAATGGGAATGAATTCAAACGTCTCGTCGTCCTGAAACATTGAGAATCTCGGTTTTTAAATCCCAGTAAATCGAAAAATCACCCAAAAAACATGAAACTTGGCATGGTTTCATGACATGGCACATATATGCCGTGGTAAAAAAATCGTCCAGTTTGAGACAAGGCACACACATTAATATCCAACGAAGTCCTTTTGAAACAAATAGCTGACACATTAATATCGCAAACCGTTGTATTATATGAACCGTATGTTCCCGTAACCATTTAAGTGCGGCCATGCGTCCCTCTTTTCTTATGGGATAGTACTACCTCCGTCCTCGTTCATTGGTCATCTTTGTATTTTGTGCCAAAATTTAACCATACTCGGTGGCGTGCGTGCAACTGTTTGATTAGATGGGACGAGCGCGAGAAGTCCGCCGTGCAGGCTCGACGGGACGCGTACGAGCAGTCCGCCGCGCAGGCTCGACGGGACGAGTGCATCCTATCCACCTCGCAGGCTCGACGGGACACGTGCGAGCAGCAAGGCCGCCCATGCTCACCGGGAAGCGGGCTCTTTGACCTCCATCCACCAGCCGCCCGCCTCGCTCACAACTTCTCCATTAATGGCGGCCGAGCCGCTGTTTAACACGCGGTTAATTAAAGCATCGAGACGGAGGGTGTTTGCTTGTGATCCCATGGCCCCGCTCAACGTTAGCATTTGTTTTGTTCTTGTTTTCAACTCGTATTCTGGATAATTTAAAATGCCACATAGGGCAACGGATAATACGACGACAAATAAAATGGTAACGGATAATACGATGATAAATTTACAATGGCGTGGATAATAATTGTCTTACATATTCCGGATAATTTAAAATGCCACATGCGGCAAAGCCCGGAAGACACGGGGGCAAGAGAAGAAGGAAATCACAGACAACGATCTGGGTCGCTACTCTCTCTACTCCTCGATGGATCGTCGGGCAACGACATCCTCCAGCTCCTTCTTCAATTCCTCACGACTTTGCTTGACAGCAGCCATGGATTCCTCCACCTCCTCCTCGCGCTCGATCCAGAGCTTCCTCAAGTCACCCATCAGTTCCTCGACGACCGCTTTCAATGTCATCCCTGAGGCACTGCTCTGCTCATGCAGCTTCTTCCAGCCGGCGGCCTCCTCCTCTGTCACGGTGAGCGCCTTGAGGAGCTTCGCATTGTCACCCATGAGTTGCTCGACGAGGCCGGTCGCCTTCTCAACCGAGGCATCGCTAATCTCGAGCAGCTTCATCAAGCTGTCGACCAGCTTTTGCTGCTTAATGAGGCCAGCGAGAATGTCGTCATCGCTGGCCAAGGACTTCAGCAACGCCAGCTCGTCGCGATCGCCGACGCGGTGAGTGCGCTTGTGAGAGCCCTCGCGTGCCAGTGAGATCTCGTTCGAGGGCTCTGCAGCGCGCCGGGACATCTCTGCTGCGGCTGCCGCGTAGCGGCGGGACCTCTCTAGTGCTTCCGCGGCCTTGGTCTTTGCTCCCTGGTTATATGTCCACCCGAAACTCCTCCTATCGGTCATGGCGGAACGACTTGACAGGAAAGACCTGTTTTATGGGTGATGAGGAGAGGAACTGTGAAGTAATTTTTGAGTGGGCAGTTTTTATAGCCCGGTGCTAAGTGTGAACACATTTTGGTTTGATCGGTGCGAACAGATTTGCAATTACTTATTGCGTTGTAATCTGGAATGTGACGAGAAACAAGTCAAAATTTATTAATGGTTCTGGGCTCGAAGCCCGAAATACAACTTCATATGGCTGCCCGTTTCTGTTGTTCTGACTCATCGCAAACAGTTCTTATGGATCAACCGTATGCCACACATCACACATGCATCGGAAGCCCGAAATAGTTCCTGGATGGCGTACGTGGGCCCACGTTCTCGGATGTACGTGTCTGCCCACTATCACACACTGTCCACATAACACCATCGTGTCCGATGGATGCGCCGTCGCGCCTCCCATGGGGTGCCAGAAGGTTGACTAGAATTGCAATATACAGGTGTGGTTACTCGCCGTTGAGGCGGCCACGGTGCACTCTGCTCGTCGTTGAGGCGGCCACGGTGCGCTCTGCTCGCGTCCTTCCGCGCGTTTTGCTCGCCATTGAGGCGGTCGAGGCGCGCTCCGCTCTGGCGTCCCTTCGCGCGCTCTACTCGCCGTTTAGGCGCCCTCGGGTCGCGTCCCTCTGCGCGCTCTGCTTGTCGTATAGGCGCCAAGGCTCGCTCGGGTCGCGTCCCTCCGAGCGCGCTCTGCTAGAGGTTGGGGCCGGCGCACGATCACGTTGGGGAAGCTTTAGTTATTTGATCTTAGATTATGTTAATTAATTATACCTCGAGAGCCGGAATCATCCGGCTCTGGAGGTATAATTAATTAACGTAAACTATGATCTCCGGCGCCCGTTCCTGTCGTGCAACTCAGTCCTGTCGTCGGCCGTTGGGGGTATGCCGGTATGTGTGGGTAACTAGCTAGCAAGTGCATCAACAGCGAGTCGCAGGCGGCGGCCATTGCTGTGGTTATTTATAGCTAGCAGCTGGCTAGGGGATTGGGGATTTTACAATTCACCCCTGTGGAGCGCGGGAAGACTAAGTGGAGCACACAACCCGACAACCATATGTGGTGTCACATGTTACCACACACGTGTTAACATAAGGAAATGTATGTGTAACTTACTAATCATCGCACACGAGTACTCGTAGACGCATCGTGTGCGATACTCCTAGCCACCGCAAGCAACTAGTTTGCATTTTTCAAAGTTTTTTGTACACAAAGAATCGCACACGAATTAACTATAGTAACCGTCTGTGTTATAATTTCTCATTGCAAACAGTTCATCCGAGTGGGCTGTTTGCCGCGTATCACACACATCTTGTTTACACGAATCGTTTGTGTTCTTTTGGCTCATCGCAAACAGTTCATCTATGTGAACTGTATGCCGCATATCACACACATGTTGTTAAGTTGATCTGTTTCTCTTGTGTTTCCTAATCGAAAAAAGTTCGTCCGAGTGAATCGTATGCCATATATCACACACACCTTGATCTGGCTAACCGTTTTTGTTGCATTCCCTAATAGCAAACAGTTCATCGGAGCGAACTATATGCCGTATATCGCACACACCTTGATATGGCTGTCCGTTTCTGTTGTTCTGTCCCATCGCAAACAGTTCGTATGGATCAACTGTATGCCCCACATCGCACACGCAACTAAAATCTGAACCGTGTTTGATGTCTCTGCCATCGCAAACATTTTGTATCTTTTTTGATGTTTTTTTACATCCCCGTTTGCGATTAATGCATCGCACACAGTTTCGTCAAAGGGTCTCTGATCGTAGTGTCGCGTTAGCAGGATCCTGCAGTAGTGATAGCATTATCAAGAGAGTATTGTAAGTATGCAATAGGACAAAATCCTTCTTGGCACTCTTAGATGATGATCCTCTCAATCATAAAGATTCAACCAGATAAATAACATCCAATCAATTTCAACAACAAAGGTGGAAGTGTGAGCCATAATTCTACAACTATAATGCAAACTACACATAGACATTGTTCATAATTAATTTGCACTAGTGATTAAACTAAATTAATACATAATTGTGCTCCCACTCAAATTAATATCTCTCATAATTGATTTTAAGTGATTCAAGATCTAAATCTAGTTCTCAGCCATTGATGTGGACATCACTGATGACGAGAATTTTGACCGGTGGGTAAACTTTTGCCGCTCATATCTCCATATGACTCTTGTTCATCTTTTGATGCTTCGTGCTCCGAGCTCAGAACGATTCTTCTAGAACTTCAAGACAATCGAGTGCTATCTGCATATATGGTCTGACCATCCCTGTCTTACACCTCACGTCCCGTTTGTACTCGTGTGGACATGACGCACTCCGAAACGCTACGTGTTATAGACGGTTGCAACACTAGGAAGAGCACCTTTTGACTTGATATTTACTATGAGAAATCACCCTAATAATTGACTACTGCGCAATCAAAGGGTGCAAACAACAAAGGGATAAACATCTCAGGCAGTTCATAATAGCATGATATGGTATAGCCCTAGGTGCCGGGAGTTCTCCATGATCATCTTCAATCTCCAGATGAAGCGACGTGACAACCAATATTTCGTTGTCATGGCAACCATTTAAAAAAATGTTGCCGTGGCAACAAGATATGAAATTCCGCCGTGGCACGAAATTATAGCTCTTTGTCCCGCGCCTGGTACACATTTTCCTCGTCGGGGACCTCCGTGTACGTCTTGTCACCGTCACCTGTAACCTATCTGTACTATATTTACATTAAGGAGGCAATCTCGTGGCTCCAGCCATCATGCCATGACGCGTAGGCCACTTAACATTACAACATATAACCATCTCATACATAAACTCATTATCACGACGAAGTCTATACTACATCATATGCAGACTCTACAAAACCAAGTTAGACGTCCTCTAATCGGTTTGGCAAATTTTAATTACGTGGCTTCTAGGATTTCCAGATAAACCTAGCTACCTACGTGCACACCATAAAGTGATAATCCTTGTTGCAAGATTAACTTTCGGGGTGTGTGAAAGAAGAGACTTCATTAAAAATCTCGTTCCCCCACACTAAACTTCGTCTAATACACGTGACCCCCTAGAAGATCATCCATCTTCATCGCCCTCTTGCGTACGCGACGGTTCACTATTCTTGACTATGGTGAAGCCCAAGGAACTGTTAGCAGATCATCGACAGCCAGAGCCGAGCGACTGTCACAACCTTGTGAAAAGCAACACCATGCCGTCAATGAACTGAATCGAAGCAACACTCAAGGGAAGCATAACAAGAACATCACCCTCACAATCACATGTGATGTAGATCAAAACCTGCATCTACTTATAGAACCGCTCATGATGCCACTGTTGGGAAATGTAGTGGAAAACAAAAAAAATCGCCCTACGAACACCCATGAACAATATGAAGATGCATATCGGGTTTGGATCAACGATTGTTACCGACTCCACAGTGCAGCGGAAGTAGACGAGTCGGTGTAGATCGTACTTGGAGTCCCTCGAACGTCGATGACCATCCCGCGAGCCGCCCTCGAACGATCCCTCGAATGGAAGACCGAAAGCACGACCTCTCTACTTGGTTGCAAGCGTACGGTCTTCACGATCCGGCAGCGCTTTGCCGTCCAGTGCTAATCATCGCCGAAGAATTAGAGGGAGGAGATTAGCACCACACAGGGCTTCTAATTATGAGGATTAGAGGTGGCTAGGTCTAGCTCTAATTAGTCAACTAGGACCAACTAGAACTAGATCAACTAGAGGAGGCTCCAAAACTTGTATCACAAAAGGGTGGAAATCCTCTAGTATATATAGGTTTGAGAGGAGAGGGAGGGCTGCCACCAAGGAGGAGGGATTTCTCCTTGGTGCATCAGCCTAAGGGGGAAGGAGGAATCCTTCTCCACCCCAATTCGGCCTCCCTCAAGAGGGAAAGGGGCGCCTCCCCTATTGGGCCTTGGTGGCCCAATTCCTTCTCCACCAATTGGCCTTTTTAGGCCCATTGATATTGAAATAAATATATAAATGTTCTAAATACCTCTAGACCATTATATATATAATTTAATATCCCCGAAAACATTTTCCACCTATATATAATTAATCGGTAATACCCTATATTCACCTAAACCCTTCCGGTGACCCCGAAACGCTTCCGGAACCTCTCGGAACTATTTCAGATATTAGTGAAACAATTCCAAAATTTATATTCTCATTACTCCCATCACACTAACACTCAGCAAAATCGTGATTACCTTAAGCTCCCCGTAGGTTCGGTAAATCATAGACATGAACGAAACCCCTTCGTTCAATGACCGATAGCGGAACCGTGGACATCCATATCGGTCCCTATGATTACACGAATGATATTCGAGTGAACCTTTGGTTATCATGTGATGTTCCCTTTTCTTCGCGATACTTTACAAAACCCGGTGTGCATCAGTATCCTCCTGAGTCATCACCATGCTCACTACACCGTTGCTCCCGTTACCGGTTTTGTTCTTCTTTCTCATTCACATGTTCCGGCATCCCTGTGACGTAGTCACCTGTGTCTGGCCAGACGATGATGGATGCCGTCACACTGAGAGGGCCCTAAGAATATCTCTCCATCGTCGGAGGAGCAAATCCCACTCTCGAGCTATCTGGCCACTCGTCAAACTTTTCGATGAACCTGTAAGTTGTCGTTATGATCACCGTGTTATAGGTGACGTTTGAGCAACCCTAAAGACCACTGTACGGTAAGAAATCACCACGATACTCTCATGGTCTAAGGAGAAATATCACACGTTAACACTCTGTGCTATTACAATTGTATGCAGATGATATTAACTCAATTTATAACAAACAAGATTGGGTCGATTCAATATGATCGTTCTTCCAACGTCATAATCTCAATGTTGTTTTAGGACTATCGTTACACTTAACGATATCCTAAGATCCAGAAAACGTGATCACCAACAACACTTGAGCTAGTCTTAGAGGCGAGACTAGGAACCTTTTATTTACTGTTTATCATTCCACAAGTGCATATGAGTTTTCCAAATAATCGCATATTCCAGGATCATAGCAGTTATAGCATAGAATATAAACTCTTAACTATGAATATGGAAATATAATAATACAAATATTATTGCCTCTAGGGCATATTTCCAACACGATCATGATCACGATAGATAACAACTTTATTCTTATCATAATTGATTGAAACATCTTCCAAAATAATGGAATCAACACTACCTAAAGTCGTGACCTCTTTAAATACACTTTCATCATTGTAATCATCATAAATATGAGGCATATTTTCATCATAGTAAACTTTCTCCTCCAAAGTAGAGTGACTAAAAAGATTTTACTCTGTGATGCATTCATGGAGAATTAAAAAGCGACCAGTAGTCTGGTTTTTTTATTTAGTCATAGCTCCGTGGAATATCCGCAAAAATGCTTGGTAGGTTGATGCAGCCCCCGGGTCCGGACAGTTTGAAGGGTCTCTGGATGCAACCTCTATGTCGGGGAGGTCCACTTTACGTGATGCAGCCCCCGAGTTTGGCATTAGCAGAGAGCTCACGTTGAACGCAGTGTCAAAGTATACCCTGAGGTGATCAAATGAGTTGTGCTCAAATTTAGCAATTGCAAAACTCATATGAGAGCAAAACACCTTTGTTCATAATTGTATTGAGCTAAGAATGAGAACGTAATACTTAAGAGTTTATATAAATAAGGATTCTAAGATAAAAAAAATGATGCAAAAGAGTGGTGTTATGCGGGTGTTTGGTGACGTTTCGCCGGATATTGATGTAGTCAGCTCTCGCCACCGCATGTAGCATCTCTAACCGGCCCTAGCTCGCGCCATGTTGTTAGAGCTTGATGTGTCTTGGGGTCCTGTCTTGTTCGCCTGTTCGCTCAAGCTCGAGCGCACCATTTTGCGAGGTCAGTTGCACATTCATCTGTTGTAATACTCGTGTCCGTAAAGTCAGCGATGTCGATTACTTCTTCGGCAAAGCTCAAGGTTGGTGACATCTGTCTCTTGTGCGCTCTTTGGCATACCCACTAACGGTAATGACCCCGTCGGGGGCCGGGTATTTTTAGTATGAGCGTAGAAGTGGATGGCCATGAATTTTACAAAGGCAGAGCGACCTAAAAGAGCGTGGTAGACTCTTTTAAAGAGTACCGCCTCAAAGAAAAGTGCCTCAGCCCAAAAGTCATCTAATGTCCTAATTATGACCTCCAGCAAGACCTGGCGAAGCGGCTCCACCTTCTTTCCTGGTATGATGCCATGGGAGTGCGTCGGTGAGGGCCGGAGGCCGGTCAAAGGGAGGCCCAGCTTCTTAATTGTGTCCATAGATGATGTTGATGTCGCTCCCGCCGTCCATAAGCACCTTTGTGGGCTGGAGTACTCCGATGATTGGATCAAGCACTAGGGCATTCTTGCCGGGATTAGAGATGAAATCTGGATGGTCGAACTTATCGAAGGAGATCGTAGAGTCGGACCAATACATGTATTGTGGTACTATTGGTACGAGAGCATAGACTTCTCTGGCGGTCTGCTTCTGGGCACGCTCAGACTTGAGAACCCCCCCCCCCCCCCCCCCCCCCCCCCCCCGAAAGATCATATTGACTGTGGATATCTCTCGGAAGATAAACATTGTTAAGTAGGATTGCTTTTCTTTCCCTCTTGCAAGACCACTAGGAAAAACCTTCCTCCCCTCTACCTGCCGCTCCGGCGGCCGGTGGCGAGGAGGGTATTTCTGGTGAGTTGTCTCCGGCTAGTAGATAGGTAGGGTTTTAGTTCTCGCAGGGGCGGCGTTTGGACGGATGACGACGCTTCTTCTTCGAGTCAGTCTTTCAGGCTCCGATCATCCTCAAGTTCGTCCGCTGGGACGGATTAGACGGAGTTCCGGCGTAGATTCCTGCCAGCTCCTCAAGGTGGCGAGGTTAGGGTTTCTCGACGTGCGTACACAACGGCGATACTTGGTGTCAAATTCTTTAGATTGATTCATGGATTCAACGGGACGGTTGCGGCTCCAAGAAGCTGGTCCGTAGGGCCACGTGCACGAAGACTTCACGACTGTCATCGACAAGGTCAGGCCGGCTCCGGTATAGGAGCGACGACATCGGCGCGTCGGCAGCTCGTTCTGGCGGCAACAATGGTTGTTCGGTGGTCGATGAACCTCAATGTAATTTTATTATGTTTGAGGTGTTTTGTACTTCCGGTGAATCTTTATAATAGATCTGATCTTTTTGCAAAAAAAATTGTTAAGTACCATGGGTTCATTCACTCAGATGCCCGGGGTGGGAGGGAGGTGGGGTATTAGCAAGATTGGAACAACCCTTATTTCTTCATTTAATTCTATGTCACTTCATCAAAACTAGAAGGGCAGTGCGCGCTTTGTTGCGCCGCTTATGTTCTTAGGGTTGTACATGTTTTGTTTTATGTCATAATTTTTTAAGTTGTGAAAATTATTTACGTGCTAGTTGGTTTGGCGTGTGGAGGAAACAATAGAGTGTGTTTTTTTATTAGAGATGCTACACCTATGGACAGACTTTACGGAATCATGGTTATAAATGAATGTGTCAATTTAGTTAAAAATTAGGGGAACAGTGGCCCAACGATGAAAATCTGGGAAGTGATTGATGGGAGAGTGTGTAACACCCCATGTATTAAGCTACAGTGATCACCCTTTTGATTATGCCATGTCATCATGATCAACAGTGCTTAATCATCATTAGTATCATATCTCTTTTCAAATTCAATTGAAAATTCAAACTGAAAGTGGAAAATAAAAGTTGTTCAAATCAGAATCTAAAATGTTCATTAAATGACAAATATTCGAGAGACCATTCTAAAATTATAACCAATAATTAATAAATTAATTAGCTGGCTCTAACATTACCAAAACAGTAAGGATTAATACATTTTATTTAACACAAAATTTGTGTGAACTCCATTTGTCTCCAAACCAATTTTTGGCAGTAGCATATAATGCATAACATTTAATGGTACAGATCTCCTAATTTGCTAACATTTAATGGTGGCCTAACTTTTTGCAAAACAGAAAATAAATGAAAAGAAAATAAGAAAAAGGAAACAAAACAAAAATAAAAGAAAAACCAAACCCCCCCCCCTGGCCCAACTGGGCTACAGCCCAGCCGGCCGGCCCATCCCCTGGCCTATATGGCCTGGCCTCCCCTCACCCCGAAAACCCTAACCCCCCCATCTCGATCCACTCCTTCCCCCCCCCCCCGTTCTGGATCTGGATCGGGAGGAGCCCGATCCCGACGCCGCGCTCGTCGCCCTCGTCCCCGTCGCCTACGCCGGTGCCTCCTCGTCCCCACCTCACTCCCTCGTCTCCCCCCTCGACGGCTCCCACGAGCCTCGTCGAACCCCCCTGCCCGTCCTCGCCTGTGAGGAGCTCCCCTTCTCCTCTCTGCCCTCGCACCGCACGCACCGACCCCCGCCTCTGCTCTCGCCCCGCGCATCGCGCTCGGTCACCGCCGCCCACCGCGCACGCCCGCTCGCGCCCCTGACTCCGCTCGCCGCGCCCTGGACCGCGCCCGGCCACGCCTGCTCGGCTCCCTGTGTTGCCTGCCGATGCTGCTGCGCGCACACGCGCCGCGCGACCGCGCCCGCCCGCGGCTGTCGCCGCCCGTGCGCGCCCTGGCTCCGCGGCTCGCGCCCGCGCATGGCCGCCGCCCGTGCCCTTCCCCGCTCGTGCCTCGCCGCTCGTGGCCTCGCCCGTAGCCGCGCCACCGCGGCCTGCGCCCACCTGGCCGGCGCCGTGGCCTCGCCGTTCCTAGCGTCGGGCAACGCCGCGCCCGCACCCGTCGCCCACGCCCGCGAACGCCCCTGGGCCACTGAGCGTGGGCCCAAACCCCCTGGCCCTATGACATGTGGGGCCCAGCCCCCTGAAATGTTTTAAATAAAAGAAAAAGTAAAAATGAATTAATAAAATAATTAATTAATTAGTGAATTAATTAAGTTAATTAACTCTGATTAAGTTAATCTAATTAATTAGTTAGTTTAATTAAACTGTAATTAGATTAACTAAACCCTAACTAACCTAAACAGAGAATGACAGGTGGGACCCACAAGTTAGGTTGACCCAGTCAACGCACTGTCGACTGCTGACGTCATGCTGATGTCATGATGATGTCAGCCCGCACTATTCTAGATACTGTTGTTTTAATAATTTAAATAATTTCAGAATATTGTTTAAACTTTGAAAAATCTTATAAAATAATCCGTAGCTCAGATCGAAAAACTTTATACAAGAAAATTGCTCAGAACGACGAGACGAATCCGAATACGCAGTCCGTTCATCCGTCACACGTCCCTAACTATCCGAACATGGAACCGTTCCCCTCCGGTCGTCTGTCTGACTAATGTCCGGAACCGGGAAAACATTCCCGGATGGATTCCTCCTTCGTCGGTAACGTGCAACCACACGTTAGAACACACCCGGCACTACATATTGTCATGTTATACTTTGTGTAGCACTTATTTGCTTAATATTTACTGTTTCCTCCCCCTCTTCTCTCTCGTTAGACCCCGACGCAGTTCCCGGTACCGCCGCAGCTCCGGAGACCGAAGACACCATTGACGACCTTGCCCTTGCCGCCGAGCAACCAGGCAAGCCCCCCCTTTAATCACCCCGATATCGCCCATTCTATTTTCTCATGCTTGCATTAGAATTGCTGCTGCTACTGCTTTACCTATTCTGATGCATAGCCTGTTTATTGTAACCTGCTATTGAAACCTTATCTGCTTATCCTAAACTGTCTAGTATAGGCTGGGTAGAGACCTATCAGTGACCCCACTTATCCCGACTGCCCCGCTGGATTATCTGAAGACCCGATCAACGGGATTAGGACCAGGCCACGGCACCCGCAACAATTACCCACCCCCCCCCCCCTAGTTGTAACGACACTGCAGCGTTACTATCGAGTGCCGAGGGTGAAACCTCTTGTAGCACTTCTGATGTTAACTCTGTAGAGTAGCTATTCGGTCGTGGTCATCGAGGGTGATTCCTCCTTCACCGCTTCCGATAACGACGCCGTCGTACAACACCTCAAGTGTGAACCCAGCGAGGGTGGTTCCTCCAAGTTCACCTTGACGGATATATCGGGTAGTAATCCAACGAGGGTGATACCTCGGATTTCTCCCTGATGTTATGGACACACGGATATTTTGACTGTACTATTGATATTTGGAAAGGCGGGTCGACCCTGAGGGGTACCCACGTGTGATGTGAAGACGGGTTGCCTGTATGGTGCCCGAGTGATGAATACGAGGCGTGGCTGGGCATTCTTGGCCCTTGCCGCAAGTCCTCGAGACGGGGCGACGGGGTCACATCGATCACGAGTCTCTGCTCGTTACCGCACCCTCAACGTACTAACGGTTTGGATATGTGATCTGAGTGGGCCTCTGGCCCGATAGCACTAACCATCACGTGGGCATAGTATGGGCGTTCTGCATCGTATGCATCAGCCGAAAGCTCTGTCAGACGTCCAGTTCAGCAGTGCGGCATGGAGTGATTGGCGCCATTCACGACAGAGGTGGTGCTTGGATCTGAGCCATGTGCGCAACGACCCGGAGGGCGAGGGGCGATGGCCCAAGACCCCCTTGCGCTTAGGATGTAGACCGGCGGGGACCTCTCTGCTGAGCTCTAGGTAGGGCTGCGGTGTGTCGTTTGGCCGAGGTCGGGCATGACCCAGAAAAGTGTGTCCGGTCGGAGTTAAGCGAGCGTGGGTAAGTTGGTGCACCCTGCAGGGAAGAACTAATCTATGCATAGTCGGATCCTCGGTAACGGACACTCGGAGTTGTATCCCGATTGATACAATTAGAATTGGATACTATGGCTCTAGGATTGCTTCTCGCAGGGAGTCGAGAAGGGATCTCCGGACGAGGTTGATGACTGTATGGCTCTGGGATTGCTTTCTCGCAGGGAGTCGAGAAAGGATCTCTGGGTGAGGATGAGACTTAATGATACTACTACTTTATACGGTACTAATCTACACTCTTCTAATGCTGCAAGACCTCTGAAGATGCTAGTCTTCGATAGGACTAGGCATTCTCTCTATTCTGGCATTTCTGCAGCCCAGTCCACATATACAGCCTTTCCTTTGATAATGTTGCATATGTAGTGTAGATCATTTGCTTGCTGAGTACTTCGGATGAGTACTCACGGTTGCTTTGCTTTCTTTTTCCCCCATATCTCTTCTGATGCAACCAGATGACGGAGCCCCGGTTACAGCTGCCCCCGCCGGCGATCGCTACTACTACCCCGAGGGTGGTTATTACTTCGAGCTTGCCGTCGACCAGGAATAGGATCGGAGGGTCCCAGGCAGGAGGCCTACGCCTTTCGATCGTAGTGTTTTCTTTTGCCCCGCCTTCTAAGGGCTTTTCTGCGTTTTCTTTTATATCTGTACTCAGATGTCTGATGCTTCCGCTGACGCTTGTATGCGAGCTTTTGTATTCGAGCCCTCGAGGCCCCTGGCTTGTAATATAAAGCTTGTATGACTTTATTTATGTTTTAGAGTTGTGTTGTGATATCTTCCCGTGAGTCCTTAGGCTTGATCATGTGCATTTGCGTGTATGATTAGTGCACGATTGAGCCGGGGGCGTCACAGAGTGCATGCTATGACCAATCCATAGTGAATCGTCCGTGAGTGTATCATTTTTATTTTTTTATTGTGGAGTTTGGGTGGGTCTTTTTGGCCATGTGATTGGAGGGTGTCTTTTAATTAATACAAATACATTAGAAAATTACCTATGTTGTTGGCCGCATGTGTTATGTTGATGCTAAACGTGTCATAGTCGACATTTTCTTTTTATCAACGAAGGCCCACATCACCTAAGCACTTATCAAGGTACCCATTCATCGAGAGATCTTACCATACAGCACAGGCCAACGACACAATCAATCGTGTATCCAATCCAAATTGAAGACCTCAATTGAATGAGGGGCTTGAAAATCAGGGGGCTTAATGAAGTTAGAGATTTCATTGGGCCATAACTAAGAATTGACCGAGTCAAGTCAAGGATTAAAATTGTATACCTCAATCGAATGGGAGAGCTCCAAAATTAGGAAGCATAATGTATTAAAAAAAAATTGAATGAGAGCTCCTTGTGAAATTGTTGACCCGGTCAAAATTGGATGACCAATTCCAAATTGGATACCTCAATTGATTGTGAGGCCTTTAAAACTAAGGAGCTTAGTGTTATAGAGGATTGTCTATAGTTGACATACATGATACTCTGTCCGTAAACTAATATAAGAGCGTTTATAGAATACTAAAGTATAGTGATCTAAACGCCATTATATTAATTTACAGAGCGAGTACTAGTTATGATACTTCATTACTGTAACATCCCCAGCCTCACACCACAGTGATCACCCTCTGATCATGCCAAGTCATCATGATTAACAGTGCTTGATCAACATTTGGATCATAGCTCATTTCAAATTCCAATTCAAATTTCAATTCAAACTTAAAGTGAAAATTAAAAGTTGTTCAAATTGAAAACTAAAATGTACATATGGTTGCAAATAATCCAGAGGCAATTATAAAATTGTAATCAATATTTATAGAATTATTTAAATGACTCCATCAACCAAAAGCAGTACCCCACAACACTATTTAATCCCTTTTGCAATTAATTAATATACAAATCAAATCACTTATTTACCAAACCAATTTCTGACAGTGTTAAATAATGCACTGTAATTTTTGGGCTAAGCCATATATTTTACAAAACTATAACAGGGCCCACACATTTTTGCAAAAACAGAAAACTAAAGAAAACATAAAACAGGAAGAAAATGAAAATAGAAAAGGCCTAGAGTCTACTGTGTATGTGGGCTCTAGTCTACAGGAGTCAGCCCAGCCCAACTGGCCCAGCTCACCGCGCTCATCCCCTTCCTCTCTCCTCGTGTCGACGCCGCAGCCGCCCTGGTCGCCGATGCCGCACGCGTCGTTGATCCCGCGGCTCCGAGAGGGGATAAGAGCGACGCCGTGCCACCCCCTCCAAACCCTAGCGCCCACTTTCCCCTCCTCCTCTCGCCTGTTCGTCCTCGTCCTCTGGCTGCTGCCGCCGCAACCGCTGCCATGACCGAGCTCCACCGCGCGCTCACCTAGCTCCCCGCTGCCTCTGCTCACACCAGTAGAGTCGCCGTCGACCACCTCTTCTGCTGGAGCCACTCGTTGGGGCGGAGGCCATCTGCATCGACCGAACCGGCCGCCTCCGTCTTCTTCAGCTCCGGCCGCCGCGGCCTCACCGACGACTCGCATCACCCCGACCACCCCAGCCCTGTACGAGCTCGCCACCGACCTCCTCCCGGTGAGCCGCGCCCATTCCCCTTCCTTTCCCATCCGTTCCACCGTCGTAACCGCGCGCCCGTGCGACCACCGTGCGCCACCGCCGCCATTGTTGATGCTGCGGTCGACTCCGGCTGCCTCCATTCGACACGGCTCTCTGTCCACGTTCGAACGGTGCCGCCCGCTTGCCTCGTCGCACCCCCTTTTGATGTTCGCCATCGTAGCCGGCCGCCGCCAAACCCCTTGCCGCCGTCACCACAAGCCACCCCAGCTCCTGCCGCTTGTCCCACGAGACGCGCGCGTGCACTAGCTCTCCAACGAGCCCACCCACACACCCAACGGCGCGTTATGACGTAAATCCGAGCCCGCCGCCGCGGTTTCGGCTCGCCGCCGGCGCGCTGCCGCGGTTTAAACCGCACTGGGTCACCGACAGGTGGGTCCCAGTCATTACCGCGTTAATTAGTCGCTAAACCACATCTGTTAGAGTCTGACGTGTGGGGCCTTGTTACTGTAGCGCTTAACTAGGTTAGAGTCTATGACACTGGGTCCCACCCCCTAATTAACTCCAGTTAAATTAACTAAACACCGTCAACTAACCGGAGTCACTGACAGGTGGGTCCAGTGGGACCCGTTTGACCAGTCAACTGACCAGTCAACGCTGACTGGACAGTTGACCAGGGCCCCACCTGGCAGCAGCTGTGGTGCATTCTGGTGCACTGCACCAGGTGCACCCACCATTTCTGTTTACTGTTCTAATTCAAATTAAATAATTCCAGAATTTCCAGAAAATGTTTAAAATTTTGGAAAAATCATAGAAAATAAATCGTAGCTCGGATCGAAAACTTTCTACATGAAAGTTGCTCAGAACGACGAGACGAATTTGATCGTGTCGTCTGTTTCCATGTCGGAACCCTCTACGAAGGTGAACCCGTAACTTTCCACCCGTTTCCGGTAGATGAATAGTGCATATATACCGGTTAATAAATCCAACTTAAATCCTAAAATAACTAAAATGACTTAGATGCATCTTTAGGCAACCCTGCGCTGCATCCTAGGCATAGCATACTCTGTGTTGCATATGTTTGCTGTGTATTTATCTGTTTCCTCCCCCTCTTCTCTCTCGGTAGACCCCGACACCGATGTAGTCCCCGAGGCCGACGCAGCTCCGGAGTACGACTACACAGTTGACGACCAGACCCTTGCCGCAGAGTTTCCAGGCAAGCACCCCCTTTTGAGCATACCGATATCGCCTATTCTTCTCTCTCTTATGCTTGCATT
The DNA here is from genome assembly GCA_011799875.1 of Thinopyrum elongatum. Lineage (NCBI taxonomy): Eukaryota > Viridiplantae > Streptophyta > Magnoliopsida > Poales > Poaceae > Thinopyrum > Thinopyrum elongatum. The sequence goes on from CM022301.1 coordinate 289,861,309, forward strand.
AGAAGTTGCTGCTGTTACTGTTATCCTATTTCTGCTGCATAGCCTGTTTATTGTAACCTGCTGTTGTTACCTACCTGCTTATCCTAAACTGTTTAGCATAGGCTAGGTAGAGACCCATCAGAGACTCCCACTTTGTCCCGACTGCCCCGCTGGATTATCAGAAGACCCGATCAACAGGATCGAAGACCAGACCCCGGCACCGCACATCACTTCCCCCTTAGTTGCTCGACACTACTGGGTTACTACCGAGTGCCGAGGGTGATACCTCATCAGCACTTCTGATGTTAACCTTGTAGGTTAGTTCATCGGTTATGGTCATCGAGGGTGATTCCTCCTTCTCCACTCCCGATAACGACACTGTCGTGCAACTCCTCAAGAGTGGACCTCGAGAGTGATTCCTCCTTCGTTCACCTTGATGATAACATCAGATGGAATTCCATCGAGGGTGATTTCTCAGGGTTCCCCTTGGTGTTAGACACACGGTTACTATGGTTACTATGACTTTACACTGAACCATGTTACTAAAGACGGGTCGGCCCTGAGGGGTACCCGCGCGAGCTTAATTGCGAATGATGTGAAGACGGGTTGATCTGAAACGTGCCCGCGAGATAATTACGAGGCGTGGCCGGGCATTCTTAGCCCTTGCCGCAAGTCCTCAAGACGGGGCGACGGGGTCACATCGATCGTGAGTCTCTGCTCGTTACCGCGCGCTCCTAATCCACTACGATTTGGATATTTGATCCGAGGGGCCTCCGGCCTGATAGCACTAACCATCACGTGGGCATAGTATGGGCGTTCTGCATCGTATACATCAGCCGAAGCTTAATAGACGTCAGCAAGGAGCGGCACACGCTGGGTTGTACTGGTAACGCCCTGCACTTGTATAAGGGGGGCTAGGTCTGCTCACCGGCGGTGTACGCAACGTGCAGGAGCGTCCGGGGCGATGGCCCAAGACCCCTGGGGGCATAGGTTTAGTCCGACGTGTTGACCTCTCTGTTAAGTCTAGGTCGGGTTGCGGCGTATCGTTTGGCCGAGGCCGGGCATGACCCAGAAAAGTGTGTCCGGCCGGAGTTAATCAAGCATGGTGGGTAAGTTGGTGCACCCCTGCAGGGAAGAAAACATCTATCGATAGCCTGTCCTACGGTAACGCACACTCGGAGTTGTATCCCGATCGATACAACTAGAACCTGACACTTGAGATGATAACTGGATAGTATGGCTCTGGGATTGCTTTATCGCAGGGAGTCGAGAAAGGATCTCTGGGCGAGGTTGATAACACTACTATTACTTTACATTATACTAATCTGCACTCTTCTAATGCTGCAAGACCGCTGAAGATGATGAAGATACTAGTCTTCGATAGGACTAGACTTTTCCCTCTATTCTGGCATTTCTGCAGCCCAGTCCACATATACAGCCTCCCTTTGATAATGTTGCATTTATAGTGTAGATCCTTGCTTGCTGAGTACTTCGGATGAGTACTCACGGTTGCTTTGCTTTCTTTTTCTCCCCATATCCGTTTGTCGCAACCAGATGACGGAGCCCCTGAGACAGCTGCCCCCGCCGACAGCTACTACTACTACCCTTCCGGCGAGTACTACTACGAGGAGCCGTCCGACGACCAGGAGTAGGTTCGGAGGGTCCCAGGCAGGAGGCCTGCACCTTTCGATCGTAGCTTTTGTTTTGCCCCACCTTCTTAAAGGCTTATCTCTATTTCTGTAATATATCTGTACTCAGATATCTGATGCTTCCGCTGATACTTGTATGCGAGCTTATGTATTCGAGCCCTCGAGGCCCCTGACTTGTAATATAAAGTTTGTATGACTTTATTTATGTTTTAGCGTTGTGTTGTGATATCTTCAAGTGGGTCCTAGGCTTGATTGTGTGCATTTGCGTGAATGGTTAGTGCACGATTAAGCCGGGTCGTCACAATTACAACTAGAAAAAAAAACATCTTCCCTTTGAAGAACTTGGGAATATCTTTTATCTCTTTCCACCGTGACCAAACTTAATGGACACGCGGACACACGGTCTTCTTCTTCGCCTCTATAGACCCCCCAGTTCAAAACTGTGGAATATCCATAAGCCAAGTCCACATGCCTTATGGCCACCGCCGGCGCCGTCGTTGACCGGCTCCTACGCCGGTTGGCCTCCGACGCTCGCCGGTCGGAGCTACCCTCGGGCGTAGACGAGCACGTGGCGCATCTGTGGCGAACTCTGTCGGGGTTGCAAGATGTGCTGCTAAGTGTGGAGAGATATTTTAGGGCGCGTACGGAGGTGCAGGATTGGATGGCGAAGATAAATCAGATTATCTATGATACTGAACATCTCTTGGACGAGTTTGAAGACCAAAATGGCATCGGATCTGAGAGGACCGGCTGTATTACAAAGGTTCGATAGTCCCAACCCCCAAATGCGCCTTGCCCAGGCAACTTCTTTATAATGGATAACCGCTAGTGCAAATTACTAAAATTTCCTATTCGTTTTGTGTCGAAAATGCTACTCTTTAGGTTATTACGGTGCTACACTTGATCCTTTCTAGATTTATTGCCAATTACAGTTTACATTTGCTCCTGTCATATACTAGTATTTCTACAATCAATGTTTGAAATGGAGCTGCTGCTGTATATATATTTGTACAACTGATTTGGCGGTGCAACGCATCAGCTATATTGCACCATCTAGGTTAGTTAAAACTCTCGTTGATTGATCATTTTTAAAATAAATTTTGCAGGCAACATCATTGTGTTCTTCATGTCCATTTTTCTTGTACGATACCAGAGTGAATAGAATGAAGATACTCAGAAAAAGGTTGGATCTTTTAGCAAGAGATTCTGTGGTTTTCAGTTTGATGCAGCACCCAAAGTCTGATCTTGAGCAATCTGATATCCAAGAAGAGTTCTATAGAGCTGCAATTGTTGGAAGAGATAGTGACAAAGAAAAAATAAAGGAATTAATGTTGGAAAATGATACAGAAACATTGTCCATCATTCCCATAGTTGGCCTTGTGGGTTTGGGGAAAACAGCTCTTGCCAGATTAATTTTCCATGACCAGGGAGAAGGGTGGAATTTAGATCTTCGTATTTGGATCGACTTAAATAGGAAATTTGACCTTAAAAACATTGCTGCTGATGTAATCTCACAAGCTAATGGAACAAAAGAAGGACCCTCAGAAATCAATACCAACATTCAGATCCATGAAAATCTCCAATTGCTAAAGGATCGTTTGCAGAAGACACTTCATGACAAACGTTGTCTAATTGTCTTGGATGACCTTTGTAGCATAGATAAAAGCCAGTTGGATGAACTGAAGGAAATGCTCAGGCGTACGAACAAGTGGATCAAGGTTTTGGTGACCACTTCCAGTGAAATAACTGCAGAGCTAATGCACACTTTCCCACCGTACAAGTTGTTTCCATTGTCTGAAGATGACTGTTGGGAAATATTTTCTGAAAAAGCTTTTGGGGATGGAGGTACTGTTAATGCATGCCTGAAGAAAATTGGGAAGCAAATTGTGAAAAGATGTGATGGAATACCATCTTTAGCTCATTTTCTTGGTTCAGTAGTGCAAAATCAAGTCATGGATGTCTGGTTAGCAGCAAGGGATGAACCAATATGGAAATTAGAGAGCACATATTCCATGAAAGTTAAAGTGTTTTCATCACTGAATCAAATATACTATGACATGCCCTCAGCGCTGAAACTATGCTTTCTATATTTATCAGTATTTCCTAAGGGATCTATTATTGATAAAGAAAAACTTATCAGACAGTGGATCGCGCTTGATATTATTGGATCAAAACATGGAACTTTGCCATCCTATGTGCAGGCGGAGATGTACATTCAGGACCTTCTGTCAATACATTTCCTCCAAGTCAGGATGACACATTCAGTAAGTCACCAAGTATTTGTTGGATTGACAGTCTTTTCTTTTACTGTTTGAAGTATGCTTTTCAACCATTTACGGATATACCATTGTGAAAATTTGCTGCCTACGTTAGTAAGTTCATATTTTACTTATTGTTGTTTACGGTTTTCATTTATGAACTTCGACTGATGAGTAAATATGTAACTTTTGTTCTCAACAATCTTCGCCTGTCATTCATGAATATATGATCAAGGTTATTATCCTTTAGAATCAATGGTACATTCTTTATCAGATGGTAAAGGACTCACCAATAGGTTCACGATGAATCATGCGTACTACAAGATTCTGGTATTTGTATGTAGTATATTGAGCTTATCTAGCCTTTAGTTAGTACTCCATCCGTTTCAAAATACATGACGTTTTAAATATGGACAGTCTCAAGATGCAACTTTGAGCAACTTTTTTATATGTATATCTTAGTAAAATAAATAAATTTTGAAGCTATTTTTCATGAAAAATGTAATGCTACAGTTTGTACCAAACAAATCTAAGTAGTTTTTTGTTCATTAGTTACGAAAGAGAGAGAAGCTTGACAGCATGCTCTCTAGGAGGTCTTGTATTTTAGAACGAAGGTAGTAATAATTTAGTTAGATTTGAATGCATCAATGATGTCATAGCTTTAGTTTGGAATATCTTTGGGAGCTTCCATTTCGATCTTTCAGGATGACCATTCATGTGGTCATGTTGCTTGCCTACTACTACCTCCTTTCTTATTGCTCTAGAAGGTTGACTATGCATGCATGTCTTGCCTGTATCTTTCTGTGCTTGAGAGCTTCAGGCTCAGAATGAAGGTTTCCAGAAAAAAAAAATGGGATTTCGAAATTCACTGGATATTTATCTGCTAGTTGTTGCCCCGTGAGTATTCACCCAAAAAATGCTGCCAGGCAGGGCAAGAGAAGTTAGATGAGGTTTTAAACACTGACACCCACCTTTAGCCTTTTCCTATCACACTTTCTTGGTTCATGTTCTGTATCATAGTTAGGTTCTCCCACGGATGGTTGTAAACTAGTCCAAATTCAAATAAGGTGATTATGTTGGGGAATTATATGATCTATGTTCTGTTTGTTTCCAGGTTAATGGAATGGAGATCAGTACATCTCCGACAACACTCTACATGCATAACTTCGTCCATGAATTTGCAAGGCATGTTGCTTGCAATGATATTATTATTTTGGATGATAGAGAAATGAATGATAATGCAAAAGAGCTCTCCTTCCAATATGCATTGTTGACCCATTACAAAGGGCAATCAACACTTTGCAGTGCACTGCTCACAAGGGCAAGGGCATTACACTTCCTGAATGCTGAGGCTATAAAGCTCCATCGAGAAGCATTTGAATTACTGAAGCATCTGCGTGTTTTGAATCTCAGTGGAAGCTGCATTGAAGAAATACCCGCTTCCATTGGCCATTTGAAACATCTAAGATACCTTGATATTTCTGGCTTAAAGGTTCAGACATCACCTTCCTCCATGAGTACATTGATAAATCTTGAGGCGTTGGATCTATCAAATACTTCTCTCAAGGAATTGCCCTCTTTCATTGGTTCTTTAGAGAAGCTAAAATATTTGAACCTGCAAGGCTGTGACATACTTCAAAACTTGCCTGCAACCCTTGGTCATCTCCAAACACTTGAGCATCTTAGGGTGTCATGTCGTTATGATATTGGTGAGCTAGCTGACTCTCTCTGCAATCTTCAGGATCTTCGGTTTATTGATTTGTCAAGCTGCACTGAGCTTCCACAGTTGCCTCGTTCATTTGGTAATTTAATGAAATTGGAGGATCTAAACCTATCTAGTTGCTTCAACCTCAAGCAGCTACCAGAATCTTTTGGCAACCTTTATTTTCTTAGGTCTCTGAACATGTCGAGCTGCTATGAGCTCGAACAATTGGCTGGATCTTTTTGTAATCTCGTCAAGTTGGAAGTCCTTATACTTAGGAGGTGTCGTAGACTTCAAAACCTCCCTCCGTCCTTTGGGAATATCGAGAACCTTCGAATTTTGGATCTAACTGGCTGCGAGGCACTTCATGTAAGTGTTGGGATGTTAACAACCAATTTGGAGTATCTGAATCTACAGCAATGTCTTAAGCTGCCGACTCGGCCTAACTGTTTAAATAACTTCACTGGACTGAAGTTTTTGAATCTCTCACAGTGCATCCCTACCATTGACTGTCTGCAATCTCTTGGCTACTTGTTCAATCTAGAATATCTGAACTTGTCGCAAAATCCTCTCGTCATACCTGTGTCTTTTGTGAGGCTTCAGAAGCTGCATACGTTGGACCTCACTGGTTGTGCTCTTGAGCATCCATCCCATAGTTTACCTCAAATGTTCCTAGATATCATACATAAAATGACAGGACTGAAATTTCTGTTGACGAAAGATCCAATGATAGTGGCCTGTCTTCCACCATACATCCGGTGCTCTGTTAGGATTGATGAAAACTGGCACTTAACGACCGACGAGCTTGTTATTCCAGACCTCACAAGAGGGTCCAGGGGCTTAACTATTGCAGAGAGAGCAAATCTGAAGAATCGACCAGAGCTACGTTTCCTTAAGCTGGAGTGGACTAATACTTCTCATCCAGCTGTACATGGAATAGATGAAGATTTAGGTGAAGAAGTTCTGGAAAAGCTCCAACCACACCAGAGTTTAGAGCATTTTGAGCTAGTTGGGTATTCAGGATTTGCATGGCCTACATGGATGATGAACAACATGGTGACTTTACTCCCCAACGTTGTCAAACTCCATCTGCTCTGCCTTGGAAACTGTAAAGATCTTCCTCCACTGGGCCAGCTAATAAATTTGCGGCACTTGCATATAGAAGATATGCCTAACCTCGTAAATCTAGGTATGGGTCTTTCTGGGGGCACACAGCCCTTCAAGAAATTATTACACCTCAAATTGGAAAATTTACTAAACCTAGAAGAGTTGCCTATACTGTTGTTGACAAACAATGGGAATCAGCAGTTCATGTTCCCTGCTCTTGAGGAATTGTCCGTGCTATCGTGCCCTAATCTTATGTTCAAACCATCTCTGCCGGAGTGTCAGAAATATGGAATAAAAGATAGTAACATGATTCTGTCATGTGGGGAACCTTTGGGGCCACCGTCATCTCCATCACCAGCAAACATAATGATTACTGGGTGCAGGATATCTTCCAGTTGGTTGCAATGGCTTGAATCCTTGCAGACTATCGAGAAAATAGTAATTGATGCATGTGTGGGGGATGATGGTGAAGCAGTAACCTCTTTCAAGCTCCTAGGGGTAAAATGCACTCAAGAATCATCCAGTAGAAAGATTCCAAATGAAAAAAGGAACCAAAGTTCATCTGGGACAAGGATTTTAAATGAATTGACCACTCAGGCAAGTAACTGTGTGCTTCATTTGTTGCTGTACTTATTTCTTCGACATATTACTTTTCTTCTCTTTACTTAGCTGTACAAAATATGTCAGGTTAATGACATAATATTTAAAAACATATTACTTTTCACACTTTTCTGTGGTCCACTGGTCCTCACATCCAGTTATCTTACGGAAATACAGGATGATGCCTATACGAATACTCGCCATGTTGTGGACGTGGACTCATCGGGCTGGCAATCCTCCGGTGAATCATCCTTGATATCTTTACAGCAAAACCCAGCCACAACAGGCCTTGGTACCTCAATAATCCGGAAACTTTTCCCCAAGTTTAATACCAGTTCGGGACAATCAGGTTAGCACATAAATATTTGCCACTCTAGACTGAATAGAAAACCTTTTGTCAACTCAGGTTACTGCATTTTATTTGTCATTCTAAACTGAACATATATTTGTTTGACATTAAGTTGTTTTCGTGTGTATTAATGACACCTCTGCATAAGGAAAGAATACTCCTGTTTGTGGTTAGGTATTTTTCTGGGCTAATATTTATGCCGTGTCACAACAAAAGACTGCATAGACGCTCCACACAATAAAAATAAGAGCATCCTGTTCTTCTATGTCATTATACTTCTAGTAATTTTAATATATAACTAAAAGTAGTAATGGCCAAAGCTGTGTATTGTTTGACCACGTTGATGTCTGATAGGACAAGTAGAAGAGAATAGAAGGATTTAGCTATTTTCAGAAACTGAATGGTTCAATTGGATCTAAGCTTATGAATCAGATCAAGTATGCATTGATCAGTGGAGATATATGCATAATTATTCTCAAGGGATAAAACAGTGCTTTAGATTCTTTTAAGTGCTATTAGATGGCTTTCTTTTGTGGCTTGTTGAAGTATGACATAAATGTTGTGCCTTCATTAAACGTTATTATTGCAGCTTAAAAAGCATTAACGTCCTATGAATGCTTCGAGACGAAAGCTTTGTGTTTTCTCGAGAGAAAAAAACATTAACTTTTAGGAATAGCAAATTGATCAATTCCATGGGCTCAAGGCCAATATATATACATGTACAGGGGAAGAGATAAAGCAGGAATCCTAATACAAAAGGAAATACAAATAAGTGTCCTACTACAAAACATACATCTCTAATATTTGAAACCAGAGCACTGCAAACTTGTAACTAGGTGGACCCATATGTCATTCTCACAGCCAGTGGCATTTTTAAAACTGCTGACTGGGTTCCAACTTTACCTAATATTTTTTCCTCGAACACGCATCAAATGCATGTCATTTTGTAATAGTAGAAGCGCCGAAATAGCGCAATGCCTCCCGCACCCAAGCAGCAGCCCACAGCGAAAAAGACCCAAACTTTCCACCACACGACACTGTTACACGGCCGGCTGACGCCACTAGAACCCCAGGTCCGGGGGGGGGGGGGGGGGGCACGCAGCGGCAGCCGCCTCAATGCTTTTGCGCCAGCGAGCATTCAGTACAGTTCGATTACCAATCTTTTTGCTGTGGCCCACCTTCTGTGTTCATATACTCTACCAGACTACTATGTTGAAAAGCAAACAAGGGTACATCTGGAAGTCTTATTTGTGAAATTATTTTGGAAGCGGAAACATTAGGAAGAATTAAACTTTGTTTGACTGTTGTGCTTAACAATTTTTCATTTCCAGTGGAGCGTATTACATCCTCTGCAGTAAGCATGCCATCAGTGGAGACTCCACCAACCTCTCACCAGCTGTCTAGGTCCAAAATGCCTGCACAAATACCTCGAGTACGATCCTTGAGCTTAAGCCTTAAGCAGGTTCAGAAGGCTACTCGGAGATTTTCACCTGCACTTAAGCTAAGTGAAAGTGGATCCTGGGAAGTCTACAAGGGTATCTTACCAAATAACCAAATTGTTGCCGTGAGGAGAGCTAAAAAGGTTGTCTCCACATTCGCCTATTCTCTTATTTTCTCGATTTGTGTCCTTTCTCATCATTTAGCAATTTATTTCTAATAAAAACTTGCTGTTTCTTTGCCGCTCATTTACGGTATTATTCATGATGCTTTGTTTTGCTGACAAACTACTTCTGGTAGGTCTTAATTTTGTTACTTTATATTTATGTCACGTGCTGGGGTTGGTAAGGGTCTTGAGGACCAATGATACCAGAGGTATGAGGAGCAAGGATAGGCCCCATGACATGGGGATAAAAGAGAGAAAAGGTTGGGCACTGGGATCATGGGGGATGCTAATTTGCTGTCAGTCTTTCTGGCACAGTCAATTTCTTACAGCCCCTTGTGTGTGCTGTTAGAAAGTACACGTCCCCTCTTCCCCGACCGTCATTCATGGCCATCTCCATAGTTTCAACAATTCTTGAAACAGGTCTTAAAATGCTTTTGAAATAAACTTCCAGTTTTTTTGGGACAACCTTCCAACATGGTTGGAAGAAATTCCAAGAATTCTGAAACTACTTTCAAAAAATCAGGGGTGTGGCTGAACTGTTTCACATAAGGAATAAATGAAAAAAATCCCCTCCTGGCCCCGCGTCGTCCTAGGCGCGTGACCCCGGAGAACCCTAGCTGCCGTTGCCGCCGCCGCTAGTGGTCGCAGCGGGCCCCTTCTCCATCGAATGTGTGTGTGTGTGTGGGGGGGGGGGGGGGGGGGGGGGGGGGGGAGCTCGTTGGGTGGTGCGGTGGAGGCTCTGCAGCGCGCGGTGGCTGGCAGTGGCGCGTCCCCGCGCGGGTGCGTGTGTGGACCGCTGGGTGGCAGCCGCAGTCTGGCCATGCTCTCCGCTCGTCACTAAGGTGTGGCGGTGCGCCACGGGCCAGATCTGGGGAGTGGCGTGGTTGCGCAGTCGTGGTGTCCCTGCTCTTACCGAAAAAGGCTTTGGCCCCGCTTTATATATGAAGCAACGATCATCAACGGCCGGGTACAAAACGCACCCCACCACAACACAATGGCTGTCGGGGATGAAGGTGACTTGGGGTGGCGTGCAGTGCTAGTGCTGAGGTTCCGGCGAGGTTGGTGGCTCGTGTGTGATGCGGAGCTGCCATCACATATGAGGTGCGCGGGCCAGCGGGCGTATGGGCCGGTGGCGCTGCGCCGCCAGTTGCGTGGGGGTGGTGGGGTGGATGGCTCCGGGCGAAAGCTCAGATGGCGTGGCGTCTGTGGACGACTTTTGCCCTCCTTGGGGGGCTGTTGTAGAGCACCTCCTCATCCTTCACTTCTGAATCATGTTCAGCACCTCCTCATCTTTCACTTCCGGATCATGTTCGTGGGGCAAAAGCTTACTCCGGTGTGAGTCGGGCGGCGGGTCATTTTCAATGCCGCCGCCCCCTTTGGGCGTCACCTTTGAAGGTCATCGATCCCTTTCGCCATACCGGGGCTGGACGGACATGGCATCGGGTTCGACAAGTGGCTGCCCGGCCATGTCGGTGCGAATGTTGGGGCAGTTGCCTCGCGTCCGGTGGTGTTGTGACTTGTGTGGCAATGATTATGGTGGCAAGAGGAGCAGGGTCATGGCATGCTCTTAATCGTCAACCGTTCGTCTTATCCCTGGGTGTGAAGTTGGAGCTGTAGCATCGCGGGGCGATGCGGTGGCAACATGTTTGGCTGATTGTTTGGGGTAGACTGACAAAGTTCTTGTATGTTGTTTGTTCTAAAGTCTCTTAGTTGGTCGTCTACGGTGGAGTCGGAGTCGCTTGCTCGGGGAGAAGTGATGACGGTGTGCGGTGGAGGCTCTGCAGCGCGCGGTGGCTGGCAGTGGGGCGTCCCCGCGCAGGTGCGCGTGTGGACCGCTAGGTGGCGGCCGCGGTCTGGCCACGCTCTCCGCTCGTCGCTGAGGTGTGGCGGTGCTCCACGGGCTAGATCTGGGGAGTGGCGTGGTTGCGCAGTTGTGGTGTCCCTGCTCTTACCGAAAAAGGCTTTGGCCCCGCTTTATATATGAAGCAACGATCATCAACGGCCGGGTACAAAACGCACCCCACCACAACATAATGGCTGTCGGGGATGAAGGTGACCTGGGGTGGCGTGCAGTGCTAGTGCTGAGGTTCCGGCGAGGTTGGTGGCTCGTGTGTGATGCGGAGCTGCCATCACATATGAGGTGCGCGGGCCAGCGGGCGTGTGGGCCGGTGGCGCTGCGCCGCCAGTTGCGTGGGGGTGGTGGGGTGGATGGCTCCGGGCGAAAGCTCAGATGGCGGGACGTCTGTGGACGACGCTTGTCCTCCTTGGGGGGCTGTTGCAGAGCACCTCCTCATCCTTCACTTCTGAATCATGTTCAGCACCTCCTCATCTTTTCAGTTCCGGATCATGTTCGTGGGGCAAAAGCCTAAGACTCCGGTGTGAGTCGGGCGGCGTGTCGTTTTCAATGACGCTGCCCCCTTTGGGGCGTCGCCTTTGAAGGTCATCGATCCCTTTCGCCATACCGGGGCTGTACGCACATGGCATCGGGTTCGACAAGTGGCTGCCCGGCCATGTCGGTGCGGATGTTGGGGCGGTTGCCTCGCGTCCGGTGGTGTTGTGACTTGTGTGGCAATGATTATGGTGGCAAGAGGAGTAGGGTCATGCATGCTCTTAATCGTCAACCGTTCGTCTTATCCTTGGGCGTGAAGTTGGAGCTGTAGCATCGGGGGGCGATGCGGTGGCAACATGTTTGGCGTAGACTGACAAAGTTCTCGTATGTTGTTTGTTCTAAGGTCTCTTAGTTGGTTGTCTACGGTGGAGTCGGAGTCGCTTGCTCGGGGAGAACCGAAGAAGTGATGACGGTGACACCTTGTAGGCAACCTCTATGGTGTTTCTCTCTTCGGCGATGTGTGTGGGTCTTGTGGGTAGCCAGATCGGTTAGGGTGTCCTGTCTTGCGGGCGTGTCATAATGGTTTACGCTCGGGTTTCCGCAAATTAACTGGGCAACTTTGTTCTACCTTTTTTAATGGATCGAGTACCAAGGGACCGACTTCACAAATAAAATAAAATCCGCATTCATGGAGGACTTCTCTACTTAAAAATTGATGAACTTCCAATTTTTTTTTTGGATAAGCCTTAAAAAATACACAACTAATTCTAACAATCTTTGGTGAACTTCTGAAAATTAGGAATCCACCAAACGTAAGGAAGACATGAACTAGACCTTTAGAAATCAACCTGTGGTTGGATGGTTAGGAGGACAGTGGTATCCGCTGAACTATAAGACAAGTAAGCTTCTCCAGACCATACAAATGCACGGCGAGCCCAATGGGAGCTTTCCCTTCACCGCTCCCATGGGGGTGGTCCATAGGGTTCATAACTACCCCTCTTACTACGGGGCATTTACCTAGCCAACAGGGTTCAAGCCCTAGACTTGACACCGGTGCTCGCATTTTCCTTGATTTATTTTAGGCCTTCCGGCGATGTGTTTTCAGTGGAAGGAGACGTTTCCGTCGACTATGAAGGCGTCTATGGCGACTTCGTCAATCTCAAGATGATGTGCTTGCTCGGCCTCTTGGGTGCTCCTAGGGTGTGCGTGCTTGCGTTCATAGGGGTGAGTGTATGTGCATATGTATGAGCGTTTGTGTCTATACCGTGTTAAAAGAAAACTAACTTCCCGTAAAAAAAAAAAGAAAATCGAAACCTAGATCTGGGTGGCTGACCATGACTGAGGTGGACAGCAGCAGTGCCTGCATGGGTTTTCAGTTGCGGCAACTGAGGGAGTAGGTTTTTTTTTCAATAAGGAGGTTGACCCTGGCCTCTGCATCATCGTGATGAACGGAGGGAGTAATGTTGAGAGGCTGGCCACCATGGAGGAAAGCTGGCGAACAATGACACCCATCGGGAAGCGTGGCATCTCCCCTTTGGCGGCAACAGCAGGAGCACGAGCAGGTGCAGGGCGCTGGCTGCGGTGGAGAAGAGCCCACAGATGATGGCACAGGGGTGTCCTACATAAGTGACGATGCACGTGTTTTTGTAGCTTCTCCAGTGAGGAAGTGCCGAACCCACTAGGAACAATTGACTGGTCTTTTGGAAGTTGCAAATCTGAAATCTCTTAAAACTCAGATGGTGAAAGTAAAAGCGCATATGGTGACTTTTCCCCTCGCCCCCGTCGCTCCCGCGGGCGGCAGCCGGGTGACCCCTAGTCCCGGCCTCCGTCGCCTCCCCCTCCCACTCTCCTCCTTGACGCCGCTGGCGGGTGCCACCGAGCGAAGCTCGACAGGCATCAACGCTCCTCCCTCACATGGTGGCGGCGTTGTGGGCGGCAGCTCGTCGGCGGGGATGCGACGCTTGGTGAGTGGCGCTGCGACAGAGCTGCGTGCTGCGGTGCTGCAGGCACGGGCGCGAGTGGCTTCACATCTGGTGATGGTCGGCGGTGCCCTGCTGCGTGTCCGGGCTGGCATGCGGCGGCGGGGTTAGAGCCCGATGTGCTGCAGTGTGCTGCGGGTGGTGCCTCACATGGCCGAGCAGATTTGAGCCCTGGCACGCTCGGGGTAGTGGCGCCTATGCGCTAGATCTTGCAGCCGGCAGACTTTGGGCAGCGCGGGACATGGGTTCGCTCGGGTGTGGGCCTGATTGACCGGCAGTTCGCGGGTGGCTGCGCGCAGGAACTAGTGGCTGGCGATTTGGTCTTCTAGTGGGAAGCTAGGGTTGGACGGTGGCGGGCCTCGGGGTTTGTCCTTGGCCGGATTCAGATGGATGGATCTTGCCCATGGAGGCATGCTATCCTGGTACCATGCGGCGGGCAATCGGCCCGTTCCATGGTGCTGGTTGTCCCCGATGTTCCTCGTCCCGGTCGTGGTGGAGCTGGAACGAGGTGGGATTTGGCACCCGTGACCGGGGTGTATCTGCACGTGGGCCGGCATCGGGGATGTCCGGTCCTGACTGACGGCGGTTCCGCTCCGGCCGTTGTTCGTGTCTAGGTGCCTAGTCTCGGACAACATGTTGTTCCGGTGTCGGTGGTGGGTCAGTCTTGGATTCCAGGGCGGTGGCCCTCGATGGTGAGGCTGCGCGATTGGCTTTGCGGCAAGCAGTGCAACAGCGGGTGGTGCCCCTCTTGGCTATGTGGGTAGCAATGGGAGGGGCGGCGGGTGATCCTGGCGTTCTCATGACTTGGTGGTGGCGTCTCCCTGGTCTGGATCTGGAGGTGTCGAGCTGGCAAGGCGGCCCCTCCCTTGGGTTGGGTTTGGTGGTGCCTTAGGTGGAAATGGTGAGCATCCGAGCGAAAGATCCGTGCTTTGGCGCCGGCGACGGTGATGCTCAAGGGTGTCACTTAGCTCTGGGGCGTCATTGTGGGTTCCACTTCGTGTTAGGGTTCCAAGTGAAAACCTTACTTCATCATTTCGGGCTCGACGGCCACGGCGCTTTGCGCTGTTACCATCCTGGGGGCATTGTCGAGGAACTCAAGTATCATCCGGCTGTAGCGTATTGGCGTCTCGGGCGTGCTTTGATCCTGGCGTGATGCTTCTTCGGCTCTGGCTTGAAGTGGATTCGTTGGTCTCCTATCATTTACACGTGTCCTCGTCGTCACCGTCCTCGGTCCTTGCTATCCACTGCCAGGATCAGTGCTCCATGGCCCGGAGCGAGAGGGCAGACGCTTGCCCTCTCCGGCAATAGCTTGGTGTGTTCAGTGTGTCGGGGTCCGGTGATTTCCCAAGGCGGCGTGGTTCAGTTCCGGTTCGGTAGTCTTGGCAGCATCTTGTTAGGTGTGGCACCCCCTGTTTTCATGCTCGGCTTCGGGTTGGTGGTGTTCTTGCTGCCGTCTCGGTTGTCGTTTTTTTATCTTTTGGCTTGCTTGTAAGGGGTTATCCCCACCACCTTGTATCGGTTCGGTCGTTTGTGCTTTATATATAAAGTGGGGTAAAGCCTGTTTCAAGAGAAAAGAGCATATGATCATACCTCATACAAACAAAGAGCAGGATACTTCCTCACTAGCAAAATACAGGTAAACGGTTGAAAATATTCACTTCTGTGTAAAGGCTAGATGCATCTTACACTGAAGGAAATATCTATCATGTGTACTACGGTACCAGGACAAGAGATGCTAATTTGGTCTTCCCGGGGAAGGTCTAGGGCGGAGATCAGTAATCTGGCCGGCCCGTGCCTTAGCCGGTGCTGCTAGGGTAGAATGGTAAGGAAAAGGAGACTCTAGGGCGTAAACTTCTTTATTATCTCATTCCTCGAATGAGTATAGACTATTTATATAGGACAACCATGGTGTGATTGACAAGTTGGTTCGAAGTCAATCTGTACCCAATTTGAACTCTGGAAGGTACTCCCTTTTCTGAACAATAACATGACTCGTTACCGAAACCTGATCATACTAAAGGGTGTAGCCTCGGGTACGCTGCTGCAGCCTCCTCATGCGTCGCAGTTGCAGCCGGCCTGTCATTCCTAGTGTAGAGAATTCCCCAAATAATAATAACGATGTTGTTCCTCAGCACGTGGTAATTAAGTCTTCTTTTGTTTTCAGGGCTGTGATCGTGCTGCGGAAGTTCACAAGAAAGTGCAGCTCCTTACAGCAATTAATCACTGGAGTTTGGTGAGGTCTCTATGTTTTATTGATAAAGGAAATCAGTTTATTATGATCAGTGAGTATGTTCCAAATGGCAGTCTAAGGCAACACCTGGATGGTATGTTAAGTTGCTCATTTATTCTTCCTTCGGTTGGGAAATTTGAATTACCTGCATCAATTTTAACTTATCCACAGGCCAACATCAGAAAATCCTGGATTTGGATCAACGCATATTGATCGCTATTGATGTTGCTATTGCCTTGACTTATCTTCATTTATGTGCTGGTAAGAAAGTGATAACCCATGGTGTCAATATTGGTTCATTACACATTGATTAAATTGCACCATATAGTTTTGATATTTGTAAATTCAAGTACTTCAGTTTCTCAACAAAAACAGAATCGAGTACTTCAATGCATACTCACTTCAGTAGAAAAAGAGTGAATGATTTTGAACGTTAGCACGATTTCCAAATTAAAAATCGACTACAAATTTGCATCATCATATATTTTTTAAAAACGAACCCGATTCATTTTTCACATGGCCAAGTTAAAATAACTTAGGTTGACTGCATGCACTCTAGAGGCCTTGGGCCGGCGGCTAGGGTCCCCCTGGCTCGGTGCTGCCCGGTGGCCATGGCCGTGTGGGCGGCGTGGTAGCCGGGGTGTGGTGTTCGGTGGCGGTGAGCGTTGGCCGGGGTGAAAACCTGTTCTATCTTCGGACGGACCGGCGGCAACGAAGCTCGTTCCCTTCTTGAAGGCGTCGTCGCGGCTCTCATTGCCCGTCGTGTTGCTCTAGGGGAAACTCTGATCCTCGAATCGGGCGGTGGCGGCGCTCCGGTGTCGTAACCTTCATGAAGGCGGCGCTTTGGAGCCCGCGGTTCGTCGTATGCGGCTTCATCTCTTCGCGGTGGCGTGTTCACGGTCGAAGTCCCCGGTTGCTCTTGTAGTGCTAGGATTGGTGTTGCTGCGCTCAGCGCCTATGTATCCTGCCTTGGGTGTGTGCGTGTGTTGTGGAGGCGTGCGTTTGTACCGGGTTGTTGATGATCGTTGCTTTATATATAAAGCGGGGCGAAAGCCTTTTTCGGTAAGAATTACAGTTTTGTGAAATGTAGCCAGACTGCATGTCCTTAATGAGATAGGGCTCCTAGGTGAGAGAGAGACATGAACTGGGGTATCCGAAAATTTTGGAGTGAAGGCTAGGCTTGATTTTTTTGGTGGGAGAAGGATATGCTGTGATTATAAACTGGCATGGGAGACCTTTTGGCAGAGAAAGGACCAAGCTTGACTTTTGGGTGAGAAAGACATTGCTATCCCTTTTTATCAGGACGAGTTTTCCTTCAGCTGACTTTAATTATTTAATAATTAATATCATTTTCATTCAGCTGACTTAATTATTTAATAACTAGTCTTTCCATTTTGTCTAATTCAAATGTTGAGCAGATAAATTATGTGTTCTCAAAATCGTTGATCATTTATACTTGCTTGCGACTGCTCAACTAATTTGATAGCTTTATTTGATCATGGGTATTTGATGAGAAGTTTTTCGTTATGGTCATGATTTGATTGTAGCAGGGGAAACAATGATCTGTTATGATTTGAAGACAACAAAAATCCTTCTGACAGAGAGTTATAGAGCAAAGTTGGGCACTTTTGAATTGTCAGGAAGTGGTGACATGGACAAAGTGATAGGGACAATTGGCTACATAGATCCACAATACAGCCGTTACTATGAGCTGACAGCTAAATCCGATGTCTACACTTTTGGTGTAATACTCTTAGAAATTATATCTTCCCGTGGACCGCAAATGTGGGATCAAGACATGCGAGACTCAGGGATCTTTGACAACCATCTTGGCCCTGGCATTGCGGCATGGGTAAGTTGAACCTCGTATGCTTTTGTCTCCAGTTGACGTGTCTATCCTAATGAAGTTCATGTCATGTAGATATGCGTTCGGAGGTCTAGTGCAGTTTTCATAACCACAATGGCCGATGCCTTTTGTCCTTGTGTTTCGAAATTCTGTAGAATGACACACTAGCCTATGTTGTTGTGCATGCAGGCTCTCGAGAGATTTAAGGCAGGCCACATCAGTGAGATATTGGATGACCGTTTGGCGGATCATGTGGATGAAGAATTTCTTGGAGACTGGCTTGGTTTAGCATCCTGGTGTACAAGTTTCGAAGTGGATGATCGCCCAAGAATAGAGGAGGTAGGGGAGCGGCTGTGGGAAATATGGAAAGACCACAGAAATCGCATAGGACAGCCGTACGAGTACGAGAGGAGTTGGGAAGAATTTGTGAAAGTGGAGGGGATACCCAGGGGTGTCGATTCCAGAGACAAGAGCAGCGGGCATGCGGAGTTTCCTGCAGAAGGGAAGGTGACAAAGCACCAGTATTCGCCTGATGTGAGCAGTCCACAGTTGCAAATGACCCAGTACGACGCTTCTCCTATCGGTTCTGATATTACACTTTCTCCTCCACTCTCTCCCCGGTAGAAATCAGCAGTTTCGGTTTTGCGCCTGACTGGTAAAGTAGGCGACAAGCTGGACCCTGGAACTTTCGCAGCACTGTGACCTTGAGCCCCTGACAATCCTTTGTCATGAACTCCGCTGCTGTAACCCTCTGCTGACTGGTTACACTTGTACTCCCTCTAAAGAAATATAAGAGTGTTTAGATCACTACTTTAGTAATCCAAACGCTCTTATATTTCTTTACGGAGGGAGTACCATTCTCATCGGCCATGGACGAGCTGTGCTAAGCTGACAAAACCAGGCTGCTACGACTCTGATCTCCGTCCATGCCCGTTGTGCATGGTGATTCAAGGCCATTGACGTCGCCAGGAAGCTTACTGGAGGACTGCAAGGAATCTGCCGTGTTCCCTACAGGATTGCCTTCCGCACGTCCCTTGCCCTGAATTGGATCCTTTTATGTGTTCTGCTGCTGCAATCCAGAAACGCTGCAGAGTTTGATTGTAGTTTTGAGGGTAGAAGAGCCCACACTATTGTCTTCTTCACAGCGCCTGGTTGGGTTTGTTTTGCCCGGTTAATTGGCACTTTGGTTGCTGGAAACTGCCAACATGGGTTCGGAGTTTGGGAATTGTTAATCCATGATCTTTGTTCCAGTATGAACAATATGCATAGCTTGATGTGTCATCCAACCTGTTTGCCGGCGGCAGCTTGGCGTTCTCTGTGTAGTTGTAGGAGTCTAGCTTTATTTTTTGCACTGTGAGGATTGAGGGCGCAAGGTGAGAACGGACAACCCACGCCATGCGATGCCGGCGGCCGGGTCGTGTGTGAGATCTGTTGTAGTGATACTTAGAGCATCTCCACTCGTTGCGCCCCCCAAGAGGCGTTTTTTCGCCGTCCTGGGGTTGCCCCGGCGACAGTTTTTGCTTGGGGGGGGGGGGGGGGGGGGCAAACTCTCCCAGCCGCCCCCCCAGACGATAGCCTTTTTTTTCTTTTCTTTTGGTCTATTCTTGCCTGTCATTCAACCAAACAGGTTGTGGGCGTGGTGGTGCTCATCAACTGCTCATCAACGATGGTCGAGCTGGACGGCCGCCGGCGAGGAGAGCAGTGGCGGGAGCGCGAGGATCCGCCGGCGGGAGCACGGTGGCCCTGATCTGCGCGACGGCCTCCTCCCTGGTCGTGCACAGAGGAGCTTCAGGTGGCGCATCATGCGGTCGTCTGATGCCCACAGCATGAACTCCACGAGCTTGTGTAGGTCCGCGCGAGCACCGGAGTGCCCCGTCCGCTCGCCGGCCACATGTGCGCCGCGCCGACCCCGCGCCTCCCCATCCGCGCGCCGGTGTGCAGAGGCCGCGGATGCGCGCCGGTGTGCCGCACCCTGGAGCACGTCCTAGAGCGTGCGCGACCGCGGATGCGCGCCGGTGTGCCGCACCCGGCCAAGCCCTCACGCCGGCGAGCCTGCGTAGCATCCGCCCCAGGCGACCTCGTCGAGCACGCCGGACACCGGCCATGCGACCCCGCTGCCTGGCCGCCTCCGGATGCTGCTCTCCGTGCTGGTCAAGCCGCGCCGGAAGAATGAGATACGGCGGAGCGCCAAGCCGCGCCGAGACGGCGGCATCTCCGTGCTGGTCACGACCACTGCAGGTGATAGGTGAGAACCCGATGAACGAGTTCACGCTCGAGGGTGGCCCGATATTCACGTCGTAGGACCGAATCGGGAGGGATAACTAGCTGCAAGTAGCCGTGATAACTAGCTTTATACCTGCCAAGGTTGGATGCAACCCGTACGTTGGGGATGGCTGACCGGAGCTACAAGAACTCCAACCCGCTGTCCGAACAATCGCAGAACCACAAACCGGGACTAACCCACACAAAACGGCCGGAACCGTAGAGCACGAATTAGGGGGAACCAGAGGCTCCTTCTCGCGAATCCGTATGAACTCACAAGAGCAAAGGTAGCAAGGATCTCTCGGATCTCTCTAGCAGTCTTGCTGCATAAGCTTGTAGCTGAATGATTTGACAAAAGGTTTTCTAGAGGATGGGGGAGATGGAGTTTTATAGCAGGGACAACCCCCCTTAGCTAGGTGTGAAAATGGTTTCAAAGGTAAGCAGGTGTGCATGGCTTCCTTGGGGGAATAAGCAGTCAACTTTGGGAGTTGTTGGAGAGCTCCTCGGAAGTTCGCGAAGCCTTGACAGCCTGGACACCTTCCACGAGAATGACTAGTACTTTTGACTCACAACTCCAAATGATATGAGGTTTTTTGCATTGGAAAGATAATTTGATGTAGCTTCTGTTGATGTACCCCTATGGCCCCGTCTCTCCACCACA
Organism: Thinopyrum elongatum; assembly: GCA_011799875.1. Lineage (NCBI taxonomy): Eukaryota > Viridiplantae > Streptophyta > Magnoliopsida > Poales > Poaceae > Thinopyrum > Thinopyrum elongatum. The sequence goes on from CM022301.1 coordinate 289,881,863, forward strand.
TGGGTGTGGCACAACGAAACATCAGAGATAAAAACTGACAGCATCAGCTTCACTTGAAACTTGTTTTCTCCAAACTTGTTCCTCCAAACCGGTTGCTTCAAGAGCTCATAGGTTGTTGGATTTCTTCTAAGTGATACCTAAATTCAACCAACAACAATGGGGATGAAAGTGCAGCCATGTGTTCAAGATTGTGGTATGAACTTAAGTTAGTGTTCACCTGGCCATGTGTTTGCTTGATTCGGCTTAGTAATTCTTTTCAACTAAATTTTGCACATTTCTGAAATGTCGTGTATGGTGTACCCATGTGCTCATCATCCTCCCTCCCTTGATGATGATTCATCCTCGACTCTCTTTGATCTGCAAAAGATAAGTAGAAGGGAAGTAGATAATATCTATGCAAATAGATAATGCAATCCTCATTTGTAGCTTTCACCTTAGAATTGTGTTGCATCTGATCACGCATTTGTTTATCACAACTTGGAGTTTGTCAAGGGATGATCGGTGTTGTTTCAATGATTGAGATGTCTTCATCATCCCCCCTCTCTTGAAAAGGAGTCGTCCTTGACTCTACCTGGTCATCACACAAAAGAAAGCAGGGCAATACCAAATCATAATGCAAAGGTTTCATGATATAGAGATTTTTAGTTTTCAAGTTTGCTATCTTATGGATGATGCCAACATGATATTTTGTTCGACTTAGGAGTTCCTTCCAGCAAACATTTCCATGGAGCACAAATTTATAACCAACCATGAGCATGTCCATATCATCCTCCCTCTCTTGGAGAAAAGTCGTCCTCGACTTCACTCGGTCTACAAAATTATAGCACGAGGACACTAGAAAATAACTAGGGAAAGAAAAAGTTGAACATTTTTGTGTGGATCTCAAGTTTCCCAAATCCGTTGTTTTTCCATCATGGTTGAACAAATTATATTGATGGATTGATGGTGTGCTGAAGGATGTGCCCAATAATTTTTCTCTTATTTCATTTCGCCATTGTTTCAAGAGTTCGTATGTGCATACCTCGGGGTGCATCAAAATGGAAGATCATTTTTGTTTTACCTCATTTAGTACTTGAATGCCTTTCTGAAAATTAATCTTCACACACGCACCTTGTGTATTGGTACTCCATGTCCTCCATATATGTTCTTGGATCTCAATCTCCCATCGTTGCAAGAGAGCTGATAGGTATGCCTTTTGCACCTGCACATATTGCAAAGAAAGAGAATTTTGTGAAAGGTTAGTTCGTGAATGTTCCTCTCTCTTTTCATTTGATGGACTACTAATTTCCCATGGTGGTCGATCACTCATCTCGCTATTCTCTTGTTGAAAAATTTCAACCTCACATTTAGTGGACTCACATAACTCACTTATCCTCTCACTCTTATTGTGTGGTATATTGGGTTGTGGATCGCTTATCTCTCTAATGAGATGTGGAATGATCTCAATCTCACATTTTGTGGACTCACACAACTCATTAATCCTCTCTCCCTGAATGTGTGGTATATCTAGGTGGAGATCTTGCATTTCTCTAATCTCATGATGAACAATCTGATCCTCACATTTTGTGGACTCACTCACCTCACTTTCCTTATCATTCTTAATATATGGAATTGTGGAAAGTGGGCACTCTTCCTCACATTTGGTGGAGTCACTCAACTCATTTTTCTTTTCACTCTCAAGTGGTGGGATTTTTGAAAGTGGACACTCTTTCTCACTTTTGGTGGAGTCACTCAGCTTGCTTTTCTTATCACTCTCAAGTTGTGGGATTTTGGATTGTGGACTCTCTTCCTCACATGAAATTTGTGGCACATGTTTCCTGGATGTTGGAACAGTGGTGGTGGTTGAGATGCCAACGTTAGGAGTGAGCTTCTTAGGTGAATATGGGCTATGAATCACCGGAGCCGCTCCATCAACCACGACCATGCTTTGTGGTGGGTTGTTGTTGTGCCGATGGGTGCCACAACTTCTCCCTCGAGCATGACATCCTTGTTGCACTTCAGGAGCAGCAGTGACACGCCCACGAGAAGCAACACCATGCCCTCGAGCATGTATTCTTTGCTGCACTTCATGAGCAGTAGGGTATTGTTGGTGTCGAACCCTATCACCACCGGTTGGAGGACACTCATGAAGGATCCTCTCCATGGCTCGGAGTATGTTGTTCTCGAGTTGTTGCACATCAGCCCGGGTGGCCAAACAATTTCCTTCTCCATGATTCTTTCGACGCACACTTGGTGTAGATCCTGCCATGTTAGTAGGGCTAAACATGGAATAGGATAATTTTGTGGAATCACACAACCTCACCTCTTACTCACCAAAGTTCTTATGAGTTCACATCAGATTGTGCTTTTCCCGGATGTGTTAAAGCGATTGAAATACAGGGATCAAAGAACTAGCTTCGGTTGTTGGTGGAGCTCGGTGGGGTAAACAAAAAGGTACTTGTGCTGAAATCAAGTTGATGCAAACTAAGAAAAATATGTGGATAGATATGTTGCACCTTTGCACCAAGATTGAAAAACACACAACACACAAGCTTCTGAATATTTTTTCTACCAAGCTGAAACTTTTGGATCTTACACAACACTTTCTTTTTCTCTCTTGACTTTTTTTCTGCCACTCTTTTCTTTCTCTCTTTGATTTTTTTGCCACTTTTTTCTCTCTCTTTTTCCAGAGCACAACAACCAAATCTGAAAGCAACTATGAAGATGAACTTGGTGCAGATCTAAAAGATGAAGAACATGCAAGGTATGCAACAACAAGATCTTAGCACCAACAAGGCTTGGATTTATTTTTGGTGGGGCTTTGGACTTCTAGGACAGAAAATATAGGATGAAAAACACTCGATCTAAAGGGATGATAGCAAGATAAACTTGGATAACAGATCCTACCGTGTCAACGAAGGCTCTGATGCCAGATGATAGGTGAGAACCCGATGAACGAGTTCACGCCCGAGGGTGGCCCGATCTTCACGTCGTAGGATCGAATCGGGAGGGATAACTAGCTGCAAGCAGGCGTGATAACTAGCTTTATACCTACCAAGGTTGGATGCAACCCGTACGTTGGGATGGCTGACCGGAGCCACAAGAACTCCAACCCGCTGTCCGAATAATCGCAGAACCACAAATCGGGACTAACCCACACAAAACGGCCGGAACCGTAGAGCACGAATTAGGGGGAACCAGAGGCTCCTTCTCGCGAATCCGTATGAACTCACAAGAGCAAAAGTAGCAAGGATCTCTCGGATCTCTCTAGCAGTCTTGCTGCATAAGCTTGTAGCTGAATGGTTTGACAAAAGGTTTCCTAGAGGATGGGGGAGATGGAGTTTTATAGCAGGGACAACCCCCCTTAGCTAGGTGTGAAAATGGTTTCAAAGGTAAGCAGGTTTGCATGGCTTCCTTGTGGGAATAAGTAGTCAACTTTGGGAGTTGTTGGAGAGCTCCTCGAAAATTCGCGAAGCCTTGACAGCCTGGACACCTTCCACGAGAATGACTAGTACTTTTGACTCACAACTCCAAATGATGTGAGGTTTTTTGCATTGGAAAGATAATTTGATGTAGCTTCTGTTGATGTACTCCTATGGTCCCGTCTCTCCACCACATGGGTGTGGCACAACGAAACATCAGAGATAAAAACTGACAGCATCAGCATCAGCTTCACTTGAAACTTGTTTTTTCCAAACTTGTTCCTCCAAACCGGTTGCTTCAAGAGCTCATAGGTTGTTGGATTTCTTCCATGTGATACCTAAATTCAACCAACAATAATGGGGATGAAAGTGCAGCCATGTGTTCAAGATTGTGGTATGAACTTAAGTTTGCGTTCACCTGGCCATGTGTTTGCTTGATTCGGCTTAGTAATTCTTTTCAACTAAATTTTGCACATTTCTGAAATGTCGTGTATGGTGTACCCATGTGCTCATCAGCAGGCTTCGTCGGCGCGCTCGAGAGAGAGAGGCATGGGAGAGGAGAGAGGAAAAGAGAGGAGAGAGGGTGAGGGCACATGGGTGGGGCCAGATGAAAAGAGAGGAGAGAGGGAGGTCGGAGGCTGACGGTGGGCCAACCGCAAGAAAAAGGAATCACCGGCACGCCCAGCTGCCCCCCAGGGGGCTGGGTTTGGGGTGGGTTTGCCGGCATCAATTTTCTCCAAATCCGGCAAAAAGTGGAACTTTGGGGATGCGAGTGGGAGGATTTTTGATTGCCGGTGAGAAAAAAGTGGTCCTGGGGCCTCTTGGGGAACGGGTGGAGATGCTCTTAGAGTTTAGAAACCCTGTGCGTGCTCCCCATGTTCAATACGTAGATTTCTCATGGCCAGGTGGTTACTTTTGTGATTTATTCTTTGAACCCCTTTCTTCATATGGGACTGCCCTCACGGGGAAGACTACTATAGTCGCGGCTTAAAGCCTTCCGAGATGCCCTGTCTGACTGTTCGTTGGAGGGCTTTTTTTTTAGATCTTGGATATACTGGAGATAAGTTCACGTGGTTTCGCGGCTGATTGCGAGAGCGGCTGGATCGCGCGCTGTTGCCAATGAGGGATGGATGACGCTGCATCCATTTGCTGGATTAGTAAACTTGGAGATGGCCAAGTCGGACCGCCGACCCATCTGCCTGGATACATACTCTCTCCATTCCACAATGCAGTGTGTCTGTGTTTTTCAAGATGTAAGTTTTAATCATAAATTTAACTAACAAGACCGACTGCGGCGGGAGCAAAAATTATACCACTGAATTGGTGTGAAAATACGAATTTAGTGGTATAATTTTTGCTCCCGCCGCAGTCGGACTCGTTGATTAAATTTATGGTCAAATTTAGATCTCGGGAAGCACGGGCGCACTATATTGTGGAATGGAGGGAGTATTTAACAGGTGTTGCTGAGACAGACCAAGTACACAGCGCAAGTTCGAAGCTAGATTTTTCGATAAATGATGTTTTTATTAACTCAGAATATAACATCAAGTAGATACAAAACATAATGAGCGACACCCGGCCTCTACATAGCTAAGATGCACACAACCTTAAACGAACAGTCTAACAAAGTATATATAAAAAACGACAAGTTGGCAAAAATAGAGCCATATGAGTCCGAAACTATGCCAATGTCGACGGAGGAGGTGGACCGATCCGGAGATTATGTTGCCACCCATGTTGAGTAAAAACCTCCCTGGCCACCCGCTCCAACTGTATACACACCGCTTTCAATAGCGATTGGTACTCCGTTCGTTGTAGCGTAGACCACATACGAAGCCAATGCGTACAACAGTAAATAACCTGCATAGGGGAAGATGTTTTGCCATTAAAAACACAATCGTTTCTACATAGACAAAGTGATCATAATAAGACAGACGCTCCCACACGTATTAGCGTACTAAAAGTATTTGGTATTCCGTCAAGCTAGTGACCATATATATATTGGCAACAATTATGGACGGATACAAATTGAACGCTATTTGGATGACTGACCATATAGAACATGCAAACATGCATTGAAAGAAGAGGTGTTTAATTTTCTCGTCATAAGTACAAAAGCTATACTTCTTACTTCCTTGCCAGTTGCATTGAGCGAGGTTGTCTTTTGTTAGCACAACTCCTCTCCGAAGACACCACATGAAAATCTTAATTTTTAGTGGCATCTTTGATTTCCAGATTAGTTTATTATTATCCACGAGAATCTCTGAGTGCGAGAGTGCACAATACATATAGTCAACTGTGAAGGATCCAGATGTAGTGAGATTCCAGCGAAACACATCCCGCCCTTGTGTCAAGTTAATCGAATCCAAACGGGATAGAAGATGTTGCCATGACGCAAGGCGGAGGCCAATCAAATCCCTCCTAAATGATACATTCGACGGGGAGGAGCTGAGCACGTGCGCAAGAGTAGCATTCTTATCGCGTACAATGCGGTACAAGGCTGGATACTGTGCGTGAAGAGTGGCGTTTCCTAGCCACCTGTCCTCCCAGAAACGTATCCGGAGCCGTCCATTACCGCGAATGATCCAGAGCGGGATAGATGTTTATTTACCGCCATCAGACCAGACCAAAAATGTGAGTCACCAGGTTTCCAATATGCCTGGGACAACACTTTTTGGCCTAGATACTTATTGCACAACAGGGTTTGCCAAACACTATCCTCGGTAAGTAGCTTGCGCAACCATTTACTGAGTAAGGCGTCATTCTTGACCTGGAGGTCCTGAACACCTAAACCTCCCTGGTCTTTTGGTCGACAAATCACACTCCATTTGGTTAGCCTATACTTTTTATTTTCACTGTCTCCTTGCCAAACGAATTTGGATATGAAGTAACCCATCTTTGCAGAACCCCTTTGGGAATTTGGAAAAATGAGAGCATGTAGAGAGCCATGTTTGTGAGAACATAATTGATCAAAACTAGTCGCCCTCCAATGGAGAGCAACTTGCCTTTCCAACTACTCAACAGTTTTTCCAATCGCTCTTCAACATGTTTCCACTCCGCATTAGTGAGACACCGATAATGAGTCGGAATTCCCAAATACTTAATCGGGAATTGGCCTTGTGCACAACCGAACAAGTCAGCGTATTGTGTAGCCGCCTCCTTGGCTTCTCCGAAACAGAACAATTCACTTTTATGGAAGTTAATTTTTAGACCTGGCATTTGCTCAAAAGCTGAAAGCAATAGTTTCAGTTTTTTAGCCTTATCTAGGTCATGTTCCATAAAAAGAATTGTATCATCGGCATATTGCAAGATAGAGAGTCCCACATCCACAAGATGTGGCACTACTCCTGCAATTTGATTGTCCTGTTTGGCGCGTTTGATCGAAGTAGCCAACATGTCAGCGATAATGTTAAATAACATTGGAGACAGTGGCTCACCCTGTCGTAATCCCTTTTTTGTTTGGAAGTAATGGCCTACATCATCATTGACTTTGATAGCCACACTACCTCCAGTAACAAAATTTTGACCCACTCGCGCCATCTATCGGAGAAACCTTTCATTCTCAGGGCCTGTTGGAGAAATGACCATTTGACTTTGTCGTATGCCTTTTCAAAGTCAATTTTAAATACTAATCCACTCATGTTCTTCCAGTGCATCTCGTGAACGGTCTCGTGAAGGATTACTACTCCATCGAGTATATTTCGTCCTTGCATGAAAGCCGTTTGGGATGGCTGAACAACATGATCGACAACCGCGTTGGGCCTATTAGTCGCCACTTTGGTGAAGATTTTGAAGCTGACATTAAGGAGGCAAATTAGTCTGAACTATTGAATCCGTTCAGCCTCCTTAGTCTTTGGCAACAAAACAATCTCGCCAAAATTAATCCTGGATAGGTCTAGTTGGTCGGCATGAAAAAAACTGAACAACTCCATTAGGTCAGTCTTGATGACATCCCAGAAGTTCTGATAGAACTCCGCGGGGAGACCATCAGGGCATGGAGTTTTGTTATGTTGCATTTGAAACACCGCAGCTCGCACCTCCTCTTCAAAGAAAGGTGCTACCAGGATATCATTCTCTTCTGCCGTGACTTGTGGAATGTCATTTGTTCGGGTCTCATCAAGAGTGAAGTTCCCTTCCTTGGAGCCCCAAACAGACAATTGTAGTATTTGGTTATATAACGCTTGAGTTCAAAGCTAGATGGTTGTGCGAAGAAACTGTAGAGGAGATTGTCAAAACAGTGTGGCTTAAAGTGATGAACCGAGCCAAGCACTCCAGAAAATACGTACAGAGGAGACCCCCTCCCCTCCTGTGTCGCCCCCGCCTGCAACCGGGAGGGAAAACCTAGCGCCACCGCTGGGGCTTCCCCCTCCATCTATCCCTTCCCCCTCGCCGCCGCCAGAGGGCGCGCCCGGGTGAAGCCTGACCGGCGCTGTCGGCGGCGGGGAGATCTTGCCTCCACGCTCGGAGGGGCGGCATGGGCCGTGGCTTCCGGCTTGGATGTAGCTCTAGGCGTTGGGTGTTGCTGCGCGGCAGCGCTCCGTATTCAGTCGGCGGCAGGGTCGTGGCGCAACAGGCGACGAGCCATGCTTGATGGCAGGGTCGATGGAGGCGGGACACGCTTGGTAGGTGGTGCAGGCGGCTGCAATGGTGGCTGGCCCAGATCCACCCTATCTGGTGGTGCGGGTCATGGGCAAGAAGATCTGTGGGCGGCTGCCCCTGCCTCGGCGATGGGCTGGTGGGGGTGGCGGCATAGTGACGGTGGCTAGCTAGCGTGCTAGTCATGTTTGCGTCGGGGCCTTCCTGGTCCGGTGCATGGACGTCAACGGGCGGGGCGAGGAGGCATCTCCGGTCAGCTCCCTTGGCTGCTATTGCGGGTCGATTTGGTGTTCCTCATCGGTGGGCGTGCGTTTGCTTGTGGCCTTGCAGGGATGTGTGACAGCTGCCATGGTGGGGCGACATGGGGTGTGCTCGGTGGGGAGCTCGGTAGGAGGGATGGGTCGCCCTGATGTGGTCTGGTCACTGCTATTTGTGAGCTGCGTTGAGATTTTTCCCAAAGAGGAAGGGTGAAGCAATATAGTAGCTGTTAGTATTTCCCTCAGTGAGAACCAAGGTTATCGAACCAATAGGAGAACCACGCAAATGCCTAGTGAATAGTACCTACACACACAAGAGTAAATACTTGCACCCAATGCGGGCAAGAGGGTTGTCAATCCCCTTGAACTCGTTACTTGCAAGGATTAAATCCAGTAATGATAAATAGATAAATTGCAAAGTAAAATAAAAAGAGTAAAATTGCAGCAGGTATTTTTGGTTTTTGTAACATGATTAAGATAGACCCCGGGGGGCATACTTTTCACTAGAGTCTTCTCTCTCGAAAAAATAGCATACAGTGTGTAGACAAATTACTGTTGGGCAATTGATAGAAAAACGCATAGTTATGACGTTATTCATGGCAATGATCATGTATATAGGCATTACGTCCATGACAAGTAGACCGAGATAATTCTGCATCTACTACTATTACTCCACCAATCGACCGACTCCTGGCTGCATCTATGATATTATGTTCATGACAAACAGAGTAACGCTTTAGATGACATAATGTAGATAGAATAAAACCAAGCAATATGATTAAACCTCGTCGTTCTACCCTTAGTAGCAACAATACAATACATGCCTCGCCACCCCTTCTGTCATGAGGTGAGGACACCACAAGATTGAACCCACTACAACTCACCTCTCCCACTGAAGACAAATCAATCTAGTTGTCCAAACCAAACAGATAGATCAGAGAGAAATACAAAGCTATAATAATCATGCATAATAAAGTTCAGAAAAGACTCAGTTACTTTCAATGAATAATTTGATCATAAACCTACAATTCATCGGATCCTAACAAACACATCGCAAAAGAAGATTACATCAGAACGATCTCCGAAGGGAACATTGTATTGAAGATCAAAGAGAGAGAAGAAGCCATCTAGCTAATCACTATGGAACCGTAGGTCTGAGGCGAACTACTCACACATCATCGAAGGTGCAGCAAGGTTGATGTAGAAGCCCTCCATGACCGATTCCCCCTCCGGCAGAGTACCGGAAAAGGCCTCTAGATGGGATCGCGGACGAATAGAAGCTTACGATGGCAAAAAAATTGTTTCGGGTGGCTCTCTGGGGGTTTTGGAATATTTGAGAATTTATAGCGCTGGAATTAGGTCGGACAAAGCCACGAGGGGCCCAAAAGGCATTGATACGGCCATTTTGCATCATGTTTTCCTACTGTTATTTATAATATTTTTATGCGCAATAATGCTTTATGGAGTAATTCTAATGCCTTTTCTCTCATAATATGCAAGGTTTACACAAAGAGGGAGAATACCGTCAGCTGGAATTCTGGACCTAAAAAAGCTATGTAAGAGATACCTATTCTGCACATCTCCAAATGAGCTAAAATTTTACGGAGAATTATTTTGGAATATATAATAAATATTGGAGCAAATAACTACTAGAGGGGGCTGCCTGGTGCCCACAAGACACCAGGGCGCGCCAGGCCCCCCAAGCGCGCCCTAGTGGGTGGTGGGCAGCCCAGCCCACCTCCGGTGCCCATCTTCTGGTATATAAGGTCTTTTGACCTATAAAAAATAAGGGGAGGACTTTCGGGACGGAGCGCCGCCGTCTCAAGGCGGAACTTGGGCAGGAGCACTTTTGCCCTCCAACGGAGCAATTCCGCCGGGGGAACTTCCCTCCGGGAGGGGGAAGTCGAAGCCATCGTCATCACCAACAACCCTCTCATCTTTGGAAGGCCAATCTTCATCAACATCTTCAACAACACCATCTCATCTCAAAACCCTAGTTCATCTCTTGTGTTCAATCTTTGTACCAGAACCTCAGATTGGTACCTATGGGTGACTAGTAGTGTTGATTACATCTTGTAGTTGATTGCTATATGGTTTATTTGGTGGAAGATTATATGTTCAGATCCATTATGCTATTTAATACCCCTATGATCTTGAGCATGAATATTATTTGTGAGTAGTTACTTTTGTTCTTGAGGTCACGGGAGAAGTCATGTTGCAAGTAATCATGTGAATTTGATATTCGTTCGATATTTTGATGGTATGTATGTTGTGATTCCCTTAGGGGTGTTATGTGAACGTCGACTACATGACACTTCACCATCTTTGGGCCTAAGGGAATGCATTGTGGAGTAATTATTAGATGATGGGTTGCTAGAGTGACAGAAGCTTAAACCCTAGTTTATGCGCTATTTCGTAAGGGACTGATTTGGATCCATATGTTTAATGCTATGGTTAGATTTTATCTTAATACTTTTCTCGTAGTTGTGGATGCTTGCGAGGGGGTTAATCATAAGTGGGAGGCTTGTTCAAGTAAGAACAGCACCCAAGCACCGGTCCACCCACATATCAAATTATCAAAGTAGCGAACGTGAATCAAACCAAAATGATGAAAGTGACTAGATGAAATTCCCGTGTGTCCTCAAGAACGCTTTGCTTATTATAAGAGACCGTTTTGGCCTATCCTTTGCCACAAAAGGATTGGGCTACCTTGCTGCACTTTATTTACCATTACCGTTACTTGCCCGTTACAAATTATCTTGCTATCAAACTACCTATTACCAACAATTTCAGTGCTTGCAGAAAATACCTTGCTGAAAACCACATGTCATTTCCTTCTGCTCCTCGTTGGGTTCAACACTCTTACTTATAGAAAGGACTACGATTGATCCCCTATACTTGTGGGTCATCAGGCATCAGGGCGCTCCCTGTTGCCTTATCGTCTCCTCGCAGATCTTCTGGTCCTCTCGAAGCTTCCAGGGTTTCTTATGTCTAGAAAAAATCGTCAAAAAGTTTCATAGCATTTGGACTCCGTTTGGTATATATTTTTTGTAAAACCAAAAACAAGCAGAAAACAACAACTAGCACTAGGCACTGAGTTAATAGGTTAGTCCCCAAAAATGATATAAAATTGCATATAAAGTATCTAAGATTGATAATATAATAGCATGAAACAATAAAAAATTGTAGATAAGTTCGAGACGTATCAGTCACCTGTCGTTGGCATAGGGGTGTGCCGATCCGGATGCGTCTGCTCCTCCTTCTCCCCCTTTCCTCAACCGCGGGTGTGTTGGTGCAGGTCTGTCGATGTTCAGAGCGGAGCGTCTGCTGGTGGCTCCATCGGTCGTGGTCTGTCAGTTGGGCCAAAGTCAAGGCCTTTGGATGGTCTCGGGGTTGTCTGGTTGCAGTGCGGCGGCCCTGGCGGTGGGAGGTGCGGTGTTCGTGGGTGGAGCGCACGTCTCGGGTGCGTGCGGGCGGCCATATGGCCACACTAGTGGCACTGCTGTTGGTGGTTGATGTACAACATGGTGGTTTGGTGGAGGTGGATGAGCGTCGGGGTGCATTACCTATGTGGTTCTTTGGCCGGCCGACGGCCGTGGCATCCGTGGGCGTCTTTTCCTTCCCGAAGGCTTGGTCGCGGCTGCTCCTGTCTCCTCCAGTTTACTCCGGGTGAAAACTTGATCTTCTGGATCGGATGGTGGCGGCACTCTGGTGTCGTACCCTTCTTGGAAGCACCGTCTTGGAGTCTTTGCTACATTGCAAGTTGGCCTCACTTCTTCATGGTGGCTAGCTCATAGTGAAGGTCGCCGGCCTATCCAAGCGGTCTTATTGTTTATCTTTAGTGTGCTTTGTGGCATTAGGGTGATGTGGTGTTGTACGTTACCCTTGTATCTTGCCTTGTGTGTGTGTTCTGTGTGTCGGTGCCATGTGTTGGGTGGTTGGTTGTATGCATGATTGTTGCTTTATATATAAAGTGGGGCGAAAGCCTTTTTCGGCAAAGCGTTGAACCAAGGACTATATTCGTCAGTAGCGGTGAAGCTTGATGTTGTCCACGGTGAGCTGCACGCCTGGGACCGTAAGGTTTTAAAGGGCCCTCGGGCTCGCCTAAAGAAAGCCCAAAGGGAACTTGATGGTGTAATGCAAGCTCCCTACACAGAAGAGGTGAAACTCAAGCAGAAAGAATTATCAGTTTTCATTGAGAATTTGTTAGATAAAGATGAAATTTATTGGGCGCAGCGGGGTAGGGTGAACTAGTTACGACATGGGGATCGAAACACGTCATCCTTTAGTCACTTTGCCTTGGCTAGGAGGAGGCAAAACTTGATGAAGAAGTTGAAAGTAAATGATAATGGGTGGATTGAGGGTAATGATAACCTCAAGCCACTCATTTCAGATTATTTTGCTAACCTTTTTATCTCTGATGTGGGGGCGTTGATAACAGACTGCTATCAGCTGTTAAGCCGATAGTTATCAATGATATGAACATGTTACTAAATGTGCTGTATTTATGATAGGGGGTGCACAATGCCCTATTCCAGATTGGCGATATGAAGGCCCCAGGACCGGATGGGTTGCATGCTCTAATAATGAATAATGATGATCATCACACTTCTATTTACTTACAACTCAATACTAGAACAAAATATGACTCTATATGAATGCCTCCGGCGGTGTACTAGGATGTGCAATGATCTAGCATAACATGTATAAAAAATGATGAACGATGGCTGATGTGATCATGCAAAGCAATATGAGAATGATGATGTGTGTCATAATAAAAACGGAACGGTGCAAGTTGCATGGCAATATATCTCAAAACGGCTATGAAAATGCCATAATAGGTAGGTATGGTGGCTGTTTTGAGGAAGATATAAGGAGGCTTATGTGTGATAGAGCGTATCAGATCACGGGGTTTGGATGCACCGGCGAAGTTTGCACCACATCTCAAAGTGAGAAAGGGCAATGCGTGATACCGAAGAGGCTAGCAAATTGCGAAAATGTGAGAGTGTGCATAATCCATGGACTCAGATTAGTCATAAAGAACTCACATACTTATTGCAAAAGTTTATTAGCCCTCGAAGAAAAATACCACTACGCATTCCCCTAGGGGGATAGATTGGTAGGAAAAGACCATCGCTCGTCCCCGACCACCACTCATAAGGAAGACAATCCATAATAAATCATGCTCCAACTTCATAGCATAACCATAGACTATACGTGCATGCTTCGGGAATCACAAACATTAATACCGATATTTTTACTAAACCACAATTACTCACTAGCACAACCCACATATTACCACCTTTATATCGCAAAACTATTGCAAGGAATCAAACTTATCATATTCAGTGATCTACATGAGAGTTTTTATTATATCCCTCTTGAATACTGATGTCTACTACACAACTTGTTCTTGTAGACTCGTGTTGGGCCTCCAAGCGCAGAGTTTTGTAGGACAGTAGCAATTTTCCCTCAAGTGGATGACCTAAGGTTTATCAATCCGTGGGAGGTGTAGGATGAAGATGGTCTCTCTCAAACAACCCTGCAACCAAATAACAAAGAGTCTCTTGTGTCCCCAACACACCAAATACAATGGTAATTTGTATAGGTGCACTAGTTCGGCGAGGAGATGGTAATAAAAGCGTAGTAATGATAGTAGATATTGATTTTTGTAATAGTAACAATAAAAAACAGCAAGGTAGCAAGTAACAAAAGTGAGCACAAACGGTATTGCAATGCTTGAAAATGAGGCCTAGGGTTCGTACTTTCGCTAGTGCAATCTCTCAACAATGCTAATATAATTGGATCATATAACCATCCCTCAACGTGCGATGAAGAATCACTCCAAAGTTCCTATCTAGCGAAGAACATAAGAAGAAATTGTTTGTAGGGTACGAAACCACCTCAAAGCTATTCTTTCCGATCAATCTATCCTAGAGTTCGTACTAAAATAACACCAAGCAATTCTTTCCGATAGATCTAACCAAGAGTTCGTACTAAAATAACACCATATGATACACATCAACCAACTCTAATGTCACCTAGATACTCCAATGTCACCACGAGTATCCGTGAGTTGATTATACGATATGCATCAAACAATTTCAGATTCATAATACTCAATCCAACACAAAGAACCTCAAAGAGTGCCCCAAGATTTCTACCGGAGAAACAAAGACAAGAACGTGCATCAACCCCTATGCATAGATTACCCCAATGTCACCTCGGGAATCCGCGAGTTGAGTGCCAAAACATATATCAAGTGAATCGATATGATACCCCATTGTCACCACGGGTATACATAGCAAGACATACATAAAGTGTTCTCAAATCCATAAAAGTATTCAATCTGATAAGAACGAAATCTCAAAGGGAAAACTCAATTCACAACAAGATAGAGAGGGGAAAACACCATATGATCCGTCTATATTAACAAAGCCCGCGATACATCAAGATCGTGACATCTCAAGAACATGAGAGAGAGAGATTAGACACATAGCTACTGGTACAAACCCTCAGCCCCGAGGGTGGACTACTCCCTCCTCATCATGGTGGCCGCCGGGATGATGAAGATGGCCACCGGTGATGATTTTCCCCTCCGGCAGGGTGCCGGAGCGGGGTCTAGATTGTTTTTTCGTGGCTACAGAGGCTTGCGGCGGTGGAACTTCGGATCTAGGGTTACCCCGAGGGTTTTTGGAATATTTGGGAATTTATAGGGCGAAGAGGCGGTGCGGGAGGCCACCGAGGTGGGCACAACCCACCTGGGCGCGCCTGGGCCCCCAGGCGCGACCTAGTGGGTTGTGTTCTCCTCGGAGCTCCCCTCTGGTACTTCTTTGGCCCACCGGGTGTCTTCTGGTTCAGAAAAAATCTCCAAAAAGTTTCGGCGCGTTTGGACTCCGTTTGGTATTGATTTTCTGCGATGTAAAAAACAAGCAAAAAACAGCAACTGGCACTGGGCACTATGTCAATAGGTTAGTCCCAAAAAATGATATAAAGTTGCTATAAAATGATTGTAAAACATCCAAGAATGATAATATAACGGCATGAATACTTCATAAATTATAGATACGTTGGAGACGTATCAAATACCTATCATATTAGGACCAAATTCATAACTCGTACTAATTACCATTACTATTATGAACTCTCAAAAAGATATAAGTGAAGCATGAGAGTGCAACTATTTCTTTAAAATAAAACCACCGCCGTGCTCTAAAAAATATAAGTGAAGCACCAGAGCAACTGCCTAGCTCAAAAAATTTAAGTGGAGCACATAGAGTATTCTAACAAATTACGAATAATGTGTGTCCCTCTCAAATAGGTGTGTCAAGCAAAGATGATTGTGATAAACTAAAAACCAAACAAAGCAAAGACTCATATAATACACGACGCTCCAAGCAAAACTCATATCATGTGATGAGTAAAAATATAGCTCCAAGTAAAATTATCGGTGGTTGGTAGAAGAAAGAGGAGATCCCTTCCGGGGCATCCCCAAGCTTAGTTGCTTGGGAGTACTTGAATATTACCTTGGGGTGCCTCAGGCATCCCCAAGCTTAGGCTCTTGCCACTCCTTATTCCTTCATCCATCATGATCTCACTCAAAACTTGAAAACTTCAGCACACAAAACTCAACAAAACCTTCGTGAGATCCATTAGTATAACAAAGCAAACCACCACTTTAGGTACTTTTGTAAATCCATTCATATTTTATTATTGGATTATACCTAATGTATTCTAACTTCACCATGGCTTATACCCCTGGATACAATCCATAGATTCATCAAAACAAGCAAACAACGCAAGGAAAACAGAATCTGTCAGAAACAGAACAGTCTGTAGTAATCTAAATAATCCCTATACTTCTGTAACTCTAAAAATTCTGAAAAATTAGCAAAATGTGGAAATTTTTTATATCAATCATGTGTAAAAAATTCAGATCAAAAGCACGTTCCAGTGAATTTAAAAAGTTCTGCTACTGGGCGCAAAAGTTTCTGTTTTTTCACAGAATCAAATCAACTATCATCCAAATCATCCCAAAGGCTTTACTTGGCACAAACACTAAATTAGACACAAAAACACAACCATAACAGTAGCATAATTGTTTGCATATCAAAAAACAGTAAAATAAACAAGAAAATTAAGATAACTATTGGGTTGCCTCCCAACTAGCGCTATTGTTTTACGCCCCTAGCTAGGCGTAATGCATAGTTTCAGGTGTTGTCATCTTTCAAATTAATTCCATAGGTGGCCCTCATAATGGATTCATACGGTGGCTTAATTTTCTTTCTAGGGAAGTGTTCCATACCCTTCGTTAATATAATTTGAAATCTTATATTCCCATCTTTCATATCAATAATAGCACCTACGGTACGTAAGAATAGTCTACCAAGTATTATGGGGCAAAACGGATTGCAATCAATATCAAGAACGATGAAATCAACGAGTACATAATTCCCATTTGCAAGAATAAGAACATCATTTATTCTACCCAAAGGTTTCTTAATGGTGGAATCCGCTAAGTGCAAATTAAGAGAACATTAATCCATATTGGTAAAATCTAGCACATCACATAGAGATTTTGGTATTGTGGAAACGCTAGCACCCAAATCACATAAAGCAATGCACTCATAATTTTTAATGGTAGGTTCCCACTCATCATATAAATTTCTAGGTATTGAAACTTCTAGTTCTAGCTTTTCTTCCAAAGCTTTCATCATTGCTTCTACGATATGTTTAGTAAAAGCATTATTTTGTTCGTAGGCATCAGGTGAATTATGCATGCATTGCAACAAAGAAATACACTCAATTAAAGAACAACTATCATAATCAAAGTCCTTGAAATTTAAGGTAGTGGGCACATCACTATGTAAAGTTTTGACCTCTCCAAACCCACTTTTATAAATGTTTTCATTAAGATTATCACCCTCCGAACAATTGGGCGCCTTCTAGCTAAAGTTGACTCTTTTTCAGTCCCATTATCATCAAATTTTATATTACTAAATAAAGATTCGATATGTGTAACACCAATCATTTTAATATCTTCATCTTGATTATGATAAAAACCGGGCGGAATCGCTTTTTCTAAGAATTCTCGTGTAGCCCTTAATCTAGCAGTTCTTTCCTTACTTTCATCCATAGAGACATAAAGAGCTTTAATGGATTCATTAATATCAAGCTTGGGTGGCAAAATTTTAGATTTAAGATTTTTCACATCATGCACAATTCTATCCATGCTCCTAGACATATCATCAAGTTTACTCAATTTTTCCTCTATCGTAGTATTGAAAACCTTTTGAGCATTAATAAATTCTTTAATATTACTTTCAAGATCAGAGGGCATCCTATTATTATTATTATTATTATTATTATTATTATTATTATTATTATTATTATTATTATAAGAATTACCGTAGGAATTGCCATAATTATTAGCGGAATTTCCAGGAAACGGCCTAGGATTAAAATTGCCTCTATAAGCATTACTATTGAAATTATTTCGCGAAACAAAATTCACATCTACGGGATCATTGTTTTGATCAACCAAAGTAGACAATGGCACATCATTAGGATAAATATGAGCACTTCTACTAGCAACCATTTTCATAAGCGCATCAACTTTATTATATACTCAAAGTACTAATTTTTTAAACAGAATTCACTTTTTTACTAGTAGGAGTTCTTTTAGTATGCCATTGTGAATAATTTGCCATAATATTATCAAGCAATTTAGTAGCTTCTCCTAGCGTGATTTCCATAAAGGTACCACCCGCAGCGGAATCTAAAAGATTTCTAGAAACAAAATTCAATCCTGCATAAAAAAATTGTATGATCATCCACAAACTTAACCCATGAGTTGGGCAATTTCTTATCATCAGCTTCATCCTCTCCCAAGATTGGGAAACATGCTCATGCTCTAGTTGCTTAAAATTCATAATTTGATTTCTAAGAGAAATAATTTTCGCGGGTGGAAAATACTTGGCAATAAAAGCATGTTTACATCTATCCCAAGAATCAATACTATTATGTGGCAAAGATGAAAACCAAGTTTTAGCGCGTTCTCATAGTGAGAACGGAAATAATTTCAATTTGACAATATAATTATCCACATCTTTTTTATTTTGCATGTCACACAATTCAACGAAAGTGTTAAGATGGGATGCAACATCTTCATTAGGACTACCAGAAAATTGTTTTTTCATAACAAGATTTAACAAAGTGGCATTAATATCACAAGACTCCGCACTAGCAGCGGGAGGAGAAATCGGAGTACTAATAAAATCATTATTATTAGTATTGGAAAAATCACAAAATTTTGTATTTTCTTCAGACATCGTGACTTGGCAAACAAGAAAACAAGCAAGAAAACAAACAAGCAAGAAAAAGGCAAACGAAAAATATTTTTGTATTTTCGTGAAAACGATTTAGAAGTGGGGGAGATGAAAATGAGAGGCAAATGATAAATAAAGTAAATTCAAGGAGATGAAAGTTTATGCGTAGGTACTTGATAGATGTTGGTGATGTCTCCTCGGCAACGGCGCCAGAAATTCTTCCTACTACTTGTGAGCTGCGTTGGGATCTCCCCGAAGAGGAGAGGATGATGCAGTACAGTAGAGATAAGTATTTCCCTTGGTTAGAAACCAAGGTTATCAACCAAGTAGGAGAACCACGCAACAACTCTTTAGCAGTACCTACACACAGAATAACAAATACTTGCACCCAACGCAAACAAGGGGTTGTCAATCCCTTGGCGGTTAATTGCAAAGATTAGATCTTGTAGTGATAAATAGATAAAACAAAAATACAAAATAAAATAACAGAAATAAAATTGCAGCAAGGTATTTTTGGTTTTTTATATATGATTTAAATAGACCCGGGGCCATAGTTTTCACTAGAGGCTTCTCTCTTGAAAATAGCGTACGGTGGGTAAACAAATTACTGTTGGGAAATTGATAGAAAAGCGAATAATCATGACGATATCTAAGGCAATGGTCATGTATATAGGCATCACATCTGAGACAAGTAGACCGACTCCTGCCTGCATCTACTACTATTACTCCACACATCGACCGCTATCCCGCATGCATCTAGAGTATTAAGTTCATAAAGAACGGAGTAACGCCTTAAGCAAGATGACATGATGTAGACAAAGTAAACTCAATTAATATGAATAAACCCATCTTTTTATCCTTAATGGCAATGATACAAATATGTTTCATGTCCCTTTCTGTCACTGGGATTGAGCACCGCAAGATCGAACCCATCACAAAGCACCTCTCCCATTGCAAGAAAAATCAATCTAGTTGGCCAAACCAAATCAATAGATCAGAGAGAAATACAAAGCTATAATAATCATGCACAAAATAGTTCAGAGAAGACTCGAATAATATTCATAGATAATATGATCATTTACTCACAATTCATCGGATCCCAACAAACACACCGCAAAAAGTGATTACATCGAATAGATCTCCAAGAACATCGAGGAGAACATTGTATTGAAGATCAAAGAGAGAGAAGAAGCCATCTAGCTACTAGCTATGGACCCGTAGGTCTGTGGTAAACTACTCACACATCATCGGAGAGGCATCAAGGTTGATGTAGAGTCCCTCCGTGGTTGAATCCTCCTCCGACAGAGTGCCAGAAAAGGCCCAAATGGGATCTCTCGAGAACAGGAACTTGCGGCGGCGGAAAAAGGCTTTTGGCTGGCTCTTTGTTGGTTTCCCGATTTTAGAGAATTTATAGAGGTGGAATTAGGTCAAAAGGCTAAACATGGGCCCCGCAAGCCACCAGGGCACGCCCACCCCTGGGCGCGCCGTGGTACCTTGTGGGCTACTCCTTCATCTTCTGGTCTCCTCCCGAACCTTCCAGGGTCTCTTTTGTCCAGAAAAAAATCTCTAAAAAGTTTCGTGGCAATTGGATTTCGTTTGGTACTGATATTTCGGAAAACCAAAAACAAGCAAAAAAAAACAGCAACTGGCACTAGGACTAGGTTAATAGGTTAGTCCCAAAGAATGATATATAGTTGCATAATAAACATCCAAGATTGATACTATAATAGCATGGAACAATCAAAAATTATAGATACGTTGGAGACGTATCATTCCCCGAGGATTTTCTCGTGCTCTACCAGGATGGAGCCGTCCGCGATCGAATGGTGCGTGAAGGCCGTGCATTCTCCCCTGGTTCGAGCTCACTCTTCGGCCATGGATTCGGCAGGCACAGGCCACGGCAGCTCCCCTCCCCTACCTCGTCCCGATTTTGCTGCGGGGGGTGCCGGCGCATGGTTGGTGCCAAAGGACAGTGAGCGTGATCCTACGTGGCCTTGGCTATATTGTTAGGATGGATGACAGTACTGCGTGCTGGCTGGACATGGCGGACTTCCGCGTCTGGCTGCGCATGGACCGGCCTTGGCCAATCCCGCGCCACTGCCTGCTCTTCATCAATGAACCAAGGTGCACACTATGGGTAGAGGCGGAGGGCCAGCGGACGTCGGTCGGCCGGCGGACGAGCACCTTATGGTAACCCATTGATATTACGGTCCTTGCTGAACCGACATTTGTGGATGACAGCGCTACTGGAGGGCATGATGACCCACAAGTATAGGGGATCAATCATAGTCCTTTCGATAAGTAAGAGTGTCGAACCCAACGAGGAGCAGAAGGAAATGACAAGTGGTTTTCAGCAAGGTATTCTCTGCAAGCACTAAAATTATAAATAACGAGTAGTTTGATAGCAAGATAATTTGTAATGAGCAAGTGACGGTAACGGTAACAAAAGTGCAGCAAGGTAGCCCAATCCTTTTGAGGCAAAGGACAGGCCAAAACGGTCTCTTATAATAAGCAAAGCGTTCTTGAGGGTACACGGGAATTTTATCTAGTCACTTTCATCATGTTGGATTGATTTGTGTTCGCTACTTTGATAATTTGATATGTGGGTGGACCGGTGCTTAGGTGTTGTTCTTACTTGAAGAAACCTCCTACTTATTATTAACCCCCTCGCAAGCATCCGCAACTACGAGAAAAGTATTAAGATAAAATCTAACCATAGCATTAAACTTTTGGATCCAAATCGGTCCCTTACAAAGTAGCGCATAAACTAGGGTTTAAGCTTCTGTCACTCTCGCAACCCATCATCTAATAACTACTCCACAATGCATTCCCTTAGGCCCTAATAAGGTGAAGTGCCATGTAGTCGACGTTCACATGACACCACTAAGGGAATCACAACATACATATCATCAAAATATCGAATACATATCAAGTTCACATGATTACTTGCAACATGACTTCTCCCGTGACCTCAAGAACAAAAGTAACTACTCACAAATGATAATCATGCTCAAGATCAGAGGGGTATTGAATAACATAATGGATCTAAACATATAATCTTCCACCAAATAAACCATATAGTAATCAACTACATGATGTAATCAACACTACTAGTCACCCACAAGCATCAATCTAAGGTTCCGGTACAAAGATTGAACACAAGAGATGAACTAGGGTTTCAGAGGAGATGGTGTTGTTGAAGATGTTGATGGAGATGGCCCTCCCAAAGATGGGAGAGTTGTTGGTGATGATGATGACGATGATTTCACCCTCCGGGAGGGAAGTTCCCCCGGCGGAATCACTCCGCCGGAGGGCAAAAGTGCTCCTGCCCAAGTTCCGCCTTGAGATGGCGGCGCTTTGTCCCGAAAGTCCTCCCCTCATTTTTCTAGGTCAAAATGACTTATATACCAGAAGATGGGCACCGGAGGTGGGCACAACCCACCAGGGCGCGCCTGGGGGCCCTGGCGCGCCCAGGTGGGTTGTGCCCACCTGGTGGGCCCCCTCTGGTAGTTATTTACTCTAATAATTCTTATATATTCCATAAAAAATCTCCGTGAAGTTTCAGCTTATTTGGAGTTGTGCAGAATAGGTAGCTCTGACATGCTTTTTCAGGTCCAGAATTCCAGCTGCCGGTATTCTCCTTCTTTGTGTAATCCTTGCAAATTATGAGAGAAAAGGCATTAGAATTACTCCATAAAGCATTATTATGCATAAAAACATTATAAATAATAGTAGGAAAACATGATGCAAAATGGACGTATCAACTCCCCCAAGCTTAGACCTCGCTTGTCCTCAAGCGAAAACCGAAATCGAAAACATGTCCACATGCTTAGAGAGAGAGGTGTCGATAAAAACAAAATACGGACATAGAAGCATCATGTATATTATTATAACAGCAACAAACTTTAACATAAAACTTTTATCATAGAACTTTTATCATATAACTTCTCATGAACAAGTAACAATTCATCACAACATTGAAGTATAAAGCATAAACCTTATTGAAAACCAACAAACTATGTTCTCAGTCAACTTTGCAACTTCAATTCATCATATTTTTAGGAAGGGTCACGTGTCAGAGCCTTTAGGCAAGTCCACATACTCAACCATCATTTAATCTTCTATGATTGCTAACACTCACAGCGTATCCATGAACAAAAAGTTTCAACCAGACACATAGAAAGATAGGGGCTTATAGTTTCGCCACCCAACATATTCACCTCAACGGTGATGTCAACAATAATAACTCATGCCTACTCATATCCAACTGGATATATGTGCCTAGATCTTTCCTCACCACATGATGCTTGCCAAAGGAGAAAAATAAAAAGGAATAGGGAAGAAAACTTTGACTCTGCATAAAAGTAAAAGATAGGCCCTTCGCAGAGGGAAGCAGAGGTTGCCATGCGCTTATTTGTTTGTATGCCAAATCTCTTAATGCAAAAGAACGTCATGTTATATTGCCCCTTATGATAGCAACCTTTATTATGCAGTCTGTCGCTTTTATTCTTTGCCATCACAAGTTCGTACAACGCTCAATTTTTTCTTACACTAAATGATCCAACACATTTAGAAGCAATTTTTATTGCCTTATTGCACCGATGACAACTTACTTGAAGGATCTTACTCAATCCATATGTAGGTGTGGTGGACTCTCGAAAATAGATTTGGGTTAAGGGTTTTTGGATGCACAAGTAGTATCTCTACTTAGTGCGGAATTTTTGGCTAGAAAAGATATTGAGCAAGCACCACATGTTAAAGGATCTATGAAAATATAACTTCTATGTGAATATGAACAAACATAAATCATTACGTTGTCTTCCTTGTCCAGCATCAACTATTTTGACACAAAATATTTAATGGGGGCTCATAATCATAAAAGATGTCCAAGATAGTGTATTTGCATGTGAATCTTCTCTTCCCTTATTAATTCTTTCATGAGTTGCATCATTGACCAATGCTATGTTTGTCAATCTCCAACAAATTTTACCACTTACACTTTTCCTTATGTGATGTCATTACTTACCATAAGATTAGCATATGATCTTTTCATTTATTTATTTTCCTTTCTTTTTATTGAAACTTAAAGTAAAGAAAGCAAAATTTGAACTAATCTTTATTATATCTCGAACATGATTACATAGATAGATCACTAAGCAAACACTCAAAAACAAAGGATCAAACTAAACTCTTATTCAACTAAATCAAAAGATAACTAAGGATCAAACTAAAAATAGATAAAAGCAAAGATAGTGGTGGTGATACGATACCGGGGCACCTCCCCCAAGCTTGGCACAAGCCAAGGGGAGTGCCCATACCATGAACTCAAGTCTCCTTTGGTGATGATGAAGGTGGTGGTGGTGAATAAGTAGTCACGATCTTATCCTTCAAGCTCAAAAGATACTCCAATCTTCGGATGATGCTCCGAAGGGCAATGATATGCTCTTGCAACAAAATATTTTCACGGGTGAGATATTTGTTTTGAACACGAACAGTTTCAATGATCCTAAAGGCTTCAATCTCAATGGGAGTGAGATGTTCATAGTATGGTTGAAGGATATCTTCTTCCTCTTCCTCCGCAGGCAAGGCTTGCCCTACAGCTGGAGCTTGATTTCCCACAGCTTCCTTGCTCTTGTCCTCCTTGCAGGTTTCTTTTGGTTCTTCTCTCTTCAATTCCATCTTCATCAACCAAGCATCCTATTCTACGTTGTTAGAGGGAGAGGAAGACATGATGCCTAGCTTGACAGCTCTGACAGAAAACAGCAAGAAACAAGAACAGAAGATTTCTCCGCGATACGGTGGTTGATAGATTCGGGGGGTATATAAAGATATTTTATCTTGGGAATAAAGCAAACGGAAGAAAAACGGAGTCCGGAAGGTACCTGAGGTGGGCACAACCCACATGGGCGCGCCAAGGGGCCCTGGCGCGCCCTGGTGTCTTGTGCCCACCAGGGTTGCCTTCCTGGTTGTTTCTTATTTTCCTAATTTTTAATATATTCCAAAACTGACAAAAAATATTTTTGCGGATTTTTCGGAGTCCGTTTACTTACCGTATCACGTACCTCCTCTTTTTCGGTTATTCAGGAGTGTTCCGGAAGGTTTCTTTTATGTGTTCCTCCGGTGTCATGGTTTGGATAATGTTGCTTTCAACGTTAATAGGCGTACCTGAGATGTAGTGTTTAATCCTTTGACCATTGACCACCTTCGGGTTGGTACCTTCGGCATTATTTATTTTGATGGCTCCAGAGTGATAAACCTCTTCGATAACATACGGTCCTTCCCATTTGGAGAGAAGTTTTCCTGCAAAGAATCTGAAACGAGAGTTGTACAAAAGAACATATTCTCCTACTTTGAATTCCCGCTTTTGGATTCTTTTATCATGCCATCTTTTAACATTTTCCTTAAACAGTTTGGCATTTTCATAGGCTTGGGTTCTGCATTCATCTAATGAGCTAATATCAAATAACCTCTTTTCACAGGCAAGTTTGAAATCGTAGTTGAGTTCTTTAATTGCCCAATATGCTTTATGTTCTAACTCAAGAGGCAAATGACAAGATTTTCCATAAACCATTTTATACGGAGACATACCCATGGGATTTTTATAAGTTGTTCTATAAGCCCAAAGTGCATCATCCAATTTCTTAGACCAATTCTTTCGGGACCTATTAACAGTTTTCTGTAATATTAATTTTATTTCCCTATTACTAAGTTCAACTTGACCACTAGATTGAGGGTGATGCAATTCCATGGTTAACATCATATTTAGCAAGCATTTTCCGGAAAGCACCATGAATAAAGTGTGAACCACCATTGGTCATTAAATATCTAGGGACTCCAAACCTTGGGAAAATAACTTCTTTAAGCATTTTAATGGAGGTGTTGTGATCAACACTGCTGGTTGGAATAGCTTCTACCCACTTAGTGACATAATCAACAACAACCAAAATATGAGTATACTCATTAGAGGAAGGAAAAGGTCCTATATAATAAAAAACCCAAACATCAAATGGTTCAACAGCAAGTGAATAATTCATAGGCATTTCCTGACGCTTACCAATATTACCAATTCTTTGACATTCATCACAAGATAAAACAAACTTACGGGCATCCTTGAAGAGAGTAGGCCAATAAAAACCAGATTGCAATACCTAGTGAGCAGTTCTATCTCCCGCATGATGCCCTGCATAAGCTTCGGAGTGACATTTCCGTAGGATTTGTCCCTATTCATGCTCAGGTACACAACGTCTAATAATACCATCTACTCCTTCTTTATAAAGATGTGGGTCATCCCAAAAGTAATGTCTTAAATCATAGAAGAATTTTTTCTTTTGTTGGTATGTGAAACTAGGTGGTATATATTTAGCAATAATATAATTGGCATAGTCAGCATGCCAAGGAGTGTTATGAGAAACATTTATTGCAGCTAGTTGTTTATCAGGAAAGCTATTATTAATAGGTTGTGGGTCATCAAGGATATTCTCTAACCTAGACAAGTTATCAGCTACGGGGTTCTCAGCTCCTTTTCTATCAGTTATATGTAAATCAGATTCTTGTAGCAAGAGAACCCACCTAATGAGTCTAGGTTTAGCATCTTTCTTTTCCATAAGATATTTAATAGCAGCATGATCAATGTGAACGGTAACTTTAGAATCAACAATGTAAGATCTGAATTTGTCACAAGCAAACACAACCGCTAAAAATTCTTTTCTGGCGCCATTGCCGGGGAAAACATGATGCAAAATGGACGTATCGCTCCTCGTTGGGTTCGACACTCTTACTTATCGAAAGGACTACGATTGATCCCCTATACTTGTGGGTCATCAAGGCTCTTTTTTGGTGCCGTTGCCGGGGAGTGAAGCACTCTTGGTAAGTGGAAATCGGTAAGGAAAAATTATTACTATGTGCTGAAATTTATTATCACTTGCTACTATGGAGAACAATCCTTTGAGGGGTTTGTTCGGGGTATCTTCACCTCGACCGGAACCACAATTAGTTGCCCCTCAACCTACTGCACCTACTAAAAATATTGGTTATGAAATTCCTTCGGGTATGATAGAACAACTGCTAGCTAATCCTTATGCAGGAGATGGAACCGAACATCCTGATATGCACTTGATATATGTGGATGAAATTTGTGGATTATTTAAGCTTGCAGGTTTACCCGAAGATGAAGCTAAGAAGAAGGTTTTTTCTTTATCTTTGAAGGGAAAAGCATTGTCATGGTATAGGCTATGTGATGATATTGGATCTTGGAATTGGAATCGATTGAAATTGGAATTTCACCAAAAAATTTATCCTATGCATCTAGTTCATCGTGATCGGAATTATATATATAATTTTTGGCCTCGTGAAGGAGAAAGTATCACTCTAGCTTGGGGGAGGCTTAAGTCAATGTTATATTCATGCCCCAATCATGAGCTCTCAAGAGAAATTATTATTCAGAATTTTTATGCTCGGCTTTCTCGTGATGATCAATCCATGCTCGATACTTCTTGTACTGGTTCTTTTATGAAGAAGACTATTGAATTCAGGTGGGATCTTTTAGAAAGAATTAAACGCAACTCTGAAGATTGGGAACTCGACGAAGGTAAAGAGTCAGGTATTAAGCTTGAGTTTGATTGTGTTAAATCTTTTATGAATACCGATGCTTTTCAAAAGTTTAGCACTAAATATGGACTTGACTTTGAGATAGTAGCCTCTTTCTGTGAATCATTTGCTACTCATGTTGATCTCCCTAAGGAGAAGTGGTTTAAATATCACCCACCTATTAAGGAAGAAATTAAAGAACCGGACATAGCTAAAGATGAAACTATCATTTACAATGTTGACCCAGTTGTTCCTTCTGCCTATATTGAAAAACCACCTTTCCCTGTTAGGATAAAGGAACATGCTAAGGTCTCAACTGTGGTCAATAAAAGTTATATTAGAGCACCTAAACCTGTTGAACAAAACTAGGTAGAACCTAGTGTTGCTATGGTTAAAGATCTCCTGGTAGAAAACATAGATGGGCATGTTATTTACTTCTGTGATGAAGCTGCTAGAATTGCCAAACCCGATGAAAAAGATAAACATAGACCGGTTGTTGGCATGCCTGTTGTCTCAGTTAAAATAGGAGATCACTGTTATCATGGTTTATGTGACTTAGGTGCTAGCGTGAGTGCTATTCCCTTTACCTTATATCAAGAAATTATGAATGACATAGCACCCGCTGAAATAGAAAACATAGATGTTACTATTAAACTGGCTAATAGAGACACCATCACACCACTTGGGATTGTTAGAGATGTTGAAGTCTTGTGTGGGAAAATAAAATATCCTAATGATTTTCTAGTTCTTGGCTCCCCACAAGATGACTTTTGTCCCATTATCTTTGGTAGACCTTTCTTGAACACCGTTAATGCTAAAATAGATGCGAGAAACAAATCGTCGGTGTTAGTTTTGGTGATGAATCTCATGAATTTAATTTTTGTAAGTTTAGTAGAAAACATCATAAGAAAGAATTGCCTAGTAAGGATGAAATAATTGGTCTTGCTTCTATTGTTGTGCCTCCTACTGATCCACTAGAACAGTATTTGCTAGACCATGAAAATGATATGCATATGCATGAAAGAAATGAAATAGATAAAAATTTCTTTGAACAACGACCTCTGCTTAAACACAATTTGCCTGTTGAAACTCTAGGAGGTCCTCCTCCACCTAAGGGTGATCCAGTGTTTGAATTAAAACAATTGCCAGACACTTTGAAATATGCTTATCTTGATGAGAAAAAGATATATCCTGTTATTATTAGCGCTAACCTTTCAAAACATGAAGAAGAAAGATTATTGAAAATTCTGAAGAAGCACCGTGCTGCTATTGGATACACTCTTGATGATCTTAAGGGCATTAGCCCCACTCTCTGTCAGCAGAAGATCAATATGGAACCTGATGCTAAACCCGTCGTTGATGATCAACGATGTTTGAATCCTAAGATGAAAGAAGTGGTACGAACTAAAATATTAAAGCTTCTGGAAGCAGGTATAATCTATCCCATAGCTGATAGTAGATGGGTAAGTCCCGTTCATTGTGTCCCTAAGAAAGGAGGTATTACCGTTGTTCCAAATGATAAAAATGAACTTATTCCACAAAGAATTGTTACTGGCTATAGGATGGTAATTGATTTCAGAAAATTAAACAAAGCAACTAGAAAAGATTATTACCCCTTGCCTTTTATTGATCAAATGCTAGAAAGACTATCTAAGCACACACACTTTTGTTAGCAAGGTATTCTCTGCAAGCATTGAAATTATAAGTAACGAATAGTTTGATAGCAAGATAATTTGTAATGAGCAAGTAACGGTAACGGTAACAAAAGTGCAGCAAGGTAGCCCAATCGTTTTGAGGCAAAGGACAGGCCAAAACGGTCTCTTATAATAAGCAAAGCGTTCTTGAGGGTACACGGGAATTTCATCTAGTCACTTTCATCATGTTGGATTGATTTGTGTTTGCTACTTTGATAATTTGATATGTGGGTGGACTGGTGCTTAGGTGCTGTTCTTACTTGAAAAAACCTCCTACTTATGATTAACCCCCTCGCAAGCATTCGCAACTACGAGAAAAGTATTAAGATAAAATCTAACCATAGCATTGAACTTTTGGATCCAAATCAGTCTCTTACAAAGTAGCGCATAAACTAGGGTTTAAGCTTCTGTCACTCTCGCAACCCATCATCTAATAACTACTCCACAATGCATTCCCTTAGGCCCTAATAAGGTGAAGTGCCATGTAGTCGATGTTCACATGACACCACTAAGGGAATCACAACATACATATCATCAAAATATCGAACACATATCAAGTTCACATGATTACTTGCAACATGACTTCTCCCGTGACCTCAAGAACAAAAGTAACTACTCACAAATGATAATCATGCTCAAGATCATAGGGGTATTGAATAACATAATGGATCTGAACATATAATCTTCCACCAAATAAACCATATAGTAATCAACTACACAATGTAATCAACACTACTAGTCACCCACAAGCACCAATCTAAGGTTCTGGTACAAAGATTGAACACAAGAGATGAACTAGGGTTTGAGAGGAGATGGTGCTATTGAAGATGTTGATGGAGATGGCCCTCCCAAAGATGGGAGAGTTGTTGGTGATGATGATGACGATGATTTCCCCCTCCGGGAGGGAAGTTCCCCCGGCAGAATCGCTCCGCCGGAGGGCAAAAGTGCTCCTGCCCAAGTTCCGCCTTGAGACGGCGGCGCTTCGTCCGGAAAGTCCTCCCCTCATTTTTTCTAGGTCAAAATGACTTATATACCAGAAGATGGGCACCGGAGGTGGGCCGAGGAGGGCACAACCCACCAGGGCGCGCCTGGGGGCCCTGGCACGCCTAGGTGGGTTGTGCCCACCTGGTGGGGCCCCTCTGGTAGTTATTTGCTCCAATAATTCTTATATATTCCATAAAAAATCTACGTGAAGTTTCAGCTTATTTGGAGTTATGCAGAATAGGTAGCTCTGACATGCTTTTTCAGGTCCAGAATTCCAGTTGCCTGTATTCTCCCTCTTTGTGTAATCCTTGCAAATTATGAGAGAAAAGGCATTAGAATTACTCCATAAAGCATTATTATGCATAAAAACATTATAAATAACAGTAGGAAAACATGATGCAAAATGGACGTATCAGGGCGTCAACCGCCGCCACCACCCTCGCGCCCCTTGGGTGATGATGATCACGCGCCTGGGCCTAGAGGGGAGAGGGCATGGAGGGCTGACGGTCGAACCAATGGTGGTTCCGGTGGACACTCGGCCAGCACGGTCGGGGCGTCGACGGCGGCGCCACCGCCAGCCAGGCACGGGGGGATTCAAACCGCTTTGGATTTGGTCGGGGCGATGGTCAGCAGCAGTTGTGTGGATGTCGTCACAGGCTCACTTTCGGGTAGTTCGGCGGGCCCAGGTGGTGCAGATGCAATGGTGGCACCTGGTGGGGTACTGCGCCCGAGGACGCAGACATCACTAGCAGTTCCCGTTGGCTCCCCAGCCTCGGTGCAGCTGCCCAGATGGCGAGTGGTGGATAGGACAGAAGAGGAGAACAGGGCTTCGGATCCGGTGCCCGTTGGGGTTCCACATGCGGGTGTATCCGTCCAAATCGAATCGTATCAAATCTCTTTCTAGGGACCGACAGTGGTGGACCAGGACCAGAACTGCTTTTCTGAGGATTCGTTGTCGGGTGTGGACCTGCTGTTCCAGGACAAGGATCATGGGTGGTGCATGGAGAACATGCATGAGTTGGTGTACGCCTGGGCCACCTTCCAGGTTAGCCTATCAGAGGGGAGTTGCACCCATGCAACATGCACGCCACCGCATGAAGTGGAGATGGCACCAACGGTGGGTGCAACCGCGCAAGAATCAATACAGGAGCCGTGTACGCCAGCGCGGCCCAATCTGGGAGGCTCCTTACAGGTTTGCGTGGAGGCTCTGTGTGCAAAAATTTGCAAGTCACTATCCCCGGTTCTACCACTGCCGGCAAACCGCGTAGGAAAGAAGCCAAGCCACAACCCGAGGAAGAAAAGGAGGATTGACATAACACCTAGGAGAGGTGCTCGTCTTGAGAAGAATGGCTCTACTAAACCATAGCAGGTGCTCATAAGGAAGCTATGACTAGCACATGAGGGCGAGGTCATTTCGGAGGAGGCCCTCCAGATGTACGTTGATCTATTCTCACGCCCGCTATCAGATGCACACAACGCGGCTGTGTTGGCTCTCTTTGGCCGGGAGTCACCAGCAGTGCCCCTCCAGGGGATGTTGGTCGAAGGGACAGCAGCGTAGGTGCCATGCCGGCTGCTTTGTTAGGACGTCACAATGAATATGCAACCTTTGTAGATGATCATGTTGAACATTCACGGACTTAACGCTCCCGCGAGGAGGAATGCGGTTTTCGAGGTGGTTACTATGGCTAGCCCGGCCATTCTGTGTCTAGGGAGCCAAAATGCAAGATGTATCTATCACTGTTGTACGACAGTGCCTTGGTAATAAATTTGAGAATTTTTTTTATTTGCCGGCAGTGGGGACACATGGGGGGATCTTGATAGCTTGGGACGCCACGATCACCCAACTATCAAGCCCGCACTTTACAAACCATGCGCTTACGGTGCTTGTCAAGTGCCCGGAGGACGAACAACCATGGTAGCTCACTTGTGTGTATGGGACATAGGAGGAGAGTGACAAAGTGGAGTTTATGCATGATTTGGTGGATATTCGGGACCTGCACGTGGGGCCATGGCTTGTTGCAAGGGATTTCAACCTCCTTGCTAAGCAGGAAGACAAAAACAATGCGCTAGTTAATAGAAGGATGTTAGGAAGATTCCACACGAAACTCAACTTACTAGAGCTAATAGAGCTATACTTAAACGGAAGACGCTACACGTGGTCCATCGAAATGCAGAATGCAACCTTGGAAAAGATTGATCATGTCTTCGTTTCTAATGAGTGGGATGAGGCATACCCCTCTTGCTTCCTTTCGGTCCTAGGCAGTGCGGTCTTGGACCACTGTCCGTTGATGCTGGACTTTGATATGTCTCCAACGTATCTATAATTTTTTATTGTTCCATGCTATTATATTATCTATTTTGGATGTTTTATCTGCATTAATATGCTATTTTATATTATTTTTGGGACTAACTTATTAATCTAGAGCCCAGTGCCAGTTTCTGTTTTTCCTTGTTTTTGAGTTTCGCAGAAAAGGAATATCAAACGGAGTCCAAACGGAATAAAACTTTACGATGATTTTTCTTGGACCAGAAGACACCTACGAGAATTGGAGTTGAAGTCAGAAGACCCACGAGGCGACGACAAGCCGTAGGGGCGCGCCCTAGGGGGGCGCCCCCCTGGCTTGTGGCCCCCTTGGGAGTCCACCGACCTACTTCTTCGTCCTATATATTCACAGATATTCCAAAACCCTAGGAGAGAGCCATGAAAATACTTTTCCACCGCCGCAACCTTCTGTTCCCGTGAGATCCCATCTTGGGGCCTTTTTTGGTGATCTGCCGGAGGGGGATTCGATCACGGAGGGCATCTACAGACACCCTATTGCCTCTCTGATGAAGCGTGAGTAGTTTACCTCAGACCTACGGGTCCATAGCTAGTAGCTAGATGGCTTCTTCTCTCTCTTTGATTCTCAATACCATGTTCTCCTCGATGTTCTTGGAGATCTGTCTGATGTAATATTCTTTTGCGGTGTGTTTGTCGAGATCCGATGAATTATGGATTTATGATCAAATTATCTATGAATATTATTTGAATCTTCTCTGAATTCTTATATGCATGATTTGATATCTTTGTATTTCTCTTCGAATTATCTGTTTGGTTTGGCCAACTAGATTGGTATTTCTTGCAATGGGAGAGGTGCTTAGTTTTGGGTTCAATCTTGCGGTGTCCTCACCCAGTGACATAGTAGGGGTAGCAAGGCACGCATTGTATTGTTTCCATCAAGGATAAAAAGATGGGGTTTTCATCATATTGCTTGAGTTTATCCCTCTACATCATGTCATCTTACTTAAGGCGTTACTCCGTTCTTTATGAACTTAATACTCTAGATGCATGCTGGATAGCGGTCGATGTGTGGAGTAATAGTAGTAGATGCAGAATCGTTTTGGTCTACTTGACACGGACGTGATGCCTATATGCATAATCATTGCCTTGGATATCGTCATAACTTTGCGCTTTTCTATCAATTGCTCGACAGTAATTTGTTCAGCCACCGTATTATTTGCCTTCAAGAGACAAGCCTCTAGTGAAACCTATGGCCCCCGGGTCTATTTTCCATCATATATTTTCAGATATATATATCAAAAATACCAAAAATACCTCGCTGCAATTTATTTACTTTTATATTGTTTTATGTTTTGGCAATCTTATATACCTATCTCTATCAGATCTCACCTTTGCAATTGATCGTGAAGGGATTGACAACCCCTTTATCGCGTTGGGTCCAAGTGTTTGATTGTTTGTGCAGGTGCATAGATTGGGGACTTGCTTGTACCTCCTACTGGATTGATACCTTGGTTCTCTAACTGAGGGAAATACTTATCTCTACTTTGCTGCATCACCCTTTCCTCTTCAAGGGAAAAACCAACGCAAGCTCAAGAAGTAGTAGACTTAAATGTGGATATTAGCATGAGGAAGAGATTCAAGTTTGAATCATTTTGGTGTAGAGCCGAGGGGTTTATGGATGCAGTCCAAATGGCGTGGACCTCGACGTCGGCGGCCTCCAATGACTATCTCACATTACATAACAAGCTGAGAGCCATGATATGTCTCTGTCGTATCTACTTTTCCAAACACTTTTGCACTTGTTTTGGACTCTAATTTGCATTATTTGAATGAAACTAATCCAGATTGACGCTGTTTTCAGCAAAATTGCCATGGTGTTGTTTTTGTGCAGAAATCAGAATTCTCGGATTGATCTGAAAATTGACAGAGAATTTTTATGGAATATATGAAAAATACTGGCGGAAAGATATACCAGAGGGGGCCACCCAGGAGCCACAAGCTCAGGCGGCGCGCCCTATGAGCTTGTGGGCCCCCTAGACCTCCGTCAACCCTAACTCCAACTCCATATATACCTATTCGCCAAGAAAAAAATCAGAGAGAAGGATTCATCGTGTTTTACGATACGGAGCCGCCGCCACCTCCTGTTCTTCATCGGGAGGGCTGATCTGGAGTCTGTTCTAGGCTTCGGAGAGGGGGATTCAACGCCGTCGTCATCGTCAACCTTCATCATCAATTTCATGATGCTCACCACTGGGAGTGAGTAATTCCTTCGTAGGCTTGTTGGACGGTGATGGGTTGGATGAGATTTATCATGTAATCGAGTTAGTTTTGTTAGGTTTGATCCCTAGTATCCACTATGTTCTGAGATTGATGTTGCTATGACTTTGCTACGGTTAATGCTTGTCACTAGGGCCCGAGTGCCATGATTTCAGATCTGAACCTATTATGTTTTCATGAATATATGTGTCTTCTTGATCCTGTCTTGCAAGTTATATGCACCTATTACGTGTTATGATCCGCATACTCCAATGTGACAATAATTGGGATTCTTTCTGGTGATTACCGTAGTTTGAGGAGTTCATGTATTCACTACGTGCTAATGCTTTGTTCCTGTTCTCTATTAAAAGGAGGCCTTAATATCCCTTAGTTTCCTTATGGACCCCGCTACCATGGGAGGGTAGGACAAAAGATGTCATGCAAGTTCTTTCCAATAAGCACATATGACTATATATGGAATACATGCCCACATTACATTGATGAATTGGAGCTAGTTCTGTGTCGCTCTAGGTTATAACTGTTGCACGATGAATGCCATCCAAGCAATTATCCATCACTGATCCAATGCCTACGCTTTTCATATATTGATCTTTGCTAAGTTACTTTTGCCGTTGTTGCTGTTACAATCAGTACAAAATTGTTAATGTTACTATTGCTATGGTTACCGTTACTATCATATTACTTTGCTACTGATCACCTTGCTGCCGATATTAAGTCTTTTAGGTGTGGTTGAATTGACAACTCGACTGCTAATACTTGCGAATTTTTTTTGGCTCCTCTTATGTCGAGTCAATAAATTTGGGTTGAATATTCTACCCACGAAAACTGTTGCGATCCCCTATACTTGTGGGTTATCAAGACCTTTTTCTGGCGCTGTTGCCGGGGAGCATAG
This sequence comes from Thinopyrum elongatum, assembly GCA_011799875.1. Classification (NCBI taxonomy): domain Eukaryota; kingdom Viridiplantae; phylum Streptophyta; class Magnoliopsida; order Poales; family Poaceae; genus Thinopyrum; species Thinopyrum elongatum. Next base: position 289,917,159 of record CM022301.1, read on the forward strand.
TTCTATTTGCTGAGTCACTTGGGATTTATATCTGTTGATCACTATGAAGAATCTTAAGGATGATAGAACCAAGATCGTTCCCTCTAAGTTGAGGGGAGGTAAGGAACTGTTATCTAGCTCTGCACTTGATTCACCTTCTGTTTTGAGTAAACCTGCAACACCACCACCTCCTATTAACCCTGATATGTCGCAAGTAATTGATGATGCCACTTCCGCTATGAATGTTACTATTAATGATGCTATTACTTTGCTTGATGATAAAGTGCCACTAGGTGAATTTCTTGATGAACAACTTGCTAGAGCTAAAGAAATTGAGAATGCTGAAACTGATGAAATTATTGAAACTGAAAATTTTGAAACACCTATTAGACCTAGCTCTCCTAGATATGAATTGCCTGAGATACCCGAGGGTTATGTTATGGATGGAGAGGTAGCTAGGGATTTTCTTGCTTGTAAGGATAGAGATGATCTGAAGGAATTACTATGCAAGTTGAAAGAAAAATCTTTGAATGCTAGAATGAAATATGATCCTAGTTTGCTACTTCACCTAGCTTTATTACTGATAAGGATTATGAATTCTCGGTCGACCCTGAGTTAATTACTTTGGTTAAATCCAATCCTTTCCATGGTTATGAATCTGAAACTGTTGTGGCACATCTTTCTAAGCTGAATGATATAGCCACCCTATTTGCTCATGAGGAAAAAATTCGCTACTACTATATTCTTAAGTTGTTTCCTTTGTCATTAAAGGGTGATGCTAAGATATGGTTTAATTCTCTTGCTCCTGGTTGTGTGCGTAGTCCCCAGGATATGATATATTACTTCTCTGAAAAATATTTTCCTGCCCATAAGAAACAAGCTGCTTTACAGGAAATATTTAACTTTGTGCAAATTAAAGAGGAGAATCTCCCTCAAGCTTGGGGGAGGCTTCTCCAATTACTTAATGCTTTGCCTGATTATCCTCTCAAGAAAAATGAAATACTTGATATCTTTTATAATGGACTAACCGATTCTTCTAGGGACCACCTAGATAGTTGTGCTGGTTGTGTTTTTAGGGAACGAACTGTTGAACAAGCTCAAGAACTACTGAATAATATATTGAGGAATAATAATGATTAGACTTTTCCTGAACCACCACCCAAACCAACTTCGAAGAAGAGAGGTATTCTATTTCTCAGTCCTGAAGATATGCAAGAGGCAAAGAAATCTATGAAAGAAAAAGGTATTAAAGCTAAAGATGTTAAGAATTTACCACCTGTTGAAGAAATACACGGTCTCGATACCTCGACACAGGTAGTAGAGGTAAATTTTATCTATAGATTTGATGAAGGTGATATTCCTTATACTAAATCAGCTAGTCAATGCTTGGATGAATTGAATAACTTTATTGTTAAACAAGAAAATTTTAGTGCATATGTTAGTAGACAATTGAAACGAAATGCTTATATGATTGAACGCTTGAGTGACTTTATGTTTAGAACTGTTAACGGTGTCAAGGGTGTGAGTAAATATGCATTCATGATAAAAACCCAAGTAGAACAAGTCATCCAGTCGCAAAATGATTTACTTAATGAGACGAACAATAAGATGAATGATCATGCTGTTAGAGTTATGACTAGGGGTGGTAAAATGACTCAGGAACCCTTGTATCCTGAAGGTCACCCTAAGAGAATTGAACAAGATTCTCAGAGAATTAATACTAATGCACCTAGTCCAGCTAAATGAAAAAATAAAGATGATAGGACTTTGCATGCTTCTAGTGAACCTACTGTAGACACACGTGAGAATCCAAATGATATTTCTATGTCTGATGCTGAGACATAATCTGGTGATGAATATGAACCTACTGACAATGATAATCATAATGTTCATGTTGATGCTCAACCTAATAATGATAATGATGTGGAAATAGAACCTATTGTTCATATTGATAACCCACAACCTAAGAATAAAAGATATGATAAGAAAGACTTCATCGCTAGGAAACATGGTAAAGAAAGAGAACCATGGGTTCAGAAACCCATGCCCTTTCCTCCTAAAGTTTCAAAGAATAAGGATGAAGAAGAATTTGAGCGCTCTGTTGAAATGCTTAGACCTGTCTTTTTGTGCCTTCGTTTGACTTATATTATGAAAATGTCTCCTTATGCTAAGTATATGAAAGATATTGTCACAAATAAAAGAAAGATACCGAAAGCTAAAATTTCCACCATGCTTGCAAATTATTCATTTAAGGGTGGAATACCAAAGAAACTAGGAGACCTAGGAATACCAACTATACCATGCTCCATTAAAAGAAACTATGTTAAAACTGCTTTATGTGATTTAGGAGCTGGTGTTAGTGTTATGTCTTTCTCTTTGTATAGAAGACTTGATTTGAATAAGTTGACACCCACTGAAATCTCTTTGCAAATGGCTGATAAATCAACTGCTATACCCATCAGTATTTGTGAGGATGTGCCTGTCGTAGTTGCAAATGTTACCATCTTAACGGACTTTGTTATTCTTGATATACCCAAGGACGATAGTATGTCGATCATCCTTGGTAGACCCTTTTTGAATACTGCAGGGGCTGTTATTGATTGCAACAAAGGCAATGTCACTTTTCATGTCAATGGTAATGAGCATACGATACACTTTCCGAAGAAATAACCTCAAGTGAATAGTATCAATTCTATTGGAAAAATTTCAACAATCACTATCGGAGGTTTTGAATTCCCTATTCCTACTGTCAAAAAGAAATATGAATTTTTTATTGTTTGGGACATGCATATCCCCGTTGAGGTAACCTAGTGTTATACGAAGATTCTCCGGTTTCATGTCATTCGGAAGAAGTTTGTTAATAAGACTTGATTAACCTTATTAATGGATTCCTTTTGACGGGCATGTGGTCGATGAATTTAGTAAACACAACTTTCTGTACCCACTTTTTACTTTCTGTTAATTAGAATTAACTAGCAAACGTGCACGTGCGTTGCAACGGAAGAGTAAACATCTTTTTATCTGAGCCACTATTTTCATTACGATTCAATTTTGACTCTGACTCGTCATATTGATGGCGTGCACCTACGACCATACTCATGCAACATCTGGGTGGTGTCGTTTGTCACTGAGGAGGCTGCATCTATAAATTAACTTTATTTAAGAATGCCTATATGTATCACCGTCACATGCAACAGATATAACATAAATTAATATCGTATGTATCTGTTCCAATATTAATGTTGATGACTATCACACGAATAGTTCGGATATTTTCAAAATAAACCTTCATGTACTTATGATGTTCATGAATTTTATAAGTGTATGTACATCCTATAAAAATTGTTTGTGTACTCACCAAAAAAATTGTATTGTCCATTGGTAAGTATGCGCGTGGATTTCATCAAGAAAAGGTACATACGTAGGGTCTTAGATCATGAAACATGTACAAATAGAGAACACGCTGAAAGTATAGCATGCCCGAGGATCATATTCTTTTCCTTCGCTTGCTCCTTGCCAACCAGCACACAACATTGTGTATGGCATGTTCATTTGCAATATGGATCCGCACTGGTATGAAATAAAGACGGATTGTGTGCCATTGATTAACATTGCACCCTAACATGCATTTAAAAAATAATGAACATGTAAAATAACATCATATTCAAATTCTACACATTTTTAAAATCAAATTCCATATATAACATGTTAAATTTGGAGTTCCGATTTAAAAGATATGGTTATTTGTAAAAAAATATTCTTAATAGACTGCGGGGTGATTAACGTAGACATCATGGGGGTTTATGTAAAACTGGAAAAAACGATTCATTGCCACTTAAATATAGATGGCGGGTTAATTAGCATAAAAGATAGGGGGTTTTGCGTAAAATGCCAAAATAACGATTCGTTCTGACTTAAAAAGGACTGCGGGTTAATTACTGGGAAAGAGAGGGGGTTTTCTGCAAAACATGCGATGATGGACGACCAAAAGCACTATTTGCTTTATTATTAGGGATAAAGTAGAAATGCCTTGATTATACTGTTTTCTGAATCACCCGTGCAATAAAAAAATTAACTAGAAAATAAAAGTTCTCATAATACCCTGAAAATTTAATATGATTTTTTCTGCAATATATGAAAAATAGTAGCACTGAACACACCCTAGGGGGATGCTCCTGTGAGCCACAAGCTCACAGGCCGCGCCCACCCCCTGGGCACGCCGTGCAAGCTTGTGGGGCCCACGTAGGCCCTCTCACTTATTGCTGCCACCTATGCTCATCCTCTTCCTCCAGAGAAAATCAAACTTTCTCCATAGCCCGTGTTTTTGCTCTTCTTGCTGCTTTCGATCTCCTTGCTCGTAGCTCCGTTTCCAAAACTGTTTTAGGGGATTGCTCATCGGTATGTGACTCCTCCGATGGTCCAATTAGTTTTTGTTCTAGTGGTTTATCACTTGCACATTTAGCTATTGTTGGTGACCATGTTCTTGAGCTTGCATGTCAAATTTATATGGTTCAAACTAGTTTTGGTGCATGATATGGCCTCTAGACACTTGTAGGAGTAGTTGCTATCGATTTTTGTTGAGTTTGATTCACTTTTATTATGAGTTACTAAAAACTTCAGAAATTTTCAGAGAAAAAGAAAACCATGAAGAGGTGGTTAAGGAGCTCATCAAGCCGGGATTCGGAGGAAACTCCGAAGAGTAAGCCCAAGTACCATATTTCGCGTGCAGTGGAGGTTCGACCGTGTGAAGTGGCTGAGCGACACATTTTTGAAGGAAGCGGGAATTCATGAGGATTTCTATTACTTGGCGAACAATGTCGGCATCATTCCCTTCCTCGAAGATAAGTGTGACCAATATCTCCTACTCACTAATACCTTCGTGCAAAGCTTTCACTTTTATCCTAGGAAGGAACCACCCACTGTAGCATTTAACCTCTATGATGTGCCTAAGGAAATGACACTATATGATTTTTGCAATGTTTGCAAAATACCCTATGAGGGCAGTCACTGTGATCCACGTCCTAGAGACATGGAGGATTTCATTTTTGAAACTACTGTGGGAGAGACAAGGGGAGTGTCAGAAGCGAGAGTGGCTAGTTTGCATTTTTCCCGTCTTACGTTACTATGCATTATTTACTGGGAGATGCTTGACTGGTCGGTGGGAGAGTGGAACACTCAGTGCACCTGACCTTGCTATTTTGCGCCATGCTTTATATGCTGATAGAATTTTTAGTTTGGGTGCTATGGTTGCCCGACGGTTACACACAAACCGTTTGAAGGGTGCTATTTATGGTGGCATTTATGCCTCCCGGCTGGCTGCACATTTTGAGATTCCTATTAGACATGAGGAGGCGGAGGAGAGGCTGCTACCCACTAAATATTTATACTATGCTAGTATGGTGGCACATCATTTTATTGACAATGGTAAGCACAGGCGACTTCGTTACAACTTAGCATTTAGCTAGGGGACTCGTGAGATTATTACATTGCATGCACCTTCTTTGTTCGATCTTTATTCAGGCAGGTACACTATTATGCCCGAGGAAATCTATGCATACTGGAGTCTGACACAGCCCCCAGCACCTGAGCCAGCACCAGTACCTAAGCCATATCTGGAGCCTGTTCATCAGTGGGAGCCACATGAGCTCTCCGACTAGTGGATCCCTCAGGATCCTCCGCACTACCTAGGGGAACGCTACTTCCAGCCGTGGCCATAGACCAACTTAGGCCCAAATCCTAAGCTTGGGGGAGTACGTATTTCTCACCGACATTACATTCATGCATCACACATTCATTCCAGTTGTCGGTGTTCATCCTTTTTCATTGTATAATCCATGTTAGCTTTATTTTGCTTTCTTCTTGAGTGTTTGAAAATTGCGAAAACCCAAAAAGATTTCTCGTTCTTCTTTTGCTTGTTGGGAGCTTTCCCGTGTATATAGTTTTTCTCGTCTTCATCTTTCTTTTGTTTTGCTTTCTTCAGAAAAAACAAAAACTCCAAAAATTATTTCAGTGTGTTCCTTTGAAATTCTTTTCTTTTCTTTGGGTCGTAAGGAGAAGACCACGATGAAAATGTTGAGTGGCTCTCATATGCATTATTGTTGATCTAACAAAGAGCCCATATTACCTTGTCTTCTCCTTTGAATAAATGTTTGCAGATTCCAGCTTAGTCCACGGCATGTGCACTCTTATTATTATTCACATCGTTCGGTCATGCAAGTGAAAGGCAATAATGACGAAATTTGATGAATTGATCGAGGTGAAGAAAAGTTGGTATGGACTCAACCTATTTTGTTTTTGTAAATATGATTAGCTCATCGTTCTTGATTCAGCCTATTGTGAATAAACATGTTTGCAATGATAATTAGAGATAATAGTTACTCATGCCATGCTTAAAATAGCTAAGAGTGGATAATGGTTTATCTTGTGTGTCAACATGCATTTAAAATGGTTATGATGTAGTATGATAGGATGGTATCCTCCTCTAAATGATTCAAGTGGCTTGACTTGGCACATGTTCACGAATGTAGTTGAATCAAAACCAACAAAGCCTCCACAATATTTATGTTCATGGTGTTTTATATCCTACTCATGCTCGTATTCAATGTTGATTAATCTCAATGCATGTTTATGACTGGTGTCGCTCTCTGGTTGGTCGCTCCTCAATCTATTTGCTAGCCTTCACCTATACTAAACGGGAACACTGCTTGTGCATCCAAATCCTTAAACCCAAAGTTATTCCATTTGAGTCGACCTTACCTACCTATATGCGGTATTTACCTGCCGTTCAAGTAAATTTGCATGTGACAAACTTTAAATCATCAAATACTAATATGTTTTGTATGCCCAAATCGCTCATGAAGCGACAGGGGGCGGTCAACACCTTCCATGCTAGGTGGGTTATTCTCACGATGAGTGTTTATTCACTTTTCATTCATGAGAAAGCGGCTGGTAATTGAAGGAAATATGCCCTAGAGGCAATAATAAAGTTTTTATTTTATATTTCCTTATTCATGACAAAGGTTTATTATTCATGCTAGAATTGTATTGATGGGAAACTTAAATACATGTGTGAATACATAAACAAATACCGTGTCCCTAGTAAGCCTCTACTAGACTAGCTCGTTGATCAAAGATGGTTAAGGTTTCCTAACCATAGACATGTGTTGTCATTTGATAACGGGATCACATCATTAGGAGAATGATGTGATGGACAAGACCCACCCGTTAGCTTAGCATAATGATCGTTCAGTTTATTGCTATTGCTTTCTTCATGTCAAATACATATTCCTTCGACTATGAGATTATGCAACTCCGGATACCGGAGGAATACCTTGTGTGCTATCAAACATCACAACGTAACTGGGTGATCATAAAGATGCTCTACAGGTATCTCCGAAGGTGTTTGTTGAGTTGGCATAGATCAAGATTAGGATTTGTCACTCCGAGTTTCGGAGAGGTATCTTTGGGCCCTCTCGGTAATACACATCATAAGCTTGCAAGCAAATGACTAAGGAGTTAGTCATGAGGTGATGTATTACGGAACGAGTAAAGAGACTTGCCGGTAACGAGATTGAACTAGGTATGAAGATACCGACGATCGAATCTCGGGCAAGTAACATACCGATGGACAAAGGGAATTACGTATGTTGTCATAACGGTTCGACCGATAAAGATCTTCGTAGAATATGTAGGAGCCAATATGGGCATCCAGGTTCCGTTATTGGTTATTGACCGGAGAGGTGTCTCGGTCATGTCTACATAGTTCTCGAACCCGTAGGGTCCGCACGCTTAACGTTCGTTGACGATATAGTGTTATATGAGTTATATGATTTGGTGACCGAATGTTGTTCGGAGTCCCGGATAAGATCACGGACATGACGAGGAGTCTCGAAATGCTCGAGAGGTAAATATTGATATATAGTACGATGATATTCAGACACCGGAAGTGTTTCAGAGGGTACCAGGTACTTATCGGGTCACCGAAAAGAAGTTTCGGGCACCCCCGGCAAAGATATGGGCCTTATGGGCCAAGTGAGGGAACACACCAGCCCACAAGGGGCTGGTGCGCCCCTATAGAGGCCGGCCCTATGAGGAGGAGAAGGAAAGAGGGGAGGGAAAGGAAAGTGTGGAGTAGGACTCCCCCTTCCTTCCCTCTCCCCCCCTCTTTCCTTCCCCCCTGTTTATATATGGCAGGGGGGCGGCTTGGGAGGGACCCCAAGTAGGATTTCTCCTACTTGGGCGCCTCCTTTGGCTGCTCCTCCCTCCCTCCCACCTATATATATGTGGGAGAGGGCGCCTAGCACACAACAGATAATTGCCTAGCCATGTGCGGCGCCCCCCTCCACCGTTTACACCCCCGGTCATATTTTTGTAGTGCTTAGGCGAAGCCCTGCGGAGATCACTTCACCATCACCGTCATCACGCCGTCGTGTTGTCGGAACTCATCCACTACCTCGCTATCTTGCTGGATCAAGAAGGCGCGGACGTCACCGAGATGAACATGTGCTGAACGTGGAGGTGTCATACGTTCGGTACTAGATCGGTTGGATCGTGAAGAAAGTTCGACTACATCAACCGCGTTGTGAAACGCTTCCGCTTACGGTCTACGAGGGTACGTAGACACACTCTCCCCTCTCGTTGCTATGCATTTCCTTGATAGATCTTGCGTGGGCGTAGGATTTTTTTTTGTTTTCATGCAATGTTCCCCAACAGTAATTGGGATGCCCAGTCCTATGTTCAAAATCAAAATATAATAATAAAACAAAACTCCCCCGATTCTTGTTGGTATGGAGGGCACCCGAGGATTCGGCTAGCCATGGCTTGTGTTTGTTGGTGGAGGGGGAGTAAAACTTTACCTTTCTGTTTGGGAACCGCCTATAATGTGTCTAGCATGGGAGATGTTCAAAACTCTCGGTCGCTATGTTGACAATGAAAGCATACCTCCCAAAATTATATTCATCTTTGTTTTAAAAGCTTCAAGCTCTGGCACCTCTGCAAATCCCCGCTTCCCTCTGCGAAGGGCCTATCTATTTACTTTTATTGTTGAGTCATCATCTTCTCATTAAGTCACCAGTTGGAGAGCACTATTGTTATTTTTATGCTTTGTGTTTAGTTGCTGTTGAGTATGAGCATGACTGGATCTTTTTTACCATGAATTATAATGTCTAGTCAGTTCTTGAACTTTAGAGGTGCTCAGCATTTATGTTTTGCGGTCTCAGAAAGGGCTAGCAAGATACCATTATGTCATATTATATCATGATTGTTTTGAAAAAAGTGTTGTTATCCGAGATATCTTATTATTGCTCGCTAGGTTGTTATGCCATTGATATGAGTAAATGTGATACCTAAGTGTTATCGTGAATATGGTTAATTCATATTTTTTGCTGAAAACCTGAACATTGGTTAGGCATATTTACAACAACAAGATCAAACAGAGTTTGTAAAAGTTTTTCTTTCTCACTTTCAGTTTGTGAATTGAATTGCTTGAGGACAAGCAATGAGTTAAGCTTGGGGGAGTTGATACGTCTCTGTCGTATCTACTTTTCCAAACACTTTTGCTCTTGTTTTGGACTCTAATTTGCATGATTTGAATGAAACTAACCCGGACCGATGTTGTTTTCAGCAGAATTGCCATGGTGTTGTTTTTGTGCAGAAATCAAAGTTCTCGGATTGACCTGAAAATTTACGGAGAATTTTTACGGAATATATGGAAAATACTGGCGGAAAGATATACCAGAGGGGGGCCACCCAGGAGCCACAAGCTCAGGGGGCGCGCCCACCCCCCAGGGTGCGCCCTACGAGCTTGTGGGCCCCCTAGACCTCCGGCAACCCTAACTCCAACTCCATATATACCTATTCGCCAAGAAAAAAAATTCAGAGAGAAGGATTCATCGCGTTTTACGATAGGGAGCCGCCGCCACCTCTTGTTCTTCATCGGGAGGGTTGATCTGGAGTCCGTTCTGGGCTCCGAAGAGGGGGATTCGATGTCGTCGTCGTCGTCAACCTTCCTCCATCACCAATTTCATGATGCTCACCACCGGGAGTGAGTAATTCCTTCGTAGGCTTGCTGGATGGTGATGGGTTGGATGAGATTTATCATGTAATCGAGTTAGTTTTGTTAGGGTTTGATCCCTACTATCCACTATGTTCTGAGATTGATGTTGCTAAGACTTTGCTACACTTAATGCTTGTCACTAGGGCCCGAGTGCCATGATTTCAGATCTGAATCTATTATGTTTTCATGAATATATGTGTGTTCTTGATCCTATCTTGCAAGTTATATGCACCTATTACGTGTTATGATCCCCATACCCCAAGGTGACAATAATTGGGATTCTTTCCAGTGATTACCGTAGTTTGAGGAGTTCATGTATTCACTAAGTGCTAATGCTTTATTCCGGTTCTCTATTAAAAGGAGGCCTTAATATCCCTTAGTTTCCTTATGAACCCCACTGCCACGGGAAGGTAGGACAAAAGATGTCATGTAAGTTCTTTTCCATAAGCACGTATGACTATATACGGAATACATGCCTACATTACATTAATGAAGTGGAGCTAGTTCTGTGTCGCTCTAGGTTATAACTATTGCATGATGAATTCCATCCAACGTAATTATTCATCACTGATCCAATGCCTACGCTTTTCATATATTGATCTTTGCTAAGTTACTTTCGCCGTTGCTGCTGTTACAATCAGTACAAAATTGTTACTGTTACTATTGCTACTATTACCGTTACTATCATATTACTTTGCTACTGATCACCTTTCTGCAGATATTAAGTCTTTCAGGTGTGGTTGAATTGACAACTCAACTGATTATACTTGCGAATATTCTTTGGCTCCCCTTGTGTCGAAGCAATAAATTTGAGTTGAATACTCTACCCTCGAAAACTGATGCGATCCCCTATACTTGTGGGTTATCAAGCCACAACAATTAGCCTACAAAGGTGGAGTGATCATTGGATTGGGAATGTGAAACTTCATATTGCCATTGCTATGGAGGTGATTAAGCGACTTGATATTGTTGTGGAGTTGAGGGGGCTCTCGGACGCGGAGAGGGATTTGAGGAGATGCTTGAAGAAGAAACTCCTAGGGTTGTGCTCCCTTGAGAGAACAATCGCTAGGCAGCGTCTTGTCTATTGCAGTTGCGGGAAGGTGATGGGAACACGAGGCTCTTTCACCATCAAGCGAGCCACGGGCAAAGGAAGAACATGATTAGGTCGGTGAGGCATAGTGGCCAACTATACTTTGGTCAAGATGAGGTGGCATCGGTAGTAGATGCTTATTATGGTGAGGCGTTTGGTACATCGAGCCCGAGAGAGCATACAATTAACTTGGCAGCGCTTGATCTACCGAACCTAAACCTGTCGCATCTGGAGCAGCCATTCACAGTGGAGAAAGTGGAAAGCGTGATCAAAGTGATGCCCCCAGATAAGGCTCTAGGACCGAATGGGTTCACGGGCAGGTTTTATGCAACATGTTGGAGTATCATCAAACACGATTTCTTGAAGGCTATGATTTGCTTCTACAACGGCGACGTGAGGAGTATGGCGGCAATCAATAAGCCGCTTGTTACTCTCCTGCCAAAGAAAGAGGGAGCATTGGATGTGGGGGACTTTTGGCCCATCAACCTTGTGCATGGGGCCATAAAGATCTTCGAGAAGGTTCTTGCTTGTAAGCTGGTGGTTGATCTACCAAAGCTTGTGGGCAATCATCAAAGCGCATTCATTAAGGGAAGATCACTGCATGACAACTTCATGTTAGCGCAAAGCATGGCGCGTCGTCTCAATGCTCTCAAGAACCCTTCGGTGCTACTCAAGCTAGACATATCGAAGGCATTCGACTCAGTGAAATGGCCTTTCCTACTGGAGATATTGTAGCAGTTGGGCTTTGGGCCGAGATGGAGAACACGGGTATGCGTGTAACACCCCCAGTGGTTAACTACAGTAATCACCCTTTTGATAATGCCATGTCATCATGATCAACAGTGCATAATCATCATTAGTAACATATCCCTTTTCAAATTCAAATTCAAATGGAAATTCAAACTGAAAGTGGAAAATAAAAGTTGCTCAAATCAGAAACTAAATTGTTCATAATATTGTAAATAATTCGGAGACAATTCTAAAATTGTAACCAACATTTATTGAATTAATTAGGTAACCCAAACCTCCTCTAACAGTGACTGAGAATAATATTTAATAACCTTTTAATTAATCTAAGTCAAATATGAAATGATGATTTACCCAAACTAGTTTTTGGTGGTAGGGTACATTGTACTGCTAATTATGGACTAGGTCACACTTTGAAAAAAAATCATTTGGTGGCTAAACTAAATTGCAAAAGCAGAAAAGAAAATCGAAAACAAAACAGAAAAACAAAAACAAAAGAAAACGAAAAGAAAAGAAAACCTCCGGCCCAACTGGGCCGCGGCCTAGCTAACTAACCTGCCCAGCCCCCTGGCCTATATGGCCTCCCCGGCCACCGCCCGAACCCTAATCCCCCACGTTTCCCCCCCCCCACTCCCCCCTTCTCTCCCGATCCCATCTGGATCGGGGCTCCAGAGCCCGACGACGCCGCCGCGCACCAGCGCCCGTCGACCCGCCGCCGCCGCCAGAACCACGTCGCCACGCCCCATTGTCGTCGTCGCTGCCTCCTCATCCCCGCCGTCGAGCTCCGTCGCTGGATCGACCGGATCGACACCGACGCCGGCACCTCCCCCCGAACGGCGTCGCCCTCCGCCGCCGCCCATCGCCGGCGACACTGCTGCCACCTCCCCCGAGCCCACTGCCTTCCCCCTGCAGCTCCCCCTGTGAGGAACCCCCCTCCTATCCCCCTTTCCTCTATCGCGCGCCCCTGGCCACATCCGCGCACGCCCCAGCCTCCTCCTGCTCGCCGCGGTCACCCCGCGCCCTCTCCCTCGTGCGCTCGCGCTCACCGTCGCACTGCCGTGCCCGCGGCGTGCGCTAGCGTCGCCCACTCCCGTTGCGTCCGCGCGCCCCCGCATCGCCCATGCTTTCCTCGCTGCTCGCCTAGGGCCTCTGCCGCCCACGCCTGCCCGCCTCCTCCCCTCAGCCCGCTCCGGCCTGTCGTACCCGCCTCCGCCCCACTGCCCCACTGCGCCACTCGGGGCTGCCAGCGGCCACGCCCGCGCGCCCCTGGGTGTGCGCCCAATCGACGCCGCGCCCGCACCTGTCGCCCACGCCCGCAAACGCCCCTGGGCCATTGGGCGTGGGCCCGATGCCCCTTGACCCTATGACACGCGGGGCCCGCCCCTGAAACGTTTTAAAATAATAATAATAATAATAATGAAATTATTTAATAAAATTAATAATTAATTAATTAATTAGTGAATTAATTAATTTAATTAATCCTGATTAATTTAAACTAATTGATTAGTTAGCCTAATTAATCTATAATTAGTATAATTAAACTGTTAATTAGCAAAACAGACAATGACAGGTGGGCCCATAACCCACTGGTCCTGACGTCACAGTGACGTCATGATGATGTCAGCATACACTGTTTCGGATAATGTTGATTTAAATAAATATTTAAATTTCATAATTTAATAAAAACTTCAATAAATCATATCTTTTAATCCGTAACTCGGATGAAAATACTTTCTACATGAAAGTTGCTCAGAACGACGAGACGAATCCGAATTCGCGGTCCGTTCGTCCGCCACATGTCCCTAGCTACCCGAACATGGAACCGTTCCTCTCCGGTCATCTGTCTGACAAATGTCCGGAACCGGGAAAACATTCCCGGATGAATTCCACCTTCGCCAATATCACCCGGTACTGCGTTAGATCACCTCTGTCACCGCGTATTGCCATGTTATGCTTTGTGCTGCACTTGTTTGCTCTGTATTTATTGTTTCCTTCCCCCCTTCTCTCTCGTTAGACCCCGACGTCGTCCCCGAGACCGACGCAGCTCCGGAGCCCGAAGACACCATTGACGACCTTGCCCTTGCCGCCGAGCAACCAGGCAAGCCCCCCCCTGAGCATACCGATATCGCCCATTCTATTTCTCATGCTTGCATTAGAACTGCTGCTGCTGCTGCTGCTTTACCTATTCTGATGCATAGCCTGTTTATTGTAACCTGCTGTTGATATTTACCTGCATATCCTAAACTGCTTAGTATAGGCTGGGTAGAGACCTATCAGTGACCCCGCTAGTCCCGACTGCCCCGCTGGATTATCTGAAGACCCGATCAACGGGATTGAAGACCAGGCCCCGGCACCGCACATCACCCCCCCCCCCTTAGTTGTAACGACACTTCAGCGTTACTATCGAGTGCCGAGGGTGAAACCTCTTGTAGCACTTCTGATGTTAACTCTGTGGAGTAGCTATTCGATCGTGGTCATCGAGGGTGATTCCTCCTTCACCGCTTCCGATAACGATGCCGTCGTACAACACCTCAAGTGTGAACCCAGCGAGGGTGATTCCTCCGAGTTCACCTTGACGGATACATCGAGTAGGAATCCAACGAGGGTGATACCTCGGATTCCCCTGATGTTATGGACACACAGATACTTGGACTTTACACTGTTACTTGGAAAGGCGGGTCGACCCTGAGGGGTACCCGCGTGTGATGTGAAGACGGGTTGCATGTATGGTGCCCGAGTGATGAATACGAGGCGTGGCCGGGCATTCTTAACCCTTGCAGCAAGTCCTCGAGACGGGGCGACGGGGTCACATCTTTCATGAGTCTCTGCTCGTTACCGCAAGCCCAAGGTACTAACGATTTGGATATTTGATCCGAGCAGGCCTCTGGCCTGATAGCACTAACCATCACGTGGGCATATTATGGGCGTTCTGCATCGTAGCATCAGCCGAAAGCTCTGTCAGACGTCCAATTCAGCATGGCGGCACGGTCGGATCGTGTCGGCCACCCGAGGCGATGCTGGTATCCACCCTGTGCGCAACGACCCGGAGGGTGAGGGGCGATGGCCAAGACCCCCTTGCGCTTAGGATGTAGACCGGCGGGGACCTCTCTGCTGAGCTGTAGGTAGGGTTGCGATGTGTCGTTTGGCCGAGGCCGGGCATGACCCAGGAAAGTGTGTCCGGCTGGAGTTAATCGAGCGTGTTGGGTAAGTTGGTGCACCCCTGCAGGGAAGAAAACTTCTATCGATAGCCTGTCCTACGGTAACGGACACTCGGAGTTGTATCCCGATCGATACAGCTAGAAGATGAGATGAGACCTGGATATGAGGCTCTGGGATTGCTTCTCGCAGGGAGTCGAGAAGGGATCTCAGGACGAGGTTGATGACTGTATGGCTCTGGGATTGTTTTCTCGCAGGGAGTCGAGAAAGGATCTCTGGGTGAGGTTGATATCATTACTGCTACATTATATTGTACTGTCCTACTCTCTTCTATTGCTGCAAGACCTCTGAAGATGCTAGTCTTCGATAGGACTAGGCCTTCTCTCTATTCTGGCATTTTTGCAGCCCAGTCCACATATACAGCCTCCCCTTGAAAATGTTGCATATGTAGTGTAGATCCTTGCTTGCTGAGTACTTCTGAGTACTCACGGTTGCTTTGTTTTCCTTTTCCCCCCATATCAGTTTGACGTGACCAAGATGACGGATCCCCCTGAGACAGATGCCCCGTCGATCGACTACTACTACCACCCCGAGGTTGGATACTACGGCGAGTTGGATGACGACCAGGAGTAGGATCGGAGGGTCCCAGGCAGGAGGCCTACGCCTTTCGATCATAGTGTTTTATTTTGCCCCGCCTTTCTAAAGGCCTTTCTGTTTCTGTTTCATATCTGTACTCAGATATCTGATGCTTCCGCTGACGCTTGTACGCAAGCTTATGTATTCGAGCCCTCGAGGCCCCTGGCTTGTAATATAAAGCTTGTATGACTTTATTTATGTTTTAGAGTTGTGTTGTGATATCTTCCCGTGAGTCCTTAGGCTTGATCGTGTGCATTTGCATGTATGATTAGTGCACGATTAAGCCGGGGGCGTCACAATGCGGAATTCTTGCTACATCGACTACCAAAATCATGGTTAATGGAGATCCCGGTGACACAATATTCAACTGCAAGGGGCAGCGTCAAGGTGATCCATTATCACCGATGTTGTGCATCCTCACTATGGAACCGCTACAGAGGTTGTTTGAACTGCCAGCAAGCAGAGGGGCCTTGCGCCCTTGGCACGGGTGGGCATGAAGAAACGACTGTCCATTTTTGCAGACGATGTGGCATTGTTTGTGAATGTTAGAAGGGATAGAGAGGAGATTGGCAGAATATGATGGTTGTATTATTGAGCCTCGAGGGCGAGTATATATTGAGTACAAGATTTGGATGGCAAGAAGCCTCTCCTGGAGATAAGGTAGGAGACAGATTACAAATCCTAGACTACCAAATACATGTAACCCAAATATATCTCTAACATCCCCCCGCAGTCATAGCAGTAGCGTCCCAGACAACAGGAGCTTCACGGATGGTCAGACTAGAGAGAATAACAACCGACGGGCTGACATCCCCCCGCAGTCACAGCGGGAGCGTCATGGACGATGACGTGTCGCGGGCGTGTTGACTGTAGAGGAAGCCGGCGAGTTGCTCAAGCGAGGTGATAACCCTTTGTGCCGTTATCAAGGTAGCCGAGAGCATGAGTGGTGTAGCCGTGCAAAGAACGCCGTGGTTGATGTCGAGTCGGGGTGGCCGGTGTCGAGGAAGTCGCCGTGGAGCCGCGGGCGCAAGGAGGCGTCGAGTTAGTCATGGGCGCAGTGGTGACGAAGTAGTGGTGCGCTGGGAAGAAGACGTTGTTGACGAGGCGTCGCGCTGAGTTTGCCAAACCCGGGGACACGTCGTAGACGAAGGCACGCGTCGGTGTTGCCAGCACCGGGCATGCGTAGACGGACGAAGACGAAGTTGATGAAGCGTCGCACCAGGCGTGCCAGGCCCAAGGACACGTCGTGGACGAAGGCATGCATCGGTGTTGCCAGCACCGGGCATGCGTAGACGAGGGACCTGCACGAGCTGTACGCCATGTCGAGTAGTCGGAGGGGCTAGCAGAGAAGAATACTCGACGACGGTTGTGGCGCCAATCCGCGTGAGGCCGATGTCACCAACGATGGTCAGAGTAGACGAAGTGGTCAGGGAAGATGACAGCGACGCTGACAACGGGATGGTGCTCGACAAAGACGAAGGGGGTGGACGGGCAGCGGCGGCGACTGCGAGGGTAGCAGCGGCGATGGCTGAAGAAGAGCGGTGGCGGCGGCCTGACAGCGACAGCGGCGGCTAGGCTAGGAGTGCGGCGGCAGTGCTCGACGTAGGCGAGGAACCCGACAACATGACAAAGACCGGCACGGACGGTGGCATTCCCACGCCAAGGGAGGCGGCACGGCGCATACCACGGGAAGTCGACACGCAGGAACGGCGGAGTGGACCGCGCGCCGCGGAGCTATAGTCCGAAGGAGAGACGGAGCGGCAGCAGGCTCGAGGCGACGGGGGGAAGACCTCGGGGCGACAGTGGGGACCGCAGGCCGCGGCGCTTCGGCCCGAAGTGGCGGCGCAGCGGCAGAGCGTGGGTTGGTGCAACCACGAAAACGGCCTCGGGACGGCGGCATGGACCGCGTGTTGCGGCACTACGGCCCGAAGGGGCGATGCAATGGCGACGTGTGAGTCGGTGCGGCCGCAAAGAGAACCACGGGGCGGTGGCGCTGCGACCCGACGGGGCGACGCAGCAGCAGCCCGATGCTCAATTGGTGGAGGGGCGTGCTGTACTCGGGACAGTCATCACAGGAACTTCGAAGGCGCGCGCAACCGACGGGCCAGATCGGTCGCACGGCGGAGATAAGGCGGATTGCGGGCGGGCGAGTGATCAATCCGATTGCGCGCGAGGTCGGGGACGCCGCTTGGTGGAGGCGGGTTGATGGTGGAGTCCGAGATGAAGCCAGTGACGACGGCGCAGTCGGACCAAGGCAGTCGAGCCAGCCGGCGAGTATGAGGCAACCGGCAAGCCCGAGGCAGCCGGCGAGCCTGACGGACACGGCAAAGGAGGTGGATGATGAAGAAGTCCCAGTCGGAGCAGGGCGGCGATGGTCGGCGCAGGGCGATGGGCGGCAGACACGCAGAGAGCCGTCCGGGAGAGTCGGGGTGTCGCGCGAGGCCGCCGGGTTGGAGTGGAGGCCGGTTGGATGCAAACTGATCTTAGATTGGAAACCAAAAAGAAAACACCGATCAATGCGACCGGCGGGAGAGAGAAAAAACCCGGATCAAGGGATCGGGAAAAGACTCTCTAGGGCAGCCGGTCAACACGACTGGCGGATGAACCCTAGGTACGGGCGGCGATCATGGAGGCCGACCGCCTAGGGGGCGGCGTGCGGGGCGGTAGCTAGGATTTTGACCGGTTAGGCTGATACCATGTTAGAAGGGATAGAGAGGAGATTGGCGGAATATGATGGTTGTATTATTGAGCCTCGAGGGCGAGTATATATTGAGTACAAGATTTGGAGGGCAAGCAGCCTCTCCTGGAGATAAGGTAGGAGACGGATTACAAATCCTAGACTACCAAATACACGTAACCCAAATATATCTCTAACAGTGAAGCCTAATCCGATGGATCTAGCAGTTTGCAAGTGCATACTTGAGCTATTTGGGGAGGCGTCAGGCCTATAGATCAACATGAGCAAGTCAGTTGCGCTGCCGATTAGATGTACAGAGACGGAAATCACCATGGTATGCGCTGAGCTTGGTTGCCCTTTGGGATCGTTTCCCATTAAGTATCTCGGGCTGCCGTTATCGTTGAGGAAGCAAACCGCGACATAGTTGCAGTACTTGGTGGATCAGATGGCCAGTAGGCTGCCAAAATGGAAGGCAACTCTCATGCCGTAGAGCGGCAGGTTAACATTGGTCTAGTCAATACTATGTGCCATGCCAATCCATGCTATGATGGCCTTGGACCTACCAATGAAAATGATTGCGGCTATGAATAAGGTATGCAGGGGCTTCCTGTGGTGTAGGAGAGCAGAGGCTAATGGTGGAAATTGTGTTGTCGCTTGGGAGACGGTGTGTGCGCCGAAGTGGGCAGGTGGATTAGGACTGCCAAACTTACGCTGGATGAATGTGGCCATGCAGACCCGATGGCCATGGCTCAAAAGGATAGACGTAACCAGGGCATGGTATGAGTTTAAAATCAAAGTGTTGGAAGAATCGATGTTCCTTTACCAGGCTGCCACGAGGAGTACAACACATAGCGGCCTCATGACGCTCTTTTAGGAGGACCGCTGGTTAGATGGGAGGAGGATCCAGGAACTTGCCCCGTCAATATATGGCAGGATCCCGCCGCGAATTAGATCATCCAGACTGGTCGGACAAGCTATGGAGGATGGATCTTGGGCGTTGGATATTGGTCCGAACTTAGAACCGGAGGCACTGCAGGAGTTCCTCTCGCTCTGGCAGAGAGTGGTCACTTGGGAGCCAACTGAGAATGTGCCAGATGAAATTGCATGGTCCTGGGAGGCCAACGGACAATTCTCGGCACGGTTGGCATATGCGGCTAGATTTTGGGGTAGGGAAGTGATACCTACGGCAGATCTCACCTGGAAGTCGTGGGCCCCCTCGCAGTGCAGATTCTTTACTTGGCTAGCTCTACGGGATATATGCTGGACTTCGGATCGCCTTGCATGGCGAGGACTACCGCACTAGGACGCGTGCCCCTTTGCGATCAGGAGGAGGAAACGATTAACAATCTGCTACTCACTTGCGTGTTTGCCAGGACGGTATGGGCAGTGATCTGTGAGGATTTGGGTCGGCCAGAGTGGGTGTCGTCCCAACATGACTCTCTTGCATCTTGGATGAGCAGTAAGCAAGGACCTAACAACATGAGCAGAAAAGACCTACACACCATCTTCGGGTTAACAATCTGGAAGCTGTGGAAGCACAGGAACGCCATAGTCTTCGAAGGTGCACGCCGTCGGTCGAGTTGTTGCTACGTAGAGTAAGGCTAGAGGGTTGGCGTGGTCGTCGGCCGGCCTACTGAAAGGGAATGTAAACCCCTTCTTCAGTACGGTAGCGAGGTGGGGAAGTCGTGAGGAGTAGCGTGTCTTGATGTACTTGTAACTATGGTGGAGGCATTCTTTTTGCTTTCTTCTTTAATATATGATATGCATACTCGTGCATATTCGAGAGAAAAAAACATGAACTCCCTTTCTTCATTTTAATTCTACACTATTTCTTTCTCCATCTCACTGGCAAGTAGGACTCACGCATATATAGGGAGATGGCGTTGCCACTTAGGCATAAATAACAAGAAGCGAACGTCAGATTTGACGGAAATATGTGAAAATATGCTGCTATTTAAGTTGTTTTACCATTTTTATAGGGTTTTACCGCGCTACGAGTTTATGTATCATGAGTGTAATTACCTCAAATTTAAATCTTATTTGTTTGAACATAGTAGAACGTGAATGCTCAAATACACACATATACACTCAACCCTATGAGCACATTCCAGATGCTGAGCCAGCACAACATCCTGAGATTGATGAAGTCACCATAGCATCTTCATAGTCCTCCCACTAAACGAACATAGCCGAAAAGTCTAAAATAAATCCAGAAAATTGCGAGCAACAACCCAAGTCTACGACTTAAACCCTGACGAAATAAGGTTTCCCCCCGCTTTATATTATAAAGCACGAACACTGATCACAAGGTAACTGCCGGGGCGAACGGCACATCAAGCCCAAAGGAAAAAGAAGAGGACAAAAATGCCAACAACGGCAGCTCGACGAGCACGAATGGTCCGCCACCGCTACGCCCTCCATCTACGTCCCACCACTCGCCATGGCACCGGACCGCCGCGTACCAAACAACACCTCCAAGAAGGAATGCGACGCCAACGACGCTGCTGTCCGGACAAGTCCTAGGGTTTCGCCCTGCACGCAGACGGGGAGCGGGGGATGGGTAGCACCGACGCCCTTCAGGAAGGAATGGCGACACCCACCGGCGTCACCACGTCGGAGCCGGAAGAACCGGCAAGGATTTCTCCCGCACCCCATGCCCCGGCACCCACTAGAACGGAGCCAATCCACCATCTTGCCACCCGCAAGAACGCGCCACCACGGTCTTGGACCCATCCACGCCGTCTTGCTGCGAACACCACCACGAGGTCAAGAGAGCAGAGGCAAGATGCGCCTAGATGGCACGGACGGAAGCACCGGAGCCGAACGGGAGGGAACCGCCTCCACCGCCGTCGCGTCAGAGGCCTCTGCCTCCAGCACCGACGCAGATTGCCGACCAGATGCCGCAGCCGAGGCAAACCAGGCCACCCGGGCCTGGCCGGGCCCATAGCGGGACCGCAAAGCCCCAGCCACCGCGTTGCTGCACGCCGGCAGCCATAGCCGCCACCCGCCACCAGCCCGACACACCGCCACCGCCTCCCGAGAGCCACGCCGACGCCACGCCTGTCGTTGGCCGACCTCGGCCCAGATGGGGCCCGAAGGGCCCAGATCTAGGCTGGGCGGGCGCTGCTAGCCCGCACCGCCGCGCTACCCCGTCGTCAACAACGACGCCGTCGCCCAGAGCCCGCCCCGCCCGCGTCAGGATCCCCACCGCCACGCAGGACCGCCGCCGCCTGAGAGCACTGCCCGGAGTCGCTCCGTCCCGCGCCGGAGGACCCCTGGAAGGGGAAGGGCCGAGGGGCCGCCGCCGCCAGCGTCGCCCGGGCCAGGCCCGCGACGGGCGCCTGCAACGGCGGCGGGGAGGTGGAAGAGAGAGGGGAGCACTCGCTGGGAAGGGGGGAGGCGCGGCCGGTCGCTTGCGGGGGCGACGCGGTCGCGATCGGGGTTCAATTCATCAGACACATGTTTAGTGGGCGTTGACGAAGCATCACGACTTAAACCCTGATGGGCTGATTCCATCACAAAGAACCTAATAAATCATAAGTAATGAAGATCTCTTTTCCCCTCGAGAAAAAGAAAACCCTAACCATATGAGCTTGCTCAGTTCGCAACTTTCCTTGTCTTTTTTTTTGCCATACTACGGAACAGATTTTTGCATGAACAATCAATCACTTGCACTTAAAAGGATGCTTGCTCCGGCTATGGAGTGGAGGCGGCGATGGCGCTCCTGCAACTCGCTCCGGCGAGGTTAGTCTGGTCTGAGGACTTAGGGCCTGTTCGGATGTCCTCCCAACTCCAAAAACTCCTCAAATCCAGCTTCTGGTCGTAGCTTTCAGCTCCACACAGCGATAGGAATCCTGTTCGGTAGCATCGCTGGCTTCTTGCGTCGCCACCATGGGCTAGCGGCATCGGTGGTCTGTTTGAGCGCCTTAATGGGTCGTCTGGAACCAGCCCAACTGAGCCAGCTTGTGTACGAGAGAGGGATTCGAGGGGAAAGGGTCGTGTAGTTCTATTTCGACGGGGAGGAGGACGAAACGTTTTCTTTAGCGGGGGCAATTCTCTGTAAATATGTCAAACTCTCAGCTTCTCAATTCGGTGGAGCTGGGCTTTCCCAGCTTCGCATTTAGGGTGTGTTTGTTTGGGCTGCAACTTCTTCGGCTGCAGCTGCAACGGCTCCGACTGTAAAGAGCAGCTGTAGCTGCTAGCTGCGGCTGAAAGGTTGAACTGAAGTGTAGTCGTTTGGTGGTTGTGTTGTAGCAACTGCGGCTTGTTCTGAAATGTGCTGAAATGACCAAAATGTCCCGTGTTATGCTGATTATACTGTTTTAACAATAAATGGCCGGATTAAAAGTTATTTTATTAAAAATGGCTTATTTTTTCACAGATTTGAACTGAAACCGCATATTCACATAGTCGATCGACCTCTCTGTA
Organism: Thinopyrum elongatum; assembly: GCA_011799875.1. Taxonomy (NCBI): domain Eukaryota; kingdom Viridiplantae; phylum Streptophyta; class Magnoliopsida; order Poales; family Poaceae; genus Thinopyrum; species Thinopyrum elongatum. The sequence goes on from CM022301.1 coordinate 289,939,926, forward strand.
TCTTTATCACAAAAATATCACACGGTCACATAGTCGATGACACAGCTAGCACACGAGCACGCTACGCAAGCACAAGCACGCACCCAAACCTTGGACATCAATTAGCACTCATATACATATCAATTAGCACGTCACAGCTCATATACATGTGCTCACAGACCGGCGTTGTGCCTGAGCGAAGCAGCAGGACGAACCGGGGAGCTCGCGGGCGTCCATGGCGAAGCAGGGGACGGAGGTAATGGGACGAGGCCAAGATGGAGCCTGCACCGGAACGACCCAGTGTGCGTCGTCGGCAAGCATAGTCACGCCCGGGGGGTCGCCAGCAGCTGCGCATGCCTAACGTTGACCCTGGAAGGATCACCCCGCCGATGCGGCAAGTTAGCTCGTGGCGGCGGACGTCGTCCCCGAGGCAACTCGTGACGGCGGCAGAGCTCGCGAGAGATCTCGGGGCGGCGCCTTCGATTCCATGGGTTGCAGGGCGGTGGAGGACGAGCGCCTCGCCGCGGGGCTCCGAGGTGGGAGTTTCACCGGCGAGGAGGTCCAGATCCATCGCCGGAGGAGGGGACGGGTGGCGGCGGTCGGAGATCGAGCGGGTGGCGGCGGAGTCATCGAGGCGAGGGAAGCGAGCGTGTTCTATCGGGGTGAGGGAGGAGCAAGAACACCAACGAACCGTTGCGTGGCAATTTTGTTGTATTATGAAAATCGGATTTGCTGAGTTTCAGGTTTGGTCTCATTCACTTTGTGAACCGTCGGATTATTTTGCGTAGCGATCCGTGCTTTTTTGCGGCTGGACAGGTTGTCTCCTGGTTATCGCGGCCCGTATCGTGTTGGGCTTTTCTTGTCTTTTTTTTTTCTCCACTCCCCCGCCCGTTGCACTCCCCCCGCTCCTCTTTTATTTAAGAGACCGAAGCGTCCAGATTCTGACTTGACTCCATTCCCCACAGCTCCTCTGTTCCTCTTCTGGCTCCCTTCCCCAGAGTGCTCTGTTCATCTTCGAATCGGGATACAGAAGGGGAGAGCTGAAAGTGGAGAGGAGATCCCCGTTTTGTTCAAGTAAGGCATTCTCCCCACGGTTTCCTTCCCCCACTGTTTTTATGTTCTTGTTGTAGTTCTAGGGTTAGTGCAGATGTAATGAATAGAATGGGGAGGTTGTTAGGGTTTGATGTAGATTTTGTTTTTTGTTTTCTCTTTAGATAGGTGGGCGGATGAGATTAGGGGGTTGAAACATTTGTTGTAGTTCTAGGGTTAGTGCAGATGTAATGAATAGAATGGGGAGGTTGTTAGGTATTCATGTAGGTTTTGTTTTTGTTTTCTTTTTAGATGGGTGGGCGGATGAGATTTAGGGGGTTGATACATGGTTTCTGACTAGGTTTTTGTGCCTTAGATGGGCAACAGATTCATGTTTTGATTACATGGTTTTCCTGTTTTTCTATATGATTGTAGGTGGATCTGCTTTTTTCAGTTAGTATGTTGTCCTTTTTATTTTTTGAGTATTCTACATCTGTGTCCTAATTTTTTGATCTACCTGAATGTTTATATATGTAGAAGCAGATAGGTTTTGTTCTGTGATACATATCGGTAGATGATTTTTTTTAGTCTGAAGGTCATTTCTTAGTGTTCGTCTAGCAGTGTATACTGTTAGATGATGCAGTAAGGTCTGAAGGTCTGAATTTTTGGTGTGTTTAAATCAATGAAACTCACTTTTTGCTTGGAAGTTGAGTTAAAATCACGTTGAAAGAAGTTAACCTAGCACTTCTTTTCTTTTCTTTTTGGAATTTGATTTTGAAAATCACATTTAAAATGTTCTGAATTTCACCAGCGGACAGTAGACAGTTAACTGAAACTGTTGATACTTTAACTGAAAGTTGACAATAAGTGACAGTGGGTACCCTCTCTGGCACTGTGCAGACATTTTTTTTAGAAGTATGAGTTGAATAATTTTTCACTTTTTCTGTATTGACACCATTTTTTACCTTTGCTTGGTTTTCATATACTGACATGATCTTACAGCAGTATCAAACTATCGATGCTTTTGTTTGGTTTTTTTTATTGAAATTTTTGTGCTCCATCTGAGACAAACTCCAGCACTTTTGAGTTTCAGTCTGTATCAACTACTTATAGTATCAGAGGCATTTTTTAATTCTGATTTATGTAGTTTCAGAAGGCATTTATACAGCATCAAATTCATGTGTGCTTTATTAATCATGTGTGTGAATGTTTTTTATATACCTGTTATGCTCAAAAGTTTTTTCTAACAATTCTTTTTAACCCTGTTTGTTTGTATTGTTTGTCCTGTTTTTTTTTTGAAGATCATACCATGCACTGTAAGGGACAGTCTGAGCCACATAGCTGGAGGATTCTTCAATTTCAGAGCTCACGGGCGAAGGTATTCGTTGGATGTGCTCAGCGGGTCTGAGACCACCGTGATGGGCGGTGATGACTGGGTAAAGTTTCTGCTTTTTTTTTTGTTCGCTCATTTTTTTTGTCCTATATATGTTTTTTCCTGTCTGATGTTTATCTTCTTTTTTATGTAGAAAATTCCAAGGAAGGTGATTGAGCAGTTGAATTTGCTACCAGAAGGTGTTGTCAGTATTTGTTTTGAAGCTGAAGAATACATGAATGTTGGATACCGCCAAGATCGTGATGGGCGCATGGTTTTCAACAAGCAATGGGGTGTCTTTGCAACCCAGAACAACCTTCAAGAAGGAGACGGCGTTGTTTACAATTTCAAACCCAGCAACGAAGGGGGCGTAAACATAACATGTGTTGTGCACATCCTGAGAATGCCAACATAATGAAGCATAATGGAGGAAGGGATGCCAAAAGACAGCAAGTTCAGCAGCGCAGTGTTCAGGAACCATCAGCCCCCTGAAGGAACTTTTTTTTTGTGCTTTTTTTATGTGTCAATCAGACCAGCTCCTAAGTAGTATGAGAGATCTAGACTTCTATGTTCCTTTTTATCTATCTACTAAATGCTACTATGTGTGGGTTCCAACTCTTTTTTTGCAAATGCGATGTCCTGTGTGTGAAATCCATCTTCTTTTATCCATATTTTCTTTAATGTTTTCAGTGTCTTTTATTGGGTGACCTTCTATTTTTTTTTCTTTATTTTTAATTTTTTTTGGTTCAGTATTAACATTTTTTTGTAGGAAAAAATTACGAAAACGGTGGATGTGTCATCACGTTCTGAAATGAATGCCCAAATGGGAGGAGGGTAGTTTTTCGAAGCATGGCTTTTTTCTTCATTTTTAACATTTTTTCCTGTACGGATCAAGATGGTACACGCCAGGTTCAGGTGCAGGTAATGGTCGCCCAAACCTTTACCCATCTCATTTTTTTTTCCGCCAAAACCCGTGCCGGTGGCTTGCGCTCCGGGGTGCGGGCAATCACCCCCTCGGGTGAAAATACGCATCTCAAGTCTTTTTATAGGGGTTTTTTTTTGCAACCGCAAGTCTCTTTATGGGTTTTTGCTTGCAACCGCAAGTCTCTTGTATAGTTTCTTGCAACTTGCAAGTCTTACATGGATTTTGCTGTAAATGCAAGTCTTCGTAGGTGTTATTGCAATCGCAAAACCTTCTATGGTTTGTTGCAACCACAAGTTTTTTAATGCAATATTGATTGCAACCACAACCCTTTATAGGGGTTTATTTTTGCAACCGCAAGACTTATATGTTTTTACTACAGTTGCAAGTATTCTCGGGGTATTGTTGCAAGTGCAAATCCTTCTATGGTTTGTTGCAACCACAAGTCTTGTTGAAACCACAAGTCTTTTTTTATGCGGTTTTTTGCTTGCAACCGCAAGTCTTGTATAGTTTCTTTTGCAACCGCAAGTCTTGTTGCACCCGCAAGTTATAGGTGCAATGGCAAGTTTCCAATGTTAGGACGCAACTGCAAGGGCTTCAACCTCGCGGCGCAACTGCAAGTTCCTAACGTCCGGACGCAACTGCAAGGGTTTTGAATCCTCGAGGCGCAACTGCAAGTTTTGAAACTTTGAGGCGCAACTGCAAGTTTTCCAATGTCGGACGCAACCGCAAGATTTCAAAGTTAATGTGCAACTGCAAGTTTCCAACCTCGAGGCGCAATTGCAAGTCCCCAATGTCCAGGACGCAACTGCAAGGTTTTGGACGTCAAGTTTTTCAAACTTGAGGGGCAACTGCATGTTTTTCAACCTCGAGGCGCAACTGCCAAGTTTTCCAATGTCGGACGCATCTACAACATTTCAGACTCGATGCGCAACTGCAAGTTTCCAACCCTCAAGGCGCAACTGCAAGTTCCTAATGTATGGACGCAACTGCAGGGTTTTTCAACCTCGAGACGCAACTGCAAGGTTTTTCAACCTCGAGACGCAACGGCAAGTTTTCAAACTTGAGGGGCAAGTACAAGGTTTTCAATGTCCGACAAATGAAAGTTTGTCAATCTCGAGACGCAACTGCAAGGTTTTTCAAAACTTGAGGCGCAACTGCAAGTTTTCAACCTCGAGGCGTAACTGCAAGTTTTCCAATGTTCGGATGCAACTCAAGGTTTTCAACCTCGAGGCGCAACTGCAGTTTCAACCCTCGAGCGCAACTGCAAGTTTTCAACCTCGAGGCGCACTGCAAGTTTTCAATGTCCGGACGCCACGCAAGCAAGTTTTCAACCTCGAGGCGCAACTGCAAGTTTTCCAATGTCCGGACACAACTGCAAGGTTTTCAACCTCGAGGCGCAACTGCAAGTTTTCAAACTTGAGGCGCAACTGCAAGTTTTTAACTTCGAGGCGCAGCTGCAAGTTTTTCCAATGTCCGGACGCAACTGCAAGGTTTTCAAACTTGAGGCGCAACTGCAAGTTATCAATGTCGCCATTGCATTTTGCATGGTTGCAATGTCGAGACGCAACTTTTCAACCTCAGAGTCACTCAGGGTTTCCAATGTCGGGGGTCGCAACTACAAGTTTTCAAACTCGAGGGTGCAACTGCAAGTTTCCAATGTCAGGACGCAACTACAAGGTTTTCAACCTCGAGGGCACGTTTTCCAATTTTTTTAGGGCACGTTTTTTGCTAGAACTCAGCTAGATGAGTTTTATATATGGGCTTAATCACGTCAGCCACCGTCCGATCAGGGAACAAGCCAAGATTTCGTGGGGATACGTGGGGAGCAGGCTGTTATTTTTGATTTTTTTTGGTTGAGCACACGCTAGGTTGTTTGAGGAGCTTTCTTGTGTTTGTGCCTTTTGCCGTTGCTTTTTTTGCTTTCAAATTATGTCTCTTATTTTCACTGTATGTAGTAGGACATTGTTTCTCCTTTTCAAGATGGAGGCACAATTGCATGTTTCCCAAAGGGGCCCGCAACTGCATGTTTTTTTAAGGCATGCTTGCAACTGCATGTTTCCAAGAGAAGGTTGCAACTACATGTTTTCAAGAGGGTTCGAAACTTCACATCTTTTCAAGATGGGGCCGCAACTGCATGTGGTCATGAGGGGTCGAAACTGCATATTTTTTCAAGATGGGGTCGCAACAAGGGGAATCGCAATGACATGTTTTCAAGAGGGGGTCGCAACTGCATCTTTTTCAATCTCGAGACGCAACTGCAAGTTTTCAAACTTGAGGCGCAACTGCAAGTTTTCAACCTCGAGGCGTAACTGCAAGTTTTCCAATGTTCGGACGCAACTGCAAGGTTTTCAACCTCGAGGCGCAACAGCAAGTTTTCAACCTCAAGGCGCAACAGCAAGTTTTCAACCTCGAGGCGCAACTGCAAGTTTTCTAATGTCCGGACGCAACTGCAAGGTTTTCAACCTCGAGGAGCAACTACAAGTTTTCAACCTCGAGGCGCAACAGCAAGTTTTCAACCTCGAGGCGCAACTGCAAGTTTTCCAATGTCCGGACGCAACTGCAAGGTTTTCAACCTCGAGGCGCAACTGCAAGTTTTCAACCTCGAGGCGCCACAGCAAGTTTTCCAATGTCTGGACGCAACTGCAAGGTTTTCAACCTCGAGGCGCAACTGCAAGTTTTCCAATGTCCGGACGCAACTGCAAGGTTTTCAACCTCGAGATTGCAGTGGAGAGATAAATTAATAAAGAGCTTCACTGGAGCTGGAAAAGCAAAGGATCTTCAGGAATGTAACGAAGTATGTCTTGTCCTCCCACCACCTTTTTTTGGCCATTCTTTTTGTACATTTGTGCTTCTCTTATCGTTTATTTTTCTCTAATTTTTTTTGTGTCTGCTTTATGATATGAAGTTATTTTTTCCAACGCTACACAACTCGCACTGGTTCGTTTTCCTGGTGGACCTGTGTGCCCATAAATTCATCTTCCTGGATTCAAAGTATGATGGAGATAGCACATACCACAGGACAATAAAGCACATGATGGTAACTTGTCATAAGAGAACTTTGACTTCATCTACAACCTTTTCATTCATGATATTAATGTTTTTTTTAAATGTAGATTGAAAACTTCAAACGAGCTTGGAATGATGCTGGTCTAAGGAATATGGGATTCAGACACTACGAAACTGCATATCCAAACTTACCGAAGCAGGAAGGATGGTTAGATGAAGATCCTTTTTCTGTACTTTTTTTTTCTAGATTCACACGCTTTCAATTTTTGTAGTTCAGTGCATGTTCTGATCGTTTATCATTTCTGACTTTATTTTTGTGTCGACATTTCTTTTTCTGGAAAATAGCGATGCATGCGGGATTTTTGTCTTGAATTGGTTAGAGAATTGGCGTTCTAGGAATGCGTTGCAATCAGTCTTCACGCATGATATGGTCCAAGATGCACGTATCAGGTTTGCAGTCAATATTCTATTCAGTGACCACAACATTCTCGATGAAGGGAAAAGGATTGTAAAGGATTTATGAAATATGAGTTAAGGTACTTTTTTATCTTCTCTGTCTCTGCTACCTTTTTTTATATAATATGTTTTTCAACGGTTTTTCTTTTTCTGCTTCTTTCTGATGTATCTACTCTTTTTTTAGAGACACTTTCCAGAAGACTCACTAGTGGACATACCAATACAAAGAAAACAAATCAACTATAGTTGCGAAAAGGGCAAGACTCCGTCTCTTCAATTTTTACTCTCACAAACAACGGCGCAGATTTGGAGTTCCTGCGCATGAAGCAAGGAAACGTGGTGTCAAGTAGATAACAAAACATTTTTATGTGTTTCAGAATTTTTTTGTTTTCGTTTGTACACTGTGGCCATGTACAAAGTACTATGAGGAAGAAATGAATGCAAATGAGTATGCAAATATATTCAAAGTTTTTTTGTATAGGTTTTTTGGGTTCGTTGGAGCAGTTCTCCATATTATCACAAATAGAAAGTGTTTCCTGTACTGGATACAACAATGATGTTTTTTTTACAAATTTTTGGTGCTGATTTTTCTTCTGTTTTCCACACGTTTTTATAAATATATACCGGGCGTGAAAGTTGATACAATATCATATCAATGACTTACACAGGTATGACCTCATGATTTTTTCTAATCACATTGATTTGGTACTGTTTTTTGAGATACCTTTTTAAATGTATGGATAACAATTTCTGACACTGTTCCTAAAAATTTGTAGGTTCTTTCCTAAAACACACATTTTCTTTGGACAGAATTCATACATCAAGGGGAAACAACATCAGATGCAGCAACATGAACTAAACAAAGTACAGTTACAATGTTTTCTTCTCTCGCCATGTGTTTTTTTTGCGTCCCAAAATATAGAAAATGCTAAATTTATTACAATAATTTTTTCAAATAGTCTAGTCAGTCTTTGTCTCCTGCTGTTGTTGTGCTTTGTGTCTTGCTCTTCTTTGTCCGCCCACCTGATGGTTTATTGGTCTTTGCTGCTGTCATCGAACCTGCTATCAACACAATAAAAGCAAACATTCTTAGAATGCAAGTGGGCAACGGGGAAACAAAAATCATAATTTTAACAAAGCAGGGAAAAAAATCTAGGAGACCTGAAGCACGTTTTTGACTGCTTTTTTGTCGCTGTGGCTTGGCAACATTATCAACAATTACTGTGCAAGTAGCTATGTTGTGGGTTTCAGAACCACAACGGCTACAGTGAATTTTTGGTTTGGCACGCAAAGTTTCCATGAAGGTTTTGTATCGCCCTGATTGTGGACGTCCTTTCGAGATAGCAACATCGGGATTTTGCAGGTTGTCCCCATAACCATCTGGATGCGGGCCTGTGAGTGGAACTTCTGAATTTTTTGGTCCAACAGTTGTTTTCTCACCTTCAGCAGCTTCATCTTCTTTAGTCATCTCATCCAATCTCTGCTGCACCCTCTCACTCTCCCCAACAACATATAGATATTTTCTATTTGTTAATGCGCCATCAGAGGCCATATCGTTGAGCCTGTTGGACAGAAGTGTGTACCTCAAGTGTTGACTCCCAGCAGTTAGCTCAGCAGGCACATTGAATCGCCTGTCTCGTATGTCTTTTGTATCTTTTGGCCTCCATCTGTCGATGTAGTACTTTTCAGGAAGTTTTGACATGTTCAGATGAGAAAGAACCCTCAGGACATGACTGCACACAATTCCGTCTTTCAAGAATTTACCACATATGCAACTGAATTCCTGATTTTGGATGTTCACATCGACAACAAATCTCCTTTGCCTGAAATCCTTTGCAGCCAGCATTTCTGCTTTGTATACTTCATATCTCACATTCCTCACAACTTCTTCAACATGCAAATTGTAACACCCCCGGTGATTAGCAACAGTAATCGCTTTTGATAATGACATGTCAGCAAGCTTAATAGTGCATAATCATCATTAGCATCATATTGCATTTCAACTCCTAAGTCAAATTCAGATTTAAATGAAAGTGGAATATAAAAGTTGTCCAACATAAAAACTAAAATGTCAGATAAATAACAAATATTCCAGAGGCTATTCTAAAATTGAAACCAACATCATTGGAATTGGATAAGTGACTCGAATAACCTCAAACAGTGGATAAAGATAATATTTAATAACCATTTATTAAATCTGAAATAAATATGGAATTATATTTTGTCCAAACTAATTTTAGGTGTTAAGGAATAATGCACTGGTATTTATGAAATAGGTCACACTTTTTACAAAAACCATTTGGGGCCTAAACATTTAACAGTACAGAAAAAAAATAAAACAAAGCAAGAAATGATAAAAAAAAAGAGAGAAGAAAGACCCCCCTCTCCCTGGGCCGAATGGCCCAGCTAGCCACAGGCCGGCCCAGCTGCGGCCCACCCCCACTCCCCTTATCCACTCACCCCCAACCCTATCCACTCCCACCGACACCCCCTCGCTCACTCCTCCCCCCTCCTCCCGATCCAGAAACTGGATCGGGCCGACGCCGCCGACGTCGCCCGTCGCCGTTGGACGCCACCTCATCCGGCACCGCCTCTCCCTCCCCGCCGACGACCTCGTCCCCGACGTGCCCTCGCTCGGGCCCGAGCCCAGCGCGCTCGCCCCGACGCGCCCGACCGCGCCCCGTCTCCGCCTCGTCTCCGACGCCGTCGCGGACCGCCGTCGCCCTTGGACCTCGCCGCCTCGCCGGACTCCACCGACGCCGGCCTCCTCGTCGACCCGTCGTCTCCGGCCTCCACCCCGAGCCCCTCCTCGCGCTCGACGCCGACGCCCCGCCTCGACCCCGTCGCCGACCCCCCCTCCACGAGCTCGAGCCCGCTGCCCCGTCCCTGCAAATCTCGGTGAGGCCCCAGGCCTCCCCCTCCCCTGCCCCGTGCACGCGCACGCGCGCCGCCCCGCATCCACGCTCACCGCGCGCCCTCGCCGCGCACGCCGCCCGCCCGCACGCCGCACGCCGGCGCCGGCCCCCAGCGCTCCTCCCCGCGGCCGCCTCTCCACCGGCCACGGCCGGCGCGCCCCGCTCCGGCCTCTGGCCCTCGCCACCACCCCCGGCCGGCCACCGCACCCTGGCCTCGGCCAGTGCGTGCGCGCGCGCCCACGCGTGCCTGGCCGCGCCCGCGCGCCCGTGTGGCCATTCCGGCCACAGACAGGTGGGGCCTATTGCCCCTGAGCCACTGACCGAACGGGCCCACGGCCCAGAAACGATTTTAAGAAAATAAAAATAAAAATAAATAAAATAATTAATTAGTTAATTAGTTAGGTTAATTAACCCTAATCAGACTAATTTAATTAATTAATTAGTTTAGTTAATTGTTAATTAGTTAATTAAACCTAATTAACCTAACAGCCTATGACAGGTGGGACCCACCCTGTCAGGTGGCTGCTGACGTCAGCATGATGTCATGCTGACGTCATCAATCACTGTTTCGGATAATGTTGAATTAAATAATTAATTAAATTTCAGAAATTAATAAAAACTTTAGAAAATCATATCTTTTAAACCGTAACTCCGATCAAAATATTTTATACATGAAACTTGCTCAGAACGACGATACGAACCCGAATACGTCCTCCGTATTCCCGTCAGACGCCCGCAGCTATAAGAACATTGAACTTTTAGACCGATTTCAGTAAATGAATAGTGCCCAACTTTAATTAAATAAATCCAAATAAATTCCTAAATTAACTAAATCGTTTAGTTAGGCAGTAGAACACCCCGGCATATCATTTAGGCATGTCATACATATTGTTTGCATTATTGCCGTGAATTTATTGTTTCTCTCCCCCTCCTTCTCTCTCGATAGACGCCGAGACCGACGTCGCTGCTGTCGAATACGACTACGCTACTGACGAGCAGCCCGTTGACGACCTCCCTCTCTTGCCAGAGCAACCAGGCAAGCCCCCCCCCTTGAGCATTCCAGATATCGCCCATTCTATTCTCCTGCTTGCATTAGATTTCGCTACTGTTAATGTATGCTCCTATTCTGATGCATAGCCTGCTGTTGTAACCTGTTCATTGCTATCTTACCTGCCTATGATAAACTGTTTAGTATAGGTTGGTATGACCCATCTGTGACCCCACCACCTTACTTTGTCGCCCCTGCTTGTTCATCAACGACTCGATCAACGTGATCGTCGATCAGAGACAGACGCCTCACTTCACACCCCCCTTAGTTGTACGACTCTGCGTAGTAACTATCGAGTGCCGAGGGTGATACCTCGTAATGCACTCCTGATGAATACTCTGCAGCATAGCTGTACGGTCGTGGTCATCGAGGGTGATTCCTCCTTCTCCATGTCCGATACGACTCTGTCGTGCAACCCCTCAGTGTGAACCTCGAGGGTGATACCTCTTACGTTCACCCTGATGATTATGACCACACGGTTACTTGACCTTTTTCACAGGCGGGTCCACCCTGGTGGGTACCCGCTGGGGATCTATGATTTCGGGTGTGCCGGAAGGGCACTCGAGTGTGACATTGTGGCGGAGCATCAGAGACTCTGATTGTCTCCGCTTGATACTAATTGAGCCTATTGGATTTGGGTGTGTGATCTGAGTGGGTCGACGTGCCCTATACGCACTGCCACCACGCGGGATAATGGTTATGGGGCCCTCTGCGATGTACGTTTCGCCGAAAGCTTATCAGACGTCACGATTCATCGTGCGGGCTGATCGTCGGGATTGGGCTGGATACTTCACTGACGAGTTCAGTGTCGCGCCTGCACCCCGGCCAGCCACGCAACGCGCAGGGTGCCCAGGGCGATGGCCCGAGACCCCTGGGTGCATAGGTTAGTCCGGCGTGCTGACCTCTCTGCTGAGCCTAGGTAGAGCGCTGCTTCGTGTTGATCTTCCGAGGACGGGCATTACCCATCAAGTATGTCCGGCCAGAGTTGATCGAGCGTGTTGGGTAACAGTAGTGCACCCCTGCAGGGATGAATCTTCTATCGATAGCCGGTCCTACGGTAAAGGACGCTCAGTTTGTGTATCCCGATCTACTACTTAAACTGGATACTTGTTACTTAATTGAAGCTCGGGATTACTTTCTCGCTGGGAGTCGAGGAAGGATCTTTGAGCTGTACTTCAACATGTTTGCTAAATAAAATGCTATTCTACTCTCTTCTACTGCTGCAAGATGATGGCTTTGAGAAGATGTTTGAAGATGCTAGTCTTCGATAGGACTAGGCCTTTCTCTCTATTCTGGCATTTCTGCAGCCCAGTCCACATATACAGCCTTTTCTCCATTGATAATGTTGCATATGTAGTATAGATCCTTGCTTGTTGAGTACTTCGGATGAGTACTCACGGTTGCTTTATTTTCTCTTTTCCCCCATATACCCCACCTTGATGATACACCAGACGATGGAGTCCAGGAGCCAGACGCCACCACCGGAGCCTACTACCAGGCGGGTCCAGAGGGCACGTACTACTGGATCGAGCCAGCTGACCAGGAGTAGGATCGGAGGCTCCCAGGCAGGAGGCCAACGCCTTTCGATCTAGTGTCGCTGTTTGTGCTAGCCTTCTTAAGGCAGAACTTGTCTAACTATGTCTGTACTCAGATATTATTTGTATGACTGACTTATGTATTCGGATCTTCGGATCCCTGGTCTGTAATATTGTGGACCTCCGTTTATTTGTGTTTAGAGTTGTGTTGTGATATCTTCCCGTGAGTCCCTGGGCTTGATCGTACACGTTTGCGTGTATGACTAGTGTACGATTGAACCGGGGGCGTCACACAAATTGACAACAAATTGCAGCTGCTTTTGGAACCTATAGAAGATCTTTCGGTTGTACATAGCTGCTGCCTGATACTCAAGTTCACTATGAGACCAGAAAGTTGGCTTTGTTGTTCTAGTTATGGAGTCTTGTTCTCTCTCATTATCTTGAATATTGTGAGATATCCTCTCATATTCTTCCAGGAAGCATATCACACTATGTGTTGAGGTTATGTTGTCCTTGAAAATAGCATTTGTCCCTTCACTTCTCGCAGTAGAATGAATGAATGGGAAGAAATTCTTCTTGAAGTAGACAGGAACAAACCTCCTTCTCTTCTTCCACATAATGTTGAAATAGCTGTTATGTTGTATACCATATTTCTGTATCATATCTGGCCACAACATTTCAAACTCACCTTCTGTCAGCGAGTTGTGTATGATGTCACTGAAATCAGCATGTAGGGTTTCATGTGCTGCAAATGTTCTGGGACATTTTTCCTCAGCTTTCTTTTTTATATGGAAGAGACAACGCCTGTGAACACAGTTGGGAAAAACCATCGGGATTGCTGATTTCATGCCCGCATCTTCATCTGTTATAATCGTCACTGGACTTTTGCCTCCCATGCAGTGAAGAAAAGTCTCAAACAACCACTTAAAAGTGTCAGTTGATTCATTTTGAATGATAGAACAAGCAAACAAGCAGTTCTGACTATGAGCTGTGATCCCAACGAATGGAGCAAACGGGAGGTTGTATCTGTTTGTCTTGAAAGTTGTGTCAAAGCTGAGACAGTCACCATACAAGTCGTACATTTTTCTTGCGTAGCCATCAGCCCAGAAAATGCATAACACTTTGCTTGCCTCATCAGAAACCTTAACTGTCTTAAATGCATAATAGAACCTTGGATCTTCCGCCTGCCTTTTCCTGAAGTAAGTCAGTACTTGCATCATATCATTCTGGTTAGTTTCTTTGCCAATTGCTGTCCTCACATTGCTGACATGTTTCTTAGTGTAAGGAGTGTTGCCACCTCTCAAGAAGCTCAGGATGGTCATTATTTTCCTTGTTGGTAGCTTGATAGCATTGAAAGTACGGATAAGGATCTTCTCCTCTTCTGTCATGTAGTTATGTGAACGGAGGTACTTTGACTCTGTATGAGGGCTCAACTCATGGTTATGCTCGAGGTTGATTGTTGTAACAACCCACTTGTCTGCCTTCTTTGTGATAATAAGCTGAGCCTTACAACCAGTTATCTCAATGGTGTTTGTTTTCTTTTTCCTGGGGTTCTCACGCGGGACCTGGCCTGTTTTTGCCTGTCTAGTTTCTCGTCGTTTTTTCAACCTTGCTTCCTTTTCTTCTTCTCCAATTGCACGTCCAGATCGGTTACACTTGAAAGTGATTCTTGTTGGTGCATTGCCACCTTCCTTTTTTGCACAAAAGGATGATGCCCTCTTTACAGAGAAACCACATATGCTTGCATATTCATTGTAGAAGCCATAAGCTGCTTCTTGGTTGTCAATAACTGGCACATGATGGCTACGAACTTCCTGGCTGCAACTCTGAGCATTTTTTATGCTTTCATTTTCAAGAAATATGAGGATGTCATCTTGTGAAAGTTGTTCAACTTCAACTCCCGTCTCACTGTTATGTTGTTGTTCCACAATATCAACATCCATATCACTTTCTCTTTGATCTTGTCCAAGGTTATGATCTGATTCACTATCACTGTCAAGTTCGTTGTCTGAAGGCTGCTTCTGTGCACAATCAGGTTCATCAGTTTCCCAGATCAAATCATGCAGTCCTTGTATATTTGTGTTGTCAACAAACGGGGAAGGCTCCTGATTCTGTTCAACCAAAACTCGCCCTGTGTTATCATGAGTTGGTTGCCTTGGTTCATCTGATGTTCCTCTTCCATAGCGGCCAGTTATCATAAACATGTCATTCTGAATGCATTTGACAATAAGAGAATTTTTCATCAGCGAGGACATAATAGTATATAAGTTTGATACAATTTTTTTTTCATTTTACATAAGTTCATGTACAAAACAAACCTCAGTACGAACTAGGGATTCTTCCTGTGATTGAGACGACAAATATTTTGCCCCCTGCCAGAGAATGTAGATGATCATTTTTTTTCTCCTGACTAATTAGTACTTGGTTTGGGGTTTCCACAGAGGAAAGAAAGGTCAAACCTCATGTTCAGCAGCAAGCAGCAGTTGCATGTATGACATAGGTGCATCGCCAGATACATTCATGAAGCTCACCCCCTGTTAATTTTTTTTTCAAAAAAGCATGTTTTTAATGGTCATCATGTAACATTTTTTTCTTTTTTTGACACTTTCTTTGATGTGTTTTTGGCACTCACAGTTGGCTGCATTTGTGTTGTTTCTGTAGGATGGGTTCTTGAGGCTTCAGCATTTGGACTCCTCTGCAGAAACAACTGCAAAAATACATCAGTTTTTTAGTGAACAAACATCTGCAAGAGTTATGCTAAGGTACAATATAAACACAGCCCTACAAAATCTACTGTATTTTAGTTTGTTTTTACCTTGGGCATAGTTCTGTTGCTCATGTTAATCATAGGAGAGCTTGTCTGTGTGTTGTGCATTTCATTGTAGTTATAGCCAAGAGGACCAACTTCTTGCGCCCCCCATTGTTGCAACGACTTTCCAGGCATCGTGCTCGACTGACCACACTCCAAATCAAATTGGCGCTCATGATACATAGATAACTGCAAAAAACATCTTGTCATCAACTTTTTTAGGCAAACAAAAAACAAGCTCTTTTCTTAGTTTGCTTTTTTTCTGAATAGGGGAACCAAAACATTTTTGATACTGAGACTCCCTTCATTTTTCTCAGCAGGCCTTCTTCCCAGGGGAACTGACCTGATTGGCAAGCAGGTAGTCTCCATACTCCTCTGTAGTACCTGCAGTGTGAGTAACAAATGTAAAGATCAGACAAGCTTTTTTGTTCTTTGTTCCAGTTTTCTAACACTCTGACCAAGAGAGGAGTAAGAAATCAAGCTTGCAATCAAAAACCTGACAGATTTTCTCTTTTTGCTGTCAAGGTTACAACTGATTGAACAAGGACTCAAAGAACAAAAAATAGGCAAAGCAAAGAGGCAATCAAAAACATACCATGGTGAGTCCTGTGCGCCCCTTTACCAGCACCCGCATCCATCTTTTTTTTTGCAAAACTGATTCCCCTTCCTCTGCTCTATGGAGAAGTCCCAAACTCTGAATTTTGCTATAGCAAGTTCACTTTTTTCCCTCTCCATTGTTGGTTGATTCATGCCATAGTTCTAGGGTTCTGGGGTTTGCTGGCGGCGGGGCTATGGGGTGGGGAGGTGTGGATGCCAGGAGGAAGAACAGAGGATGGGGGAGAGGGGCGTGAAACAGCTGGGGGCGTTGGATTCTTTTGCCTGGGGGCACGTGACCTCAGGTGCCCTGGAGGCAAAACCATCAACAGAAAAAACCATCAACACACCTGAAACAACAAACCGGGTAGCAACTTGGGCCTCCAGGCTTTTTCAAGTCAAAAAAAGAAAACGGGCCGACAAAACAACAAAACGGGCTTCCGCTACACCTCAGAAACAGAAAACGGGCTGAGACAACTAGACAATGACATCAGCTTGCATCAGGTGATTGAGACCATACTATAACTCAGCTAGCTGAGTCCCAGGCGCTCCCTGGTGGGAGGGTAAAACTGTAAAAGGGCGATTTGGAGCTGGCTGCGGCTGCGAGAAGCCCGAATTGGCAGCTCCCAGCCCGACGTGCAATTATTTGGAGCGCTCCTCTGAAGCCGCTGCGTGGAGCCGGGCTAAAATCAGGTGTTTGTTTCAGCTCCAGCTTCTACGGGGCAGAAGCCGGTGGAGCCGGTTTTTAGAGCTGAAACAAACACACCCTTATACACTACGGTCAGCTGCAGCTTCTCAGATCCAGCTTCTTGGTGCTAAAACGTTCGGCTCGACTCCAACTTTAGAGTTTACTGAGTTGGAAGCTGGAGCACATTAGAACAGGCCCTTGTGATTCTATTTATCTTTAGGGTCCTGTGTACTGCTTCAGATCTTCAATAAAATGCTGGGGTTTTTTCATAAAAAAAAGCACAATCATCAAGGGTGGCGCGCATGCATGATGACAGGGATTTCCACGTCACAGTCAAGGCTCGAGTCGAGAGCCGCAGCCTCTTTCTCGGAAGGCCATGACTGCAGGCGCAGGCCGCGCATGGCACGAAACCATTATCAACGCCTTTAGGTAGCGTAACCTCTAGTAAAGAAGAGCCACCCAGCCACTACCACCTTTTGCCCTAATCTAACCGGAAGAGCGAGAGGAAAAGTTACGACATAATGATGGTATGGAACGCGCTTTAATCTTCTTCCAACAGAAACAGTGATGAGCAGAGCACGCTTTCAGGGCAGTGCTTGCAGCCAGCCATCATGGCCTTAATGATATGATTGAATGCGTGGGCTGTTACCCCGCAAAAAAAAAAAAATGCGTGGGCAGTTATGTTTTGACAGATTTTCTATGACTGTACGTACTGCTAGTAAGGTGCTTGCAGTTGCTGTCCACTGCCAGTGGGCAAAAAAATAAAATAAAGAGCCAGGAAAAGGACAGCAGCTATGCTTGGTCTCTCTTTCTCTCTTTCCAAACAAATATATTGATGACGTGAGAGTATCACTGGAAGCCATATCGCAACACTGAGCCATGTTAAAATATCGTTGGCGTGCATGGCAAATTCCGACCATTTTAACCAGACACGAAACACACACCAGTCCTCCAATGCTGCACTAAACTACGGTGGTGGAAACTACGGCGAAGATGTGATTGATGTCATGGTGGAGAATCGTAGAAATGAAGTTGCTTCCTCCCCAAGCTTCTTTTCTCCCCAACTCCACAAGTAGGAATTATGGACTCTACAAGAAAGTGTCGGGTCCTAAATCATATCGTGCGATTTTGATAATCATCCCAAAAGATTCATAATAATGTCCTTTTCTCTTTGGAAGGCTGCAACATGTTGCAGCAACAAAGGACGCATTCTTTCCAGATGACACATATGGACAGGATGAAACTTACCTAAGCTTCTTGGAAAAAACACAATACAATTGCGCAAGGACAAGTTCATCGACATGAAAAATGACATTAACGTAAAATTTCAGTAACAGTCAAATATTAACGGACGCGGTGTTTTGGCTCCTAGGTGCATATGCACCCATTGTCTAAATACACATTTTGAAAAGTTGAAAAATTCGGAACAAAAATCCCGCGGGTATATCTGGACATTCTATGTGCGTGCACAAAGTTTCGGTGAAAAACGACATTTTTTATGGCTTGTGTAAAAAAGATAAAGAAATGCCTCGTGAATAGTTATAATGGAGCATCAGAAATTGTCTTTTTTACACAAGCCACAAAAAACCTCGTTTTTCACCGGAAACTTCGTGCACGCACATAGAATGTCCGGATATACACGCGGAATTTTTGTTCGGAATTTTTCAACTTTTCAAAATGTGTATTTAGACAATGGGTGCATATGCACCTAGGAGCCATAGCCAATTACCGAATATTAACTGAGAAAATTAAGATAGCGGTAGCCGTGGGAGGGGAGCGCACGTACATGAGCAGATGCATCTCATGCTCTTGTCCAAATGTCCTTTGAAACAAGCATGAGGAAAATTGAAGATAACACGATCAAACAGTCTCATTTCCGGATAAGTGTGGTGCTTCATCGTTTTAGAACTGATGTCATGCGAAACTTTGGCCCCCATTCTCTTCAGCTCCAGTATTATTTAGTTCTGCTTTGCTTCACTTGCTAATCAGAGCTTCTGTCGAGAAAAATTGCCAACAATAATGCAGAGTACGGAATAAGATTAAGGCATTGAGAAGGAGTTCGGAATAAGATTAAGGCATTGAGAAGGAGCTGGGATAGGAGAAAGGAATAAGGAAGGAGAAAGATTGGAACAAGAAGGTCACCTTGTTTCCCCACCTTTGGCGTCGCCGATGACCGATCCCAGCCACCAAGCCGCAACAACGTCACCAATCTGAGCGGCGACGGCATCCATAAGACCGCCGTCCCCGTCAAGCGACACAAATTGAGGCCGCGCTGCCCAATCCACGACACTTTTCTCCTCCTACTGTTCCTACAGGACGCTGTGATTACTTGTTTCAATGCTAGCATTGCTCTGTTAGTGAAGGAGCAAGTGTGGCAAGCTGTATTGCAGCATCTCAGAAGATGAACAATCAAAGAAGAAGAAGAAAGAAGAAATATCTCAGCAGAGGACCAGGAAACAACTAGGACCTCACTCACTGCTCACACGCCTAAAATACACTAATAAATAAATATAACTTCAGTTCTCATCTGCTACTCTAGGCTCAATGTCCTTTAATAGGCCAACGATCTGCTGCATGGTTGGCCTCTTGGATGGCAGCTCGGCGGTGCAGAGGTAGGCGACCCTCAGTGCCTCATCCATCTGCCTCTCCAGTCCCGTGTCGCGGATCTTGGGGTCGATGATGCTCGACCCTTGGTTTGCCTTCACCATTGCCCTTGCCCAGCTCACCAGGCTTGCCTCCTTCTGGTCAGGGTACTCATCACCCAGCGGCTTCTTGCCGGTGATCAGCTCAAACAGCACGATGCCGAAGCTGTAAACGTCTGACTTCGATGTCGCCGTGGCGTTCTCTGGGTCGGAGAACTCTGGCGGCACATAGCCAGGGGAATGGTCACCGTCTGTGCTAGTCCCGGCGATCATTGACAAGCCGAAATCAGACAACCTTGGCTCCATTGCATAGTCGAAGTAGATGCTGCTTGCCTTCACATCCCGGTGGACGATCTGCGGAATGCAACCATGGTGGAGGAACGCCAGTGCCCTTGCAGCGCCTAATGCAATCTTGTGCCGGAACCTCCATGCCGCAGTGCCCTCTGGGGTGATGTTTTCAGTGGCCACGCCACCATTGTTGTCCTCCCATGTGTCGGTGCTCCAGTCTTCAGTGGTCTGCACGCCTAGTGGCAAATCATGCAGCAAGTTGTGCAGATTGCCATTCTCCATGTACTCATATATCGCGATTCTCTGGCCTCCTGCTAAGCAGTAACCGGTCAAAGGAACCAGGTTAGAATGTTTGATCCGTCCCAGCCGCTCAAGCTCTCTCGCGGCATCCTCATCTGCCATTGCCGAACCATGGACCAACACCTTCACAGCAACCTGGATTCCACCAGGGAGGAACCCTGTGTACACTGGCCCAAATCTCCCATCTGCCAGCAAAGTTCCCCTGTCAAAATTTGATGTGGCTGCCAAGAGGTCGGCGAAGGTGAAGCTCAGCAATGGCTTCTCAAATATGACAACTGGAACGGATGTGGCAACCTTGACATCGGCAACCCAAGTTGTGGAATCAGTCTGAAACGCAAATGGCCCTGATGTCCCAGGCTCCTCTCTGAATGATGATGATCGCTGCTTATCAGCGGGAAATGTGTCACTCCTCTTCTTCCTCGGCCTCCTGCACACAAGTGCCAAGCAAAGCAATGCAAGAACCGAGAAGAAGAGCGTGAGCACAATGGCCAGCGCCAACTTCATCCCCTTGCGGTGCCCCCCATTTTTCTTGATGCTGTCTGGGTTCACGGCAATCGGGCAGTCATTCCTGGACCTAGCAAACGCGGCTGCAAACGCTTCCGGGGAGAGCTCGGAGGCGCAGACGGTGAGATTGTTGTATGAGAAGTTGAATCGATCCATCGATTCCAATTTCTTGACCAGTGACACAGGGATCTCCCCAGTGAGGTTGTTCACCGACAGGTCCAGCACCCGCAGCGGCAAAGCGCTCATGTCCGGCACCACCCCGCTGATATTGTTCCGTGACAAATCCAGCACATGTAAGCCAACCAACCGGGAAGCCAGCACCCCAGGGATTCGCTCATGCAACCCAGTGCTTGACAGATTGACATACTCCAATGCAGAAACCTCACCAATGGACGCCAGCAAATTGTCCGTGGACAACTGGTTGAATGCGAGATTCATGTGCCTCAGGTTCCGGAACCGGCCAGGGAGGCCGAATTCCCCGAGAAGCTCGTTACTTGACAGGTCGAGGTACATGAGGGACGTACCAGAATACCCACTGCTAAAATTTAACCGCGAGAAGCGGTTGTTGCTAAGGTCTATGACCCCCAACTGCTCCTGGAACGCCCCGATAATGGAGCCGCGGAGCTGGTTGCCGGACAGGTTGAGGTAGGCCAGCGACCGCAGCGGCGACAAGTCAGGCAGGTCGCCGTCCAGCGCATTGCCGGAGAGATCCATGGAGACGAGGCTCCCGCCGGCGCCCGGGACCTGGCCTTGGAACTGGTTGTGGCTGGCGTTGAGGACCTGCAGGCCGGCAATGGAGCCGAGCACCGGCGGCAGCGCGCCGGAGAAGGCGTTGTGGGAGACGTCGAGCACCTGGAGGCGCGCGAAGTTGCCGACGTTGTTGGGGAGCGCGCCGCGGATGGCGTTGCGCGAGAGGTTGAGGCTCCGCAGCGAGGCGCCCAGCTCCCAGAGGTCGTTGGGGAGCGCGGTGAGGCGGTTGGCGCTGAGATCCAGCGCGCGCAGCCTGGCGAGCTTCCCCACCGTGTCCTCCGGGATGGGGCCCGACAGCCCCATCCCGGCGGCGGCGAACGCCAGCACCCGGCCCTCGCCGTCGCAAGACACCCCGGGCCAGGAGCACACCGCGCCGGCGCCCGACGGCGGCGCCGCGAGGCCCATCTTGGCGTAGAAGCGCGAGACGAAGTAGGCGTCCGTGTTGGGCTCCTGCGCCGCCGCCGCGCAGCACGCCGCCGCCACCACCGCCAAGAAGAGGGAGGCGACGCCGCACGCACCGCCACGGCCCATGGCGACGGCGAGAGGCGCGCGCACGCGTGCTCTCTCTCTCTCTCTCTCCCTCTCTCGAGTGTTTCTCTTGGCGCGTTCGTGGCTACTGCGGTGCAGAGCAGGGTAGGAATGCGGCCATAATCGTGGGGTGGTGAAGTGAGTAAATTGGGGAGTGAATTGTGGGAGGGGAGTTGATTGAGATGAGCTGCACAGCACAGCACATCAACATACGCGGAGACAGGCAGACACATATTCATCGGACTAGTAATCAGGCACGTGCAGCGCACGTGCCCGAGTCAATGAAATGCAGGCATTCCAAGGATGAACACGCAGAGCCCCAAGACCGACCAGGTCGGCACAGCAATGTCAACAAACGTTGCATCCGTTCTGAAGCATGCTGATAATATGGTATATAATTCAATCATTGTTGTGTTGTCACAAAATGAAGACTATTTCACCCTGATTTGGTCAGGAGGTACTATGAAAATTATACATGAAGATGGAGTGCATGCCGTTGAAAATAAGGTTGAGCTCAATGATCGCCACACTTGTATTGGTCCTCTCAAGACAATGTATCTTTAAATTCACTACGCTCCCTGAGTTTGAATCTCATGCAATCAATTGAGGTGTCCAATTATGTATTTTATCTGCGGTTTTGACTGGGTCATCGTGCCGGTGGGTGCCTTTGATCAGCGCAAAAGCGATTTTGATAACTAGAGCTAAGCTTCCTAGAAATGGTGCTCGTTGGGTGAGGATCTCGTGGTTCCCCGTTTGACAATGGTTGCTTCGAGTTGGGTTGGGTACATTCTTCTCTAACTAGAAGCAGACGTGCGCTTTGCTGCGTCGTTTGGTCCATAATGGTTATTTGCTGAATATGTATTTTCTATGGTTTTCCTTTTGCTTTGTTCGTTGATTTGTTTGCTTTTTTTGTGTGCCTCTACCCGCGTAACAACACAACAGCCACGCTCGATAAAATCCAACTTCCAATGCAATTTCGTCGAAACGAGAACGCCCTTTCCTATGTGCCTACCAAGCGTCCCAGTTGCAAAAAAAAGGTCAACCTAACACCCCCATCAGCCCCTCGCATCAATCCCCATATGCAAATAAAAACAACTGTTGCACTAAGATGGAACACATGGAAGAAGCAACACCACATTGGAGAACCTGTAAGCGGAATGTGCGCGTAATGCAATCAAAATGCCATCGGACGCAACACCAACCCTAAAAGACCTCCTCCAAACACAACAAAAAGGCAAAAACAACCGAGATGGAGGCTCACAGTTGGGCTCAGACCAAACTATTATTTCCCGCAGAGGAAACACAACCCGACACCAAGAGCTCCATATTTCTAGAGAGCTCAGAGATTAGCAACTTTTCCATATGTTAGTTTCAGCAAACCTTCATGAAAAGCTTGTATCTATTTACATGTACCTTACACAATATAACTCTTACCTTGTAGATGAAGCGGAATAACTTTTTTCCTCATATTCAGAATTCTTGTTTGTAGGTTTCATGATCTATTTACACTAATATATCTAACACATGCATGAACATTGTTAGCCATTTATAGGCATGAAAAGCATTATCATAAGAATGTGAATTGGTCAAAGTTTTATACAACATAAATAGAACAAAATTGTCGTCCAACCTACAGGAACAACAAAAACCAAATATTACTATGACTTTCTCTGATGGGACCAGACAACTAACAAAGTGCATTGCTTAAATTCAGATGCTGAGACAGAGTTATGCATCATGACTGCAAGAACCTAAATTTATTTGGATAATGTCACATCCCAGATTTTTCCCAAATCTGGAATGTTTAAAAATTTAGACAGAATTAAAAAAATCTAGAAAAACTCTTGCTTGTTTGCTAGTTAGCAAAATTGCCTATGATTTGTTTGTTGTTTGACTTTCATTGATTTGATTGATCACCTAGGAGGGTTAAAGGCCCTATACAACTAGTTGAAACCTAGGTAGACTATGGTTGAAACCTAAACAGTAAAAACAGAAACTTAAATAAAACCCTAAAAGGGTTAAATAGGAAATAATTTCCCCAAAAGGAAATTATTAAAACAAATACTCAAACAGATGAAGATGGGCCAGAGAAAATCAAACTAGGGAAACTCTGAAGAAAACTATTTTTGGAAAATAAAATATAATCAAAGGAAATATTTTAAATAAAGCCTAGAAATAAAGTGTAGAAAATATTTGGGTCAAAATGCTCAAATAAAATAATCACCTTATTAGAAATATTATATTTGGAATTTAAAAATAGTTCGCGGTTGAAAGAAAAAACAAATTGAAAAGGCTTTTGAATTTAGAAAGAAAACAAAAAAAGGAAAAGAAAGAAAAACAGAAATGCCAGCCAGGCAGGCCGACCGCGGCCAGCTAGCCAGCCCACCAACGCGCACGCACACCACGCGGTCAAAAGGGTTTGTGTGCTACATTGCTTCCTAGCTTTGTATGTTTATGTTAGGAGTTTCTTACTTTTGCTTCTCTAGTGAACTAATATGGTAGTAAAAGGTATGCACCCTCCAATGAGTGTTGTCAATATCACTCTCCCGTAGCAGTTTTTGTGTTAGTGCCTCAACTCGCTCCCCCTTTGGTCCCTTCTCCATTTCTCCCCTTAAACTTTTTCCTCTTTTGCTTGTATGTAATGTGTATCTCTATGGTCGGTTGAACAACAACATATTTTCATCACGATGGGAATGGGCCGACGTTATCCATTGGGACAATGGTCTGACCGACAAATTCAAGGCCGATGGGTCCTTTGGGTCTGCTTCATAAGAAAAGTGGGCTAGGGAAGCCGGTCACCATCGGCGCTCCCCGGGACAAGCGGGTCGTCCCATATTTAATTGTCCAAGGTTGTTGTCTAACATTACAATGCACATGCCTTTGTAAGGTTGTTACCCTTGTGCTTATATGAAATTTCAAACTATTGACCCAAAACTGCTTTTGTTTTATAGTTCAAAATAGTACCTTACGATGCAAACGATTCATGGTAGAAATAGAAATAGAGTTGCTTGTGTTCCTTATTTTCTTTGAACAAATAAATTCTAAATATTTTAACTTACAAAATTTTCTACATTTGAACAATGCAAGATACTTTCAGCTCTTGGTGGTTGGTGGAGAGAGGTAATTTTATGCGTGCAGAGAAGCGAGGGTTTGACACTCTAGTGATTGGGATCGCTTGGTCCCTCTGGAAACAACGGAACGCTCGAGTTTTTCATGGTAGGGAACAAGAGGCAACCCCACAATAACTTGTACTCACATTCTAGCGGAGATGTCTAACTGAAACCAGCCGGTGACGGAGGCTTAGATTTTTTTGAGAGAGTATACTAGATTGTTTTGTGTGGTGTGGGTGGATTTCTTTTGATGTTCGCATCATTTGCAAGTTTCTTCTAAATTTGTGTTGCCTTCTGTAAAAATATGGTACGTCGTTGGCGTACCTATAAAATAATAATAATCTTGTGATGTAATTTTTTTTAGATAATCCACGAAATATTTTATTCAACCCGTCACAATGTTTATAGGGACGAAAGAGCGCTCCCCGGGACAAGCGGGTCGTCCCATATTTAATTGCCCAAGGTTGTTGTCTAACATTACAATGCACATGACTTTGTAAGGTTGTTACCCTTGTGCTTATATGAAATTTCAAACTATTGACCCAAAACTGCTTTTGTTTTATAGTTCAAAATAGTACCTTATGATGCAAACGATTCATGGTAGAAATAGAAATAGAGTTGCTTGTGTTCCTTATTTTCTTTGAACAAATAAATTCTAAATACTTTAACTTACAAAAATTTCTACATTTGAACAATTGAAGATACTTTCAGCTCTTGGTGGTTGGTGGAGAGAGGTAATTTTATGCGTGCAGAGAAGCGAGGGTTTAACACTCTAGTGATTGGGATCGCTTGGTCCCTCTGGAAACAACGGAACGCTCGAGTTTTTCATGGTAGGGAACAAGAGAGAACCCCACAATAACTTGTACTCACATTCTAGCGGAGATGTCTAAATGGAAACCAGCCGGTGACGAAGGCTTAGATTTTTTTTGAGAGAGTATACTAGATTGTTTTGTGTGGTGTGGGTGGATTTCTTTTGATGTTCGCATCATTTGCATGTTTCTTCTAAATTTGTGTTGCCTTCTGTAAAAATATGGTACGTCGTTGGCGTACCTATAAAAATAATAATAATCTTGTGATGTAATTTTTTTGAGATAATCCCATGAAATATTTTATTCAACTCGTCACAATGTTTATAGGGACAAAAGAAAGATCACCTGGATTGCCTAACCAAATATGGCGGCCAATCCCAAGGGAAAGAGCATGCTCCGCTAAATTGTGAGCTTTGGTATTTGAGCTCCTAAATTCATGGCTAAAAGAACAAGAAGTAAAAATATATAGATCGGTCTATAATCTCCCTAATAATAGCTCCATACACTGATCGATGACAATCTTGCAATCAAAAGCAACATAGATCCTCCGCTCAAAAAGATCATCCGCCAACAATAGTGATTCCCAAACTGCTAAAGCCTCAAGAATGGTTGGGTCATCAACACATGTTAAAGTGATAGTCAAGGCACCCAAAAAAATCCGTTGAAATCCCTGCACATAGCTGCAATAGTTCGGAACGATGAGTTTTTAGGTAGGGTTGCATCCACATTTATTTTACTTGTGTGCTCCGGTGGTGAAATCCACCTCGTTGGCCGGGTCACGACATGCATGCGTGACTCAGTCGTCGGCTTGACCAACGTTTGTAGATCGGTGATGAATGAATTAACAAATGCGTTGGTGGATGAAAGTGCAACTAATCCTCGTGTGGTTTTTGGTAATTTATTGTTGGAAATATGCCCTAGAGGCAATAATATTTGTATTATTATATTTCCATATTCATAATTAAGAGTTTATATTTTATGCTATAACTGCTATGATCCTGGAACATGCGATTCGGTGAAAAACTCATATGCACGTGTGGAATGATAAACAGTTAAATAAAAGGTTCCTAGTCTTGCCTCTGGGACTAACTCAAGTGTTGTTGGTTGATAACCCACAAGTATAGGGGATCGCAACAGTATTCGAGGGTAGAGTATTCAACCCAAATTTATTGATTCGACACAAGGGGAGCCAAAGAATATTCACGAGTATTAGCAATTGAGTTGTCAATTCAACCACACCTGAAAGACTTAATATCTGTAGCAAAGTATTTAGTAGCAAAGTAGTATGGAAGTAATGGTAATGGTGGCAAAAGTAACAGTAACAGTTTTGTAGTGATTATAAAAGTAGCAGCAACGAAAGTGACTTGGCAAAGATCAATATGTGAAAAGCTCGTAGGCATTGGATCGGCAATGATAATTGTGTTGGATAATATTCATCATGTAGCAGTCATAACCTAGGGTGACACAGAACTAGCTCCAATTCATCAATATAATATAGGCATGTATTCCGTATATAGTCATACGTGCTTATGGAAAAGAACTTGCATGACATCTTTTGTCCTACCCTCCCGTGGCAGCGGGGTCCTAATGGAAACAAAGGGATATTAAGGCCTCCTTTTAATAGAGAACATGACCAAAGCATTAGCACTTAGTGAATACATGAACTCCTCAAACTACGGTAATCACCGGGAAGAATCCCAATTATTGTCACCTTGGGGTATGCGGATCATAACTCGTAATAGGTGTTTACAACTTGCAAGATAGGATCAAGAACACACATATATTCATGAATACATAATAGGTTCAGATCTGAAATCATGGCACTCGGGCCCTAGTGACAAGCATTAAGCATATCAAAGTCATAGCAACATCAATCTCAGAATATAGTGGATAGTAGGGATCAAACCCTAACAAAACTAACTCGATTACATGATAAATCCTATCCAACACTAAAAAAAAGACACATCCATGACATTTTGGCCCGAACGAAAAAAAATCTGTCATGCTTATGACACTTCTATGACGATAATTGTGACAAAACCACGTATCATCATAGATGTGGCGGGCTCCTACTTCTATAACAAAAAATCATGACAGAAAATGGGCTTTTCGTCCTGGGCGGGCGAGGCACGCACCTGCATGACATTCTTTGGGCCGTCCATGATAGAAAAAATCTTGGTAGAAGCAAGGGTGAGGAAAAATTCGGGGAGTTCCCGGTTACGGTTGGTGGTCGGGGCCGAGCGATGCACGGAGGTTTGCGCGTTTCTCTCATACTCGTACGCGTGTGTGTGCGAGGCGTTGGGCTCTAACTGAACCCAAGCGATTGCACTAGCTATGTTACTGAACCCGAGTGATCGATCCCTGGCTGTTAACTGAACCCGAGCGATTCCTTCGCTACTGCTGATAACTGAAGCCGATCGAACCAGCTGCTGCTGCCTCTTGATGAACAGTGACCGTTGTTGGGGGTTGGATGAACAGGACCCCATGGTAGTAGAGGCCGTTGCCGCTGGATAAATGGGACCCCGGTCGAGGAGGCCGCCACACCCGAGCCGGTTGGGGGTGGATGAACAGAACCACGTGGAGGGCTGGTTGAACAGTAGCCGGTGGAGGCTGGATGAATAGTATCCCGTGGATGAACAACACTAGGTGGAGGCAGGAGGAAGACGCGGTGGATGAACAGTAGCAGGTGGAGGTTGGAGGAAGTCGATGGTGGATGAATAGCAGCCCGTGGAGGCTGGAGCGAGGCACTAGATGGTGGATGAACAATAGGCCGTGGAGTCCCGTTTTGCGGTATGCCACACCCCTCCCGGTGAACAGGACCCCGTTTCGACCATAGGCGCTCAAACACAAGTCCTTTTCCTCCGTTTTGCGGTACGCCACACCCCTCCCGATCAACAGCACCCCGTTTCGACCGTAGGAGCTCGAACACAAGTCCGTTTCCTCCGTTTTGCGGTACGCCAGACCTTTCCCGATGAACAGGACCCCGTTTCGACCGTACGCGGTCGAACAGAAGGCCGTTTCCTCCATTCTGCGGTACACCAGACTTCATTTCGGCTGTTCCGTTGAAGCTGGTAGGATCCCGATGAACACGACGCATTCCATTGCCTCCCTATGAACACGATGCAGTTTCTCCATTCCGACCCAGCCGGTTGGCTACCGATGAACACGACGCCGTTTCTGCCGTCCGTTGCCTCTCCATGTACACGAGCCCTGGCCGTACGTATGCGCGAGTAGGCGTTCGAGACCCCGCCTGTATGTACGTACGTGGCCGTATTTTTTAGCATGTGGCTGTACGTACAAGTACATGATTTAGAAGGGACTGCCTGAACTGCTACGTCGGGGGCTCTACTACTACACGTGCCGCTGCTTGCTCAGCCACGGTTCATCGTTGCAGAGAGACTGATCGATCAGTATGTACATACATGTTCGCGACCAGACAGACAACACTACGTACGCTTCGACCGAGTAGGTCCCAGCTGTCAGGGAGGATAAGGAGGCACTCCCTTGCATGCGAAGATATATGTGGTGGGTCCCAGCTGTCAGGGGGAGGAATCATTTTTTTTGCACGTAATAAGGAGGCACTTCCTTGCGTGCGAAGATGTAGCTGGTGGGTCCAGCTGTCAGCCTCACCGTGTACAGTGGTCTTCCTATGGCCGTCATTCGTTGACAACGTTGACCACGCCGCGCGGAGAGCACCTAGGCGGTGGACGATGGCGAGGCCTGGTAAGGGAACGATGCGGAGCCGAGGAAGACGAGCAGTGGATGCCCACGCGGAGGGGAGTACGAGGGTTCACTGGTTCCGCTGCGGTGTGAGGCTGCCGTCGCCGGAGAATAACACGGGGGGTGGGTGAGTAGAGGGAAGGCCTGGCCGACAGTGGGATTAGGATGGGGCGGTGAGGCCTACACGGCAGCACTGCCGCCCGTGGGAGGCAGAAGCAGGCGGTCTCATCGGCGCTGGTTTGGGCGGCTGGACCAAGAAGATCAGAGGTTGAAGAAGCAGCACGGCTATTGGATTAACATCCAACGGTCCAGCTGCTAGAATCATTTGTTGACTAACTTGACAAAGCCCTGTGTACGCGTCAGCTTAGTAGGCCCACAAGTCAGTGTAATAAG
This sequence comes from Thinopyrum elongatum, assembly GCA_011799875.1. Taxonomy (NCBI): domain Eukaryota; kingdom Viridiplantae; phylum Streptophyta; class Magnoliopsida; order Poales; family Poaceae; genus Thinopyrum; species Thinopyrum elongatum. Next base: position 289,969,326 of record CM022301.1, read on the forward strand.
GAGGCACTTGCTGTCGGCGTTCTGGGAACCGGGGTACCCAGACTTGCCTGCCTACGGCCCACAGCGTGGCTTCATCAGCGGCCTGGTACGGCCCTTCTCCAGCATCGACAACACAAGACCCTCGCGAGGGGCCAAGCCTCGCGAGGCGGACGACGCCAAGACCTCCGGAGGGAGCGGCTTCCCCAGGCCGGCTCATGAAGAGCGGAGATTTCCATGCAAGCCCCACCTCATGAGGTTCAGATGACGCAAGCCATGACGACCAAGGCCAGGCGGGCGCCAGCAGGCGCAGTACAGCAGGTTTTCTCTTCGGTGCTAAGGAAGCAAGCGCAGACGCAGAGTCCCAAGGAATCAGCCAAAGGTTTCCATTCCCGTGCTACAAGACCAGGACGGCCGGACGGAGGTCATCGCCGAGCCCACCACGACGTCATGGCCAGAAGCTTTGCAGGCGAAGACCACCTTTCATCAGGATAAGATGTACTACTTGTCTCCCTTCAAACTTGGCCGTTGTGGGATCCCTTCCCACCTTCATTTTGGGGGAAGAGGACCGAGGCCACTATAAATAGAGCTAGGCCACCACCATTGGAGGGGGACGACAACCAGATCATCCTCACCAGCTCACACCAGCACAAGAACACTCCTCCTGAGGTTGTTCTCCCTCTGTACTAGTTCATCCTCAGCCCACCTCGAGGCCAATCCACCACAAAGCAGGAGTAGGGTTTTACACCGCAAGGTGGCCCGAACCTGGGTAAAATGCTGAGTCCCTTTCCTTTCCTGTTCATCGAGCTAGGCGGTGAGATCGACGAGTCGGTAGGCTGGGGAGATTGAGTTCTTCACACGCACCCCAGAGTTCGAACCTTTCTTGGGTCTGCGGAGCCCTGAATCCGACATTTGGCGCGCCAGGTAGGGGTGCGTCGGAGCCTCTCTTCCGCCGGCCGATTCGCCGCCATTCCACCGTTCCCATGGCCGACGCTCCTCGAGTTCGTGCTGAGCGCCGGGCCGCTCTCGCCACCCACGTCACGCAGACGGCACCGACGAGCACTGACGACCTCTCCATCGCACGCCCCGCGGTGCCGGCGCCTCACACCGTCGCGGCCATCCTCGGCGGGTCGCAGGCGCCAGCTTCGGATCGCCATGTCAAGCAATTCTTCCGCCAAGTGGGCGCCACGCGCGCGCAGCGGGGAGCTCCTCCGGGCTGGGCGGCGCCTAAGGCCGACCTCACCTTCGACTCAGGGGACCACCCCAAGACCACGGTTGGCGCCGGCGCGCTCCCTATGCTCTGCACCCCCACCATCTGCAACGTAGCAGTCACCAGGACCCTCATCGACGGTGGCGCCGGCCTCAGTGTCCTCTCCGCGAAGGTGTTCGGCCTGCTTCACGTGCCCTACGGCCGGCTCCTCCCCACCAAGCCTTTCTCTGGGGTCGATGATGGCTCCACCTGCCCCCTAGGGCAGATCCGCCTCCCCGTCACCTTCGGCACGCACGACATCGCCCGCATCGGCCTCCCGTACAACGCCATTCTCGGGTACCCGGACCTGGCTAAGTTCATGGCGGCAACCCATCCTGGCTACAACCTCATGAAGATGCCGGGAAGCAGCGGCGTCCTCACCATGGCGGGGGACACCAAGGACACGCTCACGGCCCTCAAGCTCGCCTACAAGGCCGCGGTGGCCACGCGATCGGTCGAGGATAAGGCTTCGGAGGGCCCGGGCGCTGCGCCAACAAAGAAGAAGCAATTGTTCTCTCAAGACAAGGCTAAAACGAAGCAGGTGCCGGTCGATGAAGACGGAGGGGCCGGCCCTACCTTCACCATAGGCGCCGACCTCCCTCCGGACCAGGAGGAGGCACTGGTCAGCTTCCTCTGCGTGAACAAGGGCGTTTTTGCGTGGAAAGCTACGGACCTGGTCGGGGTTCCGCGTGGGGTAATCGAGCACCACCTGAGGGTGTGCCCCAACACACGCCCAGTGAAGCAGAAGGCACGATGGCAAGCCCCGAAGAAGCAATCATTCATCGTCCAGGAAACCCACAAGCTGCAGGAAGCCGGCATCATTCGGGAAGTGCGGCACCCAGATTGGCTCGCGAACCCAGTTATCGTCCCCAAGAAGGGTGGGAAGGAGCGCATGTGCGTCGATTTCACCAACCTCAACAAGGCCTGTCCTGAAGACCCTTTCCCTCTCCCGCGCATCAACCAGATTGTCGACTCCACCACCGAGTGTGATTTACTGTGCTTCCTGGACGCCTTCTCGGGCTATCACCAAATCAAGATGGCGGTGCAGGATGTTGAGAAGACGGCTTTTCTGACCCCGTGCTGGGTGTACTGCTACACCTGCATGCCGTTCGGGCTGCGTAATGCAGGAGCAACCTTCCAACAGTTGATGCACATCGCCCTGGGACAGTAGCTCAGGAGGAACGCTGAGGCATACGTCGACGACATAGTGGTGAAATCTCGGGAGGCGAGAACCCTTATTGAAGATCTGGAAGAGACGTTCGCCAGCCTGCGCCAAGTAAACATGCGGCTCAACGCGGAAAAATGCGTGTTTGGCGTCCCGTTCGGCAAGCTGCTAGGTTTCCTGGTGTCGCACCGAGGGATCGAGGCCAACCCACAGAAGGCCAAGGCTATAGAGAGGATGAGTCCGCCCCAAACCCTCAAGGAGATGTAGAAGCTGGCGGGCTGCGTGACCTCGCTCGGGCGCTTCATCTCCAAGTTAGGAGAACACGCCCTCCCCTTCTTCAAGCTGATGAAAAAGAAGGGCCCGTTCGAGTGGACTCTGAAGGCTGATGCAGCCTTTCAAGACCTCAAGAGGTACCTCACCAGCCCACCGGTGATGGTGGCGCCGCGCCCCCTTGAACCCTTGGTGCTCTACCTGGCTGCCACCCCTCACTCTGCTAGCGCAGCGCTGGTGGCGGTCCGGGAGGAGCGCCCCATAAAGGGCTCGGGGAGCAGCAACTCGTGCCCGGCCGACGCGTCGCGGCCTCAGGATGGTGCTCCTGAGGCCTCGGCCACCCCACCGGTCAGCCGAGCCCTTGAGGATGGCGCTCCGGAGGCCACGGCTGCTTCGACCAACGACCAAGCTCCTGAGGTCCCTCAGCCTCAGGAGGTGCAAGACCCCGCCAATGCCTCTGCCCTCATCGAGCACCCAGTATACTTCGTCAGCACGATGCTGCGTGATGCTCGGGGGCGTTACCCCATGCCTCAGAAGCTTTTGCTCCCACTCCTCGTCGCCTCTCGAAAACTACATCACTACTTCCAAGGTCACCCCATCAAGGTTGTCTCAGCTTACCCCTTGGAGAGGGTGCTCTGGAGCCCGAACGCCGCGGGAAGGGTCGCCGAATGGAACATCGAACTGCAGGCTTTCCAGTTAGAGTTCAGCACCACCAGGATCATCAAAGGTGTGGCACTCGCCGACTTTGTGGCAGAATGGATTGACGCCCCTGGCCGGGAAGTGGGTGAGGACCGTTCTCTCGCACCCGGAAGAGAAGCGCCGGATGGTTGGGCCATGTACTTCGACGGAGCGTTCGCGCGTCAGGGCGCGGGGGCTGGAGCCGTGCTCATCTCGCCCACACAAGACAAGCTCTACTACGCCGTGCAGCTCTACTTCCAGCACGGCGAGAAGGTCTCCAACAACATCACGGAATACGAAGGCCTAATCGCCGGCCTCAAGGCTGCGGCAGCCCTAGGGATAAGGCGCCTCACCATCAGGGGCGACTCCCAGCTCCTCGTCAACTTCTCCAACAAGGCGTACAAGCCAAAGGACGAGCACATGGAGGCATACCTCGAGGAGGTACGCAAAATTGAGAAACGATTCTTGGGCTTGGAATTGCAGCATGTACCGTGGGGCACAAACAAGGAGGCGGACGACATCGCCAAGAGGGCGTCCCGATGTCTACCTCAGGAGCCCGGCGTCTTCGAGGAGCGGCTTTTCAAGCCATCGGCGGCTCCACCCGCTGCAGCACCAGCACCGCTTCAGGAGGAGCTTCCCCAGGCGCCCCTCTCAGGCGCCCCAGCTTGCGGCCCGACCTCAGGAGCCCGCCTGCTGCTCGCGCTCGAGCCTCAGGAGGGGTGCTGGACCGAGGAGTTCAAGACGTACCTGCTCCAAGGCACCTTGCCAGAGAAGGAGGAAGACGCAGAGCGAGTCGCACGCCAGGCCACTGCGTACTGCATTCAGGACGGTGAGCTTTACCGGAAGCGACTGAACAATGTTTCTCTACGATGCATCTCCAAGGAGCAGGGACGCGAGCTGCTGGCCGACATACATGGCGAAGACTGCGGGCATCACTCCTCATCACGCATCCTCATCGGCAAGGCGTTTCGCAGCGGATTCTACTGGCCCACGGCGCTCAATGATGCCACCGAGCTGGTAAGATCTTGTGAGGCCTGTCAGTTTCATGCCAAGCAAATTCACCAACCTGCCCAGGGACTCCAAACCATACCGCTCTCATGGCCGTTCGTGGTCTGGGGGTTGGACATCCTGGGTCCATTCCCTCGAGCGCCCGGGGGCTACCACTCCCTCTAAGTCGCCATCGACAAGTTCACCAAGTGGGCGGAGGTGGAGGCCGTCCGCGCCATCCCGGCCGGCTCGGCCATCAAGTTCATCAAGGGCCTCGTGACCGCTTCGGGGTCCCTAACCGCATCATCACCGACAATGGCTCGCAGTTCACCAGCAACCTTTTCAAAACATATTGTGCTAACCTTGGAACGCAGATATGCTGCGCTTCGGTGGCACACCCTCGGAGCAACAACCAGGCCGAGCGTGCCAACGCAGAAGTCCTGAGAGGCCTCAAGGTGAGGACCTTCAAGAAGAAGCTCGAGGCCTGCGGCAGGGGCTGGCTCGACGAGCTCCAGTCCGTGATGTGGTCCATCCGCACCACCGCGACCAAGCCGACGGGCAAGACCCTGTTCTTCCTCGTCTACGGAGCCGAGGCGGTCCTCCCTCACGAGGTCAGGCATCGCTCCGCGCGGGTCTTGGCGTTTGACAAGGCACGCCAGGACGCCTCGCGGGGGATGGACCACGTGCTGGGGGAGGAACGCCGCCGCCAGGCCTCGCTCCGGGCAGCACGGTACCAGCAGGCGCTGCGGCGGTACCACTGCCGCAGCGTCCGCTCCAGGACGCTCGAGGTGGGTGATCTCGTCCTGAGGCGGGTGCTCTCCAGGGAAGGGCTGCATAAGCTCTCGCCCATGTGGGAGGGCCCGTTCAGGATCGCCCGTGTCTCTAGGCCTGGCGTCGCGCGCCTGGAGACACAGGACGGGATCCCCATCCAGAACGCCTGGAACATCCAGCACCTCCAGAAGTTCTACCCATGAAGCAAGGCCCCGGCCTGTGAAGGTCTCCGCTCGTGACACTCTCACGTAATAATGAGTTGGGGCTGTACACGCCCCGGAGTCTCCTGAGTGCCGCCCCTGGGCCTCACGGGGGCTCCCACCCACGTCCTAGTGGAGGCCCCATGCTCCGCGCTGGTGGGAAGACAAGAAGACTAGTCTAGGTGCCGGACGCGGCCTTTCTTTTGCTTGCTTTCTATAGCTGGTTTTCGACTTCTTGAGTGAAATTTGGAGCTTTCACGTCTTTTATTTGCAAGAGTTGGAAAGTTTCTCTCTTCTTCTCTCTTCGTAGTGTTCGCCTCTCCAACCTTGTCCCAGGAAGAGCAGCAGTTGCCCGTCGCTCCTCCTCGCGCGCCCCGCGCGCGGGGGCTAGGTATGGTGTGTGTGCGCCCGGGCTCGCCCACGACCACACCTCGCCAAAACCTTGCTGCCCCAGTTTCGGCGCCTTAATCCTTGCGTGACGCCCTCAAACAAGCTCACGGGCATGCGCACCATCTTAAGTCCATGCCTCCGGGCATCGTGACATGGTGTGCTGGCTACAACCAACCCGTGCTCAGGGGTTTGCGTGAGGTAGGACGAGATGCTTCATGAGTTTTTCTAACCCTGCAGCTACACGACGCCTCCCGAGGCTCAGCGACTCCCGAGGACTCAATGGCCCTCGAGTTTTCAAGAAGGAAGCCCTTGGAAGATGCCCCTGGAAGGGCATGCCCTCGTGACATGGAAGCCTACCATGAGCACAACGAGCTAAGTTACCCTGAACGCACCTAGTAGAAACATGGACATCACAACATGATATGAAAACAACGAGCATAGCATAACGGCGCAAGCGCCAGGGTTCATTACATGCCCCAACAGGGCCCTCTACTTCTTTCAATGCAGGAGGAAAAAAGAAACAAAAGCAAGCTGCGCGACTACGGCGACTCCTGAGGCTCGGCCCCGGCAACACCCAAGCTCAGTCGGAGTCTTCCTCCTGTTACACTGGGGCGCGCCTGCGATGCGGCTCGTCGCCCTCCCCGGTCCGAGCGCGGCGGCGTGGCAGCTCATCGTAGTCGCCGTCGCTTGTACTCTGCCCGGAAGAGGAGCCCCCGCTGCTGGAGCCGTCGCAGCCATCGCCAAGGGCAAGCTCACCGCCAGCAACGGCGCCGTCGCCGTCATCTTCGTCGTCACTGTCGCTCTCCGGGCAGCATCCTAGGCGCCGACCGCTTTCCCCGAAGACCCTAACATAGAGGGTCGCGGCGCCATCGTACCTGAAGTGGAGGGTGCACCTCCCATGCAGGCCGCGTGCGCGGGCGAACGACTGCCACCCGTGGTTCAGGAACACGTTGCCAGCGGCGGTGACCTCGACATCCACCCAGGAGGCCTTGCTGCAGCAGCCGTTGGCCTGCAGCCAGAGGCCGCCAGGCCCTCCGGCCGGCAGCGCGCTCACAAAGGAGCGCGGCAGCTGGAAACAGATGCCCACAGGCCTCTCCGACCACACGACGAACTCCGGGAGCGCATCGGCTGAGTGGGAGCGCGGTCGTGGCGGCTGGACGACCACCGCACGCCTCCCCTCATCATCGAAGCCGCCCCGACCGCGACAGCCCTTACTGCGGGAAGAAGCTCCACCGCGGCTGCCGGAGGAGCGCGCCTGCGCCCTCGAGGGGCCATCGCCGGAGTCACTGCGTGTTTTGGGGGTCTCCCACGGCTTCTCTTGGGCGGCGACAAGTCGGGCCCCTCCTTGGGGGCCTTCCCTTTCTCCGCCGCAGAAAACCTCCTCCCCGGCGCCATGGTGCTTCGACAAGACGGCGAGACAAGAGGGAAGAAGAAGAAGCAAGCAGCGGGAAGACGGAGATGAGCAGGGGGCTCCGCCCATCCCCCCATTTATAGCCAAAGGGAGGCCAACCGCTGGCCTCCACGATCTCCGGTAATGATGATCTTTTTGCATGCAGCAGGTTATTGTCAAGTCGGACGGTTGCCGAGGCAGCGTGGGGAAGCGGAGACGCCCATGTCCCATCAAGCGCCATGTGTCGACCGGGTCCGCAGGCGGTTAGGGCCCGCGGCGCTTCGCCCTTGCCCTTTGGTTTCGCCTCGAAGCCAAGTCCGAGCGCGCCTTGGGCCCGGGGGCTACTGTCGGTGTTCTGGGAACCGGGGTACCCAGACTTGCCTGCCTGCGGCCCACAGCGTGGCTTCATCAGCGGCCTGGTACGACCCTTCTCCAGCATCGACAACACAAGACCCTCGCGAGGGGCCAAGCCTCGCGAGGCGGACGATGCCAAGATCTCCGGAGGGAGCGGCTTCCCCAGGCCGGCTCCTGAAGAGCGGAGATTTCCATGCAAGCCCCACCTCATGAGGTTCAGATGACTCAAGCCATGACGACCAAGGCCAGGCGGGCGCCAGCAGGCACAGTACAGCAGGTTTCCTCTTCGGTGCTAAGGAAGCAAGCGCAGACGCAGCGTCCCAAGGAATCAGCCAAAGGTTTCCATTCCCGTGCTACAAGACCAGGACGGCAGGGCGGAGGTCATCGCCGAGCTCACCACGACGTCACGACCAGAAGCTTTGCAGGCGAAGACCACCTTTCGTTAGGATAAGATGTACTACTTGTCTCCCTTCAAACTTGGCCGTTGTGGGATCCCTTCCCGCCTTCATTTTGGGGGAAGAGGACCGAGGCCACTATAAATAGAGCTAGGCCACCACCATAGGAGGGGGACGAGAACCAGATCATCCTCGCCAGCTCACACCAGCACAAGAACACTCCTCCTGAGGTTGTTCTCCCTCTGTACTAGTTCATCCTCAGCCCACCTCGAGGCCAATCCACCACAAAGCAGGAGTAGGGTTTTACACCACAAGGTGGCCCGAACCTGGGTAAACTGCTGAGTCCCTTTCCTTTCCTGTTCATCGAGCTAGGCGGTGAGATCGACGAGTCGGTAGGCTGGGGAGATTGAGTTCTTCGCACGCACCCCAGAGTTCGAACCTTTCTTGGGTCTGCGGAGCCCTGAATCTGACACTTGCTTGTGTGGGTCCCTACTGTCAGCCTCTCCACTTACATCCCTCTTCCAATGGCTGTCGTTTGTTGACCATGTTGACCATGCCGCGCCGAGAGCACCAACGCGGTGGACGACGACGGTGAGGCCCAGGAAGGGAATGACCTGGAGCCGGTGAAGCCACAGCAGTGGATGCCCACGCTAAGGGGAGTACGAGGGCTGACTGGTCGGTTGTGGGGTGAGGCTGCCGTTGCCGGAAAATAACAGGAGGTGCGGGTGGGTAGAGGGATGGCCTGGCTAGCGGTGGGAGTAGGGTGGGCCGGTGAGGCCTGCACGGCAGCAAAACCAGCCACGGAAGGAGGGAGCAGGCAGTCCCGCCGGCGCTGGTTTGAGCGGCTGGAGTAGGAAGAGCAGAGATTGAAAAAGCACGACGGCCGTTGGATGGACATCCAACAGTCACTGCTCTCGTGTGTTGACTAAGTTGACACGGCCTTGCATGCGCGTCAACCCTTTTTTAAGGAAAGCGTACGCGTCAACCTATAGTAGGGGCGCAAGTCAGCCTCAAATCTGTGGAAAACAGCATACAACCCATCTGCCATTATTTCTAATTTTTTACAGCCCATTTGCTAATTCTTAAGGATTTTTTTGGAGCCCATATTCTTTTTGTTAGCATTACAGCCCATATTGTGGCCACGGTTAAAAAAATCTACGAAATTTTGCATATTTCGGTGCGGTCCAAACTGTTTTTAATCCCAAAATTTTGAGTCACATTCAAACTAATTTAAAAAATAATATATCAATATAAAATCCAAATAATTGTCCACGCATAAAAATCAATGGAATTTAAAATCTTGAAATGAAATAAATAAATAAATTTGAAACTAATTGCCGGTTTGATGTGTTTTAAAAATGTACAACCCATTTCTCATTACCGATAGCCCATTTTCTGTGCAAGCGGAATGAAACTCTCCTCGTCTTCAAAGATTTACAACCCAGCAGGGCTGACAAAAGCAAGTAGGCCTCGGTTGGGTATTCTGCAAAAGAACAAAAAAACTGGGCTAGCCATTTTCAGAAAGAAAAAAAACTACTGGGTTGGTCTTGTGGTAAACATAAAATAAAAGGCTGGCTAGACAGGCCATAGTGCCCCGCATAGCCCAGTTGACACCCTGCTTCCGTCTCAAAAACAAAAAGAACTGGGCGAGCTGCTGGGTCCCTGGTGTCAGCCGCTCGTTGTGCAATTCTCTCGTTTATTGACTATGTTGACAATGGCATGGGACCCAGATGTCATAAGTCCATTAGGAGGAACCATTTTTTTTGGCTTGAAATAAGGAGGCACTTGCTTGTGTACTGCCATGACCCTGGTGGGTCCCTACTGTCATCCTCTCCATGTACAATCATCTCCTGATTGTGTACGTGTCAACCTAGTAGGCCCACAAGTCAGCCTCTAAACCCGTGGCAGACAAATACAACCCATTTAAAAAAATAACAGCCCATTCCATACGTTCAAACGGAAAGTTCAACATTCAGAGCAAAGTAACAGGTCTGATCCAGATATAGAGTACTGAACTTCCACGTTGACAACCATCATAGCCAAGTTAACTATCTACTCCCACTAATACTCTAGTAGTGTACAAGTACTAACTTACTCTTAGCTAACTAGATGATGCCGGCCGCCATCTACGATACACGCTACACGCCGGCACCGACATCCTCCTCCTCGCCTCGGACTTGCCAGAGGTGCGATAGGGCGCATTGCTCGCGCGCGTTGGCCCTTTCTATGCCGGCGTGGTCCACCAAAGCTTTGGCTTCTAAGCGGGAAACCCACTTGATGAGCTGGTAGTAAAATTTAGCGTCATAAACGCGTGCGTGCCCGACAGCCTCCAGGGCTATTTGCCGGGCACCGGCCTCCACGTAGTCGGCCCAGTTGCGGGCGCTCTGCTCGCGACTCAGAGCGTCGATGCGCTGCTGCTCCATGCCCTGCTGGCGGCGCAAATCAGTGATACGCTGCTTGTTGGAGATATGCCCTAGAGGCAATAATAAATGTTATTGATTATCTCCCTGTTCATAATTAGGTTTATGTTCCATGCTATAACTGCAATGATTCTCGAGTCTACAAATAAAATGAGGCTTGGAGGGAAACTCATGTGCACGTGTGGGATAATAAACGGTAAAATGTATTCCTAGTCAAGCCTCTATGACTGGCTCAAGTGTTGCATGATGGTTCTATTTTCCTAATCATGGGCATGTCTATGCCAGCAACTTTGAGGGCACAATGTTAGAAGAACATTTGTGTTGAATCGACCCGATTGATGTTATGCTATGAGATTCATTCGTCACAAGTTAATGGTTAATAACACAGAGATGGTTAACGTTTGCATGATTCCTTAGACCATGAGAGTATCGAGTTTCTTCATGCTTGCTTCATGAACTTTGGGGTTTGTTAAACGTCATCCGTAAATGGGTGGCTATTACGGCGGCTTACGGGTTCATGGAAAAGTATGTCAAGTAACTTGATAGCTCAAGATTGGGATTTGCTCCTCGACGATGGAGAGATATCTCTAGGCCCTCTCGGTGTTACGGTATCCATCATCGTCTGGCCAGACACTTTGTGATTTGATCACGGGGATGCCGGAACACGGAACGAGAAAAGAGAACAATACCGGTAATGAGGTAACTGGCATAGTGGACAAGGAGTTGATCCACAGGGATGCCAACATGTCTCACCTCGGGTATTTGTAACATATCGCGAAGCAACAGGAATAGCACACGGCAACTGGAGGTTCACTCGAATATTCATTCGTGTGGGTATAGGGGTCAATATGGGTGTCCACGGCTCCGATGTTGATCATTGATCGGAAGGGGTTCCAGGTCATGTCTATACTTCACCGAACCTATAGGGTCGCACGCTTAAGGGTCATCTATCTGCTGAATACTAGACAGGGAGTCTGAGAGAAAGTTTCTGGAAAAAGTTTTCGGAGACAGCGGAAAAGTTCCGAAGAGAGAGGTCACCGGATGAGTTTCGGTGATACTGAAAAGTTGTTTCAGAGGATACCATTAAGTCAATTTGATTTCGGCACACGCCCGATAATTCTTGGAGGGTGCCAGAATCATTCTGGAAACTTTCTGGAATTTTCCGGGGTGAAAACCGGAAATGTTCCGGAGCTGCCGGAACCGCTTCAGATGCTTTTCGCAGATGAAAATCACTAATCTGGAATTGTTCTGGAACGCATTGAAAATTATTTTAGTGGGTACTGGAAATGTTCTAAGCCCACATAAATATTTTCAGTTCGAACGGACGCTGAAAAATGTCGTCGTGAATAGTGAAAGTGCTTTTTGGGTTACTTTTTGGAAAGCCACCTTTTTGGGCTTTTGCTCCAAAATATCTTGGAGATGACATGGATGGATGTGGCTGAAATTTCAGCCCCTCCACCCCTCCTTGTCCTATAAATAGAGGTGGAGGAGGCTGCCCAAAACTCACTCCTTCTCACATACAAGTGCCATTGCAATGATCTGGCTTCTCTCTCCCTCCCAGCGAAATAGTTTCGTAGAGCCGAAAGGCTGTCTGGGTTCAGGCAGGAACTAGTTCTGGACGGCGAAGCCCTGCCGGATAGATGACACCGTATGTGTGCAACTCTGTAGAGAGGTCGTAGTTTCGATCTTAGTGCCCGAGGGGCTGTTCGAGAGTGCCTCCCGAAGGGCTGTCCAAGTGACGGTCTGAGTTCTGTGAGTCCTCCCGAAGGGCTGTCCGAGTGACCATCCGAGTTTCGAGAGCGCCTCCCGAAGGGCAGTCCAAGTGACGGTCCGAGTTCTGTGAGTCCTCCCGAAGGGCTGTCCGAGTGACCGTCCGAGTTTCGAAGGTCCTCCCGAAGGGCTGTCCGCGACACCGTCCGGGGGACTGTCCGACCGCCTCCCGGAGGGCTGTCCGAGTGGCGGATGAGGGTATACATCCTCGCGGTTGGGAGGTTGTAAATCCTAGCTGCGGGGATCTGCACCGCCGATCGTCATCGACTCTACTTCCGCTGCGCTACGAGTCGGTAACGAAAATGATCAAACCTTGTATGCAGTCTCCATAATGGTCCTGGGCTGGTGCGTAGATCAGAATTTTTTTGTTTTCTGCTGCGTTACCCAACAGTGGCATCATGAGCCGTGCTATGCGTAGATGCAGGTTGCGATCTAGAATACATAGAAATGTATGGGTGTTGCACAATATAATTAGGTAGTAGATGAGTTCTATTACTGAAAAATATTTGTGCGGGTAGCAGATGAAATCTGCTACCCGATGTTCCTGTTGCTTCCCTTGAATTTGCATAATCCTGATCTTGACGGCATGGTGGAATCTCACAAAGTTCTGGCAATCCGCGATCCTTTCATGCTGCTCCTGAGTATGCTGATTGACAGATCAACAAAGTGCTAACAGTTCTTTGGGTTCCACCATAGTTAAAGAAAGATGGATGTTTCGCATACGAAAGGGCAATGCAGATATGATCTGCATGGAGGTCATGCGTATGACGAAGTTTAGTATGGGGTTCAAAATTTTATTATCTCATGCTTCATACACCCCGCAAAGTTAATCTAGCGACTTGAATTATCATACTTGATGATGGACGTTGGTAGCTTCGGTTTGTTTCGAAACCTTAGAAGCCACGAAAAACAAGTTTTTGCATGAACCGATTAGAGGCGTCTAACTTGGTTTTGCAGGAGGGTTTGCATGTGCATGTGATGTGGTATATCAGTGCTCATAATAATTTGATTATGTATGAGATAACTATATAATGTAAATTTATTAACATGACCTGCGTGTCATGATTCGGCATGATGGCTGGAGCCATATGATTGCACTTTAATGACCTGCATGTCAACCCTGTTGTAATGCATTATTTTATTAGCTATAGAGATAGCAATATTATCTGGTGCATCGACAAGGTGGTGGCAATCTTCGCGAAGGAGAACACCGACGTGAATGCCGGAGACGAAGAAATGATAGACTTCTCCGTCAGAAAGGGCTATACCATATCATGCTATTATGAATTGCCTGAGATGTTTATCCCTTATGATGCACCCTTGTTGATTGCGCGGTAGTCGCTTTTATTAGGGTGATCTCTCGCAAAAATATCAAGTAGTTAGTGTTCTCCCAAGTGTAGCACCGTCACAGCACCTAACTTTTTGGGGCATCACATGGATGCATGGGTGCGAACGATTAGGGAAGTGTGAGGCGGGTGAGTTGAGACCTCGCAGTGAGATCACTTGGTTGTCTTGACGTTCTGGAGGAGCGTCCTGAGCTTGGAACACGCCCATCGAAAGATGAACAAGGGTCACATAGAGATGTGATTGGCAAGTTGGCCTACCGATTGCAATTCTCGTCACTTGAGATGGATACATCCTTGGCGTTGAATTGTAATATGGATCTTGAATCGCTCACAATCGATTATGAGAGATATTGATTTGAGTGGGAGCGCACTGTAGAATTAACTTGTTTAATTCTTAGTGCAATTAATTTTGAACACTGTCTAAGTGTGATTTGCATAATAGTTATAGAATAATGGCTCGCGTTTCCACCTTCCCTGTTAAAATTGAATAGCTGTTAAATATCTGGTTAAAACTTTACGGTTGGTAACATAATATGAGGATTGTCCTCAAGAGTGCCGAGAAGGACTTGTCCCATCGCATGCTTTCGGTATTCTCTCGCTAATGCTATGGATCATATGACTCTCGTCCTTCGATCCAAAAGCTAGAATTTCGTTTCAGTCAAGTGCAATATGTTTGCTTCCATGAGACCCGAACTTCAAAAGTTTGGATAGTTATGTGATATTCATGGAATCTGAAAATCATTTTCAGAGACAGACAAAGGCTAAAAGATATGAGATATCCAAAGAAATGTTTGTTTGCAAACTATTAGTAAAGGAGTTTACTATGCATTAGACTGATAGGAAAGGGATCCAGTAGAACGCCTGTCATGTAAATGAAGGTGAATAAAACAAACAACTTAAAGAGAAAGGAAGTGTCCGAAGGGTGTTAGTGAAACTTTCACGCCTAGGAAGTCCGGGGCTAACGCCACTCTTGAGTTGGATGCTTCTTCTGGGAGTAGGAGAAATACTAAAAGTTAAACTGTTAGAAGTGTAAAGGCAATAAGAAAGAAGACTGGAATATCCAGCTCATGTATGAATGTCATACAAGTTTTTGATGTATAGAAGGCTGGTCAAAGATATAGTTCTTGGGAATTATGGTTAAACATGTTAATAACTAATTCTTGGGTATTGTGAGTTAATCACAAAGATACCCGCTCGATTGCATTCTGTTGCAACTCGATGTAAGAACTACTATGGCCTGAAAGACTAGCCAGGAATGAGGTTAAGATACACACAGGGAACATAGTAAATGTTACTATGCCTTCCATCGGTGTATTCCCTATGTATTTACTTTCATAATTCATTTTAGAGTTTCACACTCTAGCCCTTTGCATAAGGTATCTTGCAAGAAGGTTGTTCATAAGAGAACTTTTGATGTTCGGTGCTATGAATAACATAAGGGCCATACTTTCATTATGAATGAGATGTATGTTATGAATATTGATAATAATACATTACCTCTGGGTTTACTTTCATAATTCATTTTAGAGTTTCATACACTCTAGCCCATTGCACAATGTTTGTTGCAAAAGAGTTATTCATAAAAACGACAATTGTTGTTCAGTATTATGAATAACATGAAGGGCCATGCTTCCATCCAAGATGGGATGTATGTTATGAATATTGACAGTAATATGATACATCCATGACACTGACGCTAAATGTCGCAAGACTAAAAAGAATACCACACATGTGTGGCACTGCATTTGGTCACATTGGAGAAACCCGCATGGAAAATTCCATTATGATGGATTTTAAAGTCGTTTGATTTTGAATCATCTGACACTTGCAACTTTCCTCCGAAAAGTGAAGTGACTGAAATAACGTTCACAGGCCATAAGGAACGAGCAACAAACTTATTGGTGATCATACATTATGATGTATGTAGTTCAATAAATGTTGTTGCAAGTAGTGGATTTATCTATCTTCATAAATGACTCAAGTAGATATATGGATATTTACTTGATGAGACGTAAGTCTGGATCTTTTGAAATCATTCAAAAGGTTTTCAAAAATGAAGAAGAAGTTATTGTAACAAGAAAATTATGTTTCTACAATTCGATTGCAGAAAGGAATTTTTGAGTTACAAGTTTAGCGAATGTTTGATGAGTTGTGAAAGGGGTTTCATAACTTGCACCTCCCGAAACACCACTGCAAGTGGAAAGTCCGTGAAGATGCAATCGAACCATTTATGACATGGTAAGATCAAATATGACATAAATAGATTTGCCATTATCCCTTTTAAAAGAGTGATGCTTTAGAGACTGCGGCTTTTACACTGAAAAGAGCTCCATCGGGTCTGTTGAAATGACGCCATGGTATGGTACGCCCAACCATGCTATATCTTTTCTTAACATTTGGAATATGGGGCTTGTGTAAAAGGTTACAAACCTATTCCAAATCAGATAAGTGCTACTTTGTAGGTTATCCCAAGTCATTGGGTATTCCCCCACCACTATACCGAGGCAAAGGTTTTTTGCCACAAAACGGTATGCTTTTAAAGAGAATTGTTCTTGCAAAAGGTGAGTGTGAGGACAGTGCAACTCCACGAGATAACCAGTATCTTTGTCATCAGGTCAAAGGAAAGGAACCTTGGAAGTGATTCCGGAGTTTCCTACTGCGACTGATACAGAAGTCTCTACAATAAAATGTATGGACTTCGGTCGAACTTGCAGCTGAACCACGTAGGCAAGGCTCGTGCAAACCTCTCAGGTGCGTAACGAGATATTGTTGTTAGACAACAATATACCTACGATACACAAGGAAGCGTTGATGGGCCCTGACTCCGGAATTGGCTAAATGCCAATACAATCCGAGATAATTTCCATATAAGTGATTCAAGATTAAAACCTTTATACACCTTTCGGAAGACTTAGAGTCTAACGAATATTTATGGAACTTAAAACTGATACGGATAAAAATGTTTTATCCATAAAGCTCGACTTGTTGAAATAACAAGTTCAAGGAGTTGACTACGATGAAGTTGTTTCATCGTAGCGATGCTTAAAGTCGGTTCGGGTTGAACTAGCAATTAATACATATTTCAATCATGAGATATGAAACATGGATGACAATAGGATTTCCATCTGATGGAAATGAAACCAAGGACTTGCATGTGTTACAGTCCAAGGTATTTTGTCAATCCAGAGGATGCTAGTAAGGGTGCAAACTTCAGAGTTCCAGCGATGGACAGAAGAGAGCAAAATGGAGTTGGAATCTTCGTGTTTTGATGAAATGGTCAAAGGGGTTTGACTTCATCAATGGGTAACAAAGATGCTTGTGATTCAAGAAAGTAAGTGGGAGCAGAATAATATTTCTAAACACCTTGTGTGCTTGACACATTGTTAATTGGAAATATATTTCTTGACACGAATTAGGACTTCATTTGAAAATAGTTTTTCAATAAAGTACTTAGGCTAAATAGCCTCAATATTGGGCATGATGATCTATGGAGATAGATTTACCTAATGGGGCTAAGCAATGAATACATATTGACAAGATGCTAAAACTTTTTAGCATTTAAAAACGCCAAGGAGTGATTCTTGCCGAAGTCACATGGAAAGAGTTTTTGCAAGACTCGGTGTCCCAAAACACTGATGAGCAAAATACATGATGGATGTTCCACACACGTTCGTGTTTGGATTAATCATGTATTCCATGGTATGTTAAAACAACCAGATATGTCCAATACTCCAAAGTTGTTGTGAGTATAGATACCAAAGTGATCAAAGTACTGATCATGGGACAACAGTGAAAAAGGGTCACTGAGTGCCACAGTGGCACTGATGACATGTTTTCTCGCAAGCGCAGATCATGAAGAGTTCGTTGTAAAAGGTTACATCGAAACAGTCTTCATCAATGCTCCAAGCGATTTTCGATTTAAGTTAAGGGTTTGGTGTAATACACAATATGGTGGCACAGTAGTTGGAAATTGTTCCAAACAAGTTACTGTGGCGAATTCTATAATAGAGGCTAAGTATGTTACCGCTTTCGAAGCGACAAAGAAAATGTTGAATCATATAGTTCATTCATGAACTTAGTATGGTTCCAAGATGGCTTTTGTCAATGGGACACTACTGCAGGTAGTTGCTCCATAACTCAGTCTGAGGAATCCAGGTTCGACCTGTGATTCACATACATACAGAGCCAAGTCCACACAAAATATGAATTTTGTGAAAGCGTAAAAACGCGAGGATACGCAAAGATACACACGGAGCTGAAGTCGTCAGATCCGTTGGACATCAGGCTATACCACATGCGAAGCATATTTACACCGGTGTTCCACAGGTGTAAAGTGCATTAGCATTAACTAGATTATTGACTCTAGTGCAAGTGGGAGTCTGTAGGAGATATGCCCTAGAGGCAATAATAAATGTTATTGATTATCTCCCTGTTCATAATTAGGTTTATGTTCCATGCTATAACTGCAATGATTCTCGAGTCTACAAATAAAACAAGGCTTGGAGGGAAACTCATGTGCACGTGTGGGATAATAAACGGTAAAATGTATTCCTAGTCAAGCCTCTATGACTGGCTCAAGTGTTGCATGATGGTTATGTTTTCCTGATCATGGGCATGTCTATGCCAGCAACTTTGAGGGCACAATGTTAGAAGAACATTTGATGTTATGCTATGAGATTCATTCGTCATAAGTTAATGGTTAATAACACAGAGATGGTTAACGTTTGCATGATTCCTTAGACCATGAGAGTATCGAGTTTCTTCATGCTTGCTTCATGAACTTTGGGGTTTGTTAAACGTCATCCGTAAATGGGTGGCTATTACGGCGGCTTACGGGTTCATGGAAAAGTATGTCAAGTAACTTGATAGCTCAAGATTGGGATTTGCTCCTCGACGATGGAGAGATATCTCTAGGCCCTCTCGGTGTTACGGTATCCATCATCGTCTGGCCAGACACTTTGTGATTTGATCACGGGGATGCCGGAACACGGAACGAGAAAAGAGAACAATACCGGTAACGAGGTAACTGGCATAGTGGACAAGGAGTTGATCCACAGGGATGCCAACATGTCTCACCTCGGGTATTTGTAACATATCGCGAAGCAACAGGAATAGCACACGGCAACTGGAGGTTCACTCGAATATTCATTCGTGTGGGTATAGGGGTCAATATGGGTGTCCACGGCTCCGATGTTGATCATTGATCGGAAGGGGTTCCAGGTCATGTCTATACTTCACCGAACCTATAGGGTCGCACGCTTAAGGGTCATCTATCTGCTGAATACTAGACAGGGAGTCTGAGAGAAAGTTTCTGGAAAAAGTTTTCGGAGACAGCGGAAAAGTTCCGAAGAGAGAGGTCACCGGATGAGTTTCGGTGATACTGAAAAGTTGTTTCAGAGGATACCATTAAGTCAATTTGATTTCGGCACACGCCCGATAATTCTTGGAGTGTGCCAGAATCATTCTGGAAACTTTCTGGAATTTTCCGGGGTGAAAACCGGAAATGTTCCGGAGCTGCCGGAACCGCTTCAGATGCTTTTCGCAGATGAAAATCACTAATCTGGAATTGTTCTGGAATGCATTGAAAATTATTTTAGTGGGTACTGGAAATGTTCTAAGCCCACATAAATATTTTCAGTTCGAACGGACGCTGAAAAATGTCGTCATGAATAGTGAAAGTGTTTTTTGGGTTACTTTTTGGAAAGCCACCTTTTTGGGCTTTTGCTCCAAAATATCTTGAAGATGACATGGATGGATGTGGCTGAAATTTCAGCCCCTCCACCCCTCCTTCTCCTATAAATAGAGGTGGAGGGGGCTGCCCAAAACTCACTCCTTCTCACATACAAGTGCCATTGCAATGATCTGGCTTCTCTCCCCCTCCCAGCGAAATAGTTTCGTAGAGCCGAAAGGCTATCTGGGTTCCGGCAGGAACTAGTTCTGGACGGCGAAGCCCTGCCGGATAGATGACACCGTATGTGTGCAACTCTGTAGAGAGGTCGTAGTTTCGATCTTAGTGCCCGAGGGGCTGTTCGAGAGTGCCTCCCGAAGGGCTGTCCAAGTGACGGTCTGAGTTATGTGAGTCCTCCCGAAGGGCTGTCCGAGTGACCGTCCGAGTTTCGAGAGTGCCTCCCGAAGGGCAGTCCAAGTGACGGTCCGAGTTCTGTGAGTCCTCCCGAAGGGCTGTCCGAGTGACCGTCCGAGTTTCGAAGGTCCTCCCGAAGGGCTGTCCGCGACACCGTCCGGGGGACTGTCCGACCGCCTCCCGGAGGGCTGTCCGAGTGGCGGATGAGGGTATACATCCTCGCGGTTGGGAGGTTGTAAATCCTAGCTGCGGGGATCTGCACCGCCGATCGTCATCGACTCTACTTCCGCTACGCTACGAGTCGGTAACGAAAATGATCAAACCTTGTATGCAGTCTCCATAATGGTCCTGGGCTGGTGCGTAGATCGGATTTTTTTTGTTTTCTGCTGCGTTACCCAACACTACTCCTCCGCCAGGCGGTCGCGCTCCAACAATTCCTCATACTCCGCATTGCCATCTAAAGACCGATAGAATGCCTCCTCCCTCCGTCTGCCTTCCGGTGAAAAACCGAACACTAGTTTCGGCGGTGACCGCCTCCGTTGTCGCCTATTGCGGACGGGCGGGGGCATGGCGGACATGGCGAGAGCGAGGGCAAGTGGCGAGCGATGTCGGGGCGGTGGGGGCTTACGAGGATAGGGCGAGTTGGGTGATGGTGCCACCGGAGAACGCCGAGAAGCAGTAATTATAGGCGGAAGGTAGGTGAACCAGCGTGTCGCGGGAAACGTGACGGTCATCATGGTCATCGAAATTCAATGCATAAGCAGGCATGGCTTAGCATGCCAGCTTGCCGTGGAAAACTAAAAAAACTGAAATTATGATTGTGCTGTCCCGTCCCGTCCCGTCAGTGGTGCGTCCCGTTCGTGCTGGGTCGCACATCGGCATGACGGTCAAACAAGTGCGCTCGATTCATCCAGATGAGGTACGTGCGTGATCCGCTGGTTATTCGCATAGGATCGAGTCGGTTGGATAGTGTAGGTGTAGGATCGCAATAGATGATGAACGTTCGCTGGGAGATATGGCATTTGCGAACATTTTTGCTGGCATTTTCTTCAGATTCGCATGGCATTTTCTTCAGAACAACATGTCAGTTTCTTTAGAGGTAGGCATTTTTATTCAAAAAACTGGCACCTTCGGATCTTGCGTCGCAACTAAATCTTCCAGGAGTGTATTAGTTGGCTAGCTAGTGATCGATCAGTAACTTGTAAACACTGAGCGAACAGAAATAAGGAACTGCTAGTAACTTGTAAACACTGAGCACACAGAAATAAGGATCATGGTGTGCACAGTAGTAAGAGCCGATCCGTTCGAAATGTGCATGCCGCCGCACAGTGGTGTAGTGTGCGTGAGTGCGTCCTACACGCAGAAGAAGTGTGCCCTCAATTTACTAGCGGAATTGCTTCACGCACGACAGTAAACGCACGACGCCTGCACGATTCTCCTTCCCCAACAGTGCTCCTGCATGCACGCTAGCTGTTGGTGCTGCCACGTCTGAATCATGCATGCATCGGCCGTGCATGCGTCGTGTGTATAGCAGCGCTGATTTACTAGCGTGCGGGGTGCTACCGCGAGTGGTTTCAACTTTGTTTACTTGACCGTGTGCCAGATGGGCCTCTAGTTTACTTATTTTCACCCACTGCCACATGGGCCAGCACACGAAGATAGAGAACACGAGCTGACAAGGCATCATGTGGACTGGTTAACCGGTTAACTAAACAATATACGGAGCTATACGCTGACACAGTGACCATATAATCCCTTGGTAAAGAGAGATCGAGTGAGAGGGGAGGCCCGTGAGAGATAGTAGAGAGAGAGAGAAAGAGCTACTCCCTCTGTTCGATAATGTAGTGCCTATATTTTTTTTAAAGTCAAACTTTTGAAACTTTGACCAAGTTTATAAAGAAATTACTTATATCTACAATACCAAATATAAATGATAGTATGAAGTAAGTACATGTTGTGATGAATCTAATGATCGTTCCAGATGTAAATGTTTTTCTCCACATATACCTGGTCAAACTTTTCTGAGGTTTGACTTTTCAAAACATCCATATGTTTATGGACATGAGAGAGTACCTAACTAGAGAGAGAGAGAGAGTGAAATAGAAAGAGTGAGTGAAAAATGTGTGTGTGTGTGTGAAAGAGACATGGACAACACACAATAAAGTAGAGAAAAAACGTGTGTGTCTTATGCAAACATATCACACATGCATCTTCGACAGCGGAAGCGAGGTGAGGAGATAGTGTGTGGTTGTTTGCAACCGAGAGAGAAAGACCCCTAGCACGTGGCCAAGAGAGGTCTGACAAACAAGGGAGAGAGGTCGAGAGAGACGTATGGAGAAAATGCAGGCATGGGGAGGATAGAGTGTGTGTTTGTGACAGAGAGATCCCCTGGAGATCATGATGGGACTACATGGGTGGGAGATCGAGTGACAACGTGTGTGCATGATAGAAGATACCCCGAGAGATATCGAGGTAGACGTATGGATGGAAGGAGACAATACGTGTGTTCCTGATGGATAGTGAGAGATAGTCATACTTAGGGGGGAGTGAGTGTGCCTATGATGGACTGAGAGATTATGGTACTTAGGGGGGTGCGTGTCACATAGAGAGAGAACAAGGGCGGAGAGTGTTAGATGGGTCTACGTAGCGTGAGCGAGATATGTGCATGTGTGAACCAGGGAGATATAAAGTTTGAGAGAGATAGAGGAGCCCCGATACGGCTGAGTGGTGCGTCAGATAGCTGAGAGGGGGAAAGAGATACTCCATCCGTTCGATAATGCAATGCATATAAAAATTTTAGAAGTCAAACTTTGGAAACTTTGACCAGGTTTACGCAAATATTATTTATATCTACAATACCAAAGATACATCATACGAAACTACATCTCATGATGAATCTAATGATATATGTTTGCCGTTCTAGATGTAAATATTTTTCTCCACGTACCTGGTCGAACTTTGTGAAGTTTGACTTTTTAATAAATCTATATGCTATGGACCGAAGAGAGTACCTAAGTCGAGAGAGATCAAGTGCGTGCGAAGGAGAAAGAGTGAGTGTGCAAAAGAGTGTGTGTGTGAAAGAGAAAAGGACAACAAACGATAAAATAGAGAGAGAGAGTGCGTTTGTTACTTATGCAAACATATCACGCATGCATCTCCGAGATAGAAAAGCGAGGTGAGGAGATACACGAAGATAGCTAGTGCGTGATTGTTTGCAATAGAGAGAGACACCCCTATAACACATGTCCAATAGAGGCCTGGCCAACAAGGGACAGAGGTCGAGAGGGACGCATGGAGATGATAGGCGCATGGTGAGGGAGAGAGGGTGTGTTTGTGATAGAGAGATCCCCTCGAGATTGTGAGGGGACTATATGGGTGGGAGATCGAGGGACGAGGTGTGTGTGCAATAGAAAGATGCCCCGAGAGAAATCGAGATAGACCAAGTGAGGGAAAGAGACAATGCATATGTTTGTGATGGAGACTGAGAAATAGTCATATACATAGGGGGGACTGCGTGTGCCTACAATTGAGTGAGAGAAAGTTATACTTAGCTAGGCGTGAGATTGTGTGTGTGTGTGCGTGTGAGATGGAGAGAGAGAGAGAGTTTTAGATGGGTCTATCGAGTGCGAGTGAGATATGCATGTGTATGTGTGACCCAGGGAGATGGAGAGTGAGAGAGAGAGGGAAGAGCTCCGAGACGGCAGAGTGGTGCGTGAGAGAGTTACGGACAATGAGCTAGGGAATTTGTGTGCGTACGATGAGTGCACCCTAGATATTTAGCTTAGACTAGAGAATCATACATTGTGTGCTAGAGAGACCTATACATGGAGTGTGCATGCAAACTAGAAATACCGACACACACACACACACACACACACACACACACACACACACACACACACACACACACACACACAGAGGGACTGACAGGGTTTGTGTTTGGATGCGTGCGATAGAAACAAAGATTGTCAGCGAGAGAGAGAACAGTAGTCCGGGAGAGGGGGAGGTCGCGTTTATGCATCAAAGACTGATATAAACCATGTTTTGATATAAATTTGCATTCAAATATTTGAATTGGAGAACATGTTGTCTGCAATCCACACATGAACGGAGATATGTGTATCAAACAAGTTCATTAATTTGACTTTCAGCATGCTCATGGAGTACTATAATACAACATGCTACTCAATTGAGGTATTCAATTTTGAATTTAGTTCACTATTTTGACCTGGTGAACGAGCTATTTCATTGAATCGAGATATTTCATTTTGGGTTTGATTCCCGTTTTTGAGTGGGTCAACTATTTGTCATATAGTAAATCGTTAGCAACGAGCATGTAAAAACACATTAGTCCCGAGCATCATCTCACCATCTAAAAAAGAAGTGGCAAGCTAATATTTCAAAATGTGATTCTAATCGACTTGGCAAGGTAGACGTGGATGCTCGTTCTCCCAAAATTTGAATGAACCGCTAAACACCCTCTGCTCGGTGGAATTCGCCCGAGCAAATAAATGGGAGACGAAAAATTACCGGCCTATGTGGTACACACATCAATTGGCCCGATGTACATCGAGGGTAGGTTCGTAACTTCATCCAAGCGCGCCTTCTCCTCGGCCGAAATGACAGGTGCCGAATAATTCATAAACCATGGGCGGCAAAACACCCTCTCCTCGGCCGAAATGGTAGGCGCCGAATAATTCATAAACCATGGGTGGCAAAACACCCTCTCAACGGCCGAAATCGCTCGCGCCCACTATTTCAAAACACGCCCTCCTCGCCCGAAATCGCTCGCGTCCACTATTTTGGAGAAGCAAAGTTACTCTACTATCCCCGACCCTCAAGACACAGACCCAAGCCTAGTAGCCTAAAGGCAGGGGTAGAACTGTAACTTCCCCCCACATTTCAGACAAATGCGTTCGTAAGACATGGTTCTCCCTCCCAATTCCCCATTCATACATCGTGGGCGCCAAATCACCTTCTCCCCGGAAGCTCCCTTCTCCCCAGCCGCGAAACCTCAGCCCTTCCTCCATGGCGCCCCCACCACACCAAATTCCCTGCCGCCCTCCTCCCCAATGCCGGAGCCGCTGTCCATTTGCCGTCGTGCACTGGGTCATGTGCCTCTTACTCCGTGCTGCCGGAGCTGCCTCGACGACGACCGCATGAACCGTACCAGAGCCGATTCACCCGCGCCATTGTGCACGGCGCCGGAGCGGCTCCAACTTCGGATGCGTCCAGGGCCCCGACGCTGCTTCCCCGTAGCCGTCGCCCGTCGTGACATATCTGCTTTCCTGCCGCCGGGAGCCACTGCAACCGCGCTGATACGTCTCCAACGTATCTATAATTTTTTATTGTTCCATGCTATTATATTATCCATCTTGGATGTTTTATATGCATTTATATGCTATTTTATATTATTTTTGGGACTAACCTATTAACCTAGAGCCTAGTGCCAGTTTCTGTTTTTTCCTTGTTTTTGAGTTTCGCAGAAAAGGAATATCAAACGGAGTCCAAATGAGCTGAAAATTTACGGAGATTTTTTATGGACCAGAAGAAGCCCCCGAAGCAAAAGAGTAGGGCCAGAAGAGCCACGAGGCCTCCACAAGGGTGGAGGGCGCGCCCTACCCCCCTGGGCGCGCCCTCCGGTCTTGTGGGCTCCTCGTGGACCCCCCTGACTTGCTCCCGACGCCAAAAATTCCTATAAATATAGAAACCCTCGAAAAGAAACCTAGATCGGGAGTTCCGCCGCCCCAAGCCTCTGTAGCCACCAAAAACCAATCGGGACCCTATTCCGGCACCCTGCCGGAGGGGGAAATCATCACCGATGGCCATCTTCATCATCCTGACGCTCTCCATGATGAGGAGGGAGTAGTTCACCCTCGGGGCTGAGGGTATGTACCAGTAGCTATGTGTTTGATCTCTCTCTCTCTCTCGTGTTCTTGATTTGGCACGATCTTGATGTAGCGCGAGCTTTGCTATTATAGTTGGATCTTATGATGTTTCTCCCCCTCTACCTTCTTGTAATGAATTGAGTTTTCCCTTTGAAGTTATCTTATCGGATTGAGTCTTTAACGATTTGAGAACACTTTATGTATGTCTTGCATGTGTTTATCTGTGGTGACAATGGGATATTCATGTGATCCACTTGATGTATGTTTTGGTGATCAACTTACGGGTTCTGTGACCTTGTGAACTTATGCATAGGGGTTGGCACACGTTTTCGCCTTGACTCTCCGGTAGAAACTTTGGGGCACTCTTTGAAGTTCTTTTTGTTGGTTTGAATAGATGAATCTGAGATTGTGTGATGCATATCGTATAATCAAACCCGCGGATACTTGTGGTGACATTGGAGTATCTAGGTGACATTAGGGTTTTGGTTGATGTGTGTCTTAAGGTGTTATTTTAGTACGAACTCTAGGGCTGTTTGTGACACTTATAGGAATAGCCCAATAGATCGATCAGAAAGAATAACTTTGAGGTGGTTTCATACCCTACAATAATCTCTTCGTTTGTTCTCCGCTATTAGTGACTTTGGAGTGACTCTTTGTTGCACGTTGAGGGATTGTTATATGATCTAATTATGTTATCATTGTCGAGAGAACTTGCACTAGTGAAAGTATGAACCATAGGCCTTGTTTCGAAGCATTGCAATACCGTTTTCGCTCACTTTTGTTACTAGTTACCTTGCTGTTTTTATATTTTCAGATCACAAAAACCTATATCTACCATCCATATTGCACTTGTATCACCATCTCTTCGCCAAACTAGTGCAGCTATACAATTTACCATTGTATTGGGTGTGTTGGGGACACAAGAGACTCTTTGTTATTTGGTTGCAGGGTTGTTTGAGAGAGACCATCTTCATCCTACGCCTCCCACGGATTGATAAACCTTAGGTCATCCACTTGAGGGAAATTTGCTACTGTCCTACAAACCTCTGCACTTGGAGGCCCAACAACATCTATAAGAAGAAGGTTGCGTAGTAGACATCAAGCTCTTTTCTGGCGCCGTTGCCGAGGAGGTGAGTGCTTGAAGGTATATCTTTGGATCTTGCAATTGTTATTTTAGTTTCTTGTTTTATCACTCGTTTAGTTTATAAAAGAAAACTACAAAAAAAATGGAATTGAGGTTGCCTCATATGCTTCATCTTTTTAATGTCTTTCGTGAAAATAAGGATTCCGATAATTGTGCTCAATTGCTAGAAGAAGAAGTCTATAAAATGTTTGGCACTAAATTTTTGAATGATGAGCATGATTGCAATGTTGTTAGTATGAATTCCTTGAATATCCATGATGCTAAAGATATGCAAAGCTACAAGCTTGGGGATGCTATGTTTGATGAAGATGATATTTTTAGTCCCCCAAGTTTTGATGAGAATATTTATTATGATGATAGCATGCCTCCTATTTATGATGATTATATCGATGAAAGTGGGTTTGGAAGAGTGTCAACTCTAGGTAGTATTGATCCCACTATTTTGGAGGGTGTTGAATCTTTTCACAATATTGATAAAAGTGGATTTGGAGAGGTCATGACTTTATTTAGTGATGAATCCACTATTTCGGAAGAGGTTCCAATTGATTATGAGAACAAAGTTGCTATCTATGATGATTATTGTGATGACATGTATGCTATAAAGAATAATGATAACCATGAAATTTGTCATCTTGATTTTAATTTTCAATCCCATGATAGTTATTTTGTTGAGTTTGCTCCCACTATTATGAATGAGAAGGAATTTGCTTATGTGGAGAGTAATAAATTTTTTGTGCATGTGAATCATGAAAAGAATGCTTTATGTGATAGCTATATTGTTGAATTCATTCATGATGCTACTGAAAATTATTATGAAAGAGGAACATATGCTTCTACATATTGCAATAATATCAAGTTTCCTCTCGATGTGTTGAAAATCTTGAAGTTTTGCTTGCTTTACCTTCCTATGCAAGTTGATTCTTGTTCCCATAAATTGTTTGCTCACAAAATCCCTATGCATAGGAAGTGGGTTAGACTTAAATGTGCTAGTCATATGCTTCATGATGCTCTCTTTGTGTTTCAATTCTTATCTTTTATGTGAGCATCATTGAAATCATCATGCCTAGCTAAAAAGGCATTAAAGAAAAGCGCTTGTTGGGAGACAACCCAATATTTACCCCTACTGTTTTTTTGTGTTAACATGATTAAGCTACTGTAGTAATCATGTTTTATAGCTTTTGTTTGAATAAAGTGCCAAGTAAAGCCTTTGGGATAGTGTGGTTGATAGTTGACTTGATTCTGTGCAAAAACAGAAACTTTTGCATCCAGTACAGAAATTCCTATCTTTTACTGGAACGTGGAAAACTTATTAAATTTTTACAGTTGATTGGTATAAAAATTGTCTACGTTTTCCTAATTTTCGAGAATTTTTGGAGTAACAGAAGTATGAGTTCAATTCAGTTCTTCACAGACTGTTCTGTTTTTGATAGATTCTGTTTTCGATGCATAGTTTGCTTGTTTTCTAGTTTCTATGGCTTATATTGCTTAATATAAATTGTAGAAATGATAGGGTACAGTAGGAATCATGTGAGAAAAGTTATGAATCATGTCTTGACAGTACCAAAGTGAATGATTTGTTTTACTATACTAACGGATCTCACGAAGGTTTTGTTAAGTTTTGTGTGATTGAAGTTTTCAAGTTTTGGGTGAGAAATCGATATGAGGAGAATAAGGAGTGACAAGACCCTAATATTGGGGATTCCCAAGGCACCCCAAGGTAATATTCAAGGAAGATCCAAGCAACTAAGCTTGGGGATGCCCCGGAAGGCATCCCCTCTTTCGTCTCCAACATCATCGGTAAATTTACTTGAGGCTATATTTTTATTCACCACATGATATGAGTTTTGCTTGGAGCATCATTTTATTTTATTAGGTTATTTATAGTAATGTTATGTATCTTTTATTTCAATAAAAAGGTCAAGTATAGCCTTTACCATGCTTATTTTGCATGTCTATATGTTGCTGTTTTGAAAACAGAAAGTTTTCTATTGTTGTCTGAATTCTTCTGGAAAGTCAGAACATGATAAAATCTTGAAATTTTTACACGTTGAGAAATAACAAATTTTATACAGTGTGGTAATGTTTCAGAATTTTTGGAGTTAGGTAAGTATGAGTACAATTGCACTCTTTACAGACTGTCCTGTTTTGACAGATTGCTGTTATGTTTGCATTGTTTGCATATGTTTGCTTGTTTAATGATTCTATTTGAGGATAGGAGTATTAAATATGCAGAGGCATTTAGTATGCAATGTTAAATAATAATTTTAGTGATTTGCTACAGTAGATAATGATAAGGTTTTGCATTTGATTTATACTAACTTACCTCATGAGTTCTTGTTGAGTTTTGTGTGGATGAAGTTTTTAAGATCTAGGGAAACCGTGATATAAAAGGAATTAAGGAGACACAAAAGCTCAAGCTTGGGGATGCCCAAGGCATCCCTAATTAATATTTCAAGAAGTCTCAAGCATCTAAGCTTGGGGATGCTCCGGTTGGCATCCCACCTTTCTTCATCAAGAATTATCGGTTAGTATCGGTTGAGCCTAAGTTTTTGCTTCTTCACACGATGTGTGCTATTTTTAGAATGTCATTTTATTTTGTTTTGCTTGCTGTTTTAATGAAGTACTTAAGATCTAAATTTTCTTTATGAGAGAGAGAGTCTTCACATAGCTACTTAATTATTCAACTACTCATTGATCTTCACTTATATCTTTTGGAGTAGTTTGTTATTTACTCGTGTGCTTCACTTATATCCTATGAGTAAATGGTTGAATGAATGGAATATCATAAATCTGAAATTATATCTGCTTCATACGCTTATACCATGGGGAGTAATGACTTCACATATAAGAAGTAGAGGTGGTAAATTTATTGAAAGTTAGCAAACATAGTATTGGTCACTTGAACAATTCATGAAAGAATATTGAAGGAAGAGAGATTTCACATATAAATATACTATCTTGGACATCTTCTATGATTGTGAGCCCCATTAATTATTTTCAAACTTGAGCAAATTAGTTGAAGTTGGACAAGGAAGACAACATAATGAGTTATGCTTGGGTATATTTGTATAGAAGTTATATTGGTATGGATCCTCCAACATGTGGTGCTTGCTATTTAGAATCTTTTGCTAGCTAAAATTTCCGTAATAAGCGGGAATACTGCTTGTGCATCCAAAATCCTTGAACCAAGTTTCTTCCATGAGTGTCCACCATATCTACCTATATGCGGTATTTACCTGCCGTTCCAAGTAAATTTGCATGTGCCAAACTCTAAACCTTCAAATAATAATCTGTTTTGTATGCCCGAATCGCTCATGTAGCGACTAGGGGCTGTCAGTATCTTCCATGCTAGGTGGGTTATTCTCACGATGAGTGTTTATTCACTTATCATTCATGAGAGAGTGGCTGGTAATTGGGATGCCCAGTCCTATGATCAAAAGATCGAAAACAAAATCGCAAATAATTGCAAACAAAACTCCCCCAGGATTGTTGATAGTTGGACGGTACCCGTTGTTTCGGACAAGCCGTGGAGTGTGATTGTTGGTGGAGGGGGAGTAAAAAACTTTACCTTTCTGTTTGGGAACCGCCTATAATGTATCTAGTATGGAAGATATTGGGAACTCTTGGTTGTTATGTTGACAATGAAAGCATACCTCTCAAAATTATTTTCATCTCTGTTTTAAAAGCTTCGAGCTTTGGCACCTCTGCAAATCCCTGCTTCCCTCTGCAAAGGGCCTATCTTTTACTTTTATGCAAGAGTAAGTAGTATTCCTTCTCATTCCAACCTACTCTTTAGTTGGCAAGCATCATGTGATGGGGAAAGATCTAAGCATATATGGACATTCAAATATATTTGATCATGAATTATTATTGTTGACAATTATCTATATGATAAATAAGTTGGGAGGTGAAACATTAAGCCCATATCTTTCTCTGTATTCAATGGATGCTATTTGTTCTAAAAATATGCTTTGAGTGGTAGCAATCATGGAAGACTATATGATAGTTGAGTATGTGGGATTTGCTAAATCAAAGCTCTTACATAGACCCTTCCTGAAAATAAGATGAATTGCAATTGTTTGATGACTGAGAACCTAGTTTGTTAGTTTTCAAGAAAGTTTATGATCTATGCTTTGACATGTGAATAGTTTGCTACTTGATCATGAGAAGTTTTATGAGATGAGCCACTGTTTATGATATATAATGATGCTAGAAAAAGTGATTGAAATTATCAGTAATCAAACTTGTGCACTTGCTAGCATTCCACATCAAAAATTCTGTTTTTATCATTTACATACTCGAGGACGAGCAGGAATTAAGCTTGGGGATGCTTGATACGTCTCCAACGTATCTATATTTTTTGATTGTTCCATGCTATTATATTATCCATCTTGGTGTTTTATATGCATTTATATGCTATTTTATATTATTTTTGGGACTAACCTATTAACCTAGAGCCCAGTGCCAGTTTCTGTTTTTTCCTTGTTTTTGAGTTTCGCAGAAAAGGAATATCAAACGGAGTCCAAATGAGCTAAAAATTTACGGAGATTTTTTATGCACCAGAAGAAGCCCCCGAAGCAAAACAGTTGGGCCAGAAGAGCCACGAGGCCTCCACAAGGGTGGAGGGCGCGCCCTACCCCCCTGGGCGCGCCCTCCGGTCTTGTGGGTTCCTCGTGGACCCCCCTGACTTGTTCTCGACGCCAAAAATTCCTATAAATATAGAAACCCCCGAAAAGAAACCTAGATCGGGAGTTCCGCCGCCGCAGGCCTCTGTAGCCACCAAGAACCAATCGGGACCCTATTCCGGCACCCTGCCGGAGGGGGAAATCATCACCAGTGGCCATCTTCATCATCCCGACGCTCTCCATGACGAGGAGGGAGTAGTTCACCCTCGGGGCTGAGGGTATGTACCAGTAGCTATGTGTTTGATTGTGGCGCCCCCGACTCAATCGTACACTAATCATACACGCAAACGTGTACGATCAAGCATAGGGACTCACGGGAAGATATCACAACACAACTCTAACACAATTTAAACGGAGGTCCACAATATTACAGACCAGGGATCCGAAGATCCGAATACATAAGTCAGTCATACAAGTATAATCTGAGTACAGACATAGTTAGACAAGTTTTGCCTTAAGAAGGCTAGCACAAACAGCAACACTAGATCGAAAGGCGTTGGCCTCCTGCCTGTGAGCCTCCGATCCTACTCCTGGTCAGCTGGCTCGATCCAGTAGTAAGTACCCTCTGGACCCTCCTGGTAGTAGGCTCCGGTGGTGGCATCTGACTCCTGGACTCCATCGTCTGTTTGTATCATCAATGTGGGGTATATGGGGAAAAGAGAAAGTAAAGCAACCGTGAGTACTCATCCGAAGTACTGAGCAAGCAAGGATCTATACTACATATGCAACATTATCAATGGAGAAAGGCTGTATATGTGGACTGGGCTGCAGAAATGCCAGAATAGAGGGAAGGCCTAGTCCTATCGAAGACTAGCATCTTCAAACATCTTCACCAGGCCATCATCTTGCAGCAGTAGAAGAGAGTAGAATAGCATTTTATTTAGCAAACATGTTGAAGTACAGCTTAAAGATCCTTCCTCGACTCCCAAGCGAGAAAGCGATCCCGAAGCTTCAATTAAGTAACAAGTATCCAGTTTAAGTAGTAGATCGGGATACATAAACTGAGCGTCCTTTACCGTAGGACTGGCTATCGATAGAAGATTCAGCCCTGCAGGGGTGCACTACTGTTACCCTACACGCTCGATCAACTCTGGCCGGACACACTTGCTGGGTAATGCCCGTCCTCGGAAGATCAACACGAAACAGCGCTCTACCTAGGCTCGGCAGAGAGGTCAGCACGCCGGACTAACCTATGCACCCAGAGGTCTCGGGCCATTGCCCTGGGCACCCTGCGCGTTGCGAGACTGGCTGGGGTGCAGGCGCGACACTGAACTCGTCAGTGAAGTATCCAGCCCAATCCCGACAATCAGCCCACACGGTGAATCGTGACGTCAGACGAGCTTTCGGAGAAACGTACTTCGCAGAGGGTCCCATAACCATTATCCCGCGTGGTGGTAGTGCGTATAGGGCACGTCGACCCACTCAGATCACACACCCAAATCCAATGGGCTCAATTAGTATCAAGCGGAGACAATCAGAGTATCTGATGCTCCGTCACAATGTCACACTCGAGTGCCCTTCCGGCACACCCGAAATCATAGATCCCCAGCGGGTACCCACCAGGGTGGACCCGCCTGTAACAGAGGTCAAGTAATCGTGTGGTCATAACATCAAGGGGGAAACCCGAGGAATCACCCTCGGCGGATTCCACTCGACGAAACAGTCAGGGTGAACGCATGAGGTATCACCCTCGAGGTTCACACTGAGGGGTCGCACGACAGAGTCGTATCGGAAGTGGAGAAGGAGGAATCACCCTCGATGACCACGACCGAATAGCTACACTGCAGAGTATTCATCGGGAGTGCGTTACGAGGTATCACCCTCGGCACTCGATAGTTACTACGCAGAGTTGTACAACTAAGGGGGTGTGAAGTGAGGTGTCGGTCTCTGGTCGACGATCACGTTGATCGAGTCGTCGATGATCAAGCAGGGGCAACAAAGGTAAGGTGGTGGGGGTCACTGATGGTTCATTCCAACCTAAACTAAACAGTTTATCATAGGCAGGTAAGGTAGCAATGAACAGGTTACAACAGCAGGCTATGCATCAGAATAGGAGCATACATTAACAGTAGCAAAATCTAATGCAAGCAGGAGAATAGAATGGGCAATATCTGGAATGCTCAAGGGGGGGGCTTGCCTGGTTGCTCTGGCAAGAGGGGAAGGTCGTCAACGGGCTGCTCGTCGGTAGAGTAGTCGTATCCTGGTGCAGCGCCATCGGTCTCAGCGTCTATCGAGAGAGAGAAGGAGGGGGAGAGAAACAATAAATTCACGGCAATAATGCAAACAATATGTATGACATGCCTAAATGATATGTCGGGGTGTTCTACTGCCTAACTAAATGATTTAGTTAAATAGGAATTTATTTGGATTTATTTAATTAAAGTTGGGCACTATTCATTTACTGAAATCGGTCTAAAAGGTCAATGTTCTTATAGCTGCGGGTGTCTGACGGGAATACGGAGGACGTATTCGGGTTCGTATCGAAATTCTGAGCAAGTTTCATGTATAAAATATTTTCATCGGAGTTACGGTTTATTTAATATGATTTTCTAAAGTTTTTATTAATTTCTGGAATTTAATTAATTATTTAATTCAACATTATCCGAAACAGTGCTGATGATGACATCAGCATGACATCATGCTGATGTCAGCGGTTAATTAAGTTAATTACTAATTACTGTTTAATTAACACTAATTAGTTAATTAGATTAACCTAATCAGGACTAATTAACCAATTAATTAATTAATTAATTATCTTAATTATTTATATATATATATATATATTTATTTCTTTTTCTCTAAATGTTTTTAGGCGGGGCCCCACATGTCATTGGCCAGGGGGGGCACTGGCCCAGTGGTCAGTGGCCCTGGCCACAGCGTGCACGGGCGCGCGGGCGAGCGGGCGCTGGGGCGCGCGCGAGCGGTGCGAGTGCGGCCCGTAGCGCGGGCAGCGCGCGACTGCAAGGCAGAGGCGGCGGCCTCGGAGCGGCAGCAGGCGCAGAGTAGGCGAGGGCGCGCGCAGGCGGCTGCGGATGCACGCGGGGGCCGGTGATGGGCAGCGAGAGCGGACGAGAGTGGGGGAACGCAGGTTGCGGCCACGGCGACGCGGTGCACGGGTGCAGGACGGCGCGGTTGGCGCGTGTGACGAACCAGGCGACGCGCGCGCGCAAGCTGTGCGCGAGGCAGCAACAGCGTCGAGCGCGTCTGGCAGCGGCGAGGCCGCGCGCGGGCGTGCTGCAAGGTGGCCAGAGCGAGCGGGAGCACAGGCGCGGCGAGCAGGGTCAGTGGAGAGATGAGGAGGGGCCGGGGCTCACAGAGGCGCGTAGGGAAGTGGCAGTGGGGCGCGGGAGGAGGTCGGGGACGACGACGACGTGGAGGAAGCAGTCCGGCGAGGAGGGGCTTGACGAATCCGACGAGGGCGGTGACGTGCGCGGTCGTCGGGGCTGAGGATGGGGACGACGAGGTCCAGCGGCGACGGTGAGTTGATCCCGCGAAGGAGAGGTGCGGAGGGGGGCGGGGACTTGGCGAAGGGGGAAGGGGAGGAAAAAGGGGGGGATCTGGCGACGGGGCCGGGCGGCACCCCCGTGCCGGGTGTGTGCCCCGTGCCGATCTGGATCGGGGGGGGGGAGAGAGCGAGTGGGGGGGGGGAGAGTGGCGTCGTTGTGGGGCTAGGGTTTGGGGCATGGGGGGGATAAGGGCACGGCAGAGATGGGCCCGATGGCCTGGGCCCTGGTGGCCTGCTGGGCCGTGGCCCAGGTGGGGGGGAAGGGGGGGCTCTGCCCTTTTCTTTTTCTTTTTGCTTTTTCTTATTTTCTGTTTTGTAATTAGTTAGGCCTAAAACGACTTTTATAAAATATGGCACTTGTTCCAATAATTATTAGGCATCCTCTACTACTGCCAAAAATTGGTCTGGAGATAACTGGGGCTAACACGAATTTTATAATAAACAAAATGTATTAAACTTTGCTGTTTTGGTAACGTTAGAGCCACCTAATTATTTTATTAATTGTTGGTTACAATTTTAGACTAGCCTCTGCAATATTTGTTATTTATCGAACATTTTAGTTTTTATGTTGGGCAACTTTCATATTTCACTTTCATTTAAATTTGAATTTGACTTAGGAGTTGAAATGCAATATGATGCTAATGATGATTATGCAGTGCTAACCTCGCTGACATGTCATTATCAAAAGTAATTACTGTTGCTAATCACTGGGGGTGTTACAATTCTCCTCATCTATTAAGAATTCTCGTCCCGAGAATTAAGAGGAAGACTGAAAGAAAGAGGGGTATTCTTCGCGAAGACGATCCTCGCGTTCCCAAGTGGCCTCATCTTCAGAATGATTTGACCACTGAACCTTGAGGAATTTGATTGACTTTTGACGAGTCCGACGTTCAGTTTCATCAAGAACACGGATGGGATATTCTGGATAAGACAGATCTTCCCGTAATTCAAGCACTTCGTGATCCACAGCTCGAATAGGATCCTTGAAGCAGCGACGGAGTTGGGATACATAAAAACATCATGTACTTGAGAAAGATTAGGCGGCAACTGTAATTGATATGCCACTTCTCCTCGACGGGCAAGAATACGGAACGGGCCAATGTAGCGAGGAGCTAACTTGCCTTTGATTCCGAACCTATGAGTGCCTTTCAATGGAGTGACGCGGAGGTAAGCTTGCTCGCCAGGTTGATAGACTATTTCCTGGTGCTTTCGGTCATAGTTGCTTTTCTGACGAGACTGAGCAGTTTTCAAATGTTCACGGACAATGCGGACTTGGTCTTCTGCTTGCTGAATAATGTCCGGTCCGACGAGTGAGCGTTCCCCAGTTTCTGACCAATTCAGAGGGGTTCGACACTTACGACCGTAAAGAACTTCAAACGGTGCCATCTTCAGACTAGCTTGATAGCTATTGTTGTAAGAGAATTCGGCATACGGGAGAGATTCCTCCCATTTCTTACCGAAGGAGATGACGCAAGCTCGAAGCATATCTTCGAGCACTTGATTAACTCGTTCAACTTGACCCTGTGACTGAGGGTGAAAAGCGGTGCTGAAAGACAGATGTGTTCCCATAGCTTCTTGGAAACTATTCCAGAACCTGGAGGTGAAGAGGCTGCCACGATCAGAACTGATCTCCAATGGAACACCATGGAGTGACACAATTCGGGAAACATACAAGTCTGCTAACTGGCTAGCAGTGATTGTCTCTTTAACTGGCAGAAAGTGGGCAACCTTGGAGAATCGGTCAATGACGACAAATATAGCATCATTACCCTTCTGGGATTTGGGAAAACCAGTAATGAAATCCATTTGGACCTTGTCCCATTTCCATTCAGGAATTGAAAGGGGTTGCAGAGTTCCAGCGGGCCTTTGATGTTGAGCTTTAACGCGGCGGCAAACGTCACACTCAAAAACATAACGAGCAATATCTCGCTTCATATTAGGCCACCAGTATCTCTGACAAATGTCACGGTACATCTTTGTGCTACCAGGATGAATTGACAGAGGAGTGTCATGAGCTTCCATCATAACGTGTTCTCTCTCATCTTTGAACTTAGGTACGAAGAGACGGTGTTGGAAAAATAGGATCCCATCATTATCAAGATGGAACTCCGACGGTTTTCCTTTTTCAAGGTACCGCTTGATCCTTTCAACTTCAGAGTCATACCGTTGCATAGTTTTGATGCTGTGTTCTAAATCTGGTTCGACAACGAGGATATTGTGATAACCCTGTGGAACAATGTGGAGGTTCAATTTACGAAACTCTTCATAAAGAAGAGGTTGTGATTCCTGAACCATATGGTTGCTGCAATAAGCCTTGCGGCTCAAAGCATCGGCCATTACATTTGCCTTGCCAGGGGTGTATGAGATATTCATATCATAATCGGCTATTGTCTCGAGCCATCTTTGTTGACGAAGGTTCAGATCCGGTTGAGTATATAAATACTTCAAACTTTGATGATCCGTATATATCTCACAACGGTTACCGAGAAGGTAATGTCACCATAGCTTCAGGGCATAAATAACCGCAGAAAGTTTGAGATCGTGCACTGGGTAATTTTCTTCGTGAGGACGCAATTGTCAGGAGGCATAAGCAATTACCTTGCGTTCTTGCATTAGGACACAGCCTAATCCTTGACGGGAGGCATCGCAGTATATCACGAAATCCTTTTGGGAATCCGGGGGTGCTAATACTGGGGCAGATGTCAATTTATCTTTTAGTGTCTGAAAGCTTTCTTGACATTTTTCTGTCCACTCAAATTT
Source organism: Thinopyrum elongatum (assembly GCA_011799875.1). Lineage (NCBI taxonomy): Eukaryota > Viridiplantae > Streptophyta > Magnoliopsida > Poales > Poaceae > Thinopyrum > Thinopyrum elongatum. The sequence continues at coordinate 290,006,751 of CM022301.1, forward strand.
AACACCTTTGTGAAGCAGATTTGTCAATGGTTTTGCAATCTTGGAAAAGTTCTCAACGAATCGACGACAATAACTAGCAAGTCCGAGAAAACTTCTAACTTGCTTAACATTTTTCGGGGGAGTCCAGTCAAGAATAGCCTGAACTCGTTCGGGGTTAACAGCAATTCCATCCTTGGAAATCACATGTACAAGGTTAGTTACTTCAGAAAGCCAAAATTCACATTTGGAATACTTGGCATACAACTGGTGTTCTCGGAGCCTTTCTAGTACCAAACGGAGGTGTTCAACATGTTCTTCTTTATTCTTAGAATAAACCAGGATATCATCCAAATAAACCACGACGAATTTGTCGAGGTAATCCATGAATATATAATTCATCAGACGGGAGAAAGTTGCTGGAGCATTCGTTAGGCCAAATGACATGACGGTGTATTCATAGGATCCATAACGAGTGACGAATGCAGTCTTGGGAATATCCTCTTCACGGACACGGATCTGGTGATAACCCAACCTCAGGTCGAGTTTAGAGAACACCGATGATCCTGCGAGTTAATCATAAAGATCCTTGATCCGGGGCAGTGGGTATTTATTCTAGATTGTGGCTTGGTTAATGGGCCGATAATCCTGAACCAAACGGTTAGTTCCATCCTTCTTCTTAACGAAGAGTGAAGGTGCTCCCCAAGCAGAGGAATTGGGGCGGATGAAACCACTCTTAAGCGACTTGTCGATTTCTTCCTTAAGTTCGAGTAGGTGATGCAGAGGCATCTTATAAGGTCGCTTGGCAATAGGGACGGTGCCAGGCTTCAAGTCGATGACAAACTCGACAGCTCTAGCCGGGGGTATTCCTGGAAGTTCTTCTGGAAAGACGTCTGGAAAATCTCGAACGACAGGAACGTTCTTGATCCCTTCCAGAGGTGAGGCGTTCAAAGCATTCAGAGCATATATCTGAGCTTCAGCGTCTCGAGTAATGCGGGCGGTATAATTCACTATCTCATCGGTGGGGTGAAGAAGTTGGACGACTTTAGTGGCACAATTGATCAAAGCAATGTGAGCTTTCAACCAATCCATTCCAAGTATAAGGTCTATGGTGGAAGATTTCAGAACGATGGGCGATGCAAGGAATTCCAATCCTTTAATTTCGACGGTAACGTCAGGTGCTATTACGTCAGCATGACAGTGACCCCCGGGAGTTTTAATGACTAACGGAGTATGCATTTTCTCATATCGAATGCCATGCATCAATGCAAATTTTCCAGAGATGAATGAATGTGATGCTCCTGAATCAAATAAAACAGAAGCAGGTACTGAGTTAACAAGAAGGGTACCCATCACAGTAGCAGGTTGATCCTGGATTTCTTCAATGTCAATGTTGTAGGCGTGTCCACGACCATGTGCAGCAGACCCAGTATTATAGTTGCGGGTCTGGTTGTTGCCACGACCATTGCCACAGCCAGCACGAGGAAAGGCTAACTGATTCTGATTCTGGCGGCAGTCTTTAGCCTGGTGTCCTGGTTTGCGGCACTTGAAGCACAGACCATCTTCAGGACGAAGAGGAGCATTGTTTTGAATAGCTTGAGTTTTTGGCTGCCTCGGTGGTGGAGGAGGCAGACGTGGTGAAGCATAGTTGTTCTTTGGCGCAGAGGTATTGGAACGGAATGCATTGTTGGGGATCCAAACTCGACGCTTCGATGCTGAGCCCGAAGATGAGCCAGCATCACGATAGCGCTTCTGCGAGTCCTTGTATTCCATCTGAGCGGTCTCAACAAGAATAGCCTTGTTCGTCAGAGTTGAAAAGTCATTGAAGTCTTGAGCAGCTAGTGCAAGCTTGAGGTCGGGGTGTAGTCCATTACGGAACTTCTCTTGTCTGCGAGCATCTGTTGCGATGTCTTCTTCAGCATAGCGGGAGAGGTCTAGAAATTCCCGCTGATAAGCTTCGACGGTCTTGTTGCCCTGAGTGAGGTTACGGAACTGGGTCTTCATGCGTTCCATAATTGCTTGAGGGATGTAACGTGTACGGAAAGCAGCCTGGAACTCATACCAGGTGATGACTGTTCCAACAGGCAGAGTACGCTTGTGTGTGTCCCACCATTGAGTTGCGGGGCCCTTTAAGAAAAAGGCCGCGAAGTTGACGTAGTTGGCAGGGGCGACATTAGCTGACTCCATCTCGTGAGTGATGTCGCGGAGCCAGTCATCTGCATCCAGTGGCTTGTCAGAATTGCGGAACTGCGTTGGGTTGAGTCGCGTAAACTCTGTCAAAGTTATTGAAGCTGGGTTCTGGTTCTGGTTGTTCTGATGCGGAAACTGAGCCATGATTCCAACCATGAACTGGCGGTTGAGCTCAAACTGTTGCATCATAGCCGCCATATAGTCTGGCGGTGGTGGACGTTCAGGGGCACGACCACGACCACGACCACCTGGTCTAACCATCCTGCTAAGTACCAACAGGGGGTAGTTTAGTAAAAGAATTGCGAGCGTTTAGTGACAAACATGATGTAACATGACAATTCTTTAAGCAGTGTATCAGATACATAACAGTAGTCGATTAAGACATACAGATCCATACACAGTCGGTTAAAATCGGGCAGCATAACGGCGCAAATTCAAAAGCTAGACATACTAGGCGGCGCGCAGGCACGCGGTAAGGAAGTACACAACATGACATAGCAAAGGCTACATCAGCGTCGGAGAAAACCACCGAAACGGGGTAACTGCAAGTGCGGACGACGAATGTTCATCGCGGCAGGGTCCTGTGCTCCATGTGCACTCTGATGCAGAACCCGGTCTCGAACTGTAAGAAGAGGTCCACGTGCAGGCGTGTGACCTCCCACAGCAGGCCAATCAATACCTGGGGGCATCTCGGTCCTGCGTGGGTAAAGAATATACTCCGGATGTATCCCTGCACGAACAACTGGTAGCAACTGTGTCATAGCCTCGTAGTAGCGTGCTCGAGTGGCGAACAACTCGACGGCAAGAGCCCGAACAGTGCGATCCAGAGCCTGAGTGCACTGAATCAGAACCTGCGGGTCGTAGCGTCGAGACTCGTACGGGGCATAGATAGCTATGTAATATCCAGTAGCATCTCCAACAGGTGCATACGGAATGTACTGAAACACAGTATCATCCAAGTTAGCACTGTGCTCTCCTCGGAGATGTACGACAGCAGAGTAGGCGGCATCATGGACTGCCATCTCAATCGTCACGCCTAATCCGTGAAAAAGGTGTAGCTCGGTGTCTGAGTTGTTCTGCTGATCATAAATCCGAACTTCAGCATAGTACTGTTCCTGGTTGAACTCGTGGTAAACCTCATAAACCAAGTACTCAGGATACCAACGGTAGCCAAGTCTGGTCAAGAGAGTGATCAGGACAGCTGGAAACCCAGGGGTATTACGAGCCCAAGTGCGAAGCACAAGCTGTGTCGTAGGACGCGGTGGAAACAAACGATCCATCTGAAACAGAGGAAATTCAGATTTGTCAAATGACAATGAGAAGTTTAACACAACTCGGAGAGAAAGGTTAAACAAAACAATGGAAAGGAAAATGATTATCAGACTAATCAGATCAATGACAGGGAAATCGCACAGATATCCAGCTCTCCGGGTAGACGGGATTTACGAGATCCTAATTGTCGGCGTTAGTAAAATTTATTTAACCCGAGTAGAAGAGAGATCAGAGTCCCAGAGTATAGACGAGGAATAAAAGATCCTAATACCACCCAGTTGGCGACGTGGGCCCCTAAGCCACACAGCCAAGTTAGTAAATCAGTTTTTTGGTTTCTAGACTCAACTTCGGCCAATGAATTGGAAGGGGGCTTCCTACAGGCAGTCGGCTCTGATACCAACTTGTGGCGCCCCCGACTCAATCGTACACTAATCATACATGCAAACGTGTACGATCAAGCACAGGGACTCACGGGAAGATATCACAACACAACTCTAACACAATTTAAACGGAGGTCCACAATATTACAGACCAGGGATCCGAAGATCCGAATACATAAGTCAGTCATACAAGTATAATCTAAGTACAGACATAGTTAGACAAGTTTTGCCTTAAGAAGGCTAGCACAAACAGCAACACTAGATCGAAAGGCGTTGGCCTCCTGCCTGGGAGCCTCCGATCCTACTCCTGGTCAGCTGGCTCGATCCAGTAGTAAGTACCCTCTGGACCCTCCTGGTAGTAGGCTCCGGTGGTGGCATCTGACTCCTGGACTCCATCGTCTGTTTGTATCATCAATGTGGGGTATATGGGGAAAAGAGAAAGTAAAGCAACCGTGAGTACTCATCCGAAGTACTCAGCAAGCAAGGATCTATACTACATATGCAACATTATCAATGGAGAAAGGCTGTATATGTGGACTGGGCTACAGAAATGCCAGAATAGAGAGAAGGCCTAGTCCTATCGAAGACTAGCATCTTCAAACATCTTCACCAGGCCATCATCTTGCAGCAGTAGAAGAGAGTAGAATAGCATTTTATTTAGCAAACATGTTGAAGTACAGCTTAAAGATCCTTCCTCGACTCCCAAGTGAGAAAGCGATCCCGAAGCTTCAATTAAGTAACAAGTATCCAGTTTAAGTAGTAGATCGGGATACATAAACTGAGCGTCCTTTACCGTAGGACCGGCTATCGATAGAAGATTCATCCCTGCAGGGGTGCACTACTGTTACCCAACACGCTCGATCAACTCTGGCCGGACACACTTGCTGGGTAATGCCCGTCCTCGGAAGATCAACACGAAACAGCGCTCTACCTAGGCTCGGTAGAGAGGTCAGCACGCCGGACTAACCTATGCACCCAGAGGTCTCGGGCCATCGCCCTGGGCACCCTGCGCGTTGCGAGACTGGCCGGGGTGCAGGCGCGACACTGAACTCGTCAGTGAAGTATCCAGCCCAATCCCGACAATCAGCCCGCACGGTGAATCGTGACGTCAGACGAGCTTTCGGAGAAACGTACTTCGCAGAGGGTCCCATAACCATTATCCCGCGTGGTGGTAGTGCGTATAGGGCACGTCGACCCACTCAGATCACACACCCAAATCCAATAGGCTCAATTATTATCAAGCGGAGACAATCAGAGTCTCTGATGCTCCGCCACAATGTCACACTTGAGTGCCCTTCCGGCACACCCGAAATCATAGATCCCCAACGGGTACCCACCAGGGTGGACCCGCCTGTAACAGAGGTCAAGTAATCATGTGGTCATAACATCAAGGGGGAAACCCGAGGAATCACCCTCGGCGGATTCCACTCGACGAAACAGTCAGGGTGAGCGCATGAGGTATCACCCTAGAGGTTCACACTGAGGGGTCGCACGACAGAGTCGTATCGGAAGTGGAGAAGGAGGAATCACCCTCGATGACCACGACCGAACAGCTACACTGCAGAGTATTCATCGGGAGTGCGTTACGAGGTATCACCCTCGGCACTCGATAGTTACTACGCAGAGTCGTACAACTAAGGGGGTGTGAAGTGAGGTGTCGGTCTCTGGTCGACGATCACGTTGATCGAGTCGTCGATGATCAAGCAGGGGCAACAAAGGTAAGGTGGTGGGGGTCACAATATGGTGGCACGGTAGTTGGAAATTGTTCCAAACAAGTTACTGTGGCGAATTCTATAACAGAGGCGAAGTATGTTGCCGCTTTTAAAAGTGACAAAGAAGATGTTGAATCATATAGTTCATTCATGAACTTAGTATGGTTCCAAGATGGCTTTTGTCAATGGGACACTACTGCAGATAGTTGCTCCATAACTCAGTCTGAGAAATCCAGGTTCGACCTGTGATTCACATACATACAAAGCCAAGTCCACACAAAATATGAATTTTGTGAAAGCGTAAAAACGTGAGGATATGCAAAGATACACACGGAGCTGAAGTCGTCAGATCCGTTGGACATCAGGCTATACCACAAGCGAAGCATATTTACACCGGTGTGCCACAGGTGTGAAGTGCATTAGCATTAACTAGATTATTGACTCTAGTGCAAGTGGGAGTCTGTAGGAGATATGCCCTAGAGGCAATAATAAATGTTATTATTTATCTCCGTGTTCATAATTAGGTTTATGTTCCATGCTATAACTGCTGTGGTTCCCGAGCCCGTATATCCATAAAGGCTCTGGGGAAAACCCATGTGCACGTGTGGAATAATAAACGGTAAAATGTATTCCTAGTCATGCCTCTAAGACTAGCTCAAGTGTTGCATGATGATTATGTTTTCCCAATCATGGGCATGTCTATGCCATCAACTTTGAGGGCACAATGTTAGAAGAACATTTGTGTTGAATTGACCCGATTGGTGTTATGCTATGAGATTCATTCGTCACAAGTTAATGGTTAATAACACAGAGATGGTTAACGTTTGCATGATTCCTCAGACCATGAGAGTATCGAGTTTCTTCATGCTTGCTTCATGAACTTTGGGGTTTGTTAAACGTCATCCGTAAATGGGTGGCTATTACGGCGGCTTACGGGTTCATGGGAAAGTATGTCAAGTAACTTGATAGCTCAAGATTGAGATTTGCTCCTCCGACGATGGAGAGATATCTCTGGGCCCTCTCGGTGTTACGGTATCCATCATCGTCTGGCCAGACACTTTGTGATTTGATCACGGGGATGCCGGAACACGGTAACGAGAAAAGAGAACAATACCGGTAACGAGGTAACTAGCATAGTGGACAAGTTGTTGATCCACGGGAATGCCAACATGTCTCACCTCAGGTATTTGTAACATATCGTGAAGCAACAGGAATAGCACACGGCAACTGGAGGTTCACTCGAATATTCATTCGTGTGGGTATAGGGGTCAATATGGGTGTCCACGGCTCCGATGTTGATCATTGATCGGAAGGGGTTCCGTGTCATGTCTATACTTCACCGAACCTATAGGGTCACACGCTTAAGGGTCATCTATCTGCTGAATACTAGACAGGGAGTCTGAGAGAAAATCACCGAAAAAGTTTCGGACAGCGGAAAAGTTCCGCAGAGAGAGGTCACCGGATGAGTTCCGGTGAAACTGAAAAGTTGTTTCAGGGGATACCATTAAGTCAAAATGGTTTCGGCACATGCCTGATAATTCTTGGAGGATGCCAGAATCATTCTGGAAACTTCTGAGAATTTTCTGGAAGAAAAACCGGAAATGTTCCGAGGCTGCCGGAACCGCTTCAGATGCTTTTTGCAGATGAAATCACTAAACTGGAATTGTTCCAGAACACGTTGAAAATTATTTTAGTGGGTACTGGAAATGTTCTAAGCCCACATAAATATTTTCAGTTCGAACGGACGCTGAAAAATGTCGTCGTGAATAGTGAAAGTGCTTTTTGGGGTATTTTTGGAAAGCCACCTTTTAGGGCTTTTGCTAAAGGCTTCTAGAAGGACTTTGGGGGCCATGAGAGCACCTCATGGGGGACCCCCAAGGGGGTGGCCGGCCAAGGGGGGTGGAGCTCTTTGGAGCTCCACATGGCATCCCATTTTGTCCATATTACCCTCATGTGAAGACTTTTGCATGGGAGTTTTTGGTAATTTGGGAGGCACACTACCCCTTGGGTTTTCCTATAAATAGGAGGTGAGGGGGCTGCCCAAACCTCATCCCTTCTCACATACAAGTGCCATGCAATGATCTGGCTTCTCTCTCCCTCCCACGAAAAGAGTTTCGTAGAGCCGAAAGGCTGTCTGGGTTCCGGCAGGAACTAGTTCTGGACGGCGAAGCCCTGCCGGATAGGTGACACCGTATGTGTGCAACTCTGTAGAGAGGTCGTAGTTTCGATCTTAGTGCCCGAGGGGCTGTTCGAGAGTGCCTCCCGAAGGGCTGTCCAAGTGACGGTCCGAGTTCTGTGAGTCCTCCCGAAGGGCTGTCCGAGTGACCGTTCGGGTTTCGAAGGTCCTCCCGAAGGGCTGTCCGCGACATCGTCCGGTGGACTGTTCGACCGCCTCCCGGAGGGCTGTCCGAAGGGAAGACGAGGGTATACATCCTCGCGGTTGGGAGGTTGTAAATCCTAGCTGCGGGGATCTGCACCGCCGATCGTCATCGACTCTACTTCCGCTGCGCTACGAGTCGGTAACGAACATGATCAAACCTTGTATGCAGTCTCCATAGTGGTCCTGGGCTGGTGCGTAGGGCGGAAATTTTTTGTTTTCTGCTGCGTTACCCTACAGTAATTAGTTAGGCCTAAAACGACTTTTATAAAATATGGCACTTGTTCCAATAATTATTAGGCATCCTCTACTACTGCCAAAAATTGGTTTGGAGACAACTGGGGCTAACACGAATTTTATAATAAACAAAATGTATTAAACTTTGCTGTTTTGGTAACGTTAGAGCCACCTAATTATTTTATTAATTGTTGGTTACAATTTTAGACTAGCCTCTGCAATATTTGTTATTTATCGAACATTTTAGTTTTTATGTTGGACAACTTTCATATTTCACTTTCATTTAAATTTGAATTTGACTTAGGAGTTGAAATGCAATATGATGCTAATGATGATTATGCAGTGCTAACCTCGCTGACATGTCATTATCAAAAGTGATTACTGTTGCTAATCACCGGGGGTGTTACATTGATCTCTCTCTCTCGTGTTCTTGATTTGGCACGATCTTGATGTACCACGAGCTTTGCTATTATAGTTGGATCTTATGATGTTTCTCCCCCTCTACCTTCTTGTAATGAATTGAGTTTTCCCTTTGAAGTTATCTTATCGGATTGAGTCTTTAAGGATTTGAGAACACTTTATGTATGTCTTGCATGTGTTTATCTGTGGTGACAATGGGATATTCACGTGATCCACTTGATGTATGTTTTGGTGATCAACTTGCGGGTTCTGTGACCTTGTGAACTTATGCATAGGGGTAGGCACACGTTTTCGTCTTGACTCTCCGGTAGAAACTTTGGGGCACTCTTTGAAGTTCTTTTTGTTGGTTTGAATAGATGAATCTGAGATTGTGTGATGCATATCGTATAATCAAACCCGCGGATACTTGTGGTGACATTGGAGTATCTAGGTGACATTAGGGTTTTGGTTAATGTGTGTCTTAAGGTGTTATTTTAGTACGAACTCTAGGGCTGTTTGTGACACTTATAGGAATAGCTCAATAGATCGATCAGAAAGAATAACTTTGAGGTGGTTTCGTACCCTACAATAATCTCTTCGTTTGTTCTCCGCTATTAGTGACTTTGGAGTGACTCTTTGTTGCACGTTGAGGGATTGTTATATGATCTAATTATGTTATCATTGTTGAGAGAACTTGCACTAGTGAAAGTATGAACCATAGGCCTTGTTTCGAAGCATTGCAATACCGTTTTCGCTCACTTTTGTTACTAGTTACCTTGCTGTTTTTATATTTTCAGATTACAAAAACCTATATCTACCATCCATATTGCACTTGTATCACCATCTCTTCGCCGAACTAGTGCACCTATACAATTTACCATTGTATTGGGTGTGTTGGGGACACAAGAGACTCTTTGTTATTTGGTTGCAAGGTTGTTTGAGAGAGACCATCTTCATCCTACGCCTCCCATGGATTTATAAACCTTAGGTCATCCACTTGAGGGAAATTTGCTACTGTCCTACAAACCTCTGCACTTGGAGGCCCAACAACGTCTACAAGAAGAAGGTTGCGTAGTAGACATCAAGCTCTTTTCTGGCGCCGTTGCCGAGGAGGTGAGTGCTTCAAGGTATATCTTTGGATCTTGCAATTGTTATTTTAGTTTCTTGTTTTATCACTAGTTTAGTTTATAAAAGAAAACTACAAAAAAAATGGAATTGAGGTTGCCTCATATGCTTCATCTTTTTAATGTCTTTCGTGAAAATAAGGATTCCGATAATTGTGCTCAATTGCTAGAAGAAGAAGTCTATAAAATGTTTGGCACTAAATTTTTGAATGATGAGCATGATTGCAATGTTGTTAGTACGAATTCCTTGAATATCCATGATGCTAAAGATATGCAAAGCTACAAGCTTGGGGATGCTATGTTTGATGAAGATGATATTTTTAGTCCCCCAAGTTTTGATGAGAATATTTATTATGATGATAGCATGCCTCCTATTTATGATGATTATATCGATGAAAGTGGGTTTGGAAGAGTGTCAACTCTAGGTAGTATTGATCCTACTATTTTGGAGGGTGTTGAATATTTTCACAATATTGATAAAAGTGGATTTGGAGAGGTCATGACTTTATTTAGTGATGAATCCACTATTTCGGAAGAGGTTCCAATTGATTATGAGAACAAAGTTGCTATCTATGATGATTATTGTGATGACATGTATGCTATAAAGAATAATGATAACCATGAAATTTGTCATCTTGATTTTAATTTTCAATCCCATAATAGTTATTTTGTTGAGTTTGCTCCCACTATTATGAATGAGAAGGAATTTGCTTATGTGGAGAGTAATAAATTTTTTGTGCATGTGAATCATGAAAATAATGCTTTATGTGATAGTTATATTGTTGAATTCATTCATGATGCTACTGAAAATTATTATGAAAGAGGAACATATGCTTCTACATATTGCAATAATATCAAGTTTCCTCTCGATGTGTTGAAAATCTTGAAGTTTTGCTTGCTTTACCTTCCTATGCAAGTTGATTCTTGTTCCCATAAATTGTTTGCTCACAAAATCCCTATGCATAGGAAGTGGGTTATACATAAATGTGCTAGTCATATGCTTCATGATGCTCTCTTTGTGTTTCAATTCTTATCTTTTATGTGGGCATCATTGAAATCATCATGCCTAGCTAAAAAGGCATTAAAGAAAAGCACTTCTTGGGTGACAACCCAATATTTACCCCTACTGTTTTTTTTGTGTTAACATGATTAAGCTACTGTATTAATCATGTTTTATAGCTTTTGTTTGAATAAAGTGCCAAGTAAAGCCTTTGGGATAGTGTGGTTGATAGTTGACTTGATTCTGTGCAAAAACAGAAACTTTTGCGTCCAGTACATAAATTCCTATCTTTCACTGGAACGTGTAAAACTTATTAAATTTTTACATTTGATTGGTATAAAAATTGTCTATATTTTCCTAATTTTCGAGAATTTTTGGAGTAACAGAAGTATGAGCTCAATTCAGTTCTTCACAGACTGTTCTGTTTTTGATAGATTCTGTTTTCGATGCATAGTTTGCTTGTTTTCTAGTTTCTATGGCTTATATTGCTTAATATAAATTGTAGAAATGATAGGGTACAGTAGGCATCATGTGAGAAAAGTTATGAATCATGTCTTGACAGTACCAAAGTGAATGATTTGTTTTATTATACTAACGGATCTCACGAAGGTTTTGTTAAGTTTTGTGTGATTGAAGTTTTCAAGTTTTGGGTGAGAAATCGATATGAGGAGAATAAGGAGTGACAAGACCCTAATATTGGGGATTCCCAAGGCATCCCAAGGTAATATTCAAGGAAGATCCAAGCAACTAAGCTTGGGGATGCCCCGGAAGGCATCCCCTCTTTCGTCTCCAACATCATCGGTAAATTTACTTGAGGCTATATTTTTATTCACCACATGATATGAGTTTTTCTTGGAGCGTCATTTTATTTTATTAGGTTATTTATAGTAATGTTATGTATCTTTTATATCAATAAAAAGGTCAAGTATAGCCTTTACCATGCTTATTTTGCATGTCTATACGTTGCTGTTTTGAAAACAGAAAGTTTTCTATTGTTGTATGAATTCTTCTGGAAAGTCAGAACATGATAAAATCTTGAAATTTTTACACGTTGAGAAATAACAAATTTTATACAGTGCGGTAATGTTTCAGAATTTTTGGAGTTAGGTAAGTATGAGTACAATTGCACTCTTTACAGACTGTCCTGTTTTGACAGATTGCTGTTATGTTTGCATTGTTTGCATATGTTTGCTTGTTTAATGATTCTATTTGAGGATAGGAGTATTAAATATGCAGAGGCATTTAGTATGCAATGTTAAATAATAATTTTAGTGATTTGCTACAGTAGATAATGATAAGGTTTTGCATTTGATTTATACTAACTTACCTCACGAGTTCTTGTTGAGTTTTGTGTGGATGAAGTTTTTAAGATCTAGGGAAACCGTGATATAAAAGGAATTAAGGAGACACAAAAGCTCAAGCTTGGGGATGCCCAAGGCATCCCTAATTAATATTTCAAGAAGTCTCAAGCATCTAAGCTTGGGGATGCTCCGGTTGGCATCCCACCTTTCTTCATCAAGAATTATCGGTTAGTATCGGTTGAGCCTAAGTTTTTGCTTCTTCACACGATGTGTGCTATTTTTAGAATGTCATTTTATTTTGTTTTGCTTGCTGTTTTAATGAAGTACTTAAGATCTAAATTTTCTTTATGAGAGAGAGAGAGAGTCTTCACATAGCTACTTAATTATTCAACTACTCATTGATCTTCACTTATATCTTTTGGAGTAGTTTGTTATTTACTCGTGTGCTTCACTTATATCCTATGAGTAAATGGTTGAATGAATGGAATATCATAAATCTGAAATTATATCTGCTTCATACGCTTATACCATGGGGAGTAATGACTTCACATATAAGAAGTAGAGGTGGTAAATTTATTGAAAGTTAGCAAACATAGTATTGGTCACTTGAACAATTCATGAAAGAATATTGAAGGAAGAGAGATTTCACATATAAATATACTATCTTGGACATCTTCTATGATTGTGAGCCCCATTAATTATTTTCAAACTTGAGCAAATTAGTTGAAGTTGGACAAGGAAGACAACATAATGAGTTATGCTTGGGTATATTTGTATAGAAGTTATATTGGTATGGATCCTCCAACATGTGGTGCTTGCTATTTAGAATCTTTTGCTAGCCAAAATTTCTGTACTAAGCGGGAATACTGCTTGTGCATCCAAAATCCTTGAACCAAGTTTCTTCCATGAGTGTCCACCATATCTACCTATATGCGGTATTTACCTGCCGTTCCAAGTAAATTTGCATGTGCCAAACTCTAAACCTTCAAATAATAATCTGTTTTGTATGCCCGAATCGCTCATGTAGCGACTAGGGGCTGTCAGTATCTTCCATGCTAGGTGGGTTATTCTCACGATGAGTGTTTATTCACTTATCATTCATGAGAGAGTGGCTGGTAATTGGGATGCCCAGTCCTATGATCAAAAGATCGAAAACAAAATCGCAAATAATTGCAAACAAAACTCCCCCAGGATTGTTGATAGTTGGACGGTACCCGTTGTTTCGGACAAGCCGTGGAGTGTGATTGTTGGTGGAGGGGGAGTAAAAAACTTTACCTTTCTGTTTGGGAACCGCCTATAATGTATCTAGTATGGAAGATATTGGGAACTCTTGGTTGTTATGTTGACAATGAAAGCATACCTCTCAAAATTATTTTCATCTCTGTTTTAAAAGCTTCGAGCTTTGGCACCTGTGCAAATCCCTGCTTCCCTCTGCAAAGGGCCTATCTTTTACTTTTATGCAAGAGTCAGTAGTATTCCTTCTCATTCCAACCTACTCTTTAGTTGGCAAGCATCATGTGATGGGGAAAGATCTAAGCATATATGGACATTCAAATATATTTGATCATGAATTATTATTGTTGACAATTATCTATATGATAAATAAGTTGGGAGGCGAAACATTAAGCCCATATCTTTCTCTGTATTCAATGGATGCTATTTGTTCTAAAAATATGCTTTGAGTGGTAGCAATCATGGAAGACTATATGATAGTTGAGTATGTGGGATTTGCTAAATCAAAGCTCTTACATAGACCCTTCCTGAAAATAAGATGAATTGCAATTGTTTGATGACTGAGAACCTAGTTTGTTAGTTTTCAAGAAAGTTTATGATCTATGCTTTGACATGTGAATAGTTTGCTACTTGATCATGAGAAGTTTTATGAGATGAGCCACTGTTTATGATATATAATGATGCTAGAAAAAGTGATTGAAATTATCAGTGATCAAACTTGTGCACTTGCTAGCATTCCACATCAAAAATTCTGTTTTTATCATTTACCTACTCGAGCACGAGCAGGAATTAAGCTTGGGGATGCTTGATACGTCTCCAACGTATCTATATTTTTTGATTGTTCCATGCTATTATATTATCCATCTTGGTGTTTTATATGCATTTATATGCTATTTTATATTATTTTTGGGACTAACCTATTAACCTAGAGCCTAGTGCCAGTTTCTGTTTTTCCTTGTTTTTGAGTTTCGCAGAAAAGGAATATCAAACGGAGTCCAAATGAGCTAAAAATTTACGGAGATTTTTTATGGACCAGAAGAAGCCCCTGAAGCAAAAGAGTTGGGCCAGAAGAGCCACGAGGCCTCCACAAGGGTGGAGGGCGCGCCCTACCCCCCTGGGCGCGCCCTCCGGTCTTGTGGGCTCCTCGTGGACCCCCCCTGACTTGTTCTTGACGCCAAAAATTCCTATAAATATAGAAACCCCCGAAAATAAACCTAGATCGGGAGTTCCGCCGCCGCAAGCCTCTGTAGCCACCAAAAACCAATCGGGACCCTATTCCGGCACCCTGCCGGAGGGGGAAATCATCACCGGTGGCCATCTTCATCATCCCGACGCTCTCCATGACGAGGAGGGAGTAGTTCACCCTCGGGGCTGAGGGTATGTACCAGTAGCTATGTGTTTGATCTCTCTCTCTCGTGTTCTTGATTTGGCACGATCTGGATGTACCGCGAGCTTTGCTATTATAGTTGGATCTTATGATGTTTCTCCCCCTCTACCTTCTTGTAATGAATTGAGTTTTCCCTTTGAAGTTATCTTATCGAATTGAGTCTTTAAGGATTTGAGAACACTTTATGTATGTCTTGCATGTGTTTATCTGTGGTGACAATGGGATATTCACGTGATCCACTTGATGTATGTTTTGGTGATCAACTTGCGGGTTCTGTGACCTTGTGAACTTATGCATAGGGGTTGGCACATGTTTTCGTCTTGACTCTCCGGTAGAAACTTTGGGGCACTCTTTGAAGTTCTTTTTGGTGGTTTGAATAGATGAATCTGAGATTGTGTGATGCATATCGTATAATCAAACCCGCGGATACTTGTGGTGACATTGGAGTATCTAGGTGACATTAGGGTTTTGGTTGATGTGTGTCTTAAGGTGTTATTTTAGTACGAACTCTAGGGCTGTTTGTGACACTTATAGGAATAGCCCAATAGATCGATCAGAAAGAATAACTTTGAGGTGGTTTCGTACCCTACAATAATCTCTTTGTTTGTTCTCCGCTATTAGTGACTTTGGAGTGACTCTTTGTTGCACGTTGAGGGATTGTTATATGATCTAATTATGTTATCATTGTTGAGAGAACTTGCACTAGTGAAAGTATGAACCATAGGCCTTGTTTCGAAGCATTGCAATACCGTTTTCGCTCACTTTTGTTACTAGTTACCTTGCTGTTTTTATATTTCAGATTACAAAAACCTATATCTACCATCCATATTGCACTTGTATCACCATCTCTTCGCCGAACTAGTGCACCTATACAATTTACCATTGTATTGGGTGTGTTGGGGACACAAGAGACTCTTTGTTATTTGGTTGCAAGGTTGTTTGAGAGAGACCATCTTCATCCTACGCCTCCCATGGATTTATAAACCTTAGGTCATCCACTTGAGGGAAATTTGCTACTGTCCTACAAACCTCTGCACTTGGAGGCCCAACAACGTCTACAAGAAGAAGGTTGCGTAGTAGACATCACCCGCCAGCCTCACCGACTCGGCAGCTGGAGCTGCCTACTTCACTGGGCCGCAAGATAGGTCGTACACTCATCTTAAATCACTTTATTTAGGCGTCAGTCATCTGAGTTTTTATTATGGGCCAGTCGGTTCCCAATGGGAAGCAACACCCCTCGAGGCGGCGGAGCTCCTAGGCTGCCAATTGGCTGGTGTCTATCGTAAGGGTGCGGGGCGCAAGTTCACCGCGGAAGCAATACTTAGGTGGCTATCTTAGAGTTGCATGGGTTGAAGGTACTGCCGCCGCCGGATCTGGATGACAGCGAGTCTTTGTGGATTGGCCAGGGGCGGCGCAACCACGGCAGTGCGGTGGGGCGGGGAGCGGGGTTTTGGTCGGAGCACTCGCGGCCAGGGACGGCGAAGGCAGGCTGCTCTGTCGGTGGTCGCTGGCTCTTCGGGGAAGATTCTGAACAGTGTCAGTCGGGAGGCACAAGACGGTCATCAAGCCATCCGGCGCAGATCGAGACAGTACCAAAATAAAATAAAATCGTGTGACCCCAATTTAGTTTTCAATCAACAGATGTGTGACCACTCTCGTACCTTACTGTCGATCTCTTAGGGTCTTTCTTCAGATCAGAGATATGTGTCTTTCTTAACATTATGCGTTTTCTGCATCTTCAGCCACACCGTCTTCCTTCTCACTGCAGCTGCTCCAACAAGGGAAGCATACACCAGAAGGGAGCTATAGTACCCACTCAACAGTTCCCTGCATCGAATGTGCGTGCCCGACATGGACAGCCACAACAACTGCAGGGCCATCGACAAGTCAGCACATGATGCTCACTCCTATGGATGGCGGCCAGATATGTTGTACCCTCATCTTACCTGTGTGCAACATTTATGGCTTTGTTATTCATCTAAGCATGGAAAATAGATTATCACATTTCATTGTATATTCATGCTGATCTCTTAAGAGTCTTGTTCAGGAGTTAACGTTGTTCCATAGTTCAGATAAGAGACTTGTTCTTTAGGTAACGCTGTTCCATAGTTACCATCCATCAGCCAATGCTATCCCATAGGCTGGTGATTATACCACTTCTAGTATTACCTATGTTGTTCTTTAATACTTTTTTGTGCCATATAGTTAATCAAGAGTACAAACGATACATATTCTGTAGCTTTCATCTGTGTTCTCACTTTAGTTTTTGAGACCTGTTGCTGCTAGTTAAGCCCAGTCCTACTATTTATGTCGTCTCCTACAGGCACTCATTACATAAATCTAACTACTAGTTGTCTTCCATGCATGTTAGATATAATTGTACACACTGATATATCCACAAGAACCTCACGGAGCAATGTAACGGCCAACAAACTTGACGTCAATGATACCCAATATGATGGAACATGTAAAGGCAGTTCTTCAGAAGACTTGCAGAAAGATGATGAATCCTATTCACCCACAAGGTCCTTGCTCTAACTTGGCCCGTGATATGGGTACAACATGCATATAATGTCCTGGAGTGCATCTACTCTATTGCAATGCCATGTGCTTAGCCTGATGATCATGCATGTAAATATGTCATGCCTTCCTGTTTTTCAGTACCTATTCCATTCATGATAACATGTTTTCAAATTCAAGTACTGTCATTCTACTCTGTTGCAATGCCATCTGCTTAGTTTGGATATCATGCTTCTGAATATCTTATGCATTTTTATTCATCAGTATGTACTCCATCTATCTATCATACCATGTTTTTTTACATTGAAGTGTTGTTCTAGTGGTCTGTTGCAATGCCATCTTAGTTTCCCAATCATACATGCATATGTTGCCTTAGTGTTTTTCTGTATGTATTCCGCTATCATACAGTTTTACATTCAACTAGTGTTTTTTTACTCTGTTCTCCTGTCGTATCCCTAGCTCTTACATCATACTCCCTCTGTCCGGATTACATGTCACAGAAATGGATAAAAATGGATGTATCTAGAACTGAAATACGCCTAGACACATCCATTTATTTCCGGATGGAGGGAATACATGTCAATATGTCATGCCTTTCTATTCTTCAGTACCTATTCCATCTCTCTGCCGTAGCATGTTTTATAACTGAAGCACCATTCTTCTATATAAGGCATGCAAGGGGAAGACAGCTATGTTAGAATCTGAAGGGTTACAAACAAGGTCTTTGCAAAAGATCCAAACGCCAGGAGATAGTAAAACAACTCCAGTGTTCATAGATACTGCTCCAGCACAGAGAAACCCAACTCCTACTGATAATAAGCAGATTCAAGTGGCCAACGAACTAGTCCACTCCAGTCCAGCAAAAATAAGTCAACTCCATTCCAAAAAGCGTGTGCGTATCCTCACATCATGACATTTTATAGCATTCAGATCATATTTTCTACATATTTCTTACCCATCTCTCTTTTAGAAAATAAGCTTAAAGGATAGAAGACTTTCTAAACTGGGATCGTGTTCGAGGAAAGTATCTTGCGGGAATTCTCTGTGCTCCAATGCTGATGTAAGTACCTGTTGTATATCACTATATTTTTACATCAGCATGTATTTTGTTAATCGGTGTGAATCCAACCTTTATTTGATCTAAACTTGTAGCAAAATGTATAATTAAAGGCGACAATGTTGATTTTTGTAAGGAAAACTGCCTGGTAGTTTTCCATACTGAGCTGCATGAGTGTACTATCTCATATCATGCACATTACTAAATTGTAGTGCTGTTCTGGTTGCCCAATCATTCATTGTGTCAATGTTGCTTTACTATTACCTTACCTGGCTGATGATAGCTGTGCCATATTGTGTTAATTTGGTGTAGGCTGGTGTGGTCTAGTTGCCCAAACGTTTGTTGTGTCAATGTTGCTTTTCTATTTATCTGACCTGGCCAATGATAGCAATGCTAGTGCGTTAATTTGGTGCAAGCTGCTGAAGATAAGAAGACAAACTCTGAAAATAGCAAGGCAACCCCATTGTTTCTTTCCACTAAATCTAGGCCAGGTAATATGGCAATAACTCTTGATTAATCTATTCGGTTCCCCTCCTAATTTATGTTATGACGCAGTGGTCGAGACACTCTCCACTATCAATAATACAAGCTTGCCAAAATCGCCATCTGAATCTGTTCAGTTTCCTCTGTCTCGAATCCAACGGAAAAAATGTATGTTTGTGAACCAATCATTGGGTGAAGCAATGATGGAAATCATGGAGGAATCAGACCTGCACATTCTTGCGCAACAACAACTGATCAATGTTTTCAGAGACAGTGTAGGAAAGAAGGAAGAACTTGCTCACATGCTTATGGGCGTCATCCGCGCTGAGATTGCAGATTGTGAGGTTCTAGATAGTTAAGTTCTGTTCATTTATTTGCACTGGCATCAATCTTTGATTGCCCAGTGGATGTAATTTCCTGTAATATATGCTGGATGTGCTACATTTTTCCTTGCATGCCGGGCGTTTGCTTAGCGCGCCTCGCATTCCAGCTAACTGGTTGCTAGGAAGCCAAACAAGCAGTGAAATTATTAGTTAGCACGAACAGTCGTGGGCACTATATGAAGGATAGCGGCCCACTGCCCTT
This sequence comes from Thinopyrum elongatum, assembly GCA_011799875.1. Classification (NCBI taxonomy): domain Eukaryota; kingdom Viridiplantae; phylum Streptophyta; class Magnoliopsida; order Poales; family Poaceae; genus Thinopyrum; species Thinopyrum elongatum. Next base: position 290,025,984 of record CM022301.1, read on the forward strand.
AATGGGCTTCCCTAATGGGCTTGCAGGGGCCAAAATTCTCATAGGCCTTTGTTTGATCGGTTTTGGTCCTGTCCATAATTGCTCGTTGTAATGGGCTCAAATTATAGCTAGGCCAGAATCAACGTTATCTAATTGGGCCTACAGACATGTCTGAACTTTAGCGGGCCCATTAAGTTGATGGGCTGTAACCAGGCCGAAAGCTCTATTGGGCCGCTATATTTGAAACGGGCCAACAATTAATGCTTGGCCCTGTTACCTCCCGGGTCGTTAATAGGCCGACATCGAAGCGGGCAATAAGTGGGACCATTCAATTTCACGGGCCGTTAACAGGCCGATACTAAGGTCGGGCTATATATGGCCCAACTGTACTATGGGCCTTTAGCAGGCCGAAAGAGACAGCGGGCTCGTACTGGACCATGAAGAGCATGGGCCGCTAAGAGGCCGAAAGTCAGGTCGGACTGTATATGGCCCAACTGTGTTGTGGGCTTTTAGCAGGCCGAAAGAGAAACCGGGCTGGTATTGGACCATGAAGAGCATGGGCTGTTAAGAGGCCAAAACTCAGGTCGGACTGCAAATTACCCAACTCATTTATGGGCCGTTAACAGGCTAAAAGACACACCGGGCTGGAAATTGGCCCAACACTTAAATGGGTCGCTGAAAGGCCGAAATACGTACATCCTAAAAATTGGCCCATCCCTTGAATGGGTCGTTAACAGGCCGAAACCACATCGGGCCGATATTGAGCCCAAATATATAGCGGGCTGTTAACGGGCTCAAACTGACGATGGGCTACAATGGTATTAAATAGTTAACGGGCCGTTGACGGACCCAATTGGCACATCTCGTATGGGCCGTGGGCTTAGATGGACCAGACACAAGTAGGCCCTATATGGGCCGGCCTGCTAATTTTGACTGGGCTGGCCTCTTTCACCTAAATGGGCCACTGTTGGGCCTTGCCACGTGCCAACGTATCATAGGCGCCTCTCGTACAATGAGTGGATGATATATGTCCCAACGCTGAGCCGACACGTGGATCCTCCGACGAACGAGAATTTTACACGTGGAAAATCCCCATTGGTCGGGGATGTTAACAGGTTATCGGATCCAAACCGGAACCCGATAGCTTAACGACGACCCGTTACGGTGGATGCCACGTGTCGGTTACCCTTGACAAAAACACTTCCATGACACGCCATTTATTGTCATGGAAGTGGACACTTCCATGATGATAATTTTGGTATTGTCATGGAACACTTCTACGACAGCACAGCTATGACTATCTTGATTCTGTCATAAAATCGTCAAGGATGTACATGCATGACAGAAAACGTGACCTACTATGACAAACGTGTATCATCACGAAAGTGTTTTTTTTGTAGTGCAACCCATCACCGCCCAGCAAGCCTACGATGGAATTACTCACTCACGGCGGTGAGCATCATGAAATTGGTGATGGAGGAAGGTTGATGATGATGATGATGGCGACGAATCCCCCTCTCCGGAGCCCCGAACGGACTCCAGATCAGCCCTCTCGATGAAGAACAGGAGGAGGCGGCGGCTCCGTATCGTAAAACATGATGAATCCTTCTTTCTAATTTTTTTCTCCCCGAATAGGTACTTATAGAGTTGGAGTTAGGGTCGAAGGAGGTCCAGGGGGCCCACAAGCCTGCAGGGCGCGCCCCCAGAGCTTGTGGCCTCTGGGTGGCCCCCCTCTGGTTACTTCCTGTGCCAGTATTTTTTACATATTCCACAAAAATTCTCCGAAATTTTTTAGGTCAATCCGAGAACTTTAATTTCTGCACAAAAATAACACCATGGCAATTCTGCTGAAAACAACATCAGTCCGGGTTATTTCCATTCAAATCATGCAAATTAGAGTCCAAAATAAGGGCAAAAGAGTTTGGAAAAGTAGATACGATGGAGATGTATCAACTCCCCCAAGCTTAACCCATTGCTTGTCCTCAAGCCATTCAGTTGACAAACTGAAAGTGACAAACAAAAACTTTTACAAACTCTGTTTGATCTTGTTGTTGCAAATATGTCTAGCCAATATTCAGGTTTTCAGCAAAGATTATGAACTAACCATATTCACAATAACATTTAGGTCTCACATTTACTCATTTCAATGGCATAATCAACTAGCGAGCAATAATAATGAATCTCGGATGACAACACCTTTTCAAAACAATCATGATACAATATGACAAAATGTTATCTCGCTAGCCCTTTCTGAGACCACAAAACATAAATGCAGAGCACCCCTGAAGATCAAGGACTGACTAGACATTATAATTCATGGCAAAAGAGATCCAGTCACACTCATACTCAACATCAATTAATAACAAAGCATATAAATGACAGTGGTGCTCTCTAGCTGGTGCTTTTTATAAGAAGATGATGACTCAACAATAAAAGTAAATAGATAGGCCCTTCGCAGAGGGAAGCAGGGATTTGTAGAGGTGCTAGAGCTCGGAGCTTTTAAAACAGAAATGAATATAATTTTGAGCGGTATGCTTTCATTGTCAACATAACAACCAAGAGATCTCACTATCTTCCATGCTAGACACATTATAGGCGGTTCCCAAACAGAATGGTAAAGTTTTTACTCCCCCACCACCAACAATCACACTCCACAGCCGAATCCACAGGTACCGTCCATACTAACAACATTCCTAGGGGAGTTTTGTTTAATTATTATATTTTGATTTGATTTTGAGCATGGAACTGGGCATCCCGATTACCAGCCACTTTCTTGTGAATGACAAGTGAATAAACACTCATCGTGAGAATAACCCACCTAGCATGGAAGATACTGACAGCCCCCAGTCGCTACATTAGCGATTCGGGCATACAAAACAGATTATTATTTGAAGGTTTAGAGTTTGGCACATGCAAATTTACTTGGAACGGCAGGTAAATACCGCATATAGGCAGGTATGGTGGACTCATATGGAACAACTTTGGGTTTAAGGAAGTGGATGCACAAGCAATATTCCCGCTTAGCACAAGTGAAGGCTAGCAAAAGATTGAGGAGCGACCAACTAGAGAGCGACAATGGTCATCAACATGCATTGAGATTAATCAACATTGAATGCAAGCATGAGTAGGATATAAATCACCATGAACATAAATATCATGGAGGCTATGTTGTTTTTTATTCAACTACATGCGTGAACATGTGCCAAGTCAAGCCACTTAAATCATTCAAATGAGGATACCATCCTATCATACCACATCACAACCATTTTAAATGCATGTTGGCACACAAGATAAACCATTATCTATTCCTAGCTAATTAAGCATGGCATGAGTAACTATAATCTCTAATTGTCATTGCAAACATGTTTCATTCATAATAGGCTGAATCAGGATCGATGAGCTAATCATATTTACAAAAACAAAATAGGTCGAGTTCATACCAGCTTTTCCTCATCTCAATCATCTCATCATATATCGTCATTATTGCCTTTCACATGCACGGCCAAACGATGTGAATAATAATAAGAGTGCATGATACATCTCTATCATATCTATAATTTTTGATTGTTTCATGCCAATATTCTACAACTTTCATATACTTTTGGCAATTTTTTATATTATTTTTGGGACTAACATATTGATCCAGTGCCAAGTGCCAGTTCCTGTTTGTTGCATGTTTTTTGTTTCGCAGAATATCCGTATCAAATGGAGTCCAAATGCGATAAAAACTTATGGAGATTTTTTTTGGAATATATGTGATTTTTGGGAAAAAGAATCAACGCGAGACAATGCCCGAGGGGCCCACAAGCCCTCGGGGCGCCCCCTACCCTGGGCGCGCCTGGGCGGCTTGTGGCCACCCTGTAAGGTGGTTGGTGCCCTTCTTCTGCCGCAAGAAAGATAATATCCGGATAAAAATCGTGTTAAAATTTCAGCCCAATTGGAGTTACGGATCTCCAGGAATTTAAGAAATGGTGAAAGTCCAGAAAACAGGAGCGCAGAAACAGAAGGAAATAGAGAGATAAATCCAATCTCGGAGGGGCTCCCGCCCCTCCGCTGCCATGGAGGCCATGTACCAGAGGGGAAACCCTCCTCCCATATAGGGGGAGGTCAAGGAAGAATAATAAGAAGGGGGCTCTCTCCCCCTCTCTCTCGGTGGCGCCGGAACGCCGTTGGGGCCATCATCGTGACGGCGATCTACACCAACAACTTCGCCACCATCATCACCAACTCTCTCCCCCTCTATGCAGCGGTGTAACACCTCTTCTCCCTGCTGTAATATCTACTTAAACAATGTGCTCAACGCTATATATTATTTCCCAATGATGTATGGCTATCCTATGATGTTTGAGTAGATCCGTTTTGTCCTATGGGTTGATTGATGATCATGATTGGTTTGAGTTGTATGTTTTATTATTGGTGCTGTCTTATGGTGCTATCCGTGTCGCGCAAGCGTGAGGGATCCTCGCTGTAGGGTTTGCAATATGTTCATGATTCTCTTATGGTGGGTGGCGTGAGTAACAGAAGCACAGACCCGAGTAAGTAGGTTGTTTGCGTATGGGAGTAAAGAGGACTTGATACTTTAATGCTATGGTTGGGTTTTACCTTAATGATCTTTAGTAGTTGCGGATGCTTGCTAGAGTTCCAATCATAAGTGCATATGATCCAAGTAGAGAAAGTATGTTAGCTTATGCCTCTCCCTCATATAAAATTGCAATAATGATTACCGGTCTAGTTATCGATTGCTTAGGGACAAATAACTTTCTTGTGACAAAAAGCTCTCTACTAAAACTAACCTAATTGTTTCTTTATCTAAACAGCCCCTAGCTTTTATTTATGTGCTCTTTATTATCTTGCAAACATATCCTATCACACCTACAAAGTACTTCTAGTTTCATACTTGTTCTATGTAAAGCGGACGTTAAGTGTGCGGAGAGTTGTATCGGTCGTCGATAGAACTTGAGGGAATATTTGTTCTACCTTTAGCTCCTCGTTGGGTTCGACACTCTTACTTATCGAGAAAGGCTGCAATTGATCCCCTATACTTGTGGGTTATCAAGACCTTTTTCTGGCGCCGTTGCCGGGGAGCAATAGCGTGGGGTGAATATTCTCGTGTGTGCTTGTTTGCTTTATCACTAAGTAGATCTTATTTGTTGTTCTAAGTTGTTCTCTATCTTTAGTTATGGATATGGAACATGAAATGCCAAAAAAAATAGGTGTACTTGCTACTCATGGAGATGGGGAACCTCCTAAAACCCTCGATGCTCGTTACATGAAGAATATTGAACACTACTTTGATAATCCTGAGAAAACCCCGTTCAACTTGATAATGGAAGACACATTGGATCAACGTGAATACTTTAGGGATTATCGCTTGACTCAAAAAGGGAAACTGTTATGGGATCAAATTCATATGTTGCATTGATATGCTTGAATTTATGCCGGAGATATGATTATACTTGTTGCTTTAGGATGAAGGCTCCACACCTTCCCTTTTCATGTAAATTTAATGATAATGAAACCTTGGCTTCTTATGCTAATGGTATATATGGTTACTATGATGTGGGACAAATAGAAGAATTTGTTGCTTTTAAGGGTGCTTATGAAATTGAATCTTTGTTTGAAAAGTGTGAAAATTATGATGATGCTGTTTACAGACCTGAAAATTTTGCTATACTTAAATATTGCTATGAGAATTATGAATATAATGCCAATATTAATGAGTTCATTGAGAAAGTCTCCACTGTCCAAGAAGAGACTAATATTTTGCAGGAATCTGTGGAAGAAGAAATTAATGACACTGTGAGCTCATTAGATGAAAAAGATGAGGAGGAGAGCTAAGAACAAAGGAATGAAGAGCGGATTGATCACCCGTGCCCACCTTCTAATGAGAGTAACTCTTCAACTCATACATTGTTTAATTTCCCTTCGTGCTTACCGAAGGATGATTGCTATGATCCCTTGGATTCGTTTGAAATATCCCTTTTTGATGAAATTGATGCTTGTTATGCTTGTGGCCATGATGCCAATATGAATGATGCTTATGGAGATGAACTTGCCATAGTTCCTTATGTTAAGAATAAAATTGTTGCTATTGCACCCACGCATGATAGTCCTATTATCTTTTTGAATTCTCCCAACTACACTATACCGGAGAAGTTTGCGCTTATTAAGGATTATACTGATGGGTTGCATTTTACCGTTACACATGATGATTTTGATAGATATAATATGCATGTGCTTGCTCTCTTACTTGCAATTATTATGAGAGAGGAACTACATCTCCACCTCTCTATGTTTCCAATACGATAAAATTGCAAGAAACTATTTATGCTATGTATTGGCCTTTACTTGATGTGCATGAATTGATCTTTTATGACATGCCGATGCATAGGAAGAGAGTTAGACTTCGTATTTGCATGATATATGTTGCTTTGTGCTCACTACTAAATTACAAATCATTGTTAATTAAAATTGGCTTTGATATACCTTGGGATCCGGGTGGATCCATTACTTCAGCACTATATGCCTAGCTTAATGGCTTTAAAGAAAGCGCTGCCAGGGAGACAACCCGGAAGTTTTAGAGAGTCATTTATTTCTTTTGAGTGCTTTTAAAAAGTTTTAAAACAAAAAAATAAAGTGGGGAACCTAAAACTTTTCAAAAAGAAAAGTGAAAGTAAGACGGATGAGCACCGTTGAAGTGGGGGAGCTCCTTGAACTTTGTTCATGCCCATGGAAACTTTGCAAATCTTGAATTATAGAAACTTTTCAACAAAAATAATTACCCCCTTGTACAAATCCATTGTATTATAAAAATAATGTGCCAAGATTAGCCTTTAGGATGATTAGATTGCTTGTTTGGTATGTGCAGTGCAAAAACAGAAACTTTGGCTGTAGTGCGTGAATTTACATTTTTTACTGGAATGTCAAAAGCTTATGTAACTTTTTGCATAGTATTTCTATACAAATGTTTTATTTTTCCTAATGTTTCAGAATTTTTAGAGTTACAGAAGTATGGTAAATGTTCAGATTGCTACAGTATGTCCTGTTTAAGACATATTCTGTTTTTTATGCATTGTTTTGCTAGTTTTGATGAAACTATCGATTTTATCGGTGGTATAAGCCATGGAGAAGTTATAATACAGTAGATAAAATGAAAAAAAAATATGAATGGGTTTGCAATAGTACTTAAAGTGGTGATTTGTTTTATTATACTAACGGATCTCACTAGGGTTTTGTTAAGTTTTGTGTGATTGAAGTTTTTAAGTTTTGGGTGAGATCACGATGGATGAAGGAATAAGGAGTGACAAGAGCCTAAGCTTGGGGATGCCCGAGGCACCCCAAGGTAATATTCAAGGACTCCCAAGCAACTAAGCTTGGGGATGCCCCGGAAGGCATCCCATCTTTCTTCTAACGACCATCGGTAATTTTACTTGGAGCTATATTTTTATTCGTCACATGATATGCGTAAATTCTTGGAGTGTCTTTTGTGTTTATTTTTCCTTTTTATTTTATGCACCATGCTGGTATGAGATAGTCCTTGGTTGATTTATAGAATGCTCTTTGCACTTCACTTATATCTTTTGAGTATGGCTTTATAGAATGCTTCATGTGCTTCACTTATATCATTTGAAGTTTGGATTGCCTGTTTCTCTATGCATAGACAACCGCCATTTGTAGAATGCTCTTTTGCTTCACTTATATTTGTTAGAGTGTGGGTATATCTTTTGTAGAAAGAATTAAACTCTCATGCTTCACTTATATCTATTTAGAGAGTCAACAGGAATTGGTCATTCACATGGTTAGTCATAAAATCCTACATAAAAACTTGTAGATCACTGAATATGATATGTTTGATTCCTTACAATAGTTTTGCAATATAAAGATGGTGATATTAGAGTCATGCTAGTGAGTAATTGTGGATTGGTAGAAATACTTGTGTTAAGGTTTGTGATTTCCGAAGCATGCACGTATGGTGAACCGTTATGTGATGAAGTCGAAGCATGATTTATTTTTTATTGTCTTCCTTATGAGTGGCGGTCGGGGATGAGCGATGGTATTTTCCTACCAATCTATCCCCCTAGGAGCATGCGTATTAGTACTTTGTTTCGATGGCTAATAAACTTTTGCAATAAGTATGTGAGTTCTTTATGACTAATGTTGAGTCCATGGATTATACGCACTCTCACCCTTCCACCATTGCTAGCCTCTTCGGTACTGTGCATTGCCCTTTCTCACCTCGAGAGTCGGTGCAAACTTCGCTGGTGCATCCAAACCTCGTGATATGATACGCTCTATCACACATAAGCCTCATTGTATCTTCCTCAAAACAGCCACCATACCTACCTATCATGGCATTTCCATAGCCATTCCGAGACATATTGCCATGCAACTTCGATCATCATCATATACATGACTTGAGCATTCATTGTCATATTGCTTTGCATGATCGTAAGATAGCTAGCATGATATTTTCATGGCTTGTCCGTTTTTTGATATCTTTGCTATGCTAGATCATTGCACATCCTGCTACACTGCCAGAGGCATTCATATAGAGTCATACTTTGTTCTAGATATCGAGTTGTAATATTGAGTTATAAGTAAATAAAAGTGTGATGATCATCATTATTAGAGCATTATCCCAGTGAGGACGGATGATGGAGACTATGATTCCCCCACAAGTCGGGATGAGACTCCAGACGGAAAATAAAAATAAAAAAAGAGGCCAAAAAAAAAGAGAGAGCCCCCCCAAAAAATGAATGAGAGAAAAAGAGAGAAGGGGCAATGCTAATATCCTTTCACCACACTTGTGCTTCAGAGTAGCACCATGTTCTTCATATAGAGAGTCTCTTGAGTTATCACTTTCATATACTAGTGGGAATTTTCATTATAGAGCTTGGCTTGTATATTCCGATGATGGGCTTCCTCAAATGCCCGAGGTCTTCATGAGCAAGCAAGTTGGATGCACACCCACTTAGTTTTCAGTTTGAGCTTTCATACACTTATAGCTCTTAGTGCATCCATTGCATGGCAATCCCTACTCCTCGCATTGACATCAATTGATGGGCATCTCCATAACCCATTGATTAGCCGCGTCGATGTGAGACTTTCTCCTTTTTTGTCTTCTCCACACAACTTCCACCATCATATTCTATTCCACCTATAGTGCTATATCCATGGCTCACGCTCATGTATTGCGTGAAAGTTGAAAAGGCTTGAGAACATTAAAAGTATGAAACAATTGCTTGGCTTGTCATCGGGGTTGTGCATGATGAAATACTTTGTGTGATGAAGATCGAGCATAGCTAGACTATATGATTTTGTAGGGATAACTTTCTTTGGCCATGTTATTTTGAGAAGACATGATTGCTTTATTAGTATGCTTGAAGTATTATTGTCTTAATGTCAAATGATAGAGTATTGCTTTGAATCACTTGTGTCTTAATATTCATGCCATGATTAGATTATATGATCAAGATTATGCTAGGTAGCATTCCACATAAAAAATTATCTTTTTTATCATTTACCTACTCGAGGACGAGCAAGAATTAAGCTTGGGGATGCTGGTACGTCTCCATTGTATCTATAATTTTTGATTGTTTCATGCCAATATTCTACAACTTTCATATACTTTTGGCAACTTTTTATATTATTTTTTGGGACTAACATATTGATCCAGTGCCCAGTGCCAGTTCCTGTTTGTTGCATGTTTTTTGTTTCACAGAATATCCTTATCAAATGGAGTCCAGATGCAATAAAAACTTACGGAGATTTTTTTGGAATATATGTGATTTTTGGGAAAAATAATCAATGCGAGATGATGCCCGAGGGGGCCACAAGCCCTAGGGGCGCGCCTAGGAGGCTTGTGGCCACCCCGTATGGCGGTTGGTGCCCTTCTCCGGTCGCAAGAAATATAATATCCAGATAAAAATCATGTTAAAATTTCAGCCCAATCGGAGTTACGGATCTCCGGGAATTTAAGAAATGGTGAAAGGCCAGAAAACAGGTGCGTAGAAACAAAAGGAAACAGAGAGATAGATCCAATCTCAGAGGGGCTCCTGCCCCTCCGCCGCCATGGAGGCCATGGACCAGAGGGGAAACCCTCCTCCCATCTAGGGAGGAGGTCAAGGAAGAATAAGAAGGAGGGGGGCTCTCTCCCCCTCTCTCCCGGTGGCGCCGGAACGCCGTCGGGGCCATCATTGTGACGGCGATCTACACCAACAACTTCACCACCATCATCACCAACTCTCTCCCCCTTTATGCAGCGGTGTAACACCTCTTCGCCCCGCTATAATCTCTACTTAAACAATGTGCTCAACGCTATATATTATTTCCCAATGATGTATGGCTATCCTATGATGTTTGAGTAGATCCGTTTTGTCCTATGGGTTGATTGATGATCATGATTGGTTTGAGTTGTATGTTTTATTATTGGTGCTGTCCTATGGTGCTCTCCGTGTCGCTCAAGCGTGAGGGATCCCCGCTGTAGGGTTTGCAATATGTTCATGATTCTCTTATTGTGGGTGGCGTGAGTGACAGAAGCACAGACCTGAGTAAGTAGGTTGTTTGCGTATGGGAGTAAAGAGGACTTGATACTTTAATGCTATGGTTGGGTTTTACCTTAATGATCTTTAGTAGTTGCGGATGCTTGCTAGAGTTCCAATCATAAGTGCATATGATCCCAGTAGAGAAAGTATGTTAGCTTATGCCTCTCCCTCATATAAAATTGCAATAATGATTACCGGTCTAGTTATCGATTGCCTAGGGACAAATAACTTTCTTGTGACAAAAAGATCTGTACTAAAACTAACCTAATTGTTTCTTTATCTAAACAGCCCCTAGCTTTTATTTACGTGCTCTTTATTATCTTTCAAACCTATCCTATCACACCTACAAAGTACTTCTAGTTTCATACTTGTTCTAGGTAAAGCGAACGTTAAGTGTGCGTAGAGTTGTATTGGTGGTCGATAGAACTTGAGGGAATATTTGTTCTACCTTTAGCTCCTCGTTGGGTTCGACACTCTTACTTGTCGAGAAAGGCTACAATTGATCCCCTATAATTGTGGGTTATTAGTGCACGTGCATTGGACTAAGCCGGAATCTGCAAACATTTATTCAAAGTAGAAGACAAGGTAATATGGGCTCTTTGTCATATCAACAATAATGCATATGAGAGCCACTCAACAGTTTCATCGTGGTCTTCTCCTTACAACCCAAAGAAAAGGAATTTTTTTTCAAAGAAACACACTGAAATATTATTGGAGTTTTTTTCTTCTGAAGAAAGTAAAACGAAAACGAGAAAAACTATTTACACGGGAAAGCTCCCAACGAGCAAAAGAAGAACGAGAAATCTTTTTGGGTTTTCTTTTAATACTACAACTAAATAAACTAGAAAGAAAAGCTAAAAATAAACAAGAACTAATTTTTTTGGATTTTCTCAAAGTTTTTCAAACGCACAAGAAGAAAGCAAGAAAAAATAAACTAACATGGATAATACAATGAAAAAGGATGAACACCGACAACCTGGAATGAATGTGTGAACATGAATGTAATGTCGGTGAGAAATACGTACTCCCCCAAGCTTAGGCTTTTGGCCTAAGTTGGTCTATGGCCACGGCTGGCCTGGCGGATATCCAAAATCGTAGTTAGGGTTGTACTGAGTTGCTGCCGCTACCGCTTGGAGGGCTGCCACGTGGAGGCGAGCGGCCTCCCCTGCTTTCTCATACTCATCTGCCTCCTCTCTGGTTATGAAGTATCTTTGTTTTACCTGAAAGTCAAAGAAGGCAGGAGCGGGAAGCGTAATATAGAAGACGCGCTCCCTGACATGAAGTCCGTCAGGTCGGTGTTGCGTACGTACATATCAAATTCTTCCTTGAAACCTACACGAGTCATGAAGTGATCCGATGGCCATTCGCAAGGTTGCACTTGAGCTTCCCACGGTGGTTCAAGGTCTGGCTCCCTTATAGCGGGCCTTGCGGATTTCTTCTTTGAGGAACCACCTTGGAATATTTTCCTAAACATTTTCTTCCTCTAAAAAAATTCTGAAATTTTTAGTGACTCAAAATAAAAGTGAACCAAACTCAACAAAATTGATAGCAACTACTCCTACAAGTGTCTAGAGGCTATATCATGCAACAAAACTACTTTGGACCATATAAATTTGACATGCAAGCTCAAGAACAAGGTCACCACAGCAGCAAAAATTTGCAATATATAAAGTACTATAGCAAAAACTAATTGGACCAACGGAGGAGTCACATACCGATGAAAAATCCCCCAAAATAGTTTCGAAAATGGAGTTCCGAGCAAGGAGATTGAAAATGGCAGCAAAATGAGCAAGAATACAGGTTTGAGCAATGGTGTGATTTTTTCTAGAGGAAGACGAAGTGGATGGGTGGCTGGAATAAGTGAGGGGACCCACGTGGGACCCACAAGCCCTGTAGGCGCGCCCTAGGGGGGTGGGCGCGCTCTGTGGGCTTGTGGCCCACTGGTGCACCCCTTGAGGTGTGTTCAGTGCCAAAAATTCTTAAATATTACAGAAAAAATCATACGAAATTTTCAGGGCATTTGGAGAACTTCTATTTTCTGGTCATTTTTTATTGCACGGATAATTCAGAAAACAGAAAAATAATAGTATTTTTGCTTTATTTATTCTAAATAACAGAAAGTAAAAAGTGGGTACAGAGAGTTGTGTTTACTAAATTCATCCATCTCATGCCCGTCAAAAGGAATCCATTAACAAGGTTGATCAAGTCTTATTAACAAACTTCTTCCGAATGACATGAAACCGGAGAATCTTCATATAACACTAGGTTACCTCAATGGGGATATGCATGTCCCCAACAATAAGAATGTCATATTTCTTTTTGACAGTAGGAAGAGGGAATTCAAAACTTCCAATAGTAATTGTTGAAAATTTTCCAATAGAATTGATACTATTCACTCAAGGTTGTTTCTTTGGAAAGTGTACCGTATGCTCATTACCATTAACATGAAAAGTGACATTGCCCTTGTTGCAATCAATAACAGCCCCTGTAGTATTCAAAAATGGTCTACCAAGGATGATCGACATACTGTCGTCCTCGGGTATATCAAGAATAACAAAGTCCGTTAAAATAGTAACATTTGCAACTACGATAGGTACATCCTCACAAATACCGATGGGTATAGCAGTTGATTTATCAGCCATTTGCAAAGAGATTTCAGTTGGTGTCAACTTATTCAATTCAAGTCTATGATATAAAGAGAAAGGCATACCACTAACACCGGCTCCTAAATCACATAAAGCAGTTTTAACATAGTTTCTTTTAATGGAGCATGGTATAGTTGGTATTCCTGGATCTCCTAGTTTCTTTGGTATTCCACGCTTAAATGTGTAATTAGCAAGCATGGTGGAAATTTCAGCTTCTGGTATCTTTCTTTTATTTGTAACAATATCTTTCATATACTTAGCATAAGGAGACATTTTCAGAATATCAGTCAAACGCATACGCAAAAAGACAGGTCTAAGCATTTCAACAAAGCGCTCAAAGTCTTCATCATCCTTTTTCTTGGATGGTTTAGGAGGAAAGGGCATGGGTTTCTGAACACAGGGCTCTCTTTCTTTACCATGTTTCCTAGCAATGAAGTCTCTCCTATCATATCTTTTATTCTTAGGTTGTGGGTTATCAAGATCAAAAGCAGGTTCTATCTCCACATCATTATCATTACTAGGTTGAGCATCAACATGAACATCATCATTATCATTATTACTAGGTTCATGTTCATCACCTGATTGTGTCTCAGCATCAGAAATAGAAATATCATTTGGGTTCTCAGGTGTGTCTATAACAGGTTCACTAGAAGCATGCAAGGTCCTATCATCATTCTTATTCTTTTTAGAAGGACTAGGTGCATCAGTATTAATTCTCTAAGAGTCTTGCTCAACTCTCTTAGGATGGCCTTCAGGATACAAAGGTTCCTGAGTCATTTTACCACCTCTAGTCACAACTCTAATAGCATTATCATTCATCTTATTGTTCATCTCATTCAGCAAATCATTTTGTGCCTTGAGAACTTGTTCTACTTGAGTTTTTACCATGGAAGCATGTTTACTAACAAACTTGAGATCATTAACAGTTCTACACATATAGTCACCCAAGTGTTCAAGCATATAAGCATTTCTTTTCAATTGTCTACTAACATATGCATTGAAATTCTCTTGTTTAACAATAAAGTTATCAAATTCATCCAAGCATTGACTAGCAGATTTATTATGAGGAATATCACCTTCATCAAATCTATAGAGAGAATTTACCTCTACTACCTGTGTTGGGTTATCAAGACCATGTATTTCTTCAATAGGTGGTAAATTCTTAACATCTTCAGCTTTAATACCTTTTTCTTTCATAGATTTCTTTGCCTCTTGCATATCTTCAGGACCGAGAAATAGAATACCTCTCTTCTTCAGAGCTGGCTTAGGCAGTGGTTCAGGAAGAGTCCAATCATTATCATTACTCAATATATTGTTCAATAGTACTTCAGCTTGCTCAACAGTTCGTTCCCTCAAAACACAACCATCACAACTATCTAGGTGGTCCCTAGAAGCATTCGTTAGTCCATTGTAAAAGATATCAAGTATTTCATTTTTCTTGAGAGGATGATCAGGCAAAGCATTAAGTAATTGGAGAAGCCTCCCCCAAGCTTGTGGGAGACTCTCTTCTTCAGTTTGCACAAAGTTAAATATTTCCTGTAAAGCAGCTTGTTTCTTATGAGCAGGAAAATATTTTTTAAAGAAGTAATAAATCATATCCTGGGGACTACGCACACAACCAGGAGCAAGAGAATTAAACCATAACTTAGCATCACCCTTTAGTGAGAAAGGAAACAACTTAAGGATATAGTAATAGCGAATTTTTTCCTCATCAGCAAATAGGGTGGCTATATCATTCAATTTAGTAAGATGTGCCACAACAGTTTCAGATTCATAACCATGGAGAGGATCAGATTCAACCAAAGTAATTAACTCAGGATCGACAGAGACTTCATAATCCTTATCAGTAAGAAAGATAGGTGAAGTAGCAAACTTAGGATTATATTGCATTCTAGCATTCAAAGATTTTTCTTTCCACTTGCATAGTAATTTCTTAAGATCATCTCTATCCTTACAAGCAAGAAATTCCCTAGCTACCTCTCCATCCATAACATAACCCTCAGGTATAACAGGCAATTCATATCTAGGAGAGATAGGTCTAATGGGTGTTTCAAAGTTTTTAGTTTCAATAATTTCATCAGTTTCAGAAATATCATCAGTTTCAGCATTCTCAATATCTTTAGCTCTAGCAAGTTGTTCATCAAGAAATTCACCCAGTGGCACAGTATTATCAAGCAAAGTAGTAGTATCATCATAAGCATCATGCATAGTAGAAGTAGCATCATCAATTACTTGTGACATATCAGAATTAATAGCAGGTGGTGGTGTCGCAAGTTTACTCAAAACAGAAGGTGAATCAAGTGCAGAGCTAGATGGCAGTTCCTTACCCCCCCTCGTAGTAGAGGGAAAAATCTTAGTCATTGGATCTTTCATATTCTTCATAGTGATCAACAGATATAAATCCCAAGTGACTCAGCAAATATAGCTATGCTCCCCGGCAACGGTACCAGAAAAAGGTCTTGATAACGCACAAGTATAGGGGATCGCAACAGTTTTCGAGGGTAGAGTATTCAACCCAAATTTATTGATTCGACACAAGGGGAGACAAAGAATATTCACGAGTATTAGCAGTTGAGTTGTCAATTCGACCACATCTGAAAGACTTAATATCTGCAGCAAAGTATTTAGTAGCAAAGTAGTATGGAAGTAACGGTAATGGTGGCAAAAGTAACAGTAACTGTTTTGTAGTGATTGTAACAGTAGCAGCAACGAAAGTGACTTAGCAAAGATCAATATGTGGAAAGCTCGTAGGCATTGGATCGGCAATGATAATTGTGTTGGATATTATTCATCATGTAGCAGTCATAACCTAGGGTGACACAGAACTAGCTCCAATTCATCAATATAATGTAGGCATGTATTCCGTATATAGTCATACGTGCTTATGGAAAAGAACTTGCATGGCATCTTTTGTCCTACCCTCCCGTGGCAGCGGGGTCCTAATGGAAACTAAGGGATATTAAGGCCTCCTTTTAATAGAGAACCGGACCAAAGCATTAGCACTTAGTGAATACATGAACTCCTCAAACTACGGTAATCACCGGAAAGAATCCCAATTATTGTCACCTTGGGGTATGCGGATCATAACTCATAATAGGTGTCTACAACTTGCAAGATAGGATCAAGAACACACATATATTCATGAAAACATAATAGGTTCAGATCTGAAATCATGGCACTCGGGCCCTAGTGACAAGAATTAAGCATAGCAAAGTCATAGCAACATCAATCTCAGAACATAGTGGATACTAGCACTACTGCAGGATGCTGCTAACGTGACACTACGATCAGAGACCGTTTGACGAAACTGTGTGTGATGGATTAATCACAAACGGTGATTTAAAAAACCATCAAAAAAGATGCAAAACATTTGCGATGAAGGATACATCAAAGACGATTCAGATTTTAGTTCCGTGTGCGATGCGGGGCATACGGTTGATCCATAGGAATTGTTTGCGATGAGAGAGAACAACAAAAATAGGCAGCCATATCAAGGTGTGTGCGATATACGGCATACAGTTCGCTCCGATGAACCGTTTGCGATGATCGAGTTGAACACAAACGATTCAGCGTAACAAGATGTGTGTGATACCCGGCAAACAGGTCGGTAATCAGAATTGTGTGCGATCATTATAGACAGCCCATACGGTATTTTTTTGTAAATTGTGTGCTTGTCAGGGAACACAATTCAAGAAACCAACCTGTGGGCGATAATGTAAAAGATCTCTGTCGAATACGTATTACTAACCGTCTGAGATGAGATTGACAGGGGAAACAGAGATAACGAATTAATATGAGCGAACAGAAACAGAGATATATACAGTCTGCTTAATTTAGTCCTTCTTCTTCTTGTTGTTGTTGTTGGATGGTCCCACGACATCGTCTTGGCGAGGACGCTTCTTGCCGCTGACCATTGGCTTTTCATCGCCGCCGCCGTTGTCATCGTCGTTGCTGTCATCGTCGCCCTCGTCCTCGTTCGACCATTCCTCCTCCTCATCATCGTCATCCTCTTCTTCGTCCTCAGATGGCTCCTCGTCCGTCTGGTTGTCATCCGATGACTCCGGAGGCGGCATCCCTTCCATGATCCGGATATAATCGAGGTCTGGGCTCGACGCCGGACTCATGAAAGACGAGCGGGATGATTCCGATGTTGACCTATCATCGGGCGCCAGACTGCTAGCGGAACCATCGTCCTCGCTGTCGCTCGACATGGCTGCGGTCGTATAAAAACCACGAGAAAGCGAGATTGCAGAGTGTGTGCAAGTGTGTAGCCCGGCCGGCCGGGGACGATGAAGATGGTGGACACTTAAGCGGGGTATGCAGAGAAGAGGAATGCCAATTGAAGCGGGGGTTGACGTATTATCTAACCGCTGATATAATCAACCGCAATTATTTGTACCCAGTTGCTCCAAATTCCCGGGGTTGTGCAGTTCTCAATGTGATAATTAATTACGCAGGACTCCTATTGGCTGATTTCTTTTTTCAGGACAAAAACAAGGAACGAGTTTTGGGATTATTTGGGTTTCATAGTGTGACTTATCCACCGGTACGAATGGAGTAGTACAGTTGGCAAGCAATACATTGATCTCTTCTTATTGATGAAGCCAGTAATAATCAAACTACAAAGGAAAAGAAAAAAAAGACAAAGGAAAATATCTGCACGAATCTTCGCGTAACATCAATGGCATAGGACCTAGATGTGCATTACTTAGAGCACATCTAGATGTGCTTTAGCAATACTGTCAAAGAAAACCCCTAATCATCATTGCAAACAGCGCATAGAACATGGCTAATGCGACAACCACAACTACACATGCTAGTTCCTTCTTGTCTCTTGCTTTCATCTGTTGCCTGTGATTGATTCTTTCTTGCTTCATCATACTGATTGTACATTCCAGATCAGCCAGTTTCTTCTTCAGCTTTACGTTATCTTCTACGAGCTTGGTGATAACACTCCGAGCCCTGCCATGCCATTCTTCATCCAGCCAGTTAACAAAGGCACAAGCCTCATATCCCTGCCAATGTTAAATAGTATTTAGGATGAGCCGTGGCATTAACTCAAGTAAAATGAAGAACTTAGCACTAACCTCTAAGGGGCAACTGAGAAACCGCCTGCCAATGTTGAATCCCTCCGCGCATACACATCGAGCGGGAGTGTGCCCATGCACACAACTCAGCTTTTGGTACTTCTCGGTGGCGCAAAACTCGAAGTCAAACTCGTGTTGCGGGAGTCTGGAGTCACGCTCCGGATCCGGCGGCAGACCGCTTTCCTTGGGGGTGGGGGGGGGGGTCATTCAGGACGGATTCAGCAGGGAGCTACTTTGGACATGCTAAAAAAGATTAGGATAGATTGGAACCTAACAGGACGATTCGGATCCGTAGTACAGCTGCCTTCTGATGACCTTAGGCAAGTGCTCGGCGGCGACCGCCATCGTGGTGGCGCTACCGAGAGCGGTGATACGAGCAGGAGCAGTCGCACCGAAACCATCAGCACCACTCATCTGAATTCCCCCAATGTCAGTGCCACGCGAGGGAATTTGGAGGCTATCTAGGGATTTGGGGGAAATGGGGAAACTGTGGGGATAAGCTAACAGTCGGGAACTACTTATCGCACTATATGTTGTATACGACACACTGTTTATACATGTCGTTTGTGTTAGGTATTACAACTTCACACATGATTTCCGCACCAAACGTGTGAGAAGATAATGTAGGTGAGACATGGTTGCCGTGACATAACCGTATGTGATGTACTACCCTGTACATATAATTGAGTTACAGTAGTACTGTGTAAACAGCCGCTCTGCGGATATCCGTCAAAAAATAAAACAGACACTCTGAAGATAGAGATGGCGGCGGCGGCGACCGAGGCAGCAGCTACCGGATAAGAGGTCAATCCTCGGTCGGTGGGCGATGGCGGCGTCATAGGAGGTCAATCCTCGGTCTGCGGCGGGAGATAGGAGGAGCTCAACCATCGAGGTCGGCGGCGGCATGATTGGAGCACATCCATCGCGGTCGATGGCGGGATAGTGGAGCTCGAACTTTAGGTGGTAGCCGCACTAAGCTTTGCTCCTCGACCCTGCTATCTCGGCATGCCACCGCATCGCGCTTCTCTATCTGCTGGGTGGAGGTCGCCGCGTGGCTAATTATTTAAGGTATTCTTTTCGTGAGTGGCTTAATTAAGGTATTCAATTCCTAAGGGTAGTGCTGTAGTACTCTGAGTGTAAATTGATTGGCCATTCATTTTTATCATTGCACGTCTAAATAACAATATGGAGCGCCCTCAGTAATTATGAAAATAAAACCTTGTGATTTATGCACGCATCTTTGGGCATCAGTTAATCCATGTATTAATGCTGTTGTTTTGTTTTTAATTACCATTCGTGTGGTGAAGATGGAACGATCTGAATGGATGAAGAATTGGAGAAGCTCAGATTTTATCAGTGGCGTGACAGAGTTCATGAATTTGGCTGAAAGTACAAAGAAGAGAATTGGTGATGAGGATTACATCCTATGTCCATGTACTCATTGTGCCAATACAGAGTCACGTGAAGTTGCAGATGTCGAGTGGCACTTACTCTCTCGGGGATTCATGGATGGATATACACGTTGGACCAGACACGGTGAAGAGCAGGGCATGGATGAATATACCCAGGGCTGCGATATGCCAAACCCTGGTCAGTGTCACATGGATGTTGAATCTAACATCGGGGGCAGAGGTGTCAAGCTACCAATGGAACACCGGAAAGCCGAAATGCCCACTGGAAAACCAAGACGGCGACGCAGACGACGACGATCTTGATATGCCAGATTTTGCTGCTATGATTGCTGATTTCAAGGGCCCAAAAAAGGATATGATTGGGTACAAGGATCTGCCAACCATTGTTGCGGACTCCAAGAAAGAATTGTATCCAGGTTGCAAAAAGAAATATTCCAAGTTGAGTGCCACCCTGGCGCTTCTCAGATTTAAAGCAGCAAATAGTCTATCAAACAAGGGCTTCACAGTGTTGTTATGTCTTTTGAAAGAAATTCTTCCGGAAGATAATGTGCTCCCCAGAAGCACGAACGAAGCGAAGAAAATTGTTTGCCCATTGGAACTTGAAGTACAGAAGATACACGCTTGTGTGAATGATTGTATATTGTACCGTGGTGAGTACAAAGATTTGCGTGCATGTCCCATATGCAAGCATGCACGATACAAGCGTAGGAGAGCAAAGGACAAGTACAAATTGGACGACGAGATCAAGACAGGAATCCCGTTCAAGGTTGTTTGGTACTTGCCTTTAATTCCAAGGTTGAGGTGTTTGTCTGCAAAACCTAGAGAAGCAAAGTGGTTGCGGTGGCATCATGATGAGCGAACTGCGGATAAATATCTAAGGCACCCGAAAGATGGGGCTTAGTGGGAATTAATTGACAACAAGTTTGAAGACTTTGCCAAGGATCCTAGAAGTATAAGGCTCAGGGAGTGTACTGACGGGATGAATCCTTTTGGCGATATGAGCACCAAACACAGCATATTGCCGGTGCTTCTGCATATATAACCTAGCTCCTTGGTTGTGTATGAAGAAAAAATACATTATGATGTCAATGATTATCCAAGGCCCGAAGCAACCTGGAAATGACATCGACATTTACTTTCAGCTACTGGTAGAAGAACTGCTGACAGTGTGGGTAGAAGGGTCTGCTGTAAAATGTTATGATGCTTACAAATAGGAGATTTTCGATCTACATGCGATGCTGCTGCACACCATTCAAGATATGCCGGCATTAGGCAACACATCGGGGCAGAAAACAAAGGGAGATGTAGGGTGTGTCACATGCATGGATAGGACAGCTAGCAGATTTCTTCCCAACTCGCGCAAAACCGTGTATTTGCGTCATCGTAGGTTCTTACGGAGAAATCACCCATACAGAAAGGTGAAAGCGGAATTTGATGGTAAGGTAGAGCTAGGTTTGGGCCCATGACCTTATGATGGGGAGGTGGTCCACAACATGGCTAAACAAATTAATGTTGTGCTCGGCAAGAAGCACGCTTTGACGGTGAAACAAACACCCAGGAATCAAGTGTTTAAGAAGAAATCGGTATTCTGGAAATTACCTTACTGGGAGATTCTATGTGTACGTCGCTGCATCAATGTCATGCACGTAGAGAAGAACGTATGTGAAAGCATCCTTGGTACTCTGCTCAATATTAAAGGTAAAACAAAGGATGGTGACGGTGCACGGCTCGATATGCTTGGTGATCAATCAAAACGCAAGAGTGAAGGAGAACAACTCTGTTCGAATAGAATGCATGACTGTAGATGAAGCCGATAAAAGGCTATACTATGGAACCATCAAAGAGATTTGGGAGCTTAACTATGTGAAAGTTAAGGTGGCATTATTCAGGTGCACATGGATCCCTCTTAGTCAAGTAAAGGTTGATGATTACAGGAAGACCTGTGTTAACAGGCCAACGATGGCATATCACGTGGACCCGTTCATTCTTGCCAGCGATGCTACCCAGATTTTCTATGCGGAAGACCCCTTGCATAAGAACTGCCATGTAGTGATGCATGGGAAGAGGAGGATACTGGGTGTCGAGGATGTTGCCGATGAGGATGAGTACGATGAATTTGTTGAGTTGCGAGCCAAGGGATCACGCACTCCTAAAACAGAGAAGCGTAAAATCATCAGAAAACCCAAGTTCATTCGGGGTCAACGTAATGATCCCAGTTCCCCCATGTACATGGGAATTAAGTCGTAAGACTAGTTTTTATGCCTACCCTACAACTTAATTCGTTCAATTTAGAACTGTCACGTGTACTGAATTTGTGAGTTATGCCCGGTTTTCTGTTGATGTAAGAACCGTTAATATGTTGACCTTGATATGCTGCCAGCTCAGGCAATGAATTTGAAATGTTTATTATTATTATTATTATTATTATTATTATTATTATTATTATTATTATTATTATTATTATAGCACACTCAATTGATCTCACTCCAGTATGTATGAATAGAAGATATGCAATCTGGTTTGCGAATAGCACACGGTTCGTTCATGAAAGCCATGTGCTGACCAAACCACGCACCCGATTGCTACTTCTTGAGCTTGCGTTGGTTTTTCCCTAGAAGAGGAAAGGGTGATGCAGCAAAGTAGAGATAAGTATTTACCTCAGTTAAGAACCAAGGTATCAATCCAGTAGGAGATACACGCAAGCCTGCAATATATGCACCTAGACAAACAATCAAACACTTGCACCCAATGCGATAAAGGGGTTGTCAATCCCTTCACGGTCACTTGCAAGGATGAGATCTAATAGAGATAGATATAAAAGATTACTAAAACGTAAAATAAAATAAAAGTAAATAAATTGCAGCAAGGTATTTTTGGGTTTTTTGGTTTATAGATCTGAAAATATATGATGGAAAATAGACCCGGGGGCCATAGGTTTCACTAGAGGCTTCTCTCTTGAAGGCAAATAATACGGTGGGTGAACAAATTACTGTCGAGCAATTGATAGAAAAGCGCAAAGTTATGATGATATCCAAGGCAATGATTATGAATATAGGCATCACGTCTGTGTCAAGTAGACCGAAACGATTCTGCATCTAGTACTATTACTCCACACATCGACCGCTATCCAGCATGCATCTAGAGTATTAAGTTCATAAGAACGGAGTAACGCCTTAAGTAAGATGACATGATGTAGAGGGATAAACTCAAGCAATATGATGAAAACCCCATCTTTTTACCCTTGATGGCAACAATACAATACGTGCCTCGCTACCCCTACTTTGTCACTGGGTGAGGACACCGCAAGATTGAACCCAAAACTAAGCACCTCTCTCATTGCAAGAAGAACCAATCTAGTTGGCCAAACCAAACCGATAATTCGAAGAGAAATACAAAGATATCAAATCATGCATATAAGAATTCAGAGAAGATTCAAATAATATTCATAGATAAACTAATCATAAATCCACAATTCATCGGATCTCGACAAACACACCGCAAAAGAATATTATATCGGATAGATCTCCAAGAACAACGAGGAGAACATGGTATTGAGGATCAAAGAGAGAGAAGAACCATCAAGCTACTAGCTATGGACCCGTAGGTCTGAGGTAAACTACTCACGCTTCATCGGTAGGGCAATAGAGTTGATGTAGAAGCCCTCCGTGATCGAATCCCCCTCCAGCAGGATGCCGGAAAAGGCCCCAAGATGGGATCTCATGGGAACAGAAGGTTACGGCGGCGGAAAAGTATTTTGGTGGACGCTTCGGGTGGTTTGGGAATATTTCTGAATTTATAGGCCAAAGATTAGGGTTGGAGGACTCCCGTGGGGCCCACAAGCCAGGGCCCCCCTAGGGTGCGCCCTGAGGGCTTGTGGAGCCTCGAGACTCTTCTGCCTTCCTCTCCAAGTCCTACGTGTGTCTTCTGGTCCAAGAAAAATCATCGCGAAAGTTTTATTCCGTTTGGTATTCCTTTTCTGTAAAACTCAAAAACAAGGAAAAAATAGAAACTGGCACTGGGCTCTAGGTTAATAAGTTAGTCCCAAAAATAATATAAAATAGCATATTAATGCATATAAAACATCCAAAACAGATAATATAATAGCATGGAACAATAAAAAATTATAGTTACATTGGAGATGTATCAAGCATCCCCAAGCTTAATTCCTACTCGTCCTTGAGTAGGTAAATGATAAAAACAGAATTTTTGATGTGGAATGCTACCTAACATATTTATCCATGTAATTTTCTTTATTATGGCATGAATATTTAGATCCATAAGATTCAAAACAAAAGTTTAATACTGACATAAAAACAATAATACTTCAAGCATACTAATAAAGCAATCATGTCTTCTCAAAATAACATGGCCAAAGAAAGTTATCCCTACAAAATCATATAGTCTGGCTATGCTCCATCTTCATCACACAAAATATTAAATCATGCACAAACCCGATGACAAGCCAAGCAATTGTTTCATACTTTTGATGTTCTCAAACTTTTTCAATTTTCACGCAATACATGAGCGTGAGCCATGGATATAGCACTATAGGTAGAATAGAATATGGTGGTTGTGGAGAAGACAAAAAGAAGGAGATAGTCTCACATCAACTAGGCATATCAACGGGCTATAGAGATGCCCATCAATAGATATCAATTTGAGTGAGTTGGGATTGCCATGCAACGGATGCACTAGAGTTATAAGTTTATGAAAGCTCAAAAAGAAACTAAGTGGGTGTGCATCCAACTCGCTTGCTCATGAAGACCTAGGGCAATTTGAGGAAGTCCATCATTGGAATATACAAGACAAGTTCTATAATGAAAAATTCCCACTAGCATATGAAAGTGACAACATAGGAGACTCTCTATCATGAAGATCATGGTGCTACTTTGAAGCACAAGTGTGGCAAAAGGATAGTAGCATTGCCCCTTCTCTCTTTTCTCACATTTTTTTCTTTTCTCTTTTTTTTTGTTTGGGCTTCTTTTGGCCTCTTTTATTTTTTTGTAAAGTCCGGAGACTCATCCCAACTTGTGAGGGAATCATAGCTTCCCTCATCCTTTCCTCACATGGGACAATGCTCTAATAATGATGATCATCACACTTTTATTTACTTACAACTCAAGAATTACAACTCGATACTAGAACAAAAATATGACTATAAGAATGCCTCCGGTGGTGTTCCGGGATGTGCAATGATCAAGAGAGACATGTATGGAAAATATGAACGGTGGCCTTGCCACAAATACTATGTCAACTACATGATCATGCAAAGCAATATGACAATGATGGAGCGTGTCATAATAAACGGAACGGTGGAAGTTGCATGGAAATATATCTCGGAATGGCTATGGAAATGCTATAATAGGTAGGTATGGTGGCTGTTTTGAGGAAGGGCATATGGTGGATGTAGTGCACCGGTGAAAGTTGCGCGGTACTAGAGAGGCTAGCAATGATGGAAGGGTGAGAATGCGTATAATCCATGGACTCAACATTAGTCATAAAGAACTCACATACTTATTGCAAAAGTCTATTAGCTATCGAAACAAAGTACTACACGCATGCTCCTAGGGGGATAGATTGGTAGGAAAATACCATCGCTCGTCCCCGACCGCCGCTCATAAGGAAGACAATCAATAAATAAATCATGCTCCGACTTCATCACATAACGGTTCACCATACGTGCATGCTACGGGAATCACAAACTTTAATACAAGTATTTCTATCAATCCACAATTACTCACTAGCATGACTCTAATATCACCATCTTTATATCTCAAAACAATCATAAGGAATCAAACTTCTCATAGTATTCAATGCTCTTTATATGAAAGTTTTTATTATATCCCTCTTGGATGCCCATCATATTAGGACTAAATTCATAACCTAAGCAAATTACCATGCTGTTTAGAGAGACTCTCAAAATAATATAAGTGAAGCATGAGAGTTCAACAATTTCTATAAAATAAAGCCACCGCCGTGCTCTAAAAAGATATAAGTGAAGCACTAGAGCAAATTGCCTAGCTCAAAAGATATAAGTGAAGCACATAGAGTATTCTAATAAATTCACGATTCATGCGTGTCCCTCTCAAAAGGTGTGTACAGCAAGCATGATTGTGGAAAAATAAAAAGCAAAGACTCATATCATACAAGACGCTCCAAGCAAAACACATATCATGTGGTGAATAAAAATATAGCCTCAAGTAAATTTACCGATAGACGAAGACGAAAGAGGGGATGCCATCCGGGGCATCCCCAAGCTTAGATGCTTGGTTGCCCTTGAATATTACCTTGGGGTGCCTTGGGCATCCCCAAGCTTATGCTCTTGCCACTCCTTATTCCATAGTCCATCAAATCTTTACCCAAAACTTGAAAACTTTTTTTTTAGAAAAGAGGCTGGCGCCCGGCTTTAAATTAATGAAGCCCTTACAACCAACGCAACAGTTCAATGCAACACAGAAAAACAAAGGAAAAAACTCCGGCAAGATACATGGGTGCCCAGGAGCAGCAACAAAGCTCAAAGAATAATACATCAAGACATTGGAGCCCTCAAACATGGTGCGAGAACCGATGCTGCCAAAGAAGCAAAACTCGAGAAGGAGACCAGCCGGTAGGGGAAGCTATGCCATTGCCGTCGCCTGTGCGTCCGGCAGAACAGTGCCATCTTGTTCCACCGCCAGAAGCAGCCCCCAGCTCCTTGCCCTGGCTTGAAGGGCGTCGTACCGTCGGACGATGGAGTGCTCACCACCCTAGAGCGCAGATGAAAGCTGACGCCAAGACAACAGAGGGAGGCCTTCGAGCACAGCCACCACGCCGAACCTAGTTTTTCAAGAGTGCGCTACCGTTGAAGCATGGATCGTCACATGACGAGAAGAAGCTGTCATCCACACCAATGACCCAACAACCAGCAAAATGAGACCTTGCTCATAGGACGGAGCCTCCAAGGAGGAAACGACGCCACAACACCGCCACCGCCCGGTTTGGAACATGCCAAACCAAGGGTTTTCACCCAGAGCCCATGGTGGATGGAGGTCACCCACGATGACACCTCCAAGGAGGGAAACGGCACACAGGAGTGTCGCTATCATCGGCAGCAACACCGTCGGGCAAAACTTCCGCTCGGGATACGACCCCCACCAACCAGATCCATCAGCCATGGCCGGCTAAGGCAAGATGTAGACGACGCCCGAAGTAGGCAAGGTGACCATGAGGAACACACCCGCACGACGGATGCCCCCCAAATGGACCACGTCGCCGCCCAAGCGGCCAAAGTGACACACGAGCACCCGCACTGCAACACCCACCGAAATGGTGTCGCCGTGCCCACCGTCCGGAGCCGCCGCTCCGGCGACCAAAAGGATCCACCCTCATCCACCACCCACTTGGCGGTGGACCGCAAGCACTCAGCCGGCCGCCCCTGCTGCCACGCTGATGCAAATCTGCCACCCACTGCACCCCAAAGGTTGCTCTTTGCACCCGCACGGAGACGAAACCTAGATCTGGAAGACCGGGCACCTAGAAGAAGCAGCCACGATGGCCACCCATGAGGAAAGGGGCCATGCCCAAGGATGCCACCATATCAGACCAAGAGCCCGCTGGATCTGATGGATCCAGCCTTCGGCGGCTGCCGGGAACCCCCTCGACGACCGTCGGCCACCCGCAAGGAGCCGCGCCACCAGGACCCGGTGGGAGCAGCCCACCTCACCCCCACATCCGCCTAGGGCCACGCCTCCACCTAGCACGGCCAAAGCTGGCTGCGACTGAAGGAGACAGCAGGGGTGTGATCCAGACTCGTACGCCATGGGAGAGAGATGAGCTTGCGAAGGGAGCATGGGGGTGAAGGAGGTGGAGGAAGCGCCCCGCCGCCGCCGCGGGCCGGCCGGAGGCATGCGGCGGCGGCGAGGGAGAGGAGCACGGAGGAGGGTTCCTGGAGCGGTGGCGGCGTTCACCCCGTGAGTCGCAGGAGCAACCCATGAGACGCGAGGGGAAGTTCTTTATTTATATTCATGAAAACTTAACAACACAAAACTCAACAGAAAACTCATGAGATCCGTTAGTATAAGAAAATAAATAACCACTTTTTGGTACTGTTGTGAACTCATTCTTTATTTATATTGGTGTTATATCTACTGTATTCCAACTTCTCCATGGTTCATACCCCCCGATACTACCCATAGATTCATCAAAATAAGCAAACAACACATAGAAAACAGAATCTGTAAAAAACAGTATAGTCTGCGAAAATCTGAATTGTTCTCATACTTCTGTAACTCCAAAAATTCTGAAAAATTAGGACAACAGAGGCAATTTGTATATCAATCTTTTGTAAAAAATTCAGGGTTTTTACACGCTCCAGTGAATTTAAACAATTCTGTTATTGGACGCAAAAGTTTCTGTTTTTCAGAAAGATCAAATCAACTATCACCGTAAGCCATCCCAAAGGTCTTACTTGGCTCAAACACTAATTAAAACACCAAAACACAATTACTACAGAGGTAATAATGTGTATTTATTGAAAAACAGAACCAAAAACAAAAAACATAAAAAAAATTGGGTTGCCTCCCAACAAGCGCGATTGTTTAACGCCCCTAGCTAGGCATAAAACATAGATCTAGGTATTGTCATCTTTGGTATGCAACTCCTCAATTGCACACTTATAACCCTTAGGTGACCTTTTGGTTTTATCAATAATCACACTCCTAGGCAAGAAATCAAGAAATTCACTCGTGGCAATTGGTTCCTTAATAATATTGATAAAGTTAGGGTGAACACTTATCATCTTAAGATCTTCGTTTCCTTTACTAGAAGATTCACCCTTATTCTTAGGAACATAAATAAACTTAGTAGCTTTAGTAGGAGGAAAATTTGGAGTAGTTTTAACAGAGGCAAAAACGGAACCCAAGTTGGTAATAATATCTTCTAGCTTGCCAATTGAGGTTGTTATGGACTAAGGGGTCCTCGGGGCGACTACCCATTGAGTATGGGCCGGACTGGTGGAGCCATATAGTGACAGGAGATCTATGAAGCCGTGGTGTGCCCTCCAAGTCAAGAAGGCGCAGGATCTCTTTAATCCCTTATTGTAATCTATCTTCGGTAACCCTAACCCTACCGGTGTCTATATAAACCGAGGGTTGTAGTCTTTAGGGCTAGAGCTACATTCATCACCTCATCTCCTTAGGGTTTAGCTCATACTGATCTCGAGGTAGATCGACTCTGTAAACCATACAATACATCCAATACAATCAAGCAGGACATATGGTATTACCTCTTCGAGAGGGCCCGAACCTGGGTAAACACTTTGTTCGTCGTCCCTTGTTCCCCATCGATCCCAGATCCATAGCTCAGGACCCCCTACCCCGAGGTCTGCCGGTTTTGACACCGACATTGGTGCTTTCATTGAGAGTTCCGCTGTGGGGTCGCCCAAAGGATCGATGGCTCACCTGATCATAGGAGAAGGCATCGGATCCGGGGACTTCTTCGTCCCCGGTCAACTCTTTATGTTTGGCAACATCGTGCTGCACGCCGACCCGATGGGTCGTCTGGGTCAGATCGACACCTTTGCTCCCGAACACCGAATTTGATTCGGTGGTCTGGAATATGTTGTGGACACGTGGGGCGATCTGGTCTTCACCGGATTCACTTGCCCCTCTCGCACCCTCGCCGTGCCCGCTCCGGAGTCCTCCTCCGATCCGATCTGTAGATCGGCCCCAACAGTTTCGAGCCAGGAGAGCTCCGCTTCAAGCGGAGGCCAGACTCCGCCTTCGCCCGGACCCATCATGACTGTGGAGGACCTATCCTTGAACTTCGAGGCAGAATCAGGAGGCAGAAGCCAAGAGTCAATCTCGGCCGAACCTTCCCTTCAAGACGCTCACCTGTCCTTGAGCCCTTATGACAAAGTGGCAGCCAATGGCCAGGGGTCCACCCCGGCCCAAAGCAGCTCGATCTCAAACCCCGGCGGGGAAGCCACACGCAAGGACCAAAGCCCGTCCTTAACCTCCAGTGACGATCCGGACCCCCTCAACGATCCGGCTTCCGCACCCCGAGCTTAGTACGGCCAGCGGAAACCAAGGACCGGCCAGGGCACTGACTGCCCCCACGCCATTACAACGGAATTCGGCCCGGAGCCCTCGAGTTCGGTGACCCTCGCAATGTTAAATGAGGCGCTAGACCGAATTCAGAAAATGACCATCCAGGAGGACCTGCCTTCCGCCTTCAATCATCAACCCTTCGAGGCGTACCATAGGGAATTTTGCTTCCCACCCACCACCCACTTGGTAGCCACTATCGATGATTTAACCGATATGCTAGACTATTAGTCCTCACCTACCGACGCCCAATTTGACTGGCACGCTAGCAATAGTTTTTGCAGCAAAAAAATATTATATATGCACCTGCATATAGCATGTGACGATCAAGTAGGTAATTATATAGACCAACAACGGTACAACAAGGTTACTTAAGACTTAGTCATTTGTCAACATGCATGCAATACAACAAGGTTACTTAAGACTTAGTAATATGTCAACATGTGCGCGCCCTGCCACACACATTCTTTTAAATGTTGTCGATGACGATCATCATCCTCAAGTCATGGCGTGTGGTGTTCCTGATAGTACCTATGATAGCTTGTCCATTGTGCAGATTCTTGCCAACGAGGAAGTCCCTCCACCCCATCGCGCTTAAGACAATGCGACCGTCCGTGTCCGCTACATACACACAAGTGGAGATGGAGCCCGTTGTTGTAAGGCATACTCTAGCATAGCCTGCTTCATCAGCCTCAATGCCACAACTCATAGCTAGCCTCTTAGGCAATTTCTGAGAGCAAACATATGTCAATTGGATTCTACACTAATTAAGCATGAATTGGATTCTTTACACTAAGCATATATATCAATAAGAATGTACACAACTAATTAAGCACATCAGCAGATTCCACAATAAACACATACCATGATATGGTCACTGGATACATTGGTCCTTCTCAGATGGGTCATGAATGGCACCCCGACGTGGTAATCACGGGATGGAAGTTTGTCCAACAGGTTGTTGGTCTCATCGTCGTTCAACTGCATTCTTTGGTCAAAGACGGCATCATAAACAACGGTCATCCTGGGTCTTTGTCCTCTTAAGGAGAAGGTGATCAATTCACTCCTATTGAGATGGTTGTGGGCGAGGAAACGATCCCATTCATCTCCTCCGAGTTGGGTCATCGTTCATCCTTTTTAGACCTCCAAAGTGTAGGGGCCCCCGGGGGCCTCGAAGACCACAATGTCTTTGGTCAGCTCATTGAATTCCAATCTCACGTTGCATGGAACAATCTATGTATCAAAAAATAGAAACAATCACAACATTAATGGTTATAAAAAACACAAATATGTCAAACTAGTATATAGAAGGTTTGTTGTTACCGCCGAAGGAACATAGCACTGCAGGAAGTAGATGCTGAAAAGATCGCCAGTTGCAAGGCAGAGGGCGCACTTTGACTTGCATATTTCACATGGTGGTGGATGGGCCATTCTACAAGAAACATATCATTTGCACATTACAACAACCGGATTCTACGTTTGTTTGGGCTACAGATTCTACAAGGAACATACCATTTTTCGTAACATTTCTTTGGTAATTTTTAAAAACCGAAAGGCGATTCCACAGATTCTACAGATTCTAAAATGAACAATACATCCATACAAACTGGAAGACCATTTCTCTTATCGAACTACAGATTCCACACAAACAAGTATAACATATTGTAGTAAACTAGTATAGTATATGCATACATACAAGAAAAAGGGAGGGGATATCACCACTTAAGGAGGAGGTGGCGGCGGTGGCGACCAGCGTCGACGCCGGCGAGGTCTGGACATGGTGGTAGCGGCGACGACGACGAGCGGCGATGACAGGCGAGGTCCGGAGGGTGGCGGCGGCGACGAGCGGCGATGCTGGGCGAGGTTCCGAGGGCGGCGGCAACGACGCCGGGCGAGGTCCGGAGGTGGCGGCGGCGCTGGTGGCCAGGGGGGAGTAAAGTAGTGCCTATGGGTAAATAGGACACTGGGCCAGGCCTAGCTCAGGGTTGGACAAAACTTAGTGCTGGCATTGCCAAAATGGACACGACAGGACTAGATACTTTATCTATGGCGTGTATATAAATCGTACGCCAGCACAATCTCCCAACTGGTCAGCACAGCTGGAACCACATAGTAGTGACGTCGGGCAAAATAGCTACGCCAGCACTACTCATGTATACCTGGCGTACCAATTACGCCAACGCCAGCACTATTTGAAAAAATAGTGCTGGCGTTGATGAAAACTGGCGCGCCACCAACGAAAGTTGTGGCTAGCACTTTTTCCACTAGTGTTTCTCTGGCCATATCATGAACGGTAAGTCAAATAAACAACCACACATACACTGATTGTCTTTCAGATTTCGACATAATTCATAAGTTCATGGCTTTCTTAATATGTAGCAATCACTGGATCTTGGTATTCATTGTTCCAAACAAGAACACAGTTTACTACATGGATTCTCTTAGAGACTCAACAAACACTCAGGATCTGACGCATCTTTAGCAATTCATGGATAGGTATTGAATTCTATGATGTTGAAATTAATTTGCATTCATATCTGGTTTAATAATTGATGTTGTCAAAATTCATCTTCATTTGCAGTGTGCTCGCATTGTGGAAAACTAAACCAGGTAACCTGTTCAAGAGGGAACAACCTCTGCAGCACGAGATCGTTTCTCCAGTAACACACCGAAATTCATTATTTTCGGAAAATGTATCCAATAGTCTGCAAATACCTTTTCTTACGCTAGTCAAATGTTCAAGCTTCTAAATAAACCTCTTTCTATTTCTGTCCAAAGAAAAAAAATACATCTAACACCGGTTAGGTTGTTCCTAACAGGACAAATACATGACTAATTCTGTACAAAAAAATTCAGTGTCCTCAGCAAGAAGTAGGGACCAACCTTTGTGGATACTATGTTTGCAGACACATGATCTCCATCTGCAAATCTGTTGATAGTTATGAAGATGCTCGCGATTTAGTACCAGTAAGTCTATCTTAATTAATATCTTCTACTTCACTCATATGGCACATTCTGATCTTAAAAATACTGCAGCTCATCTTAGAACCGAGGACCCCTGAACCGCTCCCCGCTGGTGAATTGCTGATGGTTCGGAGATTTATCAGCGACTTCTTCCTGAATCACTACATCAATCCCACTGGTGATAATGAAGATTTCAGCATGCCTTCTCCTGAAACATTGAGTAAGAGTTAGCCGCTAAACATATACACATGGATCCATTGTTTTCCATCTGATGAGGTCTTCGTATTTCGTACACTATGATTAATTACGTAATGCATATATATGTCAACAAATAATTGGAATTCAGCTACCATTTGTTCAATTGCAATTGTTGCGAAATCTGATGAATGTTCTTCCTGTGGCCACTATTTGTTCAATTGCATATTGTGGCAAATTTGCTTTTTGCATGCTGATTCAAATGGGATATTTTTTCTTTCACCTGGCAATTGCTCCACACACAGTTCAACTAAATGAGTGTGTGCAATCCACATAAGAAAGCATACGTCAATCGTAGCGGAACCGTCGGTGATACACAGGAGATCGCAGACGATTTGCAGCACTACTACGTGTGCGTAGGGGCTCCGGAACCGTTTGTGATACCACATGATCGCACACGAGAGCTCGGAGTAAACTGTGTCCAATGTAAAATACAATCCCAGTCGTAAATTTTTTAGGAAACGTGTGGGATCCCAAACGAAAAGCACACGTCACTCTTACCGCAACCGTCGGTGATACACAACAAATCACAAACGGTCTGCAACACTTGTATGTGTGCGAAGGGGCTCGTGAACCGTTTGTGATAGAACATTATTGCACACGGTAATTGTTCGGAAACATGTGCGATGGAGTCTTGCATGGCAGACGACTTCTGTAGAAAACTCGTGTGCGATGGGGCACGTATCGCACACAACTCATATGTTGGCCCGTGTGCCTTACATACTCTTTCCCAAACGGTTCATTACGACACACAGTTTGGTTTCACTGCGTCATTAGAAATGTTTAATCACTGATCCCACACATGTGAAAGAATTTAGTGTGTGCTGCATCGCATACGATTACATTTGGCAAGGCCTCTGCATCATGGCTCCCTATCCCCGACGACGGTTTCTGGGTCGTGTGGGAAGGACCCCCCTATCGCACACACTCACTTGGCGAAGGTTCAAAATGCCGTCGTGGAAAGGGGTTAAAAACCGTTTGTATAGCACCTCGCTGTACCAGTGTAGGGATCAAACCCTAACAAAACTAACTCGATTACATGATAAATCCTATCCAACCCATCACCATCTAGCAAGCCTACGATGGAATTACCCACTCACGGCGGTGAGCATCATGAAATTGGTGATGGGGGAAGGTTGATGATGATGATGGCGACGAATCCCCCTCTCCGGAGCCCCGAACGGACTCCAGATCAGCCCTCCTGATGAAGAACAGGAGGCGGCGGCGGCTCCATATTGTAAAACGCGATGAATCCTTCTCTGTGATTTTTTCTCCCCGAATAGGTACTTATAGAGTTGGAGTTAGGGTCGGAGGAGGTCCAGGGGGCCCACAAGTCTGCAGGGCGCGCCCCCAGGGCTTGTGGCCTCTGGGTGGCCCCTCTCTGGTTACTTCCTGTGCCAGTATTTTTTATATATTCCACAAAAAATCTTCGTAAATTTTTGGGTCAATCCGAGAACTTTGATTTCTGCACAAAAATAACACCATGGCAATTCTGCTGAAAACAACGTCAGTCTGGTTTAGTTCCATTCAAATCATGGAAATTAGAGTCTGAAACAAGGGCAAAAGAGTATGGAAAAGTAGATACGATGGAGACATATCATTGGTGATCACATTTTCCGGATCCTAGGATATCGTTAAGTGTAACGATAGTCCTAAAAGAACATTGAGATTATGCCGTTGGAACAACGATTGTATCAAATTGACCCAAACTTGTTTGTTGAGAAGATTAATATCGCCTGTATTCAATTGTAATAACACGGAGTGTTAACATTTGATCATGCTCCTTAGACCATGAGAGTATCATGGTCACTTCTTTCTGTACGGTGGGCTCTGGGGTTGCTCAAACGTCACCTATAACATGGTGATCATAACAGGATGCCGGGACACCCTAGAGTTTGAACCTTTCTTGGGTCCCCGAAGCCCTGTTTCCGACAGTGGCCCTACTCTTCCCGGTTCACCTCTTAGGCATTCTAGCTCAAGCTTGAGTACCTTTATCTCCTTCCTCACACTCCCAAAAGTGTCATTGTTGCATCTTTTTTAGTAACAAAATAAAGATGGAACAGTGACACTTTTGTTCCATCTTGAGAGATCTGTGATGTAAATGCTCCTTGTTTTTTTATTTGAGGAACACTCCTTGTTCTATAGAATCTAGTATTAAAATGAGTCAGCCCATGAGTCAGCACATGTTGCCGCTCAGTATTGAACCACTGGGTCGGCTTCATGTCCCTCAACAGAATAGAGGGACCAACAGGGGCCAGGTTCAGCCCGGAGCGGGACAGCCCTGATACGTCTCCAATGTATCTATAATTTTTGCTTGTTCCATGCTATTATATTATCATTCTTGGATGTTTTACAATCATTTTATAGCAACTTTATATCATTTTTTGGGACTGACCTATTGACATAGTGCCCAGTGCCAGTTGCTGTTTTTTGCTTGTTTTTTACTTCACAGAAAATCAATACCAAACGGAGTACAAACGCAGCGAAACTTTTTGGAGAACTTTTCTGGACCAGAAGACACCTGTTGGGCCAAAGAAGTACCAGAGGGGGGCTCCGAGGGGAGCACAACCCACCAGGGCGCGCTTGGGGGCCTAGGCGCGCCCAGGTGGGTTGTGCCCACCTCGGTGGCCTCCCGCACCGCCTCTTCACCCTATAAATACGCAAATATTCCAAAAATCCTAGGGGAGTCAACAAAACACAATTCCAGGCGCCGCAAGTTCCAGAACCACGAGATCCAATCTAGACACCATCACGGAGGGGTTCATCATCCTCATTGGTGCCTCTCCGATGATGCGTGAGTAGTTCATTGTAGACCTACGGGTCCGTAGGCAGTAGCTAGATGGCTTCTTCTCTCTTTTTGATTCTCAATACAATGGTCTCTTGGAGATCTATTTGATGTAACTCTTTTTGTGGTGTGTTTGTTGGGATCCGATGAACTTTGAGTTTATGATCAGATCTATATCCATGAAAGTTATTTGAGTTCTTTGATCTCTTTTATGCATGATTTCTTATAACCTCGTATTTCTTCTTCTAATCTTTGGTTTAGTTAGGCCGACTAGATCATTTTTTCTTGCCATGGGAAGAGGTGCTTTGTGATGGGTTCGATCGTGCAGTGTTCTTTCCCAGTGACAGAAGGGGCAGCAAGACACGCATGTATCATTGCTATTAAGGATAACAAGATTGGGGCTATTCCTACATGAATAGATCTTGTCTACATCATGTCATCATTCTTATTGCATTAGTCCGTTTCTCCATGAACTTAATACACTAGATGCATGCTGGATAGCGGTCGATGTATGGAGTAATAGTAGTAGATGCAGGCAGGAGTCGGTCTACTAATCTTGGATGTGGTGCCTATATAATGATCATTTCCTGGATATCGTCATAATTATTTGATGTTCTATCAATTGCCTAACAGTAATTTGTTTACCGATCGTATGCTATTTTCTTGAGAGAAGCCACTAGTGAAATCTACGGCCCCCGGGTCTATTCTTTATCATATTTGCTTTGAGATCTATTTTTATTCGCTTTTATTTTCAGATCTATTATTCCAAAAATCCAAAAATACCTTGCTGCACTTTTTTGCTATTTATTTTATTTTGCGTTTTATTGAGATCTATTTATCCAATCTATCACAATTTTTATCCCGTCAACTTAACAATTTCTGGCACCGTTACCCGTAGAGGGATTGACAACCCCTCCTAATCGTCGGGTTGAAAGTATTTGTTATTTGTGTGCAGGTACCGTTTACATAGCGTTGCTTGGTTCTCCTACTGGATTGATACCTTGGTTTTATAACTAAGGGAAATACCTACCGTAGCTGTGCTGCATCTTCCCTTCCTCTTTGGGGAAATAACGACGTAGTTCAAGCAATATCAAGCCCATTTCCATCTTGATATTTTCATTCAAGCAATTAAATGGAATGGGGATGCTCGGTTGAAAGAAAAGAAAACATTATGTGGCAACATGTTGGCTACGAACTATGTGCATGTGTCCACTCGTATTGACTATGATTCAACACTCTTTTTAGGCTCAATCTTCCCCGTTTTTTATTTTGGATTATCTATTCTCTCTTTGGGGAAATGCCGACGTAGTTCAAGCGACATCAAAAGGAATTTCTGGTGCCGTTGCCGGGGAGACATCATCAACATCTATCAGATTCCTAATCACAAATCTCATCTCCTTGCAATTTACATTATTTGTCATTTGCCTGTCGTTTTCATCTCCCCCACTTCACAAAAATTTGCCGTTTTATTCGCCCTCTTTTCCGTTCGCTTTTCTTGTCAGATCTGTTTTTGTGTGCAATCTTGTTTGCATAGTCACGATGACTCAAGAAAACACTAAGTTGTGTGACTTTTCCAATACCAACAACAATGATTTTATTAGCACTCCGATTTCTCCTCCCACCACTAGTGCGGAATCTTATGATATTAATGTTGCTTTGTTGAATCTTGTTATGAAAGATCAATTTTTCGGTACTCCTAATGAGGATGTCGCGCCCCATCAAAACACATACGTAGAACTTTGCGATATGCAAAAGAAAAAAGATATGGACAATGATATTGTGAAGTTGAAATTATTTCCGTTTTCTTTGCGAGATCGTGCAAAAATTTGGTTTTCTTCTTTGCCTCGCAATAGTATCGATTCTTGGGATAAATGCAAGGATGCTTTCATTACTAAGTATTTTCCGCCCACGAAAGTTATTTCCCTTAGAACTCAAATCATGAATTTCAAGCAACTTGAGCATGAACATGTTGCACAATCTTGGGAAAGAATGAAATCGATGCTTAGAAATTGTCCTACTCATGGTTTAAATCTTTGGATGATCATGCAAAAAATTTATGCATGATTGAACTTTGTTTCTAGAAATCTTTTAGCTTCCGCTGCGAGTGGTACTTTTATGGAAATTACGTTGGGTGAAGCTACTAAATTGCTTGATAATATTATGGAAAATTATTCACAATGGCACACCGAAAGAGCACCTACTAGTAAGAAAGTTAATTCGGTTGAAGAAATTAGTACTTTGAGTGAAAAAGTTGATGCTCTTATGAAATTGGTTGCTAATAAAAGTGCTCCTATTGATCTTAATGATGTGCCTTTGTCTGCTTTGATTGAGCAAAATAGTGATCTCGCAGATGTGAATTTAGTCTCGCGAAACAATTTTAATAACAATGCTTATAGAGGTAATTTTAGTCCTAGGCATTTTCCTAGAAATTCCTCTAATAATTATGGCAATTCCTATGGTAATTCTCCTTACAATAATAATAGGAACCCCTCTTATATTGAGAATAATATTAAAGAATTTATCAATGCTCAAAAAGTTTTCAATAATATGATAGAAGAAAAGTGGAATAAGATTGATGATATGTCTAGATGCATTGATAGAATTTCTCATGATGTAGAAAATCTCAAGTTGAAAATTTTTGTACCCAAGGTTGAGGAATCAATTAAATCTTTATATGTTTCTATGGATGAAAGCAAGAAAAGAACCGCTATGCTTAGAGCTAAACGAGAATTGTTAGAAAGAGCGTTTTCTAGTGATTGCTTTTATAAAAATGATGAAGATCTTAAAGTGATTGGTGTTTCTTCTATTGATTCCTTGTTTTGTAAAATTAAAATTGATGATAAAGGGACTGAAGAAGAGTCAACTTTAGTTAGAAGGCGTCCCAATAATTCGGAGGGTGAAAATCTTGATGAAAAAATTGATAAAAGTGGGTTTGGAGAGGTCAAAACTTTAACTAGTGATGTGCCCGCTCTTTTGGATTACAAAGACTTTAATTATGATAATTGCTCTTTGATTGATTGTATTTCTTTGTTGCAATCCATGATTAATTCACCTCATGCTTATGAACAAAATAAAGCTTTCACTAAACATATCGTAGATGCCATGATGAAAGCTTTGGAAGAAAAGTTGGAATTAGAGATTTCAATTCCTAAAAAATTACCTAATGAATGGGAACCTACCATCAAAGTTAAGATTAAAAATTATGAGTGTTTTTCTCTATGTGATTTGGGTGCTAGTGTTTCCATAATTCCAAAATCTTTATGTGATGTGCTTGGTCTTACCGATATTGAAGAATGTTCTCTTAATTTGCACTTGGCGGATTCTACTATTAAAAAGCCTTTGGGAAGAATTAACGATGTTCTTATTCTTGCAAATACAAATTATGTGCCCATAGATTTTATTGTTCTTGATATTGATTGCAATCCGTCTTGTCCAATTATACTTGGTAGACCGTTTTTACATATTATTGGTGTCATGATTGATATGAAAGAAGGCAATATCAAATTCCAATTTCCACTAAGAAAGGGTATGGAACACTTCCCTAGAACAATAATTAAGTCACCATATGAATCAATCATGAGGGCATCCTATGGATCTAGAACTAAAGACGACAATACTTGAATCTATGCATTATGCCTAGCTAGGGGCATAAAACGACAGCGCTTGTTGGGAGGCAACCCAATGAATAAAATTTATTTTTGCCTTTTTCTTTCTGTTCTTGAGTGTTTTCACAATTATTCCTCTGTTATGATTATGTATTTTATGTTTTAATTAGTGTTTGTGCCAAGTAAAGCCTTTGGGATAGCTTTGGTGATAGTTGATTTGATCCTGTTGAAAAAAAGAAACTTTTGTGTCCAGTAAAATAATTGTCTAAATTCACAGAAGCGAGGAAAAATTCTTAAGTTTTTACAAAAGATTTATATACAAATTTACTATGTTGTCCTAATGTTTCAGCATTTTTGGAGTTACAGAAGTATGAGAACAATTCGCATTGTTACAGACTGTTCTGTTTTTGACAGATTCTGTTTTCTTTGCATT
This sequence comes from Thinopyrum elongatum, assembly GCA_011799875.1. Taxonomy (NCBI): domain Eukaryota; kingdom Viridiplantae; phylum Streptophyta; class Magnoliopsida; order Poales; family Poaceae; genus Thinopyrum; species Thinopyrum elongatum. The sequence continues at coordinate 290,065,775 of CM022301.1, forward strand.
GTGTGCTTATTTTGATGAATCTATGGATTGTATCGGGGGGGGGGGGGGGGGGGGGGGGGGGGGGTATAAGCCATGGTTAAGTTAGAATATAGTAGATATAATGCAATAACAAAATTTTAATGGGTTTTCTAAAGTACTTAAAGTAAAGTTTGGTTTTCTTATACTAACGGATCTCACGAAGGTTTTGTTAAGTTTTGTGTGATTGAAGTTTTCAAGTTTTGGGTGAGATCACGATGGATGAAGGAATAAGGAGTAAGAAAATCCTAAGCTTGGGGATGCCTCATGGCATCCCAAGTTAATATTCAAGGAGAACCACGCAACTAAGCTTGGGGATTCCCCGGAAGGCATCCCCTCTTTCTTTAACGACCATCGGTATTTTACTTGAAGCTATATTTTTATTCGTCATATATCATGGGTTTTGCTTGGAGCGTCTTGTATTATATGAATCCTTGCTTGTTTTGCTTTTTAGTTTGTCACAAGTATCCTTTCTGGACACACCTATTTGAGAGAGCCAAAATTACGCTATGATTTGTTAGAATTGCTCTTTATGCTTCACTTAAATTTTCTGAGCTATGGAATTGCTCTAGTGCTTCACTTATATATTTTTTAGCACGGTGTGCTTTAATATTTTTGAATAAATTCTCTCATGCTTCACTTAGATTTGTTTGAGAGTTAGTAAATTTTTGAAGAAATTCTCTCATGCTTCACTTATATTATTTTGAGAGACGAAAAATTTTATGCTCATGTTCTTCACTTAGATTTGTTTGAGCTTATCAAAAGCAACGTGTGAAACTAGTCCCAAAGTGATAGATATTCAAGAGGGATATAATAAAAACTTTCATGAAGATCATTGGACAAAATAAACTTGATTCTTTGTAATAGTTTTGAGATATGATGATAGTAATATGTGAGTCATGTTGGTGAGTAATTATGCTTTAGTAAGAATATTGATGTTAAGGTTTGTGATTCCCTATGCAAGCACAAAAGTCAATAGTTATGCAATGAAATTACATCCTACTTGTGGTGCATTATTCGGTGTTAGTTATGCTTAATGCTCGCTTATGTGGTTTTTCGTTTCTTGGTTGGTTGCTTCTCAATCTTTTTGCTAGCCTCCACTTGTACTAAGTAGAGATACTACTTGTGCATCCAAAATCTTTGAACCCAGTTTTGCCATATGAGTCCACCATACCTACCTATATGCGGTATTTCCGTGCCGTTCTAAGCAAATTTGTATGTGCCATCTCTAATTTTCAAAATAAATTTCCCTTTTGTGTGCTCGTACCGCTCATGAAGCGGCAGGGGGTGATCAATATTTTCCATGCTAGATGTGTTATTCTCAAGATGAGTGTTTATTCACTTGTCATTGCACGAGAGTGTGGCGGTTATAGGGATGCCCAGTCCCGAAATGAAAAAGAAATTTACTTTATGTTGTCAAATAATAAATTCCTTGGAAAGTGTTGGTATGGAAGGCACCCGTGGATACGGCTAGCCATGAAAAGTTAAAGAATGGTAGAAAAAGGAATAAACTTTATTTTCTGTTTGGGAACCGCCTATGATATATCTAGCATGGAAAGTGTTGGGAATTACTCGGCCGTTTTCGTTGACGGGAAAAGTATGCCTCTCAAAAAAAAATATCTCTCAATTTAAGCTTTGAGCTCTGGCACCTCTACAAATCCCTACTTCCCTCTGCGAAGGGCCTATCTATTTAGTTGATGCAATTTTTATTTTTTATTTGAGTCTTCATCTTATCTTATAAAGCACCAACTAAGGGGTACTATGATCGTACTTGAGCATTGGGTATAGCTAATATGCGAGTGTGTTTCATGAATGGATCAATGATTAAGCATGATGGGCTAGGGATAACTTTCTTCAGTGTTGATATTTTGAAAGACATGTTTGCTTGTTGATATGCTTGAGTATTGAAATCTTCATGTCAAAACTAGACTATTGCTTTGAACCATATAAAAGTCCATATGTCCATGCTACAAAAGAAAAGAATATGTGATGAACATCCTAGGCAGCATTCCACATCAAAAATTCTGTTTTTATCATTTACCTACTCGAGTACGAGTAGGAATTAAGCTTGGGGATGCTGATACGTCTCCAGCGTATCTAAATTTTTTGCTCGTTCCATGCTGTTATATTATCATTCTTGGATGTTTTACAATCATTTTATAGCAACTTTATATCATTTTTTGGGACTAACCTATTGACATAGTGCCCAGTGCCAGTTGCTATTTTTTGCTTGTTTTTACTTCGCAGAAAATCAATACCAAACGGAGTCCAAATGCAGCAAAACTTTTTGGAGAATTTTTCTGGACCAGAAGACACCTGTTGGGCCAAACAAGTACCAGAGGGGGGCTCCGAGGGGAGCACAACCCACCAGGGCGCGCCTGGGGGGCCAGGCGCGCCCAGGTGGGTTGTGCCCACCTAGGTGGCCTCCCGCACCGCCTCTTCGCCCTATAAATACTCAAATATTCCAAAAACCCCAGGGGAGTCGACGAAACACAATTCTATCCGCCGCACGTTCCAGAACCACGAGATCCAATCTAGACACCATCACAAAGGGGTTCATCATCCTCATTGGTGCCTCTCCGATGATGCGTGCGTAGTTCATTGTAGACCTACGGGTCCGTAGGCAGTAGCTAGATGGCTTCTTCTCTCTTTTTGATTCTCAATACAATGGTCTCTTGGAGATCTATTTGATGTAACTCTTTTTGTGGTGTGTTTGTTGGGATCCGATGAACTTTGAGTTTATGATCAGATCTATATCCATGAAAGTTATTTGAGTTCTTTGATCTCTTTTATGCATGATTTCTTATAACCTCGTATTTCTTCTTCGAATCTTTGGTTTAGTTAGGCCGACTAGATCAATTTTTCTTGCCATGGGAAGAGGTGCTTTGTGATGGGTTCGATCGTGCGGTGTTCTTCCCAGTGACAGAAGGGGCGGCAAGACACGCATGTATCGTTGCTATTAAGGATAACAAGATGGGGGCTATTCCTACATGAATAGATCTCGTCTACATCATGACATCATTCTTATTGCATTAGTCCATTTCTCCATGAACTTAATACACTAGATGCATGCTGGATAGCGGTCGATGTGTGGAGTAATAGTAGTAGATGCAGGCAGGAGTCGGTCTACTAGTCTTGGACGTGATGCCTATATAATGATCATTGCCTGGATATCGTCATAATTATTTGATGTTCTATCAATTGCCTAACAGTAATTTGTTTACCGACCGTATGTTATTTTCTTGAGAGAAGCCACTAGTGAAATCTACGGCCCCCGGGTCTATTCTTTATCATATTTGCTTTGAGATCTATTTTTATTCGCTTTTATTTTTAGATCTATTATTCCAAAAACCCAAAAATACCTTGCTGCACTTTTTTGCTATTTATTTTATTTCGCATTTTATTGAGATCTATTTATCCAATCTATCACAATTTTTATCCCGTCAACTTAACAATTTCTGGCACCGTTACCCGTAGAGGGATTGACAACCCCTCCTAATCGTCGGGTTGCAAGTATTTGTTATTTGTGTGCAGATACCGTTTACATAGCGTTGCTTGGTTCTCCTACTGGATTGATACCTTGGTTTCATAACTGAGGGAAATACCTACCGTAGTTGTGCTGCATCTTCCCTTCCTCTTTGGGGAAATAACGACGTAGTTCAAGCAATATCAAGCCCATTTCCATCTTGATATTTTCATTCGAGCAATTAAATGGAATGGGGATGCTCAGTTGAAAGAAAATAAAACATTATGTGGCAACATGTTGGCTACCAACTATGTGCATGTGTCCACTCGTATTGACTATGATTCAACACTCTTTTTAGGCTCAATCTTCCCCGTTTTTTATTTTAGATTACCTATTCTCTCTTTTCCTGTGTCGACTCTTCGGTGTTGCGTGTTTGCGTTGCCTCTTCGCATAGCATCTCTTGCGATAATGCGTGGATAGGAGGGGGAGGGGGTCACACGTTTGGCCCGTTGTTTGTTGTAGCTATTCAACATTCGACTATTAGCCATTGCCTAGGCTACCAAGGTACTAAAGGATGGCTGCTCACTGTTGAATAAGTAGGCATTTTTTCGACTAATTAAACCATAAACAAATCACTAGCATGGCATTGACAGAATTAACGACATACTGATTCTGATCTAGACAAGCACGTACTATGCAAACAGTAGACACATCTACACATAATGCTAGTACTGCTAATGAGGAAATAAACAGGAGCGGCATAAACGTGTTATTCCCTCCAGTAGGCCAGGTAGAAGCCGCGGTGGCGGTGGCGGTAGCATTGGCGTCCTCGGCGGCCTTCTTGTCGGCCTCGAGCTTCTCGGCGGCGAGACGGTCGGCGTCGGACTGAGACATGGTGATGATGAAGGCGACGCAGACGTAGAGGAAGCGGATGAACGGAGGCGAGCAGTCACGTAGTCGCTTCCCAAAAACCTATTCGCCCCTCTCCCGTACAGGATCCGGAGAGACGGGGTTTCGGAGACCTGCTCTCCCGTCGACCGTGTACGCGGCGGACGGGATGGACTCACCGGCGCCAACAACAGCAAAGGAACGACGGTGGGTGTGGAGCAGATGTGATCTGTTCGTGGCGGGTAGGGTTAGGAGACACCTCACACTTTTATAGGCGCAACCGCGTGGAGAGACGTGGGATCGACCCATGTCCGAGTACCTGACAGCACACGATCTGACGTCTCAGATCATGGCCCAACTGTCAGAAAACTCTCCGTTACTGACTGGCAAAAATAAGCGCATAGGTGTGAGCTCGGCTCGGCTCATTCCCGCAACCCGCGGCGCGTCGCTTCATGGCGAGGCGTGGCGTGGAGAGGCGGGTGGCGGAGGAGGAGTGCACGAGGGCCTCTTCTATTCTCAAGCTCCAATAGCATGTGGAAGAGAAATCATTATAAGGAGGTCCAACTCCTCTCCAACTTCCGGGGTGGGACTAAACTTCCCACTACACATAGTGCCAATTAAACCCACATGGGCCCTTAGAGATTTTCAGAAATTGTTAGATGGGCCCTAGGCCCACCCTAATATTTCAACAATCCCCCACCAGATCTCGAGGGCCCATTGTGTCCTCCGTTCCCATTGTTGTTTCGATATACCGGTGTTTCAGTGAAGACCTGTTAAGGTTGAACTTCACCTAGAGCAAGTAGCTACACCCCTTCACAACTGAACAATGGACTATGCCTTGAATTGTCAGTTTGGCGTAAAGAAGCTTCACCACATACCTCAGGTGGAGCATATAAGTCACACTCCTGGCCTATTCATGAGCTTACTAGAGATCACCCCAATCTCATAGACTGTGACCAGCATTCGGGCTCATATAGGTGTGTTCTCTAAAGATCGCTCTGTAGGATAGCATCTTGCTTACATAAGCTTTGGAACACATTAAGACAATAGTCATCCTACCATACAGTATCGAGAGTATTGCATCTCCAACGGAGTGGGTTAGTATAGTTACTCTCCTCAGTTCACCACTGGCTTGTTTTCCCAGGTCCTACTTCACGGGATCTCCGATCACATAGGTTGGGTTACCACCATGGCAACTCATGTGGGTCTCATACCCATCTCCCTCAATGCATTATCTATCACAACACGTGATAGCCCTTTTGTAAAGGGATCTGCCAGATTCTTAGCCGTTTGGACATACTCCAACGCTATCACTCCGGAGTTTCTTAATTTTCTGACAGCTTTTAATCTCATTCTTATGTGTTTGTTGGACTTCATGTTGTCCTTTGAACTCTTCACCTTGGTGATGACAGTCTGATTGTCACAGTTCTTAAGGATAGCCGGAACCGGTTTATCAACCAATGGCAAGTCCATCAAAAGATCTCGAAGCCATCCTGCTTCGACACCAGATGTGTCTAATGCTGTTAATTCCGCTTCCATTGTCGGTCTCGTTAAGATCGTTTGCTTGCAAGACTTCCAAGAAACAGCGCCACCTCCAAGGATAAACATATACCCAGTTGTCTCATCAGCATCAGAGATCCAATTTGCATCACTATACCCTTCAAGTACCGACGGGTATCCGGTATAGTGAAGTCCATAGTTCATAGTACCTTTCAGATAGCGCATAACTCTCTCAATAGCATGCCAATGTACATCACCCGGATTGGAAACAAACCGGCTCAATTTGCTCACAGCAAACGCGATGTCAGGCCTCGTTGCGCTCGCTAGGTACATGAGTGAACCAATGATTTGAGAGTATCTCAGTTGATCCTTAGCTGTGCCTTCAAACTTTCGAACCAACACACTAGGATCATATGGTGTTTAAGATGGTTTGCAGTCCGAATATCCAAAATGGCTCAACACCTTCTCAACATAATGGGACTGTAGAAGTGTAATCCCACCCTCATTATCTCTCAGTAGCTTGATGTTCAAGATAACATCAGCCACACCCAGGTCTTTCATCTCAAAGTTCTGAGATAGAAATGACTTGACCTCCTCAATGACTTTGAGGTTGGTTCCGAATATCAGTATGTCATCAACATACAAGCATAGTATAACTCCTTCGCCCCCACCATGGCGATAGTATACACATTTGTCAGCTTCATTAACAACGAAGCCAACAGATGTCAGAGTCCTATTAAGCTTATCATGCCATTGCTTAGGTGCTTGTTTCAGGCCATATAAAGATTTCAGCAACCTACACACTTTTCCTTCCTGACCATCTATTACAAAGCCATCTGGCTGTTGCATGTAGATTTCCTCGTGTAGCTCTCCATTCAGGAAAGCCATCTTAACATCCATCTGGTGGACGAGAAGGCCATGTGAGGCCATCAATGAGAGTAATACTCGAATGGTGGTCAGTTTGGCCACAGGTGAATAAGTATCGAAGAAATCTTCCTCTTCTTTCTGGTCATAGCCCTTGGCCACAAGCATAGCCTTGTACTTTTCAATCGTACCATCAGGCCTAAGCTTCTTTTTGAACACCCACTTACATCCCAATGGTTTGCAACCATAGGGACGTTCAGTGATCTCCCATGTCCCGTTAGCCATGATGGAATCCATCTCGCTACGGACCGCATCCTTCCAGTAGTCAGCTTCTGGAGAGGCATACGCTTTTGAAATAGAAGTGGGAGTATCATCCATGAGGTACACGAAGAAAGCATCACCAAAGGTCTTTGCAGTCCTTTGTCTCTTGCCCCTACCAAGGGTTTCCTCGTGATCCTCCTCAGGATCTTCATCATGTGTTTGTTCATAATATTCCATAGGAATGGCAGGCTCAGGAGTCTCCTCAGATTCCTGTCTAGAAGTGCTTTGCATATCTCTCATAGGAAAAATATCCTCGAAGAATGTAGCATCCTTAGACTCCATAATTGTACCGACCTTCTGGTCAGGTACCTCAGATTTCACTACTAGAAATCTATAGCCAACGCTATTCTTAGCGTATCCCAAATTAACGCAGTCCACAGTCTTTGGTCCAAGCTTATGCTTTTTGGGGATCGGCACATTGACTTTCGCCAAACAACCCCAAGCACGCAAGTATGAGAGTGTTGTCCTTCTCTTCGCCCATTTCTCAGAGGGCTATCTCATTATCCTTTGTCGAAACTTTATTCAGGACATGACATGCCGTCAATATCGCCTCCCCCACCATGCCTTGGATAAACCCGATGTATCTAACATGGCGTTAACCAAATTAGTTAGAGTACGGTTTTTCCGCCCGGCAACCCCGTTTGACTGGGGTGAATAGGGAGGCGTCCTCTCATGAATAATGTCGTGTTCCGCACAAAAAGAATCAAACTCACTCGAGAAGTACTCTCGACCACGATCTGATCGGACTCGTTTAATTTTCTTTTCAAGTTGATTCTCAACTTCTGCCTTATAGATTTTAAAGTAGTGTAGAGCCTCATCTTTAGTATTTAGCAGATACACATAGCAATATCTAGTGGAATCATCTATCAATGTCATGAAGTATTTCTTTCCACCTTTAGTCAACACACCATTCATCTCACAAAGATCAGAATGTATGAGTTCTAAAGGTGCCAAGTGTCTTTCCTCCGCAGCCTTGTGAGGCTTGCGAGGTTGCTTAGCTTGCACACATGAAAGACACTTAGAACCTTTGGCTAAAGTGAAACTCGGGATTAAATCCAATGTAGCTAGTCGCGTCATAACACCGAAACTAATGTGACAAAGACGTGAATGCCAAACTTCAGATTCATTAACACTCGAATGAATATGGTTCACGACTTTATTACAAAAATCTGCGAGGGAAAGGCGGAACATCCCTCCGCTCTCATAACATTTTCCAACAAATAGTCCATATTTAGTAACAACTAATTTATTAGACTCGAAGACCAACTTAAACCCTTCTCTACACAGAAGGGAGCCACTAACGAGGTTTTTCTTGACGGCGGGGACATGCTGCACGATCCTTCCCGAAGTAAACTTCAGATCGACCGCGCCACCACCATGAACAGAAGCACTCGTGCCATTCCCCATCAATACGGACCCATGGCCTTTGACCTGCTAAGAAGTGATCAATGAAATGTCAGCACACACATGAACACCTGCACCTGTGTCCACCCACCAATCGGTGGGCTGAAACACTGAAAAAACAGTAAATAAATTACCATACCCAGATGCACCATTCTCATTGTTGCCCACAATCATGTTGACAGACTTGGAGTCCTGTCCCGACTTCTTATACTTGTTTGGGCACTTGTTCGCCCAATGTTCAACCGAACCACAAGTGAAGCAGCCCTCATCCTTCTTATTCTTCTTGAAGGTCTTCTTGCCCTTCTTCTTAAAGTCGGTATTGTGTTGGACACGGTTCTTTCCCTTGGGCTTGTGGGAGTTGAAGTTCCTCTGGTTCACCATGTGGGGACAGAAGTTCCTTCGACCCCTTTTCCTTGTGAGTCCTTTGCTCTCGAGTTCTGCTCAACACTCAGATGGCCAATGACATCCTCCACTGAGAATTCACGCCTCTGATGTTTCAGAGTGGTAGCAAAGTTCCTCCAGAAATTAGGGAGCTTAGCAATTATGCAGCCCGTGACAAACTTGCCCGGTAAATCGCACTTAAGAAGCTCAAGCTCCTTAGCGATGCATTTTATCTCATGAGCCTGCTCCAGTATAGGACGGTTTTCAACCATCTTGTAATCGTGGAACTGCTCTATAATATACATTTCGCTCCCTGCATCGGTGGCCCCGAATTTAGATTCGAGCATCTCACACAAGTCCTTGGCAACATGCACATGTAGATATGCGTCGACAAATTTATCTCCGATCACGCTAAGAACTGCTCTGAGAAATACCACGGTGGCCTCCCTGAACGCCTTCTCCTGTTTAGGAGCAATCGTTCCCGTGGAGACACAGGCGACCCAGAACACGTTCATAGCCGTGAGCCATAAAGTGGTCTTAGTCTGCCAACACTTAAAGTACGTACCGGTAAACTTATCCGGTTTCGGTGCAGCGGCAAAGCCACTTGCCGAAAAATTCCTGCACATAATAGGTTTTTGGATTGTTGAATAAGTAGGTAATTTTTCGACTAATTTAATCCATAAACAAATCACTAGCATGGCATTGACAGAATTAACGACATACTGATTCTGATCTAGACAAGCACGTACTATGCAAACAGTAGACACATCTACATATAATGCTAGTACTGCTAATGCGGAAATAAACAGGAGCAGGATAAACGTGTTATACCCTCCAGTAGGCCAGGCAGAAGCCGCGGCGGCGGTGGCGGCAGCAGCGGCGTCCTCGGTGGCCTTCTTGTCGGCCTCGAGCTTCTCGGCGGCAAGACGGTCGGCGTCGGACTGAGACATGGTGATGATGAAGGCGACGTGGATGTAGAGGAAGCAGACGAACGGAGGCGAGCAGTCGCGTAGCCGCTTCCCAAAAACCTATTCGCCCCTCTTCCGTACAGGATCCGGAGAGGCGGGAATTCGGAGACCTGCTCTCCCGTCGACCGTGTACGCGGCGGACGGGATGGAGTCACCGGCGGCAGCAGCAGCAAAGGAACGACGGTGGGCGTGGAGCAGATGTGACCTGTTCGTGGCGGCTAGGGTTAGGAGACACCCCACACTTATATAGGCGCAGCCGCGTGGAGAGACGTGGGCTCGACCCACGACTGAGTCCGTGACAGCCCACGATCCAACGTTTCAGATCGTGGCCCAGCTATCAGAAAACTCTCCGTTACCGATTGGCAAAAATAAGCGCATAGGTGTGAGCTCGGCTCATTCCCGCAACCCGCGGCGCGTCGTGACGAGGCGGGCGGCGGAGGAGTGCGCGAGGGCCTCTTCTATTCTCAAACTCCAATAGCGATTGGAAGAGAAAAACCCTTATAAGGAGGTCCAACTCCTCTCCAACTTCCGGAATGAGACTAAACTTCCCACTACACCTAGCGGCAATTAAACCCACATGGACCTTAGAGATTTTCAGAAATTGTTAGACGGCCCTAGGCCCACCCTAATATTTCAACACTCAGTGCCATTTTCAAGTGTATACTTGTCGAAATCACTAGTTGAGGAGTACTCGTTGCGAAGATCACTCCAACCTTCCCAGGTTGCGACAAGTGGCGCGCTGCATGTGCGCCACTTGTCGCAACCTGGGAGTTTCCCTTTTTTCGTAGATCCGTTTATTCAAAACGTTTTATCTTTTATACCGTGCGTCCAAATCTCGAACCGCTTTCACCGTTGGATTCCTCGCGTCGAGATCTTCAAAACTAGATCCCATGTTGATAGGTTTTGACGAACTTTTTTTTCACAAAAAAATCGGACGAAAAAACCGAACCGGGAGCACGGGTTTTTTCCCTTTCCGAAAGACGCACGCCCGTGCCTCTCACGAAATCACAACCATGCCTCTCGCGGAAGCAAAACCGTGACTCTCACAGAAGGAAAAAAAATAGAAAATGCATTTTTTTTTCGTTTTCGAGGAGGCACGGCCGTGACTCTCGCGAAAGCACAACCGTGCCTCTCGCAGAAGCAAAACCGTGACTCTCGCGAAAGAAAAAAAAAGAGAAAATGTGTTTTTTTTTCGTTTCTGAGAGGCACGGCCGTGACTCTCGCGAAAGCACAACTGTGCCTCTCGCGGAAGCAAAACCGTGACTCTCGCGAAAGAAAAAAAAACAGAAAACACCTTTTTTTTTCGTATCCGAGAGGCACGGCCGTGACTCTCGCGAAAGCACAACCGTGCCTCTCGCGGAAGCAAAACCGTGGCTCTCGCCAAAGAAAAAAAAACAGAAAACGCATTTTTTTTCCGTTTCCGAGAGGCACGGCCGTGGCTCTCGCGAAAGCACAACCGTGCCTCTCGCGCAAGCAAAACCATGACTCTCGCGAAAGGAAAAAAAATAGAAAACAAATTTTTTTTCGTTTCCGAGAGGCACGGCCGTGACTCTCGCGAAAGCAAAACCGTGCCTCTCGCGGAAGCAAAATCATGACTCTCGCGAAAGAAAAAAAAACCCCTTTTTTTGCGCAAAAATTTTTTTTTCAAATTTTTTTTTGTTCGAAAAGCTAAGGAAGACTGGAAGAAAACCAAAACGTCGAAAAAAACAAAAAAAAAACCATTAAAAAAGCCGAAAACACGTGCGAAAAAATAAAAAAAACAAAATCCGCAGGGAGCGCCCAGAGCGCGACACGTGGCGAATGGCTGAGAGCGCGCCATGCGCGCTGATCGTTGCGATGCTCCCGAAGGAGCGCTCGTTAATTAGTTGCTCTCTATACTTGTGGTTTTGCTTCGGCTGTCTAGCATAGTAGTAGCATCCATCTTTTTAAAAGAAAAACGCATGCATCATTTTGTGGGCTTTAGCGCGCCAACTCAGCTAGTGAAATTGGCAAATCCTACTTAGCGCTTATGCATCCCTCACAAAAAAAATTTGGACTTATGCGCCAGATATTTATTAATTGTATGCAGCGCTCGCGTGCAGGTTTCCAATTGGCCGTCCCATAACTTTCAGGCCTTGATTTTCCTCCACCCAGTCCTGTTTTGGAATTTTTTAGAACTTCGGGCCAGGTTTTTCAGTCATTTTTTTCTCTGTGTTTGCTAGCATGTTTATCTTTGGCTTTTTATTTTTTTTTCTATTTCTCTCTGGTTTTACTTTTTCATTTTGTTTGTTCAATTTTTCACATTCATGAACTTTTCTAACTTTGTGAATTTTTGTGAATTCATGATTTTTTTTCATATTTCTGAACTTTTTTTCAAATCCATTTTTTAAAATTCACAATCATTTTTCAAAATAATGAACTTTTAGCTTTTATGTTTTTTTCAAATTTATGATCATTTTTATAAATTATTATTCCTTTTCAAATCCATGCACATTTTGTAATTCCACCAAAATTAAGAAACCTAACCTGTTTATTTTCGAGAAAGGTTGACCAGCAGCAAGCGGAAAGAAGAAAACGACGAGCAAGCAGATGAGCAAACGAGTGTATGAGCCAGTGCGTGGGTGAGACACCGGGCCGCGGCCCAGCTGGGTACACCCACTGTGTGTGTTATACGAAAACTTTGGTGCTTAAGGGGGGATGATTATGAGGTGTGAACAAATTCTATTTGGCACTTATACGTTAAATAGTGTGTTAATGGTACATAGCGCGCGTAGGTTTCCTATTGGTCGGCTCATATAAGTTACTAAGATTGGTTATTTCTCTATCCTGTTTGGTTTTGGGAAACTTTCAGAAGCTTCCGACTAGGTTCTTTCCGCCGTTTTTTTCTCTGTGTTTTCTGACATGTTTTTCTTTTGGTTTTTTAATTTCCTTTTTGGTTCTATTTTTATTTTATTTTCTCTATTTGCGATTTCTTTTTAAAAAACATCACGGCATTTTTTCAAGTGCATGATTTTTTTTCATATCCTTGATTTTTAAATTTCCTGAACATTTTTTAAAAGCACTAAATTCCATTAAGACTGTGATTTTTTCAAATTCATGAACTTTTAAAAAATCATGAATTTACTTTAAAATTTATAGAATTTTAAAATTCTGTAAAAAAAATAATTTCACGTATTATTCAAAATTAGAAAACCCATCTTTTTTTCCTGGTAAAGCTGACCACCAGCAACAGAAAATGAGCAAAAAAAAAAAGAGATTAGTGAGCGAGCATACATGCAACACAAGGCGTGCGAGCACATGAGTTGGCTCATGGGTGAGACGCTGGGCGCGGCACGAACACACCCCTTTTCCGCTATAGGAATGAGAGTTGGTAATATCACTTTCTCGTAGCTGGTTTTTGTTTTTTGAAAAAACATCCAATATATTCATCTTTAATCATGGCAATACAACGAAACCAGAAATAATAAAAATTACATCTAGGTCCGCAGACCATCTAGCGACGATTACAAGCACTGAAGCGAGCCGAAGGCGCGCCGCCGTCATCGCCCCTCCCTCGCCGGAACCGGGCAAAACTTGTTGTAGTAGACAGTCGGGAAGTCGTCGTGCTAAGGCCCCATAGGACCAGTGCAGCAGAACATCAACCGCCGCCGATGAAAAGTAGCGTAGATCGGAAAGTTCCAATCTAAAGAAACACAAACGTAGACGAACTATGACCAGATCCGAGCAAATCCACCAAGGACAGATCCGCCGGAGACACATCTCCACACGCCCACTGACGATGCTAGACACACCGCCGGAACGGGGGCTAGGCGGAGAGAACCTTATTCTATCTTCAGGGAGCCACCGCCGTTTCGTCTTCCTGAGTAGGACACAAACACTAACAAAATTCAAAGAAACATCTAAAAACAGAGCCCGCCCGCTGTCAAGGGCCGAGATCCACCGCGCCGCCATGGCCCTAAAGCCACCGGAGACGAGGCGGACCGACGGCGGCGCCGGCGGGATGCAGAGGAACCCTAAGCTTTTCTTGGGAGAGGAATAGCAGGTTTTTGTTAGTGCCCCAACTCGCTCCACCTTTGGCGCCTTCTCCATTTCTGCTCTTAGACTTGCTTCCTCTTTCGCTGGTATTTAATGTGCGTCTCTATGGCCGGTTGAACGACAATGTATTTTCGTTTGAGCAATTAAATGGAACGTGGATGTCCGGTTGGAAGAAAAGAAAGCATTATGTGACGACATGTAGGCTACCAGGTAGTGTTTTTTTTCTGTTCACCGGTTTCGACCACCATTCAACACTTTTTTCAGGCTGGTCCCCAAAACAGAATTAAATGGCCCCAAATTAAGTACTCCCAAGAGAGAAAACAACCGTGTTCAATCAATTTCATATACAGTAAATATTTCCAACCAAAACCTGAGAAGTAAATGCCAGTGACCAACATAAATGTTTGGTATAGCTACAGAGCACAACACCACATTATTTGTTGGAAAGAAAAACGTTGACAATTAAACATCTCGCGACTCCTCCTTGCTTGCCTCAACCTTTGCATGCACGTTGGGTGCACACAACTCACCGATCATCTCCTCCACTGCTTTCCCAGAAGACCCTCTCTCCAATACGGACTCCATAGCTAGCACCGATAACTCGGCAACATTCTTTGCCGCTTCAGTTCCGACCTCTCCGAGCATAAGCTTCCTGACCACTTCCATATTTCTTCGCTCGTGACCAAACCCCGCATCGTTCTATCATTCGTGTGGACCCTAACCGCGATCTTGAGCTCATCGACTACAAACGCTGCGTTGAAAGGTTGATCGGCATGCATGGGCCAAACTGCCAGTGGCACGCCAGCCGTGACACTCTCCAGCACCGAGTTCCACCCGCAGTGACTCAGAAACCCTCTCACGCTCTGGTGCTGCAAAATCCCCAATTGATCCACCCACTCTCTCACCACTAAGCCTCTGTCCTTGGTACGCTCCTCGAACCCTGCACCAAGATCGATATTATCGGGCCTCACGGCCCATATGAAATCTACCTCGGCCCGCTCCAGCCCATCTGCAACTTCCTTCAGCTGCACCTCTGGGATCGCGGCCAGCGTCCCGAGCGCGACGTACAGCACGGCCCGGCCGGCGGCTGCCTTCTCGTCCGGCCACTCCATCCATGATGGCCGGCCGGCGTCACCCGACGAAGAAGCCGCGGGCTGGGAGAGGCAGAGCGGGCCGATGGCCCAGGCCGTGGGCCTATAGTGGTTGTTCCAGAACTCCATGTACGGTTTCTCTAGGCCTTGGAAGGTGTTGACGATCAGGCCATGGCTCTCCTCTATGGCCTTCCCCAGCTTGCCGTCCAGCTCCATCATCGGCGCGACCGAAGACGGGTCGCCGAATGGCGCCATCAAGTCCTCGAACATGAGCTTGATGTGCGGGAACTCAGGCACCGTGAATATCGCCGGATTGCCGTCGCCGTCGACGCCGGCGTGCTGCAGCGCCGGGCACGGGTCGTGGCTGATGCGCAGCTCCCGCATGACCTGTGCGAACGCCGAGATGCCGAAGAACGACACCTTCGGGACGCCGAGCGTGGCCGCCGACTCGTTCGTCCAGTACAGGAACGCGTCGGCGACGAGGAGGCTGGCCGGAGGTTACATGGCGGCGAGCGACGCCTCGAGCTGTGGCTGGAGCAGCGACACGCCGTGTGCGAAGGCGACAAAGGAGGCCATGGACGTGACCGCCTCGGTGCTCTCCACGCCCGGCGGGACGCCCGAAACGTCAGCGGGGAACGCGAGCTCGACGATGGCCGTGTCGTCGGCCCCGGACAGTCACTCGCGGACGAAGGCCACGGTGGCGAGGCGGCGACGACGGAGGTAGTGGACAAGCTGGATGAGCGGGATGGTGTGGCCCTTGGCCATGAAGGGGAAGATTGCTATGTGAGGGAGGACATGGGATTCCGTGGAGGAAGAAGCAAAAGCCATCGCAATGGAGGGTGCAAGTGCAACACAAGCTAGTCAGAGGGTTTTCTGCGTGTGCTTCATGGTTAGCCGCAGGCACAATTTATAGCAAATATAAGCTTTCGTCAACTCTGCTCAATCATGGAGCTGGGTTAGATATCGATAAACCAAATATACCAAAGAAGTGAGAGTAAAGAGCCGGTAAGGCATCAATGATTTGTTCACAATTTGTTTAGAATGGCTGCATTTC
Source organism: Thinopyrum elongatum (assembly GCA_011799875.1). NCBI lineage: Eukaryota > Viridiplantae > Streptophyta > Magnoliopsida > Poales > Poaceae > Thinopyrum > Thinopyrum elongatum. The sequence goes on from CM022301.1 coordinate 290,081,741, forward strand.
ACTGATGGCCACCCCATAAATAAAAATGAGATTAGTCGTTTGTATATTATGGGTAGAATATATTCGGATGTTGGGAACACAAAGCTATCGCACGAAAAGACTCCTTGGCGATCGATCGCGGGAGCGATCGATTTCGACCGCGCGTGGCGCGCTCCTGATCCCTTTCTAGTTCGTGGAAAGCCGACCCGTGCGTCTCCGGATCCCTTTCCCCTTCCACATCCACTCCTGCTCCTATTCTAGTTCCGGCGAGGAAGGGCGCTCCTATTCCCTTTCCCCTTTCGCCGTCTCCGGATCCACTCCTGCTCTTCCACGGCAGCTGCCATGCCGCTTCTCCTCCCCCTCCTCGCTGGCGGCTCCTCCCTCGCGGTAGCGGCCAATACGGCGAGGCTACGCGGCCGCACGGGCGCCGCAAGGTCCAGGGACGACAGCAGCCAATACGACGAGGCGCCGCGCCCGCACGAGTGCCGCGAGGTCGACGGGCGGCAGCAGCCAATACAGCGAGGCGGTGGCTCTCCGGCGGCCGTACGGCCTCCTCCGCGCACTCGGCCTTGCTCCTGGGCCTCCTGCCTGCCTGGGCTCGACCTCCCGTCATGCGTCCCCACCCGCATTAGCAAGCTTCCCAACGGCGTCCGCATCGCCTCCGAGGATGTCCAGGTACCACCCAACTCCCCCTTCCCCTATTCCTTCAGATGAGTCCATAGCCGACGGCGGCCGTCGTCTCCGAGCTCACGAACACCCAGATTTGACAGGGAGCAGGACAGGGGATTTTGGAAGCTCTACTCTGATGAAGCTAGCATGGCTAGGTAATTCCCGTCACGCACAGCTTCAGCATAAGCAGGAAGAAGATGATTTAATTTTTTTGGTAGGACCAATCTAGTGAGGATGGTGGACAAGAAAATAGAAGGAATGTGGATCTCAAAACTGAAGAAAAGCAGACAACCTTGGTGGCTCTGTGCTCAGAAAAGAAGATTGTTTACTTTTTCACAAAAAAACAGTTTTTTCGACAGCAAACTCATCCAACTCAGTGTCGTCTTTCGTTGACGGCGGAGTACCACATAGCATTGTGCATCCCATCCGTAAAAGTATCGGAACTGTGGAGATGGCAAAAAGAAATCCCTAAATGCATCTCTGAAACAATGGCATTTTTTCAGTCAATGAACTAAGACTAGCGGTTCATTTTTATTCTGTAGGGGAATCATTTTTGGATAAAATTCTGAACACTATTCAAACAAATCAGCAGCTGCCATTGTTCAAGAATGTACTAATTATCTAAAAATTGTTTTTGTTTTTCTGTAGCAAGTTTATCGTATGAATTCTGAAGACTGTTTCAAATAAATCAGCAACTGCCATTTGTACAAGAATGAACTAATTCTCTAAAAGTTGTTTTGTATTTCTGTAGCAAGTTATTGTATGAATTCTGAACACTATATGCACTTCATAGTCACGGGCGATATAATCCTGTTATGAGCATCTATGCAAGCAAAACACTGAGTTTTCACAATCACACAACGTGCTTTCGCGGGGAGTTTGTGAGAGGAGTGACACGATGAAAGGCTTATGCATTTTGCATTGCATATCGATTTGGACCCCCTATTGGTCCTAGTAGTTTATTTGGTTGGAGTTGTCATTACGGCTCTCTCCCAAAGTACAAATGTACCGAGTTTGGTTACCATGTTAAGATTACCTTTTTCTCCCCGTGTAGATCTCAGAGATTAAGAGAGCAAATAGTCTTGTGACTGACAGCCAGATGTATGCACACAAGGCATTGCTCATATCTGTACCAGGAAGGCCCATGCCATCCTGTGTGAAGTTGAATGGCTCCAGCCTACTATCGAAAAGGTAAAGATTTCCTCTTAGTTCCTTGTGTTTTTGGTTATTTCTCTTACATGTTGTAGCACACGGTCCATAAGTTTCATCGTTGTTGATTTTTGGTCAGTTACATTAACTGCAACCTGTTTTCTTGTTCAAGCTAATTTTCTAAGATCAAACTACTGTCAGATACAGACAACTCATTTTTAGCAGTTCATAATATTGTCGCTGTTTGTCGTCTAGCGTTTCTCACTTGCTGTTGCATCATGACACTTCACCCATGTTTTGATTATTTAAGTTGGTTTACAACTGTACATGGTAATAGTCTGTTCTTTCATACCAGATATTTTTTAATACTGCAGTTGAACTTAAGAACACTCTCTAAGCTATTCTCTGCTTTTTTTGAGATTGTGGGCTCCGAACAATCAGCAATACAGGGACATTGTGAATTCACTAAATTCCGACAAGTCTAGACAGCAGCGGTGATAGCTTGCAATGAGCAGCTGCAGAGCAACTATGGCCTGAGTTCTCAAAGAGTAGATGACATGGATTTGAGTACAGAAATGTCCTTGTACAGCAAGGAAAGCTCCCAAGGTATTTGGAAGTGAAATTCCTAAATGCACCTCTGAAACAATGGCATTTTTTCAGCCAATGAACTAAAACTAGCATTTCATTTTTATTTCTGTAGGGAAAATCTTTTTTGGATGAAACTCTGAACACTATTCAAACAAATCAGCAGCTGCCATTGTTCAAGAATGTACTAATTCTCTGAACATTGTTTTGTTTTTCTGTAGCAAGTTATTCTATGAATTCTGAACACTATGCAAGGAAATCAGCAGCTTCCATTGTTCAGAGAATGACCTAATTCTCTGAAAATCGTGTTGTTTTTCAGCAGCAAATTATTATATGAATTCTGAACATTGTTCAAAGAATTCAACAGCTGCCATTATTTTACATCAGTCGAGGCGGACGTCGTCGCGGTAGCGACGACGGACGCCGAGACGAGCACGTGACACCACGGACACCCTGTCTTAGCGTCACGCGAGTCGAGGCGGACGTTGTCGCACGGACGCCGAGACGAGCACGTGACACCACGGCCACCCTGTCTTAGGGTCCACGCGAGTCGAGGCGGACGTCGTCGCGGTAGCGACGACGGACGCCGAGACGAGCACGTGACACCACGGCCACCCTGTCTTAGCGTCACGCGAGTCAAGGCGGACGTCGTCGCGGTAGCGACGACGGACGCCCGTGCTCGTCTCGGCGTAAGTCGCGCTACCGCGACGATGTTCCGCCTCGACTCACGTGACGTTAAGATAGGGTGGCCGTGGTGTCACCTGCTCGTCTCGGCGTCCGTCGTCGCTACCGCGACGACGTCCGCCCCTCGACTCGCGTGACGCAAGACAGGGTGGCCGGGGTGTCACGTGCTCGTCTCGGCGTCCGTCGTTTGCTACCGCGACGACGTCCGCTTCGACTTCGCGTGGACCCTAAGACAGAGTGCCCGTGGTGTCGTGCTCATCTCGGCGTCAGTCGTGCTATCGCGACGACGTCCGCCTCGACTTGCATGACGCTAAGGACAGGGTGGCGTGGTGTCACTGTCGTCTCGGGTCCGTCATCACTACCGCGCCGGCACGTCCGCCTCGACTCGCTAGATAAGACAGAGTGGCCGCGGTGCCACGTGCTCGTCTCGGCGTCCGTCGTCGCACCGCGATGACGTCCGCCTCGGACTCGCGTGACACTAAGACAGGGTGGCCTTGGTGCCACGTGCTCGTCTCGGCCTCCTAGTCGCTACCGCGACGAGTAAGCTCAGCAGCAAATGACAGAAAGAAATGGTGGGTCATGGGACTGGCGTTGGGTCGGTTTAAGAACGGAGATGTGAATAGACAGGTGGTAGACGGGGAAGTGGTGAGTTGTGTCTGGCGTTGTACGTACGTAAGTGACAGGTCCGCTCGACTCAGCGTGAAGCTAAGACAGGGTGGCAGTGGTGCCACGTGCTCGTTTCGGCGTCCGTCGTCGCTACTGCGACGACGTCCGCCTCGACTCGGGTGACGCTAAGACAGGGTGGCCGTGGTGTCAGCTGCTCGTCTTGGCGTATGTCGTCGCTCCCGCGACGACATCCGCCTCGACTCGCGTGACGCTAAGACAGGGTGGTTGTGGTGTCACGTGCTCGTCTCGGCGTCCGTCGTCACTACCGCGACGACGTCCGCCTCGACTCACGTCACGCTAAGACAGGGTGGCAGTGGTGTCACGTGCTCGTCTCGGCGTCCGTCGTCGGTACCGCGACGACGTCCGCCTCGACTCGCGTGGCCCTAAGATAGGGTGGCCGTGATGTCACATGATCGTCTCGGCGTCGTCGCGCTACCGCGATGACGTCGCCTCGAATCGCATCACGCAAGAAGGGTGGCAGTGGGTCTCACAGTGCTCGTCTCGGCGTCCGTCGTCGCTACCGCGATGACGTCCGCCTCGACTCGCGTGACACTAAGACAGGGTGGCCATGGTGTCACGTGCTCGTCTGGCGTCCGTCGTCGCTACCGCGACGACGTCCCCCTCGACTCGCGTGACGCTAAGACAGGGTGGCCGTGGTGTCACGTGCTCGTCTCATCGTCCGTCGTCGCTACCGCGACGACGTCCGCCTCGACTCGCGTGACGCTAAGACAGGGTGGCCGTGGTGTCTCGTGCTTGTCTCGGCGTCCGGCGTCGCTACAGCGACGACCTCCGCATCGACTCGCTTGACGCTAAGACAGGGTGGGCGTGGTGTCCCGTGCTCGTCTCGGCGTCCGTCGTCGCTACCGCGACGACGTCCGCCTCGACTCGCGTGACGCTAAGACAGGGGTGGCTGTGGTGTCACGTGCTCGTTCGGCGTCGTCATCGCTACCGCGACGACGTCCGCCTCGACTCGCTGACGCAAAGACAGGGTGGCCGTGGTGTCATGTCGTCTCGGCGTCCATCGTCGCTACCACGACGACGTCCACCTCGACTCGCGTGACGCTAAGACAGGGTGGGCGTGGTGTCCCGTGCTCGTCTCGGCGTCCGTCATCGCTACCACGACGACGTCCGCCTCGACTCGCGTGACGCTAAGAACAGGGTGGGCGTGGTGTCCCGTGCTCGTCCGGCGTCCGTCGTCGCTACTGCGACGATGTCCGCCTCGACTCGCTTGACGCTAAGACAGGGTGGCCGTGGGTGTCACGTGCTCGTATCGGCGTCGTCGTCGCTACCGCGAGACGTCCGCCTGACTCGCGTTGACGCTAAGACAGGGTGGCAGTGTGGTGTCACGTGCTCGTCAGCGTCCGTGTCGCTACCGTGACGACGTACACCTCGACTCGCGTGACGTAAGACAGGGTGGCCGTGGTGTCACGTGCTCGTCTCGCGTCCGTCGTCGCTACGCGACGAGACGTCCGCCTCGACTCGCGTGGACCCTAAGACGAGTGCCGTGGTGTCACGTGAGCTCGTCCGGCGTTACGTCGTCGTAACGCGGACGACGTCCGCCTCGACTCGCTGATAAGACGCCGGGTGACCGTTGTGCCCGTGCTCGTCTCGGCGTCCGTGTCGCTACCCGCGATGACGTCCGCCTCGACTCGCGGTGACGCTAAGACAGGGTGGCCTTGGTTGCCACGTGCTCGTCTCGGCCCCGTCGTCGCTACTGCGACGACGTCGCTCGACTCGCGTGACGCAAAGACAGGGTGGCCGTGGTGCCACGTGCTATTTCAGCATTCGTCGTCGCTACCGCAGACGAGATCGACATCGAGTGAAGCTAAGACGAGGACGTGGTGGCAGTGGTGCCACGTGACTCGTCTCGGCGTCCCTAGGTCGCCACCGCGATGACGTCCGCCTCGACTCGCGTGACGCTAAGACAGGGTGGCCATGGTGTCACGTGCTCGTCTCGGCGTCCGTCGTCACTACCGCGACGACGTCCCCCTCGACTCACGTGATGCTAAGACAGGGTGGCAGTGGTGCCACTTGCTCGTTTCGGCGTCCGTCGTCGCTACCGCGACGACGTCCGCCTCGACTCGCGTGACGATAAGACAGGGTGGCTGTGGTGCCACGTGCTTGTTCGCCTCGACTCGCGTGACGCTAAGACAGGGTGGCTGTGGTGCCACGTGCTCATCTCGGCGTCCGTCATCGCTACCGCGACGACGTCCGCCTCGACTCGCGTGGACGCTAAGATAGAGTGGCCGTGGTGTCACGTGCTCGTCTCGGCGTCCGTCGTCGCTACCGTGACGACGTCCGCCTCGACTCGCGTGACGCTAAGAAAGGGTGGCCGTGGTGTCACGTGCTCGTCTCGGCGTCCGTCGTCGCTACCGCGACGACGTCCGCCTCGACTCGCTAGACGGTAAGACAGGGTGGCCGTGGTGGCACGTGCTCGTCTCGGCGTCCGTCGTCGCTACCGCGACGACGTTCGCCTCGACTCGCGTGACGCTAAGACAGGGTGGCAATGGTGTCACGTGCTCGTCTCGGCGTCCGTCGTCGCTACCGCGACGACGTCCGCCTTGACTCGCGTGACGCTAAGACAGGGTGGCACGTGGTGTCACGTGCTCGTCTCGGGTCCGTCGGCGCCTACCGCGACGACGTCCGCCTAGATCGCGTGGGACCCCTAAGACAGGGTGGCCGTGGTGTTCACGGCTCGTCTCGGCGTCCGTGCGACAACGTCCGCCTCGACCGCGTGACGCTAAGACGGGTTGTTCCGTGGTCCACGTGCTCGTCTCGCGGCGTCCGTCGTCGCTACCCGCCGGCGACGACGTCCGCACTCGAACTGTATGTAAAATAATGGCCAGCTGTTGAATTCTTTGAACATGTTGAGAATTCATATAATAATTTGCTGCTGAAAAACAACACGATTTTCCAGAGAATTAGTCCATGCTCTGAACAATGAAGATGCTGGATTTTCCTTGCATATGTTCGAATTCATAGATAATTGCTACGAAAACAAAACATGTTCAGAGCATTAGTACATTCTTGAACAATGGCAGCTGCACGTGATTTTTTGAATAGTGTTCAGAGTTTCATCCAAAAAGATTTTCCTACAAAATAAAAAATGAAATGCTGATTTAGGTTCATTGCTGAAAAAATGCCATTGTTTCAGAGTGCATTTGGAATTTCACTCCACATACCTTGGGGAGCTTTCCTTGCTGGTACAAGGACATTTTCTGTACTCAAATCCAGTCATCTACCTTTGAGAACTAAGGCCATAGTTGCTCTTGCACGCTGCTCATTGCAACTATCACCGCAGGCTCTGTTAGACTTTCGGAATCTTAGTGAATTCACAATGTCCCTGATTGCTGATTGTCGGAGCCACAATCTCAAAAAAAGCAGAGAATAGCTTAGAGAGTGTTGGTCTTAAGTTCAACGCAGTAGGAAAAAATCTTGGTATGAAAAGAACAGACTATTACAACAGTTCACAGTTGTAAACCAACTTAAATAATCAAAACATGGGTGAAAGTGTCATGATGCAACAGCAAAGTGAGAAACGCTAGAACGCAAAACGCGCATATTATGATACTGCCTAAAATGAGTTGTCTGTTTGACAGGAGTTTGATCGAGAAATTAAAGCTTGTAACAGAAAGAAAAAACAGGGTTGCATTAATGGTAACTGACCAAAAATCAACCACGATGAAACTTATGACCGTGTGCTACAACATGAAGAGAAATAACCAAAAACACAAGGAACTAAGAGGAAATCTTATCCTTTCGATAGTAGCTGGAGCCATTCACACTTCCACAGGGATGGCATTGGCTTACTGGTACAGATTGAGCAATGCTTGTGTTGCAACATCTGGTGTCATTCAACAAGACTATTTGCTCTCTTAATCTTCTGAGATCTTACGGGGAGAAACAGGTATCTTACTGTAACCAACTCGGTACATTTTTAACTTTGGGAGAGACCGTAATGACAAACTCCAACCAAATAAACTACTAGGACCTAATAGGGGGTCCAAATCGAATTGCAATGCCAAAAATGCATAAGCCTTTCATCGTGTTCACTCCTCTCACAAACTCCCCCGAAACACGTGTTTTGTGATTGTGAAAACTCAGTTTTTTGCTTGCATAGATGCTCTAACAGGATTAATATCGCACCGTGCTATGAAGTGCATATTGATGGGTGTCAGAATTCATACAATAACTTGCTACAGATACAAAACAAACTTTTTAGAGCAAATAGTTCATTCTTGTACAATGGCAGTTGCTTGATGTATTTATGAACCGTCTTCAGAATTCATACGATAAACTTGCATACAGAAAAACAAAACAATTTTCGAAATTAGTACATTCTTGAACAATGGCGCTGCTTGATTTGTTGTGAATAGTGTTCAGAATTTTATCAAAAATGATTCCCCTACAGAATAAAAGAACGCTCAGTCTTAGTTCATGACTGCAAAAAATGCAGCTTGTTCCAAGACTGCATTTAGGGATTTCTTTTGCCATCTCCACAGGTTCGCGATACTTTTACGGATGGGATGCACAACTGGCTATGATGGGGTACTCCGCCGTCAACGAAAGACGACACTGAAGTTTGGATGAGTTTTGCCTGGTCGAAAAAAACTTTTTTTTTTGTGGAAAAAGTACACAATCTTCTTTCTGAGCACCAAAAAAAAAAAAAGCCACCAAGGTTGTCTGCTTTTCTCATTTTGAGATCCCATTCAATTCTATTTTCTGTCCACCATTCCTCACAGCATGGGTCCTACCAAAAAAAAATTAAATCTGCTTCTTCCTGCTTATGCTGAAGTGTGCGTGACGGATTACCGTAGCCATGCTAGCTTCATCCAGAGTAGAGCTTCAAAATCCCCTTCCTGCTCCCTGGCAATCTGTGGTTTCGAGATCTCGGAGACGACGCGCGTCGGCTATGGATCTCTGAGGTAATAGGGGGAAGGGGGAGTTGGGTGTAACCTGGACATCTCGGAGGCGATGCGGTACGTCCGTTGGGAGCTTGCCTAATGCGGGTGGGGAACGCAGACGGGAGGTCGCAGCCCAGGCAGGCAGGAGGCCCAGGAGCAAGCGAGTGCGCGGAGGAGGCCGTACGGCCGCCGGAGAGCCCCCGCCTCGCTGTATTGGCTGCTGCGCCCGTCGACCTCGCGGCACTCGTGCGGGCGCGGCGCCTCGTCGTATTGGTGCTGTCGTCCCCTGGACCTTTTGCGGCGCCCGTGCGGCCCGCGTAGCCCTCGCCGTAATTGGCCCGCACCGCGAGTGGAGAGCCGCCAGCGAGGGGGGGAGGAGAAGCGGACATGGCAGCTGCCGTGAAGAGCAGGAGTGGATCCGGAAAGACGGCGAAAGGGAAAGGGAATAGGCCCTCCTCGGCCGCGAAACCCACTAGAATAGGAGCTGGAGTGGATGTTGGAGGTGGAAGGAGATCCGGAGACGCACGGTGTCAGGGTTTCCACCGAACTAGAAAGGGATCAGGAGCGCGCCACGCGCGGTCGAACTCGATCGCTCCCCGCGATCGATGCCCGCCCCCCCAAGGGTTCTTTTCGTGCGATAGCTTTGTGTTCCCACATCCGAATAGATTACTACCCAGAATATACACAACGACTAATCTCATTTTTATTTATGGGGTGGCCATCGTGAATTGCAGCCCATTTAAACAAATTGGTGAACAATCATTGATGCCTTACCGGCTCTTTACTCTCACTTCTTGGTATATTGTGGTTTATCGATATCGACCCAGCTCCATGATGAAAAGAGTGACGAAAGCTTTATTTGCTATAAATTGTGCCTGCGTGCTAACCATGAAGCACACGCAGAAAACCCTCTGACTAAGCTTGTGTTGCCATTCTTGCCCTCCATTTGCGAGGCTTTTTGCTTCCCTCCACGGAATCCCATGTCCTCCCTCACATACAATCTTCCCCTCAATGCCAAGGCCACACCATCCCGCTATCCAGCTTGTTCACTACCTCCGTCGTCCGCCCCTCGCCACCGTGCCTTCGTCCCGCGAGTACTGTCCGGGCCGACGACACGGCCATCGTCGAGCTCGCTTCCCCGCTGACGTTTTCGGGGCGTCCCGGGCGTGGAGAGCACCGAGGGCGGTCACGTCCATGGCCTCTTGTCGCCTTCGCACACGCGTCGTGTCGTGCTCCGCCACAGCCGAGGGCGTCGCTCGGCCGCCATTTAACCGTCCGGCCAAGCCTCCTCGTGCCGAGCGTTCCTGTACTGGAACGAACGAGTCGGCGGGCCACGCTCGGCGTCCGAGGTGTCGTTCTTCGGCCATCTCGGCGTTCTGCACAGGTCATGCGGAGCTGCGCATCACACAGACCCCGTGCCCGGCGCTGCAGCACGGCCGCGCTCGATCGGCGACGGCAATCGGCGTATTCACGGTCCTGGTTCCCCGCACATCAGCTCATGTTCGAGGACTGATTGGCGCCTTCGGCGACCCGTCTTGGTCGCGCCGATGATGAGCTGCGACGGCAAGCTGGGAAGAGGCCATAGAGGAGAGCCCATGGCCTGATCGTGCAACACTTTCAAGGCCTGAGAAACCGTACATGAGTTCTGGAACACCACTATAGGCCCACGGCCTGGCCCATCGGCCGCTCGCCTCTCCCAGCCCCAGGCCTTCTTCGTCGGGGTGACGCCGGCCGGCCTCCATGATGGAGTGGCGGACGAGAAGGCAGCCGCCCGCCCGGGGCCGTGCTGTTAACGTCGCCTTCGGACGCTTGGCCGCGATCCCAGAGGTGCGCTGAGGAAGTGCAGATGGGCTGGAGCGGGCCGGGTAGATTTCTATGGGCCCTGAGGACGCGATACTATCGATCTGGTGCAGGTTCGAGGAGCGTACCAAGGACAAGAGGCTTAGTGGTGAGAGAGTGGGTGATCAATGGGATTTTGTCAGCACCAGAGGTGAGAGCGGTTTCTGAGTCCTACTGCGGTGGCAACTCGGTGCGGGAGAGGTCACGGCTGCGTGCCACTGGCAGTTTGGCCCAGCATGCCCGATCAACCTTTCAAACGCAGCGTTTAGATTCATGACTCAAGATCGCGGTTAGGGTCCACCACGATGATAGAACGGCGGGGTTTTGGTCACGAGCGAGAATATGGAAGTGGTCAGGACGCTTTGCTCGGGACATGTCGAAACTAAGCGGCAAAGCATGTGTGCCGCAGTTATCCCCGGCTAGCTCCCCCCGCTCTTATGGAGTCCCGCTATTGGAGAGAGGGTCTTCTGGGACAGCAGTGGAGGAGATTATCGGTGGATTGTGTGCACACAACGTGCAGCAAAGTTGAGGCAACGCAAGGATGATCGCGAGATGTTTAATTGTCAACGTTTTTCTTTCCAACCAAATACATGTGGTGCGTTGTGCTCTGTAAGCTAACCAACATTTATGTTGGTCCACGGCATTACTCTCAGGTTTTGGTGGACATATTTACTGTATATGACATTGATTGAACACGGTTGTTTCTCTCTTGGAGTAAGAATTTGGCGCCACTTTAATTTCGTTTTGCCGTGGGACCAACCTCGATTGAAAAGTGTTGAATGGTGGTGCGAAACCGGTGAACAGAAAAAAAAACACTACCTGGTAGGTGGCCTACATGTCGTCACATTACATGTTCTTTCTTTCTTCCCAACCGGACCATCCCGTTCATTTAATTTGCTCAACATACAATACATTGTCGTTCAACCGGCCCATAGAGACGCCACATTAATACCAGCCGAAGAGGAAGCACGTCTAAGAGCAGAAATGGAGAGGCGGCCAAAGGTGGAGCGAGTCGTGGGCACTAACAAAAACCTGCTATTCCTCGTCCCAGAAAAGCTTAGGGTCCTCTGCACCACGCCCGGGCCCGCCGCGCGGTCCGCCTCGTTCTCCGGTGGCTTAGGGCCCTTCGAGCCGGCGCGGTGGGATCCGGCCCTTGACATTTCGCGGTCGCGGGCCTGACTTGTTGTTTAGCATCTTGTGATTTGTTGGTTTTGTCCAAGTATTGGTTTCCCACTAACCAGGAAGAGAAACGGCGGTGGCTCCCGAGATAGAATAAGGTTCTTCCGCCATAGCCCCCCGTTACGGAGTGCCCCTTGGTCCGCACCCCCCCCCCCTTTTCCGGTGTATGTTTTCTTCCAGTTCCACACATGCTTCTCATTTGCTGCGGTGTGTGGCGATGTGTCTCCGGCGATATGTCCCACTGGTGGATGTGCTCGGATCTGGTATATAGCTCCACGCCCTCTACGTTTGTGTGTCTGTTTGAGACTTGCGTACGTCCCCCCACACTATCTTATCGCTACTTTTCATCTGCAGCGGCTGGTTTGATGTTTTTTGATGCACATTTGTGTCTGTATGTGGCCTTTATGTGACCACACGACACGACTTCACCGTAGTCCCTTCTACAACAAGTTTTGACCCGGTTCCGGCGAGGTAGGGCGATGACGGCGGCGCGCCTCGGCCGAGCTAAGTGACTTTGTATGTCGCCTAGATGTCTTTTTGCGGACCTAGATGTACATTTTTATTATTTCTTGCGTTCGTTGACCCCCCCCCCCCCCCCCTCATGGCCATTGAGTAAAGAGGAATTATGGGAGGTTTTTAAAACAAAACAAAAACAAACAAGGTAAGAGAAAGGGATATGAAAAAAGTGTTGAACGGAAATCACCTCCCCATTCCCCCCCCCCCCTTTTCTCATGATGATACCCCTGGTCATACTATAGTCCATCCGCTGATTTCTTTTTTTTTTTTTTTTTCTTCCCCCTCCCCCCTCCCCCCTTTCCTCCCCCCCCCCCCCCCCCCCCCCTTTTCCTCCTCTTTTTTTTCCCCTTTTCTTTTTTTTTTTTTTGATTTGCTTTTTTGGAAAAGCGGGTTTCCCCCCCCCTGCTGTTTCGTGACGCGGCCACCCAGCGTCCTCACCCATGAGCCCAATCATGTGCTCCGTCTCAGTTTTTTCTTGTGTTTCATGTATGCAGCTCACTAAAGTCACTAGTGTTTTTTGTTGTGCTAATTTTCTGTTGCTGGTGGTCAGCTTTACCAGGAAAAAAAAAAGATGTTTTTGGTTTTCTACATTCTCCTGACATAATACGTGATTTGTTTGAAATTATTTGGTTTTAACAGAATTTTAAAATCTATAAATTTAAAGTAAATTCATTCTTTGATTGTGTAAAGATGAATGTTTTGTATAAATATAACTTGCCCCCCCCCCCCCCTAATGGCTTTAGTGCTTTACAACGGTCAGGGAAATTTAAAAACTCAAGTGAAGGATATGTATAAAATAAATCATTGCTACTTGGAGAAAAATGCCTGTGATGTTTTTTAAAAAGAAATCGCACCCCCCCCCATAGGAGCAACTAAATAAAATAGAAACCACAAAAAGCGAAATAAAAAAACCAAAAGAAAAACACCCCCCTGTCCAGAAAACCACAGAGAAAAAACCAACCAGGCGGAAAGCAAACCTAGTCAGGACTCCCCCGACGCCCAGCCCCCTGTCCAAAGTTCCCAAAACCAAAAGGATAGAGAATAACCAATCTTAGTAACTATATGAGTCACGACACAGAAACTACCGGCCCGCTAGGCTAACCATTAAAACACACTATTAACGCCCCTCCATACGTGCAAATAAGCTATTCTCGCGCCTGTCACACCCCCCTAATAATCATCACCCCCCCCCTTACAGCCCACCCAACGTATTCGCACTCTATAACACACACAGTGGGTGTTACCCAGCTGGGCCGCGGCCCGGTGTCTCACCACGCACTGGCTCAATTACACTCGTGTCTCATCTGCTTGCTCGTCGTTTCTTCTTACGCCTTGCTGCTGCGTCAACCTTTTGAAAATAAACAGGTTAGGTTCTGGAATTTTGGTGAATTACAAAATGTGCATGGATTTGAAAAGGAATAATAATTTATAAAAATGATCATAAATTTGAAAAAAAAACATAAAAGCTAAAAGTTTCATTATTTGTGAAAACTGATTTTGTGATTTTAAAAAATGGAATTTGAAAAAAAGTTCAGAAATATGAAAAAAAAATCATGAATTCACAAAATTCACAGAGTTTTTTAGAAAAGTTCAGAATGTGAAAAATTGAACAAAAACAAAATGAAAAAGTAAAAACCAGAGAGAAATAGAAAAAAAAAAATAAAAAGCCCAAGATAACATGTAGCAAAACACAGAGAAAAAAGACTGAAAAACCTGGCCGAAGTTCTAAAAAAATTCCAAAACAGGACTGGGTGGAGGCAAAATCAAGGCCTGAAAGTTTATGGGAGGCCAATTGGAACCTGCACGCCGAGCGTGCATAACAATTAATAAAATCTGGCGCATAAGTCCAAATTTTTTGTGTTGAGGATGCCATAAGCGACTAAGTAGGATTGCCAATTTCACTTAGCCTGAGTTGCGCGGCTCAAGCCCACAAAATGATTGCATGGAGTTTTCTGTAAAAAGATGGATTGCTACTACTATGCTAGACAGCGAAGCAAAACCACAAGTATAGAGAGCAACTAATGTAACGAAGCGCTCTTAACCCCCAAACAACTTCCATCAAACCCCCCACACAAAACTACCCCCCACCCACCACCACAACCCTCCAAAACCCCCCCCCCTACTACCCACAACCCACGCCAAATAACCCAAACATAACGTTTACCTACCACCCCCCCCCACCTCCCTCCTGCACGTTTAACAAGGTCTGCAGTTTACTCTGCTCCCTACTCATACGTTCTTTCGGGAGCATCGCAAACGATCAGCGCGCATGCGCGCGCTCAGCCATTCGCCACGTGTCGCGCTCTGGGCGCTCCCTGCGGATTTTGTTTTTTTATTTTCGCACGATGGTTTTCGGGCTTTTTTAATGGGGTTTTTTTTTTGTTTTTTTTTTCGACGTTTGGTTTTCTTCCAGTCTTCCTTAGCTTTTCGAACAAAAAAACAAAAAAAAATTTGAAAAAAAAAATTTTTGCGCAAAAAAAGGTGGTTTTTTTTCTTTCGCGGAGATCATGATTTGCTGCCGCGAGAGGCACGTTGGGTTTGCTTTCGCTGTAGAGCACGGCCGTGCCTCTCGGAAACGAAAAAAAATTGTTTTTCTATTTTTTTTCCTTTCGCGAGAGTCATGGTTGCTTGCGCGAGAGCACGGTTGTGCTTCGCGAGACCACGGCCGTGCCTCTCGGAAACGCGAAAAAAAATGCTGTTTTTTCGATTTTTTTTCTTTGGCGAGAGCCACGCGTTTGCTTTCGCGAGAGGCACGGTGTGGCCTTTCGCGAGGTCCGGCCGTGCCTCTCGGTACGAAAAAAAAAGGTTGTTTTTCTGTTTTTTTTTCTTTCGCGAGAGTCACGGTTTGCTTCCGCGAGGAGTACGAAGTTGTGCTTTGCGCGAGAGTCACGCCGTTGCCTCTCAGAAACGAAAAAAAAACACATGTTCTCTTTTTTTTTTCTTTCGCGAGAGTCACGGTTTGCTTCTGCGAGGAGGACCCGGTGTGCTTTGCGAGAGTCACGGCCGTGCCTCCTCGAAAACGAAAAAAAAAGCATTTCTATTTATTTTTCCTTCTGTGAGGAGTCACGGTTGTGCTTCCGCGCGAGGCCGATGGTGTGATTTCGTGAGAGGCACGGCGGCGTCTTCGGAAAAGGGAAAAAACCCGATGCTCCGCGTTCGGTTTTTTCGTCCGATTTTGTGTGAAAAAAAAGTTCGTCAAACCATATCAAACATGGAATCTAGTTTTGAAGATCTCGACGCGAGGAAATCCAACGTGTTGTGAAAGCGGTCGGTTGAGATGTGGACGCACGGGTATAAAGATAAAACGTTTTGAATAACGGATCTACGAAAAAGGGATGGAAAATCCAGGTGCGACACGTGGCGCACATGCAGCGCGGCCACTTGTCGCAACCTGGGGAGGTTGGAGTGATCTTCGCCAACGAAGTACTCTCAATAGTGATTCGACAAGTATCAACTTGAAAATGGCACTGAGTGTTGAAAGATTAGGGTGGGCCTAGGGGCCGTCTAACAATTTCTGAAAATCTCTAAGTCCATGTGGGTTTTAATTGCGCGAGGTGTAGTGGGGAGTTTAGTCTCATTCCGGAAGTTGGAGTTGGAGAGGAGTTGGACCTCCTTATAAGGGTTTTTCTCTTCCAAGCGCTAGGAGTTTGAGAATAGAAAGAGGCCTCCTCGCGCACTCCTCCGTCCGCACGCCTCGTCACGACGCCGCCGCGGGTTGCGGGATATGAGCGGAGCTCACACCTATGACGCTTATTTTGCCAATCGTTACCGGAGAGTTTTCTGATAGCGGAGGCCACGATCTGAAACGGTGGTGTGGGCTGTCACGGATCAGTCGTGGGTCTTTGAGCCCACGTTCTATCCACGCGGCTGCGCCACGATAAGTGTGGGGGTCTCCTAACCACTAGCCGCCACGAACAGGTAACTCTGCCCACGCCCCACCGTCGTTCCTTCCTTGCCTGCTGCTTCCGCCGGTGACTCCATCCCGTTCCGCCGCGTACACGGGCGACGGGAGAGCGTCTCCGAATTCCGCCTCGACGGATCCTGATACGGAAGAGGGGGGAATAGGTTTTTGGAAGGGATACGCGACTGCTCGCCCTCCGTTGTTGCTTCACTACATCACGCGCCCTCATCATCACCAGTCTCAGGGTCCGACGCCGACCGTCTTGCCGCCCGAGAAGCTCCGAGCCGACAAGAAGGCCACCTTGAGGACGCCGTGCGCCGCCACCGCCGCGCGGCTTGGCCGGCCTACTGGAGGGTTATAAACACGGTTATCTGCTCCTGTTTATTTCCCGCATTAGCAGACTAGCATTATATTTATAGTAGATGTGTTACTGTGCATAGTACGTGCTTGTCATAGATCAGAATCAGTATGTCGTTAATTCATGTCAATGCCATGCTAGTGATTTGTTTATGGATTAAATTAGTCGAAAAAATTACCTACGTATTCAACAATCCAAAAAACCTATTATGTGCAGGAATTTTTCGGCAAGTGGCTTTGCCGCTGCACCGAAACCGGATAAGTTTACCGGTACGTTACTTTAAGTGTTGGCAGAACTAAAGCCACTTTATGGCTCACGGCTATGAAACGTGTTCTTGGGTCGCCTGTGTCTCCACGGGACGATGACTCCTAACAGGAGAAGGCGTTCAGGGATGCCACCGATGGTATTTCTCAGAGCAGGTTCTTAGCGTGATCGGAGATAAATTTGTCGACGCATATCTTACTGTGCATGTTGCCAAGGACTTGTGTGAGATGCTCGATCTAAAAAATTCGGGCCACCGATTGCAGGGATCGAAATGTATATTATAGAGCCGTTCCCACGATTACAAGATGGTTGAAAAACCGTCATATACTGGAGCAGGCTCAGAGATTAAAATGCATCGCTAAGGAGCTTGAGCCTCTTAAGTGCGATTTACCGGGCAAGTTTGTCACGGCTGCATAATTGCTGAGCTCCCTAATTTCTGGAGGAACTTTCTACCACTCTGAAACATCAGAGGCGGAATTCTCAGTGGGGATGTCATTGGCCATCTGAGTTGTTGAGCAGAACTCTTGAGAGCAAAGGACTCACAAGGAAATAGGGTCGAAGGGAAACTTCTGTCCCCAAATGGGTGAACCAAGAGGAACCTTCAACTCCCACCAAGCCCAAGGGAAAGAACGGGTCCAACACAATACCGACTAAGAAGAAGGGCAAGAAGACCTTCAAGAAGTAAAAGAAGGATGAGGGCAGCTTCACTTGTGGTTCGGTTTTTTGAACATTGGGCGAACAAGTGCCCAAACAAGTATAAGAAAGTCGGGACAGGACTGCCAAGTCTGTTAACATGATGGTGGGCAACAATGAGAATGGCATCGGGTATGGAATTTAGTTACTTGTTTTTTCAGTGTTTTCAGCCCACCGATTGGTGGGTGACAAGGTGCAGGTGTTTCATGTGTGTGCTGAACATTCATGATCACCTTCTTAGCAGGTCAAAGGCCATGGGTCCGTGTATTGATGGGAATTGGCCGATGCTTAGTTCATGGTGGTTTGTGGCGCGGTCGATCTGAAGTGTACTTAGGAAGGATCGTGTGCAGCATGTCCCCGCCGTCAAGGAAAAACTCGTAGTGGCTCCCTTCTTTGTAGAGGAAGGGTTTAAGTTGGTCTTCGGTCTAATAAATGAGTAGTTACTAAATATGGACTATTGTGGAAAATTTATGAGAGCGAGGGATGTTCCGCCTTTCCCTCGCCAGATTTTTTTGGTTAAAATAAAGTCGGAACCATATTCATTGCGGTGTGTTAATGAATTGAGTTGCATTCAAGTCTTTGTCACATTAGTTTCGGGTTGTATGACGCGACAGCTACATTGGATTTAATCCCGAGTTTCACTTTAGCAAAGGTTTAAGTGTCTTTCATGTGTGCAAGCTAAGCAACTCGCAAGACTCACAAGGCTGCGGAGGAAAGGAAAGACACTTGGCACTTTAAGAAACTCATACATTCTGATCTTTTGAGATGAATGGTGGTGTTGGACTAAAGGTGGATGGAAAGAATACTTCATGACATTGATAGAGATTCCACTAGATATTGCCTATGGTACTGCTAAATACTAAAGATGAGGCTCTACACTACTTTAAATCTATAGGCAGAAGTTGAGGAATCAACTTGAAAGAAAATTAAACTGGTCCGATCAGATCGTGGTCGAGAGGACTCTCGGGGGAGTGAGTTTGATTCTTTTGTGCGGAACACGACATTATCATGACGAGGGACCGCCTCCCTATTCACCCCAGTCAAACGGGGTGCCCGGCGGACAAACCGATACTTAATAATTTGGGTAACGCCATGGTAGATACATCGGGTTTATCCAAGGCATGGTGGGGGGGCGATATTGACGGCATGGCAGTCCTGAATAAAGTTTCGACAAGGGATAATGAGATAGCCCTCTGAGGAATGGTGCGAAGAGAAGGACACACCTCTCATACTTGCGTGCTTGGGGTGTTTGGCGAAAGTCAATGTGCCGATCCCAAAACGCATAAGCTTGGACCAAAGACGGTGGACTGCGTTATTGGGATACGCAAGAATAGCGTTGGCTATAGATTTATAGTAGTGAAATCTTGAGGTACCTGACCAGAAGGGCGGTACAAATTTGGAGTCTAGGATGCTACATTCTTCGAGGATTATTTTTCCTATGAGAGATATGCAAAGCACTCTAGACTAGGGATCTGAGGAGACTCCTGAGCCTGCATTCCTAGGAATCTATGAACAAAAACACATGATGAAGATCCTGAGGAGGATCAAGAGGGGAAAACCTTGGTAGGGGCACAAGTAGGACAAAGGACTGCCAGACCTTTGTGATGCTTCTTCGTGTACCTCATGGATTATACTCCACAATTCATTTCAAAAGCGGAGGCCTCTCAGAAGCTGGACTACTGGAAGGATGCGGTCCGTAGCGAGATGATCCAATCATGGCACCGGACATGGGAGATCAATGAACGTCCCCTATGGTGCAAACCATGGGATGTAAGTGGGTGATGTTCAAAAAGAAGCTTTAGGCCTGATGTACGATTGAAAAGACAAGGCTATGCTTGTGGCCAAGGGCTATGACCAGAACGAAGAGGAAGAGTTCTCGCTACTATTCACCTGTGGCCAAACTGACACCATCGAGTATTACTCTCAGTGATGAGCCTCACATGGCCTATCGTCCACAGAGGATGTAAGATGGCTTTCCTGAAAAATGGAGAGCTTACACGGAGGAAATCTAAATGCAACAGCAGATGGCTTGGATGTAATAGATGGTCGGGAAGGAAAAGTGTGTAGGTTTTTTTGTGAAATCTTTATATGGCCTGAAACACGCACCAGCAATGGCCAGATAAGCTTAATAGACTGCGACATCTGTGGCTGTTGTTAAGAAGCTGACAAATGTGTATACTATCGCCAGGGGGGGCGAAGGGAGTTATTTTACTAGCTGATGTGATACATAATTGATATTCGGAACCAACCCTCAAAGTCAGTGAGGAGGTCAAAGTCATTCTATTCAGGAACTTTGAGATGCAAAGACCTGGGTGGGCTGATGTTATCTTGAACAATCAAGGCTACTGAGAGATTAATGAGGGTGGGATTTACACTTCTACAGTCCCATTTATGTTGATGAGAAGGGTGAGCCATTTTGGTATTCGGATGCAAAACCATCGTAAACACCAATGATCCAGTGTGTTGGTTCGAAAGTGTTGAAGGCACAGCTAAGGATCACACTGAGAACTCCAAATCATTGGTTCACTCATTGTACCTAGCGAGCGCAACGGAGGCCTACTCGCGTTGCTGGAGCAAATTGAGCCGGTTTGTTTCCAATCGGGGTGAGGGGTGGGGGTGGATGTACATTGGCTTATCATGTATGAGAGAGTTATGCCGCTATCATGAAAAGGTACTATGAACTATGGGACTCACATACCGGTACACGTCGGTATGGAAGGGTATAGTGATGCCAAATTGGATCTCTGTGCTGATTTGAGACAAATGGGTATTATATGTTTAGCCTGGAGGTGGTGGCGCTGTTTTTGAAGTTTGCAAGCAACACGTATCTTAACGAGAGACCGACAATGGAAGCGGAATTAACAGCATTAGACAATCTGGTTGTCGCAAGCAGGATGGCTTCGAGGATCTTTGATGGGACTTGCCATTGGTTGATAACCGGTTCCGGGAGATCCTTAAGAACTGTGACAATCAGATGTATCACAAGGGAAGAGTTCAAAGGACACATGAAGTCCAAACAAACAATAAGAATGAGATAAAAGCTGTCAGAAAATTAAGAAACTCGGATGGTGATTAGCGTTGGAGTATGTCCAAACGCTAAGAATGGGCAGATCCCTTTACAAAAGTGGCTATTAAGTGTTGTGATAGATTAATGCTATGAGGGGAAAGATGGGGATGAGCACAAAAGGAGTCGGGAACATCCTGTAGTTCTTTCCTACCTCCCTCTCTTCACCCGCTTCGTCTCCGCTGGTGGTAAACCAACCTATGTTGATTCGGAGATCCCGTGAAGTAGGACCTGGAAAACAAGCCAGTGGTTTGAATGCGGAGAGTAACTATACTAACCCACTCCGTTTGGAGATGCAATTTACTTCTCGATACTGTATGGAGGATGACTATTGTCTTAATGTTGTTCCAAAGATTATGTAAGCAAGATGCTATCCTACAGAGCGATCTTTAGAGAACACACCTATCTGAGCCCGAAAAATGCTGAGTCACAGTCTATTGAGATTGGGGTGATTCTCTAGTAAGCTTCATTGGAATAGGCCAGGAGTGGTATGTGGACTTATATGCTTCCACCTGAGGTTGTGGTGAGATTCTTGACGCCAAAACTGACAATTCCAAGGCATAGTCCATGTTCAGTTGTGAAGGGGGTTTTGTAGCTACTTGCTCTAGGTTGAAGTTCAACTTAACAGGTCTTCACTTGAAACACCGGTATTATATGAAACAACAATGGGAACAGGAAGGACCACAATGGGCCTCGAGATCTGGTGGGGGATGTTGAAATATTAGGGTGGGCCTAGGGCCCATCTAACAATTTATGAAAATCTCTAAGGGGCCATGTGGAGTTTATTGGCACTATGTGTAGTGGGAAGTTTAGTCCCACCCCGGATAGTTGGAGAGGAGTTGGAAGTTGGACCTCCTATAATGATTTATCTTCCACATGCTATTGGAGCTTTGAGGAAATAGAAGAGGCCCACGTGACTCTCCTCCGCCACCCGCCTCTCAACGCCACGCCTCGCATTGAAGGACGCGCCGCGGGGTTGCGGGGAAGGGAAGGAGCCGAGCGAGCTACAACCTTGCGTTATTGTTTGCAGTCAGTAAAAGGAGAGTTTTTCGGACAGTTGGGGGGGGCCCATGATCTGAGACGTCAGATCGTGTGGGCGGTCAGGGTAATCGGACATGGGTAGATCCCACGTCCTCCAGCGGTTTGCGCCTATAAAATGTTGAGGTGTCTCCTAACCTTACCCGCCTGACGAACAGATCACCAGTCGCTCCACACCCACCGTCGTTCCTTGCTGTTGTTGGCCCGGTTGAGGCCAATCCCGTCCGCCGCGTCCCACGGTCGAGGGAGAGCAGGTCTCCGAAACCCGTCTCTCCGGATCCTGTACGGGGAGAGGCGAATATAGGTTGTTGGGAAAGCGACTACGTGACTGCTCGCCCCCGTTCATCCGCTTCCTATACGTCTGCGTCGCCTTATCATCACCCATGTCTCAGTCCGACGCGACCCGTCGCGACGAGAAGATCGAGGGCGACAAGAAGGCCGCCTGAGGACGCCAATGCCTACGCCACCGCCACCCGGGCTTCTACATGCCCTACTGGAGGGAAAACACGTTTATGAACCGCTCCGTTTATTTCCCATTAGCAGACTAGAATTATGTGTAGATGTGTCTACTGTTTGATAGTACGTGCTGGTCTAGATCAGAATCAGGATGTCGTAAATTCTGTCAATGCCATGCTAGTGATTTGTTTATGGTTTAATTAGTCGAAAAAAAATTGCCTACTTATCAACAGTGAGCAGCCATCCTTAGTACCTTGGTAGCCTAGGCAATGGCTAATAGTCGAAGTTGAATAGCTACAACAAACAACGGGCCAAACGTGTTGTGACCCCCTCCCCTCCTATCCACGGCATTATCGCAAGAGAGCTATGCGAAGAGGCAAAGCAAACACGCAACACCGAAGAGTCGACACAGGAAAAGAGAGAATAGGTCATCTAAAATTAAAAAAACGGGGAAGATTGGAGCCAAAAAGAGTGTGGACTCATAGTCAATACGATTGGACCAACATGCACATAGTTTGTAGCCAACATGTTGCCACATAATGTTCTATTTCTTTCAACTGAGCATCCCCCATTCCATTTAATTGCTCGAATGAAAAATATCAAGAGTGGGACAATGGGCTTGATATTGCTTGGAAACCTACGTCGTTATTTCCCCAAAGAGGGAAGGGAAAGATGCAGCACAACTACGGTAGGTATTTCCCTCAGTTATGAAACCAAGGTATTCATCCAGTAGGAGAACCAAGCAACGCTATTGTAAACGGTATCTGCAAACAATAACAAATACTTGCAACCAGAGATTAGGGAGGGGGGGTCAATCCCCTCTAGGGTAACGGTGCCAGAAATTGTTAAGTTGACGGGATAAAAATTGTGATAGATTGGATTAAATAGATAAATAAAATGCGAAATAAAATAAATAGCAAAAACGTGCCCCCCCCCCAGCAAGGTATTTTTGGGTTTTTGGATAATAGATCTAAAATAAAGCAAGAATAAAAATAGATCCAAAGCAATATGATAAAGAATAGACCGGGGGCCGTAGATTTCCACTAGTGGCTTCTCTCAAAGAAAATAACATGACGGTCGGTAAAACAAATTACGGTTAGGCAATTGAAGAAAATCAAATATTATGACAGATATCCAGGCAATGATAATTAATAGGCATCACGTCCAAGACTAGTAGTACCGACTCCTGCATTGCATTCTACTTAACTATACTCAAACATCGAACGCTATCCAGAAGATCTAGATGTATTAAGTTCATGGAGAAAAGGGAGAAATGGACTAAATGCAATAAGAATGATGTCATGATGTAGACGAGATCTATTCATGTAGGAATAGCCCCATCTTGTTATCCTTAATAGAAACGATACATGCGTTGTTTGCCCCCTTATGTCAACTGGGAAGAACACCGCACGATCGAACCCATCACCAAAGCACCTCTTCCATGGCAAGGAAAAATTGATCTAGTCGGCCTAACTAAACAAGATTCCGAAGAAGAAATACGAGGTTATATAAGAAATCATGCAGACAAAGAGATCAAAGAACTCAAATAACTTTCTGGATATAGATCTGATCCTAAACTCAAAGTTCATCGATCCCAACAAACACACCACAAAAAAGAGAAAGAGTTACATCAATAGATCCCAGAGACCATTGGATTGAGAAGCAAAAAAGAGAGAAGAGAAGAAGCCATCTAGCTACTGCATACGGACCCGTTAGGTCTACAATGAACTACGCACGCATCATCGGAGAGGCCAACCAATGAGGATGATGAACCCCTTTGTGATGGTGTCTAGATGGATCTCGAGGTCTGGACGTAGCGGCGGAAACTTAGAATTAGAATTGTGTTTCGTTTGATCCCCTGGGGTTTTGGAATATTGAGTATTTATAGGGCGAGAAGAGGCGGTGCGGGAGCCACCTAGGTGGGCACAACCCAACATGGCGCGCCTGGCCCCCCACAGGCGCGCCCCTGTGGGTTGTGCTCCCCTAGGAGCCCCCCAGCTCACACGGTACTGTTTGGCCCACCCAACCCCACCCCCCCGTGGTCCCTCCGATCTGGATGACCCAGAAAAATGTCCTCAAAAGTTTTGCTGCATTTGGACACTCCGTTTGGTATGATTTTCTGCCGAAGTAAAAAAGCAAAAAATAGCAACTGGCACTGGCAACGATGCAATAGGTTAGTCCCAAAAAATTGATATAAAGTTGCTATAAAATGATTGTAAAACATCCAAGAATGATTAATATAACAGCATGGAACGAGCAAAAAATTTAGATGCGATGAGACGTATCAGCTCCCCAAGCTAATTCCACTCGTACTCGAGTTAGGTAAATGATTTACAACAGAATTTTTGATGTTGGAAATGCGCCTAGAGGAGTTCTAACATTTCTTTTCTTTGTAGCATGGACAGTATGGGACTTTTATATGGTTCAAAGCAATAGTCTAGTTTTGACATGAAGAGTTCAATACTCACGCATATCACACAAGCAAACAATTGTCTTTCAAAATATCAACACTGAAGAAAGAAAGTTATCCCTAGCCCCAGCATGCTTAACATTGCTCCATTCATGATACACCACTCGCATATGAGATATACCCAATGCTCAAGTACGATCATAGTACCCCTTCGGTGGTGCTTTATTAAGATAAGATGAAGAACTAAATAAAAAATAAAAATGCATCAACAAATAGATAGGCCTTAGCAAGAGGGAAGTAGGGATTTGTAGACGGTGCCAGAGCTCAAGCTAAATTGAGAAGATATTTTTTTTTTGAGAGGCATACTTTTCCGTCACGAAAACGGCCACCGACCCGAGTAATTCCCAACACTTCCATGCTAGTAGATATAATAGGCGGTTCCCAAAACAGAAAAAAAAGTTTTTTATCCTTTTTCTACCATTCTTTAACTTTTCATGGCTAGCCGTATCCACGGGTGGCCTGCATACCAAAACATTTCCAAGGAGGAATTTATTATTGACACAACATAAAGTAAATTTCTTTTTTCATTTCGGACTGGGCATCCCTATACCGCCACACTCTCGTGCAAGGACAAGTGAATAAACACTAATCTTGAGAATAACAATCTAGCATGGAAAATATTGATCAACCCCCTTGCCGCTTCATGCGCGGTACGAGCAAACAAAAGGTAAATTATTTTGAAAATTAGAGATGGCACATACAAATTGCTTTTCGACGGCATCGGAAATACGCAATAGCGTGGGTATGGTGGACCTCATATGGCAAAACTGGGTTCAAAAGTTTGGGATGCACAAGTAGTATCTCTACTTGTACAAGTGGAGGCTAGCAAAAGATTGAGAAGCAACCAACAAAATGAAACGACAAAACCACATAACGCGAGCATTAAAGCATAAACTAACACCGAATAATGCACAACAGTAGGATGTAATTTCATTGCAAAAATTATTGACTTGTGTGCTTTTGCTAGGGAAATCACAACCTTAAATCAATATCTTATAAAGCCATTAATACTCACCAACATGACTCAAATTAATATCATCATATCTCAAACGATTCAAAGAATCAGTTTATTTTGTACAATGGATCTTCATGAAAGTTTTTATTATATCCCTCTTGAATATCTATACTTGGGACAGTTTCACACGTTGCTTTGATAAGCTCAACACAAATCTAAGTGAGAACATGAGCATAAAAATTTTCGTCTCTCAAATAATTATAAGTGAAGCATGCGAGGGAAATGTCTTCAAAAATGTACTAACTCTCAAACAAAATCTAAGTGAAGCATGAGAGAATGTATTCAAAAATCTTAAAGCACAACGTGCTAAAAAAATATAGTGAAGCACTAGAGCAATTCCATAGAGCTCAGAAAATTTAAGTGATAGCATTATTAAAGAGCAATTCTAACCAAATCATAGCGAATGTTGCTCTCTCAAGTATAGGTGTGTCAGAAGGTTACTGTGTGACAAAACTAAAAAGCAAAACACAGCAAGGATTCATATAATACAAGACGCTCAAGCCAAACCCCATGATATATACGAATAAAAATATAGCTTCCAAGTGAAAAATTAGATGGTCGTTAAAGAAAGAGGGGATTGCCTTCCGGGGAATCCCCAGCTTAGGTTGCGGTGGTTTCTCCTTGAATATTAACTTGGGATGGCCATGAGGCATCCCCAAGCTTAGGATTTTCTTACTCCGTATTCAGCATCAATCGTGAATCTCACCCAAAACTTGAAAAATCAATCACACAAAACTTAACAAAAAACCTTCGTACGTGAGATCCGTTAGTATAAGAAACCAAACTTTACTTTAAGTACTGAGAAAACCCATTAAATTTTGTTTTATTGCATGTTATCTACGATATCTACTAACCATGGCTTATACCACCCCCCCCCCCCCCCCCCCCCCCGAACAATCCATAGATTCATCAAATAAGCACACAATTGCAAAGAAAGGAAAACGAATTCTGTCAAAAACAGAACAGTCTGTAACAAATGCGAATTGTTCTCATCTTCGTAACTCCAAAAATGCTGAAACATTAGGACAACATAGTAAATTTGGAATAAAATTTTTGTAAAAACAAGAATTTTTTCCTCGATTCTGTGAATTTAGACAATTTATTTTACTGGACACAAAGTTTTCTTTTTTTCAACAGGATCAAATCAACTATCACCAAGCTTCCAAAGTGCTGGTTTACTTGGAACAACACTAATTAAAACATAAAATACAAATATAACAGAGGAATAATTGTGAAAACACTCAAGAACAGGAAGAAAAATGCAAAAAATAAATTTTTATTATTGGGTGGCCTCCCAACAAAGCGCTGTCCTTTTTTGCCACTTAGCTACGCAATAATGCATAGATTCACGATTGTCGTCTTTAGTTCTAGATCCCTAGGATGCCCTCATGATTGATTCTTATGGTGACTTAATTATGTCTAGGGAAGTGTTTCCATACCCTTTTAGGGGAAAGTGGAAGTTGATATGCCTTCTTGCATATCAAGTATGACAACCAATAATATGTAAACGGCTTACCAAGTATAATTGGACAAGACGGATTGCAATCAATATCAAGAACAATAAAATTAGGGCACAGAATTGTATTTGCAAGGAATAAGAACATCGTTTAATTCGTCCAAGGCTTTTTAATAGTAGAATCCGCCAGTGCAATTAAGAGAACAGTCTTCAATATCGGTAAACCAAGCACATCACATAAAGATTTTGGAATTATGGAAAAAACACTAGCACCCCAAAATCACATAGAGAATAAACACCTCATAATTTTTAATCTTAACTTTGATGTAGGTCCCATTCATTAGGTAATTTTTTCGGAATTGAAATCTCTAATTCCACTTTCTTCCAAAGCTTTTCATCATGGCATCTACGAGATGTTTAGTGAAAGCTGTATTTTGCCTTCATAAGCATGAGGTGAATTAATTCATGGATTGCAACAAAGAAAGACAATCAATCCAAGAGCACTTATCATAAATTAAAGTCTTTGTAATCCAAAAGAGCGGGGGCACATCACTAGTTAAAGTGACCTCTCCAAACCCACTTTTATAATTTTTCATCAAGATTTTCACCCTCCGAATTATTGGGACGCCTTCTAACTAAGTTGACTCTTTTCAGTCCCTTTATCATCCAATTTAATTTTACAACAACAAGGACATCAATAGCAGACAACACCAATCACTTAAGGATCTCATCTTTTATAAAGCAATCCACGAGAAACGCTCTTTCTAACCACATTCCGTTTAGCTCTAAGCATAGGGTTCTTTTCGTGACTTTCATCCATAGAAACATATAAAGATTTTAATGATTCCTGCAAACCTTGGGTACAAAAATTTCCACTTGAGATTTTTACATCATGAGAAAAGAAATTCTATCAATGCACTAGAAATCATCAATCTTATTCCACTTTTCTTCTATCATATTATTGAAACGTTTTGGCATTGATAACATTCTTTAATATTATTTCAATATAAGAGGGTTCCTATTATTATTGTAAGGAGAAGTTACCATAGGAATTGCCATAATTATTAGAGGAATTTCTAGGAAAAATGCCTAGGACTAAAATACCTCTATAAGCATTGTTATTAAATTGTTTCGCGCGACTCTAACTCCACATCTGCGAGATCACTATTTTGCTCAATCAAAAGCAGACAAAGGCACATCATTAAGACAATGAGGAGCAATTTTATTAGCAAAACAATTTAATAAGAGCATAAACTTTTTAACTCAAAAAGTATAATTTCCTTCCACGAATTAACTTGCGACTAGCTAGGGACTTCTTTCGGGATGTGCCATTGGAATAATTTCCATATATGATCAAGCAACGTAGTAGCTTCACCAAACGAATTTCCATAAAAGTACCACTCGCAGCGGAAGCCTTAAAAATTTCTAGAAAACAAAGGCAATCATGCATAAATTTTTGCATGATCATCCAAAAGATTTAAACATGGAGTAGGACAATTTCTAAGCATCGATTTCATTCGTCCCAAGATGGGGCACATGTTCATGCTCAAGTTGCTGAAATTCATGATTGAGTTCTAAGGGAAATAACTTTCGTGGGCGGAAAATACTTTAGTAATGGAAAAGCATCCTTGCATTGATCCCAAGAATCGATTACTATTGCGAGGGCAAAGCAGAAAACCAAATTGGCACGATCTCGCAAAGAAAAACGGAATAATTTCAACTTCACAATATCATTGTCCATATCTTTTTTCTTTTGCATATCGCCAAAGTTCTACGTATGTGTTTGATGGGGCGCGACATCCTCATTGAGTACGAAAAAATTGAATTCTTGGCATAACAAGATTCAACAAAGCAACATTAATATTCTAAGATTCCGCACTAGTGGTGGGAGGAGAAATCGGAGTGGCTAATAAAATCATTGTGTGCGTATTGTAAAAGTCACACAAACTTAGTGTTTTATTGAGTCATCGTGACTATGCAAAAACAAGATTGCACACAAAAACAGATTGACAAGAAAACCTGCGAACGGAAAAGAGGGCGAATAATCATTTAAAACGGCAAATTTTTGTGAAGTGGGGGAGATGAAAACGACAGGCCAAATGACAAAATGTAAATTGCAAGGAGAGAAGATTTGTGATTAGGAAATTGATAGATGTTGATGATGTCTCCCCGGGCAACTGGCACCAGAAATTCTTTTGATGTCGCTTGCAAATAGCGGCATTTCCCCAAAAGAGAATAGCTAATACCAAAATAAAAAACGGGGAAGATGAGCCTAAAAAGAGTGTTGAATCATAGTCATACGAGGTGGACACATGCCACAAGTTCGTAGCCAACGTGTGACACCTAATGTTTTCTGTTCTTTCAACGAAGGCATTCCCCATTCCTTTAATGCTGATGAAAATATCAAGATGGAAATGGGCTTGATATGCTGGAACTACGTCGTATTTCCCCAAAGAGAGGGAAGATGCAGCCAAGCCTACGGGTAGGGTATTTCCCTTAGTTATAAAAACCAAGGTACATCAACCAGTTAAGTAGGGAGAACCAAGAAGCTATGTAAACGGGTCCTGCACACAAATGAACAAATAATTTAACTCCGACGATAGGAGGGGTTGTCAATCCCTCTACGGGGTAACGGTTTGGATTGCCAGAAATTGTTAAGTTGACGGGATAAAAATGTGAATAGATTGATAGATTGGATAAATAGATCTCATAAAACGCCAAATAAAATCATAGCACAAAAAAGTGCAGGCAAGGGAGTTTTGGATTTTGGAATAATAGATCTCGAAAATAAAAGCGAATAAAATAGATCTCAAAGCAAATATGATTAAAAGAATAGCCCGGGGGCCGTAGATTTCCACTAGGGGCTTCTCTCAAGAAAATAGCATACGACGGTAAACAAATTAATGTTAGGCAATTGAGTAGAAATCAAATAATTATGAACGATATCCAAGGAAATGATATTATATAGGCACCACATCCCCAAGATTAGTAGACCCGACTCCTGCCTGATCTACTACTATGACTCCATACATCGACCGCTATCCAGCCATGCATCTAGTGTATTAAGTTCATGGAGAAACGGAATACTGGCAATAAGAAGAGACATGATGTAGACAAGATCATTGCATGTAGGAATAGCCCCAATCTTGTTATTCCTAATAGGCAATGTGATACATGCGTTGTCTTGCTGCCCCTCGTCAATGGGAAAGAACAATGCACGATGAACCCACTCACAAAAAGCACTCTCACATGGCAAGAAAAAATGATCTAGTCGGCCTAATAACCAAAGATTAGAGAAGAAATCCGAGGTATAATGAAATCATGCAAAAAGAGATCAAGAACTCAAATAACTTTCATGGGAATTCTAGATCATGATCAATAAAAATCAAAGCTTTTCATAGTCGGCGATCCCAAAAACACACCACAAAAGCAGGTACATCAACATAGATCTCCAGAGACCATTGATTGAGAATCAAAAAGAGAGAAGAAGCCATCTAGCTACTGCCTACGGACCCGTAGGTCGACAATGACCTACTCACGATCATCGGAGAGGCACCATGAGGATGATGAAACCATCCGTGATGGTGTCTAGATTGGATCTGTGGTTCTGGAAATTGCGGCGCCTGGGATTTGGATGGAATTGTGTTGTTGACTCCCCTAGATTTTTGGAATCTTTGCGATTTATAGGGTGAAGAACGGCTGTGAGGGAGGCCACGAGGTGGGACACAACCCACGGGGCGCGCCTAGCCCCCAAGCGCGCCCCTGGTGGGGTGTGCTCCCCCGGAGCCCCCCTCTGGTAATCTTTGGCCCAACAGCGTGCTATTCGGTCCAGAAAAGTTCTCCAAAAAGTTTCGCGCGTTTGTACTCCGTTTGGTATTGATTTTGTGAAGTAAAAAACAAGCAAAAAAACGCAAACTGGCAATGGGCACTATGTCAATAGGTCACCAGTCCCAAAAAATGATATAAAGTGTGCTATAAAATGATTGTCTAAAAATCCAAAGAATGATAATATAATAGCATGGAACCAAGCAAAAATTATAGATTACATTGGAGACGTGAAGGGCTTTTGTCCCGCTCCGGGCTGAACCTGGCCCCTGTTGTCCCTATATTCGTTGAGGGACACGAAGCCGACCAAGTGGTTCATACTGAGCGGCAACAGGTGCTGACTCATGGGCTTGACTCATTAATACTAGATTCATTAGAACTAGGAGTGTTCCTCAAATAAAATAAAAAAGGAGCACTTTACATCACAGATCTCTCAAGATGGAACAAACAGTGTCAAGGTTCTCATCTTTATTTTGTTACTAAAAAAGATTGCAAACATGCACTTTTGGGAGGTGAGGAGGAGATAAAGTACTCAAGCTTGGAGCTAGAATGCCTAACGAGGTGAACCGGGAAGGGAAGGGGAAGAAGGGAAGAAGAGAGGTAGGGCCACTGTCGGAAACAGGGCTGAGGGGACCCAAGAAAGAAGGGCAACTCTAAGGGTGTCCGGCATCCTGTTATGATCACATGTTATAGGTGACGTTTGAAGCAACCCCCAGCCCAAACGTACAGAGAAAAGAAGGACCATGTACTCTCATGGTCTATAGGAGCCAGATTCATAATGTTAACCACCAGTGTTATATTACAATTGAATACAGGCGAGAGTTAATCGTATCTAACAAAACAAGGTGGGTCCAATTTGATACAATCGTGGTCCAACGGCATGAATATCAAGTTCTTTTAGGGACTACGTTACATTAACGATAACCTATCCTTAGGATCCGGGAAAATGGGTATCACAATGATAGTCTCCATCGGATCTACTTTTCCATACTCTTTTGCCCTTGTTTCAGACTCTAATTTCCATGATTTGAATGGGAACGAAAACCAGAGGACGTGTTTTCAGCAGAATTGCCATGGTGTTATTTTTGTGCAGAAATCAAGTTCTCGATTGACCACAAATTACGAAGATTTTTGTGTGGAAATATCAAAAATACTGGACAGGAAGTAAACAAGAGAGGGGCCACCCAGAGGGCCAACAGCCCTGGGGGCGCGCCGGCAGAATGTGGCCCCCTGGACCTGCCTACGACTAACTCCAAACTATATAAAGTACCTATCGGGGAGAAAAATCAAAGAGAGGATTATCGCGTTTTTACAATATGGAGCCGCCGCCGCCTCTGTTTATTATCAGGAGGGCTGATCTGGAGTACCGTTCGGGGTCCGGAGAGGGGGAGTCGTCGACATCAGAATCATCGAAACCTTCCCCCATCACCAATTCATGATGGTCACCGCCGTTGAGGTGGGTTAATTCCATCCCGTAGGCTTGTAGATGGTTGATGGGTTATTGGGATAGGAGTTATATGTAATCGAGAGTGAGTTTGTTAGGGTTTGATCCCTACACTGGTAAAGCGAGGCTATACAAACGGTTTTAACCCCTTTTAAACGACGGCATTTGAACCTTCGCCATGCACCTTCAGAGCAGTGTGGA